>OX344722.1:105100481-106483854 GCA_947034835.1 Ballota nigra
GTTGTTGCTCTTCTTGACGAGGACGGCATTGGATACCCATTGGGGTTTGTCGTCGGGGTCGACCATCCCGATAAGCTTGTTGTCGAGCAGTTTCTTGACCTCAGTGGCTATGACCGTGTATTTGCCTGGACCGATCTTTCTTCTCTTCTGCGATACTGGCTTGCGGGCTGGGTCGATGTGCAACTGGTGGGAACATATGGCTGGATCGATCCCGACCATGTCTTCGTGGGACCATGCGAATACGTCCAGATTTTCCTCCAGGAAGGCTGTATCGCTGCTCGCATTTTGTCGGTCATCGATGAACCGAGCTGAACCCTCACTTCCGGTCGATTCTTCATTGTAACTGAGATTAGTTTTTCAATCGGGCTGACACCCCACTCGCCGTAGTGTGGATCGTCGATCTCTCCCGTCAGGGTTTCGTCGATTTCCATAGGCTCGAAACCGATTCTCGACTCTAGTTCGATCTGAGTGTGTTCAAGATTTTGTGAATCTTCTTCCATTGGGTTGGCAGTGGGTGGGATTTCTTCGTCTATTTCCATGTTTCCCTCCCCGATTGTGTAGATATAATCTAAATTTGCAGAATTTGAAATAAGATCGATATACGCTAAACAACCGCGTGCCATTTTCTGATTTCCCTTAAGAGTCCCAACCTTCCCGGAGGGGGTTGGAAACTTGATACAATAATAGAATGCTGATGCGGCGGCTTCGAACTCGTGCTCGAACGGCCTGCCGAGAAACCCGTTATAGGTTGACGGCTAGTCGACAATAATGAAGTCGAGCTGTCTCGAAGCCTTAACCTCAGCGTCTATACTAGAAACTAATTCTACGGCTAGTCTAACTATCCCGTAGGGTTTCACAGTGGCGTCGCCGAACCCCTTGATGACCTGGTCACATGGCTCCACGTATTTCTCGAAGGAGCTGTCCAGCTGGTCGAATGCGGCCTTGAAGAGGATGTTGCAGTAGGCCCCGTTATCGACTAGCATGCGATGGACGGTGACGCCCATGATGTTGACGGATACGACCAGGGTGTCGTGGTTTGGGTAAATGACCCCAGTGCGATCCTCCTCCTTGAAGGCGGGGAGGTCTGACTCTTTTGCGTCATGTTGACCGGCATGGTGATTTGATGGACATTCCATCGCTCGCAGCTTGCTCTTCTGCCGGCGGTTGGAGAGTGAGGTGGTGGGTGCGAAGACTCCCACTGGGGAAAGCATGTTGACGGTGCGTCGGGCTTGGTGTTCCGGCATCGGGGGGCAAATGAGGGTTGCCTCCCAGTTTGGTTCCACGGGGTGGGCCGCGGCTTGTGTCTCCGGCCTGGCCGCTGGTCTCTTCACGAACTCCTCTAGCTTTCCCTCCTCGAAGAGCCGCCAGAGCTGCTTTAGGAGGACGCGACACTCGCTCGTGTTGTGCCCGACGGTCTGGTGGTAATGGCAGTATTTGTTGGGGTTGAGCTGCACCCCTGGCTTGTGAACCCATGGCCGCGCCTTGGGCATCATATTTTTGTCCCGGATCTTCACGTAGACGTACTCCGGGGTGGCCGATAATTTTTCGGCCAGCTTCACTTCGACGGAGTCGAAGGGTTTGAATGGCTGGGAAGCACGGTAGGAAAAGTTCCTCCGGCTCGGTGCGGTACCTGTCTGGGTGCGGGGCTTCTCCTTCTCCGCCGGGGCGCTCTCTCCTAACCGCTGCGCCAAGATGTCAGCGTTATAGATGATCTTCCCTGCTCGTTGCCAGAACTCCGCGTAGGACTTGGGGTAGTCCTTGTTAATTGATTTCCATAACTTCGTCTTAAGGCGGAGCCCGCCTATTATGCCGACCAGCTTGACTTCGTCCCCAATCGGTTCGCCCTCCATGATGATGTGATCTACCCGGTCGATGTACGCCCGGTCTGATTCGTCCTTGCCCTGGGCTAGGTTGGTCATTCGGTTGGCGCCAGCCAGACGTGGTGCCATCGAGGAGAAGTGCTCCAGGAACAACTCCCTCAGTTGGTGGAAAGAAACCACCTTCCTCGCGGGTAGCGAGGAGTACCAACGGTGAGCTCCGTCACCGAGGGTTAGTGGGAACATCCGGCACTGGGTTGCGTCTGTGGCCCCCATGGAGATCATGTAAGTAGAGTACTTACTCAAGTGTGTGACGGGGTCCGTCTCCCCATCATATTGGCCCACCGCGGCCACGTTGATCTTTGGTTGGGCGGGAGCCCGCACCAGGATATCCGCGAGAGGGGAGTTGGACATATGGGCGAAGTGGTGTTGTCCGTCCCGCTTTTCGAGCCTAGCCTCCAGGTCCGATACTTTCTTCAGGATTGCGGCCATAGCGCTGTCGGCCGCAGGGGGAGATCGGGGACGCGGGTTGTCCCCTAGACGATCACGGACCGACGGCCTCGGGGCCGCGTCGTTGTGACGTCTGGGAGAGCATGCCCCTCTTTGCTCTCGGGGCCTGGAGCTGGCATTTGACTCGTACGGACGAGCAACTCCCCGAGCCTAGGATCCCAGTCTGGAGAAGACTGATCCCGCAGGCCGGCGAGATACTCGCTGAGAGTCGGCCTCCTCGTCGAGGCGTCCTTTTTAGGTTTTGAGGACGAGGGTTACGGGTGGCCCTCCCGACTTTCTCTTGCTCGGGCTGAGGGTTGCTGGTGGCCCTGGTGCGGGCTGGCTCCTTACCGGGGCGATGAGTCCGGATCGGAGCGGCGTCGATCTCGGCCTGTCGACGCTCGATCATCGCTCTGGCCGCCTGGAGGTCCTCCAGAGTTCTTATTGCAGACAAGTACTCGAAAGGGCCTTGGAGGGTCTCCGCCGTGGCCGGAGCCGGAGTGGCGGCCTCGCCGACATCTTCGACTTGTTGCTGGGTTCGTGTAGCTTTCGAAGTGACCATTTTTAGGGTGAAAACAGCTGGGATTCTTGAGAAACAAGGGATGTAGTGGTTCGTTTGAGGTAACTAGATAAACAAAACCGAGTGTACTTCCACTAATAGAACACTCAGTTGTTTCTAATCGAGACTGATGTCCAATTTCTCCCACTACTGGGGTAAATATAGCTATCCTCGCCGAAACAGACACATTAACAGCGCAACACGCCTTGAAACTCGAGGGCTACTAGAAGCGGAAGCGTCACTAAGGATGAGGGTCCGACAATACTTACACTAGGAGAGAGAATATTCCGGCCAACATCATCATTAGAGATCTTTACAAATGACAAGTGTTAAGACACTTGTTTGCTTCTAATACAATGCTTAATAAAGAGGTTTTCTTGTGTGTTCTTCGTAGTGATGAACTGCTCGCTTGTGAGCCTCCTTATAGGGAGTTTGACTTTTTTTTTCCCTGCTGCTCGTCTGATGTATTTGACCCTTGTCCAACTGCTGGCCTAGATGCAAAATGTTTAATATACTACCTTTGTCAGCTGTTCGTAGACTACTCAACTGTTCGTCACTTTACCTTTTCCTGCCTTAATCAACATTTTCTTTACTTTAATCTTAACCGAGTTGCTCGCCTATCAACAATGGTCAAAAAATCATTTGTTAACAATTTAAATATTTTTTAATATAAGTAATTGCATAAATCAATTATTCAACGGATACCAATTAATATATACAAACTATAAATTAATAAAAATTACATGACAAACAAAAATATACAATAATTTAACAACATAGCTCAACTTACAACGGAAATGATCACATGCCCACCGCTGGACACAATATTATATACCCACCGCGAATGTGTTAATGACACATAAGTAGGACCCACTATTATTTTAGTTGATTGCTTATACTTACTTATGTGTCATTAACACATTCGTGATGAATATATAATATTGTGCCCACTGGTGGACATATGATCAATTCCACAACTTACAAATGCAAATAGTTCAAACTAGACAATTGTATACATATTTTACATTAAATTAAGTGAAATTCCTAAACGATATCATTTTACGCCAAAAAAAAAAGATGTCTACGAATTATACTAAAATTAGATCAACTAATAGCCATCTAGAACATTTTTGCATCACACGTCAAAATACTTAAAAATGATAAAATATTACAAAATGTAAATAAATAATAAATAATAATAGTAATAATAATAATCCGCATATATTGTTCCCCCCGTTTTATCTATTTTCTCCGGTTTAACTACATGAAATATTTTCTGGGGTGATTCGATCGGTGTTATGGCCAGTTTTGGGCTGCCGGTTCATATGAGTGCTACTGCCGGTTTTAGATCGTTGACCTCATGGGACTAGTTTATTACGCAGTTTACCGAAGGGCTTGAGCACCTCCAATCGGGTTACAAATGGGTAGCGCGTACCCGACCCGACCCGAACCATTAATCTAATTAACAAGGTGATACTGATACCTCACAGAACAGTTTTCCCTCAACCTCCTTTACCCCCTGCCCTATAATCCGTACGTAATTTTGACGCAAGTTTCTTATTCAATTCTGCAAACCCTAAGCTTTCGCTAATCCAACGAATACTGTCTTTCTGGGCGCTTCTTCTTCGAGGAAATCATGCCTGACGTGCATTCTCAAGTGGATGAGTTCGTAATCGACCTCAGTAAACGGTATTGAGGAAGAAAACTTGAAGTTCGACGATTCATCTAATATAATTCTCGTCTCTTATTTAATTAATCGGTTTGTGTGAATTGTAGTAAAGTCGAGGGGTCGAAGGCCACGGCCAAGCTAGCATCGGAATTGCTTCGTTCGTTCATATCACAGCTGAGGCTGCCACACAGTAACCAAGCGGCGGCGCTCATTGACGCTGTCAAGGCCGTCGGAGAGAAGCTCATTGCTGCTAAACCCGTCGGTATGTTAATTTTCTTTTTCAGATCATTTTTTAAACATTTTTTGTTTAGAACTTTGTGATTTTGTTGTTATTTTCGTTTATATATTTTGGGAACGACTCTCGCAACAAGAAAGATGATGTGCAATTTGGAAATGAAACGGGACGGAGGGCTTGTTTAATGAGCAAAAAGATGGCCAGTAATCATGTTGCCTAGGGCCCTAACTAAGTAGATGTAAAATATCCTAGTAATTCATAACTCTAAAGAAGTAGATATTTAAATTTTCTGTTAATTTATCTGATCATGTGATGCTGCCTCCTTTAGATAGAACTTTATGGGAAGGCTATCGGTTATAAACTTAATTGGGAAGGCATACTTGTTTCTTAGAATTATTTGAACACAGAAGAAATTATACCGAGGTTAGCACTTAGCAGGCAGCAACTACTCTAGAATGCACCTGATCTCAGCGGATGAGCTTGAAGATAATGATTTATTAGTATGCTAAATTGAAAGCAGCTTGATTGTGTGAGTTAGGCATCGGATGTCACGTCTAATTTATACATTCTTATCACCATAAAATAGTCTCATTAGAATTGGCTGGGGCATCGAGGTACATGCACTTTACTGTTGGACACTAGGACAGCTTGGAGTGTGTTCTTGGTTTATTTGGATTATCTGCTTTCATGATGAGCTGATTAAAATGTACTTTCCTTTTCCATGACGTGGTTAAGCTTAACAGTAATGCTAGACTAAGAGCTCATTTGTCCTGGATAATCATGTTATGTTTGGGTTCAAATTTTTGGAGTTCTTCCGGATTGGTGTGCTACAAAAAATCTACAAACTGATTTCCCTCAATAGAAAAATTCTGTTCTCGAATTATTTTTCAACAACATCAAAGTTTGTTGTTGCTTGTTGATGATTTTCTTCATGGTTCTTCAGATATCATGCATTTCACTTTCCCTTTGAATGCTTTCAGTTTTTAGTATCCTGATGGTGTTGCTGAACTTTGGTTTTAGAGTTGGCTGTTGGCAATGTTGTACGGCGTGTTCTGCATATCATACGTGAAGAAGATGCTTCTCTTACTACTGCTGCTGTTGGTGGGTTAAGTTCGGCAAGTGAAAGTGACGATGAAGATGACTTCGAGCAAGATGATCATCCAGTTCTCTCAGCTTCTGTTGTTGCTGCTGCTGCAAGAAATGTTTTAAGGCCACCTTCATTGCAGACTCTCCTTGAGGACATACCGCATCCAACAGCTGCTCCGCGCACCTCTTCTTCTGGGGGTGATTCTGAAGGATTAAGTAAATGTAAAATCTCTAAATATCACTGCTTTAATAACTGCATCCAATTGCAAGATATGCAATCAGTTTTTCATCGTCAGCATATAGTGTGTCTTATCTTTTGAACTCAACTCTATGTTGATAAAGATATGTTAATGAAGGCATATTTAATTTTTCCATGTCTTTGAATAGTGAAAATTCTTTACTACTAGATATTGTTTTATAATGAAAGTTCTTATTTACTATTTTTCCCTTTTCAGCTGCTGATAAGAATTCAGTGTCTCGGAAACTGAAACACAATGTCATTGAGGCAGTTAATGAACTAATTCAGGAAATATCCACTTGCCATGAACAGATAGCTGAGCAGGCAGTGGAACATATACATCACAAGTATGCATTACCTTATTATATTTGCGCATTAATGAATTCCATAATACTCAGTTGTGAATCATGATAGATTTGCTGATGCCTTTTACTGTTTGTTTATGAAACATACAATAGCAGTGGTTCATAGTTAATTACAAATTAATACCACAATGAGCCTTTTCCATATGTTCTTGTGTCATCATGGAGATTGAAATGTTTTAGCTCATGTGAGTTTACATTGGCTCTTTTTTATTCACTGGTCTACAGATATGCCTGACGTAGCAGCTTTTTGGCTTGTTTAGTAGTATTATTTAAAAAATTAAACACTTGAAATTGGGGCGACTTCTCTTTCCTTATTTCCTTTTAGCGTGGTCGAGAACTTATAATAAATCCAGGACAATATTAGTGATTAGAAGTGTGGTTCTGAGGTATAGCTAATCAAGGCTTATAATTTGGTCCATTTAAGCCTGCTACATCCTTTTATGTAAGAAGGCGAACTTAAGTGATTTTAGGTTGTGTACTTGTGTTTGTGTTAGAAGGATTTAATTAAGGTGGGTATTTAGGGGAGAATTTCAAGTGGAAATAATGTCCCTCTGCTCACGTAATGCACAACTTTATGTGTGTGCCTCTGATGTAACAATGGCACAAGAAGTTATCCCCGTCTCTAATGTGCCAATGCCATATGGATAAGGGGTACAATACTTCTTTACTACCCCCAAATACTTCAACCCAAATGCAAAATTGATTCTGAACATATTTCAATGAATGAATTTGGACGCTTTTGAAGTGAAAAATCAATGTCTTCTATGGGAAACCATTGCACCCTGTTGTAGTCTCATATTAATGATCGGCCAGTGCATCAAAATAACCAATTTTGTATGGGAAAAAATGGTGCCAAAGCTCTTTTAATTTGAAGATGATAACTGGAAAAATGCATCAGATTATGCACCTTTTATAATTTTCAAGAGTACCCACCAAATTTTCACATAAAGAAACTAATGGCACAAAACCTCTTCACCAATTCATATAATTCTCTAGCCCAAGCCATTTAATTTTTCATTTGTCTTTTCATGTTTTATACTTCACAAGTTTCCTTGCAATCCTATACTAAGCTTGACATTGGACCGGTATAAATGGAATGTCAACTGCGTAAGCCCTTTACCTCTACAAGAGTTGGTATTTTGCGGTTATAAAGCATGTCATTCACAGTCTAAGAAATGCATAACTGTTTCTGTTGCTCACATCATCTTTATTGTGTGTGCATTTTTGTAGTTTGAGCTAATGTCAGCGCAACTGTCTCTTTTTTGTGTTCCAGTGAAGTGATCTTGACATTAGGCAGTTCAAGGACAGTAATAGAGTTTCTCTTTGCTGCAAAGGAGAAAAAGAGGTCATTTCATGTATTTGTCGCCGAGGGTGCTCCAAGGTTGAATGCTTGAATGATTGACTGCCTTCACGAATGTTTTGTATTATTCAAGTAAATGAAAAATTGCCACTGCACATATGAATTTTCTTTTTGGTTTTTTATTGTTCTATTAGATATCAGGGACATGCTCTTGCAAAAGAACTGGCTGCACGGGGGCTACAAACTACAGTAATTACCGATTCTGCAGTGTTTGCCATGATTTCCCGAGTCAACATGGTATATGATAATTGCATTGAACTTTGTAAATTTTTATACTGGTTTGCCTTTGATTGAAAAATCCCTCTTTAAAAGGTGATTGTGGGAGCACATGCTGTGATGGCTAATGGTGGAGTTATAGCACCTGTAGGGATGAATATGGTGGCCCTAGCAGCTCAAAGGCATTCTGTCCCTTTTGTTGTACTTGCTGGGGTTCACAAGGTATTGTGTTGCAAGGCTGATTTTTTCTTTCCCTTTCTGAAGTTGCACAGTTTTTGAGTAATTAGTCCCAATTTCTTCCACATATGTTATTCCCTTTTCTGACATATATTTTTTTTTAATAACATGTTAATCCCTTTTCCAATTTCTTCTCACCTCCATTATCAGTTTGTAAGGCATTTCGTTTTTCAATGTCAATATCTACAATTACAATGTAGTTGATGTATGGCTTCTTTGCTTGATAAAACTAATTTATTTATGAGTATGTATAGAGTGAAATTGGTTTATACATGAATCATTTAAGGGTATTAGTTGTTTTCAATGATTCATGTATGAACCATTTTCACTCTATACTTTGTCTTTATTTATTTATTGATTAGGGACGTTAGGCTGAATGTTGTTGACATGTTATGTTGCTTTTGTATTGTTATATCCTGATTCTATATGTACATAAATTAGTTATATTGCATCTGGTTCCTGAACTCTGTTTGCCTTATACAGCTGTGCCCTTTGTACCCTCACAACCCAGAGGTCCTATTGAATGAACTGAAGTCTCCATCTGAGCTGCTGGACTTCGGAGAATTCTCAGATTGTTTGGACTTTGGGAGTGGCACTGGTTCACCTCTAATTCATGTTGTCAACCCTGCATTTGATTATGTGCCACCAAATCTCGTTAGTCTTTTTATTACTGACACGTAAGTTCTTCTATAGCTAAAGTTATATTACATAGTTGGAAAACTTTAACCTTTATTGCGGTCGCACCTCAATTTTTTTATATTTGGTTAATGAATGGTAAATCACATTACCTTAAACCGGTTTAAACTATGAGATTCACAAATATTTGTTGATGAAGCTTTAGTATCTTATGTTAGATGTTCATCATGATACTTTATGAATATTGTCTGTTGTGCATTTATGCTAATGAATCGTGTTTATACAGAGGTGGTCACAACCCTTCATATATGTACCGGCTCATTGCTGATTATTACTCGCCTGATGATTTAGTGGTGCGACGGAGATCAGCTTCTTGAAGTTCTGTTTTAACTAGCTTTGCTTTGAAAACATGTTGGTAAGTCTTTCATTCTTGTCCAGGAGCTAATAATTTCAGTTTCTGAAATAATAAGAAATATTAGTGTTAAATTGCCTGAGACAAGCCAACCACTAAAAAAGATTTCTGCTATTGACCATAAAATGTATTGCCTGCATTGTATATTTTTCCCCCAGAAAACCAGTTTTCTGGAAATATTGACCAGATGTGAGGAAGAGTTTGCTTTTAACCTTGAATCTGGTTATAGGAAAAGCATGAAAGCTAAAACTGTTAAAACATTTGATGAGCATAGTTGAGTTGTGTGCGCTACGCGTAATTATGTGAGTGCTTGGGCAGGATGAATTGGAGAACACTTCCAGATTTAATTAGTTTTTTTTCCTTCTTTTTTGTGAAACAGGGTGTTTTGTGTCCGTTCATCAAATACTTCCTGTCTAATTGTTACTCTGATTTCAAGATTTGGTTTATAATATGCACATAAACTGATCCTAAATTTTCCTTCCAGTGGTATCCAATATTTTTGAAAGAGTCAACCTTGTCATTGATGCTTGCGGGAAACAACTGATGCATAGAGGAAGAGTACACGCTATAGAAAACTGTGAGATTTGGTTGGTTTGTGGGTTGTGTTTTGATTGTGATGAAGTGCAATTCCCAAAACACGGACGAAACATCAAAGTTTCTTTTATTGTAAGCTTATTCCTTGATGATAATTTAACACTTGATGATGAGGAGCAAATGGCATGTTACTTGTAAGTTGTAGAAAGAACTTTCCATAACTGACTCATGCTTCTGTATTGCATATGGCCATTGGATCTTCGTCTCCTCTCGTCTCCACCGAACTTTCTTTCTTTTCTTTTTTTGCACAGATTGGTATGGGAAGAGCTGAACGTGGTTTTGTCTTAGTTACTAGTGCTTTGTAATGGTTGTTCATTACTCGGACATCTATCTGCATTTCAGTATGCAATACCCTTTTCTCTTGTTATGTATGAGCTTAGGTTATGACTATAGTTTCTATGGCTTAAATTGGCTTTATTCTTTGATTTTTTTTATGAGTACTTTTTATTGTTTGGAGGTTATTCAATCCTGGTTTTAATATGATGTCCACTAATGGTTCAAAATAATGCCCACTGGCTGCTTTTGTTGCAAAACATAAGCGGTGCAATACTTTAATTTGTATGTTTTGATTTCATCGCTTATGTTGCATGAGAGGTGAAAATATTATTTTGTGTTCATAGGTCCCACCATATCAAAATCATATCTGTCCATTACAAGCATTAGCATAATATGTTTGTATATTAAAACATAATTAGTTTATACTTTGTGCTAATAATGTAGGCTCCATAGAGAATTCGTAATTGGGCTCGACCTCTTATGTATATTGTTTTCATAAAGTTCAGGCGTGTTGTTAATACACCCCGTCTAAAAAATGTTTAGAAAAAATGTAATAATAATTTTTTGAATTTTTTTTCCAAAATAGCATATGCTCAGTGTTTTTGTTTTTTTTTTTTTCCGCAAATTGTCAAGTTTTTTGGATTTATTTTCCAAATACTTATTGGTTGAGTGTAATAACAAAAGATAGACGATATTCTGGCCTTTCATAAATTAATGTAATTGAAGTAAAACATAAGATTTTATTTTCTATTTTTTTTATGGTAAGTAATTTGATAATATGATTGTATTAGATTAAATCCACGTGTTTAAGATATTTTACAATTACATTATTAAATATAAGTTCCTGGCTAAATATCCCTCCAACTAATGGAGATACACCTCCATCAATATTTTAATATTTTATTAAAATTGTAAAATTATTTATGTAACCTTAATAAGTAAAAAAAAAATATAAGACTACATACATTCTCATCTCATTCTTACGCAGACGACGTTCAACCATATACGTGTGGAGGAAAAAAAAGAGATTGATCTTGCATCCATTGTAACACGACCAGACGATACAACAACGATTAATTCATGTTATGTAACTAGATTCTAGTGAAATGGAAGCATTTCGACCTTCCTATGTATATTTTGTCCCTTATTTTATAGGTTTTCTCTTTAATGTATAAAATCCTAGTTTTAAATGTTAAATGTTGTTAGTTGTCTATATTGTGTGTATTTGTGTACAAAATAATATTTTAGGCATTGAATGACGTTGAAAGTTGTATGGTTGTCATTTGCACGGTTTTTTTCAAATTTTCAGGTGGAAGAAAAGGAGCGTCGTACAAATTCACAGGTGTGTGGATTTCTCATTTGACAAGATAAGCTTCGTGGAAAGATGTTAAATTATATAGTTGTTGCAATGATTAACAGCATGATGTCTCTCTTATTATATAAAGTAATTAAGTTATGTATGACTCATTTATCTGCTATATCCTATTTTTATTTTTTAGTCACAACCACACATATGTGGTCCAAAGAATAGGGACTCATTTTCTATAATATATGTGAAGTCACAGTCAATCCATAAATTGGACACTGGAAATGATGGACCAGTTATTAAAAGTAATTTTTATTAATGCGGTTCTTAAAAAAAAAAACAACCACCATCCCTATTATATAGACTTATTTTTTCAAATTTTCATCAAACCAATTTTCGGACCTAGTTATTCGAAAATTTTACATATTTTCAGACACCAATTGCCGAAATTTAGAATGACTTAAGTTTTTGGTAATGAGTCTCTGAAATCTGGATAATTTTTTGGAAACGTTTTTCCGAAATATTGTGTTAATTTTGGAAACAGTTTGCTAAATACTATTGATCAGAATTTTTTTCAATTTCTTGCTCGCCATTTGCATGGTAACGCCGCCTGGTCGTCGTCCTCTGGTCACGTCGCGCGGTCAAAGTCGCGCTGTCATGGTGGCGTTCGCGGGTTCTGCTTGGTGGTCGTCCTTCACCTGGCCACCAAAATATCAAGATCGTGCGCTCACGATGGCCATAACGGTTGATGGTCTCCGTTGCGCACTCACGACAGTGATCGCCCGGAGGAGTTCACGGCAAGCTTCAAATTTGGGATGAAGTGGGGGGTGTATAAGTTTTTCCAATGAAATATGGTGGATAGTGGAGAATATGAAATATTTTTTATTAATAAGGGCAATAATGGTAATATAAGGATTGTGTATCTATTAATAACAATTAAAATGAGTAAGTGAATTTAGACGGAAGTGTATCCCCATTAGTTAGAGGGGTATTTAGGTTGGGCCTAAATATAAATATAGTAGATAAGAAATTTGAATTTTGAAAAAACACTAGGGGTAAAGTGACGGTGCAAGGGAAATAGGTGGTAGTGGTACTCGATTAAAGATGACTAGATGACATCCAACCAGAACATGAACCTGATCGAACTTAACTTAACCTATTATTAGGACTTATGAGTATGATTCAATGATATAAGATCAATCCTATAAATTCTTATAATATAAATTAATATAGGATAATTATGGTAATTAGGGAGAATAAAAATACGTCATTATTTTTCTTCTTAAATAAAATAATTAAATTATTAAGAAATCATAATTTCATTTATATTTTGCTTTGCAATGTGTTTACAATATATAGAGCTTCGTGAGCCGTGGAAGACTTCTAGACTCTTCCATAGTTTGTTATAACTACCAAAAACTAACTGCTAGTAACTAACTAACAACTTTTCTAATATCTTCAATTCTGTTACAATTGAATTTACAATACAAAACTTGATCTCAATATGCTGAACCTAGACATGTATAATAGCTTTGTGTACTGTATCAAGTGTATTGTTTAACATGCACCCATGGAATACATACGGGAGGAGGAAGATGAAGCGAACTTTTACATAGACCAAGAAATCGTGTTAGAGGCAGTGGCTTAATCAGAATGTCAGCAACCTGATCTTCGGAAGGGACATATCGATCGTCCAATTGTCGATTCTGTATATTTTCACAGAGAAAGTGGATATCCACCTCCATATGCTTCATGCGGAAGTGGAAAGATGGACTAAACGCCAGGGTGACAGCACTAGAATTGTCACACTAAAGGATGGTCGGAGGAAGCAGCGGAAGACGAAGCTCGACGAAGAAGTTGTGAACCCAAAGAAATTTTGTAGTAGCAAGAGCAAGAGACCTATATTCCGCTTCAGTGCTGCTATGGGCCACAACATTTTGATTCTTCGAGCACCAAGCAAGGAGATTTGAACAAATATACACGCAATATCCAGATGTCGGCCGTGGATGCAAAATATACATCAGCAAAACCCTGTAAAGAAAATTTTGAAACTGGAAAAAAAAGATAAACCATGAAATGATGTTCCCTTAAGGTATCAAAGGACTCGTTTGCATGCTTGCCAATGATTTTGAGTTGGGTGTTGGAGAAATTGGCTCAATTTGTTGACACTATAGGCTATGTCAGGATGAGTCATGGTAAGAAATTGTAAGGCTCCAACAGTACTTCTGTAAAGAGTGGGATTTTCGAAAGGATCACTATCAAGAGTTGTGAGCTTATGGCTTGGACAAGAAGGAGTTGGAGCTGAATTACACGAAAGGAGATGGGTTTTGGTTAGAAGACCATCGATATATATTTGGTTTGAGTGAGCTTAATACAAGTTGGGGATACAACAGTCTCAAGACCAAGAAAATAATTAATTAATCTGACCAAGATTTTTTAGAGATGCGTGTCCAGATCAAGAATGAGTTGCTGAACTAATTTAGCACTATCACCGGTGACTAGGATGTCATCCAAGTGAGTTGTTTTGACATATGAAAGAGGTAATGATCAGAAACTGAGTGAGAGAAGCCATACTGAACCAAAAAACCTTTCAACTTGTCATACCAGGCCATACGACTTTCTCAGTTTGCAAACATGAGTGAGCCTGGACTTGTCCATGAAACCGTGAGGTTGTTGTATATACACATGCTCTTTAAGATCCCCATCAAAAGCACATTATTGATATCAATTTATTGCACACTCCATCCCCGTCCCCGTGTAACAGCTAAAGTGAGGACAATCCTCAAAGTGATAGGTTTAAGCACTGGATTGTATGTGTTTGCTGAAAACCACGAGCCACCAATCGTGCTTTAAGTCTGTCCACTGACCCATCCATACAATATTTAACCCAGAAGATCCACTTGACAGTGATTATGTTCATATCAGAGGACCAGGGTACCAAATCCCAAGTCCCTTTATTAATCGATGCAGAATACTCCTCTTGTATAACATTTTTCCACTCAGGGGATGTTAGAGCTGCAGTGGCTGTGAGGGGTTCAGTAATGTAGGAGGGGCGTGTGGGAGCAAAATGAGCATCAATGATGAGGACTTTAGGCTTAAAGATGCCAGATTTGGACCGAGTAGTCATGGAATGTTTGTTAAGTGTAGGTAAGGGAGGAGAAGAAGGCTGGATAAAAGCCTGAGAGTGGGAGGAATCAGGGTGATTAGAATGGGGTGATGGAATCTACTGAGGAAGCGATGGAGGAGAAAAATGAGGAGGTGGAGAGGTAGTAGAAGTGGACTGAGTAGGAGTAGGCAAGAGAAGCAATACTGGTAAAGAAGAATGAACATGTAATTGTGTAGGGAAAGATGAAGGAGTAGAGAAGAGAGTTGGATAGGAAAATTCCAGTTTTTAGAGATATAAAGACGACCAGATGGATGCAAGCACTTGTAGCCCTTATGACTATCATTATAGTGAAGAAACAAACACTTGGACGATCTAAATTGAAGTTTTGATGTATCATTGTCTAAAAAAAACATGAGCAACCAAAGACCTTTAGAAAGGAATAGATGGGTAGTTTATGGAACAATAGCTGGTATGGAGAGGAGTGATTAAGTGTGGTGGAAGGAAGAGAGTTGATTAGAAACACTGAGTTGTGGACGACTTCTAGACTCTTCCATAGTTTGTTATAAGTTATAACTACCAGAAACTAACTTGTAGTAACTAACTAACTACTTTCCCAATCTCTTCAATTCTCTTATTCTGTACAATTGAATTTACAATACAAAGCTTGATCACGATAAGATGAACCTAGACATGTATTGCTGCTTTGTGCACGATATCAATTATCACGGTACAAATCAAAATGGATATTTGAAAATATATGTGTCCGTACCGAATTAAGTTCGGTTATTTTAAAAATCGAGTGCCCCATTCCGTACCAAAATTTGGGTACGGTACAATACATATATTTTGTTTTTTTGTACGGAGCAGAACGAATTTTCGGTTACAAACGGATCGAATCGGATCGGTACGAAATAGAGTGGATAAATGGTTTTTTTCGTTATTCTCTCATTTAAAAAAAATATTGATGCACAAATACTACAAATTTTCAACTACAATTAAACATATACCCTTCAAGCTAAAATATAATACATGTTGGGACAATGTCAGTTTTGAGTTGATCCCAAATACCCTGAAAAGATGAATATGCCTAAGTGTTGTAATTGTCAGACTAGTCTTGTTAGGATAGAATATTTTATATTCATAGGTACACAGTGAGAGGAGTATTCATTGTTGACATTCAAGACTGAAGCCTGAAGAACACTGGAGCACCATCTCTAAACTTATGGCAGTTTTTCTAAGCTGACTGAATGAGTGTCAGGATGAAGAGCATGATCATGAGATCATTGCTCACTCAGCTTGAAGGGAACATGACTGCACTGAGTGATTTGGGAGAAGACTTGGAGTAGGATCCAATCAAGCAAAAGGAATATCAGCGCTGGAACACGTACGCAGATGAGAACAAAACTGAACTCAGAAAGGACAAGACTGAACTGAAGAATGAGTTCTGACATTCCCACCTACCCACTGACGTGGACCAATGAGAAGAAGACAAGTCATGTACGGACACTGACTTGAACCTAACATCCCTGCAGACTTCAACGGGCAAGCATTTAATGCATTTACATAATCCATGCAAGGACGGCTGCTGCATGAAGATATGTCCGTTTGAATTATCCTACAAGAAAGGTGACTAGAAGTCCATCTCTCCAACGGATAGTTTTCAAGTTTGCCTATAAATACAGAATGCCTTGAACCCAAACAAGGTTATCTGGAAATTTCGAAGCCATAAATGACTCAAGACTCTTAACGCTCAAAGCATTCAAGCATTCTAAGAAGCACTCGAAAAACCTAGAATTTCCAAGTGTTTCTTAAGTTTAGAGTCTATTCTGTATTCCACTGAGCATATCATATACATCTTAAGCTTAGAGTGATAATCCAATTCTTAGCTTAGGTTTGTCTTATAAGGATTATCACAAATAGTTGGAATCCAAACTAAAACCAAAACCCTCAGTGTTAGGTTTGTTGGTGGAAGTTAGTTAGTTAGTTAGAAGGAAGAGGACCAGTGAGTTGGTCTTTGTGCACTTTGGCACGTTAAAAATAAGTCAATCCTTTAGTGGATTCTCCTGTTGGATCAGGACTGTGGACGTAGGAGCTTGAGTCTCTGAACCACGTTATATCGCTCTGAGTTCTTTACTTGCTTTAATATTGTGCTTAATTGATTATTCATTGTCATTGTCATTCTTTGCATGTTTTGTCAATGTTGACCATCAAACTCATTGCACTGCCCTTCTAACCACGGCTTCGTAAGAGGAAAATCAGTTTTCAGAAAACAATCTAAAACAAGTCTTTAAACTTTCAGGGCTCACACATTTCCGCATAAAACATAAATAGATAGTTGACCAACTGACTTGCCTCAGTGCAGTTAGTAGGTTCATTATCTATACAGTGCTTAACACTACTCTGAGTTAAGAGGACTCAGTTTTGATAAGAAAGTAAAAATTGTATACGTACGTGTATTCCCCTACCCCACCCCCCCTCCCCCCACCCCCATACACGTATTACTCAAACTTGTACGGGACCAACAATACATTATATGATAATGAATTATTTAAAAATTAACATAAATAACCACAAATAGAGTATCTGAAATATGATATATAAAATATATATTTAAACAATCCTTTTGAAATATCTTGTGAATAGAAAATTCAATATATATATATATATATATATATATATATATATATATAATTCTTTTTAAAACTAGAAAACACAATATTAAAATCATGTTGATCGTGATTCTTAACACGAGGTACACCATATCCAAGATTTTGTTAAGAAATGAATATATATTTAAAATGAAACTAAAAGATGAAATAAATTAAATTTAAATCATTTTGATATACACCTAAACATATGTTAATGTTTTAAGAACTTAATATGATAAATAAAATAATATTTGTATTATGAAAACTGAGATAAATTATGTTAACGTATAGTTGTACTTGAATTCAATAACATTATAATATATTTTGATAAATATAAAATAAATCATATTTAAATGTTAATACATATTTAATTTGGTTATTCGGTTCGGTTCAATTCGGTACGTTTCAGTACGGTCTCATTCAGTTTTTTGGTATAGTTAATTTGGTAATATCTATATTCATACCAAAAAAAACTTTCGGTTTGATTTTGGTACGACTAAAGTAAAAAAGTCAATGAATTTTTTGGCTCGGTTCTTTTTCGGCGGGTTTGGTAATCTCCAAACTTTGTGAACAACTATACTATCAAGTGTATTGTTTAACAATAATCTCATTTTGGTTAACATTTCTCGTCCTATAATCGATTATGGATCTTTATAATATGTTGCAAACAACAATTTTTTTTTCTCTAAGATATTTGGAAGAATATAGGTAAAATGGATTTTCATTTTCATTGAAATTTTGAATCAAACAACGCCTATATAAGCTCTTATTATAATAATAGACGTGTCTTCTAGAAAAAAAAAAGGACAATTGTCTAGTTTCACTCTAGGTGTTTTTGGTATAAATACTCCTTTCGTCCCATTATAAATTTCTCATTTTTCAATTTTGGTATGTGTCGTGGGTAAATTTCCCATTCATTTTTCTTAATCTACTTTTTACTTTTCACATTCACTATTTTTTGCATTAATTCATTATTTTTTTCTATTTTCGATTACATCATTTGTACTACAACTATTATTTTGACACTTGCCTTAATATGTGTGCCCAAAATCTATAAAAAGTTTACAGTGGGACAAGGAAGTATATTTTAAAATTGAGTGGAAGTTATATGATAATAGTTCATGATAAATTTATCCTAAAACTATTTAGAGTATCAAATATTTGATCAAGAGTATAAAAAATATCTCAGGAGTATCATAAATGAAGACTTGGAAATGCTAGAAAATGAAATAACGACTCGTATGACTTTATTAAAAAATGTGTGTTGTTATGGTATAAACAAACTTGTATCACTTATGTTGCCATCATATAACTTTCACCACCTCATTGTAAACATATTTATTTATTTGAATATATTTCATATGTCATGTTCATCCCACATTACACAATTGAATGACCATTAACTATTTCACATTGTTACATTTTAGTAGAAGTGGTGAAATTGGATAGTATTACTTGGTCATGTTGGAGTTAAACGTGAAAGTATGCTTTTATTTTGTATAACTCATGTATTAAACACTTGTTTATGAGAATAATTCTTTTATCACATTTGTTTTAGATATGAATGAATGTTATATATTTATTGCAACCCGTTCAATAAATAGTATGTGCTACATTGTAGTTAATGTGGTGATACTAGATCACGGAAGATCACATTGACAGTTACTTATAACTAAACGTACAATTCATGACCCAGGTAGAATTGAACAATCCACCATGAAAGGTAGATATGTAGTTCTCATATTGGTCTGTCTTGACCAAGAGATTGCACTAGCACATTCAGTATGTGTTGAAAAGGACCTACAACGAGGATAAATTCTTCAGTTCTGAAATGTGAAGAATTAGACCGCAGTGGTTATTGATTTCTTAATCTTCGTCACTTAAATAGGACCATGTATGGTTAATAGTTATTGCTTTGATTCATGTTGGGAGAGAATCATCGTGACTTCGAACCTTGTGTTTTGGGCAGTAATATTAATCACACACCATGAAACGTGTGTGAGTACGGCTTGTGTGATTTGTCCCTTGGTGGGCTCAGAAGTTTTATCGTACCAAATTTTGCAAGTGGAGAATTAGTTTCTCTGGTAAGAATAATAATGTTGAACTGTCTTTACTCCAAGGTAAAATATATTAATTAATTTAGAGCTATTCAGAAGCTCAATTAATTAATGGACTAGATAATCTTAAACACGGAAAATAATAATCTGGATCCCATATTATCGTAATATGTAGAGCTGTTATACGAGCCGAGCGAGCCCGAGTAGTGGATACTCGAGCTCGGCTCGAGCTCGATATAAGGCTCGGCTCGGCTCGAAAATTAAATTATTAAACTCGAGCTCGAGCTCGGGCTCGACTCGTTTAGCAAGATGAGCTTGACTCTATCGATTTGAGCTTGAAAATGGAAATTTTTTCGAACCCCAATCACCAACCCATTTTTTAATGCATCTTTTTTTCAATTTTTGTGAATCAAATCAAAAGAGGCAAATCAAAAATCCTGGATACAGAAATAAAAAAATCCAGGTTCAAAACATCGAACAATATAAATCCTTAGGTGTTTAGAAGCAAATTAATGTCCACACTTCAAACAAATCAAATAAAATTTTATTTACCGAAGCTATTAAAAACATTAGAAGAATATATTAGGAAAAATTACCGATCTTGAGAAGAAAAAATTAGCAGATCTTAAGTTTTGAGTTTATGGTAGAGAAAAGAGAGCAGTAGCAGATTTGAATCTCAACGCTAACAAAACAGATGGGTGGTGCGCTGGCGGTGCGGTTGGCGGTGGTGGCTGAAAAGTTTGGGGTTTGGTATGGGGGTTTGCTTGAGATGGGAGTAGGGATCTGCACAGCAACGGAGGACGGAGGACGGAGGGCGGTGGTGGGCGGTGCGCTGCGGTGGGAGGTGCGCTGCGGTGGGAGGTGCGCTGCGGTGGGCGGTGCGTGACGGTGGGCGGTGCGGTGGGCGGTGGCGGCTGAAAATTTGAGGGTTTGGTTACTGGTAGTATATGGGCTGCGTAAGGATGAATGAAGTGAGAAGTAAAGTTAAATGAGTTATAGTGATAGTTATGAATCCTAACCTAATTAATAGTATTAATTACTTAAATGCCCTCTATACTTCAAGGCCTATCGAGCAGCTCGCGAGCCGAGCTCGACTCGGCTCATTAAGTAAACGAGTATTTTTCGAGCTCGAGCTCGACTCGTTTAACACTACGAGTCGAGCCGAGTCGAGCCTTAACGAGCCGAGCTCACAAGCAGCTCGTTTCGTTTAACAGCTCTAGTAATATGAATTAAGATGGATAATGCAATATTAATTTGATAGTGGTATTAATTAATATTAATGGACTGAATAATATTGAGACTCAATATTGAAATTCAGAAGTCCATTGGAGGTCCAATATTAATTCTCCCAAAGGCCCCTCAAGTAGCCCAATGTGTATCCCAATACTAATAAGGTGATTAAAATAAAAAAAAAAATTATTATTGCTGATTTTTCTATTTAATTTCAAAAATTAAGATATAGAGAGAGAAATTTTTTTGTTGATTTTCTTGGAAAGATTTTATGGAAGATATGTTTTGTAGGAATACAAGATTATCTCATAAATTCAAGAAGATCAAAATCTAGTAATATTTTATCTCCTATAATTTTAGAAAATAATATATATTAGGAGGGTGAGATTTTTGTGAAATATTTTACTATGGAGAAAATAATATATGAGATATATTCAAGATTTCTTGGAGATCAAGAAAATATTTTTTCCTCTCCTACTTCCACTAGGAAAATCGGCCATCGCCACTTATATATAGGGGATGATTATTTCATCTATTTTTTACGTGTTCCATGAGTTGGAAAAATCGAGAGCAATACATATTTTCTTCCTCCCTTACATAATTAAATTGTTCGTGAGCGCTTCCCACCGGCGAACGAATAAGGCGAAGAGGGAATACTTGAGAAGACTTTTACGGTTGATAGGATCGTTAAGCTTGTTCCGGCTATCTCAATTGGACGTCGCTTCAAGAGGTACGTATTTATGTATAACTCCTAGATATTCCACCGTAGGATTTTACGTTATTATATTCATTGACATGAATTGTTTGTTGTTGGTTAATTATTATTTGAATTAATTTAGGAGTAATTCATGCTAGTAATAATTGGATTTAAATTCGTATTTAAATTTCATCCCAAATAAATCCGGGCACCCCAATTTCCCCAACAGGTCAAACATTTTATCACTCTCAAACTTAGTGTTCTTTGAGTAATCTATATATATATATATATATATATATCACAATAGTCTTTCCTGAAATAGTAATCTTCATTTTCCCGCTCATTTTATATTATTAGCATCAGAGGCGGATAGCATGGACCAGGGGGGTACAACTGCACCCCCAAAATGAAATAGTTCCATGTATATTATTATGTGTAATATGCAGTTTTTCTCAGTGGTAGATGTGAATTTTCCTCTGATGATGATGAAGGGTCCAGGGCTCAAAACTCATTATCAACCTTTAACTCCTTCATATAGCTCTTTTGTCCTTTGTTTATTAAAATTAATTTTTTTTTCTCATTTGTTTATTAAATTGAACAAAAAAATCCTTGAGAAACTTTTTCAAGTTCAAGTTTTTCTCCTAGAATGATGTGTTGTTATGATTATGTCATAAAACGGTTCTAGAAAATAAGAATCGGTGAACTCAATTGCAATTATAATATATTTTAATTTAATGTTATCTTCATAATTTTATTTTAATTTGCATCAAATTTCATAATATTTTAAGTATTAAGTACATTTTACTAATTATCTTCTGAACCCCCAAACATAAAATGTTGGATCCGCCTCTGATTAGCATTGATTATATCCATATAAATATCCGGTGGTTCTTGTTGTAAATATATTATTATGGACATTACTTGCAGGAAAATATACTTAGTGGGTCAAGAGGTTTGCTGGGCTTCTAGGGTTACATCCTAGTTTACTATTATAAATAGTTCTCTAATTATTGTATCTTGACATACACAAATATAGGGAAAATCTTCTGGCTTGGTACGCCCCCAGACGTAGTCATTCTTTACGAAATTGGTAAGTAAATTGGTGTTCTTTGCATTTCTTTATTTTACAACACGTTTTCAGCAAGAGTGCTCCGAATTCTCTAATTTCCCGCAAGGCGTGCATTATCTTACTCTATTTTATTTTACGCAGTAATGATTTCTCCATATATTTATGTTCCTCGCTAAACCGCACACTATTATTACCACATATATATGTATGTTGTTGTTTGCTAATTTTGATGTGTATGTACCTATGATGTAGAAGTATATTTTTACATGCTTGTGTCAAACTACTATGCTCGGACACAAATCTATATGGATTGACATAAATCAATTTTATTTTATATTATCAGAATAACCTTCTAAATTCAGTATTATGGCAATATATATATATATATATATATATATATATATATATGTTGTCCTTTTTGTAATAGTCATATGTGTGAAGAAGTATAAAACTGGTTTTGGTTCTAAAGTATGTGATTGGCTCTTTTATTAATCAAAGTATTTTAACCTGACTTTTCTAGTATTTGATTTGTTGATTTCAATAAAGAGATTAAGGGGATTACCTAAGATTTAAGGATACATTTTTAGTCTTGGACATAAATTACTTTTATATACATAGAATATTAATTTGTCATCCAACTCCCTGAATCTCTTGATCGACTTGAAATTGAATATATAGAATTTATTTTATTTTATTCAAAGGTATATTAGATTAAATAGGTATGCGAACGTCTATATATGAATTACATATATTGACCTTTAATTCAATTTTTTTGTCAGAAAATACAGTATTATTAGAAAAGGTGATAATCCTAATCGTGGAGATGCATAATACCAATGAATATCTTTGTAGATTTTTTGTATTCATCTCTTTCCGTATTTTATTATATAGTTCTATGTATGTTTACTATTGATTATGAATTGACTGTTGAAGTCTTTTGGCATGTGTATATATTATTTGTCTACTGTTAAATTGGTTCCTCTGATTTTCTATCCTTGTGAGACATTACTTAATAATTTGCATAACATGAAAATAATTGTTGTTAGTACAATTTTTTGTTGTTGTTAAGTAAATAATGAAGAGTTTTACTTAGTTTAAGATGTTTTAGGATATAGAAAAATAAAGAGAAGAATAGAATAATACATATTTGTTGACCCATATCGCCACGAATGACTACGTCTGGGGGCGTATCAAGCCTGGAGATAATTCTCTATTTCTTGTGTATGCGATCTCTTTATATAGGTTACAATCTAAGGCTTCAGGAATACATAGAAATATAATGAAATGATCATATTGCCCTCCATCAATTACTTGTTGATGAAGGCACAATAATATATTTTTCCTTCAATACTCCCCCTTGTGCCAAATAAAAAAGTGTGGATGGTGCATGAATGTTGTCTCGCTAAAACTTGACAAGATGCAAGAATCTAATGGGAAATAAATCTTGATCGAAGGGAAAAAGATTTACAATGCATCTATGTTGAGACTTCTCCAAAATTCTACACCTTTCACATGATACATACATCTATAAAGTGATTTTAGAAAGTCTACACATCTCAATTTTTAAAGATGTTTCTCAAAGATTGTTGTGGATAATGATTATATAAACAAATCAGTCTCATTTACTTTAGAGCTTCAATCTTGAGAAAAAACTTATTGTTGCTGGTCATTTTAGACTTCAGTGATATATGATGGTCCCGGTTTCGAATACCAAAATGGGAATTCAGGAGAAATTTTTTTTTAAAAAACTTTTTGCTCAGGGAGTTCAGCAAGAGTGAAGAGTTCTCAAGTCCCTGCATTGCTAAGAGGCTGAGCTACCAAGTCAGTGAGAAGACTTGAAGACTCATGCTCTTAGCAACACAGTGACTCGAGAGGTTACACTTCAAGTCACTGCTCTACTTAGATGCTGAGCTACCAAGTCAGTGTGAAGGCTTGGAGGCTCATGCTCTAAGCAAGGCAGTGACTCGAGATACTGAACTCTCGAGTGTGTTGCCTGAACTGGTCAGTGAGAGGATCCTCCCTGACCTGAATGATTAACTAAAGTTTCCTTTTTAACAATGCTCTCTCAGTGAGCAGATTTTCACAACACTTTAGTAAATACTTTTAAAGATAAGTACGCTCAGTTTAACGTGGTTCAGAGACTCAAGCTCTTACATCCACGGCCTGATTTAATCGGAAATCCACTAACTGGGATTCTTGTTTTTAACGTGCCAAGGTGCACAAAACACTGGACTCACGCCACTCCTTGGGCTGCCTCTCCTGTCTAACTAACTTCCACCAACAAACCTAACTAGAGGGTTTTGGTTTCAGTTTGGTTTCTCCAACTAGGTGAGATTTTCCTTTACAATAAGTTAGCCTAAAGCTAAGATTAGGAAAACCTCTCTAAGCTATGAGTTACAAGCTGAACACTCATTTGTGTATATCTATGAACTCTAAAGTTAAGTGTACAAGATGTGAATCGTGCCTCCTTATAACTCCCAATATAATGCACTAAACACTCACACCTTCACAGCTCGTAGGTGTTGATTTTTCTTACTTCACACACACTCAAAATGCAGCTATGAGCTTGTATTTATAGTGTGGATTCAAATATAACCGTTGGAGGAAATTACATTTGAATCCATACAATTAATGGTTTCAACCACTTTTATTGGAATGCGGCCTTGTCAGTGTCAGAGTTGCTGCCTCGTGCTGATTGGTCCACGTGGGCTGGATCCAACGGATCTTTGACTCAGTGGGTTGACCAAGACCCACTGACTTTAGGTAGCTTTATCCTTCACTGACTTGATGATCTTCAGTAGACTGAACGTCTTCAGTGTAGTTGTCCTTCAGAGACTGTTTGAAGATCACTCCAACAAGTTTGTCATAAGGCTGAATGACAAACTTCCCTGACCACAGTAGCCTGACTCCTTCAAGGCCTACTTGGTGCAGCAATGATCCTCCTGATCATGCTCTTCACTGAGTGGTCCGCCTGACTTAGCTTAGATTAGCCAGGTTTACACTCAACGGGACATCCTTCAGGCTTCTCTTCAGGTTCAGGTCTCTGCCATGGCTTCAGTTAGTTCTTCTTGATATCATCTTGATTTCTTCAGGTTGTGTTGCTGAGTTCCCCCTCAACTGAGTGTTCCCTCAACTGAGTTCTTCTCAACTGACAGCCTATTCTACTGAGAAATAACCTAGTCTGACCTGAAACTAAAGATACAATACTGACTGCTTTCAAACCTATTACATGTGGTTTTTGGAAAATCATCAAAACTAAAACATATCCCAACTATATGTTTCATATTGTCACTTTTGTAGCTCGATTCCAGCTACTGAACATAAGAAGCACATTCTTCATATATGCATGTGGCCTCTCTAGTGGTGAACTCAAGTCACAACTTCTTTGAACATGTGTAGTGATAGATGTCTACCAAATATACTCTTGAACTACTTCATGTAAGGCAATAATCTTTGAATTGTTCGAAGAGGTATCTATAAGAGCTTGACTAGTTGATCTCCAAGATCATTGTGTTTCTAAAGGTAGATTCATAACCATTTTGGGAACACTTTATGTGGATCAGAAATATACAAAACTAAATGGTACATCATTTGGCGTGTAAGTGTAGAGGGTAGCTTCAATATTTCCTTACAAGTCCACAATTTCATTTGTGGTCCCCCTCAACATTTATTATAATGAATATCAGACCATTGTCAATGGTTTTTCCTTAAGTATCAGAGTACATTCCTGACACCATTTTAATGAAACTGCGTTGGTCCTGGATGAAATACTAACAAGTTCGTTGAGAAAGTAATATTTGCTCGAGTGTATTGAGCTAATTACAATAATGCACATGTTTCACTTAAGTAGGGAATTGCATCTCCCAACAGCTCTTCGTCATCTTCCTTCGGCGAAATGGACATTTTCTTAAAATCCAAACTTCGACCAATCATGAGAGTGCTAATCAGATGTATTTTGTCCATGTTAATTTGCCTGAACATCTTCTGGATATATGCAGACTGGTGGATAAGTATTCCACAAACTCAATGGTCTAGTTCAAAGACTAGAATAAAACTAAGTTTTCCTAAAATCCATTATCTCAAATTTGAATTTCAAATTATTCATGGTCCTCTTATTTCATCAATAGTACCTATTATGTTCATGCATCAACATAAATAATTGCAAATCCAAAACTTATTTTCTCTATAAATATATTGGGACACTATTCATCATTCTTATAATCTATCCCAACCAAGTAATCACTTAGACAGGTATACCACATCCCCCAAGATTGTTTCAATCAATAAAGTGAATGTTTCAATTTTATTATAAACGCACTCTGTAGTTTAGAGTCACTTGAGTTGGGAAATAGATGTCATCAGATACTTACTTATATATCTCTAAAACAAGATCCCCATAGAGATATGTCATAACCACATTCATAAGTTGCATCTCCAATTCTTCGGAAACTAACTAAGTGTTGGAACGTTATGGCGTCCATTATGGGAGTTTGTCTCCTCATAGTCAATTTCATACGTTGTGAGAAATCTTGCGTTATAAGGCAAATTTTATATATCGTGACCTTATATTTCTCATTACGGTTTATGGTAAAGACTCAATTATGTCGTATATGCTTTACACTTGGTCGGGCTAGCACTACCAGACCAAATACCTGTCTCTTTGTCAGAGAATCAAGTTCTACCTGAATTGACTCTTTTAATTTATTTAGGCCAATATGCTTTTGATTAACATTCTGCAACTGAGCATGGTTTGATATCGTTGTGCTCTATACTTTCTTGAGCAACAATATAAATAAATACATCGTCAATCTGCATGCAATGTCTATCCATCAACTTATAAGCACTCTTATAATTATATAGAGATTTTTCATTCTCTGGAATTATATCAAACATCGGAGCATACTCCAATAATGATTCATGGACATAAGTTTAATCAGAGATAATCTCGTGAGATGTATTCTCAACATTGATGATCCATGTGTTAAATTGAGCCACACCTACCATTTTTTTTTCCTTTAAATAGGTGTCAATCGAACCAGGTGACCTTCCTCATTTCCTTTTGGGAGTCACGGCCTCAACTACACCTCCACCAAGTGTGGTTGCAACACCTTTCCGCCGATGTTGTGCCCCTTATTGGGGACTTCTAACCTTACAGACACATTTGCAGCTTGTATATGAGACCTATTCACTTTAGCAATATCAGTAAACGAATCAGGTATCAAATATGCTATGTTCTGAATATAAATGATTCATTTTTACTTCACTTTCACATTGTGAAGTTCGGGGATCAAATGAGATAGAGTGGGGAAAGACCACGATACTTCTTGTCGTTCCCTTAGAAATCCTTTTTCTTATTTCCCCCTAACGACGGGAAAACTCTCTCATTAAAGTGACGATTCGTAAATCTAACGGTAAGTAGGTCATCTGTCAAGGGTTCTAAATTGCGGATAATTATTGGAAATTTATATCCAACATAAATACTTAACTGTGTATTGGAACCCATTTTAATGCATTGTGGGTACGCAATATGCACATATATTACACTATAAAATATGTGTATGTATAAAATGTCAGGCTTATATTCAGTTACCAACTGGTACACATAAAATGGCTGGTCATTTAGTGGGTTAGGAATGAATAAGTAAAGCTGCATGAAATATTGCATAACCCCAAACAGAGATTGACATGTTGGTGCGCATAACCAGTGCCTTAACCACCATTACTTCCTTTTAATGGTGGCCTCTACGAGACCATTTTGTGTAGCACGTGGGATACCAGATGCTCTACATCGATCTTGATAGATATGCAATAATCATCAGATGTTTTTAATGTAAATTATCTTAATAGCGAAAATCAGGGTGGTGAAACCTAAAACGTATAATTTGTGCTAAGTGTTTTGTATGCAAAATTTATTGCGGAGAGTAAAGCGACATGTGACCAGTATGTCGAAGTATAATCCAGAACCATAAATTACTTGAATGGTCCGCATTCTGGATGAAATATTTAGTTTTGTATCTTTAGCATAAACAGGTCCTAATGTTACTTTCGCTAAAGACCATGCTGTGCAAAATGAGTTATGTGCCTTTGATATTTGTAAGACACAGTGAGATGTAGATAGTGTATCTGGTACTTCAAAAAACAAAGATTGTGATAAAACAACAACATGACTGATATCGTGCATCGTATCGAATTTTCATCTCATTTTAAATTTCACTCTAAAAAGAAGAAGGATGTCCATGTTATTTCTTCAAAATATGGATCATCACGTCAAAGTCTATATAAATTAGTGTCACATAGTTCATCATTGGTGACAACATATGATTTAAGAACAGTATATGTTACATTCCACTAGTTTGACTTCTCAGTTTATCTAAGATATGTTTTCTTTCACATTCATTAGATAGATATAGAATTTCATTCTCACTGTGTGTGTATAAATAATAATGTTGGCACATGTATCTTTAAAACTTTACAAGGTTCGATTAGCTCTTGATGCATATAAAGCTTCTTTGATTTTATAAGTGTATTGTTAGATAAAAAATTTGACAGTTCTTCGCCTTATTTTAAGAAATTTCATATTCTGCTGAGTTTCAATTTGAGTTGAATGATTTACTTTGCATTCAATACTTTATCACTTTACATCGTGATAATGTTATTTTTTAACCATGTATACTAATGTACGTATATAATAAATTCAAATAATTCAGTACTTAGAATAAAATTCAAACTTATTATGAACCAACTTCAATATAAGTAAGGTCTCGTATCATTGGTTTAATTAACTTTAAGACCAAAACATTTGTCGAAATAAAATGAGATACTATCCCTAAATAAAATTCTTGAAAAATGAAAAATTTATAAATAAATCAATCAAAATTAGAAGTACTCATTGATTATGTAAAGTCCTTGTTGCCATTGAAATATGCAATTATGAGGTAAAATTTGAGAGGTATTCCTCATATTTCATATAATGGGCATCTTGTTCTTTAGATTCTTCATACCTCATATAGTTGGTTGCTACTTTGTGCTTGCATCACAATTTGATACGGTATCATCATGACCGATAGGAGTACCAATACCTCCTTAACATCTTCCAGTGGGAGAGCCACCACTATCCCACGTGGTGCATTATTCTCATGTTTGTATGGAGTAATACATCATGTCCCATTTTCTTTTGGGTTCTTCCTACTGTTTCATTAATCAAAATTAACCTCGGGAATTTTCTTTGTCCTAGGAAGCAACATTATTGTATCTCGGCTACTTGTAGCATGTTAATCAACGTAGTGGGGAAAGTGGAGAGGGTTTTTTTTTTCTATATATTTTATCATCTTCTGTGATTTTCTTTTCGCAGAAAGTAAAGTGTGCTTTAAAGGCACAACATATCATTAAGGAAATTTGTGACCCTCTTTATAGTTAAGTGGATTTCTTTCCACTGTATTATAAATTCTGAAAGTACAGATGTTTCTAAGATGTCCTTTCAGAATCTACCACAATTATTTGGATATTATAAATAGAAGATACTTTTCACATAAAATGAGGGTTGATATGTTGCCTAAAAATGTTAGGGCATTGACCTAATCAGACGATTCTTCTCATTGTAGTCAGATGATGAACCCAAATGGTGATACTCATTCCTTTTGAGTCTAATATTTTATAAGCAAGTGAAAATTAATTTCCTAAACGTAACAATATACAATAATAAATTTATTATCCAAGAATGTGAGTGTGGATTAGATTTTGAGACCATGAGTCACATATTTTTCGATGTTTAGTGAAAATACTTTATCACATTGATTTATACTCATAAATATCATTCATGAAATTTCTTCATCACGAAGATATTCAATAACGAACATCTATACATACAAATTGAGTATATACAGTAAAACCTCTAAAAAAGAATACTCTATTAAGGAATAAACTCTCTTTAGGAATAAAAATTCATGGTCCCAACTTGGGACCAGTTATAATTTGGAATAAACTCCATATTGTCATAATTCATATTTTTTCAAGTCCCAACATAAAGAAATACACCTCCATTTAGGAATAAATCATAATAATATATATAATTTTACAAAGATTTAAGTTGATTTAAAATACTTGTTCAAGGTTGATTGTGACAATGATTTAATCTTTTGTGTTGTAACCTTATCCTTCAACTTGCGTGTGCGCATTAGCTCGTCCACATGACCACCTTCTTGTTGAACCCAAAACATTTCCAACTTGTCGAGTAAGCTTAAAACTTCTTCACATGAAACTTTTTGTACTTCTATGCTATCATCCTCTGGATTATTTTCCTCATTTTCTTGCCTAATTCCTTCAATAATTTCTTCATCTGTTAAAGCATAAACAATTTGTTGCTCATTTGGATGATTAAGGAAAATATCCATCTCCATCTCGTTGGTGTAGTGAAGATCTTTTACCTGACTTTTCAACTCTTTAAGTAGTTTTTTATTCTCCTCATCCATTTCTTTTGCAACTTGCAACTCGTCAACTTCAACGGTCCGAATTTTGTAGTGCTTAAAGCAATTCTCAATCGTCCTTGGTTTCACATCTATCGACCATGCAGCAACTGCATTTATCATTCCATCTAGGAGAGAGATCTTTGATGGTTCCAAAACACGATCCTCGATTCGTTTCAAAAGTAGACGATTAAATCGCTGACGATAATAACCTTTAAAATTTCTAATGATACCTGCATCACATGGTTGAATCTTGGAAGTGCTATTTGGTGGTAAGAACATAACATTTGTGTGGTGAAGTGGCGGGAGATGTTCTTTCTTCCCATGAGCTGTACAATTATCCAAAAGAAGCAAGACATTTCTGTCTAAATGGCTATCAAACCACTTTAGCCATTCAACAAAGAATAAAGATGTCATCCATGCATTTTAATTTGCTCGATAAGTGCAATTGAGAGTAGAACGGTTAACATTCTTCAAGCATCTAGGATTAAGAAACTTACCAATGATCCAAAGAGGAACTTTGTCAGATCCATCACCATTGGTGCAAATGACAATTGTAATTCTCTCTTTGTTTTGCTTTCGTCCCTCGAGTTGCTTCGTTGCAAGAGAATTATCAGCTTGCATTCGATAAAATAAACCTGTTTCATCCATGTTGTAAATATCCTTCCAATCCCATTTATCCAATTCTTCTCTTATTGATGGCAAACTTGCTTCAATTTTCTCCATATCAACTGAGCCACTCTCCCCGAAACGCCGAAATGACTGAATTGAATGTCGATGCTTGAACTTCTCTAACCACCCATTAGAAAATTCAAATGAAATTGCTTCTGGATAGAGACTCTTTAAGAATATGCGGCCCTTCTCCTTGAGTAATTCACCACTAATATTGACATGCTCTTGGTTGCATACAAACCATTCATAAAGAGTCGACTCCATCAATGGGTACTTCAACGGTCTCAAACATTTTGCATTTGAATTAGAAAGAGCCTGCTGGTCGTCATTGTTGATTGACCTCTTGAACGCCTTCGATATCGCTGATTGCGATAGCTTAAGATTATGAGTATCCTCCAACCACTTGGCAAAATCTTTTTGCTTCCAACCTGGATGTAGTTCTTTCATTTTGCACACCTCCACACTAATTTTTTCACTCATTTGAGTTCTCTTTTCTATTTTTGGTGCCATTATATGCGTGAAGAAAATGTTGATTTGATGTAATTGATAAAAAAAAATGTATTATACATAGTATTTATAGATGAAAAAATTAAAGCAATCAAAAGCAAGTACATGCATCTATGGTGGGTGACTCTTGAGTATTGTTTTTTCATATTACGTGAGTAAATTAGTTCAATTAAGTTCAACACATTACATGTACATGTATCTACTAATTATACCATTATATAATATACATGCATTTAAAAAAAAAAACCTTATAACTCTATTTAGGAATAACCCCCATTTAGGAATATTTTTTTGTGGTCCCAATGATATGACTATAGAGAGGTTTTACTGTATATCATGGATGACATTAATATAACAAATAAGTCATCAAAATTTTCATCGTAAATTTCAGTGAACAATATAAAGCACAAATTAAGTAATAATATGCAAACAAAGATTTTTCACATAAATCCTAGTATTTTTTATAGCAAATAATTCACAAGTTTATGTTGTGGCAAACAATGCTAATTGCTAAAATTTAAGAAGGATTAAGCATGTTTACCAGATCGGAACCCTACGATAAGGGTTCCTAAATGCCTAATGATAAGTTCGACTCACGTTTAACACAGACTCATTGATAGGTATAACATGGATAAATTGTTTGCTTTCACATCTCATAGATGCAAGAGGCATGTCTCCAATGGGTAGGACAACCAAAAGATCAAATAACTTTTAGTAAATCCAAAAGAAATGTTGGTTCCACAGAGTTAAGAAAATAACTAAGTATGTAAAATGTGCGGAAACTTTTTATAAAAGCTCTTATTTAGAAAGTCCTTTTTAACAATTTGAAATGCAATTTGAGTGTAAAAACTAATACGTTTTATGCAAGAATAAATATAAAAAAACAAGGTAAGAAAAATAAATAACACACAAAATTAGTGGTTCGGATATAATGATCCTACGTCCACTCTCCCTTAACCAAGGGGTCCCTCTCACTTACTTACTACCTGTTGGAATTGACAGGTACCAACCTCCTTGTTACAATGACTTTCGACCTTTCGATCTAAGCCCATTCTTACAACAATCTTTCAAGTGTTAAGAGATTGTGTAGGATGTCCAACTAAAAACTCCTTAAGGAGTAGATAAGCGTGATAATATGTGCGTGGGAATGTTATGAATATATGATGTGTACTATGTCTCTTGTATGTGATTTCATCTTATATTTTTTTTTCTTCATCCCCAACACATGTATTTATAGGAGATAAAAACTAGTCATTGGAGAGCAAGCCAATCAATCTCCTATAATCCTGAAGTCAATCAATCAATTACTCATTGATTGATTTGGTTGGTGAAATTTCTTAATTTGAACTTGGTTGACTTCTTCAAATCATATCTTCAATCGTCTTCAATCACCAACGATCTTATGCATAATTCTTCTGACTTCTTCTTCGTCCTTGTTTAGACTCTTATGCTTTTTGGACTCTTCTGTGGGTCTTCTGGTAGAGGTCTTCTAGTCTTCTCTTCTGGTCACCTCTTCTTGTCTCCTCTTCTTGTCTCCTCTTCTTGTCACCTCTTCTTGTCTTCTCTTCTTGTCACCTCTTCTTGTCGAGACTCTTTTTATCAACTCTTCTTGTCCAGACTCTTCTTGTCTAACTCTTCTTTTCTCCTCTTCTTGTCACATCTTTTTGTCACATCTTTTTGTCACCTCTTCTTGTCTCCTCTTCTTGTCTCCTTGATTTAGTTCCCTCTTGACCTAAGTCTCATTCTAAAATTATACTGGACTTCAGCTGACTAACATGCTCAGTTGGTCCTATTACAATCTTTGTTTTAATATCTTCAAAACACTAATACATATCCTAACAATTTCCCCACTTTTGATGATGTTAAAACTTTTAAAAATAAGCATGAAAGTATGAAATAAAAAATGTTAGTTGAGTTTGAGCATAATAAAAGTTTTCAAAATAGTACTCTTCTAGTGTCTTCTGGTCTAGTTCCCCTGCATTTCTTCCCCCTGCTTTGCTGCTTTTTTTTTTTTAACAGCATCAAAGAGTTGCTCAATTATAGACGTGATGACGTTTGTGTGTTTCTGCAAGAAAATTAATTTCTAGGTACCCTTCTGTTACTGGGTCCTTCATTGTTAGCACCATTTTTAGGAAGCCACAAGAATAGATCATCCTTTCTGGGATCATGATGTAATCTTTCTTCCATAAACATCAACCAAGACATGACCTTCCAAATGGAAAATTTAAACAACTTGTCTTTTGGCAGGTCCATTCCTTCTGGTAGGTCTTACATATCTTGTTTGCAACCTACCATTAGGAACAACTTGCCTAAGAAGCACAGTCTTAAAATCCTACTCAAATGGATATGTTCTACTAGAACCATCTCTAGTATCATAAACCACTGGCTCATCTGATCTAGCAAAACAAGAAGACTTGTAAGTCATCTTTGTTGGGAAAATTAACTCCAACAATCTTCTGGTTTGGTTGATAGGGCTTGGTACTCCTCTGTTGTACATAGTTCTACTGAGGATACCTTTTTTGCCTTCTGGGTTGATAGAGTTTTGCACTCATTTGCCCATTTGGCATTCTTCCCTGCTCAATAAACCTTCTTCCCTTGTGAGTGATATTTCTAGACTGTCCTCTGTCCTGACCCTGCGAGGATTCTGGTTTGGTATAACCAACACCACTTTTGTCATGCTCGTTTTTAGATGAGACAGCTATATCAGACACAACTTTGTTAGTTGTAGTCAACTGCTCCACTCTCAATTTTAGTTTGTCCTCTCTTTCTATAACAAAGTTTGTTTTGGTGGAAGAGTTCATTGAACTTAGCTTCTAGCAGTTTGTACTCATTATTTTTCTCAATGTTCTTAGCTAACAATTTCTCTATCAGCTGATTTTGTTCAATACATTTAGTAGTCAAGTCAAAAAACTCCTTTGTTAATGTTTGAACAAAACCAGAAGACAAATCCACTGTATTGTTCTGAACTTCAGAAAGCTTTTGAATTTCTTCCTTTAGCTTTATGTTCTCTTCTTCCAACCTTTGATAAACTTGCACAGACTGTTGGAGATGTAATATCAATTTTTGCATATGAGACTCCTCTAAACTAAGAAGAGTTAGAAGAATAATTTGAACAAAAGGCGGAAGGTGAAGTAGTTACCTCAGTGAAATTTTTCATGAGGCATAGTTCTCTAGAATCAAATTCAGAAGAAGATGAAGTCTCTTCTTCTTTTGTCATGAAAGCTCTCTTGTCTGCATCTATTCTGTTTCTCTTCTCTTCTCTCTCCCTTGGGGTCTGCTGGGGACATCCATGGCTGAAATGTCTTGGTTTGTTACTGGTGTAACACGAACCATCTTGAGATCTTCTGTAACTATTTTCTTTGTAATTTATGTTCTTGCAGACATTTTTCTGATAATAAGACATATTAGTTTAAAAGGAATTTTATGCAAATATTTAAAAAGAAATTTTAAAAGGATCTGCCCTGGTGACCACTAAAAACTTTTCAAAGCAATGATCCTTAGAACACACTGCTCTGATACCACTTGTTGGTCCTACAGAGTTAAGAAAATAACTAAGTATGTAAAATGTGTGGAAATTTTTTATAAAATCTCTTGAAATAATTTGAAACACAATTTGAACGTAGAAACTAATATGTTTTATGCAAGAATAAATATTAAAAGCAAGGTAAGAAAATTAAATAACACACATAATTTTTATAGTAGTTCGGATATAATGATCCTACGTCCACTCTCCCTTAATCAAGGGGTCCCACTCACTTACTTGCTACCTGCTGGAATTGACAACTTGTTACAATGACTTTCGATCTAAGCCCTTCTTACACCAATCTTTCAAGTGTTAAGAGATTGTGTAGAATGTCCAACTAAAAATTCCTTAAGGAGTAGATAAGCGTGATAATATGTGTGTGGGAATGCTATGAATATATGATGTGTACTATGTCTCTCGTGTGTGATTTCATCTTGTATTTTTTTCTTCATCCTCAACACATGTATTTATATGAGAGAAAAAACAGCAGTTGGAGAGCTAGTCAATCAGTCTCCTATAATCTTGAAGTCAATCAATCAATTACTCATTGATTGATTTTGTTGGTGAGATTTCTTAATTTGAACTTGGTTGACTTCTTCAAATCAGATCTTCAATCACCAACAATCTTATGCATAATTCTTCTAACTTCTTTTTCGTCCTTGTTTAGTCTCGTCTGCTTTTTGGACTCTTCTGGTTGGGGTCTTCTAGTAGGGGGATCTAAAAAATGAATACCTAAATGAAAGAGATATTGTTGTTCTATGGAAATTCCTGAAGGATTGTTTCCACCAACAAACTGAAATATGTCTTCCTCAAGCACAATACGATTGGCTAAATGTTTGTGTCCAAGATTTTAAATATGTGACTAAATATAACTCTATCTTACATCGTATTGTGTCACAGTTAAAATTATGTGGACAAAAAATTACTGAAACTAAGTTGATATAGAAAACTTTATCAACATTCTATGTCAGTAATCTTGTACTCCAGCATCAGTACGGGGCCAAAACTACACCTCCCACTCTGAGCTAATGTCTACACTTTTAGTGGCAGAAAAAAATAATCAATTGCTAATGAAAAATCATAATACAAGACCAGTTGGATCACTAGTTGTGCGTGAAGCACATGTTGTAACCCAAGAAAATGATTGTGGGCGTTGGCGCAGGCGTGGAAGAGGGATAGGTCGAGCTTGGTTTCAAAGCCGAGGCTGAGGTTGGGGTCGAGGCCGAGGTTGGAGTCGAGAACTTCAAATGACGCACAAGTTCAAGGCAATTAAAAAGATGTAACTCATGAGAAGCAACTTCTACCAACATCGAGCCCTTATGCAAGGCACAAACAAGTTTATCATAGATGTGGATGTGAGGGTCATTAGTCTCGTACATGTCGTACCCCAAAGCATTTGGTTGAGGCTTACCAAAAAATGCAAAAGGTCAAAAGGGGAAGGCTACTCGAGGTGAATCTCATCATGCTAGTTTGTCTGAAGCAGACTTTGCCATGGACAGTGATGATCTCTTGAACGTGGAGCTTAATGATTTTGGAGATAATGAGTGATTAGATGCATGATAATTATTATTTAAGTTTTTTATTAGACTATTTTGATTTCCTGAAGTTTGTTTCTTTATTTTGACTATTTAATGTTTCTCCTTGTAATAATTTGACTATCATATTTGCTATATTATTATCATTGTTCTTATGCATTCTATGTTGCTTATTTAAATGCTTGCTTTTGAATCCACTATTTCTTGTGTATTTTATGTTGTATATCTACATGCGTATTTTTCATTTCACTATATGTAGTTATGCATCATCAACTGTTTTAGCTTATGGAGAGAAATAATATTTTATGATTGGAAGATAGAACGTACAAATTGCATTATATGTACATCTAATTTTTTTAATCTTCATATTGCTATGAGCCTAAAAATTTTAAATTTATTATGGCATGGGCTGTTAGGTCATCAAAGACAATATATACTTCAAATTTGTTTAAATATATTACATAAACCCTTGTAAGTAAAATTATATGTAATTCACATGCAAAGGGTAAATGTTGGAATTTAATCTCCTAATTTTCTTGGATGGTTTCATGGAGATACTTGTGGACTAATTCATCTAGTATTGGGATAATTTTGATAATTTATGGCCATAATTTATGCTTCCGCACAATGAACTTATGTGTGTTTATTAAATTAGACCCATTCGAATGGACAACGTCTGTGAGCTAACGTTGAAGGCATTTAATGATTATTGTATTACATTGAGAAATTTAAAGTGAAGCATTCAGTCCCTTACGACCATACCTAGGACGGTATAGTTGAATCTAATAAGATGCATCAAATTAATTGCTAGATCATTATTATTGTATTCCAACTTAAATATTTCATATTGGGGGGCATGCAATTAAAATCCTACCTACTGCATATAGTTATTGCTCCTCTTTATACAACTAGTGCATAGAAAATAACAATCATTTCTCATCTGCGAATATTTAGTTGTGTAGTACTTGTATCACCACCACACAATAAATCTAACATCCCAACCGGTTGACTGCACACTTGATGAAGAGTCATTTCTCGGCATTATGTGGAACTAGTCAAAGTGAACTGGAAGTTCAAAAGATAATTAACTTGCAATATTTAACAAGTTATCCTGTCAGATGCATATATAAACATAAAGAAGCGACTACAAATGGTTGAAGCTTCAATAAAATCAAATAATTATGTTAATGCCCCTCATATGCTAGAAGCGTAAAGGACATCCCAACATGAAAGATATAATCCGCGATAAATTAAAGCTAGCAAAATGTTATGTCACTCTCGAAATCTCCTAAAGAGATTCGTTCTGAAGACGAAAATCCTAGTAAGGAAGCACGTGAAGAAAAATATTCAAAATACTAGAATTACGGAATGATCAGATCAAAATACTTTGGGAAATGATGAGGATCTGATTGATATGAATTTTATAAATAAATGCAGGAGATATAATGGAAATATTATCGTTGTAGACAGTAAATACGAGTCCACAATTGTTCTTTCTTAAATTTGGATCCAGTACTCAAGTTGGGTGCTAGAAGCACTTAGATTTGAGTGAAATAGAAATAAGCAAAATGTGGCAGAACTAGAATCGCTAAACGAAAGAAAAAATATTTGGTTATATCATACGTACACCTGAAGTGTTATCTTACACCTGAAGTATTATCCCTGCTAGATATAAATGAATATTTTATACGAGAACCAAATGAGAATAACAAGGTGGTGAGCGAGAGTAGTAGCTCAAGGATTTTCTCAGAGACCCATTATTGATTTTGATCAAACATATTCTCCTGATATGGACAAAATATAATTCCACTACTATATATTCCTGACAGCAAATATGAATTTAAGTATGCAGTTGATGGACCTTGTAACCGCATATTTGTATGATCATCGAATGCCATTTATATGAAATTTCCCGATAGATTCAAAATTCACCATATAAGGAATGAAAAAATTGCACTTTTAGTCCCAAGAGAATATATTCATTTCAAGATGGTCCTTTTTTTTAAGCAATTTTAGTCCCATAGTTATTTTCCATCCATTTTTAACAGAAACATATATGAATGTAATGATAAACTAATATTTTTTAAAAAGAGAATGAAAATAAATATGAAAAAATAGATGAAAAAGAAAAATGAGAACAGATTTGGTAACGGATGGAATATTTGTTTTAAAAAAAATTGCTTTTAAAAATTATATATAAAATATATATGTGTGTACATTTTTTTAAAACAAAATTTGGTTTTACATAAATTATGATTACTATTATTTTTATTTTGTATTTTTAAAATAATACACCTATAATACTATATATTATTAACAATTTTCAGATTTTTCATAAAATTATATAATTTAAATTGAAAAAGATTTTTTTATTGTATTTTTATATACGAATTATATCTTTTTAATTTTTCAAATTCTAAATAATAATTATTTTTGTTTTAAAAATTTTTTTTGTATTTTTAATTATACTTAAATTCAATATACATATTTACAATAAATCTATAATTTATGTATTAATTTGATCATATACGTAATTAATTAATTTTTAATATTATTTTCAAAAGTCAACTTAAGTCAACTAACGGTTTCCATCCAAAAATTAAAGGTTGGGACTAAATTTGCAAAAAAAAAAAAGATTAATTTTGCACATAGGTACCAAAAGTGTATTGAATATATTCTCTTGGGACCAAAAGTGCAATTAACTCTATAAGGAATGATTGTTAATACACACTTATCCCCGAAATTCATTTATCTACATGAACTCCAGAAGAGTACGTTTTAGTGTCAAATCTAACATATTTGTTTTTTTTAATCAGCAAATGAGTTATTTTATTAACTAAAAACTTGAGGGTATAAGAAGTACCCACTATTACACATTACAAATATTTAAATGCTTGACACCAAGCCGCAGCCGAGCATATTTAGATTTCAATGATACAACTTAAACTACTAGACCAATCCCTAAAGCTCACAATATTTAATTTTGAGAAATCAGTCTATGACCAGCTCCAGACCCTAATTTTTAGCTCCTCCACAACCTCCTCCGCCGATGTTTTCAAGTTTTGAAAAACAACATTGTTCCTAGCTTTCACCAAATTAAACATTCCCAGATACAACCAAGTACAAGTTCCACTCTTTTTCCTTTAATGAGTTTGCTAAAGTGTATGAGATTATAGAAGGTTCAGACGATAAGGCAGACTTTACATCTATCCACTCACAGCACTTCATCCACACACTAAAGGAAAAATCACATTCAAAAAGAGCATGCCTAACCGTTTCTTTCTTTTCCTTGCAAAAGATGTATTTCAAGTTGGGATCACTTGTCAAAATATTTCTTTTTTGTAACTCCGAGATGGAAGGTAATCTTTCTAGAATTGCTCTCCACGCGTGCACCTTGACTTTATTTAGTACCCATTTGTTCCAAATTATCTTGAATTCCTCTCTTTCCTCCTTCACCCCTCGATGGATCTTCCAAAAAAGCCAGTCATACACCCCTTTTGTTGTATACATCCTATTTACAACCGGTAGCCATCTCCACACATCCTCCTCATTTCTTCTTAGCGGATATCTGCTTACAACATTTAACAATTCGTTAAGTTTACATCATTCTTCACTATATATATTTTTTGAAAATAACATGTTCATAATATTGGGGTATGTGAACTTATAAGGTTGTTGTCTTTAGCGGGAGTAACAATTTCAAACAATCCTGAAAATTGGGTTCCGCAGATCTGTGATTGTACTCTACTCTTCTTGACTAAGATCTTCTCTCTAGATTATTCACTACAAGAAAAAAGAGGTTTTACAACGGTTCAAAACCATTGTCTCTCGAAAAAAATAGCCGATGTAGAAGATCACGTTGTAGTAGGTGGGTATAAATAGACAACGGTTAATAGACCGTTGTATTTCTTCAATTACTACAACGGTCAAGAACAGTTGTGTATAACTATTCAAATACGTTGTTGTAGCATAATAATTTCATAAATATAGGGATAAACAATATTGGTAAACCGTTGTTGTTCTTTAACACATACAACGTCTTATAACCGTTGTCTTTCTTTAAAAAAGAAGTTGTCGTACTATACATTTTTCTTAAATTTCAAGGAAAGACAATGTTTATTAACCGTTGTCTGTTCATGTTAACTACATCGTATTTGGACCGTTGTCTTTCCATTAAAGATATTTCATAAATTTCTTGGATAGACAACAGTTATAAACAATTGTCTATTTTTATTTAATACATCAGTTTTGAACCTTTGTTTGTATTTTTTATATTTCAATTACGTAAATATATAATAAAACCTATAATACATTTTCAATACAAAATTTAATCAAAAATAACAATAATACCATCAACATTCATTCCAAATACTACACAATCATTATATAATAGAAGTTCATAAAAGTGTTCCATACCATCGACAAAATACCATAATGTTGACAAAAGTTTAAAGTACTAATTAAGTGAATGCCTTAACATTCAATTACAAAAATTTCAACCAACTTGTGCATTTTTCTTCTGTTCCCAGCAATATCCACGCACCCTTTTTGTAGATCTCGTCACTACATTGAAAAATGAATAATATTTTAGCAAACACACAAAACAAATTAATCTTCATATTGAAACAAATTAAACCATTGCAGCTACAAGTATTAATGCCAAGGAAAAAATTAAAAAGTAGCTAAACAAACCTCGATCTATTCAAACACATTTCTTTGAATGAATTCAGCCCATTCAGCCCGCATTTCATCTATTTCTTTTAAAGAGTAAGCTGCAGTTTTTGGAAACTATAAAAAAAATGAATTATATCAAATATATATTAATTAAACACTTATAACACATGCAATACTGGAAAATAAAATAGGCATTACCAATGACTGCAGTGAAGACATTGTCACTTGACCATTAAATTCAAAAACTTGTTTCAGAAACCAAAGAACGTAGAAGCCACATTGGTAACAATCAGGCTGTCTAGGGACCTAGATATGGAAAACACAAAATATGCAATTAATGTATAGTATAAATAATCAACAGACTGACTACTAGTTTTCATTATGTACCTTCAGTGTCTTCCAAATGGTGGATTTCTTACAATTCTTCTGCAACCCCACATCATTCAATCTTAAAGCCCTTCACGTTTTGAAAAATATGTTATCAACAAATTAACTACTTATAATTTTCATATATAAAATGATCGGATAACATAAAAAGATCAACTTACAAATCAACTACTTTCTTCCACACTTGATCTACTTTGCGACTACAGAGAGAATCCAGATAACAAGCCTCCAACTTGTGTGGGTCAATCACAGTCAAAATCCAATGCTCACTGATGAACACACACATTAAATATAGAACAAGTATTATACTTAACTACCAATAAAAAAAAAGACCTGATTATGTAACAAGAAATTTGGTATTTGATTAATACTTACTCTATATTACATGGCACCAAAAGTAGTTCATCAGAATATATTTCAATCAGCCTTGTTGAAAGATTGCATGCTCTTCGATCAATATCGTTAGTTTGAAATTTGTGTCCAGGGTAAGGTCCTAAATCGTTTGGATCTGCAAATTTGAACCTACCAATTTTGTCCTCACAAGTAGACCACTTATCAAACAGGTACCTACCATTTATTAATTAACAAGTTATAAAAGAAAACAATAAATTTCAGGTGGGTTATAAAAAAATCAGTATATATTGATTACCATATGTAAACCACAATGCTCGAGCATGATATTGGCTTTAGTCGACAAAAAGTGTCTACATCATCCAAGTCAAGATGGACAACTACGTCATGGCCAAAGATTTCTTTATCTACTGTAAAGTTAATGTTATTGTTAGTGGCACTTAGAAGCTTCACGTAACAATAAAGGCCGTTGAGAGTTGTGGGGACAGTAGATGGATCCAATGTTTGCTTCTTAACTTTCTTGGCCTTCTTTTTCTCAACCGTCTAAAAATAAAAGCAGGTAAGATATTGTTCTTTGCTAGCTATGTTTTAAATTGATTATAGTTAGAAAAAAACTTACCTTTTTTTGTAAACTTACTAAGTGCATAGGTCAGGCCACAAGTGAGCCAATAACATCACTTATAGTCAGAGTTTCATCGTTCGGAAACGGTAAAAGAGCAGCCCCAACCACAGCTAGATCAATGGTTACAAGCATGCAATTTCTAGGCAATTTCTTGCCATGAATAACTTCACTTCCATTAGCTTTTACCACAATTCCAAGTGCTACAATATCTGATTTGGGCACCAACCTCAACTCCACAAGTTTACCCTATATGACAATTATGATAAATAATTACAGAACTCCAGAAATACAACTTATCATACACATGCTTTAAGTTATACTTACATGTAAGAAAGGACCACGGTCAAAGATCATCATCTCCGCTGCTGCTTCATGAGAAGGGTTATCTCTATCTGCAGAATTCTCTTTTGATGCTGCTTCTTCATGAGAAGGGCTATTTCCATTACGATTCTTTTCTTCATCTGTTGCTGCTTCATGAGAAGGGAGAACTTCATCAGGATACTCTTCTACATCTTCCTTATTATATTTTCCCTTCACCGAACAACTTCCCCTCCCTTCAGACTTAATGGTGCTCCCCCGTGTTTCAAAAATTACAGCCTCAAGTCTTGCTATGCGTTCATCAAGTGCAATATTTTTTTCCCTTTGAAGCTCCAACTCTTTTTTGAGAACCTCTTCTCTATTTGTCACATTGTGTAAACCATGGTAATAATATGTTGATTGACTGATGCAGCCTCCGACTCCCCTCACGCGTCCACCATGTTCTTTTGAATTAAGTACTCGTGTAAGGATGCCTTGTTTGGCGTCTGATACATGTGAGGAGTTGGTTTTACTCTCATCAACATACTGAGCCTACAATGTAGCACTAATCAGTTAAGTACATGATTTTAGAGTAAAAAGAATCATGATCAAAGCCAAGGCAGTAACACATCTGAGAACAATACGACTAAATAAATGAAATACGAGAGGGGAATGAGAGAGCAGATACAGATTCTGATTTTGGAACAAATGGGTGGGGTGATGATCAGTATACTTCTTCACATTTCCATTAAATAAGTAAACTGAGACTATGATCAGAATCCATGATAATTAAAAATGTCATATGAAGTTAGAATGTTACCCAGAGAGTGTAAATAAAAATCTGTACATATGAACATTGATATACCAATGAAAAATTAATGATTAAGAAAAACATGATTGTAGACTGTGGTTGTGATCCCATTTACTTTTACTTTTAAAAAACAGGGCATTTTAATTTCTAGAACACAGAGAGTTGTAGGGCTTTAGTATGGATCCTCTTCTCTTCTAATTTAAATCTCAACTACAGCACTAGAGGATAATTTGGATATAGGTAAGCCAAGCCTTGTGAATAAAATAAAGTGTATGAATGAAGTTGTTTCTAGGTGTACCTTGAATTTGAATGACTTGACCCACCTCTTGAACAGATCTTTGTGATTGTTATTCCCACTACTCCTATATTGGTACTTCTTTATGTACGAACATTTTTCTCCTACTAATTATGAGATAATTTTTATGGTTTGCAAATTATGCTCTAGTGCATAGATCGGCTGCTGGTGAGTAGCCTATTTGAACTAAATGTGTTTCAACAGATATGGTTTTCTATTATTCTATTTAAGTTTGAAATCACCAGTATTAGCATATACATTTAGGTTTTGCTTTGTCAGGCTTATAAAACCTATTATTGATTTAGTTAAATGAATTCCTACTACGCCTTTGCATGGGTTAGATATGATCTGTTAATGCTGCATTACCTACATTTAAACTAACGCAACCTCCTAGTCCTTGTTATAGAGGGACACTCTATATCTATGAATTATTTTATTGTAGATTCTTAAGTGCAATCCCGGCCTCGTTATCAATAAATATACCAAACAGCAACTCAAAAAGCATAAAACCAGAATTTTTAGGAAATATACCAAACATCAACAGCTAAATTTTTACTGTCATTTCAAAATTTGGAGTGCCATATTCATATAAAACAACTTACAATTCTCAGCTTAGCCACAAAAAAGAGAAAATACTTGACTAATTAATAAAAAATCTCAGCATTTGAACAAAAGTGTTGCTTACAATTAGTGCAGCTTTTTCTTTCAATTCTTCTCCCTCAATAAGTCCTTGTTTGTTTTTCCGTCCTTCGACCCACAACAAAGATCTATCAACATCACGATCTCCAGATAGTAGCGATGGCTACATAAACAATCAATAAATTAAAACACCTAGTACAAATTACAAACTCCAAAGAAATTACCTAAACATTAACTTACATCGAGAACGTGTCTAACATGTAGATGTTCCCAATACTCGAGATCAAAGAAAATGGATTTTTTCTTCCAACATGTTTTTTCTTCATTCTCTTTTGGTTTAGGATTGCGGCTCATTTTCCCCCACTTACACTTGATTCTAGCAACTCTACTTAGAACCTCACTTCCATTCAATAGATCTGGTGGGGGATCAAAGTCTTGTGTACCATCAAACGCCTTCTTTTGCCTTCGAAATGGATGCTCGTAAGGAAGATACCTTCTATGATATGTGTATGACATTTTCTTGCTATGCTTCAATCTCCTTGCATTTGTTCCTTCACAACAAACGGGACAAGCAAGATACCCCTTCACGCAATTCCCAGACAAGTTTCCATATGCTGGAAAATCATTAATCGTCCACAAAAGGACAGCACGAAGAAGAAACCTTTCATTTCGGTACGCATCATATGCATCAACACCAACCCACAAACTTTGCAAGTCATCAATTAGTGGTGCCAAGTAAACATCAATGTCATTCCCCGGTTGTTTTGGCCCAGAAATCAATAATGTCAGCATCATAAACTTTCTTTTCATGCACAATTGTGGAGGAAGATTGTATGTTACCAATATAATTGGCCAACAATTGTATGTAGAGCTCATATACCATGGGGATTGATCCCATCCGCTGACAAAGCTAATCTAAGGTTCCGTGGCTCTTCAGCAAAATCTTGCCATTTATGATCAACTGTCCTCCAACAAGGTGAATCCGCAGGATGACGCATATGACTATCAGAAACTCTCTCATCATTGTGCCAAGTCAAATCCCTAGACACTTCCTTGTTGCGAAACATTCTTTGAAATCTCGGAATCGGTGGAAAGTACCATAGAACCTTTGCTGGAACTCCCTCCCTAACCTCTAAGTTCTTACCCCTTTTCCACCTTGATACCCCACAAGTAGGGCAATTTGTATGGCCCTCATAGGCCTTACGATATAGTATACAATCATTAGGGCATGCATCAATTTTATCATAATTCATCCCTAATCCTACTAAGCTTCTCTTAGCTTCATAAAGAGTTAGGGGCAATTCATTTTTCTCGGGGAGCATATCTTTGAACAAGCTAAGTAGGTCAGTTAGAGACTTTTCACTCCATCCATACTTAGTCTTCAAGTTATATAACTTTAGTATAGCAGATAACTTTGTGAATTTCGTACACCCGGGATAAAGAGGTTTCTCAACATCAGCAAATATTTCAATCAATTCATCTACATCCTTAGTATTTTCGTATGCAGCATGTATCATATCATCTAAGGATTCATTAGAATGATTTGTATCCTCAAATTCCCCTACTTGGCCACTTTCACTCGTTGAACGTCTATTGGATTTTTCGCCATGCCACACCCATACATGATATGTTCTATCCACACCATTACACATCAAGTGTGCTTTTACTCGAGTAGATGTAGTCCTCCTCAGATTTCCACACTTTGCACAAGGACATGACATGTTATTAATATCAACATTTTCACTTGCATAATGCATAAATGACTCTACTTCTACTCGATACTCTACTGACAGCCTATCCTTGGACATCCACTCTTTGTCCATCAGTTGCATCAACTCTAGTGAATAGAATTACAAATGGTTACGGTAAAGGTTAAGAGCAATAGTAGAGTAAGGAAACATATTGATGAATATAACTGATAACTTAGTAAACAGTTGCATAATTGTATTTTTCCTAAATTATCCTAGAGTGCCCAATATTATGAACCATAAATAATGAGTTCTGATGCCACTAATAGAAGACATTGCACAACAAAGATTTATGTTTGTCAGCCTATATGCACACCCTTCCATCATATACTTGGGCTAAATTTTTGCTACATTGCTTAAACAAAAATAATGACAGCATATATAACTGTAAGCAAAAAAAAAAAAAAAAATCGGACCTTGCTCCTTTAGTTGTAAAGATATTGAGAGGAAAGACAATGAGGCTGTTGTGGCTCAATGATTACTTGTAGCCTGTAATTATATATACAGCCAGGATATTGGTCATTAATTACCAAATGACATATGCAACTAATATATTAACAAAGATGAATACTACTAGATATATAAAACAGTTTACTTCCCATAAAACAGGGTCGAACTATGTGCAAATCTGCATTGTGTCTCTCTTTGGATACTATTGATGGTAACTCTTTAGTTGTAAAGATATTGAGAGGAAAGACAATGAGGCTGTTGTGGCTCAATGATTACTTGTAGCATGTAATTATATATACAGCCAGGATATTGGTCATTAATTACCAAATGACATATGCAACTAATATATTAACAAAGATGAATACTACTAGATATATAAAACAGTTTACTTCCCATAAAACAGGGTCGAACTATGTGCAAATCTGCATTGTGTCTCTCTTTGGATACTATTGATGGTAACTTTATTTTTTTTACTATTTTCCTACTTTGGATACCAAGGGCATGATACTGGCAGTCTTTCTTGTCCTGATTTTTCTTGCTGAATACAGATATTTTGCCTTTCAGAATCCTATTCTTTCCTTAATTGATCTTAATCTACTACCCTGATATTCTTGGTGTAGTTAGATCTCCTATGAAAGTTTATTCTATGGAGCCTTATAGGATGTTGTTTCAAGCATATAAACATGGAGTAATAAGAACAGTGGTGTGTGACAGACACACACACAAATGCATATGTTTATATCATTTGGGTATTTCTTAATTAATTTAGACACAATCATTACTATTTTGAGCTTTACAATCGAATGAATATCTGCTGAGAATCTAAGGAAATTAAATTCTTTGACAAAAAGGAAGCTATAGATAGGAGAAGATATACAGATCAACAAATTTTTTAGAATTAAAAATGAATCTAGGAGATGAAATCTGTTTTTACTTTTTAATATCAAAAGATGAGGTACAAAATAGAAGAGAAATTGAAAGCTATTTAAAGATAACTCCTAAGCTTTTTTTCAGAGGAAATAAAGGAATAAAAATAAATAACCTGAGGCGAATATAAAAACAGAGTGATGGAAACGTGAGGGTGATAATATTACTTTTGGTAGAGCTCTAAAGAAAGATTAATACAACAATGTTGATTACTTAATGGACTGTTTGTGGAGAATCTAGATCCATCTGTTGATCACTAAAAATTGTACCTCGACTGTATCCAAACATCAATCCAACAAAATTCAAAACCAACATCCTCTTGACTATCACAAGCAAACTCAACCTCAATATTATCCACTTCACGTTCTTTCCTTTTCGCTAAACGCATTCAGCAGGAAAGCAAACCAATTTTAAAAATAAAAAACAGAATTGCATCTCCATAATCAAATAGGGAGCTGCTCTTTCTACAAATGCACATAACTTTAGTAGTAAGAAGATATGTCCTGAACTTTAAATTACCGACGAATAAGAGTAGCCAAAAATACTAATTAAATTGAAATATAGCTATCACACAAAAATGGTCTAAATTAATTCTACTGTATCGATAAGCATTTCACTCATTTTACTCATTAACCCTAATTATCGATACAGTAGTATTAGGGTAGAAGATTACCCTAATTCTCGATACAGTAGAAATCTATTACGGGAAAATACATTGAATAAACTGACCTCAATTCTTATTTGGGACGAACTTGGGTGGAGTCGGTGGGGCAGGGCGGCCGCCGCCGCCAGTTGACGGCGAAGCGAAGGAGGAGTCGTCTGAAGGGATTTCGGCACAGAGCTGGAGGATAATGGCGACCAGAGCCGGAGGATAACCGGCGGAGGAAATCTTTGGCGAATTTGGGGAAGTCTTTTTTGGGAGGGTTTTTTGATGAATTTGGGGAGATACGCGCGCAGATGTGAAAATGGGTGGAGGGAATTGAAAAAAAAATTCTAAGTGTTTCATAGAAGTGCTACTTCAATTTTATTTGAAAAGTGCTATTTAGAAATACTTAAAAGTGCTAATTTAAAGAGTAAAAGTGTTAGATTCAAATAAGTAGTCAAACTATAAGTTACAACAATGGTCAACAACCGATGTATTTCAAGGTTTTCTAAATCCCGAATAATACTTATCTACAACGGTTCCGGGGCATTGTCCTTCAATGGGTAAACAAGGAACTACAACGTAAAATAATGTTAAACTACAACGGTTAACTATAACCGTTGTATATCACCAAAACCGTATTAGGAGAGACAACGGTTATTGCTTATACAACGCGCCCTGTACTTTCTACAACGATTTTTACCGAGAACCGTTGTCTTTCCAGTGTTGTATAACTTGATTTTTCTTGTTGTGATTCTATTTGAGGTTTTAATTGAGCATGAAATATCACAATGTAATGTCTAATAAGGGGGAGTGTTGTAAATATATTATTATGGACATTACTTGTAGGAAAAGATATCTAGTGGGTCAAGAGGCCAGACGGGCTTTTAGGATTTTTAGAGTTACACCATAGTTTACTATTATATATAATTATTTTATCTTGACACACAAAAATATAGTGAAAATCTCCTGATTTGATATGCCCCCAGACGTTGTCATTTTTTACGAAATGGGTAAATAAATTGGTGTTCTTTGCGCTCCTTTATTTTACAACAATTCTCTTTTCTAGAAATTAATTATGACACTGTAATTTACCAATTTGTATTTGAATTTATAATTAGTAAGTTAGTAAACGATTTCGTTCCTTTCTATTTTGTCTTATTTTAATTGTCTTTGTAGTATTTTTTTTCAATGGTCTGTTTTAATGAATTTTGTTTTCTTCACCCTCTTATTAAAAAAATACAGAAATCACTATCTATAGGATGATTAATATTTGCAAGTTAAATTCAAGTGATATTTTAAAACAATACCATAGCTTTGAAGTAAATTGATTTTTTTTTATTAAAATTGTATTTTCATTGTTAATATTGTAACATTGTAACATTGTAGTAAACTTCAATTAATTAACTAAATTACCATTCAATCTGAATGTGTTTTAATCCAATGTAAAAATATTAGCGGTTTTATATAGTTGAATTGCGTTTATTGTTCTTATTTAAAGAGATTCAAACTTCATTATTAGGCCCCGAATAAAATTATATAATTCAATATTATTACTACAACCTTTACAAACAAAATCATTAATTTGGGAAAAATGTTGGTATAATATTTTCTAATCAACCTAATAACTTTTAAACAGTGATGTAAAAATCCCTCTAGGCCCCCGTCTAGACGGTCATCAGCCGCCCGATTTATAGCGTAATCCACCTAAGCAGACAAGATATTCATTATTTTATTTTTTCCGCCTTGAAACGACGTCGTTTGGAGAATTTATATTAACCTGATAAATGTGAGTGATTGTCTAGTTGAACTATTTGCATATGAAGGTTGATATTATGTTGTTAACTTATTACTACAAAAAAATTAGTCATATTAAAATACTATCAAATGATTTTTGGCTGCGGCTAAACGAACCCCCGATTCTCCTATATATACCCCAATTACTATACAAACCCCATTAAAAATATGGTTATTTTAAAAGATTGCTAAACATACCCCAAGTTTAGACAATTATGCCTTTTTAAAATAATTAACCTAAAATTTAAAACACAAAAAGGAAAAGTGAATAATTAAAAACTCACAATTTTATTCACTTAAACGTATACATGATCAAAATAAAAGTGAAGAGTTCTAAGATTTTAGAGGAAGAACAACAAATTTGACCTCCAAAATCATTCAAACACAATAAAAAAAAAAAAGGTGATCTTCTTAATCTAAAAAAAAAAAAGCGAGAAAAAAAATAATTTGCAAGAAAAAAATTATGCAAAAAAAAAAAAAAAAAATCACAACGTAGGCTAACAAAGTATGTTTAAATTTTATTCCTAAGTACACTGAATATTTTGCTTTTACAAAGCGAACTACAATTTAACTTCTATTAATTTTAGTCACTGGTGTTAAAAATAAAAAATGCGAACAGAATCTCACACAAAATAATACTGATGCACTACAGATATATATTAACTTGTCATTCAGCCTAAGAAAAAAATATACTTACATTAATGTGATTGAAAATAATCCAGGAGTTTGGATTTTAGGGATTTAATGAAAATAATCCAGGAATTTGGTTTTTCAGAATTTCAAAATGTTAATTTTGAGATGTTGAGAATGAGAAAAGTGAGTGAAAAACTAAAGAAAATTTAGTTCATAATTAAAATAATATTTATGAATGGGCAATCTTGACTTTTAACTTAAATCTATTTTTGGCAAAAATAAATTGGGGTATGTATAGGAGAATTTGGGGTTTGTTTAGCCGGGAACATGATTTTTTACTATATTACTGAGATATAGAGGGTAAAAAATTGAATAAAAAAAAAAAAAAAAACTCCCAACTAGTCACCGCCTAGGCGGTCCAAATCCGTCCGACTAGCGATTTCCGACTTCTACAACCTTGCTTTTAAATAGTACATCTTTTTTAATTAAATTTGTTTTGTAACTATTATTCTCATGACACTATATTATCTAATTGGACTTTTGCTATCTATTTTACTATGTGCTTGGTTTTGAGATGCAAATTCATTTTTCATGTAAGGCAAGTTCTTTCTCCCCGCTTTCTTCTTCAAATATTCAATTTGCTTATTATTATTAATTTATTAATTAATTACTTTCCCCATTCCACCTTTACTTTCATATATAAAAGTTGTACATTTTTTTATAAAAAAAATATGTGAGTGTTGGGTTGAATAAAGTAATGGAAACTTTATGTTTTATTAACTTCGTGCACTCTCATATGCACCAGGTGCATGGTGCACTCACTCAACAGTTGGGGTTGTTTACTTAAAAAAAAGTGTAAGTTTATTACACTAAAAATATGGTTATATTACACTGAAAAGTTTACACTGAAAATCAATTTTTAGTGTAATTTTTTTAGTGTAATCTAACCACATTTTTCAGTGTAATCAAATTATATTTTTCAGTGTAAACAATCTTAACTGTTGAGTGGGTGTACCATGCACCAAGTGCACAAGAGAATTACTCTATTGACTTTTTTGGGAGAGAGATGTTCCCTTTTTTGGAGTGTAGAAGTAGTTGTGCGCGTCCAAATAAGTTATGAAAATAATTGTGGGATGGAAGAATTATATCATAAAATGTCATATTGTAAGTTAGCAATATTATTAATGTTATATTTTTAAAAACAAAATATATGATTAAAGTTTCAAAGCACTAATGTTATCTCATATTTTAATTGTATTGACAAATTTAAAGAAGAACAAGTTATGTATAGATAGTAGTATTATATGAAATATGAATTTTATGTGACACGATTTCATACATGAGGAGAACCTCTACTTGAAATTCCATATATCATATATATGTTCCCTCTATTATGGAGTAAGTTTCTCATAACATTTTATTATTTTGTTTTTAAAAAATATATTTATTTATTAATATATAGTGAACCGCATGTTAACTTTTATGTAAAATAATGGAGAATTGTGGAAAGTAAAGTGCAGTTATTTAAGAAAATATTAGTTTATTAATATATGTAGAGTTTTTTAACCTTTTTTTTTTATGGAATGAAAAACTCACCGTTTAACATTTAAAAAATGAAAATGAGAAATTTATAAAGGAATAGAGAAAGTGAATAGAGAAAGTACTAAATAATATTCATCTCATATAAATATTTGAGTTATGTTAAGCCGAGCATTGCTCGGGTGAAATACTAGTATATTTTACAATCGCAAAATGAGAATCTTGGGAAAAGTACGTAGGTCTCAAAATTCAAATAATAATGTGTGTGTCGTTATAATAATATGAATGTCGTTGTGACAACTTACAACAATAAATTCATCTTTCGTTCACCTTCACGAATTTGTTATATTTAAGAGAACAATTTTGAATAAAAAATAAAATAAATTCATGAAAACATTATAAAGTAACAACTCGTACAATCAGAGGCGGAGCCTCGTGGAGAGGTGTGGGAGCTTCAGCCCCACCAAGTTGCTAACAAATTTACTTCGAGTGTTAGTTAAAATATTATTTACACACTAATTTTAACTTCTTCTTTTTTTAAATCCACTATTCAGTTAAGAGACTTTAAAATTTTGTTCCTTGTTTATTCCTAGAATAATAATTATCTCGCACCCTATTATTTATGATTTAATATTTTTATCTCCAACTCCTTAATATTTTCTCTTTATGAAAATGTACAAAAATTTTCTCCGTCTAGCTCCGTCCCTGCCGTATGGCGTTATAATGGAATACATACAAACAAACTCGTATATACTATAGTCCACAAACAAATACAAACAAATACGTGTTGTCAAAATCTCGTGTTTGTTGTCATTTTTCTCTAATATATACACTCCCATCTCATTATTATTTGCACACTTTTTTTATTCGTCTGTTCCAAAATTATTTGCACACTCCAAAAGAGGAAACATTGATTTGTGTGCACACTCACAATAATATACATATATTTACTCATATGTCACTACTTTAATCAAAAAATAGATTTTTCTTAAAATGTGTGGCGTTCCAACTATACAAATAATATCGGGACGGAGGTAGTATTTTATAGTTTTCCGGGTTTATGATGCATTGACGTGCTTTCATTTGGTGTACAATTTTCTATGAAATAATACTAGATTGTTACGAAGTTTTTGCTTTATATTGCTTTGAGAAATATCTCATAGCCTACATAGGTATGTCCATGTAGGAAACTAGAACGCTCTTTTGAAATTTTATGTAAAGGGCAATTGATGCGAATGTCTAGCTTACATATAAAATGGCATCCCCATATGCTCGAATGCTACAACTCATTTACAAATGTTTGCGAGCAAATCGCACTTTTGGTCCCAACAACCACGCCCCCTCATGATTTTAGTCCCAACATTTTTAAAGTTGGTCCCAAAAATTCTTTTCCTTGCAAAACTAGTCCCACCGTTAACTTACCGTTAACAACCGTTTGCACTTTCGGTCCCACCAATGAAAAAACTATTTTTGGAGGGGAAAATACCATAAATATGCTATCTACGTTAGTTTTGGAGAGAAAACACTTTACACATGTCAATTTCGGAGGGAAAACACTTTACACATGCAGCCTCTATATAAACAACAATAAAAAAAATATGAATAAATAATTAAATAATTACTCTAAATTACTCTTATAACCTTTTTAAATTACACTCAATTAATCTTATAATTACAAAAAAAATTAAAAAGTTTATAATTTGTTTATAAATAAATAATAAAAATTTATGAATATATAATAAAACTTTATAAATAAATATTTTCAAAGTTACTCTCAATTTCTTTTTAAAATCATTTTAAATATGAAAATATATAAATCAATATATAATGAAAAAACAAGTTTAGGGGTAAGAAAAAATACCGAAATGCCGAAATACCACGCATATGGTACCGAAAATACCGGAAATTTCGGTATACCGAAAATTTTGGTTCGGTATATGATACCGTACCGAAAAAAATTCGGTACGATAACGGTATGAATATTCCAAATTTTTGGTATTTCGGTATATACCGAAATATTATTGGAATATGTCGATAGGGAACAGTATACCTTTACATTTTTTGGTATGGAACAGTATACCTTTACGTTTTCTAATTTTGGTATGCCAAAATATTGGTATATGTCGGTATTTTCGGTATAAAACGGTATACCGAATATTCGGTACGGTACGGTATAAATTTTTAAGCATACCGAAAACTTCGGTACGGGATTTGTATAAAATTCTTCCACACCGAACATTTTGATGTGGTATACGGTATGCGATTTTCGGTACAGTATACCATACCAACCCAGCCCTAATCATGTTAATCCTAAATTCTGATATATATACTGCTGTAATTTGTTCTTGGTACAAAAAAAATACAAAAAAAAAATGGTATACTAACAAAATATATAATTTTGGTACAATATTAAAAAATATTGTTCAACATGTACTGTTGCGACCGAATTTTGATTTACAAAATTTTTAAAAAATATTAGATTATTACCAATAATTTTGGAGCGTACCGTACTTTAAAAATTGTAAAATTTGATATCATTATATAAATTAAATCTTTTTAAAAAAAATTGGTTTATAAAATTATTTTAGAAAAAAAAAAACAAGAAATATTATAAGTACTTGGTTCATTTTATATTTTATTTTTAAAAATTAAATCTTAAAATTAATTTAGAATACTTAAATTATTTTTAAAAACATTCTTATAATTTGTTTAAACATTTATAATTTTCTAGCAACTATTAAAAATTAAAAAAAATTGGTCGTGTGCTTTTTTCAATTTGTTTTTTAAATAAAAAATTGTTTAATATTTCAAAATAATATAATAAGAATTTTTTATTCAACAATTTAAGTAAAAAAATTACTTTAAAAATTTGAAAATTATTTGTATTTTAAAAGTATTTTTCAGTTTTTCGAAACAAGATTTCATTTTTTTCTCATGTTATACTAAAATATATTTAACATTAATTATATCTAATTCTAGTAAATAAAATATTACTAAGAATTTGAAATTATTTCTTTTTAATACATTTTATAAAGTTCTGAAATAAGTTTCAAGTTTTTTTAATAATTATCATATTTAATTAGAAGATATGTAAGAAAAATTTTATTGGGACTAGTTTTGCAAAAATATTTAACGGCCATCCGTTAAGTTTTAACGGAGGTGGGACCAATTCTGTAAGAAAAATGCTAAATGGGACTAGTTTTGCAAGGAAACGAATTTTTGGGACCAACTTTAAAAATATTGGGACTAAAATAATGAGGGGGCGTGGTTGTTGGGACCAAAAGTGCGATTTGCTCAAATGTTTGCTTATTTTTTACTTTTTGGCATCAATTTCGATGATAAGAAAAATGAAACATTAGTAGTAATAGTTCTCTTTATTTAATGGACAGTTTATCCTTTAAAACTAATCAACTTTAAGTTGTTCAAATTAATTCTTGAAATTTACTTTGTAATATGGTGTGAGCATTAAGTGAAGGTGAGAATATTTTTGGTCTTGTTTAAAAGTATACATGATGCATTCACCTATTCCTTGAACTTTTTTTTTCTCTATGATTATTTTATTGCATGCATGGTAGAGTTACATTAACCTTTTCCAGAACTTTTTCCTTGTGATTTTTTAACCTCTCAAGTCACAGCTAAATGTACATTTAGACCACTACTTTACCTTTCATCAACTTCTAATTCAATTCTTTAAGCATGCCCGTAATTGTTTGTCCTCAGACTTTTTTTATAAGAAAAAAAAATCTCATCTAATTACAATCTTAATCTATAATTATCAAAAAAAAAAAAAAACATATATGCATCCAAAATTATTTCACTTATTCCTTTAAAATTAGATTTGTCTCACACGGATAAAAAAAAAAATGAAAAAGTGTGTAATCCCCATATTGATTCTTGGTACAGAGGTCGTCCTATCAAATTCCTTCGCTTGCTTCCATTCCACCAAATCAAATCAAATCAAAACTGACTTCAAAACACAAAAGCATATCACAGAGAGAGAAGAAAATGGCGAAGGCGTGCATAAGAAGCTTGGTGGACAATGGCAGCGTGGAGAGCCGCCGCTACTACTTGGCGCGCCGAACTGTGATCGAAATGCTTCACGACCGAGGCTACGTGGTGGCCGGAATGGAGGAGGAGCTCCGCCGTTCTCTCGCCGACTTCCGCGCCGAGTTCGGCCACAAGCCGGAGGCGGAACGCCTGCGCCTCTCTGCTTGCCGTGCCTCCGACTCTTCCCGAAAGGTACAGCACAGGCGCCGGCCTCTCTCTTCCGTTTTACAGTATTTATATAAACCGTACACAGAAAGTTCATAAATGATGCATTGTGTTGTGGCGTTTCAGAGATATTTACTTGTGATTGCAACAATGCAAATGTATTTTTAGCGAAAGGTTAATTTAGAATGTGATGAAGGGGAAAAATGTTGAGACTGGGGTGAAGGGGGGTTTCAGTGTATACTCTAATTTCTTAAGATGGATGGTTTCTTTCGAGTAGTATAAATCCCATTAAAGCTTCTACAAGGATCCTTACCTTTTTTCTAATGATTTCTGTGTGGAATTAATGATCATTTCGATCTCATTGCTACTTAGTGGCTTATAGGTGTGATCATCCGTTTCCTATGCATGTTTATTTATGATTCTCCTCATTATAATCACTACGTTTGACCTTTTGTAGATACTGGTCATATTCTGTGAGGATTTTCAGAGCAGAAAACAACATATGGTTGGTATACTGGGTCAAATAATGGGCAAGGAAATGCTGGACAAGGTGATCTTAATCCTGCAAACCAAGATCAACTTTCATGCTCAGAAGGTTTTGGACGATTATCCCGTTAAGATTGAGACTTTTCCGGTTAGTTAAGTTGTCATTTCTTAAGTGTGCTAAGTCTTGGAGAAGATAACAAGAATGTTGGAATGCCTAAATTTATCAAAGATTATTTGTCTTCCATGCTATTAGCCTATGTCCCATAAAATTAGGAAGGTTTTGTGTGGTTTTACATACGGTTTAAGACAACTGAGGAGACATGTATTTGACCTTGTAGTGCTAATCAGAAACACAATAGATAGATGCAAGAAAACAACGTGAATGCAAGATAGTGTGGCCTTGAGAAAGGGCAAGTGATTAAGGAGTCCTTTATATGATGGCCCCACAACTTTGTCTTGATCTAAATTTGGTAACTCAGTTTAAACTAAAAAATCTAATAGTACATGATACACTGTCAAATCTATACATATTGAAGCCTCTACATGATCGTAGAGTAATATCAATCAAATGGAAACTATACGCTCATTGTGTTTGAGATTAGCAGCTAATACTATATGATTCATTGCCCTTTTCAGATTGCTGATTTGCTGGTTAACATGATGAAGCATTATCTTCAGCCGAAGTATGAGATTCTGACTTCCGAGGAGAAAGATCAGCTTTTGGAGAAGTACAGCATTCAAGACAACCAGGTAAACAATTCGTAGACCATTTGCTGAATGAGGATTAAACACTATATTTTACGCTTATATCAAAGCCTCATTTGTGCTGCTTTTAGACCAACTTTTCGATTTTGTAACCATATGGTTTTCTTCATTCGTAATTTATAGCTTAACACAATGCGGAATATATAATATTTCTGTTGAATTACACCTTGGTTCTGCTAAGAAATTGACCCACTTTCTTGTTTCTCCAAATTGTCTCAGATTATGTTCGATTGCTAATCAATGTTAATTTTAGATATGCCTATTGCATAAAAAAGGAAACTCATCATATTATAGTTTTACGCATTCCAGCTGCTTGTGGCTTCAGCTCCATATGAGTAGTTGCAAGAATTTTTAAGTGCAGAAGCCACATTACACGATATGAAGTTACTCTATGATTCTTTTTTTTCTTTTTTTTGAAGTTACTCTATGATTCAATATGTTATAAGTTGATTGTCTTTGTCTTGGAAAATACTACAAATGTAGTGTTCTTTCTAAGGGACACCGTAGTTGATGCCCCTCTGTTTTGTAGCTTCCTAAGATGCAAAAAGACGACACATTTGCAAGGTACTATGGGCTTGAGAAAGGGCAGGTGATAAGGGTGTCCTACTCTGGTGGCATCACTGATTATATGAAGAATTACCGCTGTGTCGTGTGATTTCAACTGGAAACTCTTTGTTTTGGCTAAAGGTAAAATGGAATGCAAATATTTTGGTTGTTAGAAAAATGCATCTGTTATGAAGAACATATGAATTTAGGATTCCATACTAGTTGATGACTCACTCTCTCTCCTCAGCTTATGCCTAACATTATGGTAAATTGGCATGATGCATGCTAACGTTAACTTTATGTTGCTGCTCTTAGGAAAGTTAAGATGATGTATGGGTTTTAATTTAACCTAAACCTAGGGGTTCCTAACTAAATTACTGATACTCTAGGTGTTGAATTTTTTTTTTTTTTAAGCTCTAGGTGTTTGATTTTAAGAAATGGCTTTTCTCTAGACTCTAGTAAAGTAAAATCAAGCTAGCTAGTTTATTGCGTTGTTCTTCTATCTTCATTCTTCAGAAGCTATTGGGAAAAGTCTAAAATCCCAAAATCTTTCAGAAGATAAATTTCAATAAAATATTTAATTCAACACTAGTTTTTAGAAAAAAATTGACCATTTTCACCTTGCGGCGTTTAATTTTTTCGTTGTTTATTTCAAATTGGATATATATTATAAGGTCGTGTTAAATACAATCCATTCTTTTGTTAATATACTTCACCAAAAAAAAAATGGAATTTTTTTCGGAAAACTTGATAATTTTTAGATTTTTATTTTCAAAAAGACAAAAAAGGAAAAACACAATTTTGGAATTTTTTTTTTTTAAATTATCAAATTTTTCCAAAAAAAAACATTTCTCAACAATTTTTTAAGTGAAATGTATTAACAGAAGGTAGAATTGTAGGTAATCTGAATCATATTATAAATGCTAAGGGTACGTTTGTTTTGGGATTTAAGTGTGCGGGGGAAGTCATGACTTTGAAATCTTAGGATGTGAAAATCTTGATGAATAATATGAGTATGTGTTTGTTTTGGGATTTTAGTAGGGTGAGATTTTACTTTATGTCAAATCAATGTTTATTAGTGATTGATGTTGTATTATTTTATTATATTGTGTAAGAGAAAAGTAGGAGAGAGGTTGAATGGATGATAAAAAAGTGATGATGTGATTGTATTTAATTATATGAAAAATAGTAATAGATTTATAGGTAGGGATTGAGTTTGGGATTTGAAAACCCGATTTTAAATCCCGAACTCGTATGGGGCGTGGATTGCAAAGTCCAAAGTCCATCCATGTGAGTTCCAAAACAAACATACCCTAAATGATTATAACCTGTCTGTTTAGACCATCTTTAACGGTCTTTCTATGACTTGGGCGTGCATATGGGACAAAAAAAAAAAAAAAAAAGATAAATTAAATTAAAATTCATGACCTTGGTTATTGTATGATCAACAACAACCAAGTGGAGGAGATGATTTTTTATATCTCAAAAAATATATAAATGCCACGTGTCAAATTGTTATTGGTCGTTTATATTTTATTTAGATCATTTTCGATTTTCACTTATCTACTTAAAAATAAAAAATAAAAAAAATACCAAAATTCATGAAATTAAATTTTCTATAAATAGAGATCAATCTTGATATGTTTTGGATCACAATTTCATACACTCCCTTTTCTCTTCTCCTAATTTTTTTCTCTTCTAAATTGTGTTAATTAAATATGTAATTTGCATCTTTTGCTTTGTTGTAATTTATGCATTTATTTGTAATTTGGTTTATTTATTTTCAGTTGTATTTCAATTTTTGTAATTTTAATTTTATTATTGAATGTTGTAATTTTTTTTAAGTGTATGGTAATTTTTTATTAATAGTTATTAATTTTTTTAATATTGTGTAAATATTATAAAAAAAATTAATAATAGATATAATTATTAAATTATAAAAGAAATAATTTATTAAATGTCGGTTGTGGTGGTTATGGATAAAGTATGAAAAAAGATGAGTTTGGGCTGTGGTGTAAAATGTATAGGTGGAAGAGTGAGAAATGAATTTTATATTTGATGACCCGGTTGTGGCCGGGCATGGATAAAGATGGTCTTAGAAGTGACCAAAAGTGATTTAAATATTTGGGCTCAAATTTTTAATTTTGATCTTATTTAATTTTGGGCCGTTTTTGCGTTTAGCCTGTTTCTTTTTCTGCCATACTGGAGGCTTTATCATTGTACTCCTTTTCTTTTGCTCATTTTATTATAAGTCCACGAAATTTTTACATTACGAATAGAATTTAATCAAAATTAGTTTTTTATTGGAAAAATAAATACAGTAGATAAAGTAAGGGTATTGTAGAAAGTATTGTGGAACACATTTATTTATTTATGAATGGTGTTTTTTCCAAAAAGAGAATGAGTAAAAAATTGGTAGAAAAAAAAAAAAAAAGTGGGTAAAAAATTGTAAAGTAGAGAGTAACAATTTACACCATTTACTATTTTCTTTAAATAGAGGAAATCACAACTTTAAACTTTACTAATCTAAAAAGTAGAAAGTGGTCAGTAGACCGTAAAATATTGTTTAGGCATGCTATGTGGTTTAATGGTTTTGTCTACCGTATACAGCAATGTACAGTCTAGTATTGTTGTGTAGTATTGTACCACCTGCTATGGAGTATTGTAGTGGTACAATGCTACACAACAATGATGAAAGTGCACACCAAGGAATAATTAGATTTAAGTGGGTTGATTCAACTTGTCGGGTACTTGAAACTTGATTTGTAAAATATGATCGATTCATTAAAACTTATTAGTAACTAGCAAACTTGGTTAAATCTACCGGTTGACTAATGTTAATATAAATATATAATACTCACAATTTTTTAATTATGCAATGTGATTAATACAATTATATTAAGGTGTTGTTTGTAAACACTATTGGGGATAATCACTAGGGTGAGAATAGACTAGGCTACTCGATAGGGGCCTACAACTCGATCTACCTAAAGCCCAGTTCGGATCGACTCGTTTAATAAATGAGTCAAGCTCAGACTTTTTTAAAAGTCTATTTATTTTAAATAGGTCAGACTGCTTTTTTGTAAGTCTTTTAAGCCCAACGGACAGGTTTATTTAACTATATTAATATATATATCCCTTATATTACTAAAAGGGAGTTCTAAATGTCCATGTGTCATTCTCTCATTCAATTTGCTTATGTGTCATTTTGAGAAATTTTTAGAGAAAATAATTTACATATCATTTTCCATCTATATGCCACATCTTATTATAATAATAGGAAGTTTTTCATGCTTATGTGTGTGGAAGCCATACATGCCAATTTTATAAATCATATGTGTCATCCATGAGGTCTTATTATACAATAAGGAGTCTAACAAAAAACATTGTACTCATAAAGGATTTGAACCCTGTACCTCATAAGCAATATTCATAAAAGTTACCAATTAAACCATGTAATGAATATGTTTAAACTTTGAATATTATTGTATATAACTTGAGTTTACAAAAGTATATTATAAATTTTATTATAACTATACTAAATTATATTTTATTTAACTATATTTAGGATATCGTATATTAAAAAAATGTTAATGTATTAGTAATTCAACTAGGTAACTTAAGTATATTTAATTCTACATACTATTACGTACTTAATTGATTAAATAAATTTAAAAAACTCTAATTATTTGAATTTTAATGTTTAATTGAGTTATTTTTATTGTTTCACTATATTTGAGGATTTCATTTTTAGAAAATCTTGATTTGTGAAAAAATAAAAAATATAATTAAGTATATTAAATTATTTTAATTTCGATTAAATATTAATTATTAAAAAAATATAATTATCTTAAATATAACATTTAATTGATAAACTCTTATTTTCTAGAAAATATAGTAAACCAAAATTATATTTATTCATCCTTTTTTATCTTAAATCAAACTTGATATATCATTTCGTTTTTAACTTAATTTTGTTTAATATGTGATACTATGTTTTTGTTGAAATGCAATCACATGAATTTAAACCTTGCACACATCTATAAATCTTTATATTTTGAATATCAATTTTATTTAACATAATGTTTATTTTATTAAAATTAAAAGTTGTATTAAAACCTACTAATAATTTTTAATGTTTTTTTTATTTTTTATTTTGAAAATGCTTGAATTTATTTGTTATATAATTTAAATGACATATATATTAATTACATATTTTATACATGCAATGAACTGCATATTTATATTGTAACATATATTATTTAAATAACTTATAGATTTAACATATTTTGAAAAGTAAACTTTAAATATTAAATCAAAAAAATATTAATAACTTTAGGGTTAAATATAAATCGTGATAATTTAATTACATAAAAATAAATTTATGAAAATTCACTACACCTTTAGTTGTTTAATTTGATATTTGACTTGCACTTTTAGAAGAAGAAAATAATAGATGAATGAGAGTGTATTAATGCTTGAATTGAAAATCTCTCTACATTGAGGAATTCGTTTTGGGGAGGCAATAATTGAGAAAATTATGTTATAATTTTAAAATGTATACTAAATTAAAACAAAAAATTACGTAATTTTTTATAAGAATATTAAAAATTATAATTAAATTGAGATTGAGTCTAAAAATCGTGAATTAAAAAGTTTTTCCATAATTTTATAAATACATATTATTTGAATGTATTATTATATAATATAATTATACTTCTTCCGTCCACAAAATATAAGCTTGGTTGCCTTATTGGGCCGTCCACGAAAAATAGTATTGTTGCCTAAAATGAAAACAATAAACTTTATCTACACTTTTCAACATACACACATAATATTTTTAAAATAATTTATTTTGTACTTGATGTGACACAATAATCTTACTTTTTACATATTATATCAACTTTCTTAATAACCGTGCAAAAAGTAACAAGCCTATTTTTTATGGACGGAGAGAGTATTATTTTACAGCGAACAAATGTATTTTAATATATATATAACATATATATAATTTATTTTTACAAAAGCCCCGCGTAATACGCGGGCACTCATCTAGTATATATATGTGTGTGTGTGTGTGTGTGTGTGTGAATATTGCTAAATATAAATTAAAATATTATTTGAATTTGTTATTATGTTATTATTTGATAATCTTTTAGTAAATTGCTTTTATTCTTCATTTTAAGATTTAAAGAGTTAATTGTTATAATTTAATAATATAATTATTGAATATAATTTTGTAAACATGATTAAAAAGACCCCTAAAAGACTTTCAGGTCAAGACCTATTTATTAAAAAGTTCAGGTCAAGGCTCTGAAAAAAGTATATGACAGTTAACAGGCTAGACTTAGACCCAGGCCGTCTAACCAGAAGCCTAGCTCGGGTCGGCCTATTTCCACCCCTAATAATCACTTTTCCTTTTCTTTTCTTTTTTCCATAACAGCCAAGGTTGTAAATTATGCTATTATACAGTTATATTTGAATTCAATAACATTATAATAATGTTTGATAAATAAAAATAATTAAAATTTAATACATATTTAATTCAATTATTCGGTTCGGTACAGTCACGTTCAATTTTTCGGTACGGTAAATTTGATAATATTCAGATTCATACCAAAAAAATATTCGGTTCGATTTTGGTACGATTAAAGTAAAAAAAATCAACGATTTTTTCGGTTCGATTCTTTTTTTTATGTTAATTTGATACAGATTCGATAATCTCCAAAATCCATGAACAACCCTATTTGCGATAGATACTCTATTAAAATCACATATATTATTAACAACTACTAAACACATTTAAAACCCTTATTAAAAATTAAAGAATAAAATAAGTAATATTCTTCATTCCTCATCACCGCAATTCATTCCGCAAGGCCACGAGAAAGTTGGAGATTTCAGTTCAACCCAAACTTCTAAATTCAAAACAATGAGTAAATAATTTAGGATTTCGTATGTCAATTTCGCAAGCACTTGAAATTTCATCTTCTTAAAAAAAAATAAAAAAAAATCATCTTCATTAAAGAAACTTAAATTCATCAATTAGAACTTCGTTAATCTTATATATCCTGTTACAGTGCATGGTTAATAAATGTCATATAGTCTCCCCGGTTTAAATTTAGTGTCAGTTTCTTTCTTTAAAGGAGGAAGAACATAATTCCAGCATTAGAGACTTTGATTTTTCCTTGCCCTACTCAAAAAATGGAAAATAGAAAGACTGGTTGTTGACTTTCTTCCACAATTAGATCAAAGTCTATGTCGGATTCAAGCTAATTAACAAGGGAAAAAAAAGGATTTGCAGGTGGTTAAAGACTTTCTGAGATCAAATAAAAAATGTTTGCAACCATTTGATCTATTATAAACTTTGTGAGATGTATCAACTCCCTAATCCATCTTAGTTTATGCAATATCCGTAATGTAAAAATTTTGGATATGTATAAACTTTCTGAGATGTATCAAAAATGTCATGTACTGCAGATTGTTCGCTGCAACCACTCTTTTTCTTTTTTCATGAGTAGTGACAATGATATTGTTAGGGTTTGAATTGTTATGGTGATGTAGAAGGTGAGAAGAAGAGAGGGGTGAGAAATCTAATATCTTAATATTATGTAGGATATTTTAAAATATTCTCAAACTTTTACTTCCTCTTATTCAAAACGTATGTTGTTTTTTGGCTTAAATTTTGTTTCAAAATATTTATTGCCTTTTCATATATTTTTTAATTTTCCCAAGTTATTTACCCCTCCCAAATAAAGTCTTGTAATTAGAAAATAAATTTAAGTCTTTAAATTAATATGGAAAAAAATGAGAGTGAAATATTATCGATGGATTAGTATAAATAATAAATTTATATCTATATTTAGTAGTATGTATTTTACTCGATGAAGGAGGGTAAAATTGTAAAAAAAAAATCTTTGATTCAATACAAAATATTCGAATAGGGGAGAGTAATTGATATAGGAAACATCCAATACTTACAACTCAGCTAACATCATATTAACTATCGCTTATAAACCTGAAATAATAGGCCGGCGACAACGTAGAGCATGTACAAAACCACACCGGAAAACAACATTGTAGTACTTGCTGTTTTTAACAGCTTCCTATGGTACCTTTTAAGCACTTGATTCTCCTTTTTAAGCTGTGAAAATATTTTTAAAACGTGAAATTAGAAATTCATGTCTATAGTTAGGACTTAGGAGCTTTTCTTTGAAAAAATTCAACACATCAAAATAATGGAGATGAGAATGAGATTGTAGGTGTTACCCCGTCATTTGTTGCCATAAGCTCCTCAACAGCATTATGAAGCGATGAGATTGTTCGTGATGTAACGTCTATGTAAACCAGCTTGAATTGTTCCATCGAGCTGGGATCGAAGAGAATGCCTTCTAAAGTGAATAACTGCTCGAGTAGTAGTACATCTTCTTGTTTCATTCTTTCACCCAACTAATCAAAAAAAGAAAAAAGTAAAACTGATTAGATACAATAGATTTTCAAGAGATCAAGATTTGGAACATATATAAATGCAACCTTTTTTAATATTCTTTCAACTGACTCGTTTTTTGTAGAAGCCATAATGGCAACGGGGCCGCTGGTGCCTTCCTCTTGCTTAGGAGTAAAGTGTGGTGTTGCCTTAATGTGCTTTGCTCTGCTCAAGAAAGAGAAAATAGTAGCCTTATTTTCTTTAAAATAAGCACACATTACATGCGTTGTTACAGAAAAGGATGTACCACCTAAAATTGAAACAAGCAAACATACACAGTAAAAGAGTTTGTATTATGTTTTGTTTTTGTTAGATTTAAAGGCATAACATATAAAATATATAATTAATTTATACCTCGATGAGCAGCGGAATAAGAATACGTGGATCTGATATGGCTCGCCTACAGCTCTCGCTAAGAGATTAATGCTACTAGAGTATTCACCTATATTCCACACTTTAAACAGATGGAGTTTTTGTGGTGATACTCCAAAAGGTGCGGAGTCAATTATATGTCCAATATTATATAATGTATCACGTATGAAACCAGAGCACCATATTTACAGGGATTTATGGGTATAATTATGGACATAATTAGATGCATCAATCTGCATACTAATTGAATCAATTTATTCAACTGTCCATAAATAAAAAGATAACAATCAATTATCCCATATGGTAAGAAATTATGTATGATTTTATTCCATTATACTCATATGGTATAATTTTTTCAACAGTTTTGATAGGCCTTTTAAAATTATTGTCTATTTTAAAAGTAACTCAAGCATCAAATAGTGTAATACCTAGACCTTAAAGTGTCTTTTTATTTTAGGAATAATCCTTGAAGTATCAATACATGTAATGTCCAAGTACCTAGCTCAGGATGGAAGTAAACGAAATTGTCATCATTTAACTTTTTTATTGATAGTTTAATGACAGAGTTATCTGTGTGATAATGTTGTGTCAAAGTCCTAATTCCCATAAATATCAATAATGTAATGTCCAAACTGTTAAAAGGCTTAAAATATTGATTTATAGTAAATTATCTCCGTCAAAGTCCCTAACTCAGGGGTGAAAGTAAACGAAATTACCACCCATCAAACTTGTCATTGACAGGTGATACAGTTTGTGTCTAAATTTACAATTTCGATTAACTTTCATCAACGAGGGACCCAGGCATTACATCTTTATTTAACAACATATACTTTAGTAACACATTACATAAGTTCATAACTTTTATGAAGTACAACGCGATTCAAAGAAATTTTCATAAGAACAGAAAACGTTAGAAGCGTATTTGCATACCTTGCACCAAACCGGAGAGTCGAGAGGCTTTCTGATGCATTCAAGGGACTAGGAGAGCAGCAACAAAGTAGAGCAGTAAGAGAGTTTCCTCCCTGTGAAGCATTTTGAATTATTAATTTTTATGTTATAGCAATAAGATGAAGTTAACACAAAGAGCTTACAAGAGCATCCTGTAGGATCCGTGTAAGTTTAGAATCACGATATGGGATGTGATTCCCCTTCCCTGTTGAACTTAATGCATTTATTACATTCCCAAATGCTGATAATGATTTGTTGATGGTTTTGGCTTCTTCAAGGGCTTTGCCTTCAGCTCCAGTTCTCTCTGCTTTCTCAGACCCGGCTAAGTCCACAAGGATCAACTTTCTGAAGCTGTTAAATAGCTCAAGTATGTTATGAACTTTTTAACATTTTATTTGAACAGTTGGAATTATTGAGAAAAAATCACCTTTTCTCCTTCTTTAGTTCCTGCTGGATCGTGAATACATATATGCAATGACTTCTGCTGCTGGCCATATTCATATCTACATATGTCAAATTTACAAAATGAGGATAGAAGGTTAAAACCACTCGTTTACGCTTATAAGAATCAGATTAGGTGTAGGAAGGTATGGATACGAGTTTCTCCCACTGCTCTGTTTGCTATTCCAGTCTGCAAAATTGTTAAAATATATCAGCTATAAAACAACATTGATAAAGATTGTGGCGAATGAGGCAAGAAGTTTTGTCTTACAGAAAGACTTTGCAATGCCTCTGCAGAATCTGAGATGGAAATCTGGAAAGTATAATTGAAAATCTTGATATCAAAAGGGAATATGTGCAATGAAAATGGAGGAAACTCCAGAAAACAGCAAAGTCTCAACAGCTCTTAGTTTTCTATTGGAAAATAGTCTGTAATTGGTACTCGTGGCTCATCCTGTTTCTCAGAAAGTAAATTTGGAGTGATTATATACTATTGCTTGATAATTTGATCATGATCCATGCACATAGTAAAAAAAAAAAGTGATGATCCTACACAATAGAACTGCATGAATATGATTACCTTTCTGAATACCAAACACGTATACAATTTTTTTGAAATACTTAAATATCAGAGAAGTAAACAGTTCTGACATTCATGGTTAATCCTATCAAATACTGGAGAAATGCTGAAACAGTTAGGAGAAAGAAGGCAGAAGGGACTACTACCTCTGTAACTCCATTCACAAATATTCCCTGCAGTTTGTTCTCCTTGATCTGTAAATTGTCTTTTGATAGATCAAAAAGGTCCCTAAGCAATCAAAAATACCCATTAACTCAGTATGAACGCTGATTTCCCTAATATAGTAAACACTCAACTTCAGGATGGCAGGTAAATGGTAATGCACAGTATTTGTGCTTTAATACGAAATGCAAACCTTACTCTCTCCATGTATATTTCTACCTGCAAGCATCATTCAGAAAAAGGTGAGTAAGCCATGAGTAATATGACCTGAAAACATGAAGTTCTTGGAGAAATTGTCCCACTGGGATTTCATACCATTGATAGTTTGATTGTATATTTGATCATATCATCTGAAAGTCTGATAACACTAAAAAGCCCATCCACCACTCTAGGTAGTAAACCCTTCTGTTTTCCGTCACAATCTATGATGCTTGGCCCCTAAGAAAAAGAAAAAGAAAAGGAAGGTAAAAAGGGCAATAGAGTGAACATTGCATGTACCAAATTAGATTCGTAAAAACCGTCATTATATTACCTGCATACTGTAAGTCTTCCCAGCTCCTGTCTGGTATGACAGGCAAAAATGTTTTTAAGATGGTAAAATAGGATCAAGATATGGACAAGCCTAGTAAAAGGATTAGCAAAAGAAGCACCCTTCGCACTTCACCATTCAATGAGAACTAGTTTGTTTATGATGAAAATAAGGTGGTAGGGAAAGAGTTTCACATGTGAGCAAGACACAAACAAAAGCAAAAATTACTTCCAAATACCTTCAATAGTATTAAGGTTCTGACAGTTACTTGTCAGGACCATTAATGCATAAAGCATAGGCTCTCGTCTCAGCAATCAGAAATTGAATAATAATTCAAAACAGAAAAGAAATCTGAACTGAAACTAATAACATGCACCTAAGTAGATAGAATTAGACCTTCTAAACTTAACCAAGTATAATCAACAGTTAACCTTTTTCACTGAGAGGGCATAACTGCAAAAGTGTTCAAACAAACTAGTTTGTTCTCTAATTTAGTACCTAATATCTGACCAATGTTAACCAAATAAACAAAAAGGAAGAGGCGGATCAGTTCTGATTCATCATACCAAGACAGAATAAAGTTCAAAAGTAATAGATATATATATGTGCATATATTATGAAATCATGTATATATGGTAGGAGTAAATTCTCCAGATTTGTAGCTCTTGATTTGTTGCCTAGATTAGTGTTCTTATGATTGTATATCTAGGACCTTTTTGAATGAGAATAACAACAGATTATATTCTTACAAAAAGGACTCAAGTGAAGTCCAGTAGGTTCTGTTCTTCTGCAGGTTTCCAGCAAAATTCTCAAGTTCAATAAGTACAGTTTTTTAAATCCCAACAAGGCTCAAAGATTTGGTAAAATAAATAAGGTCGAATCCCTAGACTATGAAGTCTCAAGTTCAGTATTATTTCTGTTGCTAATCCACTTTTCCATATATACTTAGATTGGTTTTGTCATAGTTATTACATTTCAGCAAGATAACACAAATACTTAGTAGTAACTGAATAGAACCATCACTGGTAAGTTTTTGGGTATTATAAATTTTATACAGTGGATATGCTTCAACATATTTCTGGATGGTGAAAGTTCCTATTGATCAATAAATTTCCCAGATAAAATACGAAATATACCTGTCCATATGTAATAATTGCTCCATTCATTCCATTGATAACACCTGAGGCGTAGAAACTATGTCAAGGGCAGTTGAAGTGGAAGAAGAAACTCTTCTCATGAATTCAGATATTACCTTCTACAATAGGCAAAGCAAGGAATTGATATATGGCAGCTTGTTCTGATCCTTGACAGAATACTCTGTCAAAGCAAAACTTGATTTCCCCTTCCTTCTCGTCCTGCCAGGATCAATTTAAACATGTAAGGCACCCTAGCTATTTGACTCTTTTCTTCTTCTTTTTCTAAAATCAACATTAGCAAATTTTCAAAATTAATTACGATATCTACCATGTCCGTATGGAAATCTAACTGTACTAATTCTGGATCATTTGATTTGAGACTAATGTAAAATATACAGCCATATCAACGCACTTAAAATCATACAACAGCTTTCCAGATATCTTAAATAGCGTCGCAGAACTGTAAAATTAGAATAACATCCATCTGATTAGATTTCTAGGAAACAAGAAGATAATGAATTGTCCAAGTTCGAGTGGATGCAGTATTTGTCCTCTCCATAGTCTATTGAATTTGATCTGGAGATAAATTAGTCATATTATTATTATCAGAAGTTCGAGCGTTTTTTAATTGAAAAAACTATCAATATTCTGCTTCATGATTATCATCGTTTAACTTTTCACTCCACAGTTCACACAAACGTAGTTGATATAGATGATGCTGACTGCATATTTAATCACATAGGAAATGAATTTGGGTGTAAGACAACCGTATGAGTGTGTATGTGAGAGAGAGAGAGAGAGCTAACAAATTGTTTAGGAGCTAAGTGTCCATTACTTCACGGTATACAATTACGTAAGCATACAGAGGCGGTATGGAACAGAGAACAACTAATATACCTTAAACACGAAAGATTCAGGATCAATTTGGCGAAAGCTGACGGAATCACCATGTTCGGACTTCTCCTTCGAATTCAGAGGTCTGAACAAAGCGCATACTCTTATGTTCGGCATTTGCTATTCCTTTCCTTTTGCAGATTACAGCTTCACACAAATTATCACCAACTGATGTTGATCGGCTTGATCTCAACCTTCTGTTCTGCAAGAATTACGAAATTAAACCTCTGCCATTAACGCCTCAATTGCAAAGCAAGTCTCATATTCAAGTGTAATCGGAACGCGTGTAGTGTGTGTGTGAGAGAGAGAGTATTTGAAAACCTGGAAGATTTCAGTTTGAGTATTCCCCCCAAATATTAGAGGGAAAGGTTATATAGTTGCATAATTGTGCCCGTTTCGTATGAAACTGTACTGTGTACGCCGAATTGTGAGAAGTTGTAAATAAAATGTACTTTCAAGTTTCATCCACTTATTTATTTTACCAATTAATTATTACTCTTCTACATTTTTACTATTTGATCAGTCATTGGTAATAAGTTGATGAGTGCTTGATTCTCTCCACAGTTAAATCGGAACATTTGCATGTATGTTTGCAGGAAAAAAAAAAATTGATTGAAAATTTTATTATATTCAATACCATCACCGGGTTTCAACTTTCAATTATATTAGTCTACACATTTTAATTATATTTGATTGTCTATTTCAAGTGGACACTAATTGTATTAGTTTGCATATTTCAATTATATAAATTTATATGTTTCCGTTATATTATTATGAATGTTTTATCTCTGTGTTTAATTGTACAAACAAGAGTTTAAATTACAAATCGTCCCATAACTTTCGGGCAAAACAAATTTAGTCCCAAAATTGATTTTTTTTATCAGATTTAGTCTCAAATTCTCTAAGAAAGTTCAATTTTAGTCCCAAATCGGCCGGAAAAGTCAATACGACGTAATTTTGAAGTCCGCAATTGGGAATTTATGGCAATGGTGTTGATGGGGCGTCCATATGTGTTAATTATATTTTATTTTGTCATTTTCTTTTAAGATTTTTAAATATATATTATGTGTAAGGGTTAATTGCATATAAATACACCATCTTTTTTCCAACTTTCAATTTAATCCTGAACTTCACGATTAAATTATAAAAACCCAACCTTTTAACGAATTTAAATCCGATACATATTTTTGTGTCTCCGCCCGTTTCTGATCGATATCTGGTGACGTGTCTCGTCTTTGTGTGTCTCCGCCCGTCTCCGACCAATAGCTGGTGACGTGTCTCGACGAGACACATCACCAGATACCGGTCGAAAATGAGCGGAGACACAAAAACATGTATCGAATTTAAATTCGTTAAAAGGTTGGGTTTTTATAATTTAATCGTGAAGTTCAGGATTAAATTGAAAGTTGAAAAAATGTGGTGTATTTATATGCAATTAACCCTATGTGTAATAAAATTGTAAGAGAAAAGAAAAAATCAAATATAAATAGTAGACATAAACGCCACATCATCACCCTTGCCGGAAATCACCAAATTCGGACTGCAAAATGAGAATTGGGACCAAAATTGGACCTTGTCAGAGAAATTGGGACTAAATCTGATAAAAAATTCATTTTGGGACTAAATCTGATAAAAAATTCATTTTGGGACCAAATCTATTTTGTCAAAAAGTTATGTGACGATTTGTAATTTAAACTTGTACAAACAATTAGGGCAGAAGATACTGCCTCATAATTATTGATTAGTAATGAAAGTAATGGATTTGAAATTCATTTTATAAATTTAATAATTATGCAAAATCTTATATAAACTAGTTAAAAAACATCAATTATTTTACTATAAACCCTCTCCGCCCCAAGTAAAATTTTACGTTTGCTTTTTACACACTTTTTTTAAAAATTACTCCTTCCATTTTTATATGGTATTTATTTATTAATATTTATATTAATAAAATTATTTTTTAATGATGTTGTGGTAAATAAAAGAGAATGAAGTGTGAATAAAAATTATTTATTTATAGAAAGAGGCAATCGAGATTAAAACAGACCTAAGACAAGGGGACAATCGAGGTTAAAACGGACATTTAAAACAAGGGAGCAATTGAGAGGAGGATAGAGGGAATAGTATCTAATGTAGAGTTGGTGGTTGAGATGTGATAAAAAAAAAGTGAAAAGATAAAGATAATGTAAAAAAGATTAGATGTATGCTCTATAATATTGAGTGTTACTTGGGACGCCCTAAATAACAAAACGTAAAGCTTTACATGGGACGGATAGAGTATTAAATAAGAGTAAGTCCATTTTGCACCATGCAATTCAAGTATATTTTTGAACAGTTAAGAGTTGTTATCACTAAATAGTTAGGGTTTAGACATGGTTGTTCAACCCTAATTGTTAAATGTAAACAATTTTAACCGTTAAAAAACAAAATCTCATCTATTTAAAAATACATTTAAATTACAATTAATAATGGTTGCAAATCAACAACCACAATGATTATTTTAATTTTATCTCTAAATACTTCAATTCAAAAATCAATATGAACCGACGAGCATAACGTTTAATTTTATGTAAAATATATAGGTTTTCGAATTCCAGCCACCCAACTCGGGCTTTGCCCAAATTGCCACCCGATCCACAACTACTACTAGAATTTAAAAAACCAGCTCAGCTAGGGGATGGTACGGCTGGACTGTGTACTAGAGACTCGGGGTGAGATCCCAGACGGCCCGGCCCAGCCCAGCCCGGATGCCACCTGATCCATTTCAAGTATGAAAACCCACAAGATATAACAAAGCAAAAGCTATTCACACAACACATAGAAGTTAAGGATGTATGCTGAGGTTTAAGCAAAGTGACACATATTCACACAATGCCATAAAAGTAGCAAACAGAACAGACGGGGCACGTGAAGTTTTAGTAGTTCTTCACCACATCAAAGCCCTTTCGGGACGACAACACAAACTAGAAACACGCACACAACAAAAGCATGGTGGGCGAGGTCTTCAAGACAGGTTACACTGATACAGTTTGTTAACGAACAAACAAGAAAGCAGGAACAAGTAGACTCCCAGAGAAGCTCCCGATTTTTTTTGTACATGCGATATTTAGATTCACTGGTACTAAGCTGACAATGAAAAGTAAGCTCCACATTACTAGAGTATCGGACAGTAGTAATATAATTTGCATATTAAAACTGATGGAAGAGATAAAGGAAGGAAGTACCCCAGACAAATATAGATGGAGATGGTTTTCCTTCATTTGGAGGTTTCAACATCTGTATTTTCAATCTTTGATGCATTCTCACAAGTAATGATAGAGGGCACGTTTTTGGACTGATCGCCTTCAGAAAATACGCCTCCAGATTTTGACAAATTTGTTTTCTTTTCATAGGGGAGACTGGCAGATAAAGGTGACTCGGGAGTCTCAGCAGGTTTTCCAGAGAACTCAACTGGCCTATGGAAGAGCAAATGAGCAACTGCCCGATCTATAGGATTGGTATCTGTCTCTACATCAGGCATTCTAGTAAACCTGCACCAGAAATCAAGGATTAAGAGAAGAAAGTTCCTATAGTAATCCTAATGTAGGAATGGATATATTATCAACTCCAGCAGTAAGAAAAGTGGCAAGCACTACGACAGTGCTATGAGACGTTACTGACCTCTCATGGCCAAGTACATCTTTGTTGCTGAGGACTTCATCCCTGCTGCTTATGCTGGTACTGCTTGTATCATTAGGATATTGTCTCTGCATGGAGCTGTGGGCTAGTCGAAACAAACTGTCCCGGATACAAAGTTTTGTCTGCATGTCCAACTGTAAAATAGACATTTACTGTAAAAATAAGTCGTTTATACTTGCACGAAAAATGACAAAAATATTCAACCAGAATCTAGAGGACTGACTTTAGATATGGTGTCTTGAAGCCGATAGAGTACCGATTCCTCCACTGAGCAATTATCATAGGTCATGCTGATTGTACTTGAATCATACTGTTCTACGGGCGAGCTTGGCTCAATGGAAGGAAAACTTCCAAGGCTTTCATTAACGTCTATTGCCCCTCCTTCCGTCCCAGAATGTTCAGAAGCTGAAACCTGATTACCAAATTGCAGCTGTTGTTTCTGAATTGCAAGTATTGCTCTCATTTGCTGTCGCCTCCTTAACTTCTCAATCTTTTCTTTTGGTGTCATTGCTGGAGGTTTAACCGGAGAGCCCTCTGAATTCTTTAAAGAAATTGAACTAGAAGGAGGAGCTTTGTAGCCAGAGGACACCAGATCATGGTGATTCACCATATTCCCATACAAAGGAGATCCCAAAGGTGCACAGGGATAGTGCTTCTGTAGAAAAGAATCGGGCCTCTGAAGTGGGCTTTGCTGAGTGAGGACCAAAGGTGGGCCTGGGTTGATCATTGAGGGTGTATACTGGGGATTAAATTGTTGCAACGAGCTCCCAGGTCCGGGCCATGTACCACTAAAGTCACAAAGCTGTCCGACTTCACTCTTCTTGTTTAACTTCTTACCCTTTAGTGACCTCTTTTGCCTATTAGCCTGAACACATGAAAACAACTAGAGCAACAGTTTGTTGTTCAAACTAAATATATGGATAACAAAAATAGACAGCCAAAGGAGAGAGCACTGTTTGATGACATGCACTCCAAATTTCTTATCGTGTATAAGTTTTCAGGAGATGGTCAGATGTTTCTGATTTGGAATTTCATAGCAGATGAATTAGGTGAAGTTTATTGTAAGCTCTGACTTAAAAAGGAATTAACATGTTGAACTTAACTGGAAGATGATATCTAATATTATCCAATTCGACCTATATGAGAGAAAATGCTCGGAAAAAAAAAAAAAAAAACTTAATGATTAGATGACAATCCTATTGCATGTTATATAATAACATATCCTAATGGTGGCATCTGTACAGGATAATATATTGTATTTCCTCTTCCCAGAGATTTGCACAGAGAATCTCAGCATATAATTCGCAGGTGATTTTAAGTTACCAAATAGTGAAGAACTTTTGAGCACAATAGTCAAAACAAACTGTCCCGGTCTACCATGACAATTTTCGTCCATAACCAAATGTAGTTTTGCAGGAAAAATCATATTTCTGCTTCATAAAGGAAATAATGTGCTTAATTAATGATCAATAATTTCACTGAAGGACTCTTCTGTCTGTTGAAATTGAAATCATCAATAACTAAGTAGCAAACATAATAGTCAATTTTATACTATCATTTTTAAGATGTACTCAAAAGTTAAAAAAATATGTTATTCTCCCAACAGCAAATATGATTTGTTTATCCTTTCAGCATAATTATTTAAGTTCCCACACGTTAAAATAACTCTAAAGCGAAAAAAAATTTACTCAGGAAGAATTGTATTGGTTACAGAATACTTGAATTAGCACAGAGAATGCAACAAACAGCCAATTCTATAAACCAAGTCTTTTCAAATGGAAGGAAGTCTATATACATCAATTTGGACCAAAAAAAAGTTTACCTATCAAGAAAATAAAAAATTTAATGCCTTCGAGGATGCAAAACCAGAAACACTTTTTTTTTTTTTTTTTTACTAAAATTCTAGAATACCAGGCAAGCTAGTGGTTTGAATAAGATTAAATACGCCATGTAGATCAATGTTTACAATTCATTTGAGCAATTAATGTTTAGAATGTTAACTGATTATGGAACTGTTTTACGGGGAATACATTAAATAAAAGAATTTATTTTTAAGATCTTCTCAATTTTTATCTTCTTTTTACTTTTAGGGCGGGTGATCGTGCTCATCGTTGTGGAATTAGCTTCTTTGAAAAGAACGAAAACTTAGCGAACAAAAAATGGATGAAGAAAATTACATTGCCAGGGAATTTATTTGGGGCAGGAGCAGTTCCATTATTTAATTGCTTGAGGCATGCTTGGGTTTTCCCACCTATCATAGGAGCCTGAAAACAAGCACGCAAAGAATGAAAAGGGAACCCACAGTTAACTTTGAGTAAACAAGCTTAAGACACTGAACAGAGCTCTTGAATTCATAAGGAAGAGAACTACAAAATAATATCAAAGACTTGGTCCCTTGCCTGTAGATGCTGCCGAGCATGAGGTGAGATCTCATTCATTTTCTCACATCCAGAAATGAAAGGTTGGCCAGGATCTAACATGTATTGAGCCTTGATCTCAGATCGATCAGTCGAGGTTCTTAAACCACCAAGTGGCAAATCAGAAGACTCTCCAGATAAAGAAGTAGGCCCTAGAGGGCTGCTACTTACATCTTTGGAAGGTGACCATAGCTCATCAGTGTGCCCAACACTCATGTCTCCAAACATTGGGTCATGGTTGCTGCAAAATATCACTTGTGAGGATACTAAGTCAGATGGACATAGTCAGTAAACACTGAAATCTATGATATTAAACATTTATAGAGTTCTATAAGGGAAACTAAATGTAGAAAAATGTTTTCATCACCATATAAAATGTATCCTCGGTTACTGTTAAATGGCCATTCGTGCCGCAAGCTGCACAGACTATCCATAAAAGTCCATATAATAACTTGTCTAGAAAGATATAACTTCATGTTTGCTTCAGATTGTGCCATTAGCTTTTTTAGGGATTTTCAATCCCTTTTATGTTCCGTTACTGTAATTTGAAAAATGAAATATTTTGTCTCTCTTTTTTTAGTTTTCATTTCCAGATATCCTTGAGGAGCTTAATGGCATTTCATAGAATAAACATGAAACAAGAGAGACTGAGATGGATAACAATGATGACTCTATTCCATAACCATGACCCTCAACAGGAACTTCCTGAGAAACTACACCTACTTGACACCACCAAGGCAACAAAGAACAAATGCTTCTAAATGCCAACTTCATCACAAAACTGCAAATATACCCATAAATTTTCATCATTTTGTTGGAAATTTTGCTAACCATAATATTATTATAATTGGTAAGAACCACATGCATGATTCGCATAACTTTGTGAAAAAATATTATATTACTTAACAATTTTCGTTGATGATATTATACAGACCTAGTTGTTGTGTTGTATAACTCCTGTTGTCTACAGACAGTTTCGCGTACCTATAAGCAGACAGTCTCAAGTTCCATATTTTGTAGTATAACAATTTCCAGAAGTTGGTAAAGGGAATTTCTTGAAAAAATGAACAGGTGTTGCTTCATTTGGGAAAGTCAGGGCAGGTTATTTGGTTTTGGCTCTTTCCTTATTGGAATGGTAGATCTCAAGTCTCTTGACAATAACATGAAGTTCTTACTTAATTTTTATCAGCCATTTCCTCAAGTATTCTAACTACATAATACACCATATGGTATAGTAGATCATACTGCCATAGAACAACAAAACTTGAAGAAAGAAAAAATCATGCTGAGGAAATATATCTAAATAAAAACATGTAAATAAGGATAAGGAGTTTGAATTACCTAAATATCCTATCCAGATCATCAAAACTACCTATATTTGCCCAGCCATAGTCATTGAAATCGCCTTGTTCTCCATCTTTTGGTGGATTCTCAAATATTTCTGAAACTTTATCAAATTGAGTTGTCTCCTCTATTAGAAAATTAATAAGGATTGATATACAGCATGCATGTATCAGCAAAGAAATATGGTAACAGAAATAAATGCTGCATCACCAGTTGAGGAGCCATTTTCTGAACTCTTTGTTATATTTTTCAATGCACTGGTGCCCATAGAATTCTGATCAACTTTTGTAACATTTGATGAGGAAGGATCAGGGCCATCAGACCATGAATCAAGACAAATTGCAGGCTCGCTAGTACCATACTTGGAACTACTATCTAGTTTAACCCCATGTTCTGCTTTGATGGTAGGATTTTTCTGTTCAGAAGTGCTAATAGTTGAAGTTTGTTGATTTGTTTCTTTCTTAGTGGGATGTCCATATAAAACTGGAGGTTTCTCCTCAATTTGATCAGGATATGGAACAATGTGATCATCATTTTCTCCAGCCTCACCCCATATGATGTTCGTCAACTGAAATACACCAAAGAAGGAAAATTGTAAGACTTGAATCACCTTAACAGCAAGTACGTATGTTTGATGGATAGAGTAGGTAAACAAAAGAAAACAATTTACAACAAGATAAATATATTGAGTCCAGTAATTCAGGAGAACATTGAACTTAAACCAAAAAAGATGTCTAAAAGTGTAGACTGTTATACGAAAGGACCAAGCAGATGCCAGAAACAGGTAAATGAATTTAGAAAATTGTAGGTACATCTTCCACATGGAATTGTTCAATATTGTAAACACACGTGATGCATTAATGAACATCATGAAAAGAAGGGCCTAGACAAAATATGTCAATTGAGTTTGATAGAGAGGACTAATTTATAGATAACAATTCAGTGAAATGAGTGATTTGCAAAGTATGAATGAACCACTTGCCAGCCAAAACTTATATCAGTTTTTGCACTTCTGCCACACCTTAAGTTGTAGCGAAGACCATTAATAATATTAACTTTGATCTTCTGTAGATTTGTGTCATGTGATCCGATGTATCTTAAGACTGTTGCATCTAAGAGAATCCCTTCAGCTTTCCTCTTTCAACTGCATACATGTGTTATCTACTATAACTATTCTTCTTTATCTTACCCTAAGTTCCACCAACTTCCAGTATTATACTGAGAAAATGGATGAAACACCTTAAATACTGTACTTACTCCAAGAAAGAGAAAACCTTAATGATTCGAACTACATTACTAGAATCCATCTCTTAACTTCAACCAAATTTCTAGAAAGACCAGCGAGGAGCATGTAGACTTTTATTCTGTAATGATCAACCTCACAAAACAGCTTAATAGCACAGCACTACTAACCTATACTACATGAGTTAGAGACAAGCAAACTCAAACGACTGTCATCCACAGTACAGGAACCACCATTTGTTCAGTTTTTCGTACAGTCAACCACCGTCTCTTACGGTTGATTTAGCACCATGAAGACATGCATTTGATTGATTAAAGACCCTCGTTGGCAGGCTTATATGTTTAGCAATGAATACTTGAATGCATCCGATTGTCAATGCAAATTATCAATTTACAAAGAATTTTGCATCATGATTTCACATTTACAACTCTAGCCTCTAGGACCCACCACTTGAACTACATATACTAATACTCTATATCAGAAATTCAGAATCACTATTTTCAAGCTATATCTTCTTTTATAAGACCACCACCAACAAAATATCATTGTTAATAATTTAAAAAGGGTTAATTGCAAATAAAATCACAACATTTTCGCAAATTGAAATCTTATCTAAACTTTTGAATCGTTCCAAATAAAACCTCAACTTAAAATTTGTTAGCAATTCTAACCAAATGAGAGATTTCAATCTGCTCGAAAATGATGACTAATTATGTGTTGTCATCTGAACCAATCTAAACATATTAATACAATTAATTATTCATTGTTGGGTAAGTGAAACATCATTTCCAGACAATAAAAAATTTATTTGCTAGTTCGAATTGTAACCAAATGTTAAGTTGGGGTTTTGTTTGCAAAGATTCAGAAGTTTAGATTAAATTGCAATTTGCGAAAAGGTAGTGATTTTGTTTGCAATTAACCCATTTAAAAAATACAAATCATTGAAAAGATGTTACATGCTCGTAGGTTGGTTTTAAAAAATTAAGGAAATCCTAACTCAATTTATTTATTATTAAATAAACAAACATTTTGACAAACTCTTTTAAATTTGGTCAAATCTTCTTAATTAACATTTTAAAAGCTCTATAATAATATCAATTTATACAATTAACACATGAACTAATTTTAGCACCTTATTTCTAGAATAAGATTTAACTTTTTATAAGCTCTGGAAAAGCTCATAAGATGTGTTAAATGAGATTAAACTTCTAATTATACACGAAATAGACATTCCAAGTGTTTCACTATCAATTGATCTAATTAAGATACAGAATTTTCAAATTGTATATAATTATAATAAGACGAAGTACTATCACAGATTATAAACCCATAAATCATGCAAATGATGACAACAAAACAAATAATGAAACATAATTTCATTTTATCATGTAATATTACAGAAGAAAAAAGAAAGGGATCTAGACTAAAACATATTTAAAATTAAATTCAAAGGCATTCTGAAACATATTTCCAATTCTCAAAATACCACCTCCAGAAACCCCCAAGAAAATGCTAGAAACAGCAGAACGGACACCAAAAAAAGACCAAAGCTCCAGATTCCTTTGAGCCTCCTTCACTTTTCATTTACTTCCCCAGTAACAAAAAGTAGAAAAATTTTAAATTAAGAAAAATAAAGGGAAAAAATCACTAACCTCCTCGTCGTTCCAATCAAACATAGCTAGAGAAGAGAGAAAAATCAGAATCTCCAAATCCAAACAAACGCAACGCCAACAGGTACTGCTTCAAATGTAGCCCAAACATCGCCAGCTTCTTTCCCGCTCAAGTTTTCACCAGAAATACACCGCTAAACCAGAAAAAAGCGAGCATTAATCGAGAAAACTGAGAAAATGCCAACAATTATACTGTTTGGACGGTAAAAGGATTAGAATTTTTCGCTCTTGATTGAAACAGGGAAGACAGTGAAAAACAATGCGATAGAATTCGACAGAGAGGGGGGGGGGGGAGGGAGAGAGAGTGTGGTGCAGAGAGAGAGAGAGGGAGAGGGGGCAAGTGGGGGAAATGTGGGGCCCTTTCCCACGTGAGGGGTTTTTGAGGGCCGAAATTGATACTCGTGTGAAGCAGTTTATCGAAAGTCGTGGCTATGGAGTGTCGGATCTTTTTGTGCCCTGTAATTGGTTATGAGTGATTTGGATGATGAAATGACCTAAATGCCCTGTCTATGCTAGGAGTTCAAATAAATGACACACTCGTACAAATACAGATCTAAGATTCGTATAATATACCATATTGGGAAACTGGTGGATCTTGGTCGGATCCAATTGGGACGAGTTGGTTTTTACAAAATAAAATCAAGTTAAAATTATGAAGTTTGCTTCTAAACTGTGTTACCACATAAAAAAAATGTGTGTTGGTGTATTATAAGATAAATATTGGTTTCACACAAATATTTATTTATTTTTATTATATAAATAAATCTATTTTTTTTAAATAACACATGTAAAGTATTTAAAAATATTATACTATAAAAATATGAATGTGTAACTATATAGAGAAAGATGTGTTCGTGCAGAATTATAATAGTTTTCTCCCAGTTTGTAAAACTATAAGGTTAAACATGTGTTACCATAATGACAAATGTGTATCATTGTATGGATAAATATTTATTTATCCTTGCAAAAATAAATATATGTCCTAATAGTAACAACTATATTATACATGTTGGGATAAATGTCTGGAAATAATCTTAGCCCCCCTCCTGACAACGTATCACGTGAAGTGTTGATAATTTGCAAAATTTATCTCAGACTGATTGTTTTATATCGGGTCAATAACCATTAAACAAAATAACGTACTGTCTTTGATAAAAGAATCTAACTTAGGGAATCCTTCAAACAAAACAAGTCGGTATTGAAAAATGTGTTATTGTATGGAAAATGATGTGTTATTACATAAATAAAATTTGTATCAACTTGAAAACAAAAAATTAGATTTAAAGAGATGAAGTATGATGGATTAAGAAACACATATTAGTTCTTATAGATATTATAATGACAAATATTTGTTGTTGTAAGGGCTCGTAACACAGTATTCTCTTAAAGTAATATATACTTATCCTTTATTTAAAAATACACACACATATCTTAGAGCGAGTTTCAATCTTTGTTTTCGCGTGTTTTTTTTTTTTTTTTGGAAAACTCATTTGACTCTATGTGATCCACTTGAAATCAACGAGTTTTGACCTGTATAAACACATTGACCCAAGAGATTTTGATACTTGTCTAATTACACATAATTCTATCGTAAAATATTTTTCAAGGGTGTTGTTCATAATAGGAAATAGGACATTTAAAATTTGTGGAATAAATTGTCCAATTTATATTTGTTGAGATATGGAGTTTGATCGATGGCATATCGTCCCACAATTACGGCGATATAAAAGATTTGAATCTTTTAAGTAACATTCGAGTTCGATGGGCTTTTAGAATTAAAATTCAATTTTGGGTATAAATAATCATCTGATTCATTTTGTCATGTAATACTCAAAATAATAGATCTCCTGACTCTGCAGTCTCATCAGACATAATCATTCTTAACGAAATGAGTCAATAAATTAGTGTCATTTATATTTTCGTTCATATTACTTTTCCACAATTGTAATTTAATTCCTAACAATATTGACAGACAAATTTCAAAAGTTTTGAATTTATGTTTTGAAAAATAATTGACAGATATTACTAGTTTTTCACTTTCTAATATATAATTATGTCTACATCTTAAAATGCTTATGAAAACATAAAAATCATAATATACCATAGCTATATATGCGGATCCCATGTTACATGGGGTCACATTTTAACTCCTGTTTTTTTATTAATTATTTGATGTTTTAAAATTTATTAGTGAAATTAAGAATTAATTGATAAATATTGATAAGTTTATCCTTTATTAATTAGTTAATAAATGTAATTTCAAAATTATAAAAAAAATTGAAAAAACGGATAAAAGGAGGGGGAAAGTGAAAAATATTTAAAAATTGGGGGAGTATATATGACACTTCTCAAATTGTTCAGAGTCAAGGGTGAATTAGGGATTTCGCTTGAGAAACTTAATTTGTACTCCCTCCGTCCATGAGTAAACTTCCCACTTTCCTTTTCGGGCCGTCCACGAGTAAGTTTCCCATTCCATAAATGGAAATAACAACACTCTATTATATATAAACTTTAACCTTCAAACTCACACAATATTACAAAAATGTCACTCATTCACTTTACTTTTCAACACTATTCATTACTTTATCCCAAAAGTCAACATGTGGCCCACCATATATTAATAAACAAATACACTTTCTTAAACCATTCAACAAAAAGAAGTGGGAAACTTACTCGTGGACGGAGGGAGTATTAATTACATATTATCATTTGGGCTTTAATGGAAGTAGAAACAAGTGGTGTTTGGTGATCGAAGGAGGTTTGCGGTTAGGAGTACATGGGTGGTCGCTTTCATCGGCCATCGTCACATACAGCATATGAAGATCTGTTAATTTAACTTGCATCCTATTATGCTTTAAAAAAAAAAAAAAAAAAATTTGCTTCCTAGATAATTATACCTACTGTTGTAAAACCAGTGCTGGATATATGTAAACCACTCAAATTAGATAATTATATTTAAAACGTCAACAAGAAAATTTTATGACAGCTAATACAAAGTTGTGCTGGTATTATGTGAACGAGTTTCACTGTAAAATCGATTTATAACTAATACCTTAGATTAAAACAAATTGAGTATGTATAGAGTGAAATTGATTTATACATGAATAATTGAAGAGTATTAGTTGTTTTCACTAAATAGTACTAGTTGTTTTCATTTAAGGGTATTAGTTGTTTTCACTAAACAACTAAGACTCTTCAATGTAAACAAGTAGTAATACTCTTCAGTGAAAACAACTAATATAGTGAAAACTACTAATATTCTTCAATAATTTGTATATGAACCAATTTTACTTTATATTTTGTCAAACGATTTATATTTTCTAATAAAATAATTAATACAACATTTTAACTAAACAACTAATGGAGAATCATTTGAAATTAATATGTTATCGGAAAAATAATAAACACCCTTTAATATAACAATTAATATTTTCAAAATAAATTTTACGGTGAAACTCTTTATATACTTTGTCACAAAATTTATGTAGATGATTATTACATCGAGAATATTTGATTTAGAGAATATGTTGCCACACTATATAAATTTATCACGAAATTGCTTTAAATGTTGAAGAATAAAATATTTTATCAAAAATATTAAAAAACGGAATTAGTGGTATCATATTATTATTAAAAAATATCAACAACGTTTAACTTTTTAACTATTAATATTCATATTTAATGTTAAAAAGTACAGCACTGTAACATTTAAATTTAGGCTAGGTTTCATATGCACCAGGTGTATGGTGCACTCGCCCCACCCAGATCTGCCAGCCCTGACCCGCCCAATTGAATATGGACCCATATAAATATCCTTTAATTCATTTTTTTGTGTCTTTCCGCCTTAGTCAAACACCGGTCTTCCTTCACTTTCTCTGCGTTGTTTTTCTCTTCATCTCATCTTCCAATTTTTCATTGTTTTCCTTGGTTCTTCGCATTCAAATTACACGAAATCGTTCTCCATTCCTTCATCCCTCTCTGAATTTGATAATTATTGGGCAATTTTGTTGAGAGGAACGTTCTCACAGGTTTCTCATTGGGTTCTCAAGCTTTCACGAATCCACTGGTGCATTTTAGTGTATAATACAAATCTACTAATGCATTTTGGCTACTGTTAATTTTTTAATATAATTGTGTTCCTTTTATTTTGGCTACTGCAAGTTTTAAAATATAACGGTGCTCTTTTCATTTTGGCTACTGTTAGTTTTTAAAATACTAGTTGTATACACGTGCGTTGCACGTTGTATGTAATTTAGTTGAAAAAATAAAATCAAGATTTCAATATTCTAATTTTTCAAGAAAAGTGTGTAGAGGCTTCACTTATACACATATATGTGATTCGCAAGGATTTTTCAATGAATTTAATATAAAAATAAATTTTAACAGAGCTCGAAAAATTATTTGTCACGTGATCTTCTACATTCAGGTATAATTTTTAGGTTGTCAACTTCTTCATGATATCTTATTTGATGTAGGTGTGTTCTTTAAAAAAATTTGATAATTTTTTAAACGATTTATGAATTATAAATATTTTGTTTAGATTTTTTTTAGTTTTAATACAAAAAACTCTAATTTTTATATTATACTGGTTTTAAATTTTATTTTTTAATTTTAAAAGTTAAAGATATTTATCATAATTATAATTTATTAAATCATTTTCTTGATTAAAGAAATTAAGCAAGTTTCTTTGATTCTTAATCAAACATCCTATATACATCTATAATAAATTCTGCCAAGTTTGTTAGTATATATGAGAAGTTGGAGAATTGAAAAATATAATAGTTGATTAATAATACTTTTCTTGGATGAAAAAAAAAGGTTTTATAAGCATCAACAACAATGTCAATTTTAAAAACACTATTTGAATAAATCAATTTGTATAATACTCTTCCTATATAAATTAATAGTTAAAACTATCTAAAGTTTGTAATTAATAATTTTTAAATTTAAGTTCTCCTCTTGTCTTTCATTCTCCGAGCTTCTGTCATGAATGTATAAGAGAAGTTGCTTTGAAGATTGCTCTCATCAAGTGTATGTGACTATTAACATCAAAATTAAGAAAAATAAGATTTTGATAACTTATAGAAAACATGTAGTATTTGAATTTTGTACTTGAGGCCAATAATAATCCACTAATAAACATATACCACACAACTAATTAACTACGACCTCCTCGTTTCTATTTCATCTCTCACCAACCCCCTCAGCCTTTCTGATATGATTGTTGCTTAATTATTATGACACCTTGTATTAGAACAAGTCTTCATTTTATCTTCTTTTTTTTTAGCACATTATGCAACTTTCGGAGTTCTTTTATCGATTATTAGTCCATCTCCTTACGTTGGTCGCACTTAAAACTAAACACTTCACTGGGAAAACAGAGAACATAACAAATTAACATTTACTGTGAAATTAATCAAATTGAAGAGAACCATTCGACATATTTTGCAACTGAAAGTAGAGAGAGCTAGAATCTCTAAATATATGAATGAACGAACTCAGATTCAGAAAAATTAAATTCGAGTTTTGAAGCATTAATTGCTATCGCTCATGACAAATTAACATTTACTGTGAAACTAATCAAATCAAATAGAATTATTCGACATATTTTACAATTGAAAATAGAGAGAGCTACAACCTCTGAATATAACATAAAAATAATTTTTAAGAGAGCTCGAAAAATTATTTGTCACGTGATCTTCTACATTCAGGTATAATTTTTAGGTTTTCAACTTCTTCATGGTATCTTATTTGATGTAGGTGTGTTCTTAAAAAAAATTTGATAATATTTTAAACGATTTATGAATTATAAATATCTTGTTTAGATTTTTTTTAGTTTTAATACAAAAAACTCTAATTTTTATATTATACTGGTTTTAACTTTTATTTTTTAATTTTAAAAGTTAAAGATATTAATCATAATTATAATTTATTAAATTCTTTTCTTGATTAAAGAAATTAAGCAAGTTTCTTTGATTCTTAATCAAACATCCTATATACATCTATAATAAATTATGCCAAGTTTGTTAGTATATATGAGAAGTTGGAAAATTGAAAAATATAATAGTTGATTAATAATACTTTTCTTGGATGAAAAAAAAAAGGTTTTATAAGCATCAACAACAATGTCAATTTTAAAAACACTATTTGAATAAATCAATTTGTATAATACTCTTCCTATATAAATTAATAGTTAAAACTATCTAAAGTTTGTAATGAATAATTTTTAAATTTAAGCTCTCCTCTTGTCTTTCATTCTCCGAGCTTCTGTCATGAATGTATAAGAGAAGTTGCTTTGAAGATTGCTCTCATCAAGTGTATGTGACTATTAACATCAAAATTAAGAAGAATAAGATTTTGATAACTTATAGAAAACATGTAGTATTTGAATTTTGTACTTGAGGTCAATAATAATCCACTAATAAATATATACCCCGCAACTAATTAACTACGACCTCCTCGTTTCTATTTCATCTCTCACCAACCCCCTCAGCCTTTCTGATATGATTGTTGCCTAATTATTATGATACCTTGTATCAGAACAAGTCTTCATTTTATCTTTTTTTAGCACATTATGCAACTTTCGGAGTTCCTTTATCGATTATTAGTCCATCTCCTTACGTTGATCGCACTTAAAACTAAACACTTCACTGGGAAAACAGAGAACATAACAAATTAACATTTATTGTGAAATTAATCAAATTGAAGAGAACCATTCGACATATTTTGCAACTGAAAATAGAGAGAGCTAGAATCTCTGAATATATGAATGAACGAACTCAGATTCAGAAAAATTAAATTCGAGTTTTGAAGCATTAATTGCTACCACTCATGACAAATTAACACTTACTGTGAAACTAATCAAATCAAATAGAACTATTCGACATATTTTGCAATTGAAAATAGAGAGAGCTACAACCTCTGAATATATGAATGAAGGAACTCAGAGTCAGAAAAATTAAATTCGAGTTATGAATCGTTAATTGCTACCACTCATGCTATTACGATAACCTATGAAATAGATAAGTAAAATTTGTATTATAATTAGAAAAATATTGAGCTGACTTCATAGGAAAATGGAGGAGTGCCCGACAAAAATTATCTTAATTAGGGCTTATTAGATTACTGCAAAGACTATATAAATAATACTAATTATAATTTTTAATGTAGGAATTTCAAAGGTTGTAAAACAAATAAAATAGATAGTTAGGAGTCAAGATTAAAATATATCATGACTAATTTATTGTAAGAATTTCAAAAGTTATAAATATAAAATAAATGAATATAGGTAGATGGGGTGTAATAGTAAAGATTAAAATATGCTAAGGATAAAATTGTCCAAAAATATTTCTCAATCTCTAGTTACTTTTTAATATAGTATAGATAATGGTGCTCTTTCATTTTGGCTAATGATAGCTTTCGAATATTATGATGTTGTCTTCATTAAAATATGATGGTGTTGTCTTCATTAGAAAAGTCAACCCATATTACCCAAAAAAGTTACCACATGTTACACTGAAAATTTACCTAATGTTGATGACCTTAATCCAAATCGATAATTAGTGGTTGTTTTGCTCTTATAAGACCATCAAACAAGAGTGTAATCAAAGATTAAAGCTGAATTTTTGTAAGTAAGGATTGAGAGAGAAATTTGCAAGAGTTTTGCCTATTTTTGAATTAAGTAAACTCATTCTTATTATCCCATGAAGGGGTATTTATAGAGGTACAAGCAAGTAGGAGGTGTCATCTCCCTAATCATCCTTATTTTCAATGTGACAAGTGTTAAGACACTTGTCATCTCCTAAGCTATTACATCTTTACACAATAACAAGTGTTAAGACACTTGTTTGTTCCTAATGTAATGCCTAATTATTGGGACTTCTGATGATCTTCTGAGGTGCCCTCTTGCTCGCCTGCTCGCCTCTTGGTCGGGTCTTTGTGTCTTCTTGGTCTGGCTGTTCGCCACCTGTATATGTCTTTCATGACCAGCTACTCGCCTCCTAGCCTCTATGACCAGCTGCTCGCCTACTTGATTTTTAACCCTCAAACCCAGCTGCTCGCCTCCTAAGGTCGTCCCTGCTGGTCGTCTTCTTCATTTATTTTCATTCTTGATCTCCTAATCTTATTATTTTATTATTTTAATATTTCTTTTATTTCTAATCTTGTTGCTCGGCTGTTCGCCTATCAACAATGCCCCCTAGTTTGGCATATAAGGATAGATTTTATCCTTCTTTGCCAAACTATAGGATGGGCTATATTATTTAGCAGGAGGCCAGCAACATGGAAATTGTCCTTCATTCCTGTAGGGAGCGAGCAACAGGTTTTTGAATTTTTGGGCGGGAACTTCTGGAGGCGAGCAATAGGGAACGACGCTTAATCTGGCGTCGTTTCGTTTCTCGAGGCGCATAATACGAAGCGACATGATGTGGCCGCCCACGCATGCACTCCTACAATTGCATATAGGGGCCTCAACTTTTCACTTTTCTTAATTTTGCCCCAGAATCCATATCTATAAATAGCTCTCTCCTTTTTTTTTTTTTTTACGAATTTTCAGAGAACTCCATAGCTAATCTTTCGAAGCTTTTCTTCTCAATTTCTTCCTTTTTCCGTTGATTTCTTCAAATCAAAAGGTTAATTCTTTAGTTTCTTTGTTTTGATATTGCATTGTGCTTTCAATTTCATATTTTTTCCTTTCGATTTTCACTTTTTCGCCATTATCACCTTTGTCGCCGCCGCGTCGCCACCGCATCGCCGCCGTCTTCTTCTTTTTGAAATACGCCATCATTGGTACCACCCTCTTGATTTTTTCACTCGTCTAACTCTTTTAAAAGAAAAGATTCTTAAAATGGTGTCTCCATCCTCAAGTAATACCCTATCCGTCGAATTCGTTGGATGAAACCCAGAAAAAAGGCCCTTGGAAGTTGAACCATCGAACCCTGCTCCTCGCCGCTCTCTTCAGTGAGCAGTTAGACAAAACCCTAGGACCTTGCTCGTTGATGAGGATACAGGCTCCGAGGCGAGCTCTGTTGTTCGCTCCGTTGACGAATTCTACGCTGTGGACAGCTCAGGCGAGCAGGACGTCCAAGGTCCTGTTGCTCGCTCCTCGCCTCCTGAAGGTACCTCCTCAGACTTGGGCGAAGACTCTGCTGACGTTGCTGCTGAGATAGAGGAGATGAGTCTCCCTGGAGATGTGGGAGCGAGCAGTGGGCACCAGGCTAGGAGCGAGCAGGTTGCCCACTGATTAGGCGTGAAATTGTCATGATTCGTAGCTTGAAATACCCCAATCTTGGTCGAGTTTATAGAGTATTTAGAGTCAATTGAGCATTATTTCTATACATTGATAAATTTGTCTCTTTGATGCTCATAGGTGAATAGAGGACGAAAAACGGAGTTCGTAGGACTTTGAATCGACTCAAACGGATGCCCGGATGAGAAGATATTGAAGAAATACGATTGGTATTAGTGCGGACGAGGAAAAGTATCACTTGGGAGGAGTTAGAAGTCACTCGAGTGACTAGGTCGAGCGCCACCGCTCGAGCGCATTGCTCGAGCGCTTAAACTTACAGAACTATTCTTGCGCTCGAGCAGCTCGAGCGCCACCGCTCGAGCGAATTGCTCGAGCGCCCAAAACATGCAGAGAGATTTCAGCGCTCGACCGGCTCGAGCGGAACCGCTCGAGCGATTGTGTCATTCGAGCTACACTGCTCGAGCGGGACCGCTCGAGCGTTTTGCTCGAGCGCCCATGGATTTTTGCCTCCGGATGCGTATTTTCGGCCCATTAACTCCCGTTTCGACCCGTGCCTATATATACCTCTTCCAAACACGTTTTGAAAGATCCCCGACTTTTAGAAATAATTTTAGACTTAGTTTTTGAAGAGGAGAAGAACGAGCAAGCTTTATTTACGTTTTGTTGAGGTTTTTCATACGAATTCTAGTTTCTTTTCAATTCTTAGTTTCTTTTCATTAGTTCGTTACTTTGAACACGTTTAAATTTTGTTTTGATTAATTCAATTTCAGTTCTTAGTATTTATTTTCTTTTAAAACCCTAGTTCATGTTTCGTATTTTCTTCGTGCAATTCATCATGTTTATGTTCGTCGTTTCTTCTATTGCTTTTATTTTTGTTAAAACCATGTCTAGCTAAAACCCTTGCATGCTTAGGGTAGAATGAACTCGTAGAAGTAGGATGTGGGTACGTAATTAGAGTAATTCGTGACGTTAGTTTTAATTCTCTTAATTAATGAATTCTTATAATTAATCTTAACTTTACCTTTGAATTTTGTACGAAAGTGTTAGAGAGAGGACGACCGCATCACTCAATAACTATTAGTAGTCTCAACGAGAAGGTTTAGGAAAGGTTAATTCATCTACCGGTTTAGCGAAGGAGGACGACCGCATCACCTTAGTTAAATTAGGGTCTCATTAATTGAGCACAATCTATTAACTTGTTAGTGGATTAGTGAAGTCGAGTGTTAGGGTAAAGTATTAGGGTTTAGAATTTTGGGCTTTCACCTTGCATTCTTTTACTTAGGTTAATTCTTGTGTGTCACAGTTATTCTGATTATGTACCTGCTCCGTTAGTATACGTAGGGATTCCTATCTTAAGCATCACCATCTCTTATTTGAATCCAACCCTTAGTTAATTCGTCTGCTTTAGTATTTTAGTTTAATTAGTTTATTTTAGTTTTAATTAATCTTTCCAAAAAAACCCAAAAACAACACACTCATATTAACTACGACGCGTAGATCTTCAGGGATCTATTCGCATATACACCATCCCTTGGGTTCGATACTACTTGGCCATTATACTTACTCTTACTACAGTGAACCCGTCCGCTTGCGGGTGAGCGACTAGTAGAAGTTAGTAAAATCGCTTCAAGTCAATGGCGCCGTTGCCGGGGATGGCGTTGTATGCTTTTGAATAGGACTTGTAGATAGCTAAGTAGTTAGTAGTGGGTGATTTATTTTCTGTTTTTATTTTTTTTTTGTATTCAATCGGCAGTTGCGTTTTGATCCATCTGCTAGTGTGTCAGGTTTATGAAAACACGCTCACAAGGCAATACGAGCGAAGAGAGAATACCGTTGGGCCCTGAGACAATAGCCAGAAGGAACCGAGCTTACTTGAGAAGAATGAACACAGCCGACTTAGGAAAGGAACCAATAGATAACAATAATGAGTTGGACGATGCTGCCAACGATTTCAATCAGGCAGTAGACCGAGTTGAAGGCACTGGAGTTAGTGGTAGCCAGAATCAAATTCCATTAGGGGATAGCCAGAGCCTAAACCCGGATACACGAAACGTAGGGAATCCAGCTCAGAACCTTGTCCATAATCCTCATAACAACCTTGCTTACCCACAAAACCCAAATAACCCTTTTAACAACCCAGTATACCAACATTACCCATACCCACCTTATCCTTACCCACCATATCCATATCATCCACCTCCTGTCTACAACCAACCACCTGTTTACCAACCACCACCCCAACAAGTACCCGTACCAGCTGCAAATCCTCAACACGTTCCTCAGAACGTAGATCACAATATGGCTATTCGAGGGAGGTTTGCAGCGCAGCCACAGCGGTACTATGATGGAGTGGCTTTGCCTCCTGTTGAGGCAAACAACTTCTCGATATCCCCGGGGATTTTAAAGCTGCTTACCGAGAATCAGTTCAAGGGGGTGACCGGGAAGGAGAATCCTCATACACACCTGAGGAGTTTTCTCATGATAGCCTCCACATTTAATTATAATGGCATGTCTGAAGATGCCAAGAGGCTTAGGCTGTTCCCATTCTCATTGACGGGAATAGCCAAGGAGTGGTACGATAATACGCTCCCGCGGGGAGGTATTACCACTTGGGCCGAGCTCGAGCGTCTGTTCCTCGAGCGATTCTACCCTCCATCTAGGACGATCAAGGCTAGAATTGAGATCTCGTCCTTTCGCCAGAAGTCTGGAGAGGATTTACGCCAAGCGTGGGAGAGATACTCAAACATGCTGATTGAGTGCCCGCAGCATGGGTACAACGAGGGAGACATTATGGCATTCTTCTATAGTGGTGCCAACAAGGCGGGGCAAGACCATTTAGACGCTTGTGCGGGCGGAGCATTCTTGAACCAAGGCATAGAGAGGTGTAGGGAAATCGTGGACAACATTGTCACGAATGTCGGTGCTTGGAGTGGAGATGCAGATTTTCAGAGAGTGCATCAGGTTGAAGAGGGAGAAGGAACGAGAAGGCTATTGATGGACATGATGGAGAAGATAAACAACCTCGAGTTGGGGAAGAGTTTGGGTGGAGAACATGCAGTAGAGAATGAGAGAGTGGACCAACCAAGTGGACAACAAGAGGTAGCCAATTACATGGGAGGTCCGTATTACAATCAGAATGGCAACCAAGGTGGAAATCAGTATGGAAGGTCTTCTTATGGCCAACCATTTGTGCCTCCAGGCCCTCAGCCACTTCAAAATCAATGGAGGAACACACAAGGAGTTCAAGGAGGCCAGCAGCCTCCTCAAAACACATGGAGAAAGAATGAGAACTTTTCTTATGCTAACCCAAAAGTTGGTGTTACTGTTCCTGCAGGTGTTGATCCGGGGTCTAAACCTCCTGGTGGAGAAGGCGGTGCATCAACCGAGGAGATGTTGAGAGCGATCCTTCAGAAGGTGGAGGAAGGGAGCAAGAGATTGTCATTCTTGGAGTACGATGTGAAGGAGTTGCACAAGAAGGGTGATCATCGTGATCAAGAGCTCCAGAAGATGAATGTTGAGTGGACTAGAACTCAACAAGAGAACAATCGAAGGTTCACTTCTTTAGAGATCCAGATGAGCCAGATTGCAAAGTCAGTGAATAGAATGCCGGAGGGGAACCCGAAAGAGCATTGCAAGGCGATCCAGCTTAGAAGTGGAACCAACTATGAAGGTCCTCAGATGCCTGCTGATTCTAAGACGCCCCAAGAAGAGATTGAGCCCAAAGGGGATGGAGTTGAGACTAAGGAGAAAGAAGTTGAGAAGAAGGTTGAGGATGAGAGCACTCAAGCAAGCAAGAAGCTTGAAGAGGAAGGCATTGAGAAGGGTGAGAGAGTTCCTAAGTGGAAGAAGGCAAAGGAAGCAAGGGAGAAAGTGAAAGAAACAGAAAGAGATGAATGGGGGGTACCCAAATCTGTGATACCCGTCCCGTATCCACAGCGCTTCATGAAAAAGAAGCTTGATGAAAAGTTTGCAAAATTTCTGGATGTTTTTAAACAATTGCATATTAACATTCCTTTTTATGATGCTTTGGAACAGATGCCAAACTATGCGAAGTTTTTGAAGGACTTGATCGCGAAAAGATGGCGAGTGGATGAGCCGAAGTTGGTGCAGCTGAACCACGAGGTGAGTGCATTAGTGCACAAGGCGCTACCACCGAAGCTGAAGAATCCCGGGAGTTTCACGATCCTATGTGATATTGGGAACGGGATCAAGAAGGGAGCATTGTGCGACCTCGGGGCGAGCATAAATCTCATGCCGTTGTCGCTTTTCAAGAAGTTGGAAGGTGGTGAACTTCAACCCACAATGATGACGCTTCAACTAGCCGACCGGTCTATTACTCGACCTCAAGGTGTGGTTGAAGACGTCCTAGTGAGAGTTGGAGATCACATTTTCCAGCAGACTTTGTAGTGCTAGAGATGGAGGAAGATGAGCACGTGCCCCTGATCTTGGGAAGACCGTTCTTAGCTACGGCGGGGATGGTGCTAGACGTGGCGAACGGGAAGATCACGTTGAAGGTTGATGATCAAGAAGTGAAGATCTCCCTATATGAAGCCATGAAGCACCCGAAGGAGGATGAGAGCTTGTATTGCATGGATGCCATTGATCCTCGTGTTGAAGACACACCTCCTATCCCTAATCCTTCTCATATTCATGAATTTTATACTCCTTCACTTGATTATTTGACCCATGAGCAGTATGTTCTTGATTATTTTGATAGGGATGAAGTGAAGAAGTTGAAGGATGAAGAGGTGAAAAGTGTGGACGTGGTCCAGCTAGAAGGAAAAGGAGGAGTTAAGAAGAAGAAGTCAAAATTCAAGAAATTGTTTAGTAAGACTCCTCCAGATAAAGGTGAGAAGGAATTGAGACCCATAACACTTGGGGATGAGAAGAAAGCAAAGGAACTCATGATGGTGGGGCATCAAGGAAAGGAGTTCAAATACCACTCTTATGAGAGTAAGGGAGGTAAATTTGAGTATGATGTCCCATAAGCTCCTTTGAGCTTGGTCTGGCATGAGGACCTTAAAAATAGCGCTGAATGGGAGGCAACCCATTTTTATTTGCTTTCATTTATTTTTAGTGTCTTTTTATATTATTAGGGAGTTATTTTGAGTCGTATGTTTAACCTCGTATTTGAGTAAGTTGTTTGTAGGCTTGTCTCTAAAGGAGTAAAGGTATCATGGAGTTACTCAGATTGAAGGAACCAACTTGAGACAAGAAAGTGTGCAAAGCTAGTGAGAGAAACGGGATTATTTGGTTGAGGTAACCCACAACCCCAAACTTAGACCTCTAGCAAGGTCGAAGTTTGGGGGGTGGAGTTTTTTTTATGTTTCTTGTTACATTGCACATGCATGCACGCCCTTATCTTTGAGTTGAGTTTGATTGATTATTAGTTTGTTGAGATACTCCTTGGGGTGATTTTGAGTTGACTCGCTATTGCATATTTCATGTCTATCAATCATCTTATGCTTGTTGATTGCTATCTTTGAGTATGATTTGATGAGTAGAGTGAGTTGTAAGGGTGAGTTAGAAATTCTTTTGTGTGAGTGTTTGAGTTTGAGCTGATTTGAGAAAGAACTCGTATGCTTGTGAATTTTTCTTTTGAGTACTTGTGTGATGAGAGTGAGAATGCATTAGGACTAGCATGGATGTGAAAGCTGTGAGATTTGAGCCTTATGAGATTTAAATGCATAAATTGATCTCTTCGTTTGTGAGTGAATCATCACCTTAGAGGATGCCAGAACTTGTGTGTGCTCTTGCTTCTTGATTGTGTCTAGTTTGATATGCCGAATAGGATCTTAGGCCATCTTTGATTTTATTGAGTCACTTAGCCAAAATTTTCCTTACCAATGACATTGATCCCTTGTTAGCCCCTTTGAGCCGAAAACCTATTTTATTTGCTAGCACATATGAATACTATTCCAATTCCTAAGCCTTTTTATCCCAATTTGAGTGGAGAATAGGAAAGTGTGAATGTGAAGGGAGTGAATTGAGTTGAAAAAGGAAAAGGTTGTTTGTTGAGTGAATATGAGAAGAAGGTGTGATGAAGTTTTGAGATGTGGGAAAAAGAGAAAGAAAATTGAGAATGAGCAAAAAGAAAAAAAAATGAGCTCATGTGTTTGTGAGAAAAAGAGAAAAAAAAAGTGAAGTGATTGAAAAAAAAAAAGTGAAAAGAGAAAAAAAATTGAAGTGTTGAGAGAAGTGGAATTGAAAGAGTGTTGATTGAATATGTTTGAAGTAGTCTGTTCCTAATCTCGAAGTACCGAAGTCTGATTTTCTATTCTCCATTCACTTTAGTCACTTTACCATATTGTTATCCCACCTGTCCAAAGAGCCTACATTACAACCTTGAGAAAAGTCCTTTTTGATTCGGCATTGATTTCTAGAGTATGGTCGGAGTTGAGAGTGCTTACAAGCCTATGGCTGCCAATATGTGTGATTGATTGATTGAGTGAGTCCCTTAAACACTGTTATACACTTGTGAGGGAGTGAAACACATCATTGAGTGCACATCCATGCTTGATCTCGGTGTTTCTTATTATTGTTGCATGAGTACGATAAAAGAAAGTGAGTGAGTATACGGGTGATTAACTTTTGAAGCTTGAGTTCATTAGCTTGCATGATTGATTTTTTTTTACTCATTCCTAACAATTTCACTTGACTTATTATTTCATTGCTTGAGGACAAGTAACATGGTAAGTTTGGGGGGGTTGATTAGGCGTGAAATTGTCATGATTCGTAGCTTGAAATACCCCAATCTTGGTCGAGTTTATAGAGTATTTAGAGTCAATTGAGCATTATTTCTATACATTGATAAATTTGTCTCTTTGATGCTCATAGGTGAATAGAGGACGAAAAACGGAGTTCGTAGGACTTTGAATCGACTCAAACGGATGCCCGAATGAGAAGATATTGAAGAAATACGATTGGTATTAGTGCGGACGAGGAAAAGTATCACTTGGGAGGAGTTAGAAGTCACTCGAGTGACTAGGTCGAGCGCCACCGCTCGAGCGCATTGCTCGAGCGCTTAAACTTACAGAGCTATTCTTGCGCTCGAGCAGCTCGAGCGCCACCGCTCGAGCGAATTGCTCGAGCGCCCAAAACATGCAGAGAGATTTCAGCGCTCGACCGGCTCGAGCGGAACCGCTCGAGCGATTGTGTCATTCGAGCTACACTGCTCGAGCGGGACCGCTCGAACGTTTTGCTCGAGCGCCCATGGATTTTTGCCTCCGGATGCGTATATACCTCTTCCAAACACGTTTTGAAAGATCCCCGACTTTTAGAAATAATTTTAGACTTAGTTTTTGAAGAGGAGAAGAACGAGCAAGCTTTATTTACGTTTTGTTGAGGTTTTTCATACGAATTCTAGTTTCTTTTCAATTCTTAGTTTCTTTTCATTAGTTCGTTACTTTGAACACGTTTAAATTTTGTTTTGATTAATTCAATTTCAGTTCTTAGTATTTATTTTCTTTTAAAACCCTAGTTCATGTTTCGTATTTTCTTCGTGCAATTCATCATGTTTATGTTCGTCGTTTCTTCTATTGCTTTTATTTTTGTTAAAACCATGTCTAGCTAAAACCCTTGCATGCTTAGGGTAGGATGAACTCGTAGAAGTAGGATGTGGGTACGTAATTAGAGTAATTCGTGACGTTAGTTTTAATTCTCTTAATTAATGAATTCTTATAATTAATCTTAACTTTACCTTTGAATTTAGTACGAAAGTGTTAGAGAGAGGACGACCGCATCACTCAATAACTATTAGTAGTCTTAACGAGAAGGTTTAGGAAATGTTAATTCATCTACCGGTTTAGCGAAGGAGGACGACCGCATCACCTTAGTTAAATTAGGGTCTCATTAATTGAGCACAATCTATTAACTTGTTAGTGGATTAGTGAAGTCGAGTGTTAGGGTAAAGTATTAGGGTTTAGAATCTTGAGCTTTCACCTTGCATTCTTTTACTTAGGTTAATTCTTGTGTGTCACAGTTATTCTGATTATGTACCTGCTCCGTTAGTATACGTAGGGATTCCTATCTTAAGCATCACCATCTCTTATTTGAATCCAACCCTTAGTTAATTCGTCTGCTTTAGTATTTTAGTTTAATTAGTTTATTTTAGTTTTAATTAATCTTTCCAAAAAAACCCAAAAACAACACACTCATATTAACTACGATGCGTAGATCTTCAGGGATCTATTCGCATATACACCATCCCTTGGGTTCGATACTACTTGGCCATTATACTTACTCTTACTACAGTGAACCCGTCCGCTTGCGGGTGAGCGACTAGTAGAAGTTAGTAAAATCGCTTCAAGTCACCCACTCAGGGAGCGAGCAGCTGGGACTTACTTGGGAATTTCTTCGGGAGATAAACTTCCCTGTTACGAGGCCAACTCCCGAATCCCTCATCCCTAAGGCCGTAGTCCGGAGACAAGACTGGATCGACTATGCCAACAAGTATCATGATAAGTTTCCTACTCCGCCAAGGCCTACCATGGAAGCCCTAGAATCTACGTATACTGCCAGCAAGGTGGCAAGTGTAGTCACGGAAGAAGACCTAGTCCGGATACGGTCCCGCTATCGTATTCCGTATGATATCCATCTGTACGCCCCCCAACCAGGAGAGAGAGCTGATAACCCACCTCCGGGCTGCACTGCCGTCAATTTAGATATCCTCAACGCGGGACTCTCTCTTCCTTTGCATCCAGTGATCGGGCGGTTCTTGGAAGATATAAATCTGGCGATCACCCAGATCACCCCAAATGGATGGAGTACCCTGTTAGCCTTTATCACACTCTTTGGACTGGAAGGCTACAAAAACAAGATCGGCACGGTGGAGATTCATTATGCAATGACGATCTCCTCGGCTGTCCACGAAGAGGGTCTCGGGTGGTATTATCTTAAGGCTCGCAGCGGTGTAAAGCTGATTGAAGGAGTGCCCAACAAAGTTAAAAGTTGGCACAAACAATTTTTCTTCATCGGCGGCGATTGGCGGGCGTCCTCCGATTCTTCAGGAGGATTAGGGCGTATAAATTCTCCTACGTATTTTGGCGATATTCGACGTAGGTTTTGCTTCTTAGTTCATCGTATTTTAGGTGAACTAATTTTAATTTCTTCTTCCTTGTTTTGCAGGTCCGCGTATCTTAAAGTGGGGACATCCTGAGCTGAGTGAAGAATTCTTGTACGTTCTTGCCCTGATCTCATTGTGGAACATTAAAGACCGGAGCATAGACCATCTTTCCCAGGCACACTACCGGAGACTTGCTCAACTTACCACCAGCGCTCATCACTTGGAAGCACAAGCGGAGATCCCCGAGGGTAGTCTTACTTTGTTAATTTCCCAATTTTTCCTGTTGTTCGTCTTTTGACCCGTTGATTGCCTACGTACTGTTGGTCGCCGACTTATGACTCATTTTGTGTGTTTTACTTTTTCAGCTCAAAGAGTGACGGTTGCTGTCCCCCAGATTCCTGAGAGTTACCACCTACTCGCACGTCGGGTCAAACAGATGGCTGCCAACCAACCTTCGAAGAAGAAGAAGCTCGACCCTTGCACCTCCCTGATTTGACTAAGGGCAGGACAGCATGATGAGGAGGATGCTCCTCCAGCACCGGCTCATGTTCCTCGCCCACCTCCTCGTTCCTCGCCTCCCAGAGACACCCGGGTGAAGAAGAGGTTAACCAAGAAAACTGCCCCTAGAAAGGAAGATGACCGTTCCAAGAGGACCAAGGGGCAGGGTTCTTCCCAGGCGAGCAAATCTGCTGCTCGCTCCTCACCTGTAGAAGAGGTAACCGAGCAACAGGTCATAGACGCCATGGTCGCCGGCCGAAGGGGCTCCTCACCTGACAGCTCCTACCTGGGCTATGACCCAGTAAAAATGAGGGAGTAAGTAATTTCCCTCCTGCTCGGCTGGTCGCCTCCCTGGATATACTGCATTTTCTAACGTTTTTCCATCTTTTGCAGGTACCGGAGAGATGATTATTTCGGTCGCTCTAGAGTACTTCACCAACTTAGTTGCGTGAAGTCGGCCCCTGCCTACCCCGACCTCAAGGATTCTCATGTTCGGCGGGCTACGGAGCTTGTTCCCCGCTCTTGGACAAAAACTGGCGAAGAAATCCTGCAGAACCAGTCTCTCAGCGACAACGCTCGCCTTCTGGGTTACAATGCCAGTCACCAGGCTATTACTGCCCAGCGAGTCGTTGACCAAGCCATTGAGCTTGAGAGAACCAACCGGGGCCTGGGCCGGAAAATAGAGCAGCTCGAGGCGGACCGGGATGCTCAGCTGAGGAGGAAGGACGAAGAGCTGGCTAAGCTGAAGGCTGATTTTGAAAGAGCCAAGCATACTTGGGAGCAGGAGGTGAAAGCTGCTGAGGACTGGGAGATGGTAGCGTCCAATGCTTTAGAGAAGCTTAAATTGGACTTGGGCGTTGCTACTGATCGTCTGCAGGTCCTGGAGACGGAGAGGGTGGGTCTGGTAGAGAGAGTCGAGTCTCTGAAGGTTCATGTTGACCAACTAGAGAAAGAGAAGAAACTGGTCATTTCCTACAGCACGTACGTGCAAGATGTGACTGATAACACTAATTTCGGTTACATCTGTGCGTACGCAGATTGCGTCTGATCCGTGAAGTATGCCTTGGACAACGGTCTTGATGTAATGACTAGTACCGTCAAGGACTTCGCGGATTACGTTCTCGGAAACCCACCTGCTGTCGGCTTCGAGATCCCTGTTGCTGACCTAGGAGAGATGGGGTTAGACTTGGACATCTTTAAGGATGATGTCCAAGTTGTAGCTCCTAGGGAGAAAGTTGAGGTGAACAAGGATGCCACCGTTTTCGATGCCTTGAGCCCTATTCTTCCGAATCTCCTTGGTGAAACAAGTACTTCTGCTACTGTAGGCGAGCAGCAGGTGCCAGCGGCGACCAATCAGGATGCACCTCCCCCTCCTACTGAAGACTTCTGCCTCCGAGATTTAGAAGACCCTTTATTTTTTCTGTTTTAGTCGATGTAGTAGGACGATGTTTTTCTTTCTTTGTAATTTTATATTCTGAATGAATGGAATCGTACCTTTTTATTCGTTCGCCTTTTATTTGCCTTTTGTTTTATTTTTGCTTAAGTGTTTTCTTTCATTATTGAAAGTTCAACACTTTTCTTGCAAACTTTTGTTTATACATTGGTCACTTTGGTCCTTTAGGACTTGACCTTTTTTTTTATCTTTAATGCCCTGTTGCTCGCCTCCTCCATATCTGTGCTTATGCATTTAGTGTCTTGGGCGAGCAACTTTACTTTAAGGGGCGATCAATTGGGCTTCTGGTTTTCAAGAACCCTGCTGCTCGCCTTCTTTTGGACTTGTTTTTATAACACTTGCTTGTCCTCCGGCGAGCAGCTTTTCTGCTAGGCGAACAACTGGGCTTTAATGCCTTTTTGTTTTCTTAGTTATACCATACACTGAATAATCGTCTCTGTTTTTACAAAATTTTATCAAAAAAGTTTGAAAATTTTATCAACCTTACTACAATACAACAATACAAATGATAATCTATATATATATATAAATATATATATATATATATATATATATATATAAAACTTTACACTAGCCTCCTAGCTACTGATAATATTTCTTCAATAAAGTTGCGTTCCAGGTGTATTGGGCCGAGTTGCCTTTCATATCTTCAAGATCGTATATGCCGTTGTACCACTTGTGGGTTATCCTAAACGGGCCCTCCCAAGTCGGTCCAAATACACCTGGAGGTGTTACTAGAATTTTTCGAAGTACCAGATCTCCGACGTCGAATTCTCTGATTTTCACTTGCGAGTTGTAGTACTTTGCGATCCTTCTTTTGTATATCTCATTTTTTATTTCTGCCGAGATTCTTTTTTCGTCGATCAGATCCATTTCTGCAGCTAGTGCCTTGTTGTTTTCTTGTTCATTGAACTCGACTATCCTTTCAGTTGGTACTTTGAGCTCTATAGGTATGACTGCTTCTGTACCGAATGCCATAGCAAACGGTGTTTCTCCCGTGCTTGTTCTATGTGATATCCGATATGCCCAAAGTACTTCGGTAGTTCTTCTGACCATTTGCCTTTTTTGTCCACTAGCCGAATTTTTAAGATATGCTTGATTATCTTGTTAACTGCTTCGACTTGTCCATTAGACTGAGGGTGATAGTGTGTCGAAAAATGCTTCTTGATTCCCCATTTTTTGCAGAAATCTCTTATCTTTTTTCCTTCGAACTGTCTCCCATTGTCTGTCAATATTGCTTGTGGAACCCCGAATCGGCACACTATACTCTTCCAGATGAAATTGATCATTTTTTCTTGTGTTATTGTTACTAGTGCTTCAGCTTCAGCCCATTTTGTGTAATAGTCTACGGCCACTACTGCAAATCTGACATTCCCCTTTCCTGTTGGGAAAGGTCCTATGATGTCTATCCCCCACTTTGCAAATGACCATGGACTATTTACCGAAATCAGTTCTGTTGGTGGCTTATGTATGTTGGGGGCAAACAGCTGGTACCTGTGACATGTTTTTGCAATTTTGATTGCGTCTTGTAATAGAGTTGACCAGTAGTAGCCTTGCCTTACTGTTTTGTATGCCAGTGCTCGCCCTCCTGCGTGATTTCCACAAACTCCTTCGTGGATTTCTTTCAGTACTTCTTGGCCTTGCCCCCTTGCCAAACACTTTAGTAAGGGAAGTGAAAATCCTCTCTTGTAGAGTTGACCCTCCATGATCGTGAATCTTGATGCTCGCTTGACTAACTTGGCCGCTTCTTGTGGGTCTTCGGGTGTCTCGTTGTCCTTGAGATATTTGTATATTGGCGTTCTCCAATCTTCTTCTGTTAATTCTTCTTCAACTTGGTTGATCTTGTAGTCACTGGTGGATGGATTAGAAATCCTTGTTTTTGTGACCTCTGTAAGCTTTGCCGGTCCCGTACTGGTAGCCAATCGTGCAAGTGCATCTGCTTGCGCATTGTTGTCCCTTGGCACTTGTTCGATGTAAATTTGTTCGAATAGTGAAGCCAAGTGTGCAACAATCTTTTGGTACAATGCCATGTTTTCATCTTTGGCTTCATACTCCCCACGGACTTGATTGACTATCAACTGGGAATCTCCATAGATCTGGACTCTTCGGACCCCCACAGCCAATGCCAGATGCAGACCAGTTATCAGTGCCTCGTATTCAGCCTCGTTGTTTGTTGCCATAAATTCGAACCTGACCGCTGAGGTGAACACTTGTCTGTTTGGACTGATTAGCACTATCCCAGCTCCTGCTGCCGTGTTATTTGACGATCCATCTACGTACATATGCCATGGATGGTTATGACCTCTCGTTGGATCCTGAGGGAAGGTTAACTCGACTATAAAGTCGGCTAACGCTTGTCCCTTGATCGCTGTTCGAGGTGCATAAGATATTCCAAATTGGCTTATTTCGAGTGACCACTTGAGAAGACGACCAGCAGTGTCAGGCCTTTGTAAGATTTGTCTTAATGGGAAAGTTGTTAGAACCTCCACTTGGTGATCAAAGAAATATGGCCGTAGCTTTCTTACACTCATCACCAATGCGTAGGCCAACTTTTCCATAGGTGAATATTTAATCTCTGCCTCATGCAAGGCCTGACTTACGTAATAGATTGGCAGGTGAAATTTTCCTTCTGCTCGAACCAAGACTGAGCTGATGGCCACCTCTGATGCGGCTAGGTACAAGTATAGTTTTTCTCCGGAGACAGGTTTTGATAGGATTTTAGTGTCACTCAGATATTCTTTCAGCTTCTCAAACGCTTGCTGACAATTGTCCGTCCACTGAAACTGTCCTTTCTTAATGGCGTCAAAGAAAGGTCGACATTTATCTCCGGACCTGGAAATGAACCTGTTTAGGGCTGCTAAACATCCGGTTAGTCGTTGGACCTCCCTGACGGACCTTGGTGGTTGCATATCCATAATTGCTTTGACTTTTGATGGATTTGCCTCAATGCCTCGTTGACTGACCAGGTGCCCAAGGAATTTTCCCGAGTGTACTCCGAAGCTGCTTTTCTTCGGGTTTAACTTCATGTTATATGCCCGGAGTATCTCGAATGCTTGTGCGAGATGTTCCAAATGATCTTCCTTCCTCGGGCTTTTTACGACTATGTCGTCCACGTATACTTCCATTGTTTTGCCAATGTGCTCATCGAACATTTTGTTTACAAGTCTTTGGTACGTGGCCCCTGCATTGATCAACCCGAACGACATTCTCTTCCAACACAATAAGTTTTTGTTGGTGTAGAACGATGTGTGCTCCTGGTCGTCTGGGTGCATTGGGATTTGGTGATACCCGGCAAATGAGTCCATGAAGGTGAACAGTTTGTGTCCCGCCGTATTATCCACTAACTGATCAATGTGCGGTAATGGGAAGTTGTCCTTAGGACAAACGGCATTCAGATCGATGAAGTCGATGCATAACCTCCATGCACCATTTGGTTTCTTTACTAACACTGGATTTGCTACCCATCTGGGATATAAAGCTTCTTTGATGAGGTCATTGTCAAGCAGCTTCTTTACTTCCACATCCAGTGCTTCATATTTGTCAGGCCCGAACTTTCTTCTCTTTTGCTTCACCGGTTTTTTGGTTGGATCAATATTTAGCTTATGACAGGCATGCTCAGGGCTGATGCCTACCATATCAGCATGTGACCATGCGAATACATCGAGATTGGACTTGAGGCACTCTTCCATTCTAGATTTGTATGGCTCTGGGAGCTCAGACCCAATGAATAATTCCAAGTCTTCTCGATTCGGGTCAACTCTTATTGCCTCCAACTCCTCTACCGGGGTTGCCCTCCTCTTCTGATTTTTCCATCGAGGATCGATTATCGGACCTTCCAAGTTAAGTTCATCTTCGATCATGGGTTCCGCCTCCACTCTTGGCTCGATATCGTTCACTTCCTCTGGTTCAGGTACAACTTCTTTTCCCTGTTGCTCGCCCAAGCCCTCCTGCTCGTCCTCGCCCTGCTGGTCGTCCACCTCCATCATTTCCGTGTCGATGGACTCCATAATTTCGTCCAACACGGAAGGTTCATCCTCAGCCCCACTGCTCGGCTGCTCGTCTATGACAGACACACTGTTATCCTTAGGTTGGAGTTGCAGGAGGCACTCTCGAGCTTTCTTTTGATCACCTTTAACTGTACTTGAACCTTTCGAAGTTGGGAATTTAAGACAATAATAGTACGTTGAAACAACCGCTTTGAATTCATTTATAAAAGGTCGACCGAGAAACCCATTGTAGGCAGACTGTTGGTTTACAACTAAGAACTCTATCATTCTAGTTAGTCTCCTTTCGGGATTCTCGGTCGATACAAGTTCGACTGGCAACGTAACTAAACCTAAGGGAATGGTTACAACATCTCCGAACCCTACTATCTTATGATCACATTCCTTTACATACTCCTCACAATCACCTAATTGATCTAGTGTGCTTTTGAATATAATGTTTGTGTAGGAGCCAGTGTCCATAAGCAGATGGTGAACTCGGGCTCCCATGATATTAGCACAGATGATTAGTGAATCGTTGTGTGGAGTGAGTACCCCGTCTAGGTCCTTCTCGGAGAACACCAGATCCCCCGTCTTCTTGGTTGCTTGGTTCACCCCGACTTCTCTGACCTGAACTACCGCTCTCAAGTCCGCCTTTCTCTTTCTTTTGGATACCGGTGGCCTCCCGTCAGAACAGCCCCCTACTGGTCCGGATTGCTCGAGCATTAGAATTTCTCGGACGGGTTCAGCTGGTGCCGTCATTGTCTTCTTCCTATTTTGATCCCACCTGCTCGGCTACTCGTCGCTTTCATCGTCTTCCGAGCTGGAGGATATTGCCACTCTCGGTTTCTTTCCTGGTTGTCGTTTCACGAATTCTGATAACTTCCCTTCCTCGTAGAACTTCCATAGCTGTTTCAGGAGGTCTCGACATTCACTCGTGAAGTGGCCTATGGTCTGATGATATGCGCAGTACTTGTTGGGATTCATCTTCCCCCGTTCTTGTCGTATTTTTCTGGGTTCTGACAACATATCCTTATCTTTGACATTATTATACACAACTTCTATTGATGTGGATATGACATGGTTTAGCTTCTCTTTCAACTCGGAACCTTCACTGAAGGCCTTCATGTTCTTAGGGGCCTTGTATTCCCCTCCCAACTTCTTTCCCGACTTCTTGGTGTCGGCTTTGTCTCCCAACTCTTTTTGTAGAGTTTCTTGCATTGAAATATACACACCCGCTTTGTGCCTGAATTCAAAATATATTTTAGGAAATGCGAGGTGCATCTCTTTCCACAGGTCTGTCCCTTTCTTGAGTCCCGCCATGACTGCCACAATTTTTGTGTCTTCACTCACCATTTCTCCTTCCAACAGGACTTTGTCAAATCTTTCAAGGAAGGCTCTATCAGACTCCTCGTCTCCTTGCTTCAGGTCTGCTAACCTATGTCTCTGAGTAAGGTAAGATCCGACTGTGGAGAAGTGCGAGAGGAATTCCTTGCTGAGTTGCATGAATGAACTGATGGAGCCCGGAGCAAGTGCGGAAAACCATCTGTGAGGACCATCGCCAAGAGTCAACGGGAAATTCCGACATTGGGTTGCATTAGATGCTTTTACCGATATCATGTAATCGGTATACTTTGATAAATGCACCTTCGGATCTGAATTTCCTTCATATAAACTGATGACCGGAAATTGTACTTTCTTCTGAACCGGCGCATTTAGAATAGCCGGTGACAAGGGCGATGATGGCAGTATAGTCGATCCAACGCCTTTTTGGGCCTCCAATTGTTTTTGCATTTCTTCCACTGCTTTTTTTAGAGCTTGCCACTCATCTGGAGGCGTTCTCTCGTTAGAAGGCTGTTCGTCATGATTGGGTTCAATGACCTCTTCATGACGCAGTCCCTTGCTAACAGGACGTTTCTCCTGGGTGGCGTGCTTGGCGATGTTACTAGCTTCATTAGGGCCCAAACGTCCAAAACCTGATCTTCTCAACCTCTCATGAACTGAGGGGCGAGCAGCAGGGTGTACTTGCTCATGGTCTCGCTCCTCGCCTCTCCGATGAACCTCTTCCATACATGCCACGTGGTGACTTGCTCTCCTTGTATGGGAATAGCTCACACTCTTTGTTTCCCTGCTGCTCGACTCCCGCCTGTCCCCGGAGTGGACTCTCTTCGACTTCCTAGTCGCTCACTTACTGGGATTTTGCCTTTAGCCCTTCTTGCTTGTCCACTATCAACTTCATCCATTCTCATATCCTCACGTTGCTTGGTTCTTCGCTCTGTTGCCCGGTTGCTCGCCTCTGGGGTCTCTGACAGTCTTTGCCCTACTGCCCGGTTGCTCGCCTCCCGGGCCCTTGAAGGTCCGACGGCTTCTTGTCGTCTTTGCAAAGATTGTAAAATGGCGATTGTTTTCGCCAATTCTTCTGGATTTTGGGCCAAAGCCTCCACCTCCGGGGGAATATTATCAATTGTAACTTGTATATTTCTCCGAGACGTTGCTCGCACCGTTCTTGCATGCTCACCCATCGACGATACCCTTGTTCGTGACTTGTTCGACGGATGTGTGCTTGATTCTTGCGGTTCTTGTGATCTTACCATTTTTCGAATATCACAATGTTCTTTGATGAGAAATCCTTGTGTTTATGAATGTTGATTTTAAAAGCAACTAGTCTTGCATGTACGAATTTGGTTTGTTACAACCCTTGTTCATACATGCATGCATTCAAGCCTTTGAATCTTCAAATAAGACACTCCACAAACACCAGCCAACACCCACAAACCCAGTTTCCGGCGACCTGCTGACTTGAAGCGACTACAATAGCTTCTACTAGTAGCTACCCCGCAAGAGAACGGGTTCACAGTAGTATGGGCAAGTATAGGGACCAAGTATTATCGAACCCAAGGGATGGTGTATATGCGAATAGATCCCTGAAGATCTACGCGTCGTAGTTAATATGAGTGTAATGTTTTTGGGTTTTTGAAAGATTAATTAAAAGACTGAAATAAACTAAGTAAACTAAAATACTAAAGCAATTAAACTAACTAAGGGTTGTGTTCTAACGAGAGATGGTGATGCTTAAGATAGGAATCCCTACGTATACTAACGGAGCAGGTACATAATCAAAATAACCGTGACAAACAAGAATTAACCTAAGTCTAAGAATGCAAGGTGAAAGCTCAAGATTCTAAACCCTAATACTTTACTCTAACACTCGACTTCACTAATCCACTAACAAGTTAATAGATTGTGCTTAATTAATGAGACCCTAATTTAACTAAGGTGATGCGGTCGTCCTCCTTCGCTAAACCGGTAGATGAATTAACCTTTCCTAAACCTTCTCGTTAAGACTACTAGTTGTTATTGAGTGATGCGGTCGTCCTCTCTCTAACACTTTCGTACTAAATTCAAAGGTAAAGTTCAGATTAATTATACGAATTCATTAACTAAGAGAATTAAAACTAACGTCACAAGCTACCCTAATTATGTACCCACATCCTACTTCTACGAGTTCATCCTAACCTAAGCATGCAAGGGTTTTAGCCGGACATGGTTGTAACAAACATAAAAGCAATAGAAGAAACTACGAACATAAACATTATGAATTGAACAAAGAAAATAATAAACATGAACTAGGGTTTTAAAAGAAAATAAATACGAAGAACTGAAATTGAATTAATAGAAAACAAAATTTAAACGTGTTCAAAGTAACGAACTAATGAAAAGAAACTAAGAATTGAAAAGAAACTAGAATTCGTATGAAAAACCTCAACAAAACGTAAATAAAGCTTGCTCGTCTCCTTCCTCTCCAAAAACTAAGTCTAAAATTATTTCTAAAGTTCGGGTATATTTCAAAACGTGTTTGGAAGAGGTATATATAGGCACGGGTCGAAACGGGAGGTAATGGGCCAAAAATACGCATCCGGAGGCAAAAATCCATGGGCGCTCGAGCAAAATGCTCGAGCGGTCCCGCTCGAGCTGTGTAGCTCGAATGACACAATCGCTCGAGCGGTTCCGCTCGAGCCGGTCGAGCGCTGATATCACACTGTATGTTTTGGGCGCTCGAGCAATTCGCTCGAGCGGTGGCGCTCGAGCTGCTCGAGCGCAAGAATAATTCTGTAAGTTTAAACGCTCGAGCAATGCGCTCGAGCGGGGGCGCTCGACCTAGTCACTCGAGTGACTTCCAACTCTTCCCAAGTGATACTTTTCCTCGTCCGCACTAATACCAATCGTATTTCTTCAATATCTTCTCATCCGGGCATCCGTTTGAGTCGATTCAAAGTCCTACGAACTCCGTTTTTCGTCCTCCATTCACCTATGAGCATCAAAGAGACAAATTCATCAATGTATAGAAATAATGCTCAATTGACTCTAAATACTCTATAAACTCGACCAAGATTGGGGTATTTCAAGCTACGAATCATGACAATTTCACGCCTAATCAACCCCCCCAAACTTACCATATTGCTTGTCCTCAAGCAATGAAATAATAAGTCAAGTGAAATTGTTAGGAATGAGTCAAAAAATCAATCATGCAAGCTAATGAACTCAAGCTTCATAAGTCAATCACCCGTATACTAACTCACCCCCTTCATCATACTCATGCAACAATTACAAGAAACACCAAGATCAAACATGGATGTGCACTCAATGATGTGTTTCACTCCCTCACAAGTGTATAACAGTGTTTAAGGGACTCACTCAATCAATCAATCACACATATTGGCAGCCATAGGCTTGTAAGCACTCTCAACTCCGACCATACTCTAGAAATCAATGCCGAATCAAAAAGAACTTTTCTCAAGGTTGTAATGTAGGCTCTTTGGACATGTGGGATAACAACATAAGGTAAAGTGACTAAAGTGGATGGAGAATAGAAAATCAAACTTTGGCACTTCGAGATTAGGAACATACTACTTCAAACATATTCAATCAACACTCTTTCAATTCCACTTCTCTCAACACTTCAATTTTTTTTTTCTTTCTCACTCTTTTCACTTTTTTTTTTCAATCACTTTTTTTTCTTTTTCGCACAACACATGAGCTCATTTTTTCTTTTGCTCATTCTTAATTTTTTTTTCTCTTTTTCCCACATCTCATAACTTCATCACACCTTCTTCTCATATTCACTCAACAAACAACCTTTTCCTTTTTCAACTCAATTCACTCCCTTCACATTCACACTTTCCTATTCTCCACTCAAATTGGGACAAAAAGGCTTAGGAATTGGAATAGTGTTCATATGTGCTAGCAAATAAAATAGGCTTTAGGCTCAAAGGGGCTAACAAGGGATCAATGTCATTGGTAAGGAAAATTTTGGCTAAGTGACTCAGTAAAATCAAAGATGGCCTAAGATCACATTCGGCATATCTAACTAGACACAATCAAGGAGCAAGAGCACACACAAGTTCTAGCATCCTCTAAGGTGATGATTCACTCACAAACGAAGAGATTAAATCATGCATTAAAATCTCATAAGGCTCAAAAGCTCACGGCTTTCACATCCATGCTAGTCCTAGTGCATTCTCACTCTCATCACACAAGCACTCAAAAGAAAACTCATAAGCATACGGGTTCTCTCCCTAATCAACTCAAACTCAAACACTCACACAAAAGAATTTCTAACTCACTCTTACAACTCACTCTACTCATCAAATCATACTCAAAGATAGCAATCAACAAGCATAAGATGATTGATAGGCATAAAATATGCAATAGCGAGTCAACTCAAAATCACCCCAAGGAGTATCTCAACAATCAATAATCAATCAAACTCAACTCAAAGATAAGGGCGTGCATGCATGTGCAATGTAACATAAAACAAATAAAAAACTCCACCCCCCCAAACTTCGACCTTGCTAGAGGTCTAAGTTTGGGGTTGTGGGTTACCTCAACCAAATAATTCCGTTTCTCTCACTAGCTTTGCACATTCCCTTGTCTCAAGTTGGTTCCTTCAATCTCCACTTCTTTGATACCTTTACTCCTTTAGAGACAAGCCTACGAGCAACTTACTCAAATACGAGGTTAAACATACGACTCAAAATACTCCCTAATAATATAAAAAAACACTAAAAATAAATGAAAGCAAATAAAAATGGGTTGCCTCCCATTCAGCGCTATTTTTAAGGTCCTCATGCCGGACCAAGCTCAAAGGAGCTTATGGGACATCAAATTCAAATTTACCTCCCTTACTCTCATAAGAGTGGTGTTTGAACTCATTTCCTTGATTCCCTACCATCATGAGCTCTTTTGCTCTCTTCTCATCCCCAAGTGTTATGGGTCTCAACTCCTTCTTGCCTCTATCTGGAGGAGTCTTACTAAACAATTTCTTGAATTTTGACTTCTTCTTCCTAACTCCTCATTTTCCTTCTAACTGGACCACGTCCACTTTCTTCACCTCTTCATCCTTCAACTTCTTCACTTTATCCCTATCAACATAATCAAGATCATAATGCTCATGGGTTAAATAATCAAGTGAAGGACTAACAAAATCATGAATATCAGAAGGATTAGGGATAAAAGGCGTGTCTTCAACACGAGGATCAATTGCATCCATGCAATACAAGCTCTCGTCCTCCCTCGGGTGTTTCATGGCTTCATATAGGGAGATCTTCACTTCTTGATCATCAACCTTCAACGTGATCTTCCCATTCGCCACGTCTAGCACCATCCCCGCCGTAGCTAAGAACGGTCTTCCCAAGATCAGGGGTACGTGCTCATCTTCCTCCATCTCTAGCACTACAAAGTCGGCTGGAAAGATGTGATCTCCAACTCTCACTAGAACGTCTTCAACAACACCTTGAGGTCTAGTAATAGACCGATCGGCTAGTTGAAGCGTCATCATTGTGGGTTGAAGTTCACCACCTTCCAACTTCTTGAAAAGCGACAGTAGCATCAAATTAATGCTCGTCCCGAGGTCGCACAATGCTCCCTTCTTGATCCCGTTCCCAATATCACATAGGATCGTGAAGCTCCCGGGATCCTTCAGCTTCGGTGGAAGCACCTTGTGCACTAATGCACTCACCTCGTGGTTCAACTGCACCAACTTCGGCTCATCCACTCGCCGTCTTTTCGCAATCAAGTCCTTCAGGAACTTGGCATAATTTGGCATTTGTTCCAAAGCATCATAAAAAGGAATATTAATATGCAATTGTTTAAAATCATCAAGAAATTTTGCAAATTTTTCATCAAGCTTCTTTTTCATGAAGCACTGTGGATATGGGACGGGTATCACAGATTTGGGTACCCCCCATTCATCTCTTTCTGTTTCTTTCACTTTATCCCTTGCTTCCCTTGCCTTCTTCCACTTAGGAACTCTCTCTCCCTTCTCAACCCCTTCCTCTTTCTGGGACTCATCCATATCTTTATGCTTCTCAATCCCTTCACTTTCAATCCCCTTCTCAACTTCATCTCCTTTAGGCTCAATCTCTTCTTGGGGCGTCTCAGAATCAGCAGGCATCTGAGGACCTTCGTAGTTGGTTCCACTTCTTAGCTGGATCGCCTTGCACTGCTCTTTCGAGTTCCCCTCCGGCATTCTATTCACTGACTTTGCAATTTGGCTCATCTGGAGCTCTAAAGAGGTGAACCTTCGATTGTTCTCTTGTTGAGTTCTAGTCCACTCAACGTTCATCTTCTGGAGCTCTTGATCACGTTGATCACCCTTCTTATGCAACTCCTTCACATCGTACTCCAAGGATGACAACCGCTTGCTCCCTTCCTCCACCTTCTGAAGGATCGCTCTCAACATCTCCTCGGTTGATGCACCGCCTTCTCCACCGGGAGGTTTAGACCCCGGATCAACACCTGCAGGAACAGTAACACCAGCTTTTGGGTTAGCATAAGAAAAATTATCATTCTTCCTCCATGTGTTTTGAGGAGGTTGCTGGCCTCCTTGAACTCCTTGTGTGTTCCTCCATTGATTTTGAAGTGGCTGAGGTCCTGGAGGTACAAATGGTTGACCATAAGAAGGTCTTCCATACTGATTACCACCTTGGTAGCCATTCTGATTGTAATACGGACCTCCTATGTAATTGGCTACCTCTTGCTGTCCACTTGGTTGGTCTACTCTCTCATTCTCTACTGCATGCTCTCCACCCAAACTCTTTCCCAACTCGAGGTTGTTTATCTTCTCCATCATGGCCATCAATAGCCTTCTCGTTCCTTCTCCCTCTTCAACCTGATGCACCCTCTGAAAATCTGCATCTCCACTCCAAGCACCGGCATTCGTGACAATGTTGTCAACGATCTCTCTACACCTCTCTATGCCTTGGTTCAAAAATGCTCCGCCCGCACAAGCGTCTAAATGGTCTTGCCCCGTCTTGTTGGCACCACTATAGAAGAACGCCATAATGTCTCACTCATTGTACCCGTGCTGCGGGCACTCAATCAGCATGTTAGAGTATCTCTCCCACGCTTGGCGTAAATCCTCTCCAGACTTCTGGCGAAAGGACGAGATCTCAATTCTAGGCTTGATCGTCCTAGATGGAGGGTAGAATCGCTCGAGGAACAGACGCTCGAGCTCGGCCCAAGTGGTAATACCTCCCCGCGGGAGCGTATTATCGTACCACTCCTTGGCTATTCCCGTCAATGAGAATGGGAACAGCCTAAGCCTCTTGGCATCTTCAGACATGCCATTGTAATTGAATGTTGAGGCTATCATAAGAAAACTCCTCAAGTGAGTGTGAGGGTTCTCCTTCCCGATCACCCCTTTGAACTGATTCTCGGTCAGCAGCTTTAAAATCCCCAGTGATATCGAGAAGTTGTTCGCCTCAACAGGAGGCAAAGCCACTCCATCATAGTACCGCTGTGGCTGCGCTGCAAACCTCCCTCTAATCGCAATATTATGATCTACGTTCTGAGGAACGTGTTGAGGATTAGCAGCAGGTACTGGTACTTGTTGGGGTGGTGGTTGGTAAACAGGTGGTTGGTTGTAGACTGGGGGTGGATGATATGGATATGGTGGGTAAGGATAAGGTGGGTATGGGTAATGTTGGTATACTGGGTTGTTAAAAGGGTTATTTGGGTTTTGTGGGTAAGCAGGGTTGTTATGAGGATTATGGACAAGGTTCTGAGCTGGATTCCCTACGTTTTGTGTATCCGGGTTTAGACTTTGGCTATCCCCTAATGGAATTTGATTCTGGCTACCACTAACTCCAGTGCCTTCAACTCGGTCTACTGCCTGATTGAAATCGTTGGCAGCATCGTTCAACTCATTATTGATATCTATTGGTTCCTTTCCTAAGTCGGCAGCGTTCATCCTTCTCAAGAAGGCTCGGTTCCTTCTGGCTATTGTCTCAGGATCTGTAGGCAACCTCTCTTCGCTCGTATTGCCTTGTGAGCGTGTTTTCATAAACCTGGCACACTAGCAGAAGGATCAAAACGCAACTGCCGATTGAATAAAAAATAAAAATAAAAACAGAAAATAAATCACCCACTACTAACTACTAAGCTATCTACAAGTCCTATTCAAAAGGCATATAACGCCATCCCCGGCAACGGCGCCATTGACTTGAAGCGACTACACTAGCTTCTACTAGTAGCTACCCCGCAAGAGAACGGGTTCACTGTAGTATGGGCAAGTATAGGGACCAAGTATTATCGAACCCAAGGGATAGTGTATATGCGAATAGATCCCTGAAGATCTACGCGTCGTAGTTAATATGAGTGTAATATTTTTGGGTTTTTGAAAGATTAATTAAAAGACTGAAATAAACTAAGTAAACTAAAATACTAAAGCAATTAAATTAACTAAGGGTTGTGTTCTAACGAGAGATGGTGATGCTTAAGATAGGAATCCCTACGTATACTAACGGAGCAGGTACATAATCAAAATAACCGTGACAAACAAGAATTAACCTAAGTCTAAGAATGCAAGGTGAAAGCTCAAGATTCTAAACCCTAATACTTTACTCTAACACTCGACTTCACTAATCCACTAACAAGTTAATAGATTGTGCTTAATTAATGAGACCCTAATTTAACTAAGGTGATGTGGTCGTCCTCCTTCGCTAAACCGGTAGATGAATTAACCTTTCCTAAACCTTCTCGTTAAGACTACTAGTTGTTATTGAGTGATGCGGTCGTCCTCTCTCTAACACTTTCGTACTAAATTCAAAGGTAAAGTTCAGATTAATTATACGAATTCATTAACTAAGAGAATTAAAACTAACGTCACAAGCTACCCTAATTATGTACCCACATCCTACTTCTACGAGTTCATCCTAACCTAAGCATGCAAGGGTTTTAGCCGGACATGGTTGTAACAAACATAAAAGCAATAGAAGAAACTACGAACATAAACATTATGAATTGAACAAAGAAAATAATAAACATGTGATGGTCCCGGTTTCGAAGGGCAAAATGGGAATTTAGGAGCACAAAATAAAATTTTTTTTGAAAAACCTTTTCCTCAGGGAGTTCAGCAAGAGTGAGAGATACTCAAGTCACTGCTCTGCTCAGAGGCTGAGTTACCAAGTCAGTGAGAAGGCTTGGAGTCTCATGCTCTGAGCAAGGACAGTGGCTTGAGATGCTGAGCTCTCGAGTGCGTTATCAAATCACAGCTTGCACCCTGACTGAGTTCAGTGGCGGAAAACTCAAGTCACTGCGTTGCTGAGAGTCAGAGCTATCAAGTCAGTGATGAGACTTGAAAGCTCAGGCTCTCAACAAGGCAGTGACTCGAGAGACTGAACTCTCGAGTGCTAGCCTGATTCAGTCAGTGAGATAAATCTCCCTGACTGAAATGCTTAACTAAAGTTCCTTTTTAAACAATGCTCTCAGTGAGCAGATTTTCGCAATACTTTAGAAGAAAAGACATTCCAGATAATAACACTTGGTTTAACGTGGTTCGGAGACTCAAGCTCTTACATCCACGGCCTGATTTAACAGGAAATCCACTCCTTTGGATTCTTGCTTTTAACGTGCCAAGGTGCACTTACAACTGGACTCACGCCACTCCCTGGGCTGCCCTCCTCACTTACTACCAACAAACCTGACTAGAGGGTTTTGGTTTCGGTTAGGGTTTTCTCCAACTAGGTGAGGTTTTCCCTTTACAATGTGTTAGCCAATAGCTAAGATAGGGAAAACCTCTCTAAGCCTAGAGTTACAAGCTGAACACTCTTTATGTATATATTTGTGAACTCTCAAGATCAGTGTATAAGATGTGAGTAGAACCTCCTTATATCTCCCATGCACGTATGCTACTACTCACACTCTCTCAGCTCGTAGGTGTTTGTTTTCTTTTGATTTTCTTACAATAATCTACCAACACAACACACTCTAACAACAAGCTATGAGCTTGTATTTATAATGGGGATTCAAATGTATCCGTTGGAGAGGAAATACATTTGAATCCAGCATTAAATGGTTTCAACCACTTTTCTTGGAATGCGGCCTTTGTCAATGTCAGAGTTGCTGCCTCGTGCTGATTGGTCCACGTGGCCTGAATTCACGGATCTTTGACTCAGTAGGTTTGACTAAGACCTACTGACTTTAGGTAGCTTTCTCCTTCACTGACTCTGATCTTCAGTGGACTGACTCGTCCTCAGTGCAGTTGTCCTTCAGGGACTTGTTTGAAGATCACTCCAAGAAGTTTGTCATAAGGCTGAATGACAAACTTCCCTGACCACAGTAGCCTGACTCCTTCAGGGCCTACTTGGTGCAGCACTGATCCACCTGATCAGGCTCTTCACTGAGTGGTCCATCAGACTTGGCTTAGATCAGCCTGACTTACACTCAGTGGGACTTCCTTCAGGCTTCTCCATTGGTTCAGGTTGATGGCATGTCTTCAGTCAGCTCTTCTGGTTGTCATCTTGATATCTTCAGGCTGTGTTGAGAAGTTCCCCCTCGCTGAGTTCCCCCTCAACTGAGCAACCTATTCTACTGAGAGCTAACCTAGCCTGACCTGATCTAAAGGATACTATCCTGACTGCTTTCAAACCTATTACATGTTGTTTTGGAAAATCATCAAAACTAAACATATCCCAACAATTTCCCCCTTTTTGATGATTCCAAAACTTCTAACCAAATGATTTTCTATTACAAGAATATTGTCAGAGCACAAGTAATAGTTTGAAATATGCAGAAATTCCCATAGTTTAAAATGTTTAAGATCTGTTCGGTAGACCATTTTTCTTAACAAAACTGGATCAGTGGTCATGTGAACAACCCGCTCTGATACCAATTGATGGTCCCGGTTTCGAAGGGCAAAATGGGAATTTAGGAGCACAAAATAAAATTTTTTTTGAAAAACCTTTTCCTCAGGGAGTTCAGCAAGAGTGAGAGATACTCAAGTCACTGCTCTGCTCAGAGGCTGAGTTACCAAGTCAGTGAGAAGGCTTGGAGTCTCATGCTCTGAGCAAGGACAGTGGCTTGAGATGCTGAGCTCTCGAGTGCGTTATCAAATCACAGCTTGCACCCTGACTGAGTTCAGTGGCGGAAAACTCAAGTCACTGCGTTGCTGAGAGTCAGAGCTATCAAGTCAGTGATGAGACTTGAAAGCTCAGGCTCTCAACAAGGCAGTGACTCGAGAGACTGAACTCTCGAGTGCTAGCCTGATTCAGTCAGTGAGATAAATCTCCCTGACTGAAATGCTTAACTAAAGTTCCTTTTTAAACAATGCTCTCAGTGAGCAGATTTTCGCAATACTTTAGAAGAAAAGACATTCCAGATAATAACACTTGGTTTAACGTGGTTCGGAGACTCAAGCTCTTACATCCACGGCCTGATTTAACAGGAAATCCACTCCTTTGGATTCTTGCTTTTAACGTGCCAAGGTGCACTTACAACTGGACTCACGCCACTCCCTGGGCTGCCCTCCTCACTTACTACCAACAAACCTGACTAGAGGGTTTTGGTTTCGGTTAGGGTTTTCTCCAACTAGGTGAGGTTTTCCCTTTACAATGTGTTAGCCAATAGCTAAGATAGGGAAAACCTCTCTAAGCCTAGAGTTACAAGCTGAACACTCTTTATGTATATATTTGTGAACTCTCAAGATCAGTGTATAAGATGTGAGTAGAACCTCCTTATATCTCCCATGCACGTATGCTACTACTCACACTCTCTCAGCTCGTAGGTGTTTGTTTTCTTTTGATTTTCTTACAATAATCTACCAACACAACACACTCTAACAACAAGCTATGAGCTTGTATTTATAATGGGGATTCAAATGTATCCGTTGGAGAGGAAATACATTTGAATCCAGCATTAAATGGTTTCAACCACTTTTCTTGGAATGCGGCCTTTGTCAGTGTCAGAGTTGCTGCCTCGTGCTGATTGGTCCACGTGGCCTGAATTCACGGATCTTTGACTCAGTAGGTTTGACTAAGACCTACTGACTTTAGGTAGCTTTCTCCTTCACTGACTCTGATCTTCAGTGGACTGACTCGTCCTCAGTGCAGTTGTCCTTCAGGGACTTGTTTGAAGATCACTCCAAGAAGTTTGTCATAAGGCTGAATGACAAACTTCCCTGACCACAGTAGCCTGACTCCTTCAGGGCCTACTTGGTGCAGCACTGATCCACCTGATCAGGCTCTTCACTGAGTGGTCCATCAGACTTGGCTTAGATCAGCCTGACTTACACTCAGTGGGACTTCCTTCAGGCTTCTCCATTGGTTCAGGTTGATGGCATGTCTTCAGTCAGCTCTTCTGGTTGTCATCTTGATATCTTCAGGCTGTGTTGAGAAGTTCCCCCTCGCTGAGTTCCCCCTCAACTGAGCAACCTATTCTACTGAGAGCTAACCTAGCCTGACCTGATCTAAAGGATACTATCCTGACTGCTTTCAAACCTATTACATGTTGTTTTGGAAAATCATCAAAACTAAACATATCCCAACAACATGAACTAGGGTTTTAAAAGAAAATAAATACGAAGAACTGAAATTGAATTAATAGAAAACAAAATTTAAACGTGTTCAAAGTAACGAACTAATGAAAAGAAACTAGAATTCGTATGAAAAACCTCAACAAAACGTAAATAAAGGTTGCTCGTCTTCTTCCTCTCCAAAAACTAAGTCTAAAATTATTTCTAAAGTTCGGGTATATTTCAAAACGTGTTTGGAAGAGGTATATATAGGCACGGGTCGAAACGGGAGGTAATGGGCCGAAAATACGCATCCGGAGGCAAAAATCCATGGGCGCTCGAGCAAAACGCTCGAGCGGTCCCGCTCGAGCTGTGTAGCTCGAATGACACAATCGCTCGAGCGGTTCCGCTCGAGCCGGTCGAGCGCTGATATCACACTGTATGTTTTGGGCGCTCGAGCAATTCGCTCGAGCGGTGGCGCTCGAGCTGCTCGAGCGCAAGAATAATTCTGTAAGTTTAAACGCTCGAGCAATGCGCTCGAGCGGGGGCGCTCGACCTAGTCACTCGAGTGACTTCCAACTCTTCCCAAGTGATACTTTTCCTCGTCCGCACTAATACCAATCGTATTTCTTCAATATCTTCTCATCCGGGCATCCGTTTGAGTCGATTCAAAGTCCTACGAACTCCATTTTTCGTCCTCCATTCACCTATGAGCATCAAAGAGACAAATTCATCAATGTATAGAAATAATGCTCAATTGACTCTAAATACTCTATAAACTCGACCAAGATTGGGGTATTTCAAGCTACGAATCATGACAATTTCACGCCTAATCACCTGCTGCCGGATTTTTGTAGTTTCCGGCGATTTCTCACAAGAAACCTTCAAATCTTCAACCAATCGGAGGTTCGGACCCTCCTTCTAGCGCCAATTATTGATGACCTTAATCTAAATCGATAATTAGTGGCTGTTTTGCTCTTATAAGACCATCAAACAAGAGTGTAATCAAAGATTAAAGCTGGTTTTTTGTAAGTAAGGATTGAGAGAGAAATTTGCAAGAGTTTTGCCTATTTTTGAATTAAGTAAACTCATTCTTATTATCCCATGAAGGGGTATTTATAGAGGTACAAGCAAGTAGGAGGTGTCATCTCCCTAATCATCCTTATTTTCAATGTGACAAGTGTTAAGACACTTGTCATCTCCTAAGCTATTACATCTTTACACAATAACAAGTGTTAAGACACTTGTTTGTTCCTAATGTAATGCCTAATTATTGGGACTTCTGATGATCTTCCGAGGTGCCCTCTTGCTCGTCTGCTCGCCTCTTGGTCGGGTCTTTGTGTCTTCTTGGTCTGGCTGTTCACCACCTGTATATGCCTTTCATGACCAGCTGCTCGCCTCCTAGACTCTATGACCAGCTGCTCGCCTACTTGATTTTTAACCCTTAAACCCAGCTGCTCGCCTCCTAAGATCGTCCCTGTTGGTCGTCTTCTTCATTTATTTTCATTCTTGATCTCCTAATCTTATTATTTTATTACTTTAATATTTCTTTTATTTCTAATCTTGTTGCTCGGCTGTTCGCCTATCAACACCTAACAAACACTGAAAAGTGCAGAACATTTTGTGCTGAAGACTTACACTACCTAACATTGAAAAATTAAGCATAATATAGCCAAAAAGTCATGGTTGAAAAAAAAGAGCAAAATAAATAACATATTTTCCCCCCAATTTTTAATGCTCTAATTTTGGTATAAGTGACTTGAAGCGACTACACTAGCTTCTACTAGTAGCTACCCCGCAAGAGAACGGGTTCACTGTAGTATGGGCAAGTATAGGGACCAAGTATTATCGAACCCAAGGGATGGTGTATATGCGAATAGATCCCTGAAGATCTACGCGTCGTAGTTAATATGAATGTATTGTTTTTGGATTTTTTTGAAAAGATTAATTAAAAGACTAAAGTAAACTAATTAAACTAAAGAACGTAAGAAACGAATTAACTAAGGTTGTTTTCTAATGGGAGATGGTGATGCTTAGGATAGGAATCCCTACGTATACTAACGGAGCAGGTACATAATCAAAGTAATCGTGACAAACAAGAATTAACCTAAGTAAAAGAATGCAAGGTGAAAGCTCAAGATTCTAAACCCTAATACTTTACCCTAACACTCGACTTCACTAATCCACTAACAAGTTAATGAATTGTGCTCAATTAATGAGACCCTAATTTAACTAAGGTGATGCGGTCGTCCTCCTTCGCTAAACCGGTAAATGAATTAACCTTTCCTAAACCCTCTCGTTAAGACTACTAGTTGTTATTGAGTGATGCGGTCGTCCTCTCTCTAACACTTTCGTACTAAATTTAAAGGTAAAGTTCAGATTAATTATAAGAATTCATTAATTAAGAGAATTAAAACTAACGTCACCAATTACCTTAATTACGTACCCACATCCTACTTCTACGAGTTCATCCTAACCTAAGCACGCAAGGGTTTTAGCCGGACATGGTTTTAACATAAATAAAAGCAACAGAAGAAACAACGAACATAAACATGATGAATTGAACGAAGAAAATAAGAAACATTAACTAGGGTTTAAAAAGAAATAAATATGAAGAACTGAAATTGAATTAACTAAAACGAAATTAAAAGCGTTTAAAGTAACGTACTAATGAAAAGAAACTACGAATTCGTATGAAAAACCTCAACAAAACGTAAAATAAAGCTTGCTCGTTCTTCTCCTCTTCAAAAACTAAGTCTAAAGTATTTCTAAAAGTTGGGGATCCCTCAAAACGTGTTTGGACGATGTATATATAGGCACCGGGTCGAAACGGGAGTTAATGGGCCGAAAATACGCATCCGGAGGCAAAAGTATACGGGCGCTCGAGCAAAACGCTCGAGCGGTCCCGCTCGAGCAATGTAGCTCGAATGATGCATTCGCTCGAGCGGTCGCGCTCGAGCTGCTCGAGCGCTGAAATGACACTGTTACTCTTGGGCGCTCGAGTGATTCGCTCGAGCGGTGGCGCTCGAGCTGCTCGAGCGCAAGAATGGTTCTGTATGTTTGCGCGCTCGAGTAAGGCGCTCGAGCGGTGGCGCTCGAGTGATGCGCTCGAGTAACCTTTAATCCCTCCAATTGATACTTTTCCTCGTCCGCACTAATACCCATCGTATTTCTTCAATATCTTCTCATCCGGGCATCCGTTTGAGTCGATTCAAAGTCCTACGAACTCCGTTTTTCGTCCTCTACTCACCTATGAGCATCAAAGAGACAAATTTATCAATGTATAGAAATGATGCTCATTTGACTCTAAGCACTAATCGAAAACACTCAAAACATGAGTAAATTGGGCTCCAAAACATAACAATTTCACGCCTAATCAACCCCCCCAAACTTACCATGTTGCTTGTCCTCAAGCAACGAAATAATAAGTCAAGTGAAATTGTTAGGAATGAATCAAGAATCAAATCATGCAAGTAATTGAACTCGAGCTTCAAAGATCAATCACCCGTATACTCACTCACTTTCTTTTATCGTACTCATGCAACAATAACAAGAAACACCAAGATCAAGCATGGATGTGCACTCAACGATGTGTTTAACTCCCTCACAAGTGTATAACAATGATAAAGGGACTCACTCAATCAATCAATCACACGAATTGGCAGCCATAGGCTTGTAAATGCTCTCAACTTCGACCATACTCTAGAAATCAATGCCGAATCAAAAAGGACTTTCAAAAGGTTGTAATGTAGGCTCTTTGGACAGGTGGGATAACAATATGGTAAAGTGACTCAAGTGAATGGAGAATAGAAATTCAAAACTTCGGTACTTCGAGATTAAAAACGATCTACTTCAAACATATTCAATCACTACACTTTCGCTTTCAATTCTCTCAACACTTCAATTTTTTTCTTTCTCACTTTTTCACTTTTTTAAACACTTCATCATTTTTTTCTTTTTCGCACAAACACATGAGCTCATTTTTTTCTTTTGCTCATTCTCAAATTTTTTTGTTCTTTCCCACAACTCAAATCTCTTCACACCTTTTTTCTTTTCTCATATTCACTCAACAAAAAAAACTTCTCCTTTTTTCAACTCAATTCACTCCCTTCATATTCACACTTTCCTATTCTCCACTCAAATTGGGACCAAAAGGCTTAGGAATTGGAATAGTGTTCATATGTGCTAGCAAATAAAATAGGCTTTAGGCTCAAATGGGCTAACAAGGGATCAATGTCATTGGTAAGGAAAATTTTTGGCTAAGTGACTCAATAAAAACAAAGATGGCCTAAGATCACATTCGGCATATCAAACTAGACACAATCTAGAAGCAAGAGCACATGCAAGTTCTAGCATCCTCTAAGGTGACGATCCACTCACAAACGAAGAGATTAAATCATGCATCAAAATCTCATAAGGCTCAAAAGCTCACGGCTTTCACATCCATGCTAGTCCTAATTAATTCTCACTCTCATCACACAAGTACTCAAAAGAAAAATTCATAAGCATACAAGTTCTTTCTCAAATCAGCTCAAATTCAAACACTCACACAAGAAAACTCCTAACTCAGCCTCACAATTCACCCCTACTCATCAAATCATACTCAAAGATAGCAATCAACAAGCATAAGGTGATTGATAGGCATAAAATGTTGAGTAACAAAACAAATTAATAATAGCCCAAGGAGCATCTCAAGGCACCAATAATCAATCAAACTCAACTCAAAGATAAGGGCGTGCATGCATGTGCAATGTAACAAGAAACATAAAAAACTCCACCCCCCCAAACTTCGACCTTGCTAGAGGTCTAAGTTTGGGGTTGTGGGTTACCTCAACCAAATAATCCAATTTCTCTCAAAAGCTTTGCCCACTCCCTTGTCTCAAGTTGGTTCCTTCAATCTAAATAACTCCATGATACCTTTACTCCTTTCGAGACAAGCCTACAAAATAAAACTCTCAAGTACGAGGTTAAACATACGACTCAAAATACTCCCTAATAATATAAAAAGACACTAAAAATAAATGAAAGCAAATAAAAATGGGTTGCCTCCCATTCAGCGCTATTTTTAAGGTCCTCATGCCGGACCAAGCTCAAAGGAGCTTATGGGACATCATACTCAAATTTACCTCCCTTACTCTCATAAGAGTGGTGTTTGAACTCCTTTCCTTGATGCCCCACCATCATGAGCACCTTTGCTCTCTTCTCATCCCCAAGTGTTATGGGTCTCAACTCCTTCTTGCCTCTATCTGGAGGAGTCTTACTAAACAATTTCTTGAGTTTGAATTTTTTCTTCTTAACTCCTCCTTTCCCTTCTAACTGGACCACGTCCACTTTCTTCACCTCTTCATCCTTCAACTTCTTCACTTCATCCCTATCAAAATAATCAAGATCATAACGCTCATGGGTTAAATTATCATTTGAAGGACTAGCAAAATCATGAATATGAGAAGGATTAGGGAGAGAATGCGTGTCTTCAACAAGAGGATCAATTGCATCCATGCAGTACAAGCTCTCATCCTCCCTCGGGTGCTTCATGGCTTCATATAGGGAGATCTTCACTTCTTGATCATCAACCTTCAATGTGATCTTCCCATTTGCCACGTCTAGCACCATCCCCGCCGTAGCTAAGAACGGTCTTCCCAAGATCAGGGGTACGTGCTCATCTTCCTCCATCTCTAGCACTACAAAGTCGGCTGGAAAAATGTGATCTCCAACTCTCACTAGGACGTCTTCAACCACACCTTGAGGTCGAGTAATAGACCGATCGGCAAGTTGAAGCGTCATCATTGTGGGCTGAAGTTCAACACCTTCCAACTTCTTGAAAAGCGACAACGGCATGAGATTGATGCTCGCCCCGAGGTCGCACAACGCTCCCTTCTTGATCCCGTTCCCGATATCACATAAGATCGTGAAACTCCCGGGATCTTTCAGCTTCGGTGGCAGCGCCTTGTGCACTAGTGCACTCACCTCGTGGTTCAGCTGCACCAACTTCGGCTCATCCACTCGCCGTCTTTTTGCAATCAAGTCCTTCAAAAACTTCGCATAGTGCGGCATCTGTTCCAAAGCATCATAAAAAGGAATATTAATATGCAATTGTTTAAAAACATCAAGGAACTTTGCAAATTTTTCATCAAGCTTCTTTTTCATGAAGCGCTGTGGATATGGGACGGGTATCACAGATTTGGGTACCCCCCATTCATCTCTTTCTGTTTCTTTCACTTTATCCCTTGCTTCCTTTGCCTTTTTCCACTTAGGAACTCTCTCTATCTCCTCAAAGTCTTTCCCCTTCTGGGACTCATCCATATCTTCATGCTTCTCAATCCCTTTACTTTCAATCCCCTTCTCAACTTGGGGCGTCTCAGAATCAGCAGGCATCTGAGGACCTTCATAATTGGTTCCACTTCTAAGCTGGATCGCCTTGCACTGCTCTTTCGGGTTCCCTTCCGGCATTCTATTCACTGATTTTGCAATCTGGCTCATCTGGAGCTCTAAAGAGGTGAACCTTCGATTGTTCTCTTGTTGAGTTCTAGTCCACTCAACGTTCATCTTCTGGAGCTCTTGATCACGTTGATCACCCTTCTTATGCAACTCCTTCACATCATACTCCAAGGATGACAATCTCTTGCTCCCTTCCTCCACCTTCTGAAGGATCGCTCTCAACATCTCCTCGGTTGATGCACCGCCTTCTCCACCAGGAGGTTTAGACCCCGGATCAACACCTGCAGGAACAGTAACACCAGCTTTTGGGTTAGCATAAGAAAAATTATCATTCTTCCTCCATGTGTTTTGAGGAAGCTGCTGGCCTCCTTGAACTCCTTGTGTGTTCCTCCATTGATTTTGAAGTGGCTGAGGGCCTGGAGGCACAAATGGTTGGCCATAAGAAGGCCTTCCATACTGATTTCCACCTTGGTAGCCATTCTGATTGTAATAAGAACCTCCCATGTAATTGGCTACCTCTTGCTGTCCACTTGGTTGGTCTACTCTCTCATTCTCCACTGCATGCTCTCCACCCAAACTTTTCCCCAACTCGAGGTTGTTGATCTTCTCCATCATGGCCATCAGCAGCCTTCTCGTCCCTTCTCCCTCCTCAACCTGATGCACTCTTTGCAAATCTGCATCTCCACTCCAAGCACCGGCATTCGTGACAATGTTGTCCACGATCTCCCTACATCTCTCTATGCCTTGGTTCAGGAATGCTCCACCCGCACAGGCGTCTAAATGGGCTTGACCATCCTTGCTGGCACCACTATAGAAGAATGCCATAATGTCTCCCTCGTTGTACCCGTGCTGCGGGCACTCAATCAGCATGTTTGAGTATCTCTCCCACGCTTGGCGTAAATCCTCTCCAGACTTCTGGCGAAAGGACGAGATCTCAATTCTAGCCTTGATCGTCCTAGATGGAGGGTAGAATCGCTCGAGGAACAGACGCTCGAGCTCGGCCCAAGTGGTAATACCTCCCCGCGGGAGCGTATTATCGTACCACTCCTTGGCTATTCCCGTCAATGAGAATGGGAACAGCCTAAGCCTCTTGGCATCTTCAGACATGCCATTATAATGAAATGTGGAGGCTATCATGAGAAAGCTCCTCAGATGTGTATGAGGATTCTCCTTCCCGATCACTCCTTTGAACTGATTCTCAGTCAGCAGCTTTAAAATCCCCGGTGATATCGAGAAGTTGTTCGCCTCAACAGGAGGCAAAGCCACTCCATCATAGTACCGTTGTGGCTGCGCTGCAAACCTCCCTCTAATCGCCATATTATGATCTACGTTCTGAGGAACGTGTTGAGGATTAGCAGCAGGAACTGGTACTTGTTGGGGTGGTGGTTGGTAAACAGGCGGTTGGTTATAGACTGGTGGTGGATGATATGGATATGGTGGGTAAGGGTAAGGTGGGTATGGGTAGTGTTGGTATGCTGGGTTATGGAAAAGGTTATTTGGGTTTTGTGGGTAAGCAGGGTTTTGGTTCTGGTTTTGGGGTTGTGTTTGTGCAGAGTTGATTGTGTCTTGTGGGTTCGGGTGTGGGCTCTCAGTTCCCCCTATGGGTATCTGCTGATTACTGCTATTTCCATTGGCACCTTCTGCCCGTTCCACAAGAGCAGTATACTCTGCAGCTATCTTGTCTAACTCCCCAAGTTCATCAGAAATTTTGTCTTTGTTTCCCGCGGCAGTAGTCATTCTTCTCAAGAAAGCTCGGTTCCTTCTGGCTATTGTCTCAGGATCTGCAGGTAATCTCTCTTCGCTCGTGTTGCCTTGTGAGCGTGTTTTCATAAACCTGACACACTAGCAGAAGGATCAAAACGCAACTGCCGAACGAGTGAAAATAAAGAATAAAAACAGAAAATAAAATCACTCACTACTAAATACTAAGCTATCTACAAGTCCTATTCAAAGAGCATATAACGCCATCCCCGGCAACGGCGCCATTGACTTGAAGCGACTACACTAGCTTCTACTAGTAGCTACCCCGCAAGAGAACGGGTTCACTGTAGTATGGGCAAGTATAGGGACCAAGTATTATCGAACCCAAGGGATGGTGTATATGCGAATAGATCCCTGAAGATCTACGCGTCGTAGTTAATATGAATGTATTGTTTTTGGATTTTTTTGAAAAGATTAATTAAAAGACTAAAGTAAACTAATTAAACTAAAGAACGTAAGAAACGAATTAACTAAGGTTGTTTTCTAATGGGAGATGGTGATGCTTAGGATAGGAATCCCTACGTATACTAACGGAGCAGGTACATAATCAAAGTAATCGTGACAAACAAGAATTAACCTAAGTAAAAGAATGCAAGGTGAAAGCTCAAGATTCTAAACCCTAATACTTTACCCTAACACTCGACTTCACTAATCCACTAACAAGTTAATGAATTGTGCTCAATTAATGAGACCCTAATTTAACTAAGGTGATGCGGTCGTCCTCCTTCGCTAAACCGGTAAATGAATTAACCTTTCCTAAACCCTCTCGTTAAGACTACTAGTTGTTATTGAGTGATGCGGTCGTCCTCTCTCTAACACTTTCGTACTAAATTTAAAGGTAAAGTTCAGATTAATTATAAGAATTCATTAATTAAGAGAATTAAAACTAACGTCACCAATTACCTTAATTACGTACCCACATCCTACTTCTACGAGTTCATCCTAACCTAAGCACGCAAGGGTTTTAGCCGGACATGGTTTTAACATAAATAAAAGCAACAGAAGAAACAACGAACATAAACATGATGAATTGAACGAAGAAAATAAGAAACATTAACTAGGGTTTAAAAAGAAATAAATATGAAGAACTGAAATTGAATTAACTAAAACGAAATTAAAAGCGTTTAAAGTAACGTACTAATGAAAAGAAACTACGAATTCGTATGAAAAACCTCAACAAAACGTAAAATAAAGCTTGCTCGTTCTTCTCCTCTTCAAAAACTAAGTCTAAAGTATTTCTAAAAGTTGGGGATCCCTCAAAACGTGTTTGGACGATGTATATATAGGCACCGGGTCGAAACGGGAGTTAATGGGCCGAAAATACGCATCCGGAGGCAAAAGTATACGGGCGCTCGAGCAAAACGCTCGAGCGGTCCCGCTCGAGCAATGTAGCTCGAATGATGCATTCGCTCGAGCGGTCGCGCTCGAGCTGCTCGAGCGCTGAAATGACACTGTTACTCTTGGGCGCTCGAGTGATTCGCTCGAGCGGTGGCGCTCGAGCTGCTCGAGCGCAAGAATGGTTCTGTATGTTTGCGCGCTCGAGTAAGGCGCTCGAGCGGTGGCGCTCGAGTGATGCGCTCGAGTAACCTTTAATCCCTCCAATTGATACTTTTCCTCGTCCGCACTAATACCCATCGTATTTCTTCAATATCTTCTCATCCGGGCATCCGTTTGAGTCGATTCAAAGTCCTACGAACTCCGTTTTTCGTCCTCTACTCACCTATGAGCATCAAAGAGACAAATTTATCAATGTATAGAAATGATGCTCATTTGACTCTAAGCACTAATCGAAAACACTCAAAACATGAGTAAATTGGGCTCCAAAACATAACAATTTCACGCCTAATCAATAAGTTGTGCCTTTATTTCTAGCATTAATTGGCTGTTAAAAAAAAAGATTGCTCTAATTTTGGTATTAGTTTCCCTTGTTTTCAACATTAATGGGCGCTTAAAAAAAAGAGCAGTGAAGTAAATAACCAAGAATGAAAAATCGAACCATTGACCTTGCTAAAAAAAGCGCAACTACTACCAATCTACCAACCACCAACGCAAAAGACAACTTCAACTAAATATGCACAATTTTAATAAAATAATAGTAAACCTGGTCTAAATGGGTTACTTTTGATCCAGTTGCACAGTGCAACTAGTATACAGGAACCCACTCTTAAATTTAAAGTACCAAGTCTTAAAAAAATATTTAAAGTACTAAATATTTAACCAAAAATGTAAAATATTATATATTTGTTCATGAAATTGAATAATAACTCGTATCATAAACCACTTTCATATAAAATCTACAAAATCAGTTTGGCTCGTACATTAGCTTAGTGTCTCTTGCACTTGCCATATTTCTTGATCAATAGGGCCCGACTATATATTCCTCCATACTTATCAGATACTCCACCTGAATTATGTATAATTTTAATCTATTTATCAACTGATTTACATGTCCTTTATTGTTCTAAACAAAAAAAATTATGTATATTTGATACACCCACCTAAAAACTCAAGAGTAGCGATCTATGTAAGAAGCTAAGTGAGTTGGAGCGCGGGCACTACAAGACTGGCATATCATTCGTCTTGTGATTGCACCACCATATTATCATCGTTATGGCGGCGCTGCAACCTTACTTCATATGTCTTGTAACAAAAATAGTGAACACGCATTCTTGAGCAACTTATGTAAGTGCATTTGTTTGAATATTTATTTTATGAAGTATAACTTAGCTTTTACTTTGAAAGTTGTTATTTGTTTATTTTTTTGGTATTTTGTGCCAAGTAGTCGTATTTTTAGCCTATAAGTTCGACGATAATTGTGTCATTATTATTTCCGCATTAAAAAAACTCGAGATTGGTTTGTTGAAAAATGGTTAGGGCTTTGGCAAAAACTTGTAGAAAAATAGTTAGGGTTTCAAAATTAACTTTTTGAAATTTGGACGGTTTCTCAGTGATATTTTCTTAAAGTTTGATGAGTGAAATTTTAAAAGTTTGTGGAAGCCATTTTAAAAAAATTGCAGTTTTTGTGTGGTTCATCGTCGCTGTTGCTTACTGGTGGGTTCACACTAAATCAGTTTCGCAATAGCATAACATCGAGCAGAAAGAAAAGAAGAGGGTTTGGAATGGGACGGTAGTAATCAATCACACGATCTTGTTTGGTGGTCTCAAAATCGGTTAAAACAGCCACTAATCCATGCAATTAGAACCGATCACCAACAATTTGGCGCTAGAAGGAGGGTTCAAACCTTCGATTCGTGTTAGATTGCAAGAACTTGAAGATCTAAATACGTTCTTGAGTTTTCTTCATAAATTCAAGAAGCGTGTTCTTGGTGTTCTTCAAACATAAACTTGAAGATTTGAAGATTCAAACTAAACAATAATTAAAATACCTCAATCCAAAGAAGCTCAAGTCACACATCCTTCTGTGAGAGCCTCATCGACCATAGCATCATCTACTGGTCGACATGAACAGGAGCCACGACCAGCTAACAGAGCTCGATTTTCAGCCGCGACTCATGTAATGCCTCCTAAGTTGGAGATACTGGCTAGCAACCCTGGCGAGCTAGCCAGAACTATAGCTATCTTGCAAGCTCTCCAGAAACAACAGGAACAACCCGGACCCTCACAAGTAAGAGCTATGTCAAGGCCTGCTGGGACACTAAGGCCTAGATCGGCTCATGGCGAACAACATGAGGTGGACAGCACCCAGGTCCAGAGAACTAAGGGCAAGACCAAAGTCAATGAGCGAGTGGAGGGCCAGGCAGAGTCTGCTCCCTGCGGAACAACTGCATCCAGCTATGGGACATCACGTCCCAGTGCACAAGACAGACTGGGCCAACCCCAGCCTCACCAAGAAGTTGCTCGCTGGCGAGCAGATAATCAGCATGTTCGCCCTTCGGTGCATGAAAGACTAACCAAGTTTGCCTTTGGGCGCCTGGGACCAAATGCGGCGAGCAACCCAAGAAGGCAGACTCATGAGATTCCCTCTCCGAGTGAGGGACTGCGACGAGCAAAGGGTCAAGCCTCTTTGCTTGCTGAATAGCCTCCAAGCCAGGGGGCGTCATTGGATGAGTTGACAACCTTAAGAAAAACTATAGAAAATATATAAGGGAAGTTGGACATGCAGGAAGGGATTGGGGCGACCAGCATGCCAACATCTCCACTCTCTTCGATAATTTTGAAGGCCCAAATCCAAAAGAAAATCCAATTTCTGGCGAGCATCCAGTATGAAGACACTGTCGACCCCCGTGTTCATTGGACAAAATATTCGGATTATATGATCTCCATGGGGACCAGTAACGTCACTCAGTGCTGGAATTTTCCCCTAACATTGGGGGACAGTGTGCATAAATGGTTCTCTGCCATGCCACCAACATCCATACATTCTTTTGCCCAGTTGGGCTGTGAATTCCTCTTTTATTTTTCAACTATTGGATCGTACCTTTCCCAGAAACACCGGTTGTCAGACCTAGGTATACCAATACCCTCTAAGGTATTTGTGCATCCATTATGAGATACCTAGTATCTCGTAGTAAGTGAGATCTTATTACACTCTCCCATAGAGTATAATGCAGACCGCACACCAATCTCAATTGCATCATCAATATCTCATTCTTGATGATCCTTGATCGGGGCTATTTGAGAATCATACTTAAGTCATCTGAGTTCTCACTCACTCAATAACAGTAGTGATTCATGGGAACACAAATAAGAATATATGCAAACAATCAAACATCATATTCAGATAAGTGATTAAACCAACAATAATATTAAACCAAATCTGAATATTATCTTAGTATTATGTCCTTACGATTGATTGTCTCTAGGACACTAACACTAACAGATTCCACTCGACCAAGTGCTCTAGTCGAGTGCTTTCAGCTTGACGTTACACTTGTTCGAAAAACCTTCATATCTTCTCAACCGGGAGTATGTTTCAGTCGATTCAAAGTCCTACGAGCTCTATTTTTCGCCCTTTTTCCTATCATGCACACCAAAGAGGCAAATTGACTAGTTTATGAAAATAGTACGCAAATAACTCTAAAATCTCACCAAAAGCACTTATAATGTGGCCTAAATGAGCATCAAAACATTACAATTTCACGTCTAATATTATATTTCACACTTTTATTTTCGTAATGTCCCATAATAAATTTCAGACCCCAAAAATTTATAAAATACTCTCATGATACTCACCTTATTTCAAAATATTCGTCAAGTATTGGTTAACAAAGTTAATAAAATATTTTTTCTTAAAGATGTGCACTCACTCCTATAAAAATGTTAAGGGGATGGAATGAGTATAAAAAATAAGAGTTAATCTCTTGTAAAATCAGTTTCACCTACAACTTAACGGTATCAATTGTTTATATTATACAATATTACAATCAAATAAATACATTTCAATAAAATAAATAACATTGTTAAAAAAAATACACACAAAATGCAAATACATTTCAAATTTTGAAAGCATTGCAGAAAAAGGTTATGGTGTGACAAATGAATTTAAAATAAGATAGATACAAATTATTTCCGTGTAAATGTTGTTGTATGTATATTTTATCTTCACTTGAAAATGTTTTAAATAAATTAAATAGTTGAAAAGAAAAATATCAGTCGGTTTTGAGCCCTGGACATTGAACTCACCCCACAAACTGCAAACCATTGGGACAATGACAAGCATAATAATACAATGGAAACCAAAATATATATAGAATTTTTTTTCTAAAAGTTCATCGGGGGGGGGGGGGGGGGGGGGGAGGCAGTGACCCTCCTGGACCTAGTGCGGCTCTGTGTCTGGTCATGTGTAAGTAAGTGAAAATATAATTTTACATGTTTCATTATATTTAATAAATTTCATGGGTAAGGGACTGAAATAACATTTTATACCCATAATGTATAATGATTATTTTAAAATTCAAGATGAACTATTGTACATAGAATAAGAAATCTCAAGCAAATTCTCTCATAATTACACTGTTCGATTCCTTTTTGGGTTTAGTGTTTCAAGTTGAATTTCATCATCTTTTTTATAGTTGTTACTTAGTACTTAGGGACATTTGGTGGGTGGGTTTGAAGGCAAATAATTGAAATGGAATGAAAATGAGATATTTGATTGGAAAGAATGATTTGGATTAATAGTTTCTCCGGCCTATTATAACTTGTCCCTCCCTAGTCATTTATGTCATTTGTATTCCCTTTTTTTCTCTTTGTGGCTCCATTATTTACAAATAATTTTGTTGGTACGGTAATCTCCAGAGAAATACATCAAGATTCGTGCAAAATATTCAATAGTGGAAGGAAAGTTGTTGCTTTTGAACGGTGGAGGACAATGGTTGGTAGGGAGAAACAGACCCTAGAGCGGGCGGCTGGATGGATGTCGAAGCTCTGAGACAGTGAGAAACGGTAAATGCAGATGGAGAATAAGCCTAAGAAGATGTGGTTCTGGACCTTACTGATACTTTGTTCATCCGGCAAAATAACGATATCAAGCTCTGATCCTTAACAAAGTGTGAGGTCTAGGGTTTTGAGTTTAATTTGAGTAAGTAGAATAAATCTCAAGAGTGACATACCTGACTATTCATAATGTGAAATAGAGATTGTGAAATTTACAGTGTTCTTATTGCTTTGCACCCTTTAATCAGGTTAATTCGAGGTTTATAAATATTTCACAAGGATAGAAAGGTAATTGCCGCAACGAATATTATCTTCTTGGCATACAAAAACACACGCTCAGTCCCGTGCTTATAATGAGGCTGATGAGTCTGTCGACTCAGGCTCGAAAACTATATATATATATATATATATATATATATATATATATATATATATAAATTTACAAAAATATATTACACAAGTGTATGATCAAGGGGTGCATAACCTTATTTCACCTTCTTAGGTTCAAGCAACTTACATTCTTATTTTTAGTTCTTGTTTGGAGAGCAGAGTCATATACTTTTCAATGTATATATAAATCCTACTTTTAATTCTTGAGTTGAGAGTCACCATCATATACTTATTAACTTATATAAGTTCTTAAATTTTAATAGATCTTAAAATTTAACAATTTTCTAATGTCATAATATAATGTGAACTAGTTTTACCGTAAATTTTTCTGCATTTTGTGTATATTGTTAAAAATATTAGTTGTTTCACTAAAATTTATTGGTTTGATAGTAACATTGTATAATGAAATTAATTAACATTGTTTTGAGTTGCATGGTAAAACTGGTTTACAATTTTTTCTAATTAATCTAGCCACACAGATGTTGTCACATACAACATTCATCATTTTGATTTATACTATATTAAAAAGTGGCTAGCAAATGAGAAATATTTTTTGACCTTTTTACCCCTTTTATTTTGAGTGTTGTACAATTTTAACCTTTAATATTATTTATCATTTTTATAGAAGTAATTAGAGCATCACCATTCAATAAGTAGTATTAATGCAGTTAATTTAGAGACTTTTGGTTTTCACCCTCCAACTAGTAGAAGTAATATTAATTTAGAGTCTCTTTGAATTTTTTCGGTTCGTGCAAGTTATAATATACATATGCCTTTTAGAATATCACACTTCAATTAGTAGAATTAATGTAGTTAATTTAGAGTACTTTCGGTTTTTGCAGATTACAATATACATATGATTTCCGTGCTTTACATTAGTTATTTATGATGAATTTTGACAACAAAATTTTATTTATTTTCTTGGACTTCTTTTCATTAGGTTTGGATGACTATTCTAAAAAAATTTCATTATTTCAGTGGTTGAAGATTCTTCAATTGGGTTCGTCTCTGACGAGAATATCGATATTTTACCTTGCTTAGGTTTCATTCACATGACCACATTATTAAGGTACATACTCTCTCTCACATTTACACACATATATATATATATATATATATATATACATATATTATATTTAATTATGTAATTGAAAGATGATCAATTGATCAGGGTTGTGAAGGGGGAGTAATTTGTATGATCTAAATGGACATGTCCATTATACATAATATGATGCAGTTTATTTTCGTTTCATCTTTTTTTTTTTTAAACGCCCATTTCCCATTTCATAACCCATTTTCGTATCTTTAATAAGAAAAAAGAGTTGAAGATTATAAGAAATTTTAATTGTTTTGAGGACAAAAGCATATTACATCTAAGCAATTGTGTTGTATAGGCAAGATTGCAAACTTTATTCGGATGCATATTTACAAATGCATTTTGAAGAATTAAAATAAAAGAACATAATACTCCATGCTTTTGCAAATTCATTAGAAATTAATTCTTAGTCCGACTTTATTTTGTAATAACTTTTGTAATAACAAAAGAAAGATTTGGGAACAAAAAAATTAGAAGGTTAAAGTCAGGGGCGGATCCAGAATTTTGTAATGGGTGGGATTAAAAAATAAATATCCTGGCGTATTAAATTTTTATATTTACAAAATTATTGGAATGCCCCTATGCTAAGTTGATGGGGTGTCTTGTTTCTCGATCAGGAAGTCGGAGGGTTTGGGGGGCGACGCGCCCTGAATTTTACAGAGTATGTAATTTTTTAATCGAATTTGAGATTTGAACTTGTGATGACCAGTCAAATATGAGTTTACAAATAATCTTATAATTTTAATAAAGTCGATCTATAGAGTAGTTCTAATGTGCAATCAAGTGCATACTATGCACTTGGATTTTAAAAATTCAATTGCAAAAAGTATGAAAAATACACACTTCGGCGTGAAATGTGTTTTTGAATTAGTAATACCTCAATCGATAATCAACAATACCCCAACTAGTAATCAACAATGCCCAAAAAATTAATAGATAATATCACGAGCAATAATTAACAATACCTTTAGTAGTAATCAATAATACCACAATTTTTGTAATTATTATATATTCTAATTAAAAAATAAATCAAAATTAAATTTAGAATCCAAATGCATATTGTGATCTTGAACGCATGTTAGAATTTGTGCATTGTATAATACTTTGTACTTATATTTTAAAAAAAAATTGGGAGTTTGAGACCAAAATAACATCGTCGGCCACTACCGAAAGGAGATGTCTCGAACAGTGGAAACTAGAAATTAGTATCTATATACCATTATTATTTAGGCTTGTGCTACTAAAATAATTAGGAATTTTAACTTTAGAATGGGCTTTGGGCTGCACTGGACTTGCACTAGCCTCTATTAAATACACTATCAGGATGAATACACTACTCGGTGTTTGAAAAAAAAACAATTTTTTTTTACTTTTTCGGAAATTTTTTTTCGAACACAGTGAAATTGAAAAAAAAAATCAATTTATTTTTCCGAAAATTTAACAAATTTTCAGAAAAAAAGTCGAGGGTAGTGTATTTAAAAAAAAGGCTAGTGCAAATAACCGTGGCCTAACAAAATGCATGGATATATAGGAAAGAGTTTTGGGCTTGCAATGGGCTTCGCCCTTCGCCCCTAAGTAAATCCGCTCCTGGTTAAAGTGTATGTCGTGGTTTTAAGAGTATGTCACTTGGGATATTTAATTTGGAGATTTTTTTTCTTGATTCTGTAATTAGTCATGTCGAAGAAATATGTACATAACTAAAATGCATAAAGGCATACTGAATTTAAACAATAAATCGTGTACTTATCTTTTTCGGGACACCCTCTTTTTCTATTCTTTAACATGCTCTGTTGTGTTTTCTTAGTTTTATTTTTGTGTTTTTTTAATGCTATTATGTTTTAATTCTTATTGTATTATGTAACATAAATTAATTAATGTTGTCGTATTATACTTATGTTAGTTACAATTTGTGTTCGTCTTGATAAAATATTAGGTTATATTTTTTTGTTTTTGAGTTATCATTATATTATGTCACATAAATTCAAAATTACACTTAATACCACAAGATATTCTATAATAACACATACTATCAAACAACTTCATATAAAAAGAAAAGAAAAAAATAAGTTGCGTCTGTGAACCGTTGATGGCAAAAGAAACAAAATTTGTCATCAACTTTTGCGTTCTAGCAATTTGAAGCATTGTTTGTGTCTGTGTTGGAGCAATGATTTTAAGGCAAATTGCGGTTGCCACAATATTTGGCTCTGCATTGATCTTAGGGGGTTGTGGAGAGGGGTTGACATTGAAAATGAGCACTTCATGACTTTGGATTATGCTATATTTTTTCATTCATATTATTTTATTTTTTATTTACATTAGATATTTATGTCTAATTTGGAGGTTTGGAATCACATAACTATGGAAGAGTATAATTTATTAATGCAACTCTTGGTCCCCTAATACTAAGTGCTTTTAATTTTTGTTGAGGTGAAAAATATGTTTTCTCATGTGGTGTTTATAAAGATGTAGCACTATATGCTTACTTATTTTATATGACTACTTTTTACTAACCTCTTTCACGTAACATGCAATGCACATGTATACAATTAGTTTAAATAAATGTTATTTTTTGTACAATATATACTTATTGTCGTATTATTTAAAATTTTGTATTGTTAGTAGGTTCATATAATTTTAAAAAATTATTAGGGGCCTAATTTTAATTTCGATTCAGACCTCTTAATTGCTAAGAACGGCCCAACACACACTAATCTTGGTCTAAACCAAAACTGTTAAAAAGGAAGCGCACCTTGCATTATCGTGCCACGATGCATAAACATGGTGTATATGGCGGTAATTAGTTGAGGATGCTACCATACTAGACCTAAATAGACTGTGTGAATCAATTTTATCAGTGAACTTTATTTGTATTTTATATGTATTATATAATAATATTAACTATTTTATTTAAAAAATAATTTGATAGTATTAGGGTATAATGAAAACAACTACTCAATTCGTCCACAGAAAATGGTCTTGTAGGCTTTTGCACGAATTTTAAGAAAATTAAATATTATGTGTAAAAAGTAAGAATATTATAGTCAAATTAATTTTTTTTTAATAGGGTTAATTGTATATAAAAACACAACCTTTTCCCAAATTGCAATTTAATCTAAACTTTTAAATGCTTGCAAATAAAACTCCAATTTAATACTTGGTTGCAATTTGAACCAATAAACAAATTTTTTTACTATCCGAAAATGAAGTTTCACCTACCTAACAATTAATTATATTAGTATGTTTAGATTGTTTCAGATGACAACACGTAGTTAATCATTATGTTCGGACAAAATTAAAATCGGTCTTTTGGTTAGAATTGCTAACAAATTTCAAATTGAGGTTTTGTTTGCTACCATTCAAAAGTTTAGATTAGATTGCAATTTGCAAAAAAAAAAAAAAAAATTGTGATTTTTATTTGCAATGAACCCTTCACAATATTGTGTGCGAAGTTCAATAACAAATGATGTAAATTAAATGTTTATTAAATGATATAAATAAAGATAATTATTTTCAATTTGAGAAGGTATAATGTGAATGATATTTACGGTGAAACTTATTTGAAGGGTATTAATAATTTACACTAAAGGTATCAGTGAATTGTACTAATGTATTAGCTCTGAAGGGTATTAATTGTTTTTATTAAAAATATTAGTTAAAGTGATTTTCATTAAAAAATATTAATTATTCCAACATAATATACTAATAAATTACTGTTCATTGTAATAGTTACAATGAGAATTGTTCACATAATTATTTTGTCTTTTATTTTAGAAAATAGACGATTTTTTTTTTTTTTTTTTTACCAGATTCACATCATGTACCATTTTTTATGGACACGATAAAATTGATTTAAGTAGAAATTTATTCCAATAAATAAGTACCGTGGCCTCATTAATTTAATTTTGTTTCTCACACAAAGATTTCGTCTGCTCTCTCTCTCTCTCTCTCTCTCCGCAATAGTATTTGTTAAAATCCTAAGAAACCCTTTGCCTACCCGCCCGCGCTCCCGCCTCTTCGAGATCCAGCGCTCCTCCTCTGTTTCCGATTCCTGAACCCTAGATTCCATCGCCGGTACAGCGGCGATACTCAGGAGCTTTACAAACCCCCAGAGGATACTTGGAAGTAGAGAGAGAATAGAAATTCGATTCCTCTCTCGCGCTCTCTACAGACTATCGAGTGTGTTCCAGGTATTAAAACGATCTAATGGTCCTTCGCTCTCGTGTGTTTAAATACGTATACGTCGTAACCGGGTGATTTTAATCGAAGGAAAGATCTCGATGCTAGGGTTTTTATGTGCGTGCCTATTGTTAATGTGTTTAGGCCTGTTACAGATTTTCTCGACGAGATCATTGTTCGGAGATGGCGGTACCAGAGGCAGAGGCTCCGCAACCAGTTGCTGCGCAAGTTGTGAGTTTCTTCTTCTTACTCCTCCCCCTCTCTCTGTTTTGGCGCAAATTTATTTATTTAGTTCAATTTCTTTTATTTTGAGGTTTTGTTATTGCTAAATTTAATCTGGCTTTGAATTTTGGTGGTGGAATAGGTGGGTAACGCATTTGTGGCGCAATACTATCACATTCAGCATCACTCACCGGGGCTCGTTCATCGGTTTTACCAGGATATAAGTAAGCTTGGTCGTCCTGAGGCCGATGGCTCCATGAGCATAACGACTACTATGCAAGTAATTTCTCTCCCTCCCTCCCTCTCTTTCTCTAGTGCGCGTGTATTGGATTCTTTATAGTATGGTTGAGTTGGTGAAATGGCTAATCTGATTGTATTTCGGACACATGAGGTGCTAGTTCTTGATTTATATGCTCGCTGCCAAGTCATGTATGAGAAAGGAATGAGAAAAGTAAAATGAAAAACATCAGACTTCTGTATCGTATCTGACATTATACAATAATGACCGCTGTTGTGTACCATTTGTTTGAATGAATGGAATGAGGATGCCTGTATTTTAATTCAGCGCAGTTTCTTTTCCATTTGGCTTGTTAAAGCAATTAGACGGTGATTTCTTTAGGGTGTTTAATGAATTGAACCTACCAAATAAGATTCTGATTTTTTTTATTATGATGTGATTACACAGGCCATAAATGACAAGATTGTATCCCTCAACTATGGTGACTTCAAAGCTGAGATTAAGTCGGTGGATGCACAGGAGTCGTTTAGTGGTGGAGTTCATGTTCTTGTAACTGGATATCTGACAGGGAAGGACAACTCAGTCCGCAAATTTGCTCAATCCTTCTTCCTTGCTCCTCAAGACAAGGGCTATTTTGTTTTGAATGATATGTTTCGGTACCTGGATGATGCCAGTGTGGATCCAACCGTGGTTAATGATGTTGTGGCAGTGGCGCCCACTACTCCTGAGCCAGGTAAAAAACATGTTCCTTAATTCTCGTATCCTTGTCCTTGCTCATTACTTTTTGTGAAGTTATAAACTTGTCATCCATTTAGCATTAGCAGTCCCTTCTCCCGTTCAAGAAAACCATTTATCTGAGGAAAGCACCCCACCTTCAGAGGAAGCTGTGGTGGGAGAAGTCTACGACCCTCCTGCAAGTGGTGATGCGCCAATTGTAGAAGAAGAAATACCTGTGGCTGAGGTAGTTGATGAAGAAGAAGATGATACACTGGTGGTTGTGGAATCCAGTGCCAAAATTGAGGAAATGCCGAAGAAATCTTATGCCTCTATTGTAAGTGGCAGTGGGCAGTTTAATATAATTGAGTAATGTCATTATATGTGTATATATTGTCTCAATTTGTTTACTCCTACATATTAACTTTTTTTTTTTTTGATCGGTCTACCTATTAACTATTATTAAGTGTGAACTGTGGGATTTTCTCTTGTTGCATCGTTATATTTCTGATATGTATCACATAATGATGTACAGGTGAAGCATCTAAACGGAAGTGTTGCAGTTCCTACACCCCGACGGATTGCACCTCACATAGCTCCACCGAAGAATGTCGAAAATCAGGCGAACTCAACTATTGTCACAATTACTGATGTACCTATTTCCAGTTCAGACTCTGTTGATAACGGGAATAACCAAGACAGTGAAGGCATGCAATTTTTATATTTTTGTTTCCTTGAGAGTTGGTTGTCTTTGGTTGAGTGACACATTCTTGTGTAGTTGTGTTTATCTAATGGTTCTTTTTTTTTTTGATGCAGCTGATGGTTATTCAATATATATTAAGGGGCTTCCGATGTATGCTTCAGAGGCCATGCTTGAGGAAGTATTTAAGAAATTCGGAAGTATCAAGAATGATGGAGTTCAAGTCAGGAGCAACAAAGTATGCTAATAACTATTTTTTATTTGGAGTTGTAAAATAAGGTTGTAAACATATATAGAGTTGTAAAATAGCCTCTCTGAATTTTTTGCTGCAGCAACAGGCCTTTTGCTTTGGCTTTGTGGAATTTGAAGATGCAAGTTCTGTGCAAAAAGCTCTTGAGGTATGTGATATTTTGATCAATTTGCTTGGGAAACAATTTATTAGTCAGTGTGTCTATATTCTTATTTTCTTTCCTTGAAAACGTGATATTTTGGCCTTAGTATCTTAATGGGCTTATAATTGTCCTTGACTTTATTTTTATTCTCTTTCCTTAAAACGTGTTGTACTTAGCTGTTACATATCCTTCTAATTCTTTCTTAGCAATTTCATTATTTGCCTTCAATCTTTTGAATGACTTACCCGGGCAAACTTTTGGTGGAGCCTTTTGTGCTGAGTTCATGTGTTTCATCTTTCATGTATGGGTTAATCTTATTACATGTGATTGAATGACTTGCATACATATTGAATAATTGTTTTATCTTTCTTGAATAAGTTTAGTTTAATGTAGTCAAAATATCAAACCTCATATTGAATTTATTTGTCAATTAAATAAACAATATTTAGGAGTTATTCATGTACATTTTTTTTTCTATGTTTTTACATAAGCCAGTATATTGATGTGGACACTTCTATTCAAGATTATGCCATGTTAGGAATTTTGGTTGAAAATGTTGAAGCTAATGATTTATCTTTTGAGTTGACTCAATAATTGTCTCATTGTTTGATGTTTCAGGCTTCTCCAGTGACAATTGGTGGGCGCCAAGCATTTGTTGAGGAGAAGAGGTCTACATATTCTCGAGGTAACAGGAGTTAACTTATGATGCATGCTCACAGCATATAGGAGGATTCCAATATATAGAGTTATTACATTGACTCATAATGGTGAAACAAAGATATTGGAATTCTTGTAGTTCAGCTATTTTCTTCTACTAATTAGTGAAGGAGGATTTGTGAGGAAAGAATAGTTGAACTGACCCATATATATTTTTTTAAACCTTTTCAATCTCATTTTGTACATGGAAATTCTTAGTTCATAGTATTTCTCAAACAGTAAATTCCAAGGGAAGATTTCAATCTGGAAGGGGTTCTGGATTCAGAAATGAGGGAGTCAGAGGCCGTGGAAACTATGGAGGCGGCAGGGGTTACAATAGGGGTGGTGATTTTGGCAACAGGGGCAGTGATTTCAATGGCAGGGGGGATTTTGCCAACAGGGGAGGCAATCGTGGAGGATCCTCAAATCGTGATGGATATCAGAGGTCTGATAGTAATGGAGGCCGTATGAATCGTACAAGTGTCATGACGAATGGCACTGCAAAAAATATGGCGCCTCGGGTTTCTGCCACTGCTTGAGGAATTGTTGCTCGAAAGTGGTCAGTGATTTTCATCTAGCCTTTTTTTTTTTAAATTTTCTCTAGGTATTGTCACGTGGTTGGGGATTATTTTGGTTTAGCTCTCCTTTTCAGCTGGATGGTCTGAATTAGCTCTTGCTAATCTGTTTGCATTTTTTTCCCGTTTCTGGGTACAATTGATTGGTAGTTGAGATTAAGTAGGTTCATTTAATAGTATAGTAATGACACCTGGTGCCCCGGAGAAGAGATTGTAGAGTTGTTTTGCTATTCTTATTTTCGATGAATTTGTATTCTGGGTTGCATCACTCCATTTCTTAAAATGAAACTTCATTCCCCCTTAAATTTGTTGTACAGCTCTACCGTTCTATGATTTCACTTTTCTGTACAACTGCTCATTTTTTAATCAATTTTTCTGTTAAGACTCTCTGGAGATGTTAAACGACTAATAGAGCTGATTGAAGCTTCAAGCTTTAGAGTTCCATCTTGAATTGGTCTGAAATCATTATGGTCGGTCCATTTAATATCTGCTTTCACATTTTGCATATTGTGACGACTTCGTTTTAATTTCAATTGAGGCGAATTTAGGAGTTTGTGTGTATAAAATCATGTGTAATTAATGTAGTTGAAATCAGACTTATTAGGTGATCAGCTACGCTCACGGAGTAATGTGAGCTTTTATTTGATAATTGATATTATTAATGAGGCCTTGTAATTAGTGTGCCGTTAATGTTGATCTTGGATTTGGGGATTTTTAAGTAATTTGAAAAAGGATATAATTTCCCCCTTTTTTCTAGTAATGATGATAATGAATGGAAAATGCCTTTTCAGAAAGAAAATGCTTAATTTCATCAGTTCGACTTTGATAAATATATGAATATATTTTCCTGAGATTTTAAATTAATGTTAATATTTTCCTGGAGTTGCATACAAAATTTCGACATTTAAGTCAGCAACCTTTTTAAGACCACATATCGACTTCCACTGTTGAGTCAATAGTTTCGTTTAAAAGTGGAGCGTACGCAAAATTGGAATCTAATACTTTCTGCCAATTTTTTTTTTTTTTGGCCCGTTTCGAAAATATTACTGTATTATCATCCTTATAAACTGTTATTTTGTTCATATTATGAATTCTACAATAATCTACCAGTACCTTTTTTTTTTTTTTTTTTTAACTCATAATAAAATTGGGGAACATAGAAAGTAGATCATTTTATAACTTGTGAACTTAGTGCTCATAAAACGAGTAGGATCGCACTTGGATAAAAGAAAAATGAGTACAATATTTTTTCTAGCAAAGTATTGATCATCCCGATTAAAAATATTAGTTGTTATATTAAAAGATATTGTTCTCTCTGTCGCACTAGTATTTGCACCATGAAGTAGACACAATTGAAAAAATAAAGTTAATTGCAAATAAAATCATAACTTTTTCGCAAATTGCAATTTAATATAAACTTTTGAATTTTCGCAAACAAAACTTCAATTCAACATTTGATTGCAATTCGAACCAACAAATAAAATTTTTATTGTCCGAAAATGATGATTCACTTACTCGACAATGAATAATTAATTGTATTAATATATTTAGATTGATTCGGATGACAACGCATAATTAATCATCGTTTTCGGACAGATTGAAATCGGTCATTTAGTTAGAATTACTAACAAATTTAAAGTTGAAGCTTTATTTGCAACAATTCAAAAATTTAAATTAAATTGCAATTAGTAAAAAAATCGTGATTTTATTTGCAATAAACCTTTTAGATTAAAATTATACTTGAGTTTCTAATTTAAGTTACGAGTCGTGCTTGCTTTAGTTCGGAGGATATCCTACAAATCAAGTGGTGCAACTATAATTTTTTATATGTGGAGAAGGTGAGAACTAAGCCAAAATAAATCTCATTTGCTTTTGATGCAGCAGTTGTGTGAATATCGAATCATGTTACTCGATACTTCATTTGAACTCTAAAAATTATGAAAGTTTATTTTATTCGACTTGAAAGTCATACTATTATACAAACTTGAAATCCAATGAAAGTTCATTTGTATTCAACTTGAAGATATATTATACAAAATTAAACATACTTTCAAGTTCGATAAAGTATAACGCTAAGCTTAAAGTATGATTAATACACAAACAATTATAAATAAAATACTAAACTTAGATGGCATTTTGAACATATTAATAGAGTAAATCTCATGTAAATTTGAGTTCATGTGATTTTTTAATTTCTCTTATTATCACAATTTGAGTTCATACAAATTTATAGTAACTAAAATATAATTTCTCTTATTATCACAATTTAAGTTCATACAAATTTATATTAACTAAAATAGGGATGATTATGTACAGTTGGGAGTAACTCTTTTGCGCATTTGGTGCATGGTGTTCTCACTTAACAAGTTGAAATTATTTACATTGAAAAATATAATTTGATTACACTGCAAATTGTAGTTAGATTACACTGAAAAAATTATACTGAAAATTGATTTTTCAGTGTAAACTTTTGTACGCAATATAATCATACTTATCAGTATAATCAAGCTATACTTTTCAATGTAAACAACCCAAACTATTGAGTGAGTGCCCATAATCTAAATAAATAATACCCCAAATTCGCAGCACACTTAATTTTAATTTTTTTTAAACTCGAAACTAACACAAATTCATGATATACATCAGCAAATGAGCAAAATCAACGACTTGATTAACTTATTCATCTTGAAACCATGAAAAATAAAATAAAAATACAAGCCTAGATCATATATGTATGTACCTGTTAAACAAATATTCTTGAAAATGTAAAATACACAACAATCAAAATTAAATCTAACGCAAAATATTATCGTGTCATTAGACAATCTCACATGAGACGAGCACACGCAAGATAATGAAATTTAATTTAACAAGCAGAAAAATATACTAATATCTATCCCCATTATTATTATGCACCTTCTTGCTGTGCTTGGTCACGCTATGCAACCACCCAATCCCTTTAATGGCTTTTGAAATCTTCATTAGATTAGGGATTCCAACACCCAAATTCATCTTCCCTGTCGATAATTTCAGAGCTTGCAAGCAGCACAATGGCGGCTCTATCTCCACCTCTTCCTCTTCTTCGATAAACTCGACCTCGATCTTCTTCTTCGTTTTGGTCTTCATCTTCGTCTCGATTTTCGTCTTGGTCGTTTTGTTGGAATCGACCTCGTAGGCTTCCCAGAGCGAGTCCATTCCTTCGCCGCCATCGACGTGGTGCCTTTCCTCGAACAGCTTGCAGGCGAGTGTCCTCTTCCACTCTTTCTCTCTCCTCATTGATCCGTAGCTGTTGACCGCCATCAACGCTCGCGAGCTCTCTCTCTCTTCATCAACGTGGGAAACGATTCGCTGTGATTTCGCGCCATTTGCATCGGATCCGTTACTGATTGACAGCGACACTGCTTTCTGTTTCGTGACGACTTTATCGGGCCTCGGGCCGCGCGTCGGGTCGGGTTTTTTCTTCTCCGACGCCATTTTCTCGAATTCGTCGAGGATTTTCAGGAAATTCTCCATTCTCTTCTCTTCCATTTCCGATTTTTTACCTGAATTTGAATTTACTTCCACCTTATCGACAGCGGAATCCTCAGATTCTTCCAATTTTTCCACTTTTTGCTCTGACGATTGAATTTCGACCAGGCTTTCTCTGTCTTCCATCATCACAGATGAGCCAAAGAGAGTCTCGTACATTCCAAGATCATCTAATTCGGTAGGCCGCAATTTTTGTACAACAGAGTGATAGAAATTGTTATCATGGAGAAGGGCGAATGAGAGGAGAGAGATGGTGAGGAAAAGAGGGGAGAGAAAGGAGAAGAGTTTGAGGAGGTAAGGCGCGAAGAAGATGAGGTAGGAGAAGTAGAGAAAGTGAGAGAAAATGAAGGAACAGAGGGAAACTAACTCAGATATAACTAGACTAGAAAAATCCCAATTGGGATCGCACGATTCAGGCATTTCTGATCAGAGAGAGAGAGAGAGAGAAATGGTGAAGGAGAAGAAGAGAAGAATCTTGTTGATTGAGAAAGGCAGTGCGTAGGGATAGTAGTAGTGAATGCGGCGTGAATAAAGGGAAACAAATTGTTAATATGAGAGAGATAGAGAGAGAGAGAGAGAGAGAGAGAGAGAGAGATAGGGAGAACAAAGAAGGGCAAAAAAGATGATATTCTTTTGGAAAGGATTTGCCTTGCCGCTTCTAATAATAAGTCTTAACCACCAAATTATGGCTTTCTTTGTCTGTGTGAAGATTCAACACAAATCATCATATCACTTTCAACTCATAACATAAAAAGTGTAATTCCATTTTCTAGTAATACTTCTTTTGCTTAACAATGCAACACAATCAACTTCACCTCTACCTCCAACTTAATTATCAAACACACTCCCTTGATTTGTGTTTTTAGAGCTCAAATTTTGTTTCAAAATATCAATTTTAGCTATTCCTTTTTTCTAATTTACTCTAAATTCTAATTTAAAATTAAGATATAGGAGACCTTTTAGTGATTATATTAAAATATAACAGATTTTTAAGAACTATCCAAATATAATATCTTTAGAAATATATATATATATATATATATATCAAGATCTTATTATTTTCAATTTGATATAAAATATCTAGAATCTTATTATAATATATTTCCAAACCTCTCAAAGTTGATGTGTCAACTCCACCTTATTCTAAGGATGAGGTGACATGTCTCAAATCTCTCCATTTTGAAATACTGCACTCTCATTAAAAGTTGGTTAAACTTTTAATCTCGACCCTTCGTTCTATATCATTAAATCTAAACCATTAATTTATATCTGCATAATTAATGCAAATAGATATTTTTTCCATTTTCTTATTTAGTTATTTTTAGAATTTATTATAAATCATATTTTTTCCAAACATTAATGTAATTAAATATGATCTATTTATTGAATGAATCTAAATTTATCATTTCTAAGTTTGCGTTAGTATATATAGTATAATATAATGTTCGATTATTTTTTCCTAAAATAAAATGTATATAGTTATATATTCCAAAGAATATTCTTATGTGATATATTCTTATTATGGACAAGATATAATATTGCATGCATTTTTTTTATTATAAATAAGAGCATATTGTATTTCATTTTTTCACATCAAAGTTTCATTTGTTCCACTCTTTTGCTGAGATTTCCCTCATCAATTGTTGGTTAGTTATATATCTATTGTTATTAGTATATTTATTTTATAATTAAATTCATCATTTTAAGTGCTCACAATTTGATTAGATTTAAATATCAATATCAATATTAATGTAATAATGATTGTTGATTTATGCTCTATATCGTTCAGTTTAAATATTCTTCATGTGCAAAAATAATATATTTAACTATACCATATATTTTTATCTGAATAATTATGATGATTTAATTGTTGTAATTTAAATCTCATTTTAGATTTCAAGAGTATGACCCCTCAATTTTCTCTGATTTCTATCAAGAGTGAGAGCCAAAAATTGACCGTTAAAATTAGGATTGAAAAAGTTGGACAATATTTTTTAATGATTTTAATAGAGACAAGTTCTACTTGGAACTCATTTTGATCGATGAACATGTATTTGTAACGTTAAAGTTTATTTCAAATTTTGTATTGTTTCTTATATAAATTAATTTCTTACTGTATACTCCCAATAACTAATAATGTTGATTAATTTATAAATTATTCAATATTGAAATGGAAATTGATTATTATTAAATTATTAGTCTAAGTAATGTTATTCCATAATTGTTATTAATTTATGTGAATTTTGATATTTTTTTAATTATTTAGTTTGTAGGATATACCTATAGGGTTTAGTGAAGGGCACGGGTCATAGCTAAACAAACCCCATAATTTATTGTATATACCTCGAAAATTTTTAGACAAAATTACTCTTATATTAAATATCTATAGAAAATAAAAATAATATACTTTTTCAGTACGCGAAATTCGCGTGGGTACACTCTAGTGATATATATTTTAAAACAGAGGAAGTTTGTTAATTTATGATAATTTTTTTTGACAAAGTATAGAGTGAAACTAGTTTATACAAAAATCCATGAAGAATATTAATTGTTTTCATTGAAGAGTATTAGTTGTTTTTACTGAAGAATATTATTGATTTACACTAAAGAGTCTTAGTTGTTAGGTGAAAATGAACTAAGACTCTTCAGTGTAAACCAGTAATACTCTTCAGTGAAAACCAGTAATACTCTTCAGTGAGAACAACTAATACTCTTCAGTGAGAACAACTAATACCCTTCACTGATTCATATATAAACCAATTTCACCCTATACATACTCTTTTTTTTTAGCTTAGTCGAGTGTACAGATCTAAATGAATTCAAAATATCATTTTTAAAGTAAATTATTCATCAATTAATTCTAAAAACTAATTTTCATATTTTCATTTAATTATGTAAATTTCATTACAAAGTATAGAGTGAAAATAGTTTATACATGAATTATCGAAGGGTATTAGTTGAGATCTCTAAACATTATTAGTTATTTCCACTGAAGAATATTACTCGTTTACACTGAAGAGTCTCAGTTGTTTAGTGAAAACAGACTAAGACTCTTCAGTGAAAACAACTAATACCATTCAGTAAAAACACCTAATACTCTTTAGTGTGATAATAACCCATACCTTTTTATGATTCATGTATGAACCAATTTCACTCTATACATATTCAAATTTCATATTTTTTTATGATAGTCGTAAATATAAAGTGAGAATTATAACTATTTATTACTCATTCTATCCCACAATAAATTTATCATGAAAAATTACACCGAAATTAAAGAAATCTAATAAAAAATGATGCGTAGGATTACATGGTTAAGGATTACTAACCTTGAACTCCCGTAATAATGCTGATGATGAATTTGTATTTCTTTCTCTTGGTTTTCTTTAATCACATAATATAAAATTTACTTGATAGAATAATTTATTAACTGTGAAAATAATATGTGTCTTCTATAGGTAGAATAGTTTCTAATTTTTCAACAAAGAATTTCTTATTCTCAAAGAAACTGCTGTTAAAGTAAGCAAGGTAAGCAGATCCTCTGCAGGTTTTTTTTTTTAAACCAGCATAATTTGCTGGTGAACTAATGATACCTTCTTTTTTAAGTTGGAAAAATAATCTGCTGATGTATTAAAATACTGCCAAATAAAAACAAAAAAGGAGAGTTTGTAGGAACATAAATTACATAATCCATTCAAGTTTAAGGATTTATTTGCAATATTTCTTCAAGTTTAGTTTTGATTTTTTTATTATATATATATATTTATTTATTTGTTCATTATGAGTAATTTTTTCTTCTTATTTTCTTTCAAATAAATTTCACCCGGCAAAAACTTGTATGAGACCATCTCATGGCATGAGACCACACATATTAACACCTACCCCTATCAAAGTGTTAATATGAGTTAATGCCTTAATTACACTCATTCTAATTGTCTCATGCCATGAGACAGTCTCATACAAAACCTACTCAATTTCACTCATTGCTCCAATCCAATGCTGTTTTTAAGGAAAAATACGAACCAAATAATAAGGTGGGGTTTAGGAGTATGTATAGAGTGAAATTGATTTATATATGAATCACTGAAGGGTATTAGTTATTTTCATTGAAGAGTATTAGTTGTTTTTAATGAAGAGTATTATTGGTTTACATTGAAGAGTCATAGTTTATTTTTACTGAACAACTAAGACTCTTTAGTATAATGTATAAACCAATTTCACTCTATACTTTGTCGGGGCTTAGTTTCACAAGATTTATTTTTGTCAAATAAAAAAATAATAAGTGAAAAAAATTAATGAACAAATGGAAAATTCTCTAAAAATAAACAAGAATTAAAAAAAAAAGGAGGAAACAATAACAAATAACAACCAATACTCGGCAAACAAATTGTTCATAGAAAATTCATCAAAAAATAAAAGAGAGGCAAAACGGTGTCGTTGGCGTAGGTTTTTAGTCCGGGGATCCATTCCCTTAATCACACGGTAAATGTGATTGAAAAGAATAAAGTGAACTGCGGAGAATAATTAAGTGTAAAAGTGATGAAAATTGATGTAAATATAAAATAAATATAGAGATAATTATTTAATGTAGTGGAGTGAATAAGTTTTTAGAAATAGCATGAGAAACTTCTTATGAGACAACTAAAAAAGAAGAAACACTGAGTGTCTTGGTTGGTCAAATTTTTTTATTTAGGGCAAATCATAAAATTGATTGAAAAAATAGGGAGGTTTGATTTTTTTTTACGAAAATAGGGTTGATCGCGCTTGGGAGAGGCGATCAACTGAGTAGATCGCGCTCCCCAGGCGCGATCCTTGCAAGTGCTCATTTTCTACCCTTGATCGCGCCTGAGAGAGGCGATCAAAACACAAGGATCGCGCTCCCCAGGCGCGAGCAACACCAATATTCCGCCACGTCGTGCCTCGCCCTTGTCAGAGGCGATCCTCGACACATTCTGCCACACTCACATGGCTCCTACGCGGTCCGCTGCTTCCTCCCACGCGTTTTGACTCTTATTTTGTCCGAATCTTCTTGTCTAAATGCATATAACAGATTCTTTCTTTGCATATAACAGATACCTTTTTCTTCTTCTTCCTCCCATTTTCTCTGCACGAATTTTTTTTCTTCTTCCTCCCATTTTCTGCACGAAAATTTCTTATTTTTCCTTCTATCACTAGTATTTCAGTTTTGTTCTTCTTCCTCACCTCATTGTACCGAAAATTTTAGTACTCCTTTCAAAATTCATTCATCACATATACACAAAAATAAAAGCTAGTTGATATTTTGCTATCTACCTGAGGAGTACAGACACTACTATCAAAAGGTAAATTTTTCAAAGGAAATATGCTACTAGATGAAAAATTTTCAGTATATATATGTAAATTGCAATTATTGTACACATGGTATTTATTCTTGGTTCTAAAGAAACAAACAATATTATTAAATATTTTAATGAATTTAGTTTGTCCATATATCGACATGTAATTGTGTTTGCTGTGAATTTAGTTTATGTGTCTTTTTTTTTTTAATTTAATTATTTTAATATATAAATTATTTTGAGGTTTTAAATATCATTTCACTTGGAGAAACATCAATCAAATTAAGGAATATCATATTTAGGAGGATGCATGTTCCTTGACATAATTTTATGATTCACTCATTTTTTTCAAAATAAAAATACGTTTATTTTGTACATCATTTTATAAATTTTATTGAATTATAAATTTATTTGGAATATATCCTAAAATTATTAATAAATATATATTGTTTGATAACTAACTTATAAAAAGTTAAATTTTAATTTTAAAAAAATTATATCATGCATAAATAAATATATTATATTACAATAAACTATTTTTAATTCCCATCTAACCACTAATGGAATATATCATATATATACAATATTAATATATCAAGAAATCATGGATCTGGAGACATGGAAATGAGAAATAAATTTGGACGAAATGATCCCAGGGAGGATATGAAACTATTGTGGGGTGGGGTGGGGTGGGGTGGGGGGGTGGGGGGGGGGGTGGGTCTGTTTAATTTTTGAAATTTAATATCTTTTATTGATATTTGGAATTAATAAAAAATTAAATGAATAATTTTAATAATAATAATAAATTGATGTTGCTTTAATTTTTGCCCAAGTTAAGTTAGGTTTTCGGATTCCTCATTGTTTAAACAAGATTTTCATAATTATTTATTTTAGAATATTTAATCTTTTCTTCAAATCAAATTTTAATTATTTTTGAAATTTTTATTTAGATTTCTTTAACTAATACAACAATATGGATACTAAAGTTATAATAGAATTTTTTATTTTAACAAATTTCTTTTAACATTTTCAGATTCTTTTAGGTGAGATTTAAAAATTTATTTTCTTTAATAACAAATTTAATTTGAATTCCTATAAACTATTAAAAAAATATATATCAAAAGAGATTTTTTTTAATATTATGTTAAATTTTAATAAAATTTCAACCCAAATGATGACACAAAAGTATCCACCAATCAGATTCCTCCAAGTATGATATTTATCATAATAAAAATAAAAGAAAATAAAAAAATAATGCCACGTCACTCGGTAACCGGATGGGTGACTTGCAGTAGCAGGTCGGGGGATGGGAATCACAGGAAAATGCAACTTAACAGACGATTTTCAAAATTCAAAACTTAAGAGGACAAAAAATCAAAGTCAACGAAACTTAAAGGACAAACAAGTCTATTTTCCCTATATGTATTATATATACACGCATCAACATAAAGAATTTTCAAATGAATTTTTGTTGGTTTGGAACCCTTATTTTATGATTGCATAATTATCCTTTTAACATATAGACAATAATTCATTTGAAATTGCAAAATACACCACATATATACAGTTTTTTTAATAATTGGCAAAGTATTATACAAAAATAATTCATGATAAACTCATAAGTGTGTTGTGTTGTTGAAGATATGCCAATCTCTCGCGATATTGGAATCCTTGTGCGCTCTTGTGGAGCTGTTATTGGAACAAGAAGAGTTGATCGTATGCTTGATTTCTATGGTCTATTACGTGTGTTGTCTGAGATTACGGGATTAGATTTGCGAGTGTATTCTTTGAATGTGTCTTGCATAATAAATAATGGGAATGCCTCCTCTAGTTGTCCTATTAGGAACAACAACGACCTTCGATTTTTCTTCCATCCACAAGCGGGGCTCAATTCAGTTGAGCTATTAGTGGAGGTTGAAATGAAGGTGCAGTACCCAGCATCCCATGGTCAGTGGGAGAACCAATACTATCCTTCTGAAGGGTCAGGTCGTGGCGGAGCCAATATGGATAGACCTTCAAACATTGCATACGAGGCCCTGCAAGTGAACCATAATGAGTGGGGTGCTTGGGAAGATGAACCCTACCAACATTTAGGGTCTAGTCATGCCGGTGGTTGGACCTTCTGGTATCACTAAGATAATGGCCCCTATCGGCACCTCCATAGCTGATATAGAAGGTGATCTATATCCAGACTTTACTTGTAATTCTGAACCAAGCGATAATGGTTCTGAGGACGAGGGGCCGTCTGATGAGGATGATACCACTAACAATCCTTGGATGCCAAGTATTGCTGTACCAAATTCTCTAATGCCAAGAGTGAGACCTCATCCAAATTTGGTTGGAGTGCCATTTTTTGATAGGTCGTGTGATGATGTACCTGTTGATTCAGTAGGCGTTCCAAGTGGTGATCTGGGCTACGATGCGGATGATGGAGTTTTGAGGTTAGGAATGATCTTCAAAGACAAAGAGACTGTGATCAATGTCGTGAAGAATTACTCGGTCCAACATGCAAGACGTGAGTACAGAGTCGAAGAGAGCAACTCGAAGTCAATGAAGTTGGTGTGCAAGCAGAACTATGCAAGTGAAAATGACAATTGCACGACATTGCAACACTGTGAGTGGCATTTGCGCGCCTCATACCGTAAAAGATCTGGTCATTGGGAAATCACCAGGTTGGGACCGCCACATACCTGTCTGATGGATATTGACTTACGCAGTCATTCAAATCTATGTAAAAACTTGCTTGCAGCTGACTTGGAGAGTCTCATACAAGTTGAACCAGCATACGACGTTAAATGTGTCGTGGAGCATGCAAATAAGAAATATAATTACACTATTTCATATCAAAAGGCATGGCAAGCGTTGAAACGTGCTAGATAGAATGTGTTCGGAACTTGGGAGAGTTCATGTCAGTATTTGCCCAAGTATATGAGGGCCTTGCAGAAATACAATCCTGGGACCATTGTGGAGTGGAAGCACAAGGTAACGATTGAGTGGAATGTGCACACGTTGGGCTATGTCTTCTGGGCATTCAAGCCATGCATTGAAGCATTCATGCATTGTCGCAAAATACTTTGTGTAGATGGTACTCACCTTTACACTAAGTATAAACACAAATTGTTGATTGCTAACACCCTTGATGCCAATCAGAAGATCATTTCAGTAGCATATGCCATTGTTGACGATGAAAGTTATAAGTCTTGGAAATAATCTCTTAATATGTTAGCTACACATGTTGTCGGTGATATGGAGGGGGTATGCCTTATTTCCGATAGACATAAGGGTATACTGAAGGCAGTGGACGAAGTCCCAGCATTTTCACCACCAAGAGGAGTGTACTGTTATTGTTTAAGACATGTTGCTTCAAATTTCAATACTCAGTTCAAAAGTCAAAAGCTGAAGGACTTGTGTTATGTTGCGGGAAGAGCATTGTCTGTAAGACATTTTGAGATAAGGATGAACGAAATATGAGTTTTAAGTGAAGAAGGTCATGAGTATCTACGAAACATCGATCCTACCAAGTGGACATTTTGCCATGATGGAGGTCACCGTTTCGGTGTTATGACAACTAATATCTCAGAATGCATCAACGGTGTTCTTAAGGGTGCACGACGCCTCCCAATCACAGCCATCGTCAGTGCAACTTTCACACGATCCAAAAATGCATTTATGGAACGTGCTAAATAAGCAGGGATTTTAGTGTTGAGAAATCGGATGTGGCCTAAATATGTTCATGACAGGTTTGATTCAGGGCAGCGAGAGGGGATGAAACATCGAGTAGACCTTTTTAATCAGTAGGTGGGATCAACCAGAGTTTCTACTCGTATTAAGGGCTCAGTACAGTATCGCACATACAGAGTTGCATTATCGAGACGCGAGTGCGATTGCGGGCTATGGAAGTTGGATGGTATCCCATGCTCACATGCATTGGAGGTGTGTAGACAATTCAGGATTGATCCAAGTGTGTATGTGCCCGACTGTTACAGTACAAATGTGTATACTTCGACTTACACATCTAGGTTTTTTGAGCCATTGCCGGATCCTGAGGAGTGGGATGAACCCAATTTCCAACTGAGGCATAATCCAGATCGCGGGATAAGGCGTCGTGGTCGAGATGTGACGTCCAGGATTCACAATGAGATGGATTGGGCCCAAACCCGCACTAGACAACAGTACCAAGCCCAAGATAGAGCTGGACCTTCGCATTGATGTTCTGAACCCCCTGCTGCTTGCTTCCCACGCGGTGGTCTATTTTGTCCTTCTTTGTTGGCTAATATGCATATAACAAAGATGTTTTCTTCTTCTTCTTCTTCCTTCTCCCATTTTCTTTGTGTTACTTAAATTATTTGTGTAATTGGGACGGAGGTAGTATTACTTAAATTATTTGTGTAATTATATTAATGAATAAATTTAATTTTATATGGGAACAAATTTTACTGGACATAATTTTTAAGGAATTAAAATACATTTAAAAAATATCACAAGTAGCGGTATTTAAAATTGCATACATAAAAAAATTATCAATTAAAAATAAATATATATACAAAATATCATACAATTAGTGATGACGTAAATGACCACCCGTGCCACATCGTGTCGGACGTCTATCACGATGACCACGACGAGGTTGTTGTTCATCTTGGCTTGGTCCAAGGTTTTCACTTGTGCCCGCAAATGGTATAGACGTTGAAGTGTAATTTGGTTGTTCTTGTGAGAATTGAGGTTGATAATAGGTATTCAAATCAATACCCGTGTTTAACATCTCAGTAAATGAACCACCCCATGATGTAAGAAAATCTGTCACACATTTAATGAATTTAGATCAATAATATATTTTACAATATATACATTTACTTATATAAGTTGATATTAAATACCTTTTTCATTATAAGGTGTGTGAAAACTCGACTGAGGCACCTCCTGTTGAAACGTTGATGCAGAAGCAGACTGAGGTACCCCCTCATAGCTACCCCAACCAACTATCAAGTTAACAATAATATATTACAAATAAATAAACATTATCTCTTAAAAAATATTATTTATTTGTGTAATTTCAGGATTTAGTAACTTGCATACCATCTCCAGCAGGTTGTGTGTAAGCTCCATGTCCAAATGATGGTAACCCATAATGTGTGTGAGGCGTAGGCTAAGACGCCCCCTCATGTGATTGCCAGACTGCTATCAAATTAACAGTGATATGCATATATAATAAATAAAATAATAAATATAATTTCTTAATATTGAATTACATACCATATGCAGTTGGTTGTGTGTTACCCAAATTTACTTGTGACGTGGAAGCATCTGTCACATGTTATAAAAAAATTATAATAACTAAATAAATGTAAATCCACTTAAGGTCATATTTACAAGTGTAATTTTGTAAATTGCATACCATTTCCAGCACCATACTGCGTGCGTGGAGCAGACTGAGGTACCCCATGTTGAATACCTTGTCGGGGAAAAGGGGACTCTGATGGCATTGCTGAGGAATGTCTTCTCCGACTCCTAGACGTTGAAGGACCCGCATCTTCACGTCCTACAGATCTCCTTCTTCTTTGTCTTGTAGATCTTTCCTCAACTTCTACGTTTTCATCTGAGGCCACATCTTGTAGATAAGCAGAGTTTTCTATGTAAGGCTCCACTTCAGTGATGTAATTCTCAGTGAGCTCCAAATGACTTTCTACTGATGCTCTATCATCAATATTGCACTGTCTTTTACTAATTTTGAGCTTCCGAAACCAGCCTACCTGTAACCCAAAAAAAATGAGTGTTATTCATGTTTCAATTTTCAAACATTATAAAATAAAGTTTGTGATATATATATTACCAAAAGATCTCGAGTAGATGTTTTTGCTGGTTGGAAACCTCGGGCCACTGCAGTATACTCCACTGCTGAAATCAATCGTCGTGTAATTCCATAGTACCACTGCATATAGTCATTCGAGACCGGATTACCATTGTTGATAGGCGTGCAAGACATGAATGGTCGTCTGTTCCTCCAATAAGTAATCCATTTTTTATGTTTAATGGTCCAATCGCAGCCGGATCTTCCCTGGCGGGTATGATTATGTAAGTTCTGGTCTCTACTTTCAACATCACTCGGAATGTTTTGAACCATTCCAAATTGTCTTAACACCCTATTTGGATAATGAAGCTCCACTATCCAAATATTGATCAGCGGACATTGTGACCTCCAATTTTGGGTCAAACAACGAGGTCCAAGACTCGAGATCTCCTCAGCTTGCTCATCATAGGGTTCCCAGATTAACTGTAATGATATACAAAAAAAAATTAATTTTCCTCAAACACACTTATATATTTGTGCGGATCATTATAATAATAACTTACTTGGCCATCAGACAAACGATCAAATATGTCGCGATATAAATGAATCGAGTTGCTCGCGCTTTCAGTGTGACTGTGATAATGTATCCACCTATAATTTAAGTAGGTATCACAATAAGTATGCATAGCCAAACGAATGTTATGCGATTTATAGATAAATGTGTTTAGAGAAAAATACCTAGCCCCATACGGTGGAAGCCCTAAATTGCGACCATCTACACTCATGATGTGTCCTTCTTGGAGCATAGGATATACGTTCCTTGGTTGTATTGGTATTATCCTTGACCATGCCCATATCTGTTGTATTCATGGGTAAATTAGTTTCAACATACAACTAATCATTGATTTGTTTAAAAGTAATTAAAATTAATCAAGAATTACCTGTAACAAGCATAATGCTCCAGCGATAATCTTGCCATTAGCGTGGCAAGCCATACAGAGTTCCTGATATAAAGTCGCTAATACAACACTTCCCCAGCTGTATTCCCCTGATGTATTCACGTTCTCCAGAAAGTTCAAATACACTAACGGGATAGCATTCCGAGTGTGGTCGGGGATCATTATTGTCCCCAGAAGTAAAAGTGCACACCCCCGTGCATATTGATCAACTACCTCTTGTGGTGATTCATCGTAAATAGCAATATCATTTCTCAACATATTTTTCAGAGAAGAAAACAGGATCGCACTCCTGCCCCTGAAATCAACTTGTTGTACGTTGATGCCCAAAAGCGCATTACACTTAGCTTGCTATTCACCGAAACTACGTTTTTCATCTTTGCATATAATTGGCTCTCCTTCTATGGGTAATCCCCACAAAATGGCAACGTCTTGTAGTGTGATGGTGGCCTCTCCGACGGGAAAATGGAATGTGTGCGTCTCTCGACGCCATCTCTCCACTAATGCAGTGATGAGATGTCGATCAAGTCTGAACGACCCACAACGAAGTGGACCGTAAAAACCCATCGTCTTCAATCTCTCCACTACACGGGGGTGAAGTACAATCTTTCGAGGATCGGGGTCATCTTGCCTAAATATCCAAAACATCCCATCGCCTCCTTGGTATGTACTGAGCACAGTTTCACTTGATTCCCGATTAATACGATCTAGTCTCGAGCGATGTTCATTTTGCATGGTGAGTACAGATCGGCTCGCCGGTCCATATAATAGTGTCTCTTTTGCAGCATCCATCCTGTAAAATATTAAAACTCAGACACATAAATGATAGTGTATATTAAACCATAAAGTCATCTATAATTACAACATTCGCGTAAATGTAATATGAAACCATAAATAGTATATTAGAGTTTTACAAATAACTTTTAAACAACGAATGTACATCTCATTTTTCACATTCAAAGCTTACAATGCATGTCCAAAATGAAATCCTATAGATATCATTAGATATAACAAGTTGATTCAGCAAAGGGGTTCAGAACATCAATGCGAAGGTCCCTATTAATGAATTGAATATTCTCCTCACAAAAACTTTCTATATATAATAATAAATAAACACTAATTCTCCATATAAGATATCCTCCAAATTTACTTGTAGACCTTTCTTGTCTTCGAATTCAATAATTTAAATTAATAATTAACACTACAATAAAATTGACTTTTAAAGTAGATTAGAGATAATGGCGGGATTAAACTATTAATGCATTAAATAACTTTAATCTATATTGCACAAAATTTGCAACCGTTTAAAACAATTTTTTTTTTTTTTTGCTGCTACCGTTTAAATTTGCCAAATGTCACCAATTTTTGAGTAATTATACTTATATATCCAACTTTTGCTATAAAGCCAAATGCCACCATTTAAATTATAAGCAAGGCAACAATGAGTTTATTAAATTTTAATATATTTTGTGAGTAATATTTATCTTGAAATTTATTTAAAGAGTATTAATCGTTTTATTAAATGATATTAGTTGTTTTCACTAAAAATATTAATTGGAGAGGTAATATTATTTCATTAAATAATACTAATTGTTTTATTATGTTAATAAAATTGTAGTTCACAGTTATAGTTAACATGAATATCATTAAAATAATATCTTCTCATATTTTTTTAGAGGGGAGTTATTTTCTCATATTCAAATAGAAGTAAGGAGGGTGATTTATAATCTTTATTGGACCAAGTGAAATACACTTTAATTATTACATGCATTTGTGAATTTGCAGATGCAAGTTGCAAGATGTGTTAGAAAATAATTTTTTTTTACAAGTCAATTTTTTTAAGTGTAATGTTTGACTCCAAATTCATTAAAATATTTTTTTAAGTGTAATCCAGATCTGAGGTTGATTTGAGTTAAATGCTAGCTAAAATTAATCGTTTAAAGAAAATATTCAAGTCTCCATTATGATAAAAAGAAATACTCCCTCCTATCCAAAACTTTTGCTGCTTTTGGCCTCAAATCTTATTTCAAAATATTTGTTATGTTTATATAATTTTTCTCAACTTTTTTTTTTATTTACACCCTCTAAAATAAAGTCTTATAATTATAATGTAAGTTTGACCCACTAAATTAGCACATCCTTATATGGAAAAAAAGAGTGAATTTGTACAAATAATTAATTTATATCCATATTTAATTGGGTTAATTGGAAAAAAACTCACGAACTTAATAATATTTATCAATTACAACATAAACTCAATATCAAGATTTAAAACCTTTAGAACCAAGAATAAATACTATGTGTACAATAATTGCAATTTACATATATATACTGAGAATTTTTCATCTAGTAGCATATTTCCTGTGCACCGTTATTTAAAAAAAAAAGATAATATATGCATGCAAATAAATTCGAAAATTATTATTAATTATTTTTTGAAGAATTTACCTTTTGATAGTAGTGTTTTTACTTCTCAGGTAGATAGCAAAATACCAACTAGCTTTTTTTTTGTGTATATGTGAGACTGCAAGTTGAGAAAAATAAATTTTAGAATAAAATAAAAAGCTGCAAAAAATTTAAAAATATTAAAATACTTACATTTTCTTTTTGGATTGATTTGTATTTTGGAAGCAACCCTTGTTTTTTTTTTTTTGGCTAAAATTCGAACATAATAATGGGGGGGGGGGATAAGGAACAGAAATGAAATGAGGAGGAAGAAGAGCAGAAATGAAATGAGGAGGAGAAGCAGAAATGCAGCAGAAATGAAATGAGAAGCAGAAAGAAATGAAATGAGGAGTGGAGGAAGATGGGGTGAAAGGGTGCTGTTATATGCACATTCAAATGCATATACTGCCAAAATAGGAGTCTTGGCGTAGGTAGTGGAGCGCAGCACGCGGAGTGGCCATGTGGGTGTGGCAGAATGTGTCGAGGATCGCCTCTGGCAAGGGCGAGGCACGACGTGGCGGAATATTGGTGTTGCTCGCGCCTGGGGAGCGCGATCCTTGTGTTTTGATCGCCTCTCTCAGGCGCGATCAAGGGTAGAAAATGAGCACTTGCAAGGATCGCGCCTGGGGAGCGCGATCTACTCAGTTGATCGCCTCTCCCAGGCGCGATCAACCCTATTTTCGTAAAAAAATTTCAAATCTTCCTATTTGTGCAATCAATTTTATGATTTGCCCTAAATAACAAAAATTGCCGTCTTGGTTGGGGGTGATGATTATAGGGTATTGAGAATTAAAGTAATTGAAGAGTCATTTAAGTTGAGGGTAATGAATGAGGAGTCATTTCATAGGTGAATTATAACTCATTTTCAATCTTATTACAATGTATTGATAATATCAAGTACTACTAATGAAATCATTTTCATTACCCTGTAACCATTACCCCTAATCAAACGGGCCCTTATTACGGGATCGAAAAAGTATATAATTTAAACGAACTAGCACATGAACTCGCTAAGGAGTACATTCATAAATTAAATAATTGAATATCATTGAGTTTAAATTTTATTTATTCATATCAACAAAATTTATTAAATAAACTCAAATAAATATATTTCAAGTCGAGTCCGGAATTAATTTAATTACATCCCTTTTGCTACCACACATTTATTTCGGTCCAGTCGGTTCAAACATTCCTGTTGAAAACCTTATCGAGCATATTCCTATGAAATTTGAAAACAAGTTACACAAATTACATCTAATACATATGAAATGTACTATGCAATTGACCACATATAAAATCAATTGTTTAGTGATCCATCTCATCAACACAGCCATACAATTAATCATTAATTATACCACCAGAATTATGGTTGGGTTTCATTTTTGTGTTTATCTTCAATTAGGTAAAGAGGAATTTATTGAGATCAGATTATCCCACGTTCAATACTATAATGCAAACAATTTTCGCATTAAGATTGTACACAAACTTAACTGATATTTAAATATGTTCACGATCATATTAATTTCAATTTTCAAGTACCTAACTAACGGGACCTAAAATTAAAATATTTTTATGATCATAATAATTTCAATTTTCAAGCACCTAACGAAATTAAGCATTTTATTGCAACCAAAGTAGCCACATAGAAACATTATAGAGAGAGAGAGAGGGTACATATTTTCGTTGTCACGTACAAACAAAAGACATCATGATTAAAGGCACGTACTGGTCATGCATCATGATGGGCATGAGGTAAATATTTTAGACATATTTAGAGAATTTATTTAATGTAAATAATTCGGAATAAATTTTAGTTGTCCCCGAAGCTAAACATACATCACATGGTCAAATACATTGAGCTATTAGGTTTTCCAGTTAAAGCACACACCTAGCATCATGCTCCCTTTCATTGCATTATTTACCTTGAAAAAAGAGAGAAAAAGAAAGAAAGAAAGGAGCAAATGGTAATAAAGAAATCATATCCTGTAACGACAAGCTTGACTAATCCGCTTTCCTACCGCAGGTAATTCAATGATGCCTTAGAAACATAGAAACAGCATAATTTAGATGCAAAAATATTCCTCCCCCATCCTCCAATCTCATTCCCATCCTAATTGACACATATATTATAGAAAAATGAGATAAAAAGAAGCTAAAATAAAAATACTGTGACACTCATTTATATATAAATTGATTGTTTAATAAGGTAATAATAAAATAACAATTTCTTTAAAAAAATGAAAATAAATTTGATGAATTAAAAAAAAAAAAAAGTTTGAATACATTCGGGGGATGGAGGAAGTATAACTTATCGAGTAGTATGATATTAATTTTGTAAACATATAATCCATATGAATGCATATTTTTTTTTTCTGAGGAACCATATAAATGTATAAATAAAAGAGGACTGATATGGTTACATTATCCAATATTGACCATCAATTCACAGGGATACAGATACATCTTTCTAGGCAAATTCTAAGGTGAGTAGGATCGTGGAACGAAAATCTAAATTAAGTACATTATTACCAATCTTTTTGACTAATTGATGAGTTTTAACCGTTTCAGAAGAGGCTGACTCATATTTCTAACACACACATATATAAAAACACCTTATACTAAGGTACACCCTACATAGATACAGTTGATCAAATAAAAATAACTGTTTAGTTGTCACCCAGCAATAGAAATTGCATCAATCACACTATAATAGGTAGTAATTAAAGTCAAATCATGATAATTGGAAGTAAGGTTGATTGATGGGTAATTTCTAAAGGGTTTTGGGTGAGAAAAAGGAACTTCACTCACATGGGAAACCACTCAATTACTACTCCATTGCACACACTCTCCTTTTGCACAACCACCCCCTCCCCTCCCCCAACTCTACCCTACCCTACCAGCTTTTCTAATCTGGGGACCTCAATGTTGGCTATTACCATAGTGATGGTATAAATCCTGTGAGAACATTCACTGTGAACCCACATAATTTCTTAAGCAAGTCAAAGCCTTACATGTGAAATCATAAAGTAGTTCTTCCTACATCAAAAGATAGCAACAATGCATGATTCATAACTTAAATACTATAAAGTCTAGAGGATATGATGCCGACAATTCTATTGCAGTTCCTTGTCCCATGTGTACATGTATTTTTCTTAACAAGACTGAGTCACTTATATTTATCTACATCCTTATTTACTTCACATATGTATGTACACTATCCGTCGTGCTAACTGCCGTATAGCATTATATCCAAGAAAACAAAAATATGAACATACTGTTGTTCTCATCATTCGGTTATCAACAGTAACCATACCTGGAACGAGTGAGCAATCATTCAATCAACAAAACGAACCGAGAAACAAGCGACAGTGCTAGCAAAATTAAAAATAATTACACAGTTGATTGAAGTTCAAAAAGATGGAGTAAAATGGTAGACTACTTTTCTCAAGTCATTTCGAGGAAAGGTCACAACTATATATTTCATCAACAAACATACTTTTCTTTTAGAGACTGTAGAATTGTGTACCAGTGATCACATGATCAGTTTAACAAAAACACAGGAGTAACTTGTTCAATCCTATGAGAAACACGCTAATACGGTCATACCCAAGCCAAGCTAGCAGTATCCTAAACTTAAGAGAGAATAGAAAACATAAATAAAATTCACTTCTCTATATAAACTAACTTTCTCGTGAGCAATAATAATGGCACAATTATGAGCATAAAAAAGAGAAGACGTGGATTACTTTTTGAAACAACAAATTTACTTATCAAAACAATATCTGCTTACATATGCTGAAAATCCAAGGTTCAAGTCTAGGCAACAAGAATTTAAATGAAACAGTGTCTCAGAAAGATTCTAGACGCCTTTTCTTGCAACTCCATTCAAGCTAAAGCTTACATCACGCACCCTATTACTCCGTCATTATAGGTTTGTTTTCATTTGCCTTTGGCCTCTGTTCCTTGGGCTTCTGCTCTTCAGTTTTCCTTGATTATGTATCCAAAAGTAAGACAAACAATCAGGAAAAATAAAGTGAATATAATTTCATTCTTATTTTTTTTATCAGAACCGTGTGAAGAATTTCCAAAACATAATCCCACCCCCACCCCCAACAAAAAAAAAAAAAAGAAAAAGAAAAAAAGAAAGAAAAAAAAATGCATTGCAAAATTGAAGATCGTAGCAAAAGATATGATGAACACGCAAGTATTATCATGAAATGTATTCTTCTGGATTATACTTTAATCTGAATGAGAATAAATGGCTATTAAATATTATGATGCATGAAATCCTAAAATGTGAAGTGTTGTCTTATATAACAACTGGAAATGCCAACAATTTTCGAAATTCAAATTGCTAAATGTACATAAATTAACTCCCTTACAAGGTGGACAAAAACATTCATGTCTCAAATTAACAATGCAAGTTTCTAATAATCTGAGAAATATTCATGCGCAAAATAATCACAAGGCGCATGATTTTTGCAGTGTTCAAACCAGGAACCGTAAACAAAATAAGCACTATAACTAAGAATAAGCCAGAGCAATCATCAATGAACAAAAAGAAATAGGTAATACATTAAGTTTGTAAAAGAATAACCCAAACTGCAAAAGAAATTTCTCTCCAACACATGAAAGTCTGTCAATCCCGAAACCTTAAATTACATACTTATATATTCAAGAAGCACCTAGAATTAAACAAAATCGACGGAAAAACAACTTTGTGCAAGGAACAATCGACCGAATTCAAAACCTAAGAGGGTATAAAACTAAGCAACTTCAAATCGGAGGATAAATACCTCTTGTCAGAGGCGCCACCCTTCTGGCTGAGGAAGGATCGGAAAAGCGGAGAATTCACGTCGTAAATCATTTTCACTGGTCAAATTAACGGCGCACCGGAAACCCTAATATCTTCAAGTTCAAGCCCTAATTCGCTTTTCTGTGGAGCAATTTTGATTTGGTGGAAAGGAATATCGGAATATTTATTTGATGCGTAATGGGCCGTAAAAGCCCAAATACTTTTCTTTTTGGGCCATGGCTGAATAGTAAAATAATGAATTCAAGTAAACTAATTCAATATCTAATCTCATATTATAAAACAGTCAAACCCTTAATTTACAAAGTGCAACGAACAATAATTATAAATGTTCAGGATACAAAGTTGCAAATGTTTGGTGAAAACTCTCATATGCACCAAGTGCACTGTGCACTCACTCAACACTTTCCTATGCTTATACTGAAAAGTTTGTTTCAATTACACTGAAAAATGTAGTTGGATTACACTGAAAAGTTTACACTAAAAACTAATTTTCAATGTAAACTTTTAAGTGTAATCCAACCTCACTTTTCAGTGTAATTGGAACAAACTTTTCAGTGTAAACATGGTCAACTGTTGAGTGAGTGCACCATACACCAAGTGCACAAGAGAGTTACTCATATATATATATATATAGAAGTGAAGAGAGAGAAAAAATTGTCATTATTGGAATAAGTGAAGTCTACTTGCTTTGTGGTGCAATGGTGAATGTCACTCTCCATTAAAGAGAGTAGATTATTTTTACCATTTTCTTTTCTTTTATATTTTTGAATCAATAGTTTCAAAATTCTTTAAGTTATTAATTTTAAATCTATTTTCAACACACTATATATTAAATTAGTTATTTTTTGAACATTTTTATTTAGTATATACTACACATATAAAATAAAAAGTAATATTTAAAATATTTATTTTTGTTAAAGTGTTTTTTATTGACTTTAACTATATATGAAGAATTGAATTTAAATAGTTTTTAATTAGACTACATAAGTTTTGTTAATATTAAAATCATTTTATGAATTTTAGTATTTATTGTGAATTTAGTACATAACTGAAAGTTGTATGATTAATTAAATAATTATAATGCTCACATATATACAATATAATCTTTACATTTAATTGAATTGTAGATTAAGAGGGGTGTATTAAATTGAGATTCTATTGAATTTTTTTTTTTAACTTTAAAAAGTGTTGGATTGAGAAAATCTATAGACTTCATGCAGAACTTGACTGACTTTTTTCATTGATTTACTTGGATTTTCATAGACTTTATAGGATTGTGGAATACATTTGTTTTATTGATTTACATGAATTTCCATAGACTCCGGCGTTGAAACCATTGATGCAAATGTATATGAAAAACACTTGTATATAAAAAAAAGTTATCCAAATTGTTTAGAAAAAAACAAAAATGTGTTAGTTAAAAAAATACATTATTATTTTCATCTTTATTTCCATCACCGTTATACTTCGCCCTCATTAGAAGTCTCTGGTTGTTAGAAGAGATTTTGAAGAGTGAGATTTATTTATATTTTTTGAAAAGTAGACTTGGCAGCGGGGCTGGGAATCCCCAAAGCAAACCGAGACGGAGAATTTTTTTGCCCCGTAGGCGGGGACCGGGATAGTATTCCCAGCCTGGGAATGATATAGAACCCACCTATGGGCACAAATATTGTGTCCACCGCTTACGTGGCAATGCCACGTAATATACATTCCTTTTCTTTAATCTATATCTTATATTTATTTTAGATTTCATTAAATCCATTTTTATACCAAAATCTTATATTTTAGTTTTCTTTCCATTAATATAGGTATGATTGATTTTTTTTTTTTGTAAAATTTTGAAGCGAACATTACAAAATAAAATTTTTAATTAAATAAATTTGGAAATTATTTGAATATATTTATTTATATATGAAAATTATTTCACAATTTTTGAAAACTTGGTTTGAAAAATTAAAAAAACCATTAAAAAATAAAACTAATTTAAAAAAAAAATTAAATCACAAATAATGTTTAGAAAATTATGTAATAATTATAAAATTGAGAGTAATATATTTATAATATTGCAGTTGCACTTAACTATAGTATAATAAAATATTAATTAAAAATTATAGCAAAAGCCAATGTACACCATTAAACACTATTAATAATTATAAATCCAATAAATTAATCTCAAGTCTAATAAATTTCATAAATGAAATGTGTGGTACCATTAGTCGTGGTTAGTGGTGCCGAAAAATATATCATGAAATGAGTGGATTTTTCAATTAATTGGCAAAAGAATTTGATTCAATTTTTATTTTACAGAACAAAAAAATAATCGTGTTTAATATTATAATTATTAAATATATTTCTAACTTTAATTGTGATTTAAATATTTTTTAATTTTCAATGTTTTCGTTATAAATTTCTTACATTTTCAAATCATTTTTAGATTTATTTAATCTTTAGATTTTATTTTATAATTTTTGGTTAGAAAACTTTACAAAAATAAAGGTCACTCATACATATTTCATGGAGTATAAGATTTTTATTGTAGAATTTGGATATAATCAAAATCTAAAATAAATATAAGATATAGATTAAAGAAAAGGAATGTATATTATGTGGCATTGCCACGTAAGCGGTGGGCACAATATTTGTGCCCACAAGCGGACTCTATATCATTCCCGATTTCCAGCCCCGGGGGATCCCCGTCTCGCTCTCCGCGGTGAGCCGCATTATTTTTTATATAATATATATATATATATATATATATATATATATATTATAATTTAAATTTAAAAGTAAATTACAAATAAATATTTCATAATTTCCTACTCAATTAACTATTTATTTAAAATTACATCTATATTTTATTTAGTATTATGTTATTAGTTCCAAATTATATAATTTTCACTTTAGTATATATGTTAATTAAAAATATTAGAATTAGAGGTTTTTCAAATTTATTTAAATTTAGTTTTTTTTTAACACCAACTTAAAATAATTATTGTGTATGATTAAATTTTTTATTTTAAAAATGAGATAAAAAAAATAATTAGGCGGGGAACGGGGAACCAGCGAGGCGGGGATGGGGTAAAAATTTCCCTATTTATTTCGTGGGGATGGGGAATGACTTCCAGTCCCCACCCCGCCCCGTTGACATCCCAATGGAAGAGAATCCAAGAAAGTCTATAGACTGTTGAATACCTAGAGATTTTTTAAGACTTTTTAAAATCTGTAGAAATCTCTGGTTATTAGAAGAGATTTTGGAGAGTGAAATCTATTTATATTTTGGAAGAAAATCCATGGATTATAAAAATCCATAGACTGTTGAATACCTAAAGATTTTTTTTAAGACTTTTTAAAATCCGTATTGAATACCTCATGATTTTTAAAAACTTTTGAAAATCCTGATTGAATACCCCCAGACTTTAAAAGTCTAAAAAAATTCCACAGACTCTATATCCAATACACCTCTCTAAATAAATTTAATTTAAACTTTTTATATATGTCATTATACGATGTCGCATTTAAAATTTATAATATTAATCCGTGCATCGCACGGGGGAAACACTAGTTTTTTACAAAACAGACTTTACTCATGAAATAAACGGGTTAATCGCATGAAATCCATACACAAATTAATTAATTTATTTTCTCAAATTTATTCGTGGTTTAAAAAATTGCACAGAACCTCCTCCTATAATTTAATAAATAATATTAATTCTCTTAAAAAAAAAAACGAGTTAACAATTCTTCTATTTTTCATAGTATGGTCTCAATATTTTAGCATTTGAAAAAACAAGATATCAAAATTAATAACACCGTTAATTCATTTCTAATTTTTATTTATTTATTTTGTAAACCATATGAGAATTTTGTGCGATCAACCCTGGAATAAACTATAAAAATACGATTAGTAAGTAATAGATTAACTAAATACATCTCATATAATAAATAAACCATCCAAATTGTATGTATAAATTGTAATCGAGCCGCGCAGATATGTAATGTGTGTCACGTTGAATGGAGAATGCAAATTCACTAATTCATTTACCACAACCACTGGGCAAGATTAGAAAAATAAACATTGTTTGACAAATTGAAATAATTAAGGTAAAGAATTATTAAACTTTTAGCCCCTAATTTCTGTTGAGAACAAAATTGCACATAGAGAAGAGGAAACTTGAAAATTTTAGATTGCCAAAGAATTTGACTCCGATGCCAGGATGGGTCACTATTTTCAAGAGATGGTGTTACAAGTTAATTGATGGGCTATTTATAACAGTGGAGGTCCTAGTTATGTTTTGTATAAAAAAATTAAAATACCTCAAAAATTTCTAAAATTATTAATATGTAAGAACGTTTGATTTGAACGTGTAAGATACATAACAGTATTTCTTCAAATTACTATAAAATCAAATGTATCTCACATACATTCATGTACTATATCATACGCCCTCCATTTCAGTGTAAATTTTCTATATTCTTTTGTATTCACTCTCTCCAAAAAAGTATGTATATTTTTTTTTTCACGTGGTTTAATGTGAAATGTCGGAGAAGGGTCTTGTAAGGTTCATTTATAAATAAAGTGATTGATTATAGAATGTATGTTATGCATACTTTTAGCCCGCATGGGCGTAGCTCAGTTGGTTCCTGGGTGACAGATTGCTACAAGGATGCAGGATCGAGCCCTGACAGCCGCAGTGTGGGGGATAGCTCCTTGTGGGCACCAGACACTGACACTGGTCCTCCCACCTAATGGGCAGCTGAGTCACCATGATTTACCTCCTTCACCCAATCCTGTTGGGCCAGGGGGTGAGGGCTTCGTCTTTTTGCTACAAAAAAGTATACTTTTAGTGGATAGATGAAATATAAATAAATTATTTATTTATTAATATATGGTTGACCATATAAATAATTTTGTATAAAATAATGGATAATACTGAGAAATTTATTGTGAAAAAGTCTGCAAAGAAAAATAACAAACTTACCCGAAACGAATGTGAGTATATATCTTCAATTACAACATTTCTTCAATTTGTTTTGCAGGTAAGTAGATTACATCTCCAATTTTTTGTTTTCCTGTCTTCGTTACCGGTGAGACTCGATTATAAAAAAATTCAATATTATTTCTTTATTGTTGTTTCATCCTCCTCTTTTCACATTCTCTGTTAATTGATGTACAATATTTTGTTTTGCAGATTTCGGCTCTATATTAAAAATATTGTATGTTTCTCCTTCTTTCCGTAAGTATAATAAATAGTAATTCACACAATAATTTTATTCACAGAATCATTTTTGAGCAAGTATACTAAAACACACACCGAATTATATGGTTTTTTGCAATTGATCTTCAAAATCCAAGAGCATGTCACTTGGGTGCACACAAGAATCACCTTTATAAATTATTCAATTATTAAGTTTAATTTGGATAAAAAGAAAATACAATTTTGAATCAACAAGTAATTAGAAATTTAGAATGGGGGAGTAAAAAATGAAAAAACCCAAATTAGCAAGGCTTTTCTACGGTGTTAGTAATATTAACACATCATTTACCGTAAAGTAATTGTTTTTTCTTTCAAAAATATAAAATTACGAAGTTACCTTATAATAATAATTTTTAAAAAAAATTATATATTTACAATTTAACCTTCTATTTAATACCAGATCAATTTTCACACCTTTCTTTTTAGGGTTCTTCTATGGTCAGTTAGAGTTTCACCCTTCCTGACGTCAGTAAACCATTTGAATACCGTTAGATCTTCAATCCAAACCAGGTGGCTTAGCCCACCTGGCCACCGGGTTCCTCACTCTAGTGAGTGACCTGGGTTCGATTCCCTTTGGGAACGAATTGGGAGGGAGTTATAAGGTAGGCTTGGAGATTTCTGGGAGTGTATGGAGACTTGGTGAACTAATCTAACTACTAACATTTACCGATCAAAAAAAAAAAAAAAAGATCTTCAATCCAACGTATAATATTTTTTTCAATTGATTGCACTTTGCATTATGACATTTGCACTATGCATATTACAATCGCACTGCATCGCCCTACTAATAAATTTAATTAATAAATATATAATGACAAAAATACCCTTTTAATTAAAAATAAGTAAAATATTTAATTAAAAATTTACATGGCTTATTTACATTTCATTTTAGAATTAAAATACTCTTTAGATACAACAAATTTATTATTAATTCATCCAATTAATTTATTAAGGGACGGGTATATCATGGAAATGGGTGACACAATAATGGTGAAGAGTTCATATGCAAAAGGCCGCATAGAAGATGCTGGCGATCATGAAGATGGTTGGGTTTTTTAATCTACTGCCGTCATTTCTCAGAACTGACATCAAAGTTCTAGGTATCCAGGTACCTAAGCCAAACAATTTTCTTAATTCCCCAAATCACAAATTATTTTAGAACCCTAACAAATTCGCATAAAATTGCAAAATTGTTGAAGATTTTAGGAGCGTTGCTTAGGAAGTATGTGGCTAGATATGGCTTGTAGTAATATTTGTACTTCACAATTCTGCTCAGTTGATTACCAGCCTTCCTTTAGGGTAATGCTATATTACTAGTGCTATGATTTTATGAAGCATTATTTATTTTTTCCAATCAGTTGGTACTATTGGTTCCTATTTTTTATATTGCTTTGTTTGAGATCGTATGATTAACCTTCATAGATGTCCTTAGTCATGGTGCTTGTATGTGTTTTACTGGGGCAGTATATGTATAATATATGAATATGATATTGCTAAGAATGGGCTAGTGATCATTTCTTAATTTGAGCCTTAATCTGAGTTATTGCTGCAGAATGACAGTTTTTTTGTATTCTATCTAGTTACACTTGGCGTTGTGCTCTCTAACCCGAATTGTTAGGATGTATAGATGGGGACCAGTTGATGTTCCACTATAAGAAAATATAAAATTGCCTACGAAAATTGTCAATGTGGCTACGAAATTTCCAACAAAAAATTTCGTAGTGAAAATTGCCGACAAATTTGCCTACAAAATTTCTAATTGTATAGGCATTTTCCTTCCTCGCCTACAAAATAATTTGCCTACAAATTAAAATTCCGTAGACAAATTGTGTTGTAGGCAAATGACTTGTAGGTAATTACACCTAGGAATTTTATTTCGTAGGCAAATTAATTCCGTAGGCAAATTGTTTCTAGGTCGAGAAATGTAGATGTTTACACAATTAGAAATTTTGTAGGCAAATCGTAGGCAATTCCTACTACGAACTTTTTTGTTGAAAAATATTATAGACAATTCTAATTTTGTAGGTAATTCTTTATTTCGTTGTAGTGTTTGTAACCATTTCCCACTTTTTGGTGAAGAAAAGTTGTGGCTGTAAGATGGAGGAAATGAATAGTCGAAAGATCCATAGGACTTTGTGTGACCTTGACACTCTCATCTCCATTACAATACATTATTGGTTCTATTCTGTTAGATGGTTAAGTAGTATATACATTCTTTAGTTAAGTAGTGCAGATATCTCAGTGTACATACTTTCTTTCTCATTTTGATCTCTTGATTCTATTTTATCATGCTTTATAGTTTGTCATTATTATATTTTTCTAATATTTTTACTATGCTTTATTATAATGTTAAGTTTAGTGCTTCTTCGTTGGGTCTAGCGATAACAACAGAAAAGTTGTGTTGATCATCTCCAAAATATTCAATAGTAATTTTATTTATCTAATTGCAGTTATTTGCTGATCTTGGGTCAAACAAACGGGAGAATGATCGTGCTTATTTCAATTCTGGTTCCTTACATTTTTCTCAATTTGCCCTCAGTTGTGTTCCACTTTTTAAGGTGATACTTTTTATCTGGTTTCTGTTCTCATATGTTTAATGAATTAATTAACAACTTACTAAACACCTAACATCTTAGTGCAGAGGAGATGTTGGTAAATGGATCACATTCATCGCAATTGCACCTAAAATAAGATCCCTACTTTAAAAAAGGTTTCACATTGGTCCATTTGTCTTAAATGTGGTGGCTCCTGAGTTGCACAAAGTTGTGTCTTGTTTCAAATTGTAAATTAGACCTTGGTTGGTAGCTCATTTGTTAGAGATAAGGGGTGTATCTTATTTAGATTGGCTGGAGATTTAAGAAGTGACATATATTAATGTTTGCTGGTTTTTTTTTTTATTATTTTATTTTATGAAAGTTGTTGTTAAAAGCTAGGAATATTTTAGGTGTTCTATTGTTGTAAAGGTTAGAGTAATCCTTGTACTCAAATGAATAAAATTTTATTCTGATTGAGCCTAATTTTCCTATTCTTTGGCAACCAAAAACATTTAACCTAAACTAATTAGCCAAAACTCTATATGAACAAGTGGTTGAGTGAGAGCTTAAAAAGAAATTGGTTTGAGAAATTTTTAGAAAATGTGGTTATAAAAATAAGAAATGGGAATATTTTTTAAAAGAGAAGAATAAAAGAAGAATCCTAAGGGAGCTAAAACGATATGTCGGTACAAGAGATATGAGGGGTCGATACTAAAAAAATTAAATGAAATGAAAAGTGGGGATGAGATTGTTCACTAGATGAGTCATTTTTCATATAATTCATCTCATCTTGTCTAAAGAGCCAACTTTACAATTCATGTTAAACACGTCCTTATTGGAAAATCAACAACACAAAAAATCATCCTAGTGAATACACATCCTTATAGGAAAATCAACAACACAAAAAATCATCCTAAAATTACTTATACGTCTTTTCAAAGTAGATATTTTGAGCAACAATCAACGCAAGACGACAAAGTGTAAATGTCTTTATATATTTTTACTTAATAAAAAATAAACAAGCGGATACAAAATATGGTAAATCTGAATCAGACTTAATATTTTACATCGGTTCCTGATTTTTTAGAATTTAATTATAGATTATATTTACTATATTCATATGATTGACGCCTACAACAATAAACCTCCTGCTTAAAACACTAAAAAAAAAACAAAACAAAGAAAACAAAAGCATTTGAATTGAATATTCATGATGCCAGATTATTAATATTCTTATCAGGAGTACCATAAACAAGGGAATTTTTAATAGTGATAAATAGCATATTAATCAAAGGCAACCTCAATGCTAGAAAGCTTAATGAAAGACGAAGTTAATTTTAATTTTTTTAAGAGGAAAATAAATATTCATAGCACGCCTTAGATATACAATAATTTGATACTATTTCAATCCAGTTTTATTTAAAACCAACCTTATTACTATAAAGGTCAATGTTATTGTCATATATAAATGATAAAATCTATAGACACACGAGAACACAAACACGATGATAATTGGTTTCCACACAAAGTTCTAGATTGAAACGTCCAAAGATAGAGTGTTTTCATTAGATTTGGTTAGAAACGTCCCCACATGATTTATTCTAATGATGATATTTGGTTTTCACACATGATGATAAGCCTCGCACCCTCTGTGTTTATCTGTGCAGCTCTTTCACTTCCAGTTAAATCTACAAAGTTCTGCAAAACATGAATACGAGATGAAGATATTAAAATGTTATTGACTAAAAGATGATAAGGAAATGAAAACCTTGATATTTCCAAGCTTGAAACATACGATCTCACACAATCTGAGTTGTCAAGGAGAGTACTTTCGATAGTTTGCATCAATCCATATTGAGGGTGTTTGCCTGAGCTTATAAGTTCTTTCAAACAACTTATAAGCATTATCAACGTGTTTGATAAAATAAGATGTTTGATAGTTTATAAGATCATAAAATAAGCTTCTAACAACTCATAAGCCGTAAAAAGATAAGTGGAGATTTCCCAACTTATTTTTCAAACCACCTCCATCTCCAATCACCCACCCGAGCTTAGAACCAACCTACCCCTCTCCCGCCCCCACCCACCTCTACTTCAATATAAGAAATTAAAAATATAATTTTTTTTATTAAAATTAAAATATATTTATTATAAATTTTCAAAGATTTTATAAGTTGTACTACCCCCGTCCCACAATTAACTTCACTATTCATCTCTCTTCAAGCATTTTTAATTTACACCTCATTTCACTAAATGTTACATAGCAAAATATATTCATTTTGTTTCATTGACTTAAATTGAATAATATGTCATTCTAAAAAAAGTAAAATTATTCATTTAAATACTATAAATTGAGCCTCACATTAAAAGTCAAACGGGGAGCAAATTGCGGGACGAAGGGAGTATTAGCCAACCACTTTAACAAAGTATAAGCTATTTAAAAATTACATCTTATAAGCTCTTAAAATAACTTATAAAATGTTAGAGCTTATAAGATGTTTCAAATAAACTTAGTCAAACGACTCTTAGTTAAAAGAACTAAGTGTGTGCTCAATGTATTTCTCTAATCCAACAGCAAATGAAAGCAAACAGACCAACCTTATTATTTGATGTGATCTACAGCTATAAGTGCAGTTTCGCCAACTTGTCTTTTGAGCTGCAAGGGGTAGAATGTTCATAATTATTGTTACTTTCATCTAATACATATACAGTAAAACCTCTAAAAAAAATACTCTATTAAGGAATAAACTCTCTTTAGGAATAAAAATTCATGGTCCCAACTTGGGACCAGTTATAATTTGGAATAAACTCCATATTGTCATAATTCATATTTTTTCAAGTCCCAACATAAAGAAATACACCTCCATTTAGGAATAAATCATAATAATATATATAATTTTACAATAGATTTAAGTTGATTTAAAATACTTGTTCAAGGTTGATTGTGACAATGATTTAATCTTTTGTGTTGTAACCTTATCCTTCAACTTGCGTGTGCGCATTAGCTCGCCATTATATGCGTGAAGAAAATTTTGATTTGATGTAATTGATAAAAAAAATGTATTATACATAGTATTTATAGATGAAAAAATTAAAGCAATCAAAAGCAAGTACATGCATCTATGGTGGGTGACTCTTGAGTATTGTCTTTTCATATTACGTGAGTAAATTAGTTCAATTAAGTTCAACACATTACATGTATCTACTAATTATACCATTATATAATATACATGCATTAAAAAAAAAAAACCTTATAACTCTATTTAGGAATAACCCCCATTTAGGAATATTTTTTTGTGGTCCCAAGGATATGACTATAGAGAGGTTTTACTGTATAACTATAACCCGCATCACGTAAAAATGCTTTGGTAGTTACCATGACAAATATGGATTAAATGTCTCAAGTGTTGATCATATTTCGCTATTTTTGACACTAGTTTCTCAACTACAATTTCTGCAAATCTGTGTTCTTGTGAGTGGAAACTAATAGTTGGATGTGCGAGGCTTGTTAGAATAAATCTGGATTAAAATGTCCAAGGATCGATGGAGTTGCTTATCTGAGTCTTACAAACGCAACGGGGCTTACCAATTTGAAAAGAAAACATGTTACCATTGGCTGAAGTTCATGGGGCTTATTATCTTCTTCCGGAATCCCTTGGGCACATAAAAAATTTCTGCAACATCAAAACACAAACTTTAAAAGGTACAAAGGAAGCGAGGACCTAAAATAACAAAAAAGGAACTCTTTAGACATCGGAGTCGGAGTTGAAGTCGGGGTCGGAAATTGAAGTTGATCATTGATAAGTTGAACCACTCACCGTGAGCCGCCACAACAACTACAACACCACACACAATACTCAATTCTAAATCTATTGTTCTCAAATCTTACACTATAAAAACACCAAATATTAATCAAAGTTCTTGATTCTATGGAAAAACGCAGTTAGGGTTCATATGGAAAGAAAAGGGGAAAATCGAGAATGGAAGTATTTTTTTTTAACACAGTAAAATAATTTTCATAACATTTGGGCAATTAAATAATATAAATTTGTAAAATCCATAAATTCTAAAAAAGAAATAGTATAAGTGTAGTTCAGTAATTGTATAATTTTTCTAATAAAAAGTAAATAGTTTATCTAATTGCGAAGCTATATCACCATTGGCGAAACAAAATGATTTGTCAACATTTTACTGGTTTACTGACCGTAGAAAAGCCCTTCTTTTTATCTGTCTCCCACATTAGTTTTTAGTTTCACAGCTCAAAAAAGAATGTTTTCTCACGGCTCTTACCCTAAAAAATTTAACTTATTTATTCATTGTGTCATTACTTTTTTACACAAACAATTAAAATTGATTTGACATAAATTCCCTACTTTATCACTTTAGTAATATAAAAATATAACTTCTCTTAATTTTTTTGCTCAAATTAGTATGAAAACTAATTTGAGACAAAAGAATTAATAATCAACGAGTCAATAATCACTGAAAATAATCAAACATTTCTTAAATTATCTGGAAACCAAAAATAACAACACTATGTAAAATCAAATCAAGATCCCCACTTTTTTGTTCTTTTCTCAAAACTAAATGAGGAACCCTAATTTTTTTTGTTCCTTGAGGATGGAGAATCATATATGAAATTGAAATGTATTCTTATCATCTCAGAAAGTCAATACACAAGAAATAACATTTAAAAAAGAGAGATTTGTGAGGAAAACATATTAAAGAAAAAGGGGTGGTAGATGCTAATGCAGCGATCAAATTTTGAGGTAGTAGAAATCGATTGAAAATATTGAGATGTTTTTCCGAAGATTAAACAAATAAAAGAGACTCTCTTTCTGACATGATCTTATAAATTAAACAAATTTTAATTTATTTAACAAAATGTTGAGTATACCTTTAGATTCTGCAAACTAAAACACAGAAAATAATGTAAAAAAGTTAACCAAAGCAAAGGGAGAAATATGAATATCACAACAGAATTTTGGTAATTCATTGCCGCAATATTCAGACATTAAACCCCAGTTCTATTATTCATACTCCAACTAACATATATACCCCATTAAAAATATATATTTTTATTTAATTACTATACACACCCCTGATTTAGACTATTTTATCCTAGGCGAAAAACAGCTATAGTTAAACTAACTTTAAAATACAAATATTGTGGCCGCTGCCAATACACAATTCTATTTATTCACTCATAATAGGTCGAAATTAAACCAAAAACTGTGCTTGAATTAACATAATGTAATGAATATCCCGATACTTAAACATGAAATGTGACTTTGGGTAGAACTTGATCTGTCTCTTGAAAAAAATTTGCCTTTGTTCTATTAGTGAATTTTTCTATTCGACTATTGAATTGCTTAATAGGTTAACTAATTTTCACATTTTGGTTCCAACCAATTTGATATTATTACTGTTATTCTATTTCAAGAAGAATAATACGATTAAACTTCGAGTTTGGAATGTTAGTCACATTTGGTACCATTATTTCGAATACAAAAGATAAAATATAAAATTCTGTTCTCGTTGAGGACATGCTAGATGACACATTCAGCCTCGATGAACATGAAGTAATCTTGAGGAAAGAGGCTACTGCAGTGCTTCTCAGGGATTTAAATTGGCGGGAATCGGGATAACCTTCTAGCTCAAAATCACGAAGCAGGTGGATCAAAGAGGGAGATGTCAACTCTAGTTATTTTCACAAAGTCATTAACAAGAGAAGGAAAAGGAACAAGTTGATTGGTGTAGAATTAAATGGAGAATGGTATGAAGAAGTTGACGATGTAAAAATAGGGATCATGGAGTTTTTCAAAGGACACTTCCAGAAGGATAGTTTCTCAAGGCCGTCACTGATTGAAGGCTTCGCTAATAAAAGAGTTTCAGATTCAGATAATGAGATGCTGATAGCACCATTCTCAGAAGAGGAAATTAAGGAAGTTGAGTGGTCTTGTGATAGCTTAAAGAGTCTCAGACCCGATGGGTTCAATTTTTGCTTTCTCAAGGAATTTTGGCACATTTTAAAACCTAATGTGAAGAGGTTAGTTGCTGAATTTCAGCAACATGGCAGAATCGTAAAAGGCCTGAATCCTTCTTGTATCGTACTCATACCAAAAAAGGAGGCGTCAAGCGGTCTGAACGGTTTCAGATCAATATCTCTCATTGGAGGAGTATACAAAATTCTTTCTAAGGCTTTGGCGAGAAGATTAAGCAAAGTTCTTGCATCCATCATCTCAGAAAATCAAAGCGCTTTCGTGGGCAATAGACAAATCTTGGACAGAGTGATCTTGAATGAAGCGATAGATGAGGTGAAGAAAAGAAAATTGAAAAGGATATCTTTCAAGATCGACTTTGCTAAGGCCTACGACTCGGTCGATTGGGGTTTCTTAAACCTGATGTTAGAACGCTTTAATTTTAGCCCGATTTGGAGAAAATGGATAATGGAATGTGTGACAACATCGACTGCATCGGTGTTAGTGAACGAAAGTCCATCCGGGGAGTTCAAGTTGGAACGAGGTCTGAGACATGGAGACCCCCTCTCTCCTTTTCTATTCTTGATCATAGCCGAAGGGTTGAGCATACTGATGACGAAGGCAACTGAGTTAGGACTGTTTGGGGGTGCAAAAATAGGGCGGAATAACATCATAATGTCTCACCTACAATTTACGGATGACAGTATACTGATGGGGGATGCAACAGTGGAAAATGCTTGGACTGTGAAAATAATTTTGAGATGTTTGGAGTTGGCTTCTGGGTTTAAGGTTAACTTTGAAAAGAGCTGCATTTATGGGATTAGTGTTGACAACAACAGACTTGGGAAATGGCAGATATTTTAAGTTGTTCCATAGGCTCAATCCCATTTGTCTACTTAGGGATCAAAGTTGGGATGAACCATAAAAATAGCGCGGAATGGTCAATCGTGGTGCAAAAGATTACAAATCGTTTACGGGGATGGAAGGAGAATAAAACCTCATTAGACGGCATAATCACCCTCTTAAATGCGGTTGTTTCTTCTGTGTCTCTCTAGTACCTATCCTTTTACCAAATTCCTAAAAAAACCCTGTCTGAAATCGTGAGCTTACAACTTAATTTTTTATGGTGGGGGAGGGGGGGGGGGGGGGGAGGGAGTGGGGAGAGTAATAGAAAAGTAGCGTGGGTCGAGTGGAGAGCAGTGTGTAACCCAAAACATCTTGGGGGTCTCGGAGTAAAGAATTTGAAATTTTTTAATAAAGCATTGTTGGGCAAATGGGCATGGAGATTTTTTTTGGGGGGGGGGGGGGGAGGGGGGGAACAGCTAGTGGGTGCGGGTAGTGGAGTCCAAATATGGGCTAAGGGAAAATAGCGGAGGTGCTTTCTTTAGTGAGGGTGGGGGCTGGTTGTGGTCAGGGTGGTGGAGAGATGTAGTGAGGTTATCTTTTAGAGTGGAGGAGTTTGGTTTAAAAGTAGATTAACTAGGATGTTAGGGGATGGTTTGGGTACTAACTTTTGGGAAGATGATTGGACGGGAGAGGATCCCTTAAAGCTGAAATTCCCGCGTCTCTTTCAGCTTTGTAGGGATGAGATAAGTCGGGTTGGGGGTATGGGAGTGTGGGAGGGCGAAAGGTGGAGGTGGGGTTGGGAATGGAGAAGAACATTATTTGATTTGGAACTTGACATTTTTAATTTACTTTTTCTATACTCAACAGGTTCACCTTGAGGCAGGGAGTCGCAGATTCATGGGGGTGGATGGGAAACTCTAATGATGGCTATAATACGAGAAATGCTTACTCGATTCTTGCAGAGCTAAGAGACACAACAACTAATGGTGAAGAGAAAACACATGGATTCAAGCTTATTTGGAGACATTTGCGCCGGTTGAAAGTAATGGCCCACGAGTGGAAAGTCATCTGGGAAAGGCTGCAGACAAGAGCCAATTTTCTTAGAAGAAACTTAATCCACTCGATTAAGGATTCAAGGTGTGCCCTGTGTGAAATACATATAGAGACCGACATACATATTTTACTTGAATGTTCTTTTTCTCACAAGGTGTGGATGGCGTGCTTTAAATGGTTGGAAATTACTACTATCTTGCATTCTTGCATTCTATCTAATATTATTGCTCGTAGTCGAATATTGAGAGGCAAAATAGAGAAGAAAGTAGCTGTAAAGATTTGGTTATGTGTGATTTGGAGATTGTGGAAAGGTATGAATGATTTGATTTTTAATGGCGTGAAGTTTTCTATTGATAGAATTGTTGATGATATTAAGTCTAAACTTTGGAGTTGATTTTTTGTTAATAAAGTAGGGTGTTCAAATTTTTCGTTTTGTGATTGACTTGTAAATTCGAGATTAGTGTTAGACTGCTAATTGTTGTATTCTTGTACATTTGTAGTCTTTGGATTTTCCTTGAACCCTTGTGAATAAATTTATTTTACTGATAAAAAAAAAAGATAAAATATAAAATTCACTTTATAGCATGAAAACCAACACACATACATAACAGTACTCTTGCTTGAACAATGGAGCATGCAGTAGAGCGTCAAAAAGAGCGAAAAAAGAAAAGAAATTTAAATTATAATTTAAACATAAATTCTAGCATGCAGTTGAATTTTAAACTCAATTTTGAATTTTTTTTCAAAACACACACTAACACACCAAACTATTTTTTTTTTTGACAATCAGGGTATTACTAATTACTTCTTGTGGTATTACTGATTATTTCTTGGGGTATTATTAATTGTTTTTTGGGGTATTACCGTTTGAGATATTTTTTTCAAAATTCAAATGCATATCATGCACTCAAGTGTACACTAGAACTACTATAATTTAAATATACTCCCTCCGTCCCCTCTTAAATCTCAGAGGTGAGTGGACACAAATTTTAAGAAAAAATATTTTATTGATTTTTTCAACCAATGAATGAAGAGTATTTTGAAATAAAATAGGTATTATGAGAGTGTTTTATTTACATATTTGGAATGTGAAAGTTATTGTGGAACGTCTAAAAAAAGTGTGAAAATTATTAGGGAACGGAGAAAATATTTATATTTGGGAAACTTAGACATTTAGGGGACGCTTGGTTAAGAACACTCCAATGGTAATGAGAATAAAAAATTGTTTTCCATCTATGCCCCCATAACAAAAATGATATGTTGGGGGGAATAATTGTTCTAATGGTGGTTGCATTGCTAGTGACATTCCTAATTTTGGAATAGAAGTAGATAACAAAATGTGTTGGTGGTTGTTGGTGGAGGAATAAGAGAATTGTAGGAGGAAAATAGGGTAATCAAAATGGAGTATTGATTACCTTATTTAGGAAGAAAGATAATAATTTTGTTATAATGAACCTTCATAATTACACTAATTTTTAATCTAATTCTCATTACCATTGAAGAGTTGCTAACCAAACGACCCCTTTATTTATGATTATTTTATCCAAATAAAATTTATATTTAAATAGTATTTATATTTATGATTGCATATAATGCAGTGAAAATGCGTGAAGTGCAATCATTTAAAATTTAAAATGGATGCCGCCGTACCTCTCATAGTACACACTTTTTGAATGTACATACATTAATGCGTGACTTTTATAATTTTGTAAATTATACAACGTAGTAAATCATGAGTATAAGTTAGATAACGTGATCAATCATGTAATGAACGAGAACGAGTTGATCCTCGACTTGATGAATTTTCATGTGAATTAGGCATGGTACTAAAAACGTGTGGATCCTTATTCTGTTCAGACACTTGAACATTTTTTGAGGATAAAATGATACTTTATCACTACTATATAACGTGATAAATCATACAATGTGCGAGTTCATCCTCAACTTGATGAATTTTCATGTTTAATTAGATGTTTTACTAAAAATGTATGGATTCTTATTTTACTCAAACACTTTGAATATTTTTTGTGAGGGTAAAATGATACTTTCACTATATATAAAAAAGTTTGTTATATGTATCCATTCTAAAAATAAAAGAATAAATTAATTAGAATAACATTTCATGAAGTTAACATTATATCAACTTAATCACACCATAATTATCAAATAATAAATAATTTAACTCATTTGCTGATAAAAAATTACTATCTTTTACTTTCTTCATAAGTAATATGAATACGAGTGTCCGGACCTAGTAAGAATTGATTGGTGATGGACTAGGCATAAATTGCTCTTAAAACTAGAGCATACAAGAATTAAATGAAATAGCAAAGTTAGGCAATATACTGTCTAGTTGATGAAAAATTTAATGGATTGACATAATTTTTTTGTAAATTCAAGGACCCATTTTTGTTCTAGATTAAAGATTTTGTGTAAGATTTCATCAATAGTCCATGCACTTCCTCTTTTCATTAATTTTTTTTTCTTTTGATTTTAAAAAGATTTTATTGAGAGCAATTTTAATTATCCAACTACAATCATCTCCTTCGTGGAAGATAACCAATCACACAACATACCTATAATTCAATGGTGGGGCGAACTAGAAATAAGGGGGAAAAAATACATAAAACTACCAGTTTGTTTTATACTTCCTCCATTTTATACTAACAGTAGGTTTATGAGTTAAATTTTGTTTTAATTAAAGAGATATTATAAGTATGGTGTAATTATTTTTAGGATCATAACTTAAGAGTTGTGGCAAATAAGAGATGGTAACTTTTCAACTACAAAACAAGGACCACAAAATAAAACAATATCATTAGTCTTCAACGAAAATAATTAATACCGTTCATAGTTCATGTATAACAATTTTCACTTTATACCTTGTCATAATATTAGTAATTGAAAAGTGAATATTTGATATTTACTCTATAATATGTTTGTAATTAGACTAAATTCAAGCAAATAATATTTCTGATCGAATTTCAAGATCTCATGCATTATATATCCACATACGTTTAATCACTTGTATATTAATATAAAATTTAACTTTTGTTGACAACCATCAAATATTCAAATATATGATAGGAAAATCCTTTTAATTATTGTATCTCCTTTTTAGAAGGATTTCGCCCATTAGGATCTCGCATTTCATCATCATTAAATGCATACGGAATAAAAAAATTAATAAAATACTCCCTTGAATTTTATCCCATAAATTAAATATTTTACCAAAAAAGGATACAAAAGGTCATTCTGGTCAATTCCCCTGCACCCACAGAATCCACGTTATATCTAGGAAGTTTCCCAAGGGCGTTTTCGTCCTTTCAAGTCCTCCTTAGCCAAAAACACCTAGAATTGCAGACCTTCTCACCTTATTTCAACGCCCCCCTCTCTCTCTCTCATCCCAATTACAAAAGAACATTATGAGAGTAAAAATAAAACAAAAGGTGGTAGATGCATGAGTAAAACAGCAACTGCTAGGTTGTATATTTACAAAATCATTCTCTCTCTCTTTCTATAAAATTCTCACCATCTTTCTTTTGTAATCCACACAAATTAAAACCCCCCACCGCCAACTAACCCTTTTTTCTCTACCCTGTTTCTTTCCTTTGTTTAATTCTTGAAGGTACTCTTTATTTAATTTCACAAGAAATTAAACTTCGCAATGGCTTCTTCTGATATATTTATTGGAATTTCTAACCTTTGTAAACTGTTTTGTCTGCATCTGTTGACTTACTAATTGCTGTTTTCCATATGGGTTTTTTGGCATTGGCTCTGGATAATGCCAAGATTCTGTTTTTGAGCTCTGTTTTGATTGATTTCTCTCTTAAAAGTTGTGGGTTTTTGTTTTCTTGTTGGGGATTTCGCCTATGTGTTCTTGTCTACATGAAAGGTGGTAGGTTGGTGGGTGGGGTTGACTTGCGATTCTTCTAAAATCAACAATTTGGGCATTTATGTAGATTTGATGAAATTCATTTTCTGTTTATGTAGATGAGTAGTTTTTGTTATAACTTTATTGGAAAATTGTATCTATTGGCTGTCATTCCATTCTACCACCTTTGTTTCTTTTGGGAATTAATGCTATTTAGGGTTTTCAAGATTCTTGTCACCTTTGGACTTGTATAGCTTTTATAAGTGTAGAGTTTGTTATCCAGTTGATTTTCTGAATTGAATCGATTCGCCAAAATTTTGTCTTTATGGTTTTGCAAGGATAGTTGAGATTGGTATTGGCATTATCTTTCTTGTTTTGGGTCTAGTCCGGTGATGTGGTTGATATGGGGGATGAAAGCAATCTATGTGTTTCGTCTAACGAATTTGTCAGTGGCAATGTTATTGCCCCAAATTAGTAATCAATCTTTTAAATTAAAAATAATGTGATGTCAAAACGGGTGCAGAATATCGGGATGCCTCGAATTGGCTTTCGAAATTATCGTCTTACTTCCAAGTATAGAATGTAGGGGAACTTATCTGTGTTTATATCGTTAGTGATTTATCTTATTATTATGTCTAAATAGGACCACATATGTTCAGAGTATCTGCCTTTAAAACTCTCAAAATGTCGTAAAAAATTAATCTTTCTCCCAGTTACATATCCGTAGGTATTTGGCTGACTTATTCCTTTGCCTTGTAGAACTGAAAACAGCCATGGTGAGCATTCGGAGACGCAAGCTCTTAGCGATGTGCTCTGGTACTCCAAATTCCTTCTAAAGTTAGACACGTTATTAATTGATAAGTTATTTTACACAATAAAGTTATGCATAGATATTCTATATAATTGATAAGACGATTCTTTAATTTGTCAGTTCATTGGTATGTTTAAAACCTCTTTCCATGAATTTTAACTTCTACTTCGTATAATATCATAGGAAATAGTTCGTATTTGGAACCGAGTTCACAGGTTTCTGAGCAAAAACTGACTCCTCAAAACGGTGCTGAAGATACAAAACCATTCAGCATTCAACCTAATGGTATTCACAAGCCAAAAGAAGTAAGCTTCGATTTACCAAATCTCATATATATCTTTTAAGTTCTATGTGTGACTCGCCATTCACGTTTTACTTTATAGGCTTCGTTTATTAGCCTTTAACAGTTGAAATAAGGTTGTGTGTAAATGTTCTGATGGCACTGAGTTCTGAAATATCGCAAATTTGTATTTTCACATATAAGCTGATAGATCCATTGTAAATATAATAGCATGCAGTATTATGCTTTAGTTTTATAAACAAGATCCTTTTTCTTTTCTTTTTCCCCTCTTGATAAGAGTGATATTCAACTTAATAACTCTTACTCTTTACTGTGGACAGGCCTATAGAATTTCTCCATAAAGGTCATTAATTTTCATAATTGTAGATTATTTTATTCTGGGAAACTTTAAATGAGAAGTATCTAATAAGTATATAGATTGCTAAGCACTACTGTTGGTTCTTATGGTAGAGGATAGCAGTTGCTTATCGTTTTTGTTCAAATTTTTGACATATATAATGATTCTCATTTATCTATTTGCTTTTTCTTTTTGAAACTTATGCCTATTTGTTTTTTGCAAATGCATTTTAATGAGAGTAATTAATTTTTATTGTTGTCTAGGAAACCACCTTGGAAACTGGGCCCAGTTCCTCAAATGTATCTGCTGCTTCCAGTCCACCGGTTCAGCATTTAACTGGTTTGTTTCTCGTATTGAATCAATAAATCTTTCAATGTATTTCTCTAGCAGCTTCAATGTTGCTATATGGTAAAATGATGCTAAAATACTTGAAATTTTTCTTTTGTACATTTCTATATGATGATTTGAATTAAAGATTGAACCGATATAAGGGTTAGTGCTTAAATCACCTGAATTTTGACCCTCGGAAAAAGGAAGTTTTGTCTGTTCAATTGCTTGAATTTGCTTAATTCCCTTGTATATTTGTATAACCACGTGTCCATAACCAAACATAAGTAGCTCCAATAAGACGAGCGTGTCTGAATTTATGATGCAAGCTGTAAATAGCTTATTTTCGACTACGTGGGTCCAACTCTTCAATGCTTGTCTGTTATGTATGCACTGGCATATCAAATGAAAAGGTAAAGCTCTTAAATCTTCTTTACCTCTTTTGAAATGTATGTCGAGGCCTTATATGGCCTTCCTTTTTTTCCTAATTGAGCGTGCCTAATACTATACTTGGTTGATTCAAGGGTGAGTTGGCTTCATATATGACAATTAAGAAGAGAGAGAGAATCTTTATTTGGAAACAATTTTGAATCTATGCTTTATAGGATACCTATTTTACATCCCGAAACGCTCTTTTCTCAACGCTTTCCTTATATTGTACCTAATTACCGTTAATAGATTCCTTTTTTTATCGTTCTGTTTCCATTATTGCAGAGGTTAAACGCAGAAAGCGACACAGGAGGAAGCAAGTCGAGAATCAAGAACCATGCATCATGCGAGGCGTCTATTTCAAGAATTTGAAATGGCAAGCTGCCATTAAAGTCGACAAAAAACAGATCCATTTGGGAACCGTCGCCTCTCAGGAAGAGGCTGCTCGTTTGTATGACAGGTGTCCTATATATCTATAAGCTTCTTTTGCCCAATGTGTAGTAGATATATTGCATGAATTAGGGCTTAAAAAGACATTCTCAAAACATGCAGGGCTGCATTCATGTGTGGAAGAGAGCCCAACTTCGAACTACCCGAGGAGGAGAAACAAGAGCTGAGGAAATACAACTGGGACGAGTTTTTAGCCGCCACTCGTTCTGCCATTACTAACAAGAGTAAGTAAGCATTTGTGCTTGTTGAAATTTTTGTTTCATTGAGTTTAATCAAGACTTTTGGATGTCCAGAAAGCCAGAAACGAAGCAGCGCGATTGGTCCGCGTAGAAAACTTCAAGACAACGATTGGGAAGGCGATCAAGGTTCGGCTTCTGAAGATGATACAACCGCGTGAAAGGTGATTTTTAGCTCGAGGCGAAGAAGCTTCATTTATCTTTATTCGATTCTTGGTATATAAACAGCCCCAGCCCCTATTAGGGCAGATTCCATAGAGAAATCTAAATACTATGTTTTGATGAAACTACAATACGATGTCATTTCATCGTCGTCTGGATTTTCTTAAATTCAATGTACCCAGACAGAGGGAACTGATGTTTATCGTTTTAGTTCTTGCCTACATCTCTTTTGAGTACTTAGTAGCTTAATGCAATTTTTTATTGTTCCCCATAGAACATGAAAGCGTAAGCTTAAGACGTGAGTTGGGATTCTTATTACGAGCCTATTGAAGTATATGCTAGCAACTCCTCATAGGTTGATACGAAACTAAAATGTAGAAGACAAACGAGAGAATTTTGTTAACTTTAGAAAGTCCAAAGTTGGCTGGTTCGCAATGAAAAGGTTTTGAAACTTGCAATTATGTAAATTAAAAGAAATGCCAGAAAATGGATTTGGTGTTTGAAGCTTATATGTGATCCACATCATAGGCGCATGCCGAGTAGTTGTAGAAAACGAGTCTTGATACGTGAAACTAGGTGAAGGTTACTTTGCATAATGTGAAAACTACATCCCATCCTGGCCTTGATTGCAAAACATAGATATAGATATGAATAACAGAACGGGGCAAGAAATATGATCCAATTGCAAAATACAGATATAAATAGAATCAAATAAACATCCATTAAAATCCTCAACAAAAAATTACAAGAAACAGCAAAATAAAATAAAATATTGAACTCAAAAGGATGCCGATCCCACTCCAGGCATGAAAAAGTTCACTGCTTCAGTTGGTTCAAACCAACCATACTTGTCCATAACCATCTTCACCAAATCTCCAGCAGCATATGAAACTCCAGACACACTGATCGCCATACTCATATAATACATTATCGATTTAAAGTAGTCGCCCACCGTCTTCGATCTTCTTACGTAAACCTTAGCTATTGCAAGAAGGAAAATACATGCAAAAGAAGCTATTCCTACTGCCAAAATCTTGTAGTCTTTGTTGTCACTCTCGCGGAAAGTGAACCCGTAAGTTATGGGAGGTATGAGGCCGAATGCGAGGTATGAGAATACCGCGAACGATGCATGTAGGGGGAAGTGCCCCCTTCTACCAAGTGCTTCATGGTACTTGTCTTTACGCCGCTGCTCTGAGTTTGAGACATCGTTTTTCAACTCCATAAGCTGTAAAATTATCGCGTAAAATCTCATGTACTCTTGACTTTAGATGAAGTTTTGGATTGTTTTAAGGTTGGAGAGAAACTTACATTCTGTCCGAAAATAATAAGGCCGCTGAATAGCGTTGCCAATCCAATGGCAATGATGTTCACTGCAGAATGTCAAATATACAAGAATTTATCTGATTTAATTCTCACAATACGTCTGTTATACATATATAGATTTTCTTTTTGTGTTCAAATTGAGACACGTACTTGTAGTTGCATCCGAAGCAGCTGCAGAAGAGACGACACTCAAGCTAGTGATCAGCTCGATTAAACCTCCATACACGATGCATTTCAAGATTTCGAGTGATCTAGAACCATTATCAGATCTAGTGATTGCTGCTAGATTACCAAAATTAGCCTCATTTTTTGCACGTGTACCACTAGTTTCGCCTATGCCTTCTCCATCTAGCCCTGCAGATGTTCTAGACACGTAAAGGGTATGTTTGAAACGAGCATATATACGTAGCGAACAAGAATTCACCTCGAGTTTTATTACTCTGGTCCTCTTTTATTTCATTTCCCCCTCCAACTATAAACACAACAATCATTAACTTTAATCAAACAAGAGATTACATCATTAATTATGACATTCTTGATCACTTTTATAATCTCAAAATGATTGATTGATTATTACCTCTTTCATCTGGAATGTTAATTTTCACATCTCCACTTGGTAAAGAAGGATGTGGTGAAGAAATTGCATGAAATTGCCCCGGTTTCTTGGTACTTTCTTCTCCGTTTTTCTTTTCCCCATTAGGTAAAGAAATTGAATGAAATTTCTTGATACTTTCCTCTTCGTTTTTTCTTTCCCCATTAGGTAAAGAAATTGCATGAAATCGTCCCGGTTTCTTGATACTTTCTTCTTCTTGTTTTCTTTCTCCATTTTGCTTGACTTGATCACTACCTGCGCAACAACATGAGCAGGGCCGATCCTAAGAATTTTTTTGTTCCGAGTCGAACTTCAAAATTTATTACATTAGTGATTGTTGGACATTATATATATACCTTGTGATTCCTCTGCATTTACATTCTCCGTCCCGTTGTCAAAGATTTTAAACGCGTTTCCACCTGAACCCGATTACATACACATTATGATACAACGAATGACTCTTGATCATTTTTAGCGTCGAATAAACGAGCCTTGATTCATTTAGCATAAATATCAGAAAATACCTTGTTTGATAGTACTTGTGGAGCCTCCTTCAGAAACAGGAAGGTTGGCTTCAACAATTTGTGTGGGTTCTTGTTTTCCTTTGGATCCAAATAGTCGAAAAGGGTTCAGACAGTTCCCTGCTTAAGGAAACAATACTTATTTCAACAACGGTTATTTTAGGAAAATACAACATGAGTTAAATTTGTATGCTTCAAGAACTAGTGTTGTCCCATTTTGGTTTTGAAGAAGTGAACCTTTTCTATTCAAAAATCACAGAAAAATTCAACCTTTTTGGAATCAGTAGACAACTATTTTTTTAAGTCAAGGTTGTTGGGTTAAAAAAGAGAATGTACCTGAAGGTATGAAGATGCTGAAGCATTCCAAGCATCCTAGGAGATTAAGGGGCTTGTCTCGTTTCCTTCTACGAAGAACGACCTTTGTGATGCGAGAGCTACAGTTCGGGCAGTAAGGAGTGTGTGTATGAGCCTTCTCCACCGCTCTCTCGAATTCAAGCTCTATAACTTCTTCATCACTATCTTCCACTAAATCAATTCTTACACTATCTTCTTCTGATCTCCGCCCAAAACCAGACAAGACTTGTTCATCAAGATTCCCACCATTTGGATTATTGATCACATCATTCACTAGTTTTGGAATGTCTAGATCCTCTCTTATCACATCTTTGTCCGGAAGGGATGATTCCACCCTACTTTCTGCCAACAGACATTCATCTTTGCAATTATGCTTTTACCACTTATATATAGGTCCATAAATTTTATAGTATGCAATTAATACTATTAGCCGTATTCACTGATGTCATTACACTTGTAAACTGCAATCTACTCACATAATCTAGAATTTTATTTTGAGGGGATGGAAATTTTAAATTATAATGCCATATATATTTTCAATTTAAGAGAAAACAATTCATGTAAATAAAGGTTAAAAAATATATTTATTTGTTAATTCATATATCGCTCCCACTCCCCTTAAATTTGTTAATGCTAAGAAAAATAATAGCAATATAGTGGAATTGGCAAGAAGGGGAATTATACATTTTTATGAGTTTTTAGTTATACAAATTTAATTAAAGATTTTAACTAGATTACTAACCTTTATGGTAATGAATGAAAGATTTCTGATGGACATGATCAATCGAAGGATGTGCAAATTTGTGTGCCCAAATGCAATGATGGCATTTCCAAATTCCTTCATTCACAAGCAAGCCAAAAAAAAATATGTCCAAATTTTGCCAACCACTTAATTTGCTAGTATCAATTATTGTAATAAAAATATGGCAAAATATTTTTTCTAGTCCCGTTACTTTGTCCACTTGTTGCACTCCATTTTTTAGAACTAAATTAGTTATGTTAATTTTTTAAAATTTAATATTTAGTCATTTTTACAACAAATGAACAACCGAGTTTGAATTTTTTTTTTTTTTTTTCCTTTTTGAATTATACATTGTTAACTTTTTTTTTTTTTTTTTGTAATTTTAAAAGTTAACAGGAGACAAAATTCAATTTGGGAGATAAAAATAACATTTTCCTAAAAATATAGTACTATACACTTGAATTTACTTCATATTTTATTTTTCAAAAAATCTCTTATAAACAAGTTTCATAATATAAAATTAATATCATTAAATTTATTCACTGATATCATTACATGCATATTATTAGACTTATAAACTAAAATTGCAGTGTAAAATATTATAGTATCAGTAAATACATTTAATAGTACTAGTTTTATACTATGAACAAGTTTCACAGGAGACCTACTCTTCGATTTTTTTAGGATTGTCAAATTCTTTTTATAGTTTATATTAATGTGTTTCGTTGATATATACTACGTACATAAAATGTTCATACTATTCATATGCGTATGTATTGTATATATTGATAATATGGAGCAAATACGAAATATGTATATGTATATGTGTGTGTATATATATAATTTTTTTTTTTTACCTTCATTGTTGTCAAGGTAGACACTCTTTTGTGCAATGCCATTAGTCTCCACCTCTTCCTCACTCTCATATCCATTACTCATCCCATTTTCATCGCCATTAGGAATGGGGCGGCGCCGCCTCGTCAGTAGCTGCTCCTCCTCTACACGGTGGTGCACCACCTCCATTATGCCCTCAAAGATTATTGAATTTCACTTTTTGTTTGATATTGTGAATGCTAATTAGAAAGTCGACCATACCCTTATATATAGCAACTATTTGATTGGTCATTAATTAATTAAGTCAATATATTCTAGGATTAAATTGAACAATCATGGTTAGACGTGCATTAATCTTAATTATACGTGTTGATCATAAGATGTATAATACATAATTTAAATTATGTATGATCGATTTCATTAGGTGTACAGATTAATGCACAAAACGTGGTGGATTTCTTCATTTTTCATATTTTTAAAAAGCTTACCCTCGCGTTAGAACATGTTCTATGTTATGTATTCACACTTTCTGAGTATTATTTTGTACCTGTCAAATCTTAGAATTTATTTATCAGAATATTGTGTTCCCACTTCCTATTGACTTTGTTATATTAATTGATTCAAAGCTGGACTAATTTATGGAGGAGAATTGAAATTTATTTTTACCATCATCTCATTGTCTTTTAAAAATACACAATTAGTTTTTTTTTTTTTTTTAACAATTAATATATGAGAAATCACCAAGACTTTTATGAAAATTTTCACAAACACAAGATCCGTGAAAATCAATCAGCCTTCCCCTGCCCAATTGACCCGTATCTAAACAAGCCTTTTTGCAGTCTTTTATAATAATTAAGACCCAAGTGACTTTAGATAGACTATTTCATAATTCACATTTCTAAAGATATATCAAATAAGTGATAAATTTATTTGATATATAGTAATAGTGTTAGTTGTCTTTTGTTAAAAGATAGAAGTGTTATATCTTTTATAGAAGTGTTAAAACTAGTTTAACAACTCTAGTTAGTTAGATATGACAAGTCTATAAATAAGACTACCAAGAACATCATATTTACTTTTTGTAAATTCAGATTAACACAAATACATACAGTTTTATCTCTTAAATGAAAAGTAATATCCATTTCTCAATATGGTATCAGTTGAAGTCAAGAAACGTATTCTTGAAAGTGACGTTTCTTTTCTTCCGCTTTCTTGAGGGTTACAACCCCAAATTTCATCATCTCTTTCGTTTCGGAGGATTTCTCTGTATCTTTCAAATTTCTTTCCGATTGATCTAATCGGTTTCTCAAATCTTTCATCGGTTATTTGTACCGATTGCTCTCAATTGCAATTTTGCGATTTCTGAATACGGTGGTTACGACGATTTTTTGTTCGTGAGTCTCCTGGAAGATTCGCATCCGTTCGTGATTTTCTGGCGATTCGAATCTGTTCGTGATTTTCTGGCGATTCGCATCCGTTCGTGATTTTCTGGCGATTCACATCCGTTCGTGATTTTCTGGCGATTCGCATCTTTGTTCGAATTACATTGTTCGAAATTTTGGGGGTTTCTTTGAAATGGTTGTGAATCAAAACCCTAATTCGTTGAATCCTGCGCTTAACCCGTTGTCTCCCCTCGCACTCCATCATAATGACAATCCGGCAGTTTCGATTGTCTTGGATCCACTCGTGGGCTCGTCGAATTTTGTCTCCTGGTCTCAGGCTATTCGTAGGGGATTGAGCGTCAAGAACAAGCTCAAATTGATCGATGGCTCTCTTATGATTCCAACTCCGGAAGAAGATCATGTTGTTCATGCTGCGTAGGTTAGGGCGAATGACCTTGTCCTGATGTGGATAGTTAACTCCATTTCCCCAGACATAAAGCGAACTTTACAGTACTTTTCCACTGCAAAAGAGGTATGGGATGAGTTAAATGTTCGTTATGAGTGTTCTGATTTAACTAGGGTGTATCAAGTTGAAAAATCCCTTAGTGATATCTCTCAAGGCTCTTTGTCCCTTGTCAATTACTATAACAAGTTCAAGTCCTTATGGGATGAGTACTTAAGTCATAGGCCTTTGTTAAATTGTACTTGTGGGGTGTTAAAGAATTGTACTTGTGATTTGGCCCAGACCATAACTAAAATTCAAGAACAGGATGCCACTATGAAATTTCTGATAGACTTAAGTTCTTCCTATTCTAGTATTAGGAGTCAATTCCTTCTCCAGAAACCTTTTCCACCATTAGCAAAGGTCTATTCACTACTCCTTCAAGAAGAATCCCAAAGATCCTTAAATGATCCTGTTTCTATTGTGCCTGATTCTGTGGCAATGCTTGCCAATAATTCCAAATATTATAAGGACAAGAAAAAGCCTCTTAAATGTAGTCATTGTGATGGGAATAATCACACTGTGGATAGATGCTTTCAGTTAATAGGTTACCTACCCGGTTGGAAGGGTCCTAGAGGTTTTAAAGGAAAAAATGATAACAAGGATAAGAGTGTTAACCTTGTTAAATCACCTGAAAAGGATCAGCATGTTACTGCTACCAATCCTCTGTTCTCTCAAGAGATGTTTGAACAATTCTTAGCCTTTGCTAAGAATCAAAAGACTCAGGACACAACCCACACAGCTGCAGGTGCCTTTGTTGTTGGGAATTCTGATTCAAGTAATGTCTATAACCATGCTTGTTTCAATTCAAAATCTGATATTATGTATAGTTGGATTCTTGACACAGGTGCCACTGATCATATGGTTTGTAGTCTTGATTATTTTAGTTCACCACCTATTAGTGCTAATGTGAAAATAAGTTTACCAAACATTGCTATATCTACTGCTACTTTCATTGGTAACATTGAGTTAAATGATAAGCTGACACTATATAATGTGTTATATGTGCCAGATTTTACATTTAATTTACTTTCCATTAGCCATCTAACTATGTATTCTAATTGTATAGTGAGTTTTATGTCTTCACATTGTCTTCTGCAGGACAAGAACAACAAGACTGTGATTGGTTCTGCTGAGCAATGTGGGGGCCTTTACTACTTGAAAGTCAAGCATTCTGCTAATGCTACTTCTAAAGATCTGAAAATCCTGGTATTTTCAATACTTGGCATAATAGACTAGGACATTTGTCTAATAAATGTTTGTTACAAATTCCAGAATTAAACATTCAAAGTTCTGATGTTGTTAATACTTGTAACATCTGCCCTTTAGCTAAACAGAAAAGATTACCTTTCCCTGTTAGCAATTCTTCTACTAATGAAATTTTTTAGTTGATTCACTGTGATGTGTGGGGGCCTTTCTCTATAGCTTCTTACAATGGTCATAAATTCTTTTTAACAATTGTAGATGATTTTTCTAGGTGTACTTGGATTTACATGTTAAAACACAAATCTGATGTAAAATTTTGCCTTGAAAACTTTTATAACATGGTCCTTACACAGTTTCAAAAGAAAATCAAAATCTTGAGAAGTGACAATGGTACTGAGTTCTCACTTCCTGAATTTTATCATAAATTAGAAATAATTCATCAAACTTCTTGTGTTGAAACTCCTCAACAAAATGGCCTAGTAGAAAGGAAACATCAACATCTATTGCAAGTAGCTAGATCTCTTTTGTTTCAGTCTTCATTGCCTTTAAAATATTGGAATGAGTGTATTATGACTGCTGCTCATTTAATAAATAGAATTCCTTCTTATATTTTAAAAGGCAAAACTCCTTTTGAAGTCCTTCATAACAGAAAACCTGATTATTCTTATTTGAAAACCTTTGGCTGTTTATGCTTTGCAAGTACCTCACAGAAGTAAATTTGGTCCTAGAGCTACTAAGTGTTTGCTTATAGGATATCCCTTTGGAACAAAAGGATATAAACTGCTAGATCTGAATTCTGGTAAAGTATTTGTCTCTAGAAATGTGAAATTCTTTGAAAACATTTTTCCTTTTGAAAATAAGCAATCTACTCAATCTTTCATTGATTCACTCATTTTTAAAAATTCTGTTTTACATGCAAATGATGAGGATTATACTTCTGATAATAATGTTAGTGATGCTTCTGTTAATGAAATTATTACCCCTGTTGATCCTAGTGCATGGCTTGATGAATCTGTTCAAGATGAGTTGAATGTTTGTGATGATATTGTGCATTTTCCTGTTGAAAATGATCAAATTGTTCATGATGATAACACTGTCCAGAACATAAATCATGAACTTGATGTTAGAAGGTCTATTAGAAACAGATCACAACCTGCCTATTTACAGCTTTATGAGACTACTTTGCCAAACTCATTAGTGCCCAAAGCTGATAATAATGATCATCATGTTAATCTAGCAAATACAAACAGACCCTTGTATCCTATTGATGCTTACCTTTCAGTAGACAAACTCAGCAGTTCTTTTAGATCTTTTGTTGCTTCTATAAGTCAACTTACAGAGCCTAAAACTTATAAGCAAGCAGAACATGATCATAATTGGCAAATAGCAATGCAGAAAGAGTTAAATGCTTTAGAAAGAACACAAACATGGTCACTTGTTGAACTTCCTCCTGATATGACTTGTATAGGCTGTAAGTGGGTATACAAAATTAAATATAAAGCTGATGGCTCTATAGAAAGGTATAAGGCTAGATTAGTGGCAAAAGGGTATACACAACAAGAGGGTATAGATTATTTTGACACCTTTTCCCCTGTAGCAAAAATAACAACTGTGAGGATTGCCTTAGCTGTTGCTATTTCTAAGGGTTGGTTTCTACATCAATGTAATGTCAATAATGCCTTTTTACATGGTGATTTGTCTGAAGAGATTTATATGTTGCCTCCTCCAGGTTACTGTAAGGCAGGAGATAAGAGGGTTTGTAAGCTTAAGAAAAGCCTTTATGGCCTTAAACAAGCTTCCAAACAATGATTTAACAAATTGTCTGAATCTTTGATATATTTTGGCTACATTCAGTCTAAAGCTGACAATTCCTTATTTGTCAAACAAAATGACACTTCCTTTACTACTACTGTATGTTATGTGGATGATTTAATTCTTGCTGGAAATGATATGAATGAAATAAATTCTGTCAAACATTTTTTGCATGAACAATTCACTATCAAAGACCTTGGTGTGCTTAAATATATGTTAGGAATTGAAATTGCTAGATCCTCTGATGGTATTCACTTATGCCAAAGAAAATATACACTAGATCTTCTTGATTCTTCTGGCTATCTAGCCAGCAAACCTGCATCCACTCCTATGGATTCAAAACAACAATTTAGCATTGAAAAACATGAACCTGAAACTGATGCTGCTTTGTACAGAAGGCTTGTTGGTAAATTGTTATATTTGACTGTTACAAGGCCTGATATTTCATATGCTGTTCAGACCTTGTCACAATATATGGGCAGACCAACTAAAACCCACATGACTGGTGTTCACAGAATTTTAAGATACTTGAAAAGCAGCCCAGGACAGGGAGTTTTCTATCCTACTAAAAATGATTATAAGTTAAATTGTTTTACTGACTCAGATTGGGCTAGATGTGTTGATTCCAGGAAAAGCATAACAGGTTATACAGTATACCTTGGGAACTCACTGATATCTTGGAAAAGCAAGAAGCAATCAACAGTCAGTAGAAGCAGCACTGAAGCTGAATACAGAGCTATGGCAACCACATCATGTGAAGCTCAATGGATAATATATATTCTTGAAGATCTGAGAGTTTCATTCCCAAAGCCAGCTGCAGTCTACACTGATTCAAAATCTGCAAGCAATATAGCACACAACCCTTGCTTACACGACAAGTCCAAGTACATCTCCATAGATTGCCACTTCACTAGAGAAAAGATCCAAGATGGCACACTCAAAGTTATTCAAATCCCAACAAAAGAAAACTTGTCGGATATAATGACAAAACCATTGCCTCCATCAACATTCAACAGATTCAAAGCCAAAATGGGACTTCTAAATATCCACTCCCATTTTGAGGGGGGGGGGGGGGGGGGGTCTAAAGATATATCAAATAAGTGATAAACTTATTTGATATATAGTAATAGTGTTAGTTGTCTTTTGTTAAAAGATAGAATTGTTATATCTTTTATAGAAGTGTTAAAACTAATTTAACAACTCTAGTTAGTTAGATATGACAAGTCTATAAATAAGACTACCAAGAACATCATATTTACTTTTTGTAAATCCAGATTAACACAAATACATACAGTTTTATCTCTTAAATGAAAAGTAATATCCATTTCTCAATAACATTCATTCATATAGTAAAAACACCATAACTTAGGGCAAATAAAATACTCCCAACGTAGCTACAACAACAAAAAATATTTACTCACAACTAAAAAAATTATGTATTTTTATACAAAATGGTGTTCGTTCATGTATAAAATCTGCAAGTGTGCACAAAATTTTGTAGCTGCGAGTTATATTTTTGTTCACATTAGTAGTAGTACATACTTTGCTCTGCATCTAAAATTGCTTTCTTCTTCCTCTTCTTCTTTTTTAAGAGTTTATTGGGCTCAACATTTGTTCAAGGCCCACATTTAATTAATAAAAGATCTGGGCCTAGCCCACGTTTAATTTGGTAATAATAGCATATCCGATATCCTCATGATCACGATTATTCCCTTCGCTTCAAAAAGGTATTTGGAAAAATATTTGGAAAACTAAACATATGTATTTTAGAAAAAAAATCCCAAAAATTGTTAAATTTTTTCGGATTTTTTTTCGAACAATTTTTTTGGGAAAGTGTATTAAGAAAACATGGTCTGTGTATAACCTGGGCCAGCATTTAATTCCATAAAGGGAAATTAGTTCGCATAGCCTTCTTTACATAAATAATTGTTTAAATAGCCTTTAACTCAAAAACCTCATTTATACTCAATTAAAAAAAAGAAAAATTTATTTAAATCTTCTAATTGTGAACTATAATTTTTTATAATTTACACATTGGCTTCAATTTATCCGCATTTCAAACCTAAATAATTAAATCTCAACGGAAGCTTGGAACCATCTTTCTAGCAATACAACTGGACTTCATTCTTCGGGAAGTTTCACAAATACACTATCAACCAAGATTTTGTTTCTTATTGAATTTCTACTGATGTAAAGTTGCGTTGAGTAATCTTGCAAAACCAATTGAAAATCAGCTAGCGTGTCAAACAACATCGATTATAATAATCTGCTCCAACAGAAACAAGAATTTATTCACAAGAAATTTTAGAGATTAGATGATTGACTTTCCGTTCTAGATTAACTAGTATAATCGAGATCTCTTTTATATAAGTATTAGATTGTGGATAAGCGAATAAAAAAGGTCTAATTCAATTCAAAGAGAAGCATTTGTGATATATCAATGAACAATTAATACTCTACAATAAACAATTAATATTCTTCAGTGAAAACACTAATACCCTCCAGTGAAAACAACTAATACTCTTTAGCGAAATAAACTAATATCCTTCAATGATTCATGTATGAACCATTTTCACTCTATACTTTGTCAACGATTATATATTCATCATTCGTCCGTTGTCACATATTTATGCTATGATTGTGGAAAAGAAAAAAAGGATAAAAACATAAATAAAGACATTAAAATTAACGACTTGCAAAATGTTATAATGGAATACACGTGGAGGACACTGATAATCATGTATTCATCGTTTTGCTATGATTAAAATTAAAAAATGTGGATAAAAACTTAAATAGAGATATTAAAATACTAATAAAAAATAACGAGTTGTATGACGTTGTAACGGAACATGTATCGTTATGGACACTAATGATTATATATTCATCATTCGCACACCGTCACGTGTTAATTAATATATAAATGCGATAAAAAGATAAATAAACACATTAAACATTAGAAAATGAATAATGACTCGTATGATGTTATAACAGAATGCGTATCGTTATGGATACTAACAAAGTCATATCTACTTCAACCACCATATAATTTCCATCAATCTATTTTAGATATATTCAAAAGATGAGAGTCATTTTGGATGTCATGTTTGTTCATCGTACAATATACAATTGAACAATCATTAAACCTTTCTCATTATAACGTTACTGTAGAAGTGATGAAATTGAATAATGTTTCTCAATCAAACTTAGTTTTTTTTAATAATATGTTCTTTTTTTAAGCATTGAATATTAGATTCTAAAATTACAAACTACGGATCTCGGGAAAAATAAGTTTTCGATTTCACTCGAAACTCGAATAACGACATGAAAGTCGTTATGATCAGTTATGACTATAAATTCATCATTTTCTCACCTTATCATGTTCTCTATTATTTTGAACATAAAAATATATATGAAACATAAAATAAGGGTTTTAAATCATTAGAAATTTTAATAACGACATATGTGTCATTATAACGGAACAATTATCGTTATGAACACTTGCGACTGCAAATTCGTCATTCTCTTCCCTTCATATGTTTTTTAATATTTGAACATAAAAAAAGTACGTGACAATATAAATAAGGACTTGAAAATACTTAGAACTTGTGATAATGATATAATTGTCATTATAACGGAACACATATCATTATGAACATACACTTTATTATTTGTTGAGTTCTTAGCCGACAATCTGTAATTGCATTTCTTAGTTCATTGTTTGTAATAATTAAACTATTTTAATGCTTATAATGTTCATATATGAAATGTGGAAGGTCAACAGAAAACTCATCTCCATGCTTCTAACCTGTCTAAGTTTTACAATGAAAAATGCCATATTTTTCAATATTTGTATCATGAAGAAGAAAAAAGACTTAATTCAATAGTATTGAGTTGAAACCTTCATATGTTTCCTTACTTTTGTTTTACAGCTACAATCGGATAGAAGAAAAGAAGAAATTACCAATATAAAAAAAATGTGCATAAAGAACACGAAGAAAAAATCCTGCAAAGTTCAGCGGGGAAGCTCTAAATTTTATATTTATTTAGATAAAAGTCCATAAGATATTATTAATATACAAAATCCACCTTTTTCTAGAAGAGGGTCATTTAAACAAAGAATTATGATGAAAGGTCTTTTAAATAAGGTTTTATGCTTTAAAACAACTTATAAGTTATTTAAAAGCTTATAAGTTCTATCATTGTGTTTGGCAAAATAAGATATTCACAACTTATAATATCATAAAATAAGGTCCTAACAACTTATAAGTTGTAAAAATAAAAAGGAGAAATTTTTCAATTTATTTTTCTAACCACCTAATAATAAGTTGAAATTTCAAAAACTTATTTTTCTTGGCTCTGACTTCAGGTTGTTTTCACTAAAGAGTATTAGTAGTTTTCACTGAAGGGTATTAGTTGTTTTTACTGAAGAGGCTTAGTTTATTTTCATTGAATAACTAAGTCTCTTCAGTGTAAATAAGTAATACTCTTTAGTGAAAACAACTAATACCCTTCAATGAGTCATATATAAACCAGTTCACTTTATACTTTGTCTTCAAACATAAGTTATTAATAAAATGAAAAGTTAGAAAAGGTGGTTGATTGAAGGTTGCACTCACTTGTATGGTCTGCTTGGTGAAGTGAAAAGGAGTAAAAAGTGTTCCTAGAACTGGTTGCCAGGTAAGCTTTCAATAGCCATATATAAAGGCGAAATATCCCCAGAGGATGGAGGTTGGAATCATTCTCAAGATGGGCAACACAGCAATATATCCTCCAACCATCACGGATTGCAACAAGTTGTTGGCGTGTTGTTCGTTCACCTCGAGTGGTAATAAATTGTCTATCTCTTTTTCAATGTCAAAAACTGTTTCATTTACCATAGCATCAAAATCATGCTTAAAGCCATCTGAACGGTCGATTTTTTCCTCTCTTTTAGACCCTGCACATCAGTAATATATCTTGTCATTAGTTTGTACAAAAAATTAAATTATGAACTTTAGAATGTTCACGTTTTAGCATGATCCAATTGTGTGGATTTCGTGGTTCGTATATACACATTATATGTTTATATTAATAAAGTTTCACAAGATATTTTAATAGATAAATATTAACTAGTTATTACATTTAAGCTCTTCGAAACAATACTTTAATTATTTTGTTGATTGAATGTTATATGAAATAAAGATTAAAGTATATGGGGTATTATAGTATCAAAACGTGTGTTGCACAATCTTTTCGATATTTCATTATGTAATAATTATGCATATATATTATAATAGAAAAAATATAAATGACATTTGCACATTTTTTGCACAATCCGTACATGCACATTCCGTGCAAACTTCGTGCACGATCAGTTACATACACATTTTGTGCAAACTTTGTGCACGATCAGTATGTGTATGTTGTACATATGATCCAAATATATACATTTTGCGGTTCGTACATACACATATGTGCTTATTTAGAAAGTTAATTAGGTTTCACATGCAATTTTCCAACCAAATTTGAGTATAAATTAAGTGAATGTAGTAATTCGATTAAAAATAAAAGAAAAGGTGAATGTTGATGGCATTTTTTTGTGTTTTCCTGATTTAATTTAATCATGTTCCCTTCTTCCACTTTTGAAACATTACGTCAAACTGTGTGCACTAGCCGGGAATAATTTTTTTTTGCGGGTAAAGGGATTCTCTTGACTCGACTTTGCCCTGCTCGTGATTAATTGTTTTGATCATGGATGTTGTTCATTTGTGTTTGGTGAACTAGTAGTTCGGTTCGTGGTTGTTCGAGTTCCTATTCGGTGTACTATTCCATGAGGAAGGAAATATTTTTTATTTCCAGTTTATTAAATAATTGTAATCTTCTATTTTTCAATTATTTAATTTATTTTATTTTTCCTATCACTTGTAAGCCATCGTTGGTGCACTTATAAACCAACAGTTTAAGATGGATTTTCAAAGAAATTGTGAAGAAGAAATCCTCGGAGAACTATACTGACATGCCCTATGTAGCAACACTTTTGGTCTCCAGCTTTTGGATCCTATACGGATCACTCGACGTATTAATCACAGTGAATGCCGACTGTAATGTCACAACTCACAGTGAATGCCGACTGTAATGTCACAACTCACAACTTAGTTACCTGATATTGTTTCTCTTCTATTCTCCAAAGAAGAGAAAGGTAATTTTTTTATTATTTTTTTAACACTAGATTTTCATAAGAAAAAAGAAAAAATATGTTAATTCAAATTTCTTTTATGACTAGGTGATATATTTGGCTTTAATTCTCCTAGACATGGTTCTCCTTGAGATAGTAGTTCCTATAACGCTATTTGCTTTCCATGGAAATTCAAGATGCATCTTTATTGGCGTCTTGTGTGCAACATTCACAGTATCTATGTACGTTGCTCCTTTGATGGCTCTGGTAAGAAAGTGTTAGAATTGTGAAAAAATAATATAGATCGTTGCTTATCATTTTTTCGTTATTGTACAGAAAAGGATAATATAGACAAAGATCACTAAGTACATGTCTTTCTTCTTGTCTTTCTCCCTTTTCTCCAATGCCGCAATATGGGTTGCTTACGCAATGATATTTAAAGACTATTATATCCTGGTAAGATTTTTTAAAATTATTTCAGCCTTATTTGTAATAATTAGTAAAAAGTACTAACTATCTTTTAATTTTTGGATTTTAAGGTATCAAATATTGTTGGAATTCTGTTGCGTTCGGTTCAAATAATTGGTTACTTTGTCTACATGCTCAAGTGTACCACTTTTGCATGCAATGGTACCGTGATAGTGGAAGTTTAATATTAACAACATGTTTGGTAGGGGAAGTAGTAAGAGTGGTGTATATTTTTATATTCTAAGGACGTTAATCCTTCTTGTAACCGACATCATGAATTCAGTCAAAACATACGTCCACATACATTCACACACGCCTGTAGGCACCTTCCGAAAATCACGCCTTGATTTCCGCTCTTCCACGATTCTAACTTATATATAGATTAAAAAAATATTAGATCATGACATATCACATATGTTCCACCTTTCAATTTTATTAGCAAAAATACAATCAAAATAGACCACTACCTACCATTGATAAATTATGATATTAAATTAAAAATCTCCATTTTTTTGTAATTTGAACGAAATTGAGTTTTAAATGTGGTATTGGATCATGTGTAAAACATTCACATACTGAACGTGCACACAAATCACACAAAATATGCATGTAACCGATCGTGCACGAAGTTTGCACAGAATGTGCATGTACGGATCGTGCAAAAAATGTGCACATGTCATTTATATTTTTTCTATTATAATATCTATGCATAATTATTATATATGAAGTTTACATATTTTTTCTATTAGTTGTTTTCATTGAAGGGGATTAGGTTTTTTTTTTTTTTTTTCACTAAAGAGTATTAGTTGTTTACTGAAATAAACTAAGATTCTTTAGTGAAAACTACTAATATTCTTCAGTAAAAATAACTAATAATTTTTAGTGAAAACAACTAATATATTTCGATAATTCATGTATGAATCAATTTCACTCTATAAACACTTTTTTAACTAATGTAGGCACACACATATATATATATATTCTTATATGACCTAAAAAAATTGAAGCTTAATTTTACAAAATAAAAGTAAAATCAGTAGATCACTCCCTCATTATCACATACTAATGCGTTATTCACTTTTAATGTATCAATATTACGGAATAAGAAATTTAATATTTTTATCGCATATATGTCTGCATAAACGTGTCACTCTGGGTAGAACATTATATATTCCCTAAAAATTACTTTCCATCATGGATTATAGAGATAATTTATTAGACATTGATTATTAGAATTTGATTCTTCGTTAATTATTTAATACGCGTTATATGTATATTAACCGAATGAAACCCGAGTAGCAAATTTGGTGCATTAATGCATTAGCTCTAATAATACAGCTTTCCTTAGAATGGTATACATCTTAATGTGATTTCATTTTCTCAGTAATTTTTATTTCCAAATTTGAGAAAATCACATAAGGCTTGTTTATGCGTAAGTATGATGGAAATTAGAAGCTGACTAATATTAAAAAAATGCAGCCCAATATATACTAAGTTTTATTTCTAGTTTAATGTGAGGAGAAAAAAAAAAAGAGAGTTGTTTAAGCGTACGTCTATCAGGTTCAAGTGGCTTGAAGCCTATAAATAGTGTGTCTCATTTTATTTAACAAAACCACCAAAAAAAAATTCAACGGAAAATCCTTGTCTCCTACAGGCATACATAGTTTCTGCAAGTTTTGCATGTTTTCTCAAAAGTGCATATAGAAATCAGTCCAGTTTTTTACGTTCTAATTTTTATTAGTTGGAGCTTTTACAGTTCGTGGTGCAGCTAGTGTAAAAGACGAAAGTCATTTTACCTCTTGAAATATTATGTCAAACCTTGTGCACTAGCAGGGACGTATTTGTTTTGCGGGTAAAGGGATTCCCTTGACTCGACTTTACCCTGCCCGTGATTAATTATTTTGATCGTTGTTGTTGTCCGTTCGTGTTTGGTGAACTAGGGTCTGGCTCGTGGTTGTTCGAGTTCCTGTTCGGTTTACTATTCCAGGAGGAAGGCATTTTTTTTTATTTCAGTTCATTAAATAATTGTAATCTTCTATTTTTCAATTATTTAATTTATTTTATTTTCCCTATTAACTTGGTCGTAAAATACTAGCTTTTACTAGCAGTTACCCCACAAGAGTATGAGATCACTGTAATATAGGTACGTATATAGACCAAGTAGTATCGAACTCGGGAGAGGATTTGTACGCGAGTAAATCCCTAGAAATCAACGCGTCGTAGCTAATATGAATGTGATTTGGTTTTAAAACTAATATTAAACTATATTCTACTAATTACTATCTAGTAAACACAAATAAAACTATACTAACTTCAGTTTGAAGTGCAAATGAGATGGATGATACCTTGGATAGAAATCTCTACGTATACTAACGGAGTTGGTATGTTAACTAAAATAATTGTGATGTTACAAGTTAAAATCCTAAGTGTACTACAAACTAGGCAATCAACTTCCCTAATCTAGCACAAGCATTGTAAGAATTAAAGCTCAGAAATAATCCCAATACTAAGATGCGCTTAATTATTGAGACCCTTATTTAACTCGGTTGATTCGGCCGTCTTCCCTAGCTAAACCGATTAATTATAAACCCCTTCAAAACCCCTCTCTTTAAGCCTATTCGTTGATAAAGAGTGATACGGTCGTCCTCTCCTTAACAATTTTCGTACTTAATTCTATGATTATTCTAGGGTTTATTAAAATTATTCAATAATTAAGAGAACTAAAACTTTACATCACGAATTATCCACAGCTTAGTTGTCCCATTGAACCAAGATTATGGGATCTACAATCACCAAGGTTGGGTTGTCACTGCTTCAGTTAATTTTGTGGATTTTAAACTCATTCCTTCTAGCACTTTATTTGACCTCAACTAGCTCTTTTCGTGAGTGGATCCACTATAACTAAAGATCAAATTTTCATCATACACCTCTAAATTATAGCTACTTAAATCATACACGTCTGTGTAAACTAAGTAATAGAGGTAAAGTTTTCCAAACTAATGACAATATTGTTATTTTCCCCTTCCGCACATATCATACACCTTTTGAGGTTATTGATACTTGGAATGTTAATAAATAACATTTTTATTAACTATTTATAACTTTTAGATTTATACACCCAAATCTTAAAAAATTATAAAATTGGAACACCAAATTTTGTCACAATGAACTTTTCAATGCTCAACACTTTTACCTTAGCCAAACAGGGATTTCCCCAAATAATTCTCGCAATCATTACATTAAATGTCATTTGTGACGAATTATTACATTCGTAACGTCTGGACGTTACGTGCATGTACCTGGACATGCCCTGTGTCTGTATACATATGTCTAATTCCTTTCAGCCCAGTAACCGTCGGATGTAATCTTTAGATTGTCATCCCCTGGGCCAAACCACACAACAGTGATCCATAGAAATATTCCTTTAGACTTTATAATTTGAAATTATCTAACAAATTATTTCCCAATTTTTAAAGTGGCACCATCAACACTTTAATTCATTAAAAAGTTTACCATTTTTCATCACCTCGTTAACTGAAGAGAATGGCAAACGTGTAAGCAACCTACATATTTTACTTGAACTTTAAAAATTTCAATCCAAATTCAATTGCCTAACCCATATATTTAAGTCTTTCAATGTAATTTTTATGAATTTATGAGTAATGTTTGAATTTCAAGTTTAAATATTATCGTATTTTAAATTACAATGCTATATTTTATATTTTTTTGGAACTCGTTAGTGGCCAGCAACTTATTTATACAAGACACCAAGTAGGTAGTAGACATGACTTATGGACTTTCAAGCTTACATGCTTGACATGTGTCATTTGACTCATTTGACCTTATCTAAGATAAAACTTAGTTACAAAGTCTTTACTTGGGTCTTATCCCGCCCTCAGAGTTGTTCGTCTGTGCCTTGTTTAATTGGTCTCCATCTTGTGTTTTGCATTGTTAGTTGTTCGCCACTTGGGCATGATGGGTAAAAAGTTGTTCGCTCATTATCTTATCATGGATTAGACAAACTGGATCTTCATCTTTAGTGGGAGCGGTTCGTCGAGTATGTTGATGGACACTACATACACTCTTCCGATTGATTGATGCACCACCCTTTCGTCATACTTGTTCATCATCCATAACTTGATTAGTTAGTGCTATAATCCCTGTTTATGCTCCAAGACCTATTCGTCTGTCAACAATTGCCCCTAGTCTGTCTTCATGTTGGATTGGACGAGCAACTTTTGTGCCGAGCAACTGAGGTCAGGGTATTATCTTGTACAGGTATTAGGTCGAACAGCGTACCCTGGGGCGAGCAACTTTTGTGTGACCTTTCATCTTTTGAGGCTGAGGCTTGTTCGAGGGATGACGTGGGCAGCATGATTATGCGCCGCCCATGCGCGCGTCTTTCCGAGGCTACGCGTCTCCTTATTTGCAATTAGGTCCTTTGATTGTTGATTTAGCTCGTAATTGACCTCGTTTTCTTATCTTTTGACACCAGATTTTTTTTTTAAAATTTTGGTTTTTACCCTGTTTTTTCGTGGGGGTATAAATACGGGACTGTAACAAAAAAATTCCCATTTTCATACTTTGCAGCAAAAATTTCCGGCATCCCCTATAATCTACGGTGATATTTAAGCTTTTCTGGCGACTCCTGCGATTCTCCGGTGTTCTTTCGCATTCCAATCATTTAATCTTCTCAAGGTAGTCATTTTATTCAATTTTTTGTGTTCTTTCCCTTTTTCTTTCTATTTTTGCTTGTAATCGTGAATCACCACCACCATTGAGGAAGCGATGCCACCGTCTGTATATTTTTATTTGATCAACTAAAAAACTACCCTATTCTTACTCTTTCCTCGAAAACTTTCATGTCCTCTCAATCTAGTAACGAGAATCCCCTTTTGAGTCCTGAAAATTATCCTCTCGAGGTTGTCCCTTTCGAAGGTCAACCACTATTTGAGATTTCATCGGGAACGGACCAAAACGTCGAGTCCGTTGTTAGATCGGTGGAGGATACTGGGGCTCGCCAATCCAGTGAAGTGGTTGTTGAAATTGTACATAAGGAATCGGGCGAGGAAGAAACATCAAGTTCTAAGTTTGAATAGGAGTTCGATCCCGAGTTTGACGAATTAACTTGGGAGTTTTTGGAAGGGATAGGGTTTCCAAGCCCTAATTTGATAGAAAACGAGATCCCTACTGGAGTTGCTCGCCCACTTGAGTGGCGAGCATATGTGGAGCAGTACACGAACAACTTTCAACCTCTAGAAAGGTAAAAATTTAAATCACCAAGGACCGACTTCCAAATTAGCAGAATTAAGAGTGTTGTTCGCCAGGATGAGCTCGACTTGATTCGGGAGACATATAAAATCCCTTACGACATTCATACGTGGGCTCCTTAGAAGAGAGAAAGAGTTGATCGCCCTCCTCCTGGATGCACAACAATCAATATTGATACATTGATCGCAGGGTTGATGTTGCCTCTGCCCCCAATAGTTGGATAATTCCTTGAGGCGACCAACTTGGCGATTACCCAGATCACTCCCATTGGCTGGATGAACATGTTCGGTATTATGGGTTTGTTTGCCTTGGAAGGATATATTGATCACATCACCCCAGATGAGGTCAACTATATGATGACAATCACAAAGTGTTTGATTGCCGAGGAGGGGTTTTATTACTTGAAAGCTCACCCGTGGCTAAAAGTAGTTGAAGGGGTGCCGAACAAGATTCGAGATTGGAAGGAGCACTTCTACTTCATAGGGGGTGATTGGCGAGCTGCGGGTGATCCACATGGTGGTGGTTCACAAATTAACTCCATCGCCGCCTATGGGAAAATTAAATGTAAGCCAGTTCCTCCCCGTATTCTTAGCATAGGGGGCTAATTTAACTTTTTTTATTTGTTCGCAGGTCCTCGATTGCTCAAGTGGAACACTGAAGAGGAGGAAATCGGTTAAGAGTTTCTCTTTACTTCGTGTTTGGTTGCCCTATGCAATCGAGCTAATAGGACGATCAACCATCTGAATGAGCACAAGTGTAAAAAAGTTGCTCGCCTCTACACTTATCATCATCATCTCGAGGCTTGAGCCGAGGTGCCCCCAGGTATAGAACTTAGAAATTTCTCTAACTTTTTACTCGAATACTTGCTCGCCTTAAACTTTCTTTTATTACTTGCTCGCCTTACTGACATCTTTTTTTAACCGAGCAACTTACTGTAGTTGTTCCTCTGTGCTTCGGACTTCTTGAACAAAGGGTCCACGAGATGCCGCCTGCCACGGGGAAGAAAGTTAAGGGAGATTCTCCATCCAAGTTCATCTCCTTGGTTACAAGGACTACCGGAGCACAAGCTGCTCGGTAAGCTGCCCCTGCCCCCTCTCCATCTCCGGCACCACAATCTCTACCCTCCCATGGATCGAAGAGGCTCAAACGAGCTGATGGCTTTGTTGTCGTTCCCATCCAGCATCCCTCCGAAAAAGGGAAGGAAAAAGTGGGAGGCACTGTTGCTCGCTAATCGAGCGAGGAAGCTGCTCGCCCTCCATCCACAGTGGTCGGGCACGAAGGAAAAGGGGCCAAAAGTACTAAGGTGTGAAATCGGGCCCCGAAGACCTTACTTACTTAAGCTGGGACGGCCTTAAGTATTCTGATTAAGTATTTTCTTTCCAATACGTTTGACTTGTAAATTTTTCCAATATTTTTCTAACTTTTTCCAATTCTATGCTCGCAGATACTGGGGAGTTGATCATCCTGGGCGAGCTGAGGCTGTGCACCAGTTCGCTTGTTCAAAGATCCCAACTTCCTTTCGGGATATCCCCGGTGACCATGTTCTCTGAGCAACTGAAATAGTTGCTCGCGCTTGGACCAAACCTCTGGACCGGGCAGTGCAAGCACAAGGAATGGCGGACTATTTTCATCTCTCAATGATCCAAGCCGCCAACTCGCTCGTCACTGCCCATTGTGGATTAGCTCAACTTGTTGAAGTTGAGGAAGTTACTCGCCGCCACACGGCTACAGCTCGGCAGCCGAACAAGGAGAAAGATGGACTGGTTGAGAAATTCAATGGCAAAATTGCTCGCCTCAACAACCAGCTTAAGCATGCTAATGAGGTCGAGCAAAAATAGCTTGAAGATAACCAACAAATTTCTGTCGCCATTAAGGCAAAAGAAAACGAGCTCGTCGTCTCCCAGTCTGCACTTGAGGAGAAGAAGTAAAGGAGGGAAGAGACCGAACTTGGAAAATGGCCGAGTTGGAGGCTGAGCTTGCTCGCCTTAAGGATAGATCAGTTGAGATGCTCACCCAAGCTGAATTCGAGACTCAGTTGAACTCCAGTCTGGGCCCTTGCTCGAACCTGGGCTACATATGTGCCTATGCTGACTGTATTCGTTTAGTCAGTACGCATAATGTCCCTGAAATCATAAAGAACATTGGTCAAGACTTAACCGAGTTCCTTGAAGCTTATCCTCCCGCACCAAGATCAACCCTCCAGCTGGACGATATGGTTGATTATGGGATCAAGTTGGACTTGCTTGATCCCAGTATTACTCTAGTTCGTCCCCCAGCTGAGGAAGAAGAAGGTGATGAGGGTGAGCAGGCTGTTGAGGGTGACCAAACTGCTGCCGAGGGTGAACAAAAAGCGCCTGAAGACCTGGTCACCAGCATGTTGGTCGACAATCCTCCAGACCAGGCCTAGGACCCTCTAGCCTCTACCGAGCAAAGGCAGAGTTAGTCTTTAGTTTTTTTTTTTTTTATCTTTCATCTATTTGATGTAATTGTTGTTCGCTTCTTCATGGAGCTTTTTGTACTCTTTTTGGGCTTCAAAGCCTTCAATTAATGAATTAGCTTTTTTGTTTTTTTTGCTCGTCATTTCTCCACTTGTTAATTGCTTTACATTTATTTCAATGTTTTGCAATATTAACACGTGTAATTGGGCTTTGTTCGATTTGAACGTTGCCTTTAATAAATAGAATTAGGGTTTAGCCTTAGTCTTTGCTCGCTTTAAAAAATGAACAGTCTTTCAATGGCCTGGATCCTTATAATTGGACTTGTACCTTGAGCTTAGATTTCCTTTCTAAACGAACAACTATCTTTGCATTAATCCAAAAAATTTACAAGTGTAATAAGATTGTTCATCACTAACATATATACTCTGACGAACAACTCTATACATCTTCAAAAATATTTATAAGAGTGAAATAGTTGTTCGCTTATAATAAATTTTGTCGAACAACTTTTTACATCAACCTGTACCTGGCTACAGTCTATGTTGCTCGACCAATACATTGTGCCGAACAATTTTTGTACAATACTTAACAAAAATTTTAAAAAATTAGGCAAGTTTTTGGCTTACTTGCACAAGTTAAGACTTGCTAGCCCTTGTAAGGAACTTGTTCGCCTTACTGATAGTACTTCTTTAGATGAAATGATTTCCAGGAGTATTGGGCCGAATTGCCCTTCATGTCTTCGATGTCATAAACATCATTGGGTAACTTATCCGTTACCCTGTATGGACCCTCCCAAGTCGGTCCGAATACACCTGGAGGTGGGGCGAGCAAATTTCGTAGAACTAAATCACCAACTTTGAATTCCCTAACTTTGACATGGGAGTTGTAATAACGTTCTGCTCGTTGCTTATAAGTAGCATTTTTAGCTCGGCATTCAATCTTTTTTCCTCGAGCATATCTAATTCGGTAGCCAAAGTAGAGCTGTTTGCCTCTTCATCAAAGTTGGTTGTTCGAATTGTCTTGGTCTTTAGCTCAATTGGAATTATGACTACTGTTCTGAAAGCTAATGCAAATGGTGTTTCTCTGGTGTTAGACCTGGGAGAAACTCTGTATGCCTATAAAACTTCTGGGAGCTCTTCAGACCAATTTACCCTTGCTCTCTGCCAATCGTATTTTTAGCACATGCTTGATTATTTTATTGACAGCTTCAACTTGACCGTTAGACTGGGGGTGATACGGGGTAGAATAATTCTTTCTGATTCCCCACTTAGTGCAGAAGTCCCTTAGTTCCTTTCCGTCAAACTGCGGACCATTGTTTCTCACAATTGTTTGTGGAACTCCAAATCGACAGACAATGTTCCTCCAGATGAAGTAGATAATCTTTTACTGTGTAATCTTGACTAAGGTTTATGCTTCTGCCTACTTTGTATAATAGTCGACTGCCATAACGGCAAATCGAACACTTTCTTTCCGAGAGGAAAAGGTCCAATTATGTTCATCCCCCATCTTGCAATGGCCAAGGACTGTAAACTGAAACGAGCTCTTGGGCCGGAGTGTGAATATTTGGGGCAAAAATCTAGCATCGATGGCAGATCTTGGCTACCTTGATTACATCTTGTCGTAAGGTTGGCCAATAATAACCTTGTTTGATAGTCTTGTATGCCAAAGCTTGCCTCCCGGTATGGTTTTCACATACTCCGGCATGTATTTCTTCGAGTATGGCTCGTCCTTGCCCCCTAGGCAAACACTTGAGAAGTGGGCTCGACCACTATGGAGTGTCTGGCTGCTCGTTTTGTTAACTTGACAGCTTTAAAAGAGTTGTTCGGTTTCTCTCCATTTCTCAAGTATTTGACTATTTCTGTCCGTCAATCATCATCTTCTAGTTGCTCGTCTAGTTGGTTGACCTTGTAGTTGGTTGTCAATGGGTTGTTCATCTTTGTAATAACAATATCAAACAGCTCGGCTGGGCCTTCACTTGTTGCTAGACGAGCCAATGCATCCGCTTGGGTGTTACTTGCCCTTGGCACTTGCTCGATGAAATCTTGGTCCAACATGGACATTAGGTGAGCAAATATTCTTTGATACTCGATCATATGATCATCCTTAGCCTCATATTCACCTCGGACCTGGTTCACAGTCAGTTGAGAATCGCCAAATACTTGTAGTCGCCTGACTCCCACAACAAGTGACAGGTGGAGACCAGCGATTAAGGCTTCATACTCTGCTTCATTATTTGTGGCCATGAATTCAAATATGATGGCCGAGGTGAAAACTTTCCTGTTGGGGCTTACTTGTTGATGATCGGTTCTAATCTTGTAGATTAGTGGATGTTTTTAACAGAAATTAAGATCATCAAATAATTTCGTGTGATTGATTACTACCGCTTACAGTAAATATGATAGATCGGATAAGAAAATGATAAATACGTGTATTAATTACGTATTTATTTCGTATGTGTGCATTTTGTGGTGTATGAGTATGTGTAGGGAGAATTTTGTGTATTTGAACTTAATTTTCATAAATGGAGAGCAGTTTATTTATAAAAGCCACCAAGTAGATGGTCGACAAGATTTATGGACTTCCAAGCTTGCATGCTTGACATGTGTCTATTTGACTTAGTTTGACTTTATCTAAGCTTATACCTAGTTACAAAGTCTTCATTTGATCCTTATCCCGTCAATTTAGTTGTTCGTCAATGCTTTGTTTGCTGGTCTCCATCATGTGTTTTGCTTTGTAAGTTGTTCGCCTCTTGGGAATGATGGGAGTAGAGTTGCTCGCCCATCATCTCACCATGGTTTAGTCAATCTGGATCTTCATCATTAGTGGGAGTTGTTCGTATAGAAGTTGTTTGTCACGTGTGTTGGTGGACATTATATATACACTTCCGATTGATTGGTACACCACCCTTTCGTCATACTTGTTCGTCATCTATGACTTGGTTTAGTTAACGCCATAATCCTTGTTTATGCTCCAAAACTTGTTCGCCCAAAGCCAATTGTTGTTCGCCTATCAACAAAAAGTCTCAAAAAGTCTCAAAAAGTCAATTGTGAAAACTAATCTCGGACGGAGGTAGTACTTCTGTATTCCCCCCCCCCCCCCTTTTTTTTTCATTCCACTATTCACACATCTTCATATACCTCTAAATTACATATTATTCCACTAATAATTACGTAGAAAAACATCACCATTTTGTTTCATACACTTAAATTGAATAATACTTCACAAAATTATTTTATCCATTTAAATACTAGAAATCAAATCTCACATTATAAGTCAAGAAATATCAAATGAGAAAACAAAATTGGAACGGATGGAATACTTCATATATTAAAAATAAATATATTTTTAAACAATTCACATTTATTTTTTCACAATTCCTCATTATTTTACACAAAAGTTAATATGTGACCTATACCATATATTAATAAATAATATATTTATTTTAAATAAAACAACAAAATGATCGGAGAAATTTATGGTGGGATGGAATGAGTAGTATATTATTATATTGGATTAATTAAATACGTTAAAATATTATTTTAATTAATTCAATTATAGACATTGTACTTTAAGCATCATATATGTGTGTGTAATAGTGCACACAAATGGCATAGAATTGAGTTTTCAGACCGCATAACTGGAATGTAAACACTCTTTTTCTTGTTTCCCTTTTCCACTGATTAACTTGGAATGCTTGTGTAGTGTCAGTAAATTTTATTTTATTTTTGCTAATGCTTGTATATGTCTAGATTTTTTCAAGGAAGATGGTGTATGGTTTGTGGACACTAGCTTATATATTTATATAGTTACGACTTATGATGGTAATAAATAGTACTCCGTCTAATATTAGTAATTTTGTTTTTTGGACAGCTAATTTTTTGTCATAAGTTGGAGGGTATTATGAGATATTTTGAGATCCATTTATGAATAAAAAATTTGATACTTATATTTTTCATAAACAATAATTTTATTGATAAATGAACCTCATAATACCCTCCGACTTATGTAAAAGAAGATAACAACACTAAAAACAGAACTACTAATATTAGACGGAGGGAGTAGGTTATTTTCAAGTTGATAATACTTGCAAATAGGTTGTACTTGTATTCTGCCGAAATTTATTTCATTCAGATTTCGGATATCCAACTTCCTGTTAATCAAACTGACTCATAATACCCTCCGACTTATGTAAGAGAAGATAACAACACTAAAAACAGAACTACTAATATTAGACGGAGGGAGTAGGTTATTTTCAAGTTGATAATACTTGCAAATAGGTTGTACTTGTATTCTGCCGAAATTTATGTCATTCAGATTTCGGATATCCAACTTCCTGTTAATCAAACTGACTCGAAAATGGGAATGGAGTTCGGACTCTGGACCCAAACCCTAATTGCCCAATCTGACCCCACTCCTAAATCCTTGTGTGAGACGTTTCAAAAATGAGCGTAAATTAGTATTCATCTCTTCCAAAGTGTTAATATATCTATCCAATTTATATTTTGTTCCGCCATAAAATGGTCTACTCAATTAATGCATAGCGTGAGATGTGAGAAGAACATAGTTTCACAATTTTAGTATCGTTCTCACTATTTCTTAATTACTTGAATTTTTTGTGGGTATGATCACATCTTATGAATTCATGATCACGATAATCAATATGATTATGATAAAATCCAATAGCATGTAGTATCTATATTGATAAATCTATTATTTGCAATCGTCTTCTTTTTATTTTTTTTAAGAAAGATGCATTATATCAAAGAATGTGCCTCAAATCAGCAATTACGGAATCTGAAATAACATCTGAATCTGAAATACCAAAAAGTTAAAAACAGGCGTCTGTAAATTATTTATGAGTGGGACGTATGCAAATTTGTGAGTCTTTACACTATAATTCATTTGCATTCCATAAATTAGTTTAGACGACCCTCTCCCATTCATATCATAAAATACGAAGACAGTCTTCTCCTTCATTCTAATTTAGAATTAAAACAAAAAAAAACCTCCAAATTCAAGTGTAAGCACATGAGTAGTTATATGGTGTTCAATGTTGAGTTTCTTATGGATTAAAATATTTGTACACTGTAAAAAAATAGTTTATGCGTATGGTAGACCCATAAAAAAATTCATCATCGAACTCCAAATCAAAATCAAAATCGTCAGGTGTGTATATAAATGAACCAGAAAAAAGTTGAAACTATAGAATGAATCTTTCACAAATTCTCCAATGAAAAAGTTTTACAGTACGAAATTAATATAATTAGATATATTAACTGATATCATTACATATATTAACTGATACCATTAGACTTGTGAATTGAAATCATGGTGTAAAAATGTTATGGTATCAACAAATACATCAAATGATATCAATAAATGTATCTAATAATATCAATTCCAACGCCACACGTGCGAAAAAAGGGTTAGAAAACACATTCTGACACCAATCCATCACGGCTCAAAAAGCGTTCCCCATTAAGGGGGTGTTTGCAATTAATTTTTTTTGGAGTAGAAATACTTCGAGTGAGAAGTTGGTACCTCACAACTTCTCAAAATTAAAAGTATTTTTCACATTTTGCTTGTGATTTGCAAACACCACCTAAATCACCTATCCAAGAAGGTAATAGAAGAGAGAGCAAGGGTAACCTTCAGGCGGAAAATGGGAGGTGGTGATTTAGATAAAGAAAAAAGGTTTTCGGCAAATCTTGTTCAGGCATAACAGTGTGAGTGACAGAATTTTGTAATAAACAAATGAAAAGGCAAGTGGGCAAACGATTGAAAATTCAAGAGATAAACCCAAAACCACACAATGAAGTCTGTTAATGGAGGATTTGATGGTGAAGGTGGGAGAGCCACAATGGGGATAGGTGCAAGGTTAAAGAGATCAGAGAGAAAGATGAAAAGAAGAATTTTTATGAAGGAAAGAAATTGTCAAGAAGGCAGAATTGAGGAAATATGTAAAAAGAAATCCCAGTATGAGACATGTAAATAACAAACCTTAGTCAAGGCTGTTGACCATCTGAAAAGCATGTTGTTAAAACAAATAGGTAAATACTTAAATTGCACAAACAATGTAGTTCTATGCCGTTCACCAATCAAAGTCAAAAAAATCAAACTTTTGCAAAAACTGCATATTCTTGGATGAACATATCCTAAGATACACTACTAGTCTACAACAAAAACGACTCACAGATCGACCCACAGTTGAATCCACAACAGCTATTCGTCGTTGGCCTTGTCTGCTCATTGATGTGAAACCTCCCCAATCACATCGAACCGATTCTTTCATGACAAACTTCACACAAAGGAAATCATGAAATTCACGGATGGATCCTATTTACAAGAGGAAAGAAAGGACAAACATTAGTTGTGAGAACATAAAATAAGATATGTAGGGGCCCTATGTAAGATTTCCCATCATACATAAAATCACTACCCAGGAGAAGTAGACAACCAATTGTTATTTATTATCTTCTCTTATATGGAGAATCTACACCCGCTCGTAAACTTGGTAATAAAATGGTCCCTCTCTTTATTTATCATTTTCTCTAATATTGAGAATCTACACCCAGTAGTAAACTTGGTATTGAAAATGGTCCATCTATTTATCATCTTCTCGAATATGGAGAATCTACACCCATCCGTAAACTTGGTAATAAAAATGATTCCTCCCTTCCATTTTAATATGTTATTTTAAAAGAAAATTGTGGTTCCAAAATAATTGTCATTTTGCAATTACCTAGACTAACTCCACTTTTAAATTTTTGTTTCCGTTTCCGATACCAATGACTACTGTATAAAAGGATAATAAGGTCATTTAGACATATATACTAATTGTTATTGAATGACTTTCTTAACCCATATGAAACCCCTAAGAGTCAAATAAAATAATATTGAGTGGTACTTTATAAGATGCACAGGGGAGGAGAGAGAGAGAGACGTACGGAGAGCTCAGGCAGTTCGAGTTGCCGGAAGGTAAACTCGGATAATGTCTCTCGGAGTTGTTTTTTTCCTGCAAGTAGGACATTTTGACTGAACAGCGATGGCAGCTTTGATGCATTGCTTGCAGAAAATGTGACCGCACTTTGTGGTCACCTCTTCAACATACGGGCCCATGCAAACTGGACAGTTGAATACAGGCTCCTTTGGTGGTGATGGCGGCGGTGGAGGAGGTGCGGGGGCCACCATGGCACTTGCAGCCTTTCCCTACATTGCATACAACATATCACCTCTCAATCATGGATCTCAGTAAAAAAGGAAAAAAAGTTCCACTTGTAATTCACAAACCACCTTAAAAAGAAAAACTAAAATCTTACAGGTGAATTGCTATCGCCTTCCAAATTTATATAAGTCTCGCAATTTATAATTGTTTGGTATGGAGTAGTCCTTCTACGCCTAATGCGAGATGGCCCTGTAATTATATCATAAAGCACATTGATAAGCAAATTTCGATATTCTAAAAACAGGAAAAGACAAAACAAAAGACTTGATCATTAAACAACAAATATAGACATCTTTGAAAAAAAGGCAAGATATGAAGATTTGATAATAGGGCAAGAATGAACTATTTCACTTCAAGAGACAGTTATGCACAAAAGGAAAAAAAAAAAAAAAACTCAGTTTCATTTCCATTCAATATTAATACTAAAGCAACTGAATAGAAAAGAAATTACACCAAGAAATCAGAGATTTTCATTACTATTATGTATAATGTAAAATAAACTTAAACATAATCAGAAGGTCCATTTTTCTTCATATGGGATAAACATCACGATTTAAATCAAACTCCATTTATAGGATATTCAATGTCTTCATTCAATTGGTTTATACCATCAATGCCTTGAAGATATTATTGTTTGTGTGACGTTCTTTTCCAAACATATTATGGTGAAAATAAGAGTATTGGGTAGTAATAACACTATGAATAGCTTTCTTAGATAATGCCCTAGTACAAAAAAAAAAAAAAACTTATCTCAAATGTTCCAGCCAAGGTATTTCCATGTCATTGAAGGTAATGTATATTTACAAATTGCATGACAAGTTGCTCTTTTATTGTGATGCAAAGCCTAATCTTAAATAGTACCTATGTTGCTCGGACTCGGGTAAAGGTGTCCGACGCAGGTGCATATGTGTGTCGGACTTCACATTTTCTAAAATTAGAATACGTGAACACAGCACAAAAAGATCCAAAACTACGATATGCATGTGTGGACACGTCTATAGACTCTATACGTACACATAAAAGAATACAAATAATTAATACATAGTAGTTATTACAGATTAATCAAATTACTATATTTTAAATTTTAATACCCATTACTTAATAGCTGATAAGGACAAAAGAAAAACAATAGCTGCGTAGAAGGAGGATATCTTGTTGATCGGCCGCATAAAAAGAAAGTAAATTGCTGACATTCAACTTAGAGATGGTTATCTATATTTTAATTTAATTCTAAATTAAGCTGCCACACCACCAACCAGACCCATGCTCTCAAAAGAGTAAACCTAGTATTTTGCAAATGGGGCATTTTTAATCCACTTTTCGTCTCCCCCAACACCACTCAACCCCGCCCTGCCCCAAATAAGCTCATCTGCTAGGGTTTTCACACTAGCTTAGCTTTAACGCTGGACTACCATGGACAGCCAACTCTGCTTTTTCAGCAGAGGGTCCGGTGCGTATCCAGCATCTGGACCAGCATCGTATGGCGGTACTTCATTTTTTAAGGGTCCAATCAGAGGCACTTTCTATATACATTACATGTACACTAGTAAACAACACACTACTAATGTTATTTAAAAGATATAGCATGTCATAGTAAAATTAAACAAGGATAGACACACAGACCTAATCGGATTGTTTAAAAGTGCCTATCACTGATTTAACTTCTCTCCATTTATAGGAAAAAAATTCAATGTTGTCATTCGGTATGAAGTGATCTATCTGAAACAATTTAAGCAGTAGTGATCTCTGAATTTGAACAAAACATGATGATATTAGAATTAAAGAGCAAATAACAACGAACAAATTAGTTGTAAAGGATGATAGCTTGTGCAACATCTCTGAGGCCGGAACAACACAATAACCATAAGGCAAAAAATACAATTAGAAATTAAATTACCAGAATCAACATCAACCACAGCAGGGCCTTGGCGCCTACGATTCCTTCTGGCATTTTTTGAGGCCTAAATGAAGATGTTTCAACTTACATTACATGACAAGACCAGTGCATTTAAGGATAAAAACAAACGCAAATAAAATACAAGAGGCCAAGAAGAAATATATAATTTGATATACCTCTTCAAATGCCCTTGGTGAGGAAATCATGACATCATCATCAAGTGCCTCTACATCGATTGGTGGGGGCATAGAAGACTCTCCCGCTTGAGCTGCTTGCATTCCATTATTTGGAGTCACATCATCGTCCCGGATTTCGACAGGAGGTGGAACATTAAGATCAACATCTAACATCTGTCTTCTTCTAGACCTCGTATACCTCACACAGTTTTGGTACTCCATCATACAACAGATAGCAATGCCTCAAACACCTGCAAAATCATCAATTGCATATCAATCCTCAGGCATTTGATGATACAGCCAATAAGTGCTCCAAATCTGGATAAAAGGATGTTGTAAACTAAGCTTTCTCTATAAACCCTTCATTTGTGAAGGCAAATAAACAGCACACATGAAGTAGGTTACAGGACCAAAAGAAACCGAACATTTCCAAAACTAACCCTAAAACAGAGTCCATGTTTTGTAACATGAATCTAATGTTCCCGTCAATCCAGGCATCTCAAAATCCAAACCAGTCCAATCAAATCATCTTAACTTGATTTAGAGACAAGAAATTCACATTTATATTATACTTAACTCATCACTTCCCCTAATAAGTAGCCCTTGACCAGTAACCACATATGTTCATACATACCAATCTATCCTACGAACTTCAACTTCTGAAAATTAAACAGATTACACTTCAGTGAATTAGCAAGTGCTACAAAAAAGTCATCTTTTCTAATCTCTTCTCCAGATCATATGAAAATGATACATACATTCAAATCGAAGCTTTCATTCCAATGAAATGGTCACAAAAAGCAGCAGACTAGGAAAGCATCAACCCTTTAATTCAACAAGCACACAAACAATGAGATACCATGAAACAAAAACAAAAACAAAAAAATAGAGAGCAAAAAAAACAAGTCCAAAAAACCCCAATTCTGTAAAACCCTAATATCAAAAAACAAAGTCCTAAAATAAACAACCCAACAAACCAGAACCAAATAACTCCACACTCCAAACGATCCAAAAATTGAAAGATGAACAAAAGATCCCTAAAATCAAAAATCAAACAACAGACCTACACAGATTAACATACACCCAACCAAAATTTAAAAAAAAAAAAAAAAAAAAAAACAGTTTACACTCCAATTTTCAAACATTTTCTGATCCAAAAGAGAGAAGAACTTAATCTTCTAATCATAAACCACAAAAATTTGAACAGGGATGAAAGTATGCACCTATATGATTAATAATTTGAATAAGGCAGAGAGGGGGAAGGGCGAGGGGTTTCCCCCTTCATTTATAGGGATTATCGGGCAGATACAGAAACTTTTACACACACATGTGTGTGCTGGTGCGGGAACGCCAAAAATGACACGTTGCACCCAGGTTGCGCGTTACACGTCACCGCCTTTGAAATTCGAGCGCCGCTGTGGAGAAATTGAAAAGATTTCTGACGAATTAGGGTTGGATGATGGGCTTTAAGGTTTGGGGATTGGGGATAGCACCAGAATTGAGGTTCCTTAAAATTTCCTGATCAGACCTAATTTATATTTGTCCTACTGTTTATGGTTTTGATGTCATATGATCCCGGCTTATTTTGTACGGTATGTTTTGAACTTTTAAAATATTGGTTTACTTTATCAAACGGATAATTTGCCTTGTTATTTAAATTTACTATGCAAAGTTAAAAAAAAAAAAAAAAATTGTGTCTTGAATTTATGGAAATTTAAGATACCGATATTTTCGATCTACGTGATGAAGTTTTGTATATTCATTAGAAACAACGGTGGTGAGTTTATAGCGTACCACTTCTCCTGTTGTTCTGGAAAAAAAATTAATATATTGATAGAGTGACACAATGACGAGTCTTTGGAAGACTTTATCGTGAAACTTGATAAAATATTCACTAGACTTTGTGGACATATAAGTTTTGGTTAATTTCATTCACCATTTTTCTGTTAAAGTATCGTAATAGGGTTTCATTACAGTTGGCCTGTAAAAAGGAAAAAAAAAAACTACACAGTACTAGTATACTTATTCTTTGACATGCAGGGGCTCGTGTTTTCGCTGCAAGAGTGTCGTATTTATATGTTTGTCCCCTATTGTGAGTTGTGGTGGCGAATCATGTTGACACGTATCTTTCTATTTCTACACATTTTTTTCATTGTTGATATTTTCAAGTTTTAAAAATTAAAATGAGGATTATTTCCCAAAAAAAAATTGTAATGAATTTTTCAAGTTTATTAAAATTAATTGACAAAATACTTATAATATCCACTCTATATTTAATTATATATTAATATGTTATATAATAAATTATTATTTATTATAGATGGTGGTCGTTAACCATCCACGTGAGTTGGAGGATGCCCCCCTCGTTAAGCTAACCGGGTCATGAAATCGGTTCAATTGCCCCTGAATTCGACGATCACCAAGTCACGCTAACGAATAGTTCATTCGATTCACTCAGCATTAGAGCTTTAGGGCTCCTCCAACCTTGGGCTTGTTAGGATCCACCAAATTTCTTTATTAGCCCAGCTTTAGTTAAGCAGGTCACAAGAAATTTTGTTTCTCCTCTCCTCGATCATTTCCTCAGACACATTCCCTTTCACTTTTAGACGAGTCGTGGGAACAAACATGTTTCTCATAATACTCGATATTCAAGGAGTATTAGAGGCAAATCAACATCAAAGGAATTTGAAAGTACAAAATTAAAGAATATAAGACAACAAGACAACACATAAAATAAAAAGTAATCTCGTGGTCAATGAGAGTGGGGAACAAACTTGTAGCTAATGAGAATTAATGGAGGCTCAGGTCAGCCACCTAAGGAGCATTGAATCAACTGGGGTCGCCTAACTTTAGAAAGAATGAAGGGTCATGATCGAAACCTTACGATGAAGGGTTGAGATCACAACTTGGCCCTCGATTTTGGACTTTAATTATCATTCAATGTAAGGAAGAAGATATCATTTATTACAATAAGTCTATAAAAACAAGAGCTTTTAAGCCTTTGTCACTCATTATGTCCCATAAAAGCTCTCATAGGAAGGAAAACACACTAATTAAGAAAGATGAATAATGGGCAAAGTAGTAATTTTGTAGATTTATATGTATAAAGTAAAAAAATTATAATGAGTAAGTTGGATTTTTTTTTTTTTTGTGGGCACAAAAGTAATAATATTTTGTATAAAGTTGAGATTAATGTGATAGTCAAATTTATGGAGGGTTTTTAATTTAAGGGTGTGAAAGGTATTATGGAACGAATAGAAAATAAAGTGTGAAAACATTTATAGGACAGAGAGAGTACCATTTAAGTTATTGCCAAGTTTTGAGTATTTATTACTTCAATCTTTATTTAGCACTTGTTTGTTGGGTTTATTAACAAGCCACATTAAGTTTATAATCCATTTATTCATATTAATCATAGTATTTAATTAATCACATGAAGTTAATAACACTAATGAATGCATATGGATAATAATCATTCAATTATAATAATTGTATCTAATTAATTATATGAAGTTAATACGTGTAAAAACATATTTTTTTTTTAATTTATTAGATGTGCATATATATTTATACCTGTATGGATATATACATACATATATTTAATACTTTTACTCAGGGGCGGACATATGTAGGGGCGAGGTGGGGCAAGTGCTCCACCTGGACTTTATGTATTTACTATATGTAATTTTGTGTCTAAATAGATAATATATGTGATAGTTGGTTCAGTTGTGAGTTGGGCTTTTTCACTTTTAGGGAATTTAGGGAATGTGAGTTCGAATTCCATGACTACCATTTTATTTTAAATAATTTCTTTTATACATAATTAATTGCATATGATTATTAAATTTTTAATATGTTATTTACATTAAATATTTCTTATATATGATATAAGTAGAATAATATTTTATTTTTATTTTTTAACAATGGGATAAAAACATTTCATAAATTTTTTTTTTTTTTTTTTTGTCAGAAAAACTCCATTCATATAATGGGTACCAGTAATACCCAAATTGGTTTACATGAACAGAGGCACTTGAACTCAATTGACAAGTAATATCAACTAAGACTACCTATTACAGAAAGTCGCGAACTCCCAGATCTTAACTAAAATGCTAAGGTTCCAAAGCACACCTGATATTTCCTACCCAATCTTTGTAAAAAGGTTTTAAACCGACTCTCGATTTCGTAGAATACTAGCTCCATACTCTCGACTTTAATTCTTCCACAAGGTCTCGCATTTCCGGTCTTTCAGATCGAAAGAGTATTGCATTCCTTGCTTTCCACAAGATCCAAATTATACACTCCCAAACACACACACCAAGGCACTTTCCAACCTTTCCGTTGAGTAGCTTACTAAAGAAGAGTAAACTACTCGCCGGATCAGACGGTAAAGTTGCTGCCGACCCGAACCATTTAATGCTCTCCATCCATAAGTTGTACGCATAAGAGCATTCAAACAGGACATGCCTTACAGATTCGAGCTCAATGCCACAAAAAGTGCAATTTTGGTTAGCATTATCTGGGAGTGCTCTTCTCTTGTGTAGCTTTGTTGAGGTAGGAATACACTCCCAAACTACTCTCCAAGCATGAATCTGAACCTTCAAGGGTGTGATTTTGTTCCATAGTAGTTTGAAAATCTCATTTTCCTCTGCTGCCTCTTGATTCTTTATTTGCCACAGCTTTGTATATGCCGCTTTGGTAGAGTACCAATCATCTTAAGCCCATTTCCATTTCCATCGGTCTTCAATATCATGTTTAAGAGGATTTTTTGTGAGACCATCTCATTACATGAGATGGTGGGATGGATGTAAATTATGGGTAACACATTAACAATTTGATAGGAGTAGATGTTAATTTGTGTTGTCTCACAATATTTTTTTTTTTTGTCATTATATTATATTTCATACATAATTATTTTTAATCACATATTTACTTAAATATGTTATAGAGCAACACAAAATACATTGTACGTAAATTCTTGCGTTATATTATTTTATTGTGATACCAACCACTAATTTTAAAGTATTAAAGTGTTATTCTCAAATATTAATTTGTATTACTGCGAGATCGTCTCACGCAAGACCTACTCTACTTTATAATAATTAAGTTATTACTATTAATTAAAGTTGAAATTAATTATAAATTTATTATTATATATATATATATATATCTTTTTTTTTTTAATAATGTACCCTACCTGTATTAAATTTTTGCGTCCGCCCCTACTTTTACTATAAAAATTTATGAAGGCAATACAGATATGGCTAAAAAATATATGCAAATATAAATTTATGAAGACAATACACATAGGGCTAAAAAAAATAGGCAAGCACTTCTATGCAAATTTTCATGGTTCAAAGCACTCAAATCATGGTTGATGATTTTCAAATTAGTGTAGATATTCTCTCAACAAATCTTGTGGATTTGGTCTGACTAGGTACATATCTCGCAATATGCCCTCTTGCATCAGTGTTGTAATGTTGTTCAACTTATGTAATATTGTTGGGTATAAGATGTAATACTTAGGGGGCGCTTCGTTAACAACTCTTCAATGGTAATGGAGATGAGATTGAAAATTAGTGTAATTAACATGGTTCATGAGAACAAAATCACTACTTCTCCTCCTAAATAAGGTAATCACTACTCCATTTTGATTGCGATATTCTCTTGCTACAATCATCCTCCTCAATCACTCCCCTATTTCTCCACCAACAACCATTTGTAGTCCACTACTATTCCAAAATTGGGGCATGACACTAGCAATGGAGTCACCATTGGAACACTTCTTCCCCTAACATATCATTTTTATTATGAGGGCATAGATGGAAATAAATTTTCATTCCTATTACCATTGAAGAATTGCTAACCAAACGCCCCCTTAATAAAAGTATTAATAATGTGTTATATTCATCTACATTACAATTAGTTTGAATGATAAACAATATTAATTTAAAGATTGACTAGTTTTCATACTATGTATGTTAGAAATAAATTACTTATGTAGGAACTATGCAAGTCATTATTTATTTATTGAAATACGAAATTTATGGTATAAATGATAGGTAGAACAAATCAAAACAAAAAAATTAAGAAGAGATGTCTCTTCTTGGAATAAGCAAATTAAAGTATAAAGTAAAATTGATTTACACATGACCCACTTTAAAGGTTATGTGTTGTTTTCACTAAATGATATTAGATCTGAAGGGTACAAATTGTTATCACTAAAGAGTATGAGTTGTTTATAAATTATTTTTACTAAAAGATATTAGTTCTGGATGGTTCAAATTATTTTAATGAGTTGAAAGGTACGAAAGGCATTTGTTTCACTAAAGTATATGAGTTGTTACACTAAATAATATAACTTATTCTACTATAAAATATTGCAATGTGGTTTATATGTGAACAAATTTCACATTATACATACCCCTTGTGATAAGAGAACACATTTGGATGATGGGTGAATTAAATATAGGGATAAAAGTGCTTTAAATGGTGTGTAGGTCACATATGTAACATGTTCATAAGTATAAAATCGATATCATTGTATGTATACATTGATATCATTACGTGCATTCATTGATACATAATATTTTGTATTGTGATTTTAGTTTATAAGTCTAATAATAGCAGTGACCGCATGTAATGGTACAAGTGTGTTGATAGGCGACCAGTAGGAAAATAAGAATAAAATGAAAATAATAAAATAATGAGATTAAGAAGTCATTAAGAATAAAAAATAAAAAGGACGAGCAGCAGGGAGTAGGGACGTAGGAGGCGAGCAACAGGGCATATAAAATATTTAAGAGAAGACGAGCAACTGGGTCAGGTGACCAAGTAAGAGGAGGCGAGCAGCTGGTCACTTGAGACACAAGAAGGAGGCGACCAGCTAGAACAAGAAGGGTAAAGAAGAAATTAAAAGGAGGCGACCAGTCGAGCAAGAGGGCACCTCGGAAGATCATCAGAAATCCCAATAATTAGGCATTACATTAGGAGCAAACAAGTGTTTTAACACTTGTCATTGTGTAAAGATGTAATAGCTTAGGAATTAACAAGTGTCTTAACACTTGTCATCATGTAAATAAGGGTGATCAAGGAGGTGACACCTCCTACTTGCTTGTACCTCTATAAATACCTCTTCATGAGGTCATGAAAATAAGTTCACTTTATTAAAAAATAGGCAAAACTCTTGAAAATTTCTTCCTCAACTCCTCCTTATAAAAATCCAGTTTTAATCTTGAGTTAAATCCTTGTTTGATGATCTTATTAGAGTAAAACAGCCACTAATTATAAATTTGGAGCATGATCATCAACAATTGGCGCTAGAGAGAGGGGTACGAACCTCCGTCGGTTGAAGGATTGAAGGAATTTCTGGGAAATTCACCGGAAAATGCAAAATTCCGGCAATAAGTCGCCGGAAACTGGAGTTGGGAAGAAGGTTTGAATGTTTGAGGTGGTGTTACACAAGACCTACAAACTTGAATGCATGCATGTGTGGAGAAAGGTGTGTAAACAACCAAATCCTTACATGCAAGGCTAGTTGTTTCTAGGTCAAAACATCCACAAACACAAGATCTCCATCAAAGAAACATCAAAGTTCAGAAAATGGTACGATCACAAGATCATCAAGAATCAAGCAACCACCCGGCGAGCAAATCACGAACTAGGGTATCGTCAACGGGTGACCATGCAAGGACGGTACGAGCCACATCTCGACGAAACGTTCAGGTCACTATTGACACTCTTCCCCCAGAAGTAGAGGCATTGGCTCAAAACCCGGAGGAATTAGCAAAAACAATCGCCGTTTTGCAATCATTACAACGGCGACAGGAAGCTGCCGGACCATCGAGAGCCCGGGAGGCGAGCAACCGGGCGCAGGACATAAATCCTCTAAGACCCCGGAGGCGAGCAACCGGGCAACAGAGCAAAGAGCTAAGCAAAGAGAAGACATAAGGGTAGAAGAGGTAGATAGTGGCCAGGCAAGGAGAACCAAAGGCAAAGCACCAATAAGTGAGCGACTTGGGAGCCGGGGTGAGTCCACACCAGGAGGGGACAGAGAGTCGAGCAGCAGGGGCACAAGGAACCAAAATGAACTCAGGAAGGAAGTCTCACAGAGGAGTGAGGAGCGAGCATACCCTGCTGCCCACCCCTCAGTACATGATAGACTAAGAAGGTCAGCCTTCGGTCGGTTAGGTCCCAACGGGGTAAGTAATGTGGCCCGGCGAGTCACATAGGAGAAACGTCCCGTTAGCAAGGGACTGCACCGTGGGGAAGGCCTCGAGCCAAACCACGATGAACAACTTTCTAATGGAGGAGCGCCTCCAAATGAGTGGCTTGACCTCAAAAGAATGATCGAGGAGATGAAGAAGCAGTTAGATGCTCAGAATGGTGGTGGGACCACAGTACTTCCATCATCACCGTTGTCCCCGGCTATATTGAACGCACCAGTTCAGAAAAAGGTACATTTCCCAGCAGTTAGCTTATATGAAGGGATGTCAGACCCGAAGGTGCATTTGTCCAAATACACCGACTACATGATATCTGTGAAAGCGTCTGACGCAACGCAATACCGCAACTTTCCGTTAACTTTGGGCGATGGCCCTCACAGATGGTTCTCCGCACCTACCCCCGGCTCTATAAGCTCGTTCACACAACTCAGCAAGGAATTTCTATCATATTTCTCCACAGTCGGATCCTACCTTACGCAGAGACACAGGCTGGCAGATCTGAAGCAAGGAGACGAGGAGTCTGATAGAGCTTTCCTTGAAAGGTTCGACAAAGTCCTACTGGAAGGAGAACCAGTGAGTGAAGAACTAAGATAGTGGCAGTAATGGCAGGACTCAGGAAGGGAACAGATCTATGGAAGGAAATGCACCTAGCCTTTCCCAAAACATACTCTGAATTCAGACACAAGGCTGGGGTATACATTTCGATGCAAGAAACCCTGCAGAGAGAGCTAGGGGACAAGACTGATACCAAGAAGTCGGGAAAGAAGTCAGGAGGGGAATACAAAGCCCCTAAAAATATGAAATCTTTCAATGAAGGTTCTGAGCTGAAAGAGAAGTTGAACCATGTCTTGTCCACGTCAATAGAGGCTGTATACAACAACGTAAAGGATAAAGACATGCTGTCGGAACCCCGAAAAATACGACAAGAGCGAGGAAAGATGAATCCTAATAAATACTGTGCATATCATCAGATCATAGGTCACTTCACAAGCGAATGCAGGGACCTCCTAAAACAGCTATGGAGGTTCTACGAAGAGGGAAATATGTCAGAATTCGTGAAGCGACAGCCAGGAAAGAAACCAAGGATGGCAATATCCCCCGGCTCGGAAGACGAGGAGAGTGACGAACAGCCGAGCAGGAGGGATCAAAAGAGAAAAAAGACAATGACAGCGCCAGCCGAGCCCGTCCGAGAAATCCTAATGCTTGAGCAATCCGGACCGGTAGGGGGCTGTTCTGACGGAAGGCCACCAATTTCCAAGAGAAAGAGAAAGGCAGGTTTGAGAGCAGTAGCTCAGGTCAGAGAAGTCGGTATAAAACAAGCAACAAAGAAAACTGGGGATTTGGTATTTTCTGAGAAAGATCTAGACGGGGTACTCACTCCACACAATGATTCACTAATCATCTGTGCTAATGTCATGGGGGTCCGAGTCCACCGTCTGCTTGTGGACATCGGATCCTACACGAATATCATATTCAAAAGCACACTAGATCAGTTAGGTGATTGCGATGAATATGTAAAAGAGTGCGACCATAAGATAGTAGGGTTCGGAGATGCTGTAACTGTTCCCTTAGGACTAGTTACGTTGCCAGTCGAGCTTGTATCAACCGAGAATCCCGAAAGGAGACTGACTAGAATGATAGAATTTTTAGTTGTAAATCAGCAGTCTACCTACAACGGGTTTCTCGGTCGACCTTTTATAAATGAATTCAAAGCTGCTGTTTCAATGTACTATTACTGTCTTAAATTCCCAACTTCGAAAGGTTCAGGTACAGTTAAAGGTGATCAGAAGAAAGCTCGAGAGTGCCTCCTGCAACTCCAACCTAAGGATAACAGTGTGTCTGTCATGGACGAGCAGACGAGCAGCAGGGCTGAGGATGAACCTTCCGTGTTGGACGAAATCATGGAGTCCATCGACACGGAAATAATGGAGGTGGACGACCAACAGGGCGAGGACGAGCAGGAGGGCCTGGGCGAGCAACAGGGAAAAGAAGTTGTCCTGAACCAGAGGAAGTAAATGATATCGAGCCAAGATTGGAGGCAGAAACCATGATCGAAGATGAACTCAACTTAGAAGGTCCGATAATTGACCCTCGTTGGAAAAGCCAAAAGAGGAAAGCAACCCCGGTAGAGGAGTTGGAAACAATAAAAGTCGACCCGAACAGAGAAGACTTGGAATTGTTCATTGGATCTGAGCTCCCAGAGCCATACAGGTCCAGAATGAGCGAGTTCCTTAAGTCTAATCTCGACGTGTTCGCATGGTCGCATGCAGATATGGTAGGCATTAGCCCTGAGCATGCTTGACATAAGCTAAATATTGATCCAACTAGGAAACCGGTGAAGCAGAAGAGAAGGAAATTCGGACCTGACAAATATGAGGCGCTTGATGTCGAAGTGAAGAAGTTACTTGATAATGATCTGATCAAAGAAGCTTTGTGTCCCCGATGGGTGGCAAATCCAGTGTTGGTAAAAAAGCCAAATGGCACGTGGAGGTTGTGCATTGATTTCACGGACTTAAATGTTGCATGGCCCAAAGACAATTTTCCACTACCACATATTGATCAACTGGTGGATAACACAGCAGGACACGAACTTCTTACCTTCATGGACGCATTTGCTGGATATCACCAGATACCGATGCACCCAGACGACCAGGAAAGCACGATGTTCTACACCAACAAGAACCTGCTATGTTGGAAAAGGATGTCGTTCGGGTTAATCAACGCAGGAGCCACGTACCAAAGACTTGTCAATAAAATGTTCAATGATCACATCGGCAGGACAATGGAGGTGTACGTGGATGACATAGTCGTGAAAATCCTAAGAAATAAGGATCACTTGGAACATCTGACACAGGCATTTGAGATTCTTCGGGCATACAACATGAAGCTAAACCCGAAAAAGAGTAGCTTCGGAGTACACTCAGGAAAGTTCCTTGGGCACCTGGTTAGTCAACGAGGCATTGAAGCAAATCCGTCAAAAGTCAAAGCAATCATGGACATGCAACCACCAAGGTCGGTCAGGGAAGTCCAGCGGCTGACCGGATGTTTGGCAGCTCTGAACAGATTTATTTCCAGGTCAGGAGACAAGTGTCGGCCTTTCTTTGACGCCATCAAGAAAGGACAGTTCCAGTGGACAAGTAACTTCCAACAAGCGTTTGAGCAGCTGAAGGAGTATCTGAGTGACACTAAAATCCTATCAAAACCTGTCTCCGGAGAAAAACTATACTTGTATCTAGCCACGTCAGAGGTGGCCATCAGCTCGGTCTTGGTTCGAGCAGAAGGCAAATTTCACCTGCCAATCTATTACGTAAGTCAGGCCTTACATGAGGCAGAGATTAAATATTCACCCATGGAAAAGTTGGCCTACGCATTGGTGATGAGTGTAAGAAAGCTACAGCCATATTTCTTTGATCACCAAGTGGAGGTTCTAACAACTTTCCCATTAAGACAAATCTTGCAAAGGTCTGACACTGCTGGTCGCCTCCTCAAGTGGTCACTCAAAATAAGCCAATTTGGAATATCTTATGCACCTCGAACAGCGATCAAGGGATAAGCGTTAGCCGACTTTATAGTCGAATTAACCTTCCCTCAAGATTCGACGAGAGATCATAATCATCCATGACACATGTACGTAGATGGGTCATCAAATAACACAGCAGCAGGAGCTGGGATAATGCTAATCAGTCCAGACAGACAAGTGTTCACCTCAGCGGTCAGGTTCGAGTTTATGGCAACAAACAACGAAGCTGAGTACGAGGCACTGATAGCTGGTCTGCATCTGGCATTGGCCGTGGGGGTCTGAAGAGTCCAAATCTACAGAGATTCCCAGTTGATAGTCAATCAAGTCCGTGGGGAGTATGAAGCCAAAAATGAAAACATGACACTGTACCAAAAGATTGTTGCTCACTTGGCCTCACTATTCGAACAAATTTACATCGAACAAGTGCCAAGGGACAACAATGCACAAGCAGATGCACTTGCTCGATTGGCTACCAGTACGGGACCAGCAGAGCTTACAGGAGTCACAATAACAAGAATTTCTAATCCATCCACAAGTGACTACAAGATCAACCAGGTTGAAGAAGAGTTAACAGAAGAGGATTGGAGGACGCCAATATACAAATATCTCAGGAACAACGAGTCACCCGAAGACCCACAAGAAGCGGCCAAGCTAGTCAAACGAGCAGCAAGATTCACGATCATGGAAGGTCAACTCTACAAGAGAGGATTTTCACTACCCTTACTAAAGTGTTTGGCAAGGGGGCAAAGCCAAGAGGTACTAAGAGAAATCCACGAAGGAGTTTGTGGAAATCACGCAGGAGGACGAGCACTGGCATACAAAACAGTAAGGCAAGGTTACTACTGGCCAACTCTGTTGCAAGACGCGATCAAAATTGCCAAAACATGTCACAGGTGCCAACTATTCGCTCCCAACATTCATAAGCCACCAACATAACTAATCTCAGTAAATAGTCCATGGTCATTCGCAAAATGAGGGATAGACATTATAGGACCTTTCCCAACGGGAAAGGGGAATGTAAGATTTGCAGTAGTGGTCGTGGACTATTACACAAAATGGGCTGAAGCTGAAGCACTAGTGAAGATAACTCAGGAGAAAATGATCAGTTTTATTTAGAAGAACATAGTATGTCGATTTGGAGTTCCACAAGCAATATTAATCGACAATGGAAGACAGTTCGAGGGAAAAAAGATAAGAGATTTCTGCAAAAAATGGGGAATCAAGAAACATTTTTCGACACCCTACCACCCTCAGTCTAACGGCCAAGTCGAGGTAGTTAACAAGATAATCAAGCATATCTTAAAAATTCGACTGGTAGATAAAAAAGGCAAATGGTCGGAAGAACTACCCGAAGTACTTTGGGCGTATAGGATATCACATAGAACGAGCACGGGAGAAACACCATTTGCTATGGCATTTGGTACAGAAGCAGTTATACCTATAGAGCTCAAAGTACCAACTGAAAGGATAGCCGAGTTCAATGAACAAGAAAATAACAAGGCACTAGCTGCAGAGATGGATCTGATCGACAAAAAAAGAATCTCGGCAGAAATAAAAAACGAGATATATAAAAGAAGGGTCGCAAAGTACTACAACTCGCAAGTGAAAATCAGGGAATTTGAAGTCGGGGATCTGGTACTTCGAAAAATTCTAGCAACACCTCCAGGTGTATTTGGACCGACTTGGGAGGGCCCGTTCAGGATAACCCACAAGTGGTACAATGGCACATACGATCTCGAAGATATGAAAGGCAACTCGGCCCAATACACCTGGAACGCAGCTTTATTGAAGAAATATTATCAGTAACTAGGAAGTGACTTGAACCGAAAATACTAGCTTTTACTAGTAGCTTCCCCGCAAGAGTACGGGTTCACTACAGTATGAGTAAGTATAATGACCAAGTATATCGAACCCAAGGGAAAGTGTGTATGCAAATAGATCCCTGAAGATCTACGCGTCGTAGTTAATATGAGTGAAATATTTTTGGATTTTTGAGAAAAATTAATTATAACTAAGATAAACTAATTAAACTAAAGTATCGAAGAAGACGAATTAACTAAGGTTTGTATTCAAATGAGTGATGGTGATGCTCAGGATAGGAATCCCTACGTATACTAACGGAGCAGGTACATAATCAAAATAACTGTGACGTGCAAGAAATAACCTAAGTTAAAGATCATAAGATGAAAGCTCAAGATTTTAATCCTAATACTTTATCCTATCAATCGACTTCACGAATCCACTAATCAAGTTAATAGATCGTGCTTAATTAATGAGACCCTAATTTAACTAAGGTGATGCGGTCGTCCTCCCTCGCTAAACTGGTAGATGAATTAACCCCTTCTAAACCTTCTCGTTAAGACTACGAGTTGTTAAAGAGTGATACGGTCGTCCTCTCCCTAACACTTTCGAACGAAATTCAAAGGTAAAGTTAAGATTGATTTTAAGAATTCATTAATTAAGAGAATTAAAACTAAACGTCACGAATTATCCTAATTACGTACCCACATCCTACTTCTACGAGTTCATCCTACCCTAAGCATGCAAGGGTTCTAGCCTAACATGGTGGTTTGAATAATCAAAGCAATCACAAGAACAATAAACATATGCATAATTGAATTAACTAATAAAATCAAGAACATAAACGAAAGAACAAATTAAAGTCTCCAAAGAAATCTATATAAATCTGAAAAACTAGGTTTAATCGTCTCAAAGAGTAAAGAAAGAAAGAATTAATCTAATACGTTCAAAAGAAATACTAAAACTAAGAATTCATAAATTAAAACCTCGATTACAACGTATAAAATCCTTCAAAACTCCTCCCCAAGCTTTCTCCTCGCTCAAAGTATGTAAATATATGTGTTGGTATGTTGTTCTCCTTCAAAATGAGTTTGGAATGAGTATATATAAGCGTCGGGGCGAACCGGAAACAATTCGGAGGCAAAAAATAGGAAAGTGCTCGAGCAGCTCGAGCAGGGGCGCTCGAGCATGTAGCTCGAGTGGTGCAATCGGTCGAGCGCTGGCGCTCGAGTGCTCTTGCTCGAGTGGTTTTCGGCTGTTGTACACTTGTTTGTAAAATCTTCATATCTTCTCAACCGGGAGTCCGTTTTGGCCGATTCAAAGTCCTACGAACTCCTCTTTTCGCCCTCTATCCATCTATGAAAACCAAAGAGACAAATTAATGATTTTATAAAAATGATACTCAATTGACTCCAAACACTCATAAAAAACACTCAAAACATGGGCAAATCGGGCACCAAAACATAACAATTTCACGCCTAATCAGGAAGCTAGTGTAAAGTTTTCTATAAAAACTATCATTTGAATTATATCATTTGTATTGTTGTATTGTAGTAAGATTGATAAAATTTTCAAACTTTTTTGACAAAATCTCGTAAAAGCAGAGACGATTATTCGTTGTATTGTATAACTAAGGAAACAAAAAGGCATTAAAGCCCAGTTGTTCGCCTAGCAGGAAAGCTGCTCGCCGGAAGACAAGCAAGTGATGTAGGCACAAGTCCAGAAGGAGGCGAGCAGCAGGGTTCTTGAAGCCCAGTTGATCGCCCCATAACATGAAGTTGCTCGCCCAAGAGACTAAATGCATAAGTACATATATAGTGGAGGTGAGCAACAGGGCATTAAAGACAAAAAGGTCAAGTCCTCAAGGACCAAAGTGACCCATGTATAACTAATGAACAAAAATTTGCAAGAAAAGTGTTGGAACTTTCATTAATGAAAGAAAACACTTAAGCAAAAATAAAATTAAAGGCGAGTAAAAGGCGAGTAAAAGGCGAACGAATAAAAAAAGTACGATTCCATTCATTCAAAATACAAAGATGCAAAGAAAGAAAAGCGTACAGAGATCGTCCTACTACATCAAACTAAAAACAAAAAAAAACAAAAAGTGTCTTTTAAGACTCAGGAGCCGGAGGAGCTGGTGGTGCTGGGAAACTTTCAGTTGGGGGCGGAAGAGGAGCATCTTGGTCAGTGGCCACTGGGACCTGCTGCTCGCCTACAGTAGCAGAAGTACTTGTTTCGCCAAGGAGATTCGGAAGAATGGGGCTTAAGGCATAAAAAACGGTGGCATCCTTGCTCACCTCAACCTTCTCCCTCGGAGCTACGACTTGGACATCATCTTTAAAGATGCCCAAGTCCAACCCCATCTCCCCTAGGTCGGCAATGGGGATCTCAAAGCCAGCAGCAGACGGGTTCTCGAGAACGTAATCCGCGAAGTCCTTGACGGTACTAGTCATGACATCAAGACCGTTGTCCAAGGCATACTTCACAGACCGTACACAATCTGTGTACGCACAGATGTAACCGAGATTAGTGTTATCAATCACATCTTGCACGTACATGTTGTAAGAAATGGCCCGTTTTTTTTCCTTCTCCAGCTGGTCGACATGGACCTTCAAAGACTCGACCCTCTCCACCAGGCCAACCCGCTCAGTTTCCAAGACTTTGAGACGGTCGGTAGCAATGCCCAAATCCAGTTTAAACTTTTCTGAAGCGTTGGACGCTACCATCTCCCGGTCTTCGGCTGCTTTTACCTCCCGCTCCCATGTGTGTTTGGCCCTCTCAAAATCAGCCTTTAGCTTGGCCAGCTCCTCGTCTTTCCTCTTCAGCTGAGCATCCCGGTCTGCCTCAAGCTGTTCTATCTTTCGTCCCAGGCTCCGGTTTGTTCTCTCAAGCACGATGGCTTGGTCAACGACTCTCTGGGCGGTGATAGCTTGGTGACTGGCGTTATAACCCAGAAGACGAGCATTATCGCTAAGACTCTGGCTTTGCAGGATTTCTTCACCTGTCTTCGTCCAAGAGCAGGGGACAAACTCCGTAGCCCGACGAACATGAGAATCCTTAAGGTCGGGGTAGGCAGGGGCCGACTTCACACAATTAAGTTGGTGAAGTACTTTAGAGCGACCGGGATAATCATCTTTCCGGCACCTGCAAAAGATGAAAAAACATTAGAAAAGTCAGCATATCCAGGGAGGCGAGCAGCCGAGCAGGATGGAAGTTACTTACTCCCTCATCTTCACTGGGTCATAGCCCAGGTAGGAGCCGTCAGGTGAAGAGCCCATTCGGCCGGCGACCATCGCGTCAATGACTTGCTGCTCGGTCACCTCCTCTACGGGCGAGGAGCGAGCAGCAGATTTGCTCGCATGAGAGGAACCTTGCCCCTTGGCCCGTTTAGAATGGTCCTCCTCCTTTCTAGGGGCTATCTACTTTATCAGCCTCTTCTTCCCAAGGGTGTCTCTGGGAGGCGAGGAGCGAGGAGGAGGTCGAGGAACGGGGACAGGTGCTGGAGGAGCCTCCTCTTCATCAAGGGCTCCCGCCCTTAGTCTAATCAAAGAAGTGCAGGGATCGAACTTCTTTTTCTTCGAGGGCTGGTTAGCCGCCATCTGCTTCACTCGACGGGCGAGAAGGTAATAACTTTCAGGGATTTGAGGGATGGCTACTGTAACCCTTTGAGCTGAAAACAAAAGCATAAACAGAGAGGTTAGGCGACCAACAGGGGGTAGGCGACCAACAGGGGGTAGGCGACCAACAGAGAAAAGAGAAGTAAGAATGATCAAAGTGTTTGAAGAAAGTTACCTCCGGGACCTCCGTATGTGCCTCTAAATGATGAGCACTGGTAGTGAGTTGAGCAAGTTTACGACAGTGCGCTTGGGAGAGATGACCAATGCTCCAGTCTTTAATGTTCCGCAATGAGATCAGAGCAAGAACGTACAAGAACTCTTCGCTCAGCTCAGGATGTCCCCACTTTAAGATACGCGGACCTGCAAAACAAAGAAGAAAAGAAATTAAAATTAGTTCACCTAAGATATGATGAACTAGGGAACAAAACCTAAGCCGAATTTCGCCAAAATGCGTAGGAGAATTTATACGCCCTGGTCCTCCTGAGAAATCGGAGGACGCCCGCCAATCGCCGCCGCTGAAGAAAAATTGTTTATGCCAACTTTTAACTTTGTTAGGCACTCTTTCAATCAGCTTCACGCCGCTACAGGCTTTAATATAATACCACCCGAGCCCTTCTTCATTGACAGTCGAGGAGATAGTCATAGCATAATGCATCTCCACCGTGCTAATTTTGTTCATGTAGCCTTCCAAGCCAAAGAGTGTGATGAAGGCTAACAAGGTACTCCATCCATTTGCGGTAATCTGGGTGATCGCCAAATTAACATCTTCCAATCACCGGATGCAGAGGAAGAGGGAATCCCGTGTTGAGGGTGTCTAAGTTGATGGCAGTACACCCAGGGGGCGGGTTGTCAGCGGTCTCCCCTTTCTGTGGAACATACAAATGGATGTCGTATGGTATATGGTAAGTGGAGCGGATCCGGGCTAAGTCATCTTCCGTGACTACACTTGCCACCCTGCCTGCTGTATACACAGATTCCCGAGCTCCCATGATAGGTCTTGGCGGAGTAGGAAAGGTATTGTGATACTTGTTAGCATAGTCAATCCATTCTTGCCTCCGGACTACGGCTTTAGGGATGAGGGATTCGGGAGTTGGTCTTGAGACAGGGAAGTTTATCTCCCGAAGGAATTCCCATGTTACTCCCACCTGCTCGCTCCCTGAGTGGGCCACCTGCTCGCTCCTAACCTGTTGCCCAATGTTCGCTCCCGTCTCTCTGGGGGAGACTCGTCTCTTCTATCTCAGCAGCAACTTCAGCGGAGTCCTCGCCCAAATCCGAAGAAGTACCTTCGGGAGGCGAGGAGCGAGCAACAGGACCTTGGACGTCCTGCTCGCCCGAGCTATCCACAGCATAGAAGTCGTCGACGGAGCGAACAACAGAGCTCGCCTCGGAACCTGTATCTTCGTCAACGAGCAGGGTCCTAGGGTTTTGCCCAACTGCTCACCGGAGAGAGCGACGAGGAGCAGGGTGTGATGGTTCAGCTTCCAGTGGTCTTTTTCCCGGGTTTCGTCCAACAAATTCGATGGATAGGGTATTACTTGAAGAAGGAGACGTCATTTTAGGAATTTCTTTTGAAGAATTAGACGAATGGAAAAATTAAGAGGGTGGTGTCGATAATGACGTATTTCAAATAAAAAATAAAGATGAAGGCGGCGACACGGCGGCGACGCGGCGGCGAAGGCGGCAGAGATGCGTTAAATTGGCGGAAATCGCCAAGAAAAAGAGAAAATCGGAGGAAAATGCAAGGAATCGAAGAAAGAAAACAAAAGAAACTAGAAGTTCACCTTTGATTTAGAAGAAATCGGCCGAGAAATCGAAGAGAACGACAAGAGGAAAAAGCTTGAAAGTTCGTCAATAGCATTTTTGCATGCAATAAATCGTGAAAAATGACAAAGGAAGAAGAAGAGAGCTTTTTATAAGTGTGGGTTCGGGGGCGAAAGTGAGAAATTTTGAAAAGCAGAGCCCCTAGATGCAATTTAGGGGTGCACGGGTGGGCGGCCACGGCGCTTCGTGTTTCGTACCTCGGGAAAGGAAACGACGCTAGACCAAGCGTCGTTCCCTGCTGGTTGCCTCCCGAAGTTCCTGCCTAAAATTTTTCAAAAACTTGTTGTTCGCTTTCCCCCAAGAGGTAAGGGCGAATTCCCTGTTGCTCGCCTCCTGTTACAAAATATAGTCTGTCTTATAGTTTGACATGAAAGGGAATATTTATCTTTACATGTCAAACTAGGGGGCATTGTTGATAGGCGACTAGTAGGAAAATAAGAATAAAATGAAAATAATAAAATAATGAGATTAAGAAGTCATTAAGAATAAAAAATGAAAAGGACGAGCAGCAGGGAGTAGGGACGTAGGAGGCGAGCAACAGGGCATATAAAATATTTAAGAGGAGACGAGCAACTGGGTCAGGTGACCAAGTAAGAGGAGGCGAGCAGCTGGTCACTTGAGACACAAGAAGGAGGCGACCAGCTAGAACAAGAAGGGTAAAGAAGAAATTAAAAGGAGGCGACCAGTCGAGCAAGAGGGCACCTCGGAAGATCATCAGAAATCCCAATAATTAAGCATTACATTAGGAGCAAACAAGTGTTTTAACACTTGTCATTGTGTAAAGATGTAATAGCTTAGGAATTAACAAGTGTCTTAACACTTGTCATCATGTAAATAAGGGTGATCAAGGAGGTGACACCTCCTACTTGCTTGTACCTCTATAAATACCTCTTCATGAGGTCATGAAAAGAAGTTCACTTTATTCAAAAATAGGCAAAACTCTTGAAAATTTCTTCCTCAACTCCTCCTTATAAAAATTCAGTTTTAATCTTGAGTTAAATCCTTGTTTGATGATCTTATTAGAGTAAAACAGCCACTACTTATAAATTTGGAGCAAGATCATCAACACAGTGAAAATATGAAATTGAATAAATTTAATACTAGAAACTTGTTCATAGGAAATTTTGTGTTAAATGGTAGGTTATATATGAGAACAAGTGTGTATCCCCGCGAATTTCGCGAATCGGAAAAAAAATGTTATTTTTATTTTCAAATTATAAGTATAAATATTTTTATTTTAAATATCTTGTAATTTCGATATAATAAACGTCAATTCGAATTATTTAAAAAAAATTCCCTCCTAAACATTTCATGTATACATGTATTTTAAAAAATATATATTAAAAAAAATAAAAAATTTAAAGAAAAAAAATTAACTTTCAGTATCATAGTATTATACATGGTAAGATATTATATATCATGTCAAAAAAATTTGAAAATAATGTGTTATTTTAGTGACAATGTCTTTTGGGTAGTAAAATTTTGTCCAAAAAAAAATGTTATAATCTATTATCCATGGTAGTATATGGTATTGGATGACAAGATTATCTTTTGCAAAATATTTCAATAACATCTTACAAAAATTAGCATATATAAATATTTTATAAAAATAAATTCCAAAAATATCTAAGTAAGAAAATCGTTGAACTGTGGAAAAAATATATGTTTTACATCTTAGAGGACATGGCGTCGGCGCCGAGACTGTTCAATGGAGGATGACAAAAACTAAAAAAGGAGGTGAGAATAAAAACCTAAGACCAAGAAAAATACTATAAAAAATCAGTATCATACCTTCGATTCAAGGCCGCAGTATCCGATGCGGTTTGAGGCGGCGGGAATAGAGCATCGAGACGATGCCTACATACCTTGCACGACACTGGGCTAGGTGGAGGAACGACTTAATACGCAGATAAAACTTAATAACGAGGATAATTTCGCAAAAATTCGTGAATTAAAAAAAACCCTAATCTTTGGAAGATTTTGGGAATGAGGCAGCGTGTGCAGAGAATAAGACTGGAGCAGAGTCATGGCAGGCAGCGGCAAGGAAGCCAGCGCCGTAAGGGCGTTATGAAATGAAAAATTTGAGAAAATGAACTGTGAGATAAGTAGAAATGAAAAGACAAAAATAATAGAGAAAGTTATAACCTGACATTCAAGATTGGTCCGCGCTGATTGGAGAGGGGGCGGAAGCGGCAATATGAAAAAAAATCGAAGAGGAGTGTGGCGGTGTGAGAGAGATCGAAGGGGAGAGAGAGACGGCTTATGGGCGAAAGAAAATGAGAAATAATTATATTAACCTAGTTACAAATTAATGGTTTAGATGTAACGATATAAAATGAATGGTTGAGATCAAAACTTAAACCAACTTTTAATGAGAGCGGAGTATTTCGAAATTGAGAGATTTGAGACATGTCACCTCATCCTTAGAATAAGGTGGTGTTGACACATTAACTTGGAGAGGTTTGGAAATATATTATAATAAGATATCTATTTATAAAAGGTAAATATTTGTCTGAGACCGTCTCACTGTAGTATTATTATCAATTTTTAATACAGATGTTATTACTTTTTAACGCAAAATATATCACTTTTAAATAATTTGTCTTAAAATGATAATTTTTAATTATATATTTTTTAAGTAATATCAATTATTTGATGTAAAATTTATCACACTATATATATATATATATATATATATATATATTAAATGATACAGTTTACTTTAAAAATAATATTGGTCCCATGATATGATCTAACACTGGACTTACTCCACTTGTATATGAGAATATGTACTTAGATATAGGTGGAGTATAGGTATTACTTGTTTTATATTAACGGTTGCTTTAAATGTTAAATTTTGTTTCAAATTAACTGTAGTTTTAATTAATTCTACCCGATTCTTCCTAGTTTATCCTCATGCATATATATAGAAGACATTTAATTTACTTGATGATATATTTTTTCTGCACACCTTGAATTCTTTCACTCTCACCTAAATTTTATAATTCTACCCGATTCTTCCTAGTTTATCCTCATGCATATATATAGAAGACATTTAATTTACTTGATGATATATTTTTTCTGCACACCTTGAATTCTTTCACTCTCACCTAAATTTTATTGAAAGTAAATATGACAAAATTCTATGTTAACAAAATTAAACATTTTTTTTTTTTGACATATTTAACCTTAATCTGCTTGTTTTTCAGGATACCCAGCTCTCGAAAGTCGATGTCGTGTTATGGGCATCAACCCAGAAGAGGGACTTTCTCAGTGCAACTTGTAGTCGTTAGACTGCACGGCAAGTTGTTCGTTGGGCTCCCCCTGAAACTTAATACAGATGCATCGTTTAGAGCTAGATTTTGGGCGTCTATCGTAGGTGTGGATAGGGGTGAAACGAGGGATAGTTTCCGGGTGTTTCACTACAAAAAAACACTGTTTAGCGACGGAATTTGCGACGGAAAATCCGTCGCAAACAGTGTTTTGCGACGGAATTTGCAACAGACACGTGTCCGTTCCTAAAACAGCCGTAGCTAATTTTTGCGACGGATTTTGCCGTCCGTCGCAAATTAACGACGGATAAAACCGTCGCAAAATTAGCGGGTCAAACCCGACCGGGTTGCTCAAAATTTGCGACGGACAGTAGTCCGTCGCAAATATTTATTAAATTTTTTTTTATTTTTTTCGGTTATAATTTGCGACGGAATTTGGCCGTCGCAAATATCGAGCCTATACAAAAAAAATGTGGCTCGCGTGGTTCGAGCCCGGGCACCCGGGGGAGGCGAGGCGGGCGCGGACCACTGGGCCACCGGCCCATAGCTTATTATAGGAGGCCCACCTTCTATATTAGTCTTATTGGGCCTTGAACAATTAATCCAAATTTGCGCCCAAGGGGAATCGAACGCGCGACCTCTTGTGCATGTGGAGTGGGCGCGCGCCACTCGGGCACGTGCTACTTTCGTTCATTTTTACGCAATTAATTGTATATGTATTCAAATTAAGTCATTTTTTTTATAATTCACTAAATTAATTTCTTTTCGTATCTAACTTGTTTATAAAAATATTTTGCCCAACTATTTTTTTATTTCGTAAAATTATTTATTTCGACAATACGTAATTTTATAATTCGTTCATTTGTACACAATTAATTGTATATGTATCCAAATTGATTCATTTTTTTTTTTCATAATTCACCAAATTAATTCATTTTCATTTCTCACTTGTTTTTATAAATGTTGTGGCCATTTAATTTTTATTACTTTGGTAAAATTATTTATTTCGACTACCGCTTAAATTTATAATTCATTCATTTATACGCAATTAATTGAATATGTATTCAAATTGACTCTTTTTTTTTCCATAATTCACCAAATTAATTCATTTTCATTTCTCACTTGTTTTTATAAATGTTGTGGCCATTTAATTTTTATTACTTTGGTAAAATTATTTATTTCGACTCCCGCTTAAATTTATAATTCGTTCATTTGTACGCAATTAATTGTATATGTATCCAAATTGACTCTTTTTTTTTTCATAATTCACCAAATTAATTCATTTTCATTTCTCACTTGTTTTTATAAATGTTTTGGCCATTTAATTTTTATTACTTTGGTAAAATTATTTATTTCGACTCCCGCTTAAATTTATAATTCGTTCATTTGTACACAATTAATTGTATATGTATCCAAAATGACTCATTTTTTTCCATAATTCACCAAACTAATTCATTTTCGTTTCTCACTTGTTTTTATAAATGTTGTGTCCAACTATTTTTTATTTTGTAAAATTATTTATTTTGACTACGCGTAATTTTATAATTCGTTCATTTGTACGCAATTAATTGTATATGTATCCAAATTGACTCTTTTTTTTCCATAATTCACCAAATTAATTCATTTTCGTTTCTCACTTGTTTTTATAAATGTTGTGGCAATTTAATTTTTATTACTTTGGTAAAATTATTTATTTCGACTCCCACTTAAATTTATAATTCGTTCATTTGTACGCAATTAATTGTATATGTATCCAAAATGACTCATTTTTTTCCATAATTCACCAAATTAATTCATTTTCGTTTCTCACTTGTTTTTATAAATGTTGTGGCCATTTAATTTTTATTACTTTGGTAAAATTATTTATTTCGACTCCCGCTTAAATTTATAATTCGTTTATTTGTACGCAATTAATTGTATATGTATCCAAAATGACTCATTTTTTATTCTATAATTCACCAAATTAATTCATTTTTGTTTCTCACTTGTTTTTATAAATGTTGTGTCCAACTATTTTTTTATTTTGTAAAATTATTTATTTTGACAACGCGTAATTTTATAATTCGTTCATTTGTACGCAATTAATTGTATATGTATCCAAATTGACTCATTTTTTTCCAAAATTCACCAAATTAATTCATTTTCGTTTCTCGTTTTTATAAATATTGTGCCCAACTATTTTTTATTTTGTAAAATTATTTATTTCGACAACGCGTAATTTTATAATTCGTTCATTTGTACACAATTAATTGTATATGTATCCAAATTGATTCATTTTTTTCCATAATTCACCAAATTAATTCATCTTCATTTCTCACTTGTTTTTATAAATGTTGTGGCCATTTAATTTTTATTACTTTGGTAAAATTATTTATTTCGACTCCCGCTTAAATTTATAATTCGTTCATTTGTACGCAATTAATTGTATACGTATCCAAATTGACTAATTTTTTTTCCTTGTGCATGCGAACACGCGACCTCTTGTGCATGCGAAGGAGGCGCGCGCTGCTAGACCATGAGCTTCTTTCATTCATTTTTATGCAATCAATTTTATATGTATTCAAATTAATTCATTTTTTTAATAATTCATCAAATTAATTCATTTTCGTTTCTAACCTATTTATATAAATGTTGTGCCCAACTTTTTTTTTTTATAAAATTATTTATTTAAAAAAATGTATAATTCTTTCATTTGTATGCAATTAATTGTATATGTATCCAAATTGAATTTTTTTTTCATAATTCACCAAATTAATTCCTTTTCGTTTCTAATTTTGTTTATATAAATGGTGTGCCAAACTTTTTTGTTTTTGTAAAATTATTTATTTCAACGTGTAGATTTATAATTCGTTCATTTTATACACAACTAATTGTATATGTATTCAAATTGAGTCCTTTTTTCTCCATAATTCACCAAATTAATTTCTTTTCATTATAGCTTGTTTATATTGTGTGTCCAAACTTTTATTTTGTAAAATTATTTATTTCGACAATACATAAATTTATAATTCGTCTATTTCTACGCAATTAATTGTATATGCATTTAAATTGACTCATTCTTTTTTCATAATTCAAAAAATTTATTCATTTTCTTTATGTTGACAATGCGTAAATTTATAATTTGTTCGTTTATACACAATTAATTGTATTTGCGACGCACGTGTTCGTCGCAAATTATTTAATTACTTTTTTAAATTTCAACTTTGAAATTTGAGACGGACATTCCGTCGCAAATGACCGTCGCTAATTTTAAATTTGAAATTTGCGACGGACATTCCGTCGCAAATATCTCGGGTCAAGACCCGGTTGGATCTCCAAAATTTGCGACGGACACGTGTCCGTCGCAAATTATTTAATTAATTTTTTAAATTTCAACTTTGAAATTTGAGACGGACATTCCGTCGCAAATATCTGTCGCTAATTTCAAATTTGAATTTTGCGACGGACTTTCCGTCGCAATTAAGTCGGGTCAAGACCCGGTTGGATCTCCAAAATTTGCGACGGACACGTGTTCGTCGCAAATTATTTAATTATTTTTTTAAATTTCAACTTTGAAATTTGAGACGGACATTCCGTCGCAAATGTCCGTCGCTAATTTCAAATTTGAAATTTGCGACGGACTTTCCGTCGCAATTAAGTCGGGTCAAGACCCGGTTGGATCTCCAAAATTTGCGACGGACACGTGTTCGTCGCAAATTATTTAATTATTTTTTTAAATTTCAACTTTGAAATTTGAGACGGACATTCCGTCGCAAATGTCCGTCGCTAATTTCAAATTTGAAATTTGAGACGGACTTTCCGTCGCAAAACCCAAGAATTAGCGACGGATGGATAAGTCCGTCGCAAATTTTTAGAATTTACGACTAATGGTCAAAATCCGTCGCTAATCCGTCGCAAAATACTAAAATTAGCGACGGATAAGGTGTCCGTCGCAAATTTCCGTCGCTAATCAGCGAGTTTTTTTGTAGTGTTTTGGGGAGAGGTGGATGTGGCACTTGCGGTTTCGGAGGCTCTAGCTATAATATAAGGAGTGCTCTTGTTCTTGCAAAGGAACAAAATATGATGTTTTTGGATGTTGAATCTGATTCACACCTGATTGTTCAAACTTTACAAACTCCTAAGCCCGATCTCTCTTACGTGGGGAATATTGTTCGTTGAGTTATCTAAGGAGTTTAGTTCTATTTTTTTTTTTTTTTGGATTAGAAGAGGCGGAAATATTGTTGCTCATAAGTTTGTTATTCATGTATTTTCATGTGATTTTGATTTTTTTTTCTTTTTGAATATCTGATCCTATTGTAAACATGTGGAAGCCGATTTGACGGAGTGATTAATGCTAGTTGTTTTTCCCCATTAAAAAAATATTTCTCTCCCAAATTAAAGAGATGCTGGAAATAAATGTATGTGAGAGAAATATATACTCTCCAATAATTAGAGATATATTTGGAAAGAAATTAGTATTAAATAATTAAAATGATAAATAATTTAAAATAAAACTTTACTTTAAAACATCATTTAATATGAGATTTGATGGAATAATATCAATTTGAGGTTTGAATGATAGAAATCCTATTAATTTAAGGTTTAAAAGATTTTTTTCAATCAATTAAAGACCTTAAAGATAAAAAATAAAAATAAACTATTAATATGAGACCCGAGAGATTGAAGTTATCAATTTAGAAATCAGAAATATTAAAAATGTGTTTGACATCTCATATTTTATATTCTTATTTATTTAAATGTGTTATTCTTTTTCATTATTGTTTTCTCCTTTTTTTTTTAAATCACATAAAATTTATATATCTTTTATATTTTTGAATTGTGATCTTTTAAATATAATAGGATAATTGTGATTTATAAGATGTCAAATATAATTTTAAGGACAAATTGTTATATGAAATATTCTATCTGTAAAATAATCCTTATTTTAAAAAAAAAAATCGCGGATTTTGGCCGGTTCTGGTTGGATTTGGTATATTTTTTTCAAATGCGCAAGTCAATTTTCAGGATTTCCGCTCCCAATTTGTGTTACTATATGGGCAAATGCATGTTATTGAAGGGAAAAATGTGTGTTACTATTAGACTAAATGTTTTTTTTTCACCAATTTTTGTGTATTTTTACTGAAATAAATATTTTTCCATACAATATAAGAGTAAAATGTGTGTTACTATCTATTCATATATTGGTTTCACAAATATTTATTTATTTTTACAAAAATAATTATTTTTCCATACAATAACACATGTAAAGGTAGTGATAAATGTATTACTAGTATAGATGTCTTATTCAATGGATAAATATGTGTTTGCACAAATACATAAAATCACCCTTCTACGTTGTGTTACCATAAGGACAAGCATATGTTATTGTAAAAGCAAGTGTGTGTTACTGTTGGAGCAAATATGTGTTAATGCTATTGCAAATGTGTGTTACCGGTGGAGAAAATGTGTGTTGATGTTAGAGTAAATACGTGTTACTACAAATGTATGTTGATGTTAGAGTAAATGTGTGTTATTACAAATATATATTACTATTAGAGCAAATGTGTGTCCATGTTATAATAAATATGTGTTACTATAAATGTGTGTAATATTAAAAGTAAACGTTTGTTACTATAAATATGTGTTACTATTGGAGTAAATGTGTGTTAATGTTAGAGGAAATGTGTGTTACTAAATGTGTTAATGTTAGAGCAAATATATGTTATTGTTGGAGCAAATGTGTTAATATTGGAGAAAAAAGTGTGTTAATGTTAGAGCAAATGTATATTATTATTGGAACAAATGTGTGTAATGTATGAAACAATAAATCTAAATTTAAAGGGAAAAGAAATAAATTAAAAATTACATATGTGTTCTTGTAAAAACATATATTTGTTCTTATTGTTATTTTAAAGTACAAAAAAATATATTTTTTAATGACTAGTAACACACATTCTGTCCTTCAATAACATGCATTTGTCCATATAGGTAATACAAACTGGGAGCGAAAATCCTGAAACTTGACTTGTGCGAGATTTTGGAAAAAAAATCACCAAACTCGACCCGACCCGGCCAAGATCCGCGAATTTTGATCTGGAGGAACCCGGCCCATATATTTTTTAATATTTATCTATTTTAAGTATATTTTACATGTGAAATATTTTACAAGTTTCTTAATTTTAAAATAGATCAATTTTAAATTAATAGTTTATATCTTTACAGTTGATTCAATATCCCTGCAAATATTTGTTTTAAAAGAAAAATACTCGACAGGTAATGTAAGGAGAGTTTTAAAAAAAAAAAAAAAAAGTGAGCAATACTAGTTGTCCCCTTTACGGTGCAATATTACTATATTTTTTTATAAACGAAACGATATTTTTAATAAACAAAATAGATTGTTCTACAAAACCAATGTTTAAAAATATACATTAATTATACAGTGTAATTATTGTAAAAAAGTATTGACTTTTGAAAATTTGTTTCCTGTACATCATTAAATTGTGTTAAAAAAAATAAGAACAAGGTTAAGTATAATTACACAGAGTATTTGTTCATGCATGCTTCTTTTTTCATAGTATAAATATCCATTAAACGTTGTCCAACTTATTAAGGTCGCGGAGCAATAATAATCAAAGGCAAAACATTATATATGAAAACCTACTCATAATCAAACATGTACCTATAAATTATACTCCCTCTATTCCACTTAAATTTGTACACATATTTTATTTTCGTATTTTTGCAAGCAAGTTGTTTATTAATATTTGGAATGATAAAGTGACTTTTAAGGTAGAGTTTGATAGATCTATATCTCATCTACTATAAAGTGACTTAAAAATTACTTTATGCTTTTAAATACTAATAAAAAATTCGCTCATTAAAACACGTAAAAACAGTAAACGTACAAATTGAGATGGGACGGAGGGAGTAGTAATTATTTTTTTCAAGTGATAGTGTATATTTTAGACAAAAGAATTCACATTCAAGAATTCGAAGTCAAATATTTTTTAGGACACCCAACAGCATAAAAAATCTACTTTTAATATATTTGGTGCATACAAAATTTTATCCTAATGTATGGGCAACATCAAGCGATGTCTAAGGTACGGTGCACTCACTTGATAATTAATATTGTTTACGCTAAAAAGTGTGAACTATTTACACTAAAAATTAATAACTCAAAAAACATTTTAATATAATCAACTCACACTTTTTAATATAATCAACTCACATTTCTCAGTATAAATAGCTTTAATTGTTGAGTAAGTGTATCATACATTAGTTACACAAGAGACATACTTTCTTTAATATTGTTTTATAAAAAGTAAACTATGAAAAAAAAAAAGAGAATATAATCATCAAAATAATAACTGCCACCCAAAAAAAAAAACCCAGATTTATGTGGAGAGCAGAAAAGGTAGAGTATTGTTATATCAGGCACAGCTTTATAGAATATAGAATTATAAATGACATATTTTATACTCCTATACATTGTATATATAATATCTACTATTTAATACACACTCATATAATATGCCTAAATGCAGAATAATATCATGTCTCATGTATTTTAATTATATCATGTACTTTAACATCTAAATAACCATCAAGAACTGCCTTGCTGTATGTTAGACCTGATATCTTGCTCATTTTTTCAGGACAATACAAGATATAGCAACCATGAATCCCAAGTGTAAGTAAATATTTCCAACCAACCAAGATACTATATCCATCCATAAACACTTTGCATTGTTCACTATTCATACCCTATAAAAATCTAACTTACACTTCATTACACTAATAATTACATACTAAAACAATTTTTTTATTTCATTGACTTAAATTAAACAATAAACCCTCATGAAAAATATTTTATCCATTTAAATATTACAAATCAACTTTCATATGAAAATTTCTAAAAAGTCAATTGTAAAAAGTGTTTTGAGACGGAAGTAATAAGAATCTGAAGCAGAGCTAAATCAAGAATATCTGGATTCTGAGAACCAAGGTACATATTTATTTCCCTCTATGAATTCAATGCTGGAAATGAAAATGGAAGCAAAGATATTTTCTGGGAGTAGTCTATCAAATTATTGTCAAGTAATGTTACAAATAAGTTTAAATAAAGTATCTGGAAATTTCATAGTCAAAATGAACAGGCATTTATACTATGAATGGCAGAATCACCACGAATCTCAAGTGTAACTAAATATTTCCGACCAAAATAAAAACTTGAAGCAGATTTAAATCAAGAAAATCTAGATTCTAGAACAAGGTACATATTTCTTTCCCTCTATTAGAATTCAATGTTGGAAAATGAAAATAGAAGCAAAGATATTTTCTGGGAGTAGTCTATCAAATTATTGTCAAGTAATGTTACAAACAAGTTTAAAGAAACTATCGAGAAAACTCATTAGTCTAAATGAACAACAGGCATCTATGAATTACAGAAATATAGCTAAAAGAAAAAGGAAAGGCGATCACAAGAGTTTCTCCGTTAACCTGATCATGAATGAATTTACAGCAGCTGCTTCCAGAACTATCCACGACGATTCAAAGAGCTCGTGGAAGTACTCAGCTCCCGTTTCCTCAGCAGCATTTCTGAAAGCTAGTCCAAACGCGTTTCCTTGAACTGCACCAAGCCTTGGCTTCCCACAAATACCGACAATCAGAACCTTCTTCTGCTCTTCAGTATAGCAAACACATATCAGAGGCTTCATTCTTGCTCCTTTCTCACGTAAAGCGTCCATCAGAAAATACCCGAATTTGGTTAAAGCCTGAGGGTGGCACAAAAGCTTTGTATCAGCAGAGTCTTCAAGCTTTACCCACCTAAACTTACTCCCACTTCTTATGGAACCCTTCTTTGTTATGGCTGTGCTCCCTTGTCTAAGAACAGCCCTTTGCACCTTAATAGCCTGCCTCATTCCCATTTCCAGTTTCTCAACCTTGTTTAGGGACAAGGAGTCATAAGCTACTCCAAATTGCTTTGAATTAGAGGAGCCATCGGATTCAACAGAGGACTCTAGAAGGGCAGTAACCCCATATACTACGTCTGCAGCAGAGAATTTGGAGCTATACCCATGCAATAGAAGAAAGCCTCTGAAATAGAAATCAGTTAGCCCAAACTCCGGTAGATACTGTTCAAACATATCCTTCATTCTATGCTTGATTTCCACACTCATGTACTGGAACTTCTGTTTGCACTCTTCCCTTGCAAACCCCATTCGAGCCAAAAGAAGTTGCATCTTTTTCAAGCCATTGTCACTCCACGTTTTTAGTTTAGTCGCAATGTAGGAGGAGCACAGCATTGAATCGAACAAGTTCCACTCCTGCAGCAACATCAGCCTTGGCTCATCTTCATAAGAAATTCTAGAGGAATCAGGCACAGTAACCTTTGTGCCATCTTTGAGTGTGACTGAAGTAACAGCATCCAAGTTTCCTGAGCTATTAATATGCTGTTCGAGCTCCATAACCCCAGCCTGGTATCTCTCATCGGTTAACCTTTCATGCACAAACTGGTCGGTTAGAGCCACACAAGCCAACCAGAGAAGCTCATTTTTGTTCTTCCTCAGTGAATGAGATAGCTCATACATCAAGCATCCAGATGGCTTCCCATGGAAAGTGCCCATATAATAGTACTCTCTCTTCAACTTTCTGAAAATCTTAACGGGGTCGCCCTCATTTTCCTCAGAAACTCTCTTCCTCTTCCTACCCCCTTCCCCACCCTCCTCAATATCACTATCATTTTCATCCTCACTATCAGAATCTTCTTCAAACTCATCATCGCTATTCAAATCACTTGCATTAGCAAGAACAGACACATCACAATTGTATGCTAGATCAGCCTGGTGCTCATCGTCCCTTGTATAAAGCACCACCACACGGTCATTCTGGTCACTCAAATTGTGCAAATGGATTGGCCTATGACTATCTACAACATAAACACGAGCTGAGGGCCCAATTTCCAGCTCCTTTTTCAGATCCCTATGGCAACCCCAGTTGATCAACAATATAGTAATGGGCTCATCTGAAGGTGAGCTCAGATTAGGCCCAGCATACTTGTGAATTTCCTTGAAACTTGAAACAGGGTAACAAGCATACCTAATCGAATCGGATTCAAGAACATGCCCTATGATTTTCAAAGCACAAAGTGAATCTACATCTGATGTCGAGGGGAAAATTAGAAGAGGAGCAGATGAGGCTGAGGCTAGCGCTGACTCTCTTAGACGCGTGTAAAACGATTCAACACTCAGCTCCCTCACCATTTCCTAATGCTAAACCCTAATCAACCAAAAGAAGCAGATTGTTCTAGTAAAAATTATGCGCGCTCTCATGAAACAAACGTTTGCTGAATCAAGCACTTAGATCCAATCAACAAATTGAACGAGATTCACAAATTATAATCGAATTAAGCGCAATTAAACAGGCACTGGTTCAGTATTTGTGAATTTGCCTGAAAAGGAACAAAATGATCGAGATTCACAAAATATATTCGGATTTTAAGGGGAAAGAGAGAACAATTCAACAGGTATTGATTTAGGGTTTCATGAATTTACCTGAAAAGGGATTCGAGATGATATATTGAGAACTTCCCTCGTTCAATTTTAGCTGTTCTTACTCACTAAGGAGAGCGGTGAAGCGGGGAAGGGGGGAAAGTATCTTGAATGAGATTAACGTTTTCTGCAAACTTTCAGTGGTAGAAAATTTGGAAATGTTTGAAAATTTTCAAAGTCCGCCAATTTTGATTTTGAATGCCATTGACGCTCTCTCTCTTGAGCTCATATTCAAGATTGGAAAAATTGGGGGCGTTTCAAAATTTTAACGCCCGCCAAAACTTCGCGCTGGTTCGGACAATATTTTTGGATTAGAAAGACGGAAATGCCCCCGACATGATGTTTATTCCGTATCTGTTTTATTTTAATTTCTGGCAAATTTTTACTTTTATATGCATGTTTAAAAATAAAAAAATTGGTAGTCCTTTCAAAGTGATTTTTTCCTTATGAATTTGAATTTGTATTATTAACTTTATGTTTGATTTGGGTTTAGCATTATCCAATTAGAAATTTCGAAATTTTAAAAACAATTCGATTTCAAAATTTTGAAATTTTGATTTTAAAAAACCAGATCCTCATCCCTGCAAAACGTTATTTTCTAACCACAATTAATATTTTTCTTTTTAAAAAAACACCTTTAGTTTTTTCCTTTAATTGAACGATCTTCTTTTAAATTACAAAATAATATCATATCTTATTGTTTTTTTATTTTTACAATATTGTCCTCTGCACTCAACAGTACTAAAATATTATTCCAAACAATTAATAATGCATATAAAAATAATATTTAATAATAATTTTAACAATCAATATTAATATATATTAATACCAACAATGATGCAGACCTAATTTGACTGACAGATAATTCGATTTTAGTTGCAAATCTAATTTTGCAATAAAAAATTATATTATTAATAATAGTATAAAGTGACGATGTGCTATAATTCAAATGAAAGTAGATTTTATATGAAAACACTTTATAATAAGTTTAACAAGAAATAGTTTTAGAGTATCATTAATCTCATCAGGAGTATTATTAAACTTGTCAGGAATATCATTAGTTTGAGTTGAACTCAAACTCAGACTAATGATACCCCTGATGAAATTAATGATACTCCCAATGAAATTAATGATGCTTTAAAATTATTTTATAATAAGTTTATCATAAACTATTTGCATATAATACTTTGCCTTCAAATGATTAGAACACTACTATTTATGTCATGACATCGTTGATTCATGTTAACAATTGACTTAGTAAAACAAATTCACAAAGACAAAATATAGTGTGAGAATGGTTAATTTATGAATTATTGAATGATATTAGTTATTTACATTGAAAAGTATTAGTTAATTTCTCTGAAGAGTATTACTTATTTACATTAAAGAATCTTAGTTGTTCATTGAAAACAAACTAAGACTCTTTGGTGAAAAAAAAAAAACTAATACCCTTCAGTGAAAACAACTAATACTCTCTAGTAAAAACAACTAATATCCTTTAATTATCCATGTGTGAACCAATTTCACCCTACACATACTCATTCACAAAATACATACAATTTTTATCAACACAATAGTACCATTCTAATTCATTCATTTTCACCTCAATTTCACCCTATTGCAATGTAATAAGTAGGGTGTTTTTAGAGACTATTGGAAATAGTTTTTTGACCAATAATCATTGTTATGTGATGTAAGTTAATCATACTTTTGAGTTGAGTCACAACTTAAAACCATTTTTATATTAATCCAAGTTTAAGACGGTATTTCTAATAATTTGCTACCAGAAAGTAATTGTTAACACAATTCAACCATAACTTTATTTCTAACACTACATACTTTTATATTTTTCTTAAAACAACAATTAGCTCGCTTAAAAGAAAAAAAAAAAAAAAAAAAGGCACCCCACATGCTACAAATGGAGTAACCATACATCTCAAGATACAGATTCTCAAAATTTTGAAATGAAAAAAACATAGTACTATAGTATAACAAAACAAATGACCCCTTCACTTAAAAAAAAAAAAAAAAAAACAGTTTTACAAAAGAATCTATGACAAGTAGCTTTCTATTTCACAGTAAAAGTGGAACGTAAGAAGATCGAATGAATTGATGATTCGATCAAAGAGATGAAGACGATGATAAAGAAGAAAGAGCGTATAAAGATGTCATATTTATTGTCAAAAGAAGCACACTAATTAACCAAAATAATGATCAGAATATATAGCCTCCCAAAGCTATGTACACCTTCAAATCAATCACGCAAATGAAAGAATCATCTACCACCAGCGGAAGCAGCACTGCATCAACAAAACGACGAGGCTCCGCTTAGTTGTAAGAACACGAGATCAGGTAGTGTACGCCAAACGAAAGTATGGACTAACCTTAGGTTGGTTGGATGGTTGATTGCCTAAGTAAGATGGACGCTTGGGAGTACCAGTCACATTTCCCACCCCAGGTGTGTTTCGTTCCTCTCGTACTTTGTTGAATATGTGAGTGAAGTTTTCGGCTGATTGGGGGTCGTTCTCGTTCCATTCACCGAATCTTGGAACAGCTGCACCTTTTTCTGGCTGTCGTTTGTAAATTCAATGCAATTGATTAATAGATATTCATGAGTAGCACAACTAAAACTGTTCAGTAAAAACAGTTAATACTGATCAACTAATATCTTCTGGTAAAACAACTAATATCATTTAAAATTGAACAGTGCAACTGGTGTATAGAAGTGTATCTAATGATTTTCTTGATTGAAATGGGGTGTTGTGTTTTATGCACAGTAGAGGATCGGGATCTCTATACGTTAAACAATTACACGGATATAAGTGAACCGTGTATCCATATATATCCTATGAAGATTTATAGGTGCCACTCATTTGACGGAAAAACAACATTATGAGAACATCAATTAGCTCGTAAACTAACTAAGCTTACGAGCTAATTGGTCTTCTCATGTGGAACGGGACGTTGTCTTTTATGCACAACAGAGGATCAAGATCTCTATACGTAGACAAACAATCACACATACGAATCCACACAAGACATATAAAGAACGCGATAAAAATCTTACACTTTCGTCTCCTTTAACGGGCCTCAACCGGGACTTCCCCTGAGTACTATCCCCGTTCCTTCCTTCCCAGGCAGGCGATCCATTCCCTCTCCCCGCAACTTTTGCCTGGTAATGCGGATGGAGTGGCGACTTTTCAAAGCTTTGCTCCGATCCAGCACTAGCACGTGTAGATCGTGCAGGCCTCTGCCCTCGCCCACCATAATTCTGTCCCATATTCTCATTCCTGCCCCGAGAATCATTGAACTGCCCGTCTTCCCTGCCCACTCTGGGCTCAGGCGTCGGCCTCACAGCTCCCCTTCTGATTGGTTCTTCAGGTTTAGTAGGGGCAGGATTAATGTTACCAAACATTTCTGGATTCTCTTGGGGGTCGTTTGGGTTTATCATCTTTCCACCAGCACCCCGATTTTTCCTTGCCTTGTCGAAGTAAACTGTGTATGGGACATCATTGTCCGCGTTTTCCCAGGTCCCGAATTTTGGTACATTCGAACGCTGAGTTAACAACAAAAACGGGGGAAAATTAGTTGTTACACGGGCAGAAGAGAGGAACTCGTATTATTTTGATGATTAGAGTGGCTACAGAATACAGAATGACACTAGGTCAAATAAGTATCGATCACATGTATTATAAGCTATGCAATTAAGGCAGAAGATAGAATTTACTTCAGAATTTGGATTAGGAATGCAATTGGAAATGTGAGATTACAAGATAAAAACATTTTCCATGTATCCAAACAGAGAATTGGAATGGATTTCAAAAAAACATGATCAATCATATGAATGCTCCATCTATGAAGTATAGAGGCAACAAAATCAAGAAAATAGGCGGGCAAATCATGTGGAATTTTTTTTAGGGGATCATTGATGAAAATATCATCTTCAATCTTAATTTCATTTTTTAACATGAAAATTCGCATGAAGACATAATTAAGTATCAAGAACCAAACACACACACAATTTGATCAACTTATACTATGAATCACATGTTTTGACCCCAGATTTTTCAGTCATAGATTATAGAAAGCAAGCATTACATACATACAATATTTAAGATGAAAACGAAAAGATATTCAAATATAAAGATTCAGACCAACATAAGATACAAACACACACAATTAAGTAAAAACAATAAGTGTTGTGACATCACAGCATTAAAAACCTCAGATTTCAATAAGCAGAAAAACCATAAACTTCACATGAATTATGGAAATAAAGAAGAAAATAATAAATGGGAAAATGAAACTCACAGCCATTTTTCTTCAGTCAAAACCCAGAAACAGGAATCAAAATAAGAATTCAAGAAAAATTGCTTCTTGAAATCAAACGAGGGAGAAGAAGCAGGGGTTCTTAGAAACTCCCACCAGCTAAAAAAAGAGAGAGAAAGTAGAGAGATGGAAATGGAAATGAATTGATGTCAGAATTAGCATATTATAGGAAGAAAATGAGAGAGGGGAGGGGTTGATCAACCGTTGACCCAGTGCCACAGGTAATGGTTGACCATTCGCCTCCTTATCCCCCCCCCCCCCCCCCCCCCCTTAACCAAGTCTTTACTCGTCTAGAAAATTTCTTTATCACCTACTAGAAAACATTTTTAACTACTTTTTTTTTATATTAAATAGGAGTATTTTTTAAGGGGATTAAAGTCTCTCAAAATCTTGTTTTCAGAATATGTATTATGAGATAATATGTTAGATGAACTTAAATTACATATATTTTCCATTAGAAATTAATCTACAATATTAATACACATAAAAAAATCAAGAAAACAATTTGTTGATCCATTTTATTTAGAATAACCAGGTCTGGGATAATACTAAAAACTCATCGAGATCAAATACTGCTTAAAAAACTTTTTTTTTCTTTTTGGTCATGATCATGAGACGATGTTTAATCAATTATACTCCATAACCCAGTATTCTCATCTAATTTAGTTACTAATTCTTATAATATTTTTTGTTATTAGTTAGTTAAAAAAAATAACCGTTTAAATATTTATTTAATTTAAAGGGTTTTTTTGTCTGTGGTTGCAGTGTGTAGTGGAAATTTTGATGGTTAAATCTGTAGTTAAATAATTCTTTCTACAAAATTTTATTGACAGGATCCTACTAAGAATACTAGTAATCTTTCTACCCGTGCTTCGCACGGAAGACATTTTTAAATTTTTTTACTACAATAATTAATTAAATTTAATTTAAATGCTAGGAATTTTCAATTTGTTTTTTTTTTAACTTATAACATCTTTTATAATAAAATCATTAACTTTATAACAATTTTTTTAAATATATATATATGAAAAAAAAATCATTGTTTCATCAAAATAGATATATCTCTTAAAAAAATTTACATAATAAACAACTATTTGAACTATTTGATTTCTTTTTATATTAAATTAATTATTACTTTCAACATCATGTAATTTTTAAGTGATAAAAAATAAAATAATTAATAGTATATTAATGACATCAAGAGATATGTGATGCATTCTTTACAAATATTTCATTATTTTTGTTACTAAAAACTTCTATAAATTAGTTTGAAATTAAAAAAGGGTGCGGCTATATAAACCCCCAAAATTCCTAAACATACGCCGGAATATTTTTACACTAAAATGCACATATGTTAAATGACAATATTACCATCAACTGGTAGAATTTGTTAACCCCTTTCAACGAAATCTTACCAGATTTATGCACACACTATACCCAACTATTTGGTCTTCAAATCTCATGCCCTTTTCTCAAAAAATCATATTTGAACGCGTCGTTTGCTCTGAAAATACCTAAAAGTAAGGTTAATCGTAGAGTTATAGAATGTTGCACATTTTTACTTGTCATGTTGTTTCTGCTTTGCCAAAAATTATTTGCTTTGTTTTCCCTCTTTCCTCTGGCTGCAAAGGCCCTTACCCAAATGATCAGTGCACATTTAACTTTTAATTGAAAAATTAACACAATTTTCCTGGTTTAATTAAAAATTTGAGTTCTAGATTTTGATGTTAGAAAAACGTGAATTAGAATGGAAAGAGATACAATTTTTTGTTTATTTTACAAAGAGAGGTTAAAATTGTCAAAAATGAGTTTGTTCAATAATCCTTAATAATTTAATTATTTTATTCAATCCACTTTAACATACTCTCTTTTTTATACTTCTTAAAAATAATTCTATCATTTTTTTTAGCAATGCATCACTTCTAATATATTTATACCAAACTTTAGTAAGATTATGCATGAGACGATTCGTTTCACCAATAAATTTACATAATAAATTAAGAACAATTTTTTTTTCCAGTTCTGACCTATTCCCATATAACAAAGCCCATTTTTTCTCCAAAATATTTTTACACCCAACTTATCCAAAGAAATATAAATCTCATCATACAACGTTTAAATTCAATATTATTGTATTTCACATAAAAATCAATGATTTGCCCAATATTCGCAGATTCTAATTTTCCTTCAATATCATATTCAATATGATAGAAACATTTGGAGAAAATTGTCTACACATGATCTAATGGAATTTTTCATCATTGTTCCTACAAAAAGTAATAAAAAATAAAATAATACAAAGAACAAAAGACTATCACATGAATATTCTAGGGTAAAGTAGGTTTTCAGTCCTTTAACTTTGCCCAATTTTGATTTCAATCCTCTTAACTTTTCTACTTTGAAATTCGTCATTTAAGTACACATTTATTTTGATTTTGTTCCATCTTACTTGTTATCACATGTAACCTTTAGATTACAGGTGATGCAAAATTTTCCAATTAATTATTTATTAGAAAAGATATATTAAAACTAAAGAAAATAATATTTATTTTTTAATTGATGCTTAAAAAAACCTGAAAAATAATAAACTAAATATTTTAAAAAATGCAATAATTTTTTAAAATTAAAATTTGATAAATATTGAAATATATTAATTGATTTTTTAAAAATAAATTTAAAGAAAAATTCAACTATAAAGGTAAAGTATTATATGAAAATTCTTAATAATAAGCTTATACTGAAACAATTTTAAAGTATAAAATATTTGATTGAGAATATAAATAATCTCATCAGGAGTATCATTATTTTGGGTCAGTGATATTATATTGTAATTGTTGTAAAAAAAATTGAATCCAGATTAATGATAATACTGGTCAAATATTTGATACTTTAAAATGGTCTATTTTTTGAACCATTTTGTAATTATTCCATAATAATAAAATCAATGTTATTTGTAAACGTACAAAAATATCAAGTTTATATTAATAACAATAACAAACACAAAAAAAAAAATTAAATAATAAAAAAATACATAGGGTTATCACCATACTCAACTCATCATAGTCTAGTGAATTGTTTCTAGACATTAAATCCACATAAAATATAAATTTTCATACAATGTGACTTAATTAAAAAGGTTAATATGAAGTACTCAACCTAGGTACATAAAAACTGAAAATCATTCGTGTTCCCCCATCTATTTCATTATACTTATTAAAAATAATTTCAGCAGTTTTACACAATCAACCATTTCTAACAAATTTATCATTTCAGGATTATATTCTTCACTTGAATGACAGATTGACCAGTTTAGTAAGATCCGGTTTGTACTCATATGTATTTCTTTAGTGCTTCAGAATTGACTTAAAATGTTCAGCCTTGAATGACTTCAGTTGAGTTCTCACTCAACTGGATACCTGTAAAGTAAATATCTTATCTTATATTTACTTAGTCAGTGACATCAATCATTTCAAATTCAAGGTTTTGAGATTCAATTCAAAACAAACACTATCCAACATCCCATTCGTATTCACTCTGTCTAATAGATATTTTTGTACAAAAACTTTAATTATTTTTTTAATTCGGCTAAGTTTGACCAAAAGTTAATTTATTAATTATGTAATTGATTTTTGAAAAATATGCAATTAGTAATACATAAATTGAGAATAATTGTTAACAGAAGTGTTGCTTGTTATACTGGAAAAATTTATGAGAATCAATTCACATCAAATAAAATAGATCATTCAATATTAAAAAATTTATTGGAATTTTTACTAAATGCATATTCTTATTGTAACAATTCAAATCATAATTGAGTATGCATAGAGTGAAACTCGTTCATACATAAACTATGAAATATCTTTAAATAGAACAATTCATACTCTTTAATGTAACACAACTAATATCATAAAGTTAAATAATTAATACTCTTCGTACACTTCAACTCATACTCTTTGAAAATAATTTGTACCCTTCAAAACTAATACCCTACTAATACCCTTTAAATTCACCGTATACTTTGTCATTTAATATTTATGCATGAAGTAGGATGAAAATATATGTTACCTAATTTTATGGGATGTGGAGGGTGAAATATGATTCAAATCTTTCCTTGATTATCTAAATTAATATATATAAATAATCTTTTTTGTATATAAGGTACAAACAAAATAATATATTAAAATAAAAATCTTCTAAAAATGGTAAAATTTAAAATTTACGTGAAATAAATTTCTTCACTAATTTAATGCGATGTGCATGGGGGATGGCATATGATTCTTTTAATTTTTTATTATTTAAATTAAATTAAGAAGAATTCTTTCTTTCATCAATTTACATAAGTTTACACAATTACTTTTACCTACCAAAATATGAGATTTTTTTTTCCCAAATTATTCTAACCAAACTACACAAATGCCAAGGCCAACAATTGTAATTAAAATTAGTATTCTAGATCATAAAGTAATTAATTTTAGAAGAACCATAATTCCTCGATAATTATCTCGTAATATTTTTAAAATATATAATAAAAATGTACTGCTTATGTTAGGAGATGATATTTATGGAATAAACTTCATAATAAATTAGCATATAAATTATATAGGTAAGAAATTATACATATATAGATACAAAGAAAAAATTAAAAACACTTCAATTTTTTAAATTTTAAATTTCAAAACAATCACACACAAAATAATACTCCCTCCGTCCCTTCTTAACTTTCAGAGGTGGGATGACACAGATATTTAGAAAAACTACTTTATTAACTTTTTCAACCAATAAATGAAGAGTATTTTGAATTAAAGTAGGTAATGTGAAAGTGTTTTATTTTCATATTTGGGGTGTGAAAGTTATTGTGGGACGTCCCAAAAAGAAGAGTGTGAAAATTAATATGGGACGGAGGGAGTATAAGATTTCATCAATTAACTTTGTCAAATCTTAAAAAAAAAATCAAATATATAAGATCAACCTTATCAAGAGAAAAACGTGAAGTTAGCAATTCTGTTATGACTATCATATCTTTAGATATTATGTGTTGTGTAGATTGGATCTATATATATATATAGATTGTAAAATACTAATGAAAACTAATTTACTCCGCTCAATTTTCTTTTTCATATTGTATCAATTATCTCTTCTTTAAAGAGATGTACTGAATTTGAATGTATATAATCTCATCATGAAACACCCAACAAATGTCCATAGCCTCCAACCATTTTTTCGATCATGATATATTATTGTAATGGTATCAAATAAATAGAATAGAGGAGTCAGAAGCTATAAATTAGAAAATGAGAAACAACAAACTTAGTAAACAAAGATTTTGGATAATATTTTCATTCATAATCTCCAATAAAAAATCATTGCATTTAATGTATTAAGATAACAAAAATTTGCGTGAGACCGTCTCATGGTATGAGACAACACAGATTGACACCCACTCTTGTTAAAGTGTTAATGTAATATGCACAATTTATACCCATCCCACTGTCTCATGGCATGAGACAGTCTCACACAATATCTACTCTATAAAAATACATTACTAATTTTAAAGCACAAAATCAATTATAAGAAATATTTCAACTGTTTCAATTATATGGAGTAGTTTTTTTTTTTAATTTTTTTTTTTTTGTGAAATATCCAATCAACCTATATAATTGGGTGAAAATATCACACGTTCAACAGTGGACACAAGTTTATATGTTCACCACGAATGTGATAATGACATATAAGCACAGTTAAATAATTAATTAAAATAATAGTGGGTCATCTACTTATATGTCATTATCACATACATGGTAGACATATAAGTTTGTGTCCACTTGTATGTACATGATAATTTTCGTATAATTGAGATGGATGGAGTATGTATTTAACCCAATAACTGCATTAGATATGTACATGTTATAAATTAAAAAAATATATATACAACATAAAACTCTAATAATGTATTTTTCTACTAATTATACATCTAATTCTTCGTAAAACTGTACATTATAATTATATTAATGAAATTGTTTTTGTATATACACACATACAGAGACAATTCTAATGATGTCTCACTTTAATTTTAGGTTCTCAGATCATTTCAATTGTGGATTTAATTTAATTTTATTTTTTGGAAAAAGAGTAAATATGATTTCTTTAGTTGGCATCTAATCTTATTTGCATTATTCAGCAAAAAATTAATTTTTTTTAATTAGTTGAATTAAAACTTCTATTAAGTTGAACCAATTATGTTATATTTTCATATTGAATTTTATATAACATTGTTTTGCATGAACCATTTTTACTGTGAAATTGATTTACAACTAATACCTTATAGTAAAAAAATAACTAATATTTTTTAATGAAACAACCAAAGCGGTGTTTTGGGACATTAAATTTGCTTTTAGGAGTATTTTTTAGTGGTAGCTTTTGAAAAAGTACTTCTAGAAGCAGTTTTTAGTATCTCAAAACACTCTCTAATATCATTCAAAACTAAAACTACCTCATAATATAAACCTATAATATCCTTAAATAAAAAACTTAATACCCTCAAAACAAATTTCAATACAAAAATTGTTCACAAAAAGCTTTGTCTACATTAAATATGTAAAAAAGACACCCTAAAATAAGATTGTTTATCCTACAAAATTATTAAAAGAATTGAAGTATTTACATTCCATGTTTGAAACAATAATTGTAATTTTTTTACCTAACACAGACATGTAATAATGTAATACTTTGTAATCACGTAATAAAAATTTAAAATCCAACTTCCGATGCAAGAATACTTCTCATGTCCCTAATTAGATGCAACATTTATTGTTTACACGAAGTTAATGTGAGAGTTGTTCATTAATATTACATAAGATAAAATAGGGGTATAATGAGAGTTTGACACGGATTTTAGTATGTGAATTGAATTAGTGAGAGTAAAATAATGACATATGGTGTAATTTTGAGGTCAAAGTATAGAGTGAAATACATGAATCGTTTGAAGGCTATTAATTATTTTCACTAAAAAATATTAATTATTTTCACTAATATGTATCAGTTCTGGAGGATATTAGTTATTTTCCCTGAAGTGAATTAGTGAAAATGAACAAAAATTATTAGTTTTCTATTTTACATTCCATAAATGCACCACAATTAAATTTAATTAATTGATTGACATCGATATTAGAAAGTGCAATATAACACCACAATTTGATCACATGTGTTTTTTTTTTTTTTACATAATATTTTAGTTGAATGTATATATTTATTGATCGTAATAGATATAATTAGTAAATCTCATAGTTTATGGATGCATTAATATAACCTCGGTAAAAAAGGATTCAAAAGAAAAAATGGTACTACTTTTAAAATATGATTACTATATAAATCATTTCTTATAACGGGACTCTTTTCAATGTTCACATTAATATAGCCTCGATTTGCACTACAAATATAGAAAATATTAGTCTCATAATATTTAATTTTTGAATCTGATATTGTTTAAAAGTACTTAGTATGAATATTACATATAATTTTAATCAAAATTTAACTGTCCACATTCAAATATATATATATATGTAAAAAAAGTAAGGGAACTATATTTTAAAGTGTGTCAAGATTGAAATTGTACAAAATATTAATCATAATAGTCCAAATTCTTATAAGTTACACATCCTCCTAATTGAGAAAATTATAGAATAAAAGGAAGAGAGAACATGTCGTGTCCTATTTTATTTTCATAGATATGAAAGTGCAAAAATATCTTATGTAATTATTGTAAAGTAATATTTAATAGAATTTATGCTAATAAAAAAATATACATAAGACTTAATATATATACATTTAATTCCACGTTCAACTCCTAAATTTTGTAATTATTTTTAAATTTAAAATTAATACATATTATTAGTAATAACTTATTTTGTATTTTAAATATATTGAAATATACGGTAGACACAATGATTTAGTATAAAATGTATGGAACTAAAGTTTTGAATCTTTCAAAAATTTTTATTTTTTAGAATCTTTCAAAATAAGAATTGGGTAGTTTATATATTTTTAATTAAATTAATTAGCATAGTCAATAATGATGAGTTCAAATGATTATAATTCATGTCTTGTGTATTTTAATTTTGGCAAACAATGATCAAGTCAATTTACTTAATATAAAAAGTCCACATGTCACTCACACCATTTGATTGTAGGATTGGAAAAAATATGAAAATCGTATTTTGGGAGTAAATTAATGCATCAAGATTTCAATTAGTATTATTAACAAAATTAATGGAAATAATATTAAATTATATCTAAATAAATTATAGAACATTCAAGATGGAAATGAGCAGGGAAAAAAGTTGCAAGCCAAGAAAGTTTGGTCGAAAATTCACGCTTAAAGTGAAAAAAAAAAAGTTGTGAAATATATTTATAGAATAGGATAAAAATTAACCTGAAAAAAATGTAAGCGTAATTTTTGCCTCTATTTTTATAGTTGGCGTAAACTTTAAAATTATGATTTTGTATTTCTTCAATCAATGAGCTAAGATATAATTAACAAAAAATCAAGTAGTTGACTTGGAGGATGTAATCACATGATAATATATTTAAATTATGGGATTAATGAAAATTATGGGAGATGTGATATTTAGAATATGTCTCAACTACTTATAAAATCAAATATCATTAATTAGGACAATGTTGACAAAAATAATAATTACTTTGTAGTTCAACATGTAAAAAAAATGAAGAAGTGTGAATTACCATATTTTAAATCATAAGATAAATATTAGAATTACATTACACTATAATTTCATAATTAAATTTCATTAGATAAAGAATCTAGTTCTACATCTATGAAATTGATGCTAACAAATTGAATTAAATTTTCTAAGTTTTGTGATCTGACTGAAAGTAGTGAATATATATCTATTATAAATTGATTTGACATAACTTTAAACGAAATCATGTTGAGATGTTAGTTTTGACCAAGTCTTAAATCAAAATAATTAGAAATTTAATTTTAACTGATATTTGGGTCAAATTCATTACAATAAATATGGGAATATAAACTATAATTAGAAATTTTAATTACTGGTATTTCAATTTGACCGAATTATGATTTGAGTCAATTAACTAAAATAATTTTTTCATTTAAAATCACGCTATGATACTTGTTAATTAAAATATCTGTTAATAATCAAGTTATTAGTAAATTTGGTTGTAAGTAGAAAATGTGAATTAAAGTACTCCCTCCAATTTAAAATAAGTGTCGTTTTAGAGGTTATAGTTTGTTTCAAAATAAGTGTCGTTTTAACTATTTTTTTCACGTGTTTTCCTGATTTACCCCGTATTCAAATTCAAAATATAAGAGATATTTTAAGGATTATATTAAAATATAACAAATCTGTTAGATATTATCAAAATATAATAGATATTTTAGAGATTTAGTTGGGATATATATGTTAAAATTTATAATTATTAATTTGTCCTAAATCTCTAGAACGACACTTATTTTAAATCAGAGGGAGTAATATTTAACATAAAAGATTGATTAGATCTCATTTATCTAATTTAAAAGATATTTTTACAGGCTTTGCAAAACAATTATAAAAAAAATTTGTGAAACACGATAGTATCAAATATATTCTTTTCTTGAAATATATTTCTTGCCTAAAGTAAATAAATTACGAAGGGTAAGAACTCATATACAGTTCTTAATTTGTATACAATTTTATCTAATTCTATTATTTTGTCATAATTCATTAATACTTTATTTTTTCAATAATTTCTCCAAATTTTTAAGCGTTTAGAAGGCATAATATATTTATGGAAGGGGAAACATTTTATATTTTTTAATGTATGTATGCGTAAATCAATGATTAGTAAATTAGTGCATTATGTAATTTGTGTAATCATATCTTTATATAAAGCATATCTTTTAATTAGATGTTTACAATAAATAAATAATAATGGGATGTGATCACTTACTATTTCAGATTGTACCTACTTACAAAAGTTACACTACATACATATCATAAACAATAATTTTGTAATATTTTTCAATTAGGTGCTGAAAAAACTAATTAATATCTTGTAATATGAATTCCTTCGTATACAATCTTTGTGAAGATATCAATTGAAAAAAATTCCCAATATTTCCAAACCTATCATATTAAAATATCGCTCCTTTATTTAATTTTTTAATTAAAAAGGATTATTTTTTTATATAATTAGATTTACTCGATGAAAGCATGATTAGTGACATTTCAGATTAGAGACTATTTTCAATCGTTTATTATTATTATTTTTTGGATTGTCATTTAAATTTCTTATATAATTTATGTTCAACAATTTTGCAGTATACATGAATCACATGCTTAATTAAAATAATAAAATTTATTAATGAATTGATGAGATTTACATTGAAATAATGATAAAATTTAACATCATTATAGTAAGTTACATCAATAAGTAAAAAAAAAAAGAAACAATAGAAGTATATCTTTGTGTTTAACAACATCTGCAAAAAAAAAAAGGTATAAAAAAGTTAGTAATAAAATTAAAATTGAAAAGCAAAAAAATAAGAAAAAAATGAGAATACATTGAATGAGAAGAATAAGGATATTAGACGAACAAAAACCTGTATATATCAAACCATGATATAATGAAAATTTCACCAACATAACCTGTAAAGAAAAAAGGTTTAAAGAAAGATAAAAATGGCGCATTATGTATCTTCAATCGAAGAAATTACCATATATTCGATATAATCGTTATGTAATTCGGCAAAGCAAATCTTGAGAACACCACAATTTTAGATGATGATCTTTATCGAAAGTGACAACGAAGACAACAATGGTGAATCCATCGTAAATATGAATAAACAAATATGCATAAAAAAATCAAGTAGGAATTTATTGTTGAATAGATGCATGAGATACATCCTGTGGAGATTTGAGAAGATTGGAGACATATATATAGGCCAAATTAGATAGAAGTGAAGGCAAGAATAAAGACAAAAACTAAAACGTTTGCATAATTTGTGCAATCTCTTTGATGATGAGTATTTAATTAGGATTATAGAAAAAATTATGTTATTACCTTAATTATTAATAAACAAATGGACGGTGATGATCGAGTCTTGAAAAGTTGATCAACGGCCACAATACTTTCCCTCCAAAACTATTTAAGGAAAAGTTGTTCCTATTATATATTTATGATAGTGCCTAATATCTATTGTCGAAAACGAAACGATAGCAAAGATATGGAAAGTAGAGATAATGATTTTATTTTGGCAAAAACTTGTATGAGACCCCACTAATTAACACCTATTCCCTACCAAAGTATTAATGAGCTAATGCCCTAGTTACACCATTCTCATTGTCTCATACCATAAGACGGTCTCATACAAGACATACTCTTTTATTTTTATACGAAATACTCCTTTCGCCCAATTCTACTGGTTTCCGTATTTTTCATAAATATAAATTAACCTTACAATAACTCGTATACCCTCCAACTTAGACAAAGTATAGAGTGAAAATGGTTCATACATGAAGCATTGAAAGATATTAGTTGTTTTCACTAAAAAGTATTAGTTATTTTCACTGAACGGTATTGGTTGTTTATACTGAAGAGTCTTAGTTGTTTACTAAAAATAAACTAAGACTTTTTAGTATATAGACAACTAAAACTCTTCAGTAAAAATAACTAATACTCTTTAGTCAAAAGAACTAATACACTTCAATTATTCATGTATGAATCAATTTCACTCTATACATACTTTTTAACTTATGGCAAAAAATGACAGTTAAAAAAATATGAATAGTAAGATTGGATGAATGGAGTAATACAAAAGTGGGTGTCCATGTTACTGGGGAGCAAGTCCAAGTATTAAATGAGAAATGATAATTTTACCAAATTTTTTAAAATATTACTACCTCCGTCCCAAGAACTTGTTCATACTTGTGTTTGTCACATTTTTTAAGAGAGTATATGAGTGTGAAGTTGAATAAAATATTAATAACTTTATACTTTATTGTTTTTTTGTGAGAGAGAATTATTTCTTTTTTTTAGTGTGAAAGAAATGTTGGGACATCCATTTAAGGCAAGTGTGAAAAAAAAATGTTGAGACAAATGGAGTACATTTTATATATAAAAAAGTCTCATACAACTTTTTGTGATTAGAGTATTCTTCACAAGTTCACATCCATTATGAACTACATGAAAGTTTTAAGAATTAAATATGAAATTTCTCATTTTCGCTCATATCCAAACAAAACAAAACATAAGTAAAAGTTTTCTCTTCACATAATCAAATATTGAATTTCATTGGAGACCTAACCTACCCTTTAATCAATGAATGGTTCCCATTTTCTGATAAAATAAATTATTAAATTAAAACACGGTGCATAAAAACATTTATCCAAACTACAATTTTGCAGTGGTAATTTATAGTATTTGATTTAAAAAATTAATTAAAAAAATGGAGGCGACCAGCTCTGTTGGTGTTGTACATTTGGTTCTTGAAAGGGAAACATTTGACTTCGCAATTCAAACATACGTGCTTCAACGTCTTGTACACCCAAACAATTCTTCAAGTTGAGACATTATAAACATTATACCCGAATTTAATCTCCATTTCCGTATTTCTTTAAAACATGTTTTTTCCTATAATAATGCAAGTGTGTGCTTTATTCGCGCATAAGAAACAATCAACTTGTCCTACTAATTGTATCAACATGTACACTTGAATTTGTGTGTCTAAAGAAATTGGTGAATGTTGCCTTCTGGGCCTCTCGCATTGTTATTGAATCGAGTTGAGTTAAGCATTTGAAATTCAAATTCGAATAAAGTATTTATCGAGTTGATTACAAGTTCATTTAATTACATTAATAAATAAAAAGTAAAGTGTTGTGACCATACTTATCACGCTGACAAATGTGTTCCTCTATCTACGTAAGACAGACTTTCTTCAAATGACAAGGAATGAACCGAGCAACCTACCACGAGGATTGGTCAAGCTATACATGTTGATGACCTTTTTGTAATCAATGATGATTAGTGGCTGTTTATGCAAGTTAAGATCATCAAACAAGAATCATGATCATAAATAATGTTCAAGAATGAAATTTGCAAGAGTTTTGCATGTATTTTTATTATGGGGGAAATCTCTCTTTTTTCATACAAATGAAGGGGTATTTATAGATACACAAGGAAGCTTTGTGTCATTATCATAATGGTTTAACCATTGGATTTTTGCCATGTATTGAGACACTTGTACAACATCTAAGCTATTAACCATTAGATTTATGTCAAGTGTTAAGACACTTGGATCATATCTAAACTAGTGACTCTTGGAGTTCTCAATGTTGTACTTGGTCTTTGAGATAACTCAATTGCTTTCTCTGGTGGCCTCTTGCTCGCTTGTACATCCTTGTGGGGTATCACGGACCTGCTGGTCGCCGCTTGTCTTTTCTCTTTATGTTAATTAATTCATTTTCTTTGTCCTTTGCTATGTTGGTCGCCGAGATACGCCTGACTGCGCTCCTGGTCGCCAACAGCTTCATTCTCCTTTGTACTCTCCTGGTCGCATGTTTCTTGGTTTTAATTTTAGTTCTTTAATTCTTCAATCACTGTTGCTCGCCTGGTCGCTCATCAACATTACCCCCTGACTTGTTCTTTATTAGGAAAATATTTGACTAATGAGGAGCAAGGCACAACTTTTGATAGAATGCCTCTTGTATCCATTAGGCGGGCAACAGATTTTAAATTTCATTAGGTGGGGAACTTTTAAGCGAACATCCGGTCACCTGGGCGAGCATGAGGGTATTAGGCGTATATGCGACGGTTGGATTCCCAAAGATCTCGGGACTCGAAGCGTCGTGGGTGGCAGGTGACATCATTGCCGCCCACGTCTATGCTACTTTTGCAGGTAGGGGCCTATAGAATTTCTTGTAAATTCTATTTTGGCCCCCGTTTTCAACCCTTATAAATACTTCATTCTCTCCCCTCTTTCATTCTTTCGAAATTCTTCATCTCATCCGCCATTAAAGTGCCCCTTCAAGCTTTTCGTCGTTCATTTTTGTCGAGTTCCCGATCGAATTCACGTGTGATCTCCAGGTAATCCTTGATTACTATTTCCCAAACTTATCTTTCTTTAATTTTGCTTTCGATTTCATATTTGATTTCCGTTTTATTGAAAAAAAATTGCGCCGCCGCCACCCGTTTTCCAGCGCCGCTGCCAGTTTCACGGCGTCTCTATATCTTTCTACTATTTCATTTTCCTTTTTTTTAATCTCCACAATGTCCTCTCCGAGTGAGGGTGCCTCGATCGAGATTTTTGAACGAAACCCCGGGAAACGTCCCATGGAAGAAAACGCTTCCCCTGCTCCTCGCCGATCGATTCGACAGGCTCTGGCCCAAAATCCGAGGACGTTACTACTCGACGAAGAGATGTCCTCTGTTGTTCGCTCAGTTGAAGACCACGCCTCTGAGAATTCTGGCGATGATGAGGTCCAGAATTCTGTTGGTCGCCATGATACTGGAGGGGCGACTTCTTCTGACTTGGGAGAAGATTCAGAGGAAGTGGCCGCTGAGATCGATGCGGAGGGCGACCAGCCTGAAGTGGAGCGACCACCACTGGCGGTGACTTGGGAGTTCCTAGAGGAGATTGGCTTTCCCACCTCCAGAGTGGCTCCCGAATCTCAAATTCCTGAAGGCGTTGTTCGCTAAGATGAGTGGGAGGAGTATGCTGCTCGCTATTCTCGTGCTTTCCCTGTTCGCCCCCGTGCAATCATGCCCGCTCAAAGGAATACCAACACTTACGCGGCGAGCAGGATTTCGAGCCTAGTTGTTGAGGACGATTTGGAGGGTTTCAGATCTTATTATAAGATCCCATACGATATTTTTCTCTATGCCCCCAAGGAAGGAGAAACTGCTGATCGCCCCCCTCCAGGCTGTACAGCGATCAACCTGGACATACTTAACACGGGGTTCCCATTGCCGCTCCATCCCCTCATTGGTCACTTTTTGGAGGACATCAATCTAGCCATTACCCAAATTACTCCCATCGGGTGGAGTAACTTGCTTGCATTGATGACCCTTTTTGGCCTTGAAGGGTATAAGAACAAGCTTAGCACGGCGGAGATCCACTATGCCTTAGTTATTTCAGCCTGTAGCGAAGAAGGTGAAGGCTGGTACTATGTAAAGGCGAGGACCGGGGTGAAGCTCATCACTGGGGTTGCCAACAAAGTTAAGAGTTGGCATAACCAATTCTTCTTCATTGGTGGAGACTGGCGAGCATCGGCGGATTTTTCTGGCGGCCAGGCGCGCATTAATACTCCCGAGTGTTTTGGGAAAATGAAACGTAGGCATCCTTGTTTTTCTTTGGGACCGCGTTGAGGACTAATTTTAATTTTTGTCTCTTTGTTATTTTGCAGGACCCAGAGCTGCGAGGTGGGGACAACCAGCATTGAGTGACGAGTTTTTCTTCACCTTGGCCTTGATCGTGTTGCGGGATCCTGCTACTTGCGATATAAACTATCTCTTGAAAGCTAGTCATCGGAAGATTGCTCAGCTCTTTACGAGTCCTCACCATTTGGAGGCTCAAGCAGAAATCCCTGAAGGTAAGTTACTTAACCTCTTTGTTCGCTTGCTCGCCTGGTCGCCCCAATTAATTCTATTTTGATTTTAAAAACAGATCGGCGAGTGACCGTTGCCATCCCAACTATCCCCCAGTCTTATCACCTGTTGGCTGCTCGAGTAAAACAGATGGCCACTGAAGCGCCGACTAGAAAGAGACAGGATCCACCCCCCTCTCTCATGCGTCTCCGGGCTGGGGAAAAGCCAGGCGCTCCTGGTCGCCAACCTAAAGGAGCCCCCAAAGGTGCTACCTCCTCTCGTGGTGGGGGGAAGGAAAAAGAGAAAGGTTCAAAGAAGACTCCCCGAGAGAGTTCTCGTGGCGAGAAGGAGGTTACTGAGCGATCATCCAAACGCTCTAAAACCATGATTGAGGCGAGCAGCCGAGATCCAAACTCTCCGGCTTCAAAACCTTCTTCCGTCGAGGTCGTGAGCGAGCAGCAGGCCGTGTCTGCTATATTGGTGAAGAAACGAGCATCAAATGATCGCACGTATTTGGGATATGATCCTGTAAAGCTGAGGGAGTAAGTTTCCAAATTCTTCTCTGATGATCGCCTGTTAAGATCTTTTTCATTTTACTTAGTATTTTACTTTCTTTCTAGGTATAAACCTGAAGAGCATCCTGGGCGAACAGAGGTGCTTCACAGTGTCAGCTGTGTCAAAACTCCCCCTCCTTACTTGGACATACTGGACTCTCATGTTCGCCGGGCGACCGAGATGGTTCCTCGTGCTTGGACTAGGACTGCCGAGGAGATCATCCAGGATCAAACTGCCAGCGATAATGCTCGCTTGGTCGCCTACAATGCCAGCCATCAAGTTGTGGCGGCCCAAAGACTACTTGATCAAATTATTCTGCTGGAAAGGACCAACCGTAGTCTTGGCCGCAAGATTGAAGGCTTTGAGGCGGAGAAAGCGGCCGCCCTAAGGAAGAAGGACGAGGAGCTCGCACAGGAGAAAGCTGAACACTCCAAAGTGATAGCAAATTTGGAGCAAATGTACGACGCTTCCGTGGCCAGCGAGCAATTTGCTCTGAATCAATCGGAGAAGCTCTCTCTTGAGTTGGGAGTGGCCGATGAGCGAGCAAGAGCGCTAGAGGTTGAGAAGACAGCCATGGTCGCCCAAGTAGAGGAGCTTCAAGCCGAGGTTGCTCGCCTTAAGCAAGAGAAGGTTGGGATGGTCGCCTACGACCTTTATGCTCAAGATGTGGCGGACAACACCAACCTGGGATATGTCTGTGCTTATGCTGAGAGCTTAAGATCGGTGAAGTTCGCTTTGGACCATAACTTAGACGTTTTGGCCACTGCAAAAAAAGACTTTATTGGTTATGTTCAAGACAATCCCCTTGGTGAAGGGTTCAAGCTTCCCTTGGCTGATCTTGGGGAGATGGGAGTTCCCTTGGACATTTTTGGGGAAGGTGTTGAAATTGTTCCTCCCGAGTCTTCCGGCGAGCAGCCGAGTAAGGAGGCGGACATCTTCGATGGCCTTCACTCTCTCCCCTTGACTCCAATTGACGGATCGAGCACCTCCGCTGTGGCGACCACGATTGTAGCGGCCACTACTGAAGAAGCACCTTCTGCTCCAGCGATCACGGATGCGCCTCCAGCTCCTCCAGCCTGAAGATCTTGTATTTTTTGTTTCTTTTAGATCTGTATTAAGGCTAGCTTGTACTCTTCACTTCCCTTTTGATGTAACAACTTGCTTCCTTAATGAATGAGAAATTCAAACGAATTTATTTTCTTTTCTTTGTTTCTATTTCTTTTGTTTCTCGCTTGTTCGCACATTTTCCTTTTTTAGAATAAATATTTTGTGCCTTAATGCTCGCCTGATCGGCTTACATGGGCTCATGGTCTTTTAAAAAGACTTGCCTTGAATAACTGGGCCTCTTGGTCTTTTCATGGACTTGGCCTTGAATTGAATGTTTCTCTCTTAGTCGCCCATAAATCGGGGCCTTGTTATCCTCGTGTGGATTTGGCCTTGGGTCTTGGTCGCTTTTAGCATTGTTGCTCGCCTCCTGCATGACTGTCTTGAGCGAACAACTTACTTTATCAAGCGAATAATTTTGACAAACTATTTTTTGCAATACAACATATATATTCATAATATACAAGATCCTGAATATTTTCCATAATATTTACAACTGTGTTTTCAGATAAATACGAAACGACATGGAATTTTGAATAACATCTTGTGGGACTCCAAATATTTATCTGTCAGGATTGCCTGTGGGACTCCAAACCGACACACGATGCTTTTCCATATGAAACTTATCATCTTTTCTTGTGTGATTGTCACGAGTGCCTCCGCTTCAACCCATTTTGTGTAATAATCCACGGCTACCACGACGAACTTCACATTTCCTTTTCCAGTTGGGAAAGGTCCAATGATATCAATCCCCCATTTTGCGAATGGCCATGGACTATTAACTGCTATCATTTCTGTTGGTGGCTTGTGGATGTTGGGTGCGAATATTTGACATTTGTGACAAGTTCTTGCAACTTTGATAGCATCTTGCAGTAATGTTGGCCAGTAATACCCTTGTCTGACTGTCTTGTAGGCCAATGCACGCCCCCCAGCGTGATTTCCGCAGACGCCTTGATGAATTTCCTGCAAAACTTCCTGGCCTTGCCTTCTTGTTAGGCATTTCAATAGCGGAAGTGAGAACCCTCTTTTGTATAACTGATCGTCCATGATTGTGAATCTTACTGCTCGCCTGGCCATTTTGGCTGCTTCCTGAGGATCCCCCGAGACTTCACCATCATGAAGATATTTGATAATAGGTGCCCTCCAATCATCCTCTTCGCTTTCTTCGTTTACTTGATTTACTTTGTAGTCAAATGTTGATGGACGACATATTTTTGTGATGGTGATTTCTGACAACTCTGCTGGACCCGTGCTGGTGGCCAGGCGAGCCAACGCATCCGCCTGAGCATTGTTTTCCCTGGGTACCTGTTCAATGTATATTTGTTCAAACATGGAAGCTAGATGGGCTACGATTTTCTGATACAGTGCCATGCCTTCATCTCTAGCTTCATACTCTCCTCGGACTTGGTTAACTATTAATTGCGAATCTCCGTATATTTGTAATTTCCTCACCCCGACTGCTAATGCTAGACGGAGTCCGGCTATTAGTGCTTCATATTCGGCCTCGTTATTTGTTGCCATAAAATCAAATCGCACTGCTGAGGTAAAAATTTGTCTGTCTGGGTTGATTAGCACTATTCCGGCTCCTGATGCCATGTTGGTGGATGATCCGTCGACGTACATATGCCACGGATGATTATGACCTCTCGTCGGATCTTGAGGAAAGGTTAGTTCGACTATAAAGTCGGCCAACGCTTGTCCTTTGATCGCTGTTCGAGGTGCATATGATATCACAAATTGGCTTATTTCGAGGGACCACTTGAGGAGGCGACCAACAGTGTCTGGTCGCTGCAGGATTTGCCTTAACGGGAAAGTCGCCAGGACTTCTACTTGGTGGTCGAAAAAATATGGCCATAATTTTCTGACGCTCATCACCAACGCGTACGCCAGTTTCTCCATCAGGGAATATTTGACTTCGGCTTCATGTAACGTCTGGCTTACATAGTATATGGGCAGGTGAAACTTTCCTTCTGCACGAACCAAAACCGAGCTGATGGCCACCTCTGAGGCTGCCAAGTAGAGGTATAGTTTTTCTCCTGGGACAGGTTTGGATAGGATTTTGGTATCGCCGAGATATCCTTTCAACTGTTCAAATGCCTGCTGACAATGATCTGTCCTCTGGAATCCGTCTTTCTTTATAACATCGAAGAAAGGTCGGCACTTGTCACCAGACCTTGATATGAATCTATTCAGAGCTGCTAGACATCCTGTAAGCCGCTGCACTTCCTTGACGGATCTTGGTGGCTGCATGTCTAGAATAGCTTTCACCTTTGATGGATTTGCTTCAATGCCTCGTTGGCTAACAAGATGTCCGAGAAATTTGCCTGAATGGACTCCGAAGCTGCTTTTTTTAGGATTCAGCTTCATGTTATATGCACGGAGTATCTCAAACGTTTGTGTTAAGTGTTCCAGATGGTCTTCCTTTCTCGGGCTTTTCACGACTATGTCGTCCACGTATACTTCCATTGTTTTGCCAATGTGTTCATTGAACATTTTGTTGACGAGTCGCTGATACGTGGCACCTGCATTGATTAACCCGAACGACATTCTCTTCCAACATAGCAAATTTTTGTTGGTGTAAAAAGTTGTACTCTCCTGGTCGTCCGGGTGCATGGGTATTTGATGGTAGCCCGCAAATGCATCCATGAATATGAGGAGTTCATGTCCCGCCGTGTTGTCCACCAGTTGGTCTATGTGTGGCAATGGGAAATTATCTTTTGGGCACGCAGCGTTCAAATCCGTGAAGTCGATACATAGTCTCCACGCACCATTTGATTTTTTTACCAATACGGGATTTGCCACCCATCTGGGACATAGCGCCTCTTTGATAAGGTCGTTGCTTAATAGCTTTTTTACCTCCACATCCAATGCTTCGTATTTATCGGGTCCAAACTTCCTCCTCTTCTGCTTCACCGGTTTTCTAGTTGGGTCAATATTCAGCTTATGAATGGCATGCTCAGGGCTGATGCCTACCATATCTGCATGTGACCATGCGAATACATCGAGATTGGACTTTAAGAATTCTTCCATCTTGGATCTGTAAGGCTCTGGGAGCTCAGATCCGATGAAGAGTTCTAAGTCTTCTCGGTTCGGGTCAACTCTGATTGCTTCCAACTCTTCAACCGGTGTTGCTCTTCTTTTTTGGTCTTTCCATCGAGGGTCGATGATGGGTCCATCCAAGTTGAGTTCATCTTCAACTATCATCGGCTCTGCTCCTAACCGTGGTTCGATGTCTTCCTCTTTGTTTGAACAAGATGCAATTTCTTGTTCCTTATGCTCGCCCCGGATTTCTTGTTCGTTGCCCTGTTGGTCGTCTATCTCCATCATCTCTGTATCGATGGATTCCATAACATCGTTGAGTACCGAAGGTTCATCTCCAGCGCTCCTGCTCGACTGTTCGTCCACCATTGACACCCGGTTGTCTTTAGGCTGCATCTGCAAGAGGCATTCACGAGCTCTTTTTTTATCGTCTTTAACTGTACCTGATCCCTTTGATGTCGGAAACTTAACACAATAGTAGTACGTTGAAACAGCCGCTTTGAATTCATTGATAAAAGGTCGACCGAGAAATCCGTTATAGGAAGACTGCTGATCTACTACTAAGAACTCTAGCATTCTAGTCATCCTCCTGTCAGGATTCTCGGTCGATACAAGCTCGACTGATAACGTAACTACTCCTAGGGGATCGGTTACAGCATCACCGAATCCCACTATCTTATGATTACACTGTTTCACATACTCCTCACAATCTTCTATCTGATCTAATGCACCTTTGAACAGAATGTTTGTGTACGACCCAGTGTCCACGAGCAGGCGGTAGACTCGGGTCCCCATGATGTTAGCACATATGATTAGCGAGTCATTGTGCGGAGTGAGCACACCGTCTAAGTCTTTTTCTGAAAATACTAGGTCCCCCGTCTTCTTGGTGGCCTGGTTGACTCCTACCTCTTTCACTTGGGCTACCGCCCTCAGCTCCGCTTTCCTCTTCCTTTTTGACGTCAGAGGTCTTCCATCTGAACATCCCCCAATGTGTCCGCTTGATTCAAGCATGAAAACTTCCCGCATCGGCTCTGTTGGTGTTGTTGAGACTCTCTTTCCCTTCTTGGTTGTTTTGGTTGTTTGGTCGTCACTGTCTTCGTCATCCGAACTAGGCAGATTTACCTCCCTAGGCCTCTTTCCGGGTTCTCTCTTCACGAATTCGGACAGTTTACCTTCCTCATAAAACCTCCACAATTGTTTCAACAGATCACAACATTCACTAGTGAAATGCCCGATGTTCTGGTGGTAAGCGCAGTATTTGTTCGGATTCAACTTTCCGCGTTCTTGTCGGATTTTCCTTGGTTCCGACAACATATCTCTGTCTTTGATGTTGTTGTACACAACCTCTATTGATGTAGCAAGCACCTGGTTTAACCTGTCTTTCACTTCCGCTCCCTCGTTGAAAGCTTTCATATTTTTCGGAGCCTTGTATTCACTTCCCATGGGTTTCTTTCCAGCTTTCCTGGGATCGTTCTTATCACCCAACTCTTTCTGTAATGCTTCTTGCATGGATACGTGTATACCTGCCCGATGCCTAAACTCCGCATATGTCTTTGGGCAGGTCAAGTGCATTTCCTTCCACAACTCCGTTCCTTTCTTTAATCCGGCCATCACAGCTACTATCTCTGTGTCCTCGCTCACCATTTCGCCCTCCAGTAAGACTTTATCAAATCTTTCTAAAAATTATTTATCTGACTCTTCATCTCCCTGTCTAATATCCGCCAATCGATGTCGATGGGTCAAGTATGTCCCGGCTGTTGAGAAATGAGACAGAAATTCCTTGCTCATTTGGGCAAAAGAACTGATGGAGCCGGGAGTCAATGCTGAAAACCATCGGTGTGGACCATCTCCCAGGGTAAGTGGGAAATTTCGACATTGTGTGGTATCCGTTGCCCCCATTGAAATCATGAAGTCAGAATATTTTGTCACATGAATGCGGGGATCTGAAGTCCCTTCATATAGGTTAATGGCCGGAAATTGTATTTTCTTCTGGATTGGTGCGTTGAGAATTGACGGAGATAGCGGTGAAGACGGGAGAACCGTTGACCCAACACCTCTCTGAGAATCCAGTTGTTTTTGTAATTCCTCAATTGCTTTCTTCATTTCTTGCAACTCGCTCGGAGGAGTCCTCCCGTTGGAAGGCTGTTCATCGTGGTTGAGTTCGGTGACTTCTTCACGATGCAGTCCCTCACCAACGGAACGTTTCTCCTGAGTTGTCTTCCTTGCAGCGTTGCTAGCCCCGTTTGGCCCTAACCGACCAAAAGCTGATCTCCGGATTCGATCATGTACCGGTGGGCGAGCAGTGGGGCGTGAACGTTCCTCGCTCTTTCTGGATGATTTTCTCCTGTTTGCATTCCTTGTCCCTAGCCTCTCCAAAGCGCTCGTTCGGGACGTACTTCTGCTTGATTCATCTACCCGACTTGGTGAAGATTCTCCTCTGCTTCCCAGTCGCTCGCTTAAAGGAGTTTTCCCTTTATTCCTACGGACTTCTTCGCTGTCAACTTCGTCATTTCGTGCATCTTTTCTTTCTTCACTTCGTTGCTCGCCCGCCCTGTTGGTCGCCGCCTGCGCTCCTGATGGCCCGGCCGTTTGTCGCTTTTGCAATGCTTGTAAAACAACAATCGTTTTTGCTAGTTCTTCGGGATTTTGAGCAAGAGCTTCCACTTCCGGCGGAATTGTATCAATGGTAACTTGGACGTTTCTTTGCGAAGTTGCTTTTACTGTACGTGCATGTCCTTCAGTAGACGAAACCCTAGTTCTTGACCTACGACTTGGAGATGTGCTCAAATGTCGTTCTTCTTGTGATCGAGCCATTTTGGTTATTGAAGTACACGTGATAAGCAAACGAATGGGGTGATTTTGTCTCCAACAAACACCTTTCTTAAGAGTTACTAGCTTTGTTTGTATGAATATGGTGGTTTGAAAACCCTAGTTCATACAAACATGCATTCAAACTCTCAAAGTGATGTATGTATGGATGATTTTGCTTCAAATAGTGTGTATACTTGATTTTCGATGGCTTCCTCCCGGATTCCGGCAGAATTTTGCAGATTCCGGTGAAGATCTTCGACCTTTCTTCGAATTTTTTATGAAACGGAGGTTCGAACCCTCCTTCTAGCGCCAATTGTTGATGACATTTTTTGTAATCAATGATGATTAGTGGCTGTTTATGCAAGTTAAGATCATCAAACAAGAATCATGATCATAAATAATGTTCAAGAATGAAATTTGCAAGAGTTTTGCATGTATTTTTATTATGGGGGAAATCTCTCTTTTTTCATACAAATGAAGGGGTATTTATAGATACACAAGGAAGCTATGTGTCATTATCCTAATGGTTTAACCATTGGATTTTTGCCATGTATTGAGACACTTGTACAACATCTAAGCTATTAACCATTAGATTTATGCCAAGTGTTAAGACACTTGGATCATATCTAAACTAGTGACTCTTGGAGTTCTCAATGTTGTACTTGGTCTTTGAGATAACTCAATTGCTTTCTCTGGTGGCCTCTTGCTCGCTTGTACATCCTTGTGGGGTATCACGGACCTGCTGGTCGCCGCTTGTCTTTTCTCTTTATGTTAATTAATTCATTTTCTTTGTCCTTTGCTATGTTGGTCGCCGAGATACGCCTGACTGCGCTCCTGGTCGCCAACAGCTTCATTCTCCGTTGTACTCTCCTGGTCGCCTGTTTCTTGGTTTTAATTTTAGTTCTTTAATTCTTCAATCACTGTTGCTCGCCTGGTCGCTCATCAACAATACAGTCAAGACCTTAAACTGATTCTCCAAAAGAATCTTTACAATACCGGGAGAAATTGAGAAGTTTTTAGCCTCCACTGGTGGCAGAGCTACTCCATCATAGTATCGCTGAGGCTGAGCCTCAAACATCCCTCTAATGGTCATTCCCAGAGAACCTGCGTTCTGAGGAACTTGTTGTTGGTGTACTGGTGGTAAAGGTACTTGTGGAATATTAGATTGGTATTGGATAGGTTGTGGTGGGTTAGTATGTTGGATAGTAAGGTGGATAAGGGTATGTATAATATTGTTGATTGTGGTGTTGGTAGAATGGGTTGTTGTGGTTTTGGTTTAATACGGGATTGTTTTGGTTTGGTTGGTTCTGGTTGTGGATGGGTTGGTTCTGGTTGTTGTTCACCCCTTGAGGTGCCTGGTTCTGCCCATTTACCCCATTGAGACCCTCCACATGCTCATCATTCTAATTTGCTCGTTTACATCTAAGTCCAAATCTCCGCCTATATCCAGATTCATGTCATCACCGGCTATCGTAGTCATCCTTCTCTGAAAGACTCTATTCCTTCTGGTTATAGTCTCAGGATCTATTCAATTAACGTTCGTATCTCCCTTAGAGCGTATTTTCATATACCTGAAACCCCAAAAGAAATATCAAACGCAACTGACTAATAAAAATAAGAAAACAGAAAAGAATGCACTCACTACTAACTACTAACTATTTTCAAGCTGCACCCAATGAACATACATCGCCTCCCCGGCAACGGCGTCGTTGATTTAATCGTAAAATACTAGCTTTTACTAGCAATTACCCCGCAAGAGTATGAGATCGCTGTAATATAGGCAAGTATAGGGACCAAGTAGTATCAAACCATGGGAGGATTTGTACACGAGTAAATCCCTAGAAATCTACACGCCGTAGCTAATATGAATGCGATTTGGTTTTAAAACTAATATTAAACTATATCCTACTGATTACTATCTAGTAAACATAAATAAAATTATACTAACTTCGGTTGGAAGTGCAAATGAGATAGATGATGTCTTGGATAAGAATCCCTACGTATACTAACATAGTTGGTACGTTAACTAAAATAATCGTGGTGTTTCAAGTTAAAATTCTAAGTGTACTATAAATTAGGCAATCAACTTCCCTAATCTAGCACTAGAATTGTAAGAATTAAAGCTCATAATTAATCCCAATACTCCACTCTAACAATTTACATCACTAACCCACTAATTGAATTATATGAGTTGCGCTTAATTATTGAGGCACCTATTTAACTCGGGTGATTCGGCTGTCCTCCCTAAATAAATCGGTTAATTATAAACCCCTTCAAAAACTCTCTCCTTAAGCATATTCGTTGATAAAGAGTCATGTGGTCGTCCTCTCCTTAACAATTTTCGTACTTAATTCTATGATTATTCTAGGGTTTATTAGAATTATTCAATAATTAAGAGAATTAAAACTATACATCACGGATTATCCTAATTACGTACCAATATCCTACTTCTACGAGTTCGTCATATCCTAAGCATCCAAGAGTTTAGTCTAACATGATGAATATTTAAACACTTGCAATAACGACGATAACATTAAAAAACATAATTAAATAAACCAAGAATTTCAATAACATAAACCAACTATGAATTTAATTAAACTCAAATTTGGAAAATCAATCTATAAAATCTGGAATTAAAAACTAATCTATAAAAGAATCCAAGAAACAAAAGTATAAAAAAACCGTGCAAAGTATAAATCGTTCTATGGAATCCGTATGATAAAAACCTTGTTTCTTCTCTTGAAATCCTTGTCAAACGCCTAAAATCACCTTCTTGCCTTATTCCCCTTAAAAAAAAAAACGAGTCTAGATATGTAAAATAAGGGTAAGGGGATCTATTTATATGATTTGGGCCAAAATTTTCCGCAGGGGTCAAGCACTTGGTGCTCACTCGAGTGTCGGTTGAGCACTCATTTTCTCCAGTGTTTCAGGGGCGCTCAAGCTAGGGTGGTCGAGCTCCTAGTGCTCGAGCCTTGGCAGTCGAGCGACATATCTCTCCAGTGAACCATATGCGCTCGAGTCGGGTGCGGTCGAGCGCCTCGCGCTCGACCCCTGGCTCGAGTGTTCAAATCATCCAGGGTCTAACACCCGCTCGACCCGTGCTTGAGCCTTGCTCGAACACTTCTCCCTTTTCGTGCCAAATGATATTTTTCTTCACCCGAATTAATACTTTTCGTATTTCCTTCATATCTCCTCATCCGGGAATCCATTTGAGTCGATTCAAAGTCTTACAAACTCCTTTTTTCACCCTCTTTCTTGAAATGCACACCAAAGAGGAAAATTGACGAGTTTATAAAAATGTTACTAAAATAGCTCTAAATACTCACAAAAAATACTCAATATGTGGACTAATCGGACAACAAACCATCACAATTTCACGTCTAATCAAAGATCAAGACATTTAATGTCATTGTCTCCATCATGTACAGTGCAGTTATCCCCATTATACCCTCACATGTACACTATAAATCAAGGGTGCAGATGGCGTTTGGCGCTCGGCAGGCGGTATATAGCCGCCAAGCGCCAAGGCCGCCTAGACGGCCGCCGAGGCCGCCTAAGCGGCCGCCAAGGTTTTTTTTTTTTCTTCTTTTATTACTATTAAATATATTTTGTTTAAAATTTATCAAAGTAATAAAGTTCCATGTTTCCAACTTAATTTGTTTATTATCCAATTTAATAATTAAAGTAATTAAGTAAAATTAAACACATCTCCAACAAAATGTTCAAATTAATAAACTACCACAATTCACAATCCACATATGTGCAACTTGTTTTTTTTTTTTAATTTTTTTTTTTTTTTAATTATATAACATTTTAAAGTTATTAAAAATTAAAAAAAAAACTCTAGGCATTGCCTACCGCCGAGGCCGCCTAGGCGCCGCCAAATGCGGTTTCCGCCAAATACGACCGTGTTGCATTAATCGTTGGCGGTAGGTGCTGACAAGCGCCTAGGCGGCCGCCTAGACGGCCTCGGCGGCCGCCATTTACACATTGCTATAAATAGAGCAATTTAAAGCTCAAAACGTTAGACAGTGAATATACATAGAGCTGTCAAAACGGGCCAGCGGGGCGGGGCGAGCTAAAACCCGCAAAAGCCCGCCTTTTTGCGGGGCGATGCGGGGCGGACCAGAATTTTGGCGGGCTGCAAAATCCCAACCCAACCCACTTATTGGCGGGCTGTGGGTTTTGGCGGGCCGACCCACTTTTAAATTTTTAATATATTTTTTATTTAAAAAAAAATTAAAATATATAATTTAAAAGCTCTAATATATAAAATTCATCAAAATTAAATATAATCAAACAATTTATCTTGATAACTATCATTATAAAATATTAAAATAAAATTTATTACCTTTAATTCGAAAATTAATTTTCTTCAAATTGAAGTTCACAATATATTAACAATAATAATTCATAAAAATAGACTCCTACAATTCAAATTCATCATCTATGAACATAAATTTTATAAAATAGCCCTAAAAATGACACTATAATAGTTGACAATGTACAAAAAATATAAAAAATTATTTTAAAACAAAAAACTTTTATTAACCCGCCCCCAACCCGCAAAAGCCCGCGGCCCAAACGGGATAGCCCATTTAGGCCCGCTTCCAAACGGGCTAGAAAATTCTTAACCCAACCCTCATTTTAAGTATGGCGGGGCAGGCCTGCCCAACGGGCCCAACCCACTTTGACAGCTCTAAATATACACGAAAAAATTCATTAAGCCTAGGGCCCCAAACCCTGGCAAATCTTTTTGCAACTTATTGTTTTTCATTCTTTATCTTCAAGACATTCATAGTTAATCATTTTTATCAAACATCAATCATGATATTTATTATCCTCACAGAGCATTTATTTGGTATTTTTTTGTCTATTCTTAGCCACATAAAATTCTATTAATTCAAATTCATATTTAGACAAACAGCATAACGTTTGCTCGAGTTACAAATGAGTCTAACTAGGCTAACGAGTTGAACTCGGGTCTAATGAGTCCTCATATATTACATTGAATATTGTGCCTAACTAGTCAAACTCAAACCCACTCGTTAGTAAATCAGGTATTTTACTAGGTTGAGGTTAACTGTCCTTGATCATTAATTAAAACAAACGAGCCAAGTTTGAGTTTTCACAAATCGAATCGAGTCAAACTCTCGAGTTACTTGATTCGAATAAAAACTATATGGTCTTCCAGTAAGGGCGTTTGGATCATTAAGTCTACACCATGATTTAGCATGTGATGAATTCATAAATAAGCGTAATATTTTTAAATTTTGAATATTTAAAAATATATTATAAGAATTCGTAAAAGTATTAAGTCTGGAAAATGTACATCCCTCTATGTATAATACGTGTAAAATAGTTTAAATAGCTAAAGCACCACTGTGTGCATCGTGAGATCATGAGTTCAAATCGTCATTTAATTTAATCCTTAAAAATAAAAATCCATATACAAAAATCATACATTAAATGCTATATTTATTGTATATTATACTTTTGGTTTGAATAAAACGAGACGAGGCTACCGTGGCGGCTGGACTATTGTATCATTTTATTCCCTTTCAATTTTAAATATTTGTTTATGTTTTGGAGAAAATTATAAATTTGTTAACATAGATAAAACTAGCTGGCATGCAGTGTTTGCTTATTAGGCCATTCGATTTGTCAACTCATAAACCATGACCAATAAATAAAGTCTACGTTTTGTAATATTCTAATTCCCCATAAATCAGATCAACATTTTGTGACATATATTCCTGGAAATGTGTGTGTATATTATTTAAAATCAAAAGAAGAACGTCATTAATCAAATGAGTAAATAAAACTATTAACAAAATGAGGATGCTTTATCCATCAACAAAATCTTGAAATAAGATGAGAAACCCCAACAATTCTGTGTGTTTGATGGATAGAGAAAAAAAAATTCATATTTTTTATTGGAGTAATACTTTTGTGAATCAATTACAAGTGCAATAGATTCACAATTAATAGGATAGTCTAATGTGCACTCAAGTACATATCTGCATGATATGTACTTGAATTTTAAAAGGAATACCCTAAGTAGAAATCATTAATGCCTCAAAAAGTAATCAGTAATACTCAACTGAAAAAATAGACAATTCGATGTGTTTGTGTGTGCTTTGAAAACATAAAAATTGAAATAAAAATTGAGCTTAAAATTCAAATGCATGCTAGAATTTATACAATTAATATTATTTAATAGAGGCTATGATCATTGTTAGGTGATAATAAATAATACTCCCTCCGTCCAATATTAGTAGACCTACTTTTTGGGCAGTTATTTTTTGTCATAAGTTGGAGGGTATTATGAGGTATTGTGAGGTTTATTTATCAATAAAGTTATTGTTTATGAAAAAATTAAGTATCATATTTTCCATAAACAATAATTTTATTGATAAATGAATCTCACAATACCTCATAATATCCTCCAACTTATGACAAAAAATAACGGCCCAAAAAGTAGGCCTACTAATATTGGACGGAGGGAGTATTATTTAATATAAACTACAAAACATTGTTCAATAAATATAATTAATGTTGTTCAATAAAAATAATCAAAACTATTTAAAGATATACATCAAATGCACCATGCAATGGGTGCATAAAAAAATTATTACATTAAGAGTATTAATGATGCTTGGGGTTTTCTATGTCAAGCACCCTATCGAGTTGTCTGATATCAGGTGTGCTTTATAAACCATTAGTTCTAAAATATAATAAAATCTAATGGTTTACATTTGATATCTGCAACCTGTTGAGTTAATCATCTAATTTTTTATCGAGTTGAATCGAGTACTATTGAGTTGTGTCGTATTATTATATTATTATATTAAATTTAATAGTTTAAAATTTTATAATTATTAATTTACAAATTTAAAAGGGTATAATTGTAAATAAAAAAATAATTTTAAAAAATAATTTTAAAATAATATATTAACTCAATAGGTAGCAGGTTAGTGCGACACTGTGCGATGACACGTGGCATATTATAAATCATACATGTATCAGGCAACTCGATAGGGTGTTTGATCTAAGAAGAACACGTGATACTTATCTTGTCCCTTTAACATGTTGAATTGGTGCATTCCTAATAAAAAAAGTGACAATTCGTGATGAAACAAAAGATTAAATGCGAAAATAATAAATTATATATTTATTATTTCATATGTTATTTTAAAGAGTTTTAAATTAAAAGACAAAAAATTATGGGGATAATTGATTTGGAATTTTGAGAATTTTGAAATTTAAATTTTAAAGTTTAGTTGATTTCAAAATTTTAATAAATAGTAGTGAATATGTTTGTTTTGAAATTTAAGTTGCAGGATTACACAATTATTCAATCATTATAATAATACAACATCACATACTTTTACGCATAAAGTGTAATCCCGCAACTTAAATTTCAAAACAAACATATTCACTACTATTTATTAGAATTTTGAAATCAATTAAACTTTAAAATTTAAATTTCAAAATTCTCAAAATTCCAAATCAAATATCCCCATAAATTGTAATGATTGAATAATTGTGTAATAATTAATATTCATTTCATCCTTCAAAATAAGCTTCACATATTTTCTTTTAGGGGGTCCTTCAATAATCTTCTTATACCATTTTTAAAACTCACTTACCTTATTTTTACTTTTCTTTATTTTTAAACTCCACTTTATTCTCTTTATTCAATTAAATCAATTGCATTACACTCTATTTTATACTAATACTTCTTAATCTTAGGATAAAGTACTTGTTATTGGAGGTTGTAAAAGTGATAAAAAAAGTGTGAATAGTGATAAATAGAAGAAGATTGAGAATATATATATATATATATATATAAGTACTATTTTATTCTTAGATCCGAGTTTGAAAATCTTACGCTATAAATATTTATAAACTCTACAATACCATTTATTTTCTATCACAATCTCTCCGATGGCTTATTATTGCATATATATATATTTCAAAATCAAATTCTAAAATTTGAAAATAAAACAGTATTTAATTTTTGAAATCTCAAAACTATTTTTAGATTCCAAAGATACAGGAGCAAAAAAATTGGTCGTCTTTTTTGGAAAATATGGTGTCAAAAGTTTTAATAACGATCTCCGGAATCGCAATAAGCAAATAATGGTCGAAAATATCCATAATTCAGCCGCATAAGAGACTTTAGCGATATGGAATTTTGGCAAGCGAATTGGGATGATTGGAGATGATAATGAAGGTGTTATCTTTGAATATTCAGGGGGGGGGGGAGTTACAACTATTAATTAGAAAATACAAAATTGAGATTGCTTGTATACAAGAGTTCAAATTAGAAGCAGTTGATGATGATGTGTGCAATTTGATCTGGGGAGAGAATTGTGGTTGGGCTGCTAGAGAGTCGGTAAGAAGATCATGAGGTATTATTACTCTCTGGGATCCTAGAAAATTTATTTCCTCTAGCTGGTGGCACATGAGTGTTGTTGTTGTAGTGAATGGCTTCCGGGGAAAGAAAAGAATTAGGTGTTGTATTATCAAGGTTTGCGCACATGGTCCTTTGGAGGTGAGAATGGAGCTTTGGGATAGTTTGTCTAGTATTATCTCACAAAATGAAGGGGTATGCTTGTGTCTAGCAGGGGATTTTAATTCGATCGGATTTGAGCATGAAAGGAGAGGAACCAGTGAGACAATTGTTGGAAGTGGTCTCAGAGCTTTTGATAACTTTATTTGCAACTCGAACCTGGAAGATCTACCTTTACATGGGAGAAAATTTACGTGGTACAGGCCTAATGTCAAATGCAAGAGCAGGTTGGATAGAATCTTGGTTGATAATATTTGGCTCTCAATTTGGCCAAATGCTTCTCAGAGAGGGCTTCCGAGATCAATCTCTAATCATTGCCCAATTTATTTGAAAATAAAAATCCTAGATTGGGGTCCGAGACCATTTAGGTTTGTCGATGCTTGGTTGAAACACCCCGATTTTAAGGAGTTTGTGGTTGAGTTTTGGAGGAACAATATGGTTATGGGTTGGGCAGATTTTGTTTTTAAAGAAAAGCTGAAAGGGCTAAAAGAGGCACTTAAAGTTTGGAACCAGAATGTGTTTGGAAACATAGATACTAATATTGAAAAGTTCAGACATGAGATTTTCAATCTTGATACGATCGATGGCACTCTCGGATTGGAGGAATCAGAAATTCAGAGAAGAAGATCAGCTACTGCGGAGTTATTCAGGAACCTTGGCTATAAGCATAGCCTGGTTGCACAAAAGGCACGCATCAATTGGCTCAAAGAGGGAGATGTGAATTCAAGCTTTTTTCATCGAGACTAATGAAATAGTGAGGATACATTTTGGCGAGATATGGGTTGATCAAGTTGAAGAGGTTAAAGTCGGGGTAAGGGATTATTTTAAGAAGTAATTCTCTAAAGGGTCGCTTTTGAGGCTAAAATTTAGCTCGAATTTGGATGGAAAAAAACTTCAAGAGGTAGACAATATTATGCCCACCGCTCTATTTTTCGAGCAGGAGGTCAGAAATGCAATTTAGGATTATGAAAGCTCTAAAAGCCCTATCCAGACGGATTCAACTTCAAATTTATTAAGGCATGTTGGGAAATACTCAAAGAGGATATCTTGAGGGTTATGGAGGAGTTTCATCGAAATGAAAGAATCATTCGAGGGTTAAATACCCCGTTTGTGGTTCTCATTCCTAAAAAGGAAGACACAAACCAGTTGAATGATTATCGTCCTATCTCACTTATCGGTTGCATGTATAAGATCCTGGCTAAGGTTCTTGCAGGCAGATTGAGTAGAGTAATGGAGGGAATTATCTCAGAGAACCAGAGCGTTTTTATTGGAAACAAACCCATTCATGATGGGGTGGTGATACTAAACGAAGCATTGGAGGAAGCAAAGAGAAGGAAGTTGGGCATGATTTTTTTCAAAATTAATTTTGCTAAGGTCTATGACACAGTGGAGTGGAGCTTTTTGGAGGACATGATGGAAAAAATTAATTTTTGCATAAAATGGAGAAATTGGATAATGGAGTGTGTTTCATCAGCTTCAACAAACGTCCTAGTTAATGGAAGTCCTTCTGGGGAGTTTAAATTGGAGAGAGGGCTTCACCAAGGTGATCCTCTGTCCCCATTTCTTTTGTTAATCGTGGCCGAGGGATTGAGTCTAATGGTGAAGAAGGCTGTTGAGGAAAAGCTTTTGAGTGTACCAGAGTTAGGGAAGGAAAAAATATGAATCTCACATTTACAGTACGTTGACGATACCATTTTCACCGCGAAGGCAAATCTAAACAACGCTTGGGTAATGAAAAGCTTGTTGCTGAATTTTGAGATGGGCTTAAAGTTAATTTCAGCAAGTGCAGTTTAATGGGGATAAATGTGGACAACAGTACCCTATCTCAGATGGCCAGCGTACTTCAATGTGAGGTAGGCTCTATACCTTTCTCCTATTTAGGTATTAGAGTTGGCATCCACCAGAAAAAAGTTCCAGAATGGAATCATCTGGTGCACAAAGTTAAAGTCAAGTTGAAAACTTGGGAACATAGAAAACTATCCTTGAGGGGTTGTATCACTCTCTTGAAGGTGGTCTTAACTGCGGTTCCTATCTACCACCTTTCCTTCTATAGATTACAAAAAAAAAAAAAAACCGTAAGTGATTTAATTTCTATTCAACATAACTTTCTTTGGGGGGGGGGGGGGTGAGTTTGGGAGCAAAATATCTTGGGTAAAGTGGGGCAAAGTGTGCACACCAAAAGACAAGGGGGGGTTGGGGTGAGGGACTTAGGTGTTTTTAATGAAGCGTTACTAGGAAAATGGCTGTGGAGATTTCTTCAGAATAGGGAGAGTTTTGATGGATCGCGCCGGTGAAGGTGGCCCATCCCCAAGATCGTTGTTGGGATACCAAACGTGTATAAACAATTATAAAATCTAAACATGCATCTAAAGACGAGTTTAGATTCGTTACCCTTGAAGACTGAGGTGTTGATTCCACTAGTGATCCTCTAGTTTGTCTCCCAACCTCGTTCGAACACCAAGTGGACGGCAAACCAACGAACATGGAGAAAAGACGCCTCCCAATTTCGTCTCCTCACAACCCTAATCACTAATTTTGGTTGCTGCAATATTGGTGTAAGGGTTTGGACGAAATTAAGGTCCTTTTATATATACTCCTTTAGGTTTCATGGGCAAGACTAGGGATCCGTTAGAAGGTATAGGGTTTGGGCTCCTCACGGACCCAAATACTCTTATGTTTAGCCCAGAACATTTATTTGACCCGTGAACATTAATTCATTCCACTAGAGAATTAATGTTGCACTCCCGTCCTATCCCGAACCGAATTAGGTCTTCTATTAGACTCTATAATTCCCCGTGTTAAAGATATCGCACGTCCATTAATTATTAAAGCTTCTGACTGCTTTAATTAATTAACATCTATTATTCCTTGAGTAGTACCACTCAACCTTGTTGTCGTACGAATTAAATCCACCTGCAGGGTTTAATACGACAATCCTTTATAAGTTTCCTCAAGGGGACGTCATCAACCTTGATCACCAGGACACTGTGCCTTAATGCCAATAAAAAGACATCGTGCGAACGATGCCGCTACCCAAAATAAATAGTGTGTTGAATCTAACAAGATTCTCACCCATGGTAAATCAAAGTAGTGAACAAGCGCTCCACACATCTAGATATCACAGTTAGGGTTAAGAATTACAAGAGTCACCAAGATCTTTAGTCCTTCATGACAATCAGAATAGAAGAACATGTCTTAACTGTGATCCATTCAATACGACATCGCGTACTAGTATAAACTAATGGCCAAAACAAGCCACCAACAAGTTCATACTACAACTTATACCAATAGTTATGTTCAGAACTATCTCAGTTGTGAATATTGTTTATATCTTATAAGGAACCGACAATGTGATCTTCTGTGTGACTACAAACCCACCACATTATCTACAATATAAGATAAGCAGACATACAAGCAATTCATAAGAATGCAATAATGTGAAAAACTATTTATTTCAGATAATAAGAAAATCGAATATATCCATAAAAGCCCAACAAGAGTTTGTTTTATAGTATACACCAACAAGCTTGTGGGCAAGAGTTATCCCTTCTTTATATGGGGGCTTGTGTGTTAACAAAATGGGTCTATTTGCGTTTGGTAGGGGGTCTAACTGGTCTAGTTTGTGGAAAGACATTGTAGAATTTGGAACAGGTGAAAGGTGGGGTTGGTTTGTTGGGAACTTAGAAAGAATGTTGAGGGATGGGAGGGACACCAGTTTTTGGAATGAGTCTTGGGCAGTGGTTTTACACTTAGTAGCAGGTTTCCCAAATAGTTTCAATTAAGTAGAGATAAGAATTGTAAGTCAGGGGAGATGGGGGTGTGGGCGGACTGGAGTTGGGTTTGGTGTTGGAATTGGATACGAGATTTACTTGAACATGAATTACCTGTCTTCACTAATTTTCTAGCTCTGGTTAACATGTTTAAATTGACAGAAGGATCGAGAGATGGATGGAGATGGAAGCTCAGCTCGAATGTGGAATATATAACACTAACTTTGCTTACTTCCATTTGATCTCAGAAACTGGCGTTAACAGTCTTCCCACCACTGATTGCAAAGAATTTAAGCTTGTTTGGAATAAGAATACTCCACACAAAATTGCAGCGTTGGCGTGGAGAGCTTTATTAGATCGTCTACCAACTAGAATGAATCTTTTCCAGAGGAACATTCTGTCAGACAACGAAACCAGCTGCCCAGTTTGTAGCCAATTCGAAGAAACAACAAATCATCTTCTTATTAATTGTGTGGGGGCGGAAGAAGTGTGGAAGGGGTGATTTTCATGGTTAGGAGTGTCTCTTGCCTCGTCAAATCAAGTGCACAGTCATTTCCTTATATTCTCGGATCTGCTTCAAGGAAAAAAGGTAACAAATTTGTTGTTTGTGTTTGGGAGTGTGTAATCTAGGTGTTGTGGAAAGCCAGAAATAAACTGATTTTCGAAAGGCTGGAGTTCAACCCAGTCAGGTTGTTGAATGAGGTGAAAGGGAGGTTATAGAGTTGATGTCTGTTGAATTTTTTTTTATCAATTGTAATGCTTCGCTAAATACTTGGATTGTGAATCCTATAGAGCTTTTGGAATGAGAACTCTCTGTATTTGTAATTTTATGCATGGTTATACATTATAACCAAGCTTTTCTTAATAAATTATCTTGTCTAATAAAAAAAGAAAAAAAAAAAGACATACCCTATGTGAATTGGGTACATATAGTGATACCTTTTATTGTACAAGGTAATACTTATTAGCATACAAAATTCACAACGAATCATGAAATCAATTTTTTTTTTAAGTAATACTCCTCCATTCTGTAAAGATAGTTTTTTTTTTTTTTTTTTAAATCAAATTATAGTCAATTTTTATATTTCCAGTGTATAAATTGTTTGAAATACTCATATTCAATGTACACGTATAAATTAAAGGTTTTTATTTATTAAATGAGGTATATAAAAATATTAGTTGTTTTCATTGAAAAATATTAGTCGTTTTCACTGAAGAGTCTTAGTTGTATGCTGAAAATAAACTAAGACTCTTCAATGAAGACAACTAATACTCTTCAGTGTAAACTAATACTCTTAAATGAAAACAACTAATATTCTTCAACAATTCATGTATGAACCAATTTCACTCTATACATACTCATTAAATATAATTCACATGAACATTATTCATAAAAGACATGCTATTTTTTGGGACCCAATCTTATCCAATTTCTGATAAGATATATATATATATATATATATATATATATATATATATATATATATATATATATATAAACAACACTTCATCTAATCTAAAACCATTTTTCACATTGATTTGAGCATAAAAATAAGAAACATAAAGTTTTTCTTTATTAAAGTGATAAGTAGGGGTATTTAAGTCAATTCAATTTTAATTGTGTGATTATAAATCAATTGTGTTAGAAAAAATAATAAAATAAAGAGTAAATAAATGTATAGAGAGGGTAAGGATTGTGACAAATTTTCTATTTTTCGACGTGAAAACTGATATGGAACAAACAAACAAAAAGTGAAAAAACTGATTTGAGACGATGGGAGTATTGTACTGTGCAATAAAAATTTCTTATAAAAAATTATTATTTGAGTCAAGATTATGATATTATCTTTCTTACTCTGTAGGACACCGTGTCAAATTAGTTTTCTCACTTTTATTTTGGTCTATTTCACATAGTTTTCACACCCCTAGAGGAAGTTATTTCACAGATCTTACCCTAAAAATTCTCACTTATTTACGCTCCAAGTCATTATATTCTCTTACACAATTAACTCACAGTTATACGATCATAATAACTGATAAAAGAAAATCAAACTGAAGTTGATTTGACCGGCATGCACCTACTTTATCATTTTAATAAAGTGTAAAAATTATTTTTCCTTATGTTCTGTGCCAAGTCAGTGTAAAACTGATTTGGGACAGATGAAGTACTTATCAGTATTTTATTTCTATTTTTTTTGGATGTCTAATTTCAATATTCTCTTTCTTTTGAAAATATAATACTCAACAACATTACTTTATTATCTCACTCACAATTATCTTATTTAAATTTTGCTCTACATATCTACTTTACATATTTACTATTACTCCTTCCGTCCCAAACTTAAATTCCCCTTTACTGTTTGCACGGTTATTAAGAAAATAATTGTTTATTAATATTTAAAGTGATAAAGTAATAAAGTGATAAAGTAGATGTTTTGGTTATTAGTGTATGGAGAATATAATATTAAAAAGTATTGTTACTTTTTTGCCAAAAGTAGATGTAGCAAATGAGTATGAGACAGACCTTTTTGGCAAATGAGAACTTAAGTTTGGGACGGAGAGAGTAATATTTTTCAAAATTCATACCAAGACAAAGGAGAATATTAAATACAATTGAACAACACCTAAAATAATTTGGAAAAAAAAAATACCACTCTCATAATTTTTTGAATCACACAAAAATGTCTCACATGGCTCACAAACATTTAAAAAAAAAAAAAAAAAACACCCAGGTGACATTCTTCAATTTTTCATTTTTTCAAAAACTTAGCCTAAATGCCTATCCCTATATCCCACAATTCAAGACACCAAAACGGTGATACATACCACTTCGTGTGTGTGAATAGTATACTGAAGTTTAAACATTGATCCTTCCCATCCCCACTCTTCAACATATAAGAATCTTTTGGTTTGCATTTACTTCCCATTCCCAAACCAATTAATTCTATAAGTATCCCCTGTTAGCTTTTTTGACTGATGAGCACGCCCATTAATGTTTCTTGCTTTTCTTCGCTCGTCGTTTTTCGCCCTGTAAAGCATAATCATCATACTAATCCCCTAACCACACCCCCATTTAGGTTAAAAGAAGCAAATAACCAAAATTAATAGTAAGGGAGAGAGAAAAAGGAGGCTGCTTTATGCCCAGCACCTAATTTTTTAGCAGATCTGCGCCTTTAACCCCTCAAGTTCTGCTAAAAGGCCGACTGGGGTTTTGCGCTCTTCCCAAATTCAAGTTTCATTTGTTCTATTGCTGAGTTTAAAACCTCATAAAATTTTCATGGTTTTTGCTTGGTTGCTCTGATTCGAAATAAATTCAACTTTTTTAGTGTGGGAAACTAATAATTTTTTTGCAAAGATGATTCCTTTGTTCTTTCTGGTTGTTTGTGCGGAGGGGTTTGTGGCATTCCTTCTAATGGTGAAGATTGGGCCTTTGAGGGAGCTTGTAATAAAGGGTTTGGATCAAGTGAAAATGAGAAGGGCTACAGTTTTGACGATTGCTGGCACTATTTTTGTCATCCTTTTATCAAATTTGTTTAGCATTGCCAAGATTCAGAACAAAGGGGCTAAACATGGCACGATGACCCCTATGGATCAAGTGCTTTGGAGGACCAACTTGCTAGAGGCCACTTTAATGGGTTGAATTTCTTTCTTTTGCAATCAATTTGTTGTTGTTATTCTTGATTTCATGTTAGTTTGCTATTACGGCCTCTTTACTTTAGTCTCTTATAAGGATATGCATTATGATTTCTTTTTCGGATTCTTGATTCTCTAATGGGTGTGAGTTTCTTTCTTACAATCAATTTGCTAAATGGGAATCTTTGATTTATGTTAATGTGCTTATTATAGTCCTTTTAATATCTTATAAGGATGCGCGTTATGGTTTGTTGTTGTGATTCTTGATTCATATGTGCTATTAAAATACTTGAGTCTTTTATGATCTTGGTTTAAGGATGTGTTTATGGTTTTTTGTCGCGATTCTTGATTCATATTAATGTGCTATTATAGTCCTTTTAATCTCTTATAAGGATGTGCATTGTGGTTTCCTGTTGGGATTCTTGATTCATATGTGCTATTACAGTCCTTTTAGTTTATTGTAATTTAGGTTTAAGGAAGTGTTTATGGTTTCTTGCTGCGATTTTTGATTCATATTGATGTGCTTTTAATCTATTGTAATCTTGGGTTAAGGGTGTGAATTATGGTTTCTTGATTTGTAGTAAATTCCTTTCATTCTCTGATTTGGTTAATAATAGTCTATGTTTGTTGTATGATAGTGTAAAATACTAGCATTCATACTTACAGAGGTTCTGTAGATTATTATGTTTGAAGTTGAGGTTAATGGTGATGGGGTTTAAGTGGATTTAAACATGGGAGTTTGCATCGTGTGAGAGTTGCTGCTTAAATTGTGAATAGTTTTACGTTAATTGTGGTTTTGTTCATAGCAAACTAGAGTGAGGTGATAGTATGATAACTTGTCATTGAAGAATTAGAAGAAATAAAGATGGGGAAAGTTTATGATCTTTCTGCTGTTGAAGATTCGACGAATGAAGAATGTTTGTTTATTATCTGTCACATCTTATTTTTTCCGTATTGGGCATAATGATCCACTTAACTCAAGTTGGTTTGGGTGAATCCATAGATGGTATTCCTGAACCTTTCTGGAATCAACTGGCAAGTGGAAAACTAAGATGAAGCTTTAGACGATAAGGTTCTAATGGCATATTAGATTCTAAATGTCACGTGTATTGAAGTTTTCTTGTGGATGCTTTTTTGCCGGTTAAATTGTGAAGACTTTATGTTGATTATGCTTTTACTCATAAAAGACTAGAGTGAGGTGATAGTATGATAATTTGTCATTGAAAAAGCGAAGAAAAAAAGCTGAGTAAAGGTGATTTATGGGAAAATTTTAATAACTTTCTGCTGTTCAAGAGTCTAAAATTGAATATTGTTTTTCTCCTAGCTGTCGCATTTTATTTTTCCGTATGTGGCACTAATTATCTATTTAATTCGAGTTAGCTCGTTGTTGAAATTCATTGGATACTTTTCTGGAAATCAACTGGCAAGTGGCAAACTACGCTGAAGCTTAGACACAAAAGATTCTAATTTCTGCATAAATTGATTCCAAGTGTTAGATGTATTTAATGTTTTTTGTCCCGATGCTTTCCTATAGCCCGATGAAATCATGCCCAGATTTAGATGTTTTTGACTCGTTTTTGTCCATCTAATCATCTCAACAACAATGGTGGTGTACATAAGACTTCATATTTGCAGTTATCTCTCTTTCATTTTCATTGATTTATAATTAGCTCAGGCCATTTGTAGCTAAACTCATTAATTAATCTTGCAGGCTTTTCTCTGTTCCTGGGGTTTCTAATCGATCGCATGCATCATTACATGCATAAATTGATAAAATTAAGGAGCAACACCGGAGTTTCAAAGCAAGAAGTCGAGCTGCTGGAGAAAGAAAAGATGCAGCTCAAGGAAAAGGAAGAAAAATCTGCTGGAGAAGTCAAGCGATTACACAAGGAAATATCTAGTTTGAATGAAAATCTGAATAAGCTTAAATTAGAATCATCTGCAAAAGACAAGAAAGTCGAAACTGCAGAAGCTCATGTGACTGCTCTCCAGAAGCAGGCTGCAGATCTGCTTCTAGAATATGACCGATTATTGGAAGACAACCAAAATCTTCAAAATCAAGCTCATGGGTATCGGAGTTGACAATTTTCTGATCGGACTAATGGATTGGAGCGCGACTAGTCAATCATCGATGATTTCTTTTTGTAAGTTTTTGAACATTTTAAGAGATTTCAGTTATGGATGGTGTTTAGCACATCTTTTGACATTGATCCAAGTTTCTTTGGTTGGAGGCTAGTTTATTTAGTCCACTACATTTGGCTTTTGATCTTGATATTAACCAGTTGATTTTGAACATGGTAGATGTAAGAATTATGGACTTGCAAAAATTGCATATCATTTCACATCCGCGAAGCTGTAAATCTTCGTCCCCGTTGTTTTCACTTCTTTGGTGAGGCGAGGAAGTTGGAAAAGAGCGCGTAAACTTCTAGACTTACCGGGTTAAGTTCTAGAACCTTCTTTGTGCTATCAGAAGCTTATTATGATTGACTCGAAGTGCAAACCATGCAGAAAACCCAGATTCAAATTTCCATATCTTGAATCATATTGCACCTGAATTTGATTAGTAGGAGGGATAATAGTTAATTTGCTTCAATTTTGTCAAAAATGATTATTGATTGCAGGTGAATTTGATTAGTCGGAGGGATAATAGTTAATTTGCTTTAATTTTGTCAAAAATGATTATTAATTTGCAGGTGAATTTGATTATCTTATTTAAAAATAGAATTAGTGTTGATTATTTTTCATTCTCATTAGTGGATAGTTGTTAAAAGGCTAAATTTATGGGATAATCAACCACTACCAGTATTAAAATAAAAAAACCAGTATTCGCTATTTAATGTTGTGGAAAGTAAACATTTGATAGAGTAATTTGCAACATTTGATAGAGTAATTTGCAACATTTGATAGTAATGGGGTTGAAAGTACATATTTTTAGTACGCTAATTTTATGTCAGGCCGGTGAATTTCAAATATTAATTTGTAAAAAATTAATATTAATTTGCAATTTATAATATAATTTTTTTTAAAAAAAAATTCCAACCTGTACAATATTTTTTATCAAATTACAACCTATATTATATAAAATTATAAAATATCATGCTCGAGGTTACAATATTACAAATTTAGTAATATATATTGCAATCGGTTAAAAAAATTATACAAGTGACAAATTGATAATGTCATAATAAAAGCTGCAAATTGATATCAATCTCATATGTTATGTTATTGAGTAGCCTAATTCGGGTTATCTCTCTTAATTTTAGCTCAATGCTTTATTAGAATCCATTTATAAGCTAAATAAGCTCCACATCAAATCCAAATTAGGTGCACTTCATCTATTTTAAAATTAAGAGTTAAAATTATGAAGTAATTAAAATTAAAAAATGTAAACAGTATATAATTGTGAATATTATTTAGAATACTATATTTTAAAAATATAATAATATATGCATATTATTTAAAATTCTAATATTTTATGGAAAAATCTGAAAAACCAAATAAATTATTTTTTGTTTCTTCATATATTAATTTAAGTATTTAAATATTCAATAATAAATTAAATCAGATTAAAATATTATTTTTAATTCATAATCAATTCAAACTAATTTTTAGCAAAAGAAAAAAACTACACTTAATTAAACTTCATAAAAAAAATTAATCAAATAATTAATTGAGTGAATTAATTTATTTTAATTAGGTGCTTTTAATATAAAATTACTTACAATTTTTAGATAACTGATTTTATTTATAATTTTACTTTTTCCAGCCGAAACAATTTTGTTTACAATTACGACTCCCCTAATGTTGGTAATTTTTTTACCATATAAGATTAATATCAACTAGTCCATTTAATTATAATATTATAACACACATAGTAGTTCTAGTTTGCACTTGAGTGCATGCTATGCTTTTGTATTTTAACAAAAAAATTATATACAGAAATCAGTAATACCCAAAGAAGTAGTAAGTGATACCCTAAAAAGTAATCAGCAATACCTCAAGTGTAAAAAAAAAAAAAAAAAAAAAAAAACACCTTCGGTGTGTTAGTGTATATTTTGATAAAAGTTGAACTTGACTGAATGCTAGAATTTGTGATAAGACACACACACACACACACATAAGATTAATATCAATGTGCAACTTGTACAATGACATATATCAATTTGTCACCTGTACTATTATTTTATGTGATTGATACCCAAATTTGACATATTGCAACCTCGAGATTGTAATTGATAATTTTGTATAGTATAGGCTGCAATTTGACAAAAAAAAAAAAATTGTAGCACATGTTGCAAATTAATATTAACCCATTTTAAAATTACATCAATTTGATTAATATTTGGGCCTGAAATTTAAAATTGCAGGCTATATCTAGTGTGTTGCTCTTAATTTGAGCCCAACACTGGACTGAATGAATCCCGAAGCCCAGGTTGTTGCCATAGACCTCTTTAGTAAACACACTATGATCAACGCATAGAAAAGTATACCTTTTAAATTAAAATCCTAATTATTAAGGGATATTAAACGGACTGACTCTAATCCATTAGGAACCCTACAAACCACATGCTTAAATGGTGCGTCTCACCTCTTTAGTAAACACACTATGATCAATTTTTTTTTTTTAAATTGCGCATAGAAAAGTAAACCTTTTAAATTAAAATTCTAATTATTAAGGGAGTCAAACCGGCTGACTCTAATCCATTAGGAACCCTACAGACCACATGCTTAAACGGTCTGCGCGTCTTAGCAGTTCATTTTTAGCGGTTTACTAATGCTTGTGACCTAAACTAATCATAGCGGTTCACGGGCTAAAGGGGCCACTAACGAGCTCAAAAAAAAAAAAAATATAGCATTATAATTTATAATAGGATAATATTTAAACTTAAAATTCAAACATTACTCATAAATTCATAAAAATTACATTGAAAGCCTTAAATATATGGGTTGGACAATTGAACTTGGATTGAATTTTTTTTTAGTTCAAGTAAAATATGTAGGTTGCATACACAATTGTCATTCTCTTGAGTTAACGAGATGATGAAAAGTTGTAAACCTTTTAATGAAATAAAGTGTTGATTGTCCCACTTTAAAAGTGGAAAATCGTTTGTTATATAATTTCAAATTATAAAGTCTAAAGGAATATTCATATGAATCACGGGCATGTGGTCTGGCCCAACGGATGACAATCTAATGATTACATCCGACGATTATTGGACCGTGAGGAATTAGACATATGTTTAAATTAGAGATATCATACACAGACACAAGGCATGTCCAGGTACATGCACGTAACGTCCAGAAGTTACGGATATAATAATTCGTCACAAATGACATTCAATGTCATGATTGCGAGAATTATTTTGGGAAATCCCTGTTTGGCTAAGGTAAAAGTGTTGAGCATTGGAAAGTTCATTGTGACAAAATTTGGTGTTCCAATTTTATATATTTTTTGGATTTGGGTGTATAAATTTAAAAGTTATAAATAGTTAATAAAAATATTGTTTATTAACATTCCTAGTATCAATAACCTTAAAAGGTGTATGATATGTGCGGAAGGGGAAAATGACAACATAGTCATTAGTTTGGAACACTTTACCTCTAATACTTAGTTCACACAGACGTGTGCGGTTTAAGTTGCTGTAATTTGGAGGTGTATACCCTAAATGTGGGGGGTATATGATAAAAATTTGATCTTTAGTTACAGACTACAGTGGATCCACTCACGAAAAAAGCTAGCTGATGTCAAATAAAGTGCTAGAAGGAATGAGTTTAAAATCCACAAAATTAATTGAAGCAGTGGTAACCCAACCTTGGTGACTGGAGATCCCATAATCTTGGTTCAATGGGACAACTAAGATGTGCACGTTTAGTCAAATACACTTAGTAATCCGACCATTCCTTAGAAAGCACGTGACTTATAGGTGACAGGGAAAATAAAACAAATTAAATAATTGAAAAATAGAAGATTACAATTATTTAAAGAACTAGAAATAAAAAAATATTTCCTTCCTCCTGGAATAGTACACCGAGGAACTCGAGCAACCACGAACCGAATCGCTAGTTCACCAAACACGAACTGACAACAACCACGATCAAAACAATTAATCACGATCAGGGTAAAGTCGAGTCAAGGAAATCCATTAACCCGCAAAACAAATACGTCCCTGCTGGTACACACGGTTTGACGTAATGTTTCAAGAGGTAAAACGACTTTCGTTTTTTACATTAGCTGCACCACGAAGTGTAAAAGCTCCAACGAACTAAAGTTAAAACGTCGAAAACTGGACTGATTTCTATATGCACTTTTGAGAAAACATGCAAAATTTGCAAAAACTATGTATGAATGTAGGAGACAAGGATTTTCGGTTGGAATTTTTTTTTTGGTGGTTTTGTCAAATGAAATGAGACACCCTATTTATATAGGCTTCAAGCCACTTGAACCTGATAGACGTACGCATAAACAACCCTTTGTTTTTTTCTCAAATTAAACTAGAAACAAGCCGTATGAGATTTTTCTCAGATTTGGAAATAAGAATTATTGAGAAAAGGAAATCCCATTAAGATGTATACCAAGGAAAGATGTATAATTAGAGCTAATGCATTAATGCACCAAATTTGCTACTCGGGTTTCATTTGGTTAATATACGTATAACGCGTATTAAATAATTAACGAAGAACCAAATTCTAATAATCAATGTCTAATAAATTATCTCCTAAATCCATGATGGAAGTAATTTTTAGGAAATATATAATGTTCTTGTAGCAAAAGCGAAGTAATTTTTAGGAAATATATAGAGTAAGTCTCATGTGCATTTGATGTATGATGCATTCACTCAACAGTTGATAATGTATACACTGAAAAGTTAGTCCCAATCACACTGAAAAATTAGTCTCAATTACACTGAGAAATTTACATTGCAAATCAATTTTCAGTGTAAACTTTTCAGTGTAATTGAGACTAACTTTTCAGTGTAATTGGGACTAACTTTTTAGTGTATACAATATCAACTGTTGAGTGGGTACACCGTGCACTTGGTGCATATGAGACTTTGCCAAATATATAATGTTCTACCTAGCATGACACATTTATGCAGATCTCATATATGCGAGGGCCCTTTTGGTTGCCATGACAAAATATGAGTTCAGATCAATTAATTATCTTATTTTTTAAGATTGTTTATCTGTCCAAATTAATGAGATAATTTTATGGAGGAAAACAATGATTAATAACGGGCCCTGAGCTTAATTTTGGGCCTAGAGATTCCTACCAAACAACTTAAAGACCTCATAACTAAACTATCTTGGCCTAATCTTAGACACCAAAAGGGTCCTAAAAATATTGAATTTCTTATTCCGTAATTTTGATATATTAAAAGTGAATAACACATTAGTATGTGATAATGAGGGAGTGATATACTGATTTTACTTTTATTTTGTAAAATTAAGCTTCGATATTTTTAATCCAGAGTTAAATACTACTCCCCCGTCCCGCTATTTGCTTCATGTTTGACTTTTTTTTTTTTACTTTTATGTGAAACTTGATTTATAGTATTTAAATGGATAAAATATATTTTTAGAGAATGATATATTATTTAATTTAAGTCAATGAAACAAATGAATTTTTTTTTTTTTTGTGTAACCATTTATGAATGTTTGAAGAGAAGTGAATAGTGTAACGAGAAGTTAATAGCGGTACGGAGATAATATAGGACAACTGCGTCACTGACAATATATAAGTCATATAAGAATATATATATATATATATATGTGTGTGTGTGTGTGTGTGTGTGTGCGTGTGTGTGTGCTTACATTAGTTAAAAAAGTATTTATAGAGTGAAATTGGTTCATACATGAATTATCGAAGGGTATTAGTTGTTTTCACTAAAAAATATTAGTTATTTTTCTAAAGAGTATTAGTAGTTATCACTAAAGAGTCTTAATTTATTTTCAGTAAACAACTAATATTTTTTAGTGAAAACAACTAATAGCCTTCAGTGAAAACAACTAATAGAAAAAATATGTAAACTTCATATATAATAATTATGCATAGATATTATAATAGGAAAAAAAATATAAATGACATGTGCACATTCTTTGCACGATCCGCACATGCACATTCCGTGCAAACTTCGTGCACGATAAGTTACATGCATATTTTGTGCACGACCAGTATGTGAATGTTTTACATATGATCCAATATCACATTTAAAACTCAATTTCGTTCAAATTACAAAAAAAATGAAGATTTTTAATTTAATCACATAACTTATCAATGAAAGGTAATGAGACTCTAACCACTTAAACTTTACCACTTCGAATGGTCTATTTTGATTGTATTTTTGCTAATAAAATTGAAAGGTGAAACATATGTGATATGACATGATCTAATAATTTTTTTTATCTATATATAAGTTAAATCGTGGAAGAGCGAAAGTCAAGGCGTGATTTTCGCAAGGTGTCTGCAAGCGTGTGTGAATGTAAGTGGATCTGAGTTTCGACTGGATTCGTGATGTCAATTACAAGAGGGATTTACGCCATCAAAATATAAAATTATCCATCACTCTTACTACTTCCCTACCAAACATGTCGTTAATATTAAACTTCCACTATCACGGTACCATTGCATGCAAAAGTGGTACACTTGAGCATGTAGACAATGCAAAAAATTATTTGAACTGAACCGAACAAGATTGCAACAATTAAAAAATAGTCAGTACCTTTTACTATTTATTACAAATTAGGCTCAAATAATTTTAAAAATCTTACCAGGATATAATAGTCTTTGAAAATCATCGTGTAAGCAAACCATATTGCGGCATTGGAGAAAAGGGAGAAAGACAAGAAAGAAGACATGTCCTTAGTGCTCTTTGTCTGTATTATCCTTTTCTGTACAATAATAAAAAAATGATAAGCAACGATCGTAAAAATTATATTATTTTTTTGCAATTCTAACACTTTCTTACCAGAGCCATCAAAGGAGCAACGTACATAGATACTGTGAATGCCGCACACAAGACGCCAATAAAGATGCGTCTTGGATTTCCATGAAAATCAAATAGCGTTATAGGAACTACTATCCCAAGGAGAACCATGTCTAGGAGAATTAAAGCCAAATATCTCACCTAGTCATAAAAACATTTGAATTAACACACTGTTTTTTTTTTCTTATGAAAATCTATATAGTGTTGAAAAAATAATAAATTTTTTTACCGTTATCTTCTTTGGAGAATAGAAGAGAAACAATATCAGGTAAGTAACTTGTGAGTTGTGATATTACACCAATGATATTCATTGTGATTGATAGTAGGCAATTACGGACGTCAAGTGATCCGTACATGATCCACAAGCTGGAGACCAAAAATGTTGCTACATAGGGCATGCTGGTATAGTTCTCCGAGGATTTCTTCTTCACAATTTCTTTGAAAATCCGTCTAAAACTGTTGGTTTATAAGTGCACCAACGATGACTTACAAGTGACAGGGAAAATAAAATAAATTAAATAATTGAAAAATAGAAGATTACAATTATTTAATAAACTGAAAATAAAAAATATTTCCTTCCTCCTAGAATAGTACACCGAACAGGAACTCGAGCAACCACGAACTGAACCTCTAGTTCACCAAACACGAATGGACAACAACCATGATCATAACAATTAATCACGAGCAGGGTAAAGTCGAGTCAAGGGAATCCCTTTACTCGCAAAAAAATTATTCCCGATAAGTGCACACGGTTTGACGTAAAGTTTCAAGAGTGGAAGGAGGGAATATGATTAAATTAAGTCAGGAAAACACAAAAAAAAAAGCCATCAACATTCACTTTTTCTTTTATTTTTAATCGAATTACTACATTCACTTAATTTATACTCAAATTTGGTTGGAATTGCATGTGAAACCTAAGCAAACTTACTAAAATAAGCACATATGTGTATGTAGGAACCACAAAATGTATATATTTGGATCATATGTAAAGCATGCACATACTGATCGTGCACAAAGTTTGCACAAAATGTGTATGTAACTGATCGTGCACGAAGTTTGCACGAAATGTGCATGTACGGATTGTGTAAAAATTGTGCACATGCCATTTATATTTTTTCCATTATAATACCTATGCATAATTATTACATATGAAATATTGAAAAGATTGTGCAACACACATTTTGGTACTATAATATCCCATATACTTTAATCTTTATTTCATATAACATTCAATCAACAAAGTAATTAAAGTATTGTATCTTAAATCTAATAACTAGTTAATATTTATCTATTAAATATCTTGTGAAACTTTATTAAAATAAACATAAAATGTGTATATATGAACCACAAAATGCAAACAATTGATCATGCTAAAATGTAACATTCTAAACTTCATAATTAAATTCTTTGTACAAATTAATGATAAGATATATTACTGATGTGGAGGGTCTAAAAGAGCGGAAAGAATCAACCGTTCAGATGGCGCTAAGCATGACTTTGATGCTCTGGTAGATGAAATAGTTTTCGACGTTGAAAAGTATATAGACGAGTTATTACCAGTCGAGGTGAAAGAACAACACGTCAGCAACTTATTGCAATCCGTGATGGTTGGAGGATGCGTTGTTGCATTGTCCATCTTGAGAACGATTCCAACTTCCATCCTATGGGGATATTTCGCCTTTATATATGGCCATTTAAAGCTTACCTGACAACCAGTTCTAGGAACACATTTTACTCCTCTTCACTGCACCAAGCAGACGATACAAGTGAGTGCAACCTTCAATCAAACACCTTTTATAATCACCAATACCCCAAGCTATAATCATCAGTATCCCAAATTGTAATAACCAATACCCCCAATATATAATCATCAATACCCCAATTAATAATTACCAATACACCAAGTTAAAATTATCAATACAACAAATAAGTTCTCAACAATACCCGAAATATTAAACAGTAATACCCAAAAACTAAAAACACAATACCCCAATAACTAAGTCACCAATATCCCAAATTATGAACAACAATTATTGAGAAAAACTAAAAAAAAAAAAAAATGCCAACTAGCAGTCTCCTTCATTCGAAGAACTATATTCTTCTTAACGCCAGAAGATTTAGCAGCAGATTCTTTATTAAAATATCTTTCTCCTCCAGATTTAACATCAGCATCCTCCTTCACTCCTTCAACATTAACTTTTTCTCCTTCCTTACTTGACTCTTCCCTTCTCACACCTCTGCTCTTCTTAACACCAGAGGATTTAGAAGAAGATTTCTTCTTAGAACTTCTTTCACCAGACCTACCACCATCATCCTTCACAGTATCTTCAACATTAACTTTTTCATTATCTTTACTTCCATCATCAACACACTGCTTCTTTGCAGATTTAACATCTCCAGAAATATTAGTTTCATTCTTCCTCTTGGCACGACGATAAACAACAATCGGAGCAGACAAATCATCTAAATCATCATCGTCTACATTAACAGGAATATTTGACTGAACATTATCTTGAGATCTTTTTTGCAGCAGTTTCAAGTTTCCTATTCATATTGGACCTTGTTGTTAGTGTTGGCGTCCTAGAGAAAATCCTTTGTAAGGACATAATACTAAGATGATATTCGGTTTATGATTTAATATTATTGATTGAGTTAATATTAAATGTATGACTTTACACTTATCTGAATATTATGTTTGATTGTTTGCATTATTCATATCTGTGTTCCCTAGAATCAATACTGCCATTGAGTGAGTGAGAACTTAGATGACTCAAGTATGATTCTCAAATAGCCCCGATCAAGGATTATCAAGAATGGGATATTGACGATGCAATGGAGATTGGTGTACGATCTGCATTATACTCTATGAGAGAGTGTAGTAAGATCTCACTTACTACGAGATACTAAGTATCTCATAATGGATGCATAAATACCTTAGAGGGTATTGGTATACCCATCCGAGAAACCGTTTGATGTAATTCCACATAATGTGTCTACGGGTGTCTCGGTTAGTGGGAGCGATGTGATACTCCTCTGACTTGATGTCAATACGCACGACATGTGCGGAATGATGGACTTTGACCATGGCCGACGCTTGCACCCTCCAAAGGTAGATATGGCATGGATTGTGTTCATCACGAAGTACATGTGCGTGGTAGTTGAGCCAAGAATAGGATTCATTCCTCAATGTGGATTTAAGAGAGAATACTCGTCTTTTCATTATAATTGGATCTAAGACATCGGCCGGTACACGTCGACTTGGACTTTTTGGCCAAGTGCGACACGAATAATCAATTAGTTATTCGAGATAATATAATTAAGTTATTTGAATAGGCACTTCATCATGTTCATGGCTTAATCGAGTATTCGCAAATGAAAGGAAGATATCACAATAGCCTACAATATTACAGGTAGTTGCAGATTTTCTCGCAACGTACCTCGTATATTGAGAATGTCTGATTTATTGTATAGGGCTCAATTAGGACCGTTAGTTTGATTAACCGCTCGATATACGAGGGCATATAAGTCACAGAACAAGCAATGACAGTTCGCCAATTATAGTTGGTTGATTAAGTATTATATTATATATAATATTTAATTTATGGAGAATATAATAATAATTATGCTTGAAATTAATAATAAATATTATTTAATTAAATTGGATTTAATTAAATATGAAATTCCAATAATAATATTTGGAATATTATTATACAAGAATAATAGATATGGTAAAAATATTATACGTAGGAACATATCTAGAAAAATATAATCCGTAGAGATTATATTTACGGGCTAGGCCCAATATCTTGCTTAGGAATAAGCCAAGTTAATTCCTATAAATATGAGTCCTATGAGAAATCCGAATTACACAAGATATATAATTTTTCCATAAAATCTCTAACTCGAATTTTCCTAGCAAGTTCGTCTCGAGATTCAACGCTGGCAAGTCGGTGCAAATTGGTGAATAGCTGTTGCATGGATACCATAGTTGAGGATTCCGCATACGAAGCACTGTAAGAATTCTTGTTTAAGATTTCTCGTATTTATTTATGCAATTAATTATTCGTTGTTAGTGAACTGTTTATTCCGTTGCGCATGTATTACGTGTTTACATGCCTCTAAAACCCAACACTTGTCCTACTAGCAACAAGATCCTTCCTCTTCGTAGGACCACTACCTTTAGCAACTCGATACTTAGTCCTCACCATTTAGAACGAAAACTGAAAGAGAACAAGTAACAAATGTTTAACAAATTTAACATGCAAAAGCAAAAAAACCCTAAAATCGCAAAAATATTGAACCATAAAACAGAAAGAAAAAAAAATCTAGAAAGAAAACATGAAGAATCTAAGAAATAGTGAAGGATTTTGAAGAAATACCTTCTTCAAATGTTACGAGTTTCAGGAAATAGACGAGTTTCACCACAATAGCTTCGATCGTACAAATCAAACTCCAAATACAACAACAACAAGCTTCGATCGTTCTTCGGAGAAGGAAATACTTCGAAAATGAAAAGACTATAAAAACAAAACTATGAATCTGGCGAAATACAAACGGTTTACAAGTTCAAAAAAGAAAAAAACTACTTAAAAACTGAAGAAAACTAACGAAATCGAAAGAAAATCAGTCTAGAAAAGTGTTAAAATCGAAAGGAAGCAACAAAATCAAAGGAATGAGAGGTATTGCTCAAGGGTATTGTTCACAGAAGAAGAAGCGCGAAAATAGAGAGAGAAAAAAGAAATAACTTTTGATATACGTGACCCGTTCAGCGATTCGATATAACCTGCCCTTAACTCGCCCCAGGACCCGTGAGTAACCTGCCCCATGACCCGCCACTGACCCGCGAGATTTGGTCAAAATTAATTTTCAAATCAATTTTAAATTGGGTGCAAAATCCAAGTGCATACTATGCACTTGGATGCACCCTAAAATTTGTGTAGTAAAATTAATAAATAGTACTATATTGTACATATATTAATTCATTGGTAAATATTTTACTAGTAAAAATATTTGAGTATAAAATTAAGAGCAAGTCTCTTATGTATTAGATGCCTTGTATAATTTATATTTAAAAAGTTACACCACTGTTACTGAAAGTCACCCCTTTTAAATTCGTAACATATGTGACTTTTTAGTAAAATTAGGTTTTAAAAATATATTTGAGTTGTCCATTTTTAGCAATAATTTTGGCATGAAAATTCAATGCTTTCTAAATTTAAGTTGGCCAGTGTTCCAATTTTGTTTTCTTGTTTAACTTTACATGGAGTTTAATGCGAGAGTTGAAATGTAATATTTAAATGAATAAAACAGTCTTGAGAATGGTGAATAGTGAATAACGTAGTATTTAATTAAATAAAGTAATTGAATTGTATGGTGAAGTTTAAAAAAGTGAATGTATTTTATTTCTATCTGTTAAAAACAGGGATTAAACAGGATTGATGAACATATTTTTGTAATTTTCTGGGTTTTTTTTGTATTGATTTCGTATGAAGAAGAAAGGATAAGAGAGGAAGAAATTAGTTAGAGGAGAGAGAAGGAGAGGAGAGATATTGGTGCTAATTTTTTTCTGCCCATTTCTTTAGCAACGTCCAGTACATATTCCCATAAAGGGGACCACAACTCTTAGTGCAAATAACATAAAGATAAGGTGCTAAAAACCCAAATTAACAAAGTTTCAGGGAATTCAAGTAAATATGGAAGATTGATTAAATTCTTGACAAACGTATGTTCAAGATTTAATCTCAGAACTCTTCTCCACCGTAGGATCAATTTGTTGTACTTCCTTCTTGTAATTAGGACCAAACACAGTCTTCTCCTTCAAGCCATTCATCTCATCCACATACTTATCTTTTGCTTTTTCATCCACGGCTCCATCCACCATTACAGCCACTCCATTATCTCCGCCTTCCGCCGGTTCGGAGATCATGCTCGTAACAATACCCCTCGCATCAGAATATCCTTGTCCCCAAGGATCAATCGACGGGAAGATTTTAGAGATAAAGGAAGTATCTTCCCAAGAGTCAGCCTTCCAATCTTCTTCTTTCCACAGAACCCGAACCTGACTGATTTCCTTCTTATTTTTCAGTGTGCGACGGTGATCCAGAATCTTCAAAGGTCGTAGGAGCATAACCCCAGCGTCATCAATCATCGGCAATGCTTGAGAAGGTACATTATTTTTCCCTACTTGTTTCTTCAAGAGTGAAACGTGAAATACAGGGTGTATTTTAGATCCAATAGGCAGATCTAGGCGATAAGCAACTGAGCCAACCCTCTCCAAAATTTTGTAGGGTCCAAAATACCTCGATGATAACTTCAAATTCCTTCTTAGGTAGACTGAATTCTGCCTAAAAGGTTGAAGTTTAAGAAAAACCATATCACCAACCTCAAAATCCCGTTCTTGCCGATGTTTATCAGCATAGAATTTCATTCGATCTTGTGCTACCTTCAAATTCTCCTTAATTTGCTCTGTAATCAGTTGCCTCTGGTGTAAAAGATCCTTCACATCTGTGTTGGTAGAATCAAGGTAAGGACCAAGGTTATGGGTAGGGGGTAGGTAACCATATAGAGCCTGAAAAGGGGTCATCTTTAAACTGGAATGATAATTGGTGTTATACCAAAATTCCGCCAAAGGTAACCATTTAAGCCATTGCTTTGGGTTTAAATGTACCATACACCTCAAATATTGCTCCAAACACTGGTTCAACCTCTCTGTCTGCCCATCTGTTTGAGGATGGTAGGCCGAGCTAAGGTTGAGCTTAGTTCCCAAAAGCTTAAATAGCTCACCCCAAAATAAGCTAGTAAAAACTTTATCCCTGTCAGAAACTATGTTCACTGGCATACCATGCAGTTTATATATGATATCCAGGAAAAGTTTAGCAAGTGTTTGTGCAGTATAGGGGTGAGAAAGGGCAATAAAATGGGAGTATTTTGTGAACCTGTCAACAATAACCCAAATTACATTCTTTCCCCAAGAAGTAGGAAGCCCCTCAATAAAATCCATAGTAATATGAGTCCAAGCTTGCTCTGGAATAGGTAAAGGCTGCAGTAATCCAGGGTACAAGCCATGCTCCACCTTATTTTGTGCACAAATATCACATTCTTTGATCATGGAAATAATGTCATTCTTCATATTAGGCCAAAAGAAAACCCTTTTAATCCTGTGGTAGGTACCTGTAATACCAGCATGTCCTCCATAAGGGGTGTGGTGAAACTCCCCCATTAGCAGCCCTCTAACTTCTCCACTAGACCCCACCACTATCCTTCTCTTATACCTTAATAGACCATTCACCAACTGGAAATCTGGGTATTTCCCTGCATCAACACTTTTAGCAGTGATGATCTTCTGTATGAAGTCATCATTGTTGTAACTCAGAAGAACCTGTCCCACCCATAAGGGTAGTACTGTTGTCTCAGCTGAGCACAACAGTTCATCTTCTTCCTTCCTGGATAGAGCATCAGCAGCCACATTTTCCTTCCCTTTCTTATACTGTATCTCATAATCCAATCCCAGAAGCTTTGTGATCCATCTTTGTTGCACTGGGGTAACTACCTTTTGATCCAACAAGTGTTTAAGAGCTTGCTGATCAGTCTTGATGGTGAATTTGTTACCCTGTAGGTAGTGCTTCCATTTGTCTATGGCAAGTAATACTGCTAGAAATTCCCTTTCATAGATAGACAGAGCTTGATTCTTAGGACACAAGGACTTGCTTAGATAAGCAATGGGCCTTCCTTCTTGCATTAGTACTGCCCCAATACCTTTACCACTTGCATCAGTCTCCACCACAAATTTCTTGTTGAAGTCAGGTAAAGCCAAAACTGGTGCTGTTACCATGGCTGTTTTCAGTGTTTGGAAGGCCAAGTCAGCCTCAGAGTCCCACTTGAACCCATCTTTTTTAAGTTGGTTAGTAAGTGGCCTGCTTATGAGTCCATAATTTTTTATAAACTTCCGGTAATAGCCCGTAAGGCCTAGGAACCCCCTTAATTGCTTAACATTCTTGGGTTGAGGCCAATTCACCATGCTGTTAATCTTGCTAGGATCAGTAGCAACACCTTTCTCTGAGATAACATGGCCCAAGTATTCAATCTTTTCTTGCCCAAAATCACACTTGCTCATCTTAGCATACAATTGATTATCTCTGAGTATGCTGAGTACTATCTCCAAGTGCTCCAAATGACTATCCAAATTAGGACTGTAAACCAGAATATCATCAAAAAATACAAGAACAAACCTCCTCAAGTAATCCCTGAACACCTTGTTCATCAAGGATTGAAAGGTGGCAGGTGCATTACATAGCCCAAAGGGCATTACTAGGAACTCATAGTGCCCGTTATGAGTCCTAAAGGCAGTTAGGAACCTATGTTCTGGCTTCATCAAGATCTGGAAATACCCTGATCTGAGATCAATCTTAGAGAACAGCCTAGCACCTTGCAGCTCATCAAGCAACTCATCAATTATGGGAATTGGGTAATTGTGCTTGACTGTCAAATCATTCAAGTATCTGTAGTCCACACACATCCTCCAGCTACCATCTTTCTTTTTCACCAATATAACTGGAGCAGCAAATGGACTTTTGCTGTCCTGAATCACCCCAGTACCCAATAACTCCTTCACAATTTTTTCAATCTCTTCCTTGTGAGAATGTGAAGTTCTGTATGGGTATTGTTGCCGTGGTACACTCCCAGGTTTCAGTAAAATTTGATGTTCTATTCCTCTCTCAGGAGGCAACCCACTGGGTTCCTAAAAAACATCTTGATAGCTTTCCAATAACTGTTTCAACTTAGGATCAGTTACTGAAGTTACAGAACTAGCAGTAACCAGATACATGGCTTCAATATCCTGAGGGTCATCTATATGACACATTTGATACAAGCTTTCTCCTGAAATCATGCAGCAGCTAGCATTTGATGTTAAAGCTTGTATTCTGACCTTATTACCCAGCTTGGTGACAGTAAATGTCATATTATCATAATCAAGCTCAATGGGTGTGCAAGACTTAAGCCAATCTCCCCCTAGGATTAAGTCACACCCATCATTTTCCAAAACCCTCAAAGGATAAGAAAACTCATGACCCTGAATGTTCCAACAAAAGGGATCCACCTGCTTAGAACTAATTAGTCTTTGCCCATTAGCCACCCTAACAATCAATGGATCAGTGGGTGTAAGAGGACACCTTAACCTCTTAGCTGTTGATGCTTGAATGAAACTGAGAGTACTCCCAGTGTCAATCAATATATGCAGCCTCTGTTGATTGTATTCACCAAAAACCCTCATGGTAGTTGTGCCACTAGCACCTGATATGGCATCTAAGGAAATCTGTACTTCTTTCATCTGGTCAGATTCCTGATTGCATTCATTGATCTGCAAATCTGATGATATTTCAGAATATGGCCACCCATCATCTCCAGCAGTAACCATGTATGCAATTTTCTGTTTGCATTTATGGCCAAAGGAATATGGTTCATCACAGTTATAACATAATCCTTTTTCCCTCCTGGCAGCCATCTCTGAAGGGGTTAGCACTTTAATTGGTGTTTTAGGAGTAACAGCTGTGGGTTTGACATTTGATCCCACTGTAGTATCTGGTTTCCTGAAAGGGGAATTTGGATAACTGTAGTTTCTGTTGTTAGCTGGCTTAAGTTTCTTGGTTAAAGCCTCCATGGTTAACACATGCTTCTTCCCCAAATTAATAGCATGATCCAATGTTTTAGGCTCAAACATAGCAACAGCTGATTGTAATTCCTCATTGAGGCCACTTATAAAACTTGCTACAAAATATTTCTCAGAAAATTCACCCCCATCAATTAGCAACATACAAGCCTTAAGTTCTTCAAACTTATCAATATAATCAGCCAATGATCCAGTTTGCTTAAGCTTGTTAAATTCAGCTATGACTCTAGATTCCCTCATATCCTCAAATCTAGCAGTAAGTACTTCAATAAATTGTGTCCAATTAACCTCATGGTGTTTTTGAGAAAAATTTTGATACCATAGAGCAGCCTTCCCATCAAAATGCATAGAGGCAAGGGTTACCTTGTGTGAGTCAGAGGTCATAGGAATTAGCTTGAAATAAGAGTTGCATTTCAGAATCCAAACCCTCAAGTTGGATCCATCAAACCTGGGAAATTCAACCCTGGGCATGGGTGTGTGTACCACTGGGCCTGCGTGCTCCTGGATCTGTTTTGTTTTAGGAGTTTCCTGAAGATAGATGGTGCTTCCCATATTGCTAGATCCATAATTAGGATCTCCCAATATTGAATCTCGTTCCACTTGACTTTTTCCTTTATCTGAATTCATAATCTGCAATTGAATAGCTGCTAACGTGTTTGTAACATGATTCAGCTTTCCCATGATTTCTGCACGTTGATCACCCAATTTGCCCATGATTTTTGTTCGTTGATCAGCTACCTTGGAGGTAATATCATGGATAGAATCATGGATTTTTGCTTCAGTAGCTTCTCGTTTCATAAACTCAGTTTGAAAAAGTTGCTCTAACTTTTTCTGTGATTCCTGCAGGTCTTTAAAACGTGTTGCTTCTGCCATGGTCGAGAATCGATGGCTCTGAGATACCAATTGTTAAAAACAGGGATTAAACAGGATTGATGAACATATTTTTGTAATTTTCTGGGTTTTTTTTGTATTGATTTCGTATGAAGAAGAAAGGATAAGAGAGGAAGAAATTAGTTAGAGGAGAGAGAAGGAGAGGAGAGATATTGGTGCTAATTTTTTTCTGCCCATTTCTTTAGCAACGTCCAGTACATATTCCCATAAAGGGGACCACAACTCTTAGTGCAAATAACATAAAGATAAGGTGCTAAAAACCCAAATTAACAAAGTTTCAGGGAATTCAAGTAAATATGGAAGATTGATTAAATTCTTGACAAACGTATGTTCAAGATTTAATCTCAGAACTCTTCTCCACCGTAGGATCAATTTGTTGTACTTCCTTCTTGTAATTAGGACCAAACACAGTCTTCTCCTTCAAGCCATTCATCTCATCCACATACTTATCTTTTGCTTTTTCATCCACGGCTCCATCCACCATTACAGCCACTCCATTATCTCCGCCTTCCGCCGGTTCGGAGATCATGCTCGTAACACTATCTTGGGAATGAGAAAACAGAATTGAGACAGACCTCCTTTGTAAATGGAAAAATAAAACTGGTATGGACGGAGTATTAATTTTCTTTTGTTTTCTTTAAATCATAAATTTTTGGTGTTTCATCTTAGTTGTTATCTTGATGGCAATCGAGTAATTGTGCATTAACGATTGGTGCAACTCTTAAATCAAATGAGAAAGTCATCCGATCATCAAACGGCTTAGCTTCACAAATAGAAGAGAACAAGTTTCTTTCTTTTTTTTAATGGATTTGGTATAACTACCAACAGCCATGGCTTGTTGCTAATATTCCACAAATTGTGCTTTTAATAATTTCAGAAAGGCCGGGCCAGTAGATGTTGCTTGAGGCTGCCGGCTATAATGATTTTATTATTTTGTTTAGACTTTTGGTAGCATCATCATCATTCATTCATTCATTCATCACAAAGATAAGAGGTAGGCAATGGCGGATGCTATGGTTTCAGCGACTAATTGGTCTGATAGAAGAGCAGGCTCGCCACCATATCAACCTCGTGAGAGGCGCCGCACAGAAGCTTCTGCAGACAATCAGAAACGTGTTGGATGATGCTGAGAATCGTAGATTTAAGGACAAGAATATCAACTACTGGTTGTTCTGGCTGGAACAGACGGCCTACAAAATGGAGGACGTTTTGGACGAATGGGACTACGTTCTTCTCAAATTCCAGATGGAAGAACGTCAATCTGAAGCTGCGGTTTCTCCTCCCAACCATAAGGTATGCTCCTTCATCCCATCATCGTCCTGTTAATTTGTGTGTCAAGAAAGTTGCCGTTCGTCATAATATTGGTAAGAAAGGCAAAACTTGATGACATCTTGAAAGACAAAGATTTCCCAACCCACTAGTGTTGATCCTTTGCCTGCATCTTGGCGGGATCAATCTACTTCCATGATCGGCTTAACAAAAGTTCATGGCCGAGATACAGATAAACAACTTCTTGTTACCGCACTTATGGATAATGGTGGCAGCCGAGATGAATCATGCTTCTGTGTACTATCTATAGTGGGTACAGGAGGACTTGGGAAGACCACTCTGGCTCAGATGGTATATAACCATAGTCGAGTAGTGGACTTTTTCGAGTTAAGAATCTGGGTTTGTGTTTCGGATCCTTTTGATTTGGTTACCATTGCCAAGGGGATTCTTGAGAGCATAAAAGTTGGGAGTTCTCCAGATACCAACCACCTAGATATCCTACTTAAACAAGTAAAAGAGTCTATTTCAGGGAGGAAATTTCTTCTTGTTCTTGATGATGTATGGACGGAAGACTCTGACAAATGGGAACCATTGGAAAACTCCCTAAGATGCGGTGGAGTAGGGAGCAAGATTTTGGTGACCTCAAGAAGTGAGAGGGTAGTAAAAATGATGGGCTCAAGAGAGAGTGAGATATGTCGCCCGAGACTGCTCTCGGAAGAAGATTGTTGGTCTCGTATTGCCCTTTCTGAAAGAAATGTAGTGGAATTTGAGGACATTGGAAAGCAAATAGCTAAAAAATGTAAAGGTTTGCCCCTTGCCGTGAAGACTTTGGGAAGTCTTTTGCAATTTCAGAGTAGTTTAGAACAGTGGGGCAATGTATTGAATAGTGAAATATGGCAAATGGAGGAAGCAAAAATAGACATTTTCCCCATTTGCTTTTGAGCTATAATGAATTGTCCCCGGCACTTAAGCGTTGCTTTTCCTAAAGATTCTACTATTTATGTTTGGAACCTAATAAAAGTTTGGATGTCACTTGTTATTTGGGTCCCAATGTTGGTGATATGGAATTGAAAGGGCGTAAGTACTTTGACATTCTAGCAATGCGTTCTCTATTTCAAGATTTTGATAAAAATGATTTTGGTGAAATAGAAAGTTGCAAGATGCATGATATAGTACATGATTTTGCTCAATTTCTGAAAAAGAGTGGGAGCGTGGAGACAGCAGGAACGAAAAATGGCACAATTTGTTGAGTCTGCCACCAAAACGTTCCCATGGTGAAAGATTCTTCGACTTTAGTTAGTACCAAATCTTTGTGATTGTCTCAGGCGGTTGAAAGTACTTATGGCCTTCAAGTTGATTAAAAAACTTGATTCACTTGAGACAATTGGACTTTGTTGGATTTGGTTATTTATCCAGTGAAATCTTTAAAGCCATTTTTCAGCTTTATCACCTACAAAGTCTTTCTTTGATGGCTTGTTACTTTGAACAGATTCCAGAGGAAATTAACAATTTAATTCACTTGAGCAATAATGATTTATTGAAGGAGTTGCCAGAGAGCATGTGTAATTTGCAAGAACTACACACGTTGATCAATAGAGGGTGTTTTAGTCCGTTGGTGGAATCAACTTGGAATTATTGGAGAATTCCCGTAAACTTTTAAGAATAAATATGAGATTAGATGGCGATGGTGATTTGAGTGAGGTGATCCAGAATGCTCGAAATGTGAAACACATTACAAGTTTTGAAATATGGTTTGAGAATAAGATGGGCAATGAGCGTTATCGTGGGTATGGATGGATATATTGGATGCTCTTCAACCCCATCCAAACCTGGAAATCTCCGAATTGTCAAGGTCGCCTCTCAACCAAATAAGGTTCCTTTTATCTATATGATTGACGTCATTGCCACCCTTGGGAAAACTGCCATGCCTGGAAAAGATTCGAATAATCAAAATGCATTGGGACGAGAATTCTTAGGAATAACGGGAACTGAAGATGTTGTCATTATAGGAGTGGGAGGACATAGCGGAACAAGAAGAAGAAGCACAAACCTCTTCCATAATGCCTTGTCTTACCGTGTTGAGAACCCAACGCTGCTATAGTTTAGCAATGCTGCCACATCGCCTTCGTTGAAGACGTTTAGTATTACTAGCTCAAAGAAGCTAAAGCAACGTTATGACGACAGGGATGGTTCCGACTGGAAATCCATATCCATAAATAACCCTGCCCTTCGCCTCATCACTGATAATTTAGAATGAGGACATGTGGTGATGTTAATGTCCAATGCTGCCAACCGCACAAAGGTTAGTCCCCTCTTCAATATTTTCTTTTCTTCTTATTTTCCTATGTGTGAATCTGCAATGAAAACAATCGTTGTTTGTGTACAATGATATATGAGACCATCTTTTTATCCATATTATTGTTAACTGTGTTTTCTAAATTTCCAATAAATATTATCTTTTGCTTGATTAAAATTAGTCATTCAACAATTTTCGCTCCTAATCAATGCATTTGTTGTTTCAATCTGAATTAATAATGAAACAATAATTTGATTAGAAACGAAAATTATTATTTTAATTACTTGTTATACACAATGCATGGGCAATTTTGTCCAGGAACGAAGTACACTGATTTTAATTATTGTTTAAAAATTTCAGTTAATTATAAGGCCAATTTTTTTGCTTAAGAAATGACAATTTGGCTAGAATGATTCAATTGGTGAAGACTTAATTAAGAGTTAAGATAGCATGCACTGATATTTTGATTATCATCATTTTATATATAATATAGTGATTAATTTTCCCATTTTAGCCCAAACTCTGTGTAGTTTATCCAAATATATGGCCCCAATATTGAAGTGATTTTAATTCTTGCATGAAACCTAGCTAAAACATACACATAGGTAATTAATTTCTGTTTGATTTTATATTCTTCAATAGATACCATATTGGTTGGTGAAGGAGACGATTAATGTACCTTGTTGTTGTGTTAACTTGAAGCAATACTTGCTTCGAGCTGATTGAATTGTTCTACTTTTGCAGGTTTTTGATTGATTGAGTACCAAAAAAGACCGTCTTTGTAACTTGTGATTGATCCGTTGGTAGAGTCGTATATATTAATGGGCATTTTTGGAAATTTTGTATGATGATGTTTTGTTATCGTGTTTCTTATAACAGATAGTTGAAGAACAAATATTTGATTTTGATATTGATATTGAGGTCGATGTTATATGGATCAAATAATCTCAAGACCTGATGTTGCAGGTTTTGTTTACGTACTATTCTTACGAAACAACTTTCAAAATCCCCCCTCTTTTTTTAAAAGTGATTCTGAAGCTGTTTTGTAAATTTGAAAAACACATCCTTAATAAGTTGGATGAGTTTTGCCAGCCTGAGAATTGAAAACCAGCTGAGACAAGTGTATACTTCATTATAACTACTTTCACTTTTGTCTAATGAAAAACTTCGATTACGAGAGTTACTCTGGAATATACATATGCTTATAATAAGGGCTGGTACATAGCCCTTTTAATGGATTTGGTATAACTACCCCAGAGGCTTGTTGCTAATATTCCAGTAATTGTGCTTATAATAAGGGCTGGTACATCTGTACATGTTGTCTGAGGCTGCCAGCTGATAATATATATATATATATTCCTTTGACTTTTGCTAATACAGTTCTTGTAAAGGGCTAATCATCATCATCATCATCATCATTTATCAAAGGCAACATAAAACAAAAAGCAATACACATACATAATAAAAGAGAGGTAGGCAGTGATCAATGGCGGACGCAATCATTTCGGCAGCGGCAGAAAGACTGGTTGCTCTCATGGAAGAGCAGGCTCGATACCATATCAATCTTGTGAGAGGCGCCGAGAAGAAAGTTGGCAGTCTTGCGGTAGACCTGCAGAATATCAGAAACGTGTTGGATGATGCTGAGAACAAAAGATTCAAGGACAAAAGGATCAACTACTGGTTGTCGAGGCTGGAACAGACCGCGTATGAAATGGAGGACGTTTTGGATGAATGGGATTACGCTCTTCTCAAATTTCAGATGGAGGAACATCGTTCGGAAGCTGATGATGTTGTTGTTGCTCCTATCCAGCCAAAGGTATGCTCCTTCATCCCACCATCTCCATGTTTGTGTTTCAAGAAAGTTGCAGTTCGTCATAATATTGGCAAAAGAATATTGGGCATTAAGGCAAAACTTGACGAGATCTTGAAAGAGAGAGATCAATATGGTTTTGTGATTTTCCAGCCCGGTATTGATCCTTTGCTTGAATCTTGGCGAGTTCAATCTACTTCCATGATCGACTTAACAAGAGTCCATGGTAGAGATACTGATAGAGATCTTCTTGTTACCAAACTAATAGATAATTGTGGCAGCCAAGAGGAGTTAGGCTTCCGCATACTATCTATAGTAGGTACAGGAGGGCTTGGGAAGACCACTCTTGCTCAAATGGTATATAACCATAGTCGAGTAGAGGAATCTTTCGAATTAAGAATATGGATTTGTGTTTCAGATCCCTTTGATCCAGCTGCTATTGCCAAGGGGATTCTTGAGAGCATAAAACTTGGGAGTTCTCCAGATACCAACCACCTGGATGTCCTATTTAAACAAGTACAAAAGTTTATTTCAGGGAGGAAATATCTTCTTGTGCTTGATGATGTATGGACGGAAGACTCTTACAAGTGGGAACCCCTGAAGAACTCCCTAAGATGTGGTGGAGCAGGTAGCAAGATTTTGGTGACATCAAGAAGTGAGAGGGTTGTAAAAATGATGGGCTCAAGAGAGAGTGAGATATGTCGCCCGAGACTGCTCTCTGAAGAAGATTGTTGGTTATTATTGTGTAATATTGCCCTTTCTGAAAGAAATGCAGTGGAATTTGAGGAGATTGGAAAGGAAATAGCTAAAAAATGTAAGGGCCTGCCTCTTGCTGCGAAGACTTTGGGAAGTCTTTTGCAATTTCAGGGTAGCTTAGAACAGTGGAACAACACATTGAATAGTGAAATATGGCAAATGGAGGAAATAGAATTAGTCATTTTTCCCCATTTGTTTTTGAGCTACAATGAGTTATCACCAACACTTAAGCGCTGCTTCTCATACTGTGCAGTTTTTCCTAAAGATTTTGAGATTGATGCTGAGAGCCTAATAAAAGCTTGGATGGCACTTGGGTATTTGGGATCCAATGTTGGTGACATGGAATTAAAAGGGCGAAAATATTTTGATATTCTAGCAATGCGGTCTCTCTTTCAAGATTTTAATAAAGGTGATTTCGGTGAAATAGAAAGTTGTAAGATGCATGATATAGTGCATGATTTTGCTCAATTTATAAAAAAGAGGAATAAGGTGGATGCAGCAAGAATGAATAATGACACAAATTGTCAAGTGTGTAACCCTTCACATGTATTCATGGTGAATGAATTTTGTACTTTATTTTGCAACGAGAATCCTCGTCCAGATTTTTGTGATTGCCTCATGCGGTTGAGGGTATTAAAGTTTTGGGGGCCTATAAGTTTTCCACGGGGAATGGAAAACTGGATTCACTTGCGACAATTGGACTTGATTGAATTTAGGTTTTTATCCAGTAAAAACCTTAAAACCGTTTTTCAACTTTATCACCTACAAAGTCTTTCTTTGTCTTGTTGTAGAATTGAAGAGATTTCAAAGGAAATTGACAATTTAATTCACTTGAGATCCCTTGACTTGAGCCATAATGATTTATTGAAGGAATTGCCAGAGAGCATGTGTAATTTGCAAGAACTACACACCTTGAATAATATAGGGTGTAATAGTCTTAGTCGAGTTCCTGAAAGACTTGTTCACAAACTGAGTGAATTCCCAGGTAGAATTGGTGGGATCAAGTTGGAATTATTGAAGAACTGGAAGAATCCCCGTGGACTTTTAAGATTAAAGATGAGATTAGATGGCGATGGTGATTTGAATGAGGTGATTGAGGATGCTCGAAAAGCAGAATTAATGAATGCGAAACACATTTCAAATTTTAAAATATTGTTTGAGGATGAGATGGGTGAAGAGGGGTCATCATCATTATCATGGGTATGGATGGATGTATTGGATGCTCTTCAACCCCATCCAAACCTGACTACACTGGAAGTCCATTACTATGGGGGCTCCAAATTTCCAAGGTGGATGGTCTCGCCTCTCAACCAACTAAGGAGCCTTAATATCATTTTTTGCTACCACCTGACGTCATTGCCACCCTTGGGAAAACTCCCGTGCCTTGAAGAGATTAAGATTATGGTAATAATGGCAATTGAAGTTGTGGGACGAGAATTCTTGGGAATAACAACAGGAGAATGTGGCAGGGACGTTATTGCCTTTCCCAAACTGAAGACACTGTCATTATATGACTGTAACAAGTGGAAGGAGTGGGAGGACATAACGGTAGAAGAAGCAGAAGCCTCCTTGATAATGCCTTGTCTCACCGAGTTGAGAATCCAACGCTGCAATGGCCTGACAATGCTGCCGCATCGCCTTCTACGTAAGGCCTCATCTTTGAAGACGTTGAATATTTGTAGCTCAGAGAAGCTAGAGCAACGTTATGGCGACAAGGATGGTTCCAACTGGAAATCCATATCCATAAATAACCCTGCCCTTCACCTCATTGCTAACCGATCATGAGGACATCGGGTTATGTTAGTGTCCAATGCTGCCAGCCCCGGGCACAAATGTTAGTCCCCAAACCCTGAGTGAATCTACAAGTTATCAATGAAACAAACGGTGTTTGTGTACAATGATATCTGAGATCATCCTTTTATACATATTAACTAATATTTTCAATTCATTAGTATTTAATATATTTTATCTTTGTGCAACTATGCATATAATTGATTGCCTTGTTTTTGGCAAGGAGACGATTATTGTACCTCGTTGTTGTGTTAACTTGAAGCAACTCTTGCATCGATCTGATCGAATTGTTCTACTTTTGCAGGTACTTGATTGATGATGGATTGATTCAGTACCAGTATATTATGTGCTATGCGTTTTCATTAGTTTATTGATAAGTTAAAATGTTAGTGAAGACATTGCCTTTTTGTCGGTACTCTTGTTTATTGGTACGTGTTTTCGTCTTGACATATTACTTTGTAACTATGATCTGCACTAGTTACCAAAAGACTGTGTTTGTAACTTGTGATTGATCTTTTGGTGGAAATCACGTTTATTTTGTTTGTAATATCTTTGTGAGTATGATTTATGGGTATTCTTGAAATGTTTATCCTCTTTGTATGATTTCTCTATGATGATGTTTACAAATATTTGCAATCGTGCTTATTTTAACAAATAGTTGAAGTGCAAATATTTGATATTGAGTTCGATGTTATATGGATCAAATAATCTCAAGATCTGATGTTGCAGGTTTTGTTTGTGTACTTTACTCGTAATCTTTCTATTTTAATGGTGTGTTTTCAAACTCTACAAAACAACTTTGAAAATCATTTTATTTTTTTAAAAGCTGTTTTTGTAAATTTGAAAACACACCCTTAATAATTTGGATGATTTCAGCCACCGTGGGGATTGGAAACCAGCTGAGACATGTTTATTCTTCATTATAACTTATTTTCCTTTAGTCTAATGAAAAGGTTCTAACTTATGAGCTATTACAAGAGTTACTCTGGCATATACATATGCTTCCATTAATTTGCACATTTGTTGGAACAAAGATTTTTATTTATCGATAAATTAGACAATTGATTTTCATAATATTGTTGGACGATGTTCAGGGTGAACTAACTTGTGGAAAAGGTGGAGAGTGACGGTTTTACTACCATGTATCATAAAGTTTGAAACAAGGGCAAATGCTACTTAAAAAAAAAAATCAAGATTCACATTTCTTACAATAAATTGGTTTTAGGGTGAAACCTCATTGGGGGCGTGACTAATCTCTTTTCAATGTGTGGGATTAAATGGAGGCCACCCCATTAACTTATACAATATATCATGCTCATAACTGTAGGTTTATGAGATGAGAAGTGAGTAAATGGATCTCCCTTGGAGGGAGAAAGAGACGTGACAACCTTAATAGAGACAGATATACGTTATGTTGCCTATGGCTAACCTTAATTGAGGTTTACTTGCATCCCTGCTTTAACTTTCTCTTCCACATTGTGCAACAGAAACTCCATCTCTTCCAAAACGAGCAAGATTTGCTCGTACTGAGGGTGGTTCTTGTATGTCTTATGAAGACAAAAACTTGTTAAATTCAGTTCACAGATCTGAAATATGTGAACTCAATTAACCCTACCCAACAAATCATAAATGAATCCCATATATCTGGAGCCAGGGTCTAAAATGGGATGAAGTTCACGGGAACCAACATTTCACGCTCCATCTCCTCCAAAACGAGCAAGATCTGCTCGTACCGAGGGTGATTCTTATCGTCCACAAGAAAATAATGGAGCTCCCCGTTCACTTCCAAGGCGCTGTAACCAGGCACTTTCTTCGTCTCTGCCGTTTTCATTGTCTTTCGCACCATTGCAACTTCATCCCACTTCTTTGCTGTGGCGAAGAAGTTGGATACGAGCGCGTAAACTCCTGGACTCCCCGGGTTTAGCTCTAGAACTTTCTTTGCTGCCACCTCTCCTATCAGAAACTTCTTATGATTAACACAGCCTGACAAAAGAGCAACCCACACAGCAATTCCGAGTTCAAATTCCATATCTTGAATCATACTCTCAGCTTCCTCTACTCTTCCACCTCTAGCTAAAAGATCAATCAAACTAACATAATGTTTCTCCATTGGTTGGATCTTATAATCTTTTACCATAGCATTGAACCAATACTTCCCTTCATCTACCAACCCGGAATGGCTCAAAGCCGAGAGAAGAGAAGCAAACGTCACGTGATCTGGACTAATCCGACTCTTGATCATTCTATGGAAAACGTTGAGAGCCTTCTCGCCTTCTCCGTGAATCCCATAACTAGCAATGATGGTATTCCAGAGTATAATATCCCTATCCCCATCCCCAGAACCCATCATCCTTTCAAATAGTAAATGGGCACGGGCCAATGACCCACATTTCGCGTACATATCAACGAGCGCAGTCCCAAGAACTCGATCCAATTCAACCCTTCGAACAACGTACCCGTGGATCTCCCGACCCAAGACCAAAAACCCGGCTTGAGAACACGCCAGAATCCCGCTCACAAGTGCGACCAAGTCCGGTTCAAAACCTCGACTTTTCATCAATCTCAACAGCTCAAGTGCCTTTTCAGAATACCCATTTTTAGCATACCCTGAAATCAAACTACTCCAAGAAACAGCATTTCTGTAACTCATGGTCCTAAAAATGGTGGAAGCTATCTCCAACTTCCCATCTTTGGCATACATATCTATAAGGCTAGTTTGAACCATGACATCCATAGGAAAACCTCTCCTTACAATGTATCCATGCAAAGAGGAAGCCATTTTCAAATCCTCAATATTGGCACAAGCTTGTATTAAAGCCAACATTACAACTCCATCACCTTCCAATCCTTCATCCCGCATCCAACGGTACACATCAATCGCCTCATTTACCCTCCCACACTTGACGAACCCCGTGATCATCGTGCTCCAGGAAACAACATCCCTTCTACGCATTTTGTCGAACACGTTCATGGCATCGTCCATTTTCCCACACTTTGCATACAGATTCAAAACAGAGGACCCCACAAAGATATCATCCCCGTACCCACATTCCATTGCATTTTTCCAAATTTCCTCGCCCGATTTCAAGTCAAAGGAGCTCGTGCAGGCTTTGATGGCCACCGTGAGAGTCGAGCTATCGGGCTTGACTCTTTCTGAAATAAGTCTATTGTACAGGTTTATGACCTTTGCTGGGTCGTTTCCTCGGGAGAGTCCGATGAGCAGAGCGTTCCAAGAATCGATGCCTCTCTTAGGCAATTCGTCGAACACTTTGTGGGCGGAATCTATGTTACCAGTTCGAGCGTATGATGCTATTAGTTGGGCAGCTGAAATCCCATTACCGAAGTTTCCAGATGTAATCAAGACTGCGTGGATTTTGGAAATGGATAATGTGTCTTTGCAGGTATAGAGGAAAGATCTCAGGTTCTTCAGACACCATTTCTCCAAAAGCATTTATATGATTTTTGAAAAAAAAAAACGGACAGTGAAGTGAACAATCAACTGAAAATGCAAATTCAAACCATAATCACAGCTCAAATGATGAAGACCCCCCCCCCCCCCCCCCCCCCAATAGGCATACAAAGTTTATGAGCTACGAATCATGATATAATAATTGAAAATAAAATGAAGAAATGATAAAATCACGCCGTCTGTGGGAATCGAACCCACGACCACATGGTTAAAAGCCATGCGCTCTACCAGCTGAGCTAAGACGGCAGTGATGCTAATGTTTTGAACAAAATATAAAACTATAGTAAGTTTAGATAATTATTGCACCTTTGATTTAATCTTATAATCATATATGCTAGTGTAAAAGGTAGACTTTCTAGAAGTTCTCTTGTTTTGAAAATGAAGGATTGTTTCAACATTTTAATAATTTACTTGGATGAAGCTAATCTAAGAATAGTTATTATTAAGTGACTTCCTCTACGCTGTTTTTAATATTTCACTTCTTGCTAAATTATTAAGTACATGTTGATGTAGTGTATATCATTCATTGATTATTTTTTTTCCCTCCAAATGTCTTCCATCCATCTATGAAACACACAATAGGACACCAAATATGAAACAAATAATTTCACGTGATTAAAAACCTATTGAGGGATTATTACACATTCCGAATGTTATAACCTAACAAAAGTTATTACTTACTATAGTAATTATCAAGAAAATGATTCTCTAGTAATTATCAAGAAAATGAGTGAGAATTTTGCATGACATGCAGAGGCTCAAATTGACAAAAACACCCATAACTAGATTGAGCTTGTAAGTGCAACGTGAGAAGTTGTGGATGGATCTCAAAATACAGTTGTCAATTTTCATTCTGATCCCTCCAAATAACTTATAACACAGTATGACAAACTGATGTGAAAAAGCAATTTGTAGTTTATAATTTATCCAAATGTGCAGGGATATGCAAAGCTTCTAAAAGATGACTAGCACCAAAGCAGCAACATACACGACTTTCGTACAATATAACTATCAAATGAGCAAAACATTCAACTTGACAACATGGGAGCATTAAATCTCTAACTTGATTCCTTCCTTGACATCCAAAGCCCTAAAGTTTATCTAATTTCACATTTCAATTACAATTATAATAGTTCGAGCCATTTTCAGAAAAGGGAAAGACTGAACTACCAGAGGAACACAAAAATAAGGCTGCTGATTTGGAGAGTAGGTCAAAATTTGATATAATTGCACAATCTAAGAACACAAAACAGGCAGTCCTGCTTAGTCGTCGGACCTCCTCTCCAACGCTAGGAGTATCTTCTTTCTAGGGCCCTGAAAGGACATAGCAAACAACCATCAACATCACACTAAAGGTTGGAACTTTAGTATCAGGATTCAAGAAAGAAGCTTATATGAATGAAGTTAACAAAAGGACAATTTTTTGTTCTAAAAAGAGCATCTCATGTTTTGACCCATGAAAGGTATCTCTTTAGATGTAGGTAAAGCAACGAGCTGAAAAAGAAGAAATGAAAATGTGGATGGTGATGAACCTCGAGAAAAAAAAAAAAAAAATCTCCCCTAGATATGAAATGGTTTATTATACCATTAATTGTCTGCAGCTTATTAACTCTTAGAAATAGAGACTTCGATTGGTTCCCTCCCTTAAATTAGTTATGCCTTTGCCTAATTGCAATTCTTACGTCAGTATGATGTCTACAACAGACAGTGGAGGAAGTACAACAAGGGTATAACACATTACATACTTGTCCTTCTAAGGGAAAACAGGCCAGGTTCGACTTTCATTCCCTTCATCAACTAGCTTTTTCCGGTTTTAACTAGCTTATCAACTACATATATCTAAAATAACAAATTCAAGGAAGATATAAATCCTTAACAAACAAAGCTTATGTAGAGACTGATAGGCAAGAATCACCATTGGAATTCCCATAGCTTTAAGATCTTCATCGCTCATGTGTACAAGGGCTGTCATATCAACCTGCCAAACCACAACACAGGATTTATTATATATGTATCGATATGGCAAATAGATCCTTGAAATACATAAACTGAAACAACAAATCAACATACTTCTTCAGCCTGAAATGTAATCGAATACTTTTCAAGACCAAGGGTCTTTAGGAAGTTATCCACCTCAACCTGCATTAATTTACAAACCATTACTGAAGACAGTACTATTATTGAGATTGAAGGTGCAAATGGAAGCAAAGGATCGTGCAAGTATGCAACTGCAACCCCTCACCCACAAGAAGGAAGAGGAGTGGTGGGTTTTTTACCTTCTGCTGGCTAGCCTTCTTTCGTACGGCGACAGCAGGCTTTATTTCTGGTGCAGGGGCTTGGGCTACAACACTTTTCCTAGGAGGTTTACTGGCTTCAGCTGCAGGTTTTGGCCTGACTGGCAGAGGCTTGGACTCGACAGTGCGTGAATACAGTAGACCAGATAGCTTCTCACGAAGATCACCTGTAGCTCCAGAAATAGACCCTCTCCCTTGATTAATATTTTTTCTTTGAAGCTTCAGACGAAGATCTCTTGGACCTACTCTTCGATCTGTGGAGGTCATAAATATAAATTAGATCTCACCGAATTATTACAAACACAATACAATACTTACGTAATGACTAATTAAAAGAAAGTCCATACTTGAAATTTGAGGTTTGTTGTCGTCAAAGAGGTCGTGTTCCCATTTGTCATCATCTTCTCTTTGCCTGCATGAAATAATTGAATTTACTAAATTAAGGGGCTCCATTTACTCCACGAAAGGAAAAACAGTGATGTTTGAGATACTTCTTCCACTAGAAAAACTGCCCTGCTTCATCATCCAATTGGACAGACAATTCATACTTAATCTTATTATGGCCTCTCTATTATGCTAGCAAATTCATCAATAGGTTTGGAGCTGCATATTTTCGATTTTAAACGTCCTCTTCAAAATAGTGGGCTCTATCCATACCCTAGCCAACCTCCACACTTCTTTACCAGTTAAAAATAGCATTGTATTTGCAATAATGTAAAACTATGCACTTAAGCAGAACATCTATAACAGAATTCTAGAGATAAACAAATTAAAATCTTTAACCTTGAATTAGATATACCAATGCTAAATTCAACATATTCAGCAATTCATCGTCAACCACTAATGTTATATATCATAGAGCTTCACTTCTATCAACCAAACCAAAATGAAATTACTGAACTACAACTGCGACCAATGACACTACCAATGCTGAAAGCGTCAGAAAGAAGCAGTTAATAGGATTTTAAAGTAAATAAAAAACAAACAGAATTTCTTCCCGAAACTAAAGGAACAAAAATCAAAACCCAGAAAGTGAAGTAGGTCAGGGATGAGAATAAAAGCATTTGTGGAAAGAAGTTAACCTCTTGCGGGAGATAGGCCGGCGGCTACCGAATGCGGCGGCGGATTTTCTGTCGAGACGGTCCTTAATTGATCTATTACCTTGAGACTCAATTTGATCAGCGTACATCCTGTAGGATTAACCTAAATTTCTACTATAAAACCCTGCCCTAATTTGAATAGCTAATCACGAGCTTTTGAAGGAGAACTGAACGGTTCGATGGAGGAGAGAGAGAGAGAGAGAGAGAGAGAGAGAGAGAGAGCAATGGGGCGAAAAACCTACACTCGAGTCCTCGGGGGGTTTTATTTTTTGGAGCTAAAACTATTTTCACTACTTTTTTTTAAATAAAAATGGTTTTCCAAAAAGGTTTTTTTTGAACTAAAACTACTTGCAAAATTTCACTACTTTTTTCATAAACAAAAAACACTCCCTTGGTTTCAAAACTTTCTTCCCAATACATTTTTTTAGTAAGCGAATTGTTTATTAATATTTAAAATTATAAAGTGACTTTTAAAAAGTGGTATGATATATTTATATTTTCTTTATTATAGAGCGGTTTAAAGAGTATTTTATTATTTCAAATATTAATAAAAAATTCGCTCGTTAAAATACGTGAAAATAATAAATGTGAAGAAAAATGTGGGACGAAGGTAATATGTTTTTCAATTAGCAAGTATCACTTGCAAAATTCAAAATAAATTATTAGATGCAAAGAATGCATGATATAGTGTAAAAAGATAATGCAGGATTCTTTGTTTTGAGGTATTTAACAATTAACATGGTGAAATCAATTGGAGATAAATTTTGAGGTTTTTTATTTTTGGTTTGATATTTATATATTATTTCATCTTAAATTATTATTATTTTATTTGAAGTCCACACTTGAATGTGAGTGGACTTGTTTTCCACTATGCCTTTATTATTATTATTATTATTATTATTATTATTATTATTATTATTATTATTATTATTATTATTATTATAATTCACGAATTTAATCTCCTTCTCGGGAAATCTAGATGAAAAAGGAAATGTCCAAACCCATTAATAAATCAAGACAACGGTAAATTAAGAGGGGTGTATTGGTTATAGAGTCTGTAGGATTTTTTTAGACTTTTAAAGTCTGGGGGTATTCAATCTAGATTTTCAAAAGTCTTTAAAAATCCTGAGGAATTCAATACGAATTTTAAAAAGTCATAAAAAATCTTTAGGTATTCAACAGTCTATGGATTTTAATACTCCACGGATTTTCTTAGATTTCCCTTCCAAAATATGAATAGATTTCACTCTTCAAAATCTCTTCTAATAACCAGAGATTTCTACGGATTTTGAAAAGTCTTAAAAAATCTTTAGGTATTCAACAGTCCATGGACTTTCTTTGATTCTTTTCCATTGGGATGTTAACGGGGCGGGGACGCGGGGTCATTTCCCATCTCCCTGCAAAATAAATGTGAAATTTTTCCCCCATCCCCGTCACGCGGCGATTCCCCGTTCCCCGCCTACTTATTTATTTATCTCATCTTTAAAATATAAAAAAATATTTAAATTAAAAACTTTAAATATACACAACAATTACTTTAAATTGGTGTTAAAAAAAATTAATTTAAATAATTTGAAGAACCTCTAATTCTAATATTTTTAATTAACATATATACTAAAGTGAAAATAATATAATTTGAAACTAATAACATAACATTAAATAAAAAAAATGTAATATTTAATAAATAGTTAATTGAGTAGGAAACTATGAAATATTTATTTGTAATTTTCTTTAACATTAAAATTACATATAAATATATTAATTATATAAAAAATAATGTGGCTCCCCGCGGGGAACGAGACGGGGATCCCCCGGGCTGAGAATACTATCCCGGTCCCCGCCTACGGGGCAAAAAAATTCCCTGTCCCTGTTTGCTTTGGGGATTACCCGCCCCGTTGTCAAGTCTACTCTTCAAAAAATATAAATAAATTTTACTCTCCAAAATCTCTTCTAACAACCTGAGACTTCTAATGAGGGCGAGGTATAACGGTGATGAAAATGAAGATGAAATAATAATGTATTTTTTTAACTAATGTATTTTTTTTAAAAATAATTTGGATAATTCTTTTTTATATACAAGTGTGTCTCATATATATTTGCATCAATGGTTCCAACGCCGGAGTCTATGTAAATCCATGTAAATCAATAAAAAATGTATTCCACAATCCTGTAAAGTCTATGAAAATCCAAATAAATCAATAAAAAAAGTCAGTCAAACTCTGCATGGAGTCTATAGATTTTCTAAATCCACAGACTTTTTAAAGTCCAAAAAAATCCTATAGAATCCCAATTGAATACACCCCTCTAAGTTAATCGATAGCTTTACTAATCCATTAATCACAAATTGTTATATGAAATCCGTAGAATAATCCATATTTAGAAAATGGATCCCTGACTTGAACCGAACTTTACAAGATATACTAGAAGTTATCCTACAAGAGTATTTGTTCACTGTAGTATGGACAAGTATAAGGACCAAATATTATCGAACCCAAGGGAAGGTGAGTATGCGAATAGATCCCTAAAGATCTACGCGTCGTAGTTAATATGAGTGTATGCTTTTTTATTTTTAAAGAAATAAAATCTAAGCTATAATACTCTACTAAGGCAAAAGAAAGAATTAAATTAATTATCTAAAGTTTGTTTTCAAATATGAGATGGTGATGCTCGGGATAGGAATTCCTACGTATACTAATGGAGTTGGTACGATAATCAAAATAACTGTGATGTGCAAGAAATAACTTAAGTAAAATATTGTAAGATGAAAAGCTCAAGAATTAAACCCTAATATTTTATCCTATCAATCGACTTCACTAATCCACTAACAAGTTAATAGATTGTGCTTAATTAACGAGACCCTAATTTAACTAAGGTGATGCGGTCGTCCTCCCTAGATAAACCGGTAGATTAATTAACCATTTCTAAACCCTCTCGTTAAGTCTACTAGTTGTTAAAGAGTGATAAGGTCGTCCTCTCTCGAACACTTTTCGAACGAAATTTAAAGGTAAAGTTAAGATCGATTTTAAGAATTCATTAATTAAGAGAATTAAAACTAAACGTCACGAATTACCCTAATTACGTACCCACATCCTACTTTTACGAGTTCATCCTAGCCCAAGCATACAAGGGTTCTAGCCAAACATGGTAATTGAAAGAACAAAAGCAATAACGATAATACGAAACATAAACATGCTTGAATCAATAATTAAATCAAAGAACATAAACAAAGAATAAATTAAAGTCTAAAAAATAATCTTTTATAATCTGAAAAGCTAGGGTTTTTAATCTCCAAGAACAAAGAAAGAAAGAATTAATCTAAGAAGTCGAAAGAAATAATTAAACTATGAATTCGTAAGCTAAAACCTCGATTACAACTTGTAAAACTCATTCAATCTCCTCCCCAAGCTTTCTCATTCGAAAAACGAGTGTAAATATGTGTAGATATGTCTTATTATGTGTTGATATGCTTGAAAGGGGTATATATAGGCTTTGGGAAGAATTTGAACGATTTTGGACTAAAAACGCGCAAAAATGCTCGAGCTATGGTGCAGGTCGAGCGCTAGCGCTCGAGCTATGGTAGCATTCGAGCTATGGTGCTCGAGTGGTGGCATTCGAGCTATGGTGCTCGAGCAGTTTTCGGCTGATGTACACTTGTTCTTAAATTCTTCATATCTCTTCAACCAGGAGTCCGTTTTGGCCGATTCAAAGTCCTACGAACTCTTCTTTTCACCCTCTATCCATCTATGAAAACCAAAGAGATAAATTCATCAGTTTATAGAAATGATACTCAATTGACTCCAAACACTCATAAAAAACACTCAAAACAAGGGCAAATCGGGCACAAAAACATAACAATTTCACGCCTAATCAATCCCAGCGCTTTTCCTTCTCACGTCGCCCCCACCACCCACCAATTCCGGCAGCCCCGTTCTCCTCCCCACTCCCAACAATTCCAAACACCCTGCTACCCTCCCCCTCCAAACAATCTCTAATGCTACGGGGACCCTGCTATGCCCCCACCCCCACCACATCCAAACAAATTTTGTTCCTCGCCCCAAACCCTCCCACACTCCACCCACTATGCTGCCCCCCCCCCCCATCCCCCTTCCCCGGTCCAACACAAACAATTTCAATAGCCCTGTTAGTCCGCTCTGCTTCCTTACCAATAAATGTATTTGAAAATTATGTTATGAAGTAAAAAGAAAAAATTCAAAAAAACACTTTAATTAAGATTAAACAGGGATTGATTTTGAATACAGAAGACTAATTTTATTTTGTGTTTGTGTGTTGGTTACTAAAAATATGTGTTACTATTGGAACAAATATATGTTATTGTTAGAGTAAATATGTGTTACGGTCAGAACAAATGTGTGTTACTATTGGAGCAAATGTATGTTACTATTAGAGTAAATATGTGTTACTGCAAATGTGTGTTACTATTGGAGAAAATGTGTCTTACTAAAAATATACGTTACTATTGGAGCAAATGTGTGTTACTAAAAATATATGTTACTATTGGAGCAAATATGTGTTATTTTTGGAGCAAATGTATGTTACTGCAATTATGTGTTACTATCAAAACAAATGTGTATTACAATTGGAGCAAATATATGTTACTATAAGAGTAAATATGTGTCACTGCAAATGGGTGTTAAAGTTAGAGTAAATGTGTGTTGCTAAAATTATGTGTTACTATTGGAGCAAATGGTGTGTTACTGTTAGAGGAAATATGTGTTATTATTGAAGCAAAGTGTGTTCATATTAGATTAATTGTGTATTACTGCAAATAGGGATTAACATTAGAGTAAATGTGTGTTACTAAAAATATGTGTTACTATTGGAGCAAATGGTGTGTTACTGTTAGAGGAAATATGTGTTACTATTGAAGCAAAGTGTGTTCATATTAGAGTAAATATGTGTTACTGCAAATGTGTGTTAATGTTAGAGTAAATTTGTGTTACTAAAAATATGTGTTACTATTGGAGCAAATGGTGTGTTACTGTTGGAGGAAATATGTGTTACCATTGAAGCAAAATGTGTTAATGTTATAACAAATGTGTATTATTGCAAATGTGTGTTAATGTTGGAGCAAAAAAATGTATTTGATGTTAGAGCAAATTTAAGTTATTGTTGGAACAAATATATTTTAATATATAAAATAATTAATTTAAATTTAAAGGGATGATAAATAAATTAAAAACACACATTTGATCTTGTAAAAATATATATTTGTCATTATTATTATTTTAAAGTAGAAAAAATCTGTTTTTAATGACTTGTAACACACATTTGCCCATATGGTAACATACATTTTGCCTATCCTGTAACACAAACTGGAAGCGAAAATCCTGGAACATGACCTGCGCGAGATTTTGGAGAAAACCCACCAAATTCGACACGACCCAACCAAGATCCGTGAATTTTTACATGGAGCGACCCGACCCATGATGTGTTTAATATTTGCCTATTTTAGGTATATTTCACATGAGTGTTGCCCTCCATTAATAAATCAAGATAACGTTAAATCGAACTACTAAATACTTAGCTAGTAGAATGATAAAAACCCATCTGAATTTGGTAAGTAAAAAAAATATTAAATTCAATTGCTCTAATCAATTTACGTTTGACTTGATTAAAATTCATTCATGATTGTACAATAATTCGATCTACAAGATAAGAGTGAGTTCAATTACAATTCAAACAAACTCGACGTGTTGCTTCTAGCTCATTTCGATTTGTATGAACCCTAATTCAGATTGAGAGGTGTTATCTCTAAATCTGGTAGATATCTTCCAAACCATATGGAAGTGTGAAGTGTGAAGATTTGTTCTTGACCTCTAACAGCTGGAAAAAGCCAAGAGCATTGACGGTTATTCACTTAAAAAAGTAGGTATGCAAGCTGTCACAGCTTGCAGTGCTGTCTGGTGCCAACTTGGAGAGGTCTTAACTCACTAACCGTTTGGTGGTTCCAACTAATTCAAGTTGCAAGATGAAGAGCGCGTGGCATACTACGACTTGCAACAAGTATCTGCTCAAGGGAGTCTCATTTGGTTGTATATATATTAGCTCAAAGTTAGAGAAAAGACAGATTTTTCACTTGGTTAGTTCATGTGATATTTGAGTGCTAGATTAGTTATCTCAGCTTATACTCAAGAGTGTGTCATTGTATCTTTGTAGTTCTTCTTCAACATAGTGAAAGGGGCCTCACAAGTGGAAGTAGATCATTTTAGATTGAACCACTATAAATTTTTTAGTCTTGTTTTCTCCCTTTGATTCATTCTTCATCTCAGCTGCTGATTCATAAGGTCTACTGATCTTAAGAGTCTACTGTTATCAAAACCTACTGATCGTACTCATCCTCTACTGAGTTTTCAAGAGTATATAATCAAGCTCTTGATCCTAACAAATTGGCGTCGTCTGTGGGAAACCAAACCACAACAAGAAGCAAGGATGAGTGGCTCTACAAAGTTTGATATTGAGAAGTTCTCTGGAAAATCTGACTTTGGGCTATGGAGAATCAAGATGAAGGCCCTTCTGGTTCAGCAAGGATTGGCTGAAGCCATTGAAGAACCTGGAAAGCAAGAAGAAGAAGAGTCAAGTAAGAAAGTAGCAGACAAGATCAAGATCAGAGAAAAGGCACACAGTGCTATCATTTTGTGCCTTGGAGGCAAAGTTCTAAGGGAGGTGGCTAAGGAGAAAACTGCAAAGGATGTCTGGGATAAGCTCTCAAACTTGTACATGGTGAAGACGTTGGCTAACAGGCTGTACATAAAGCAGAAACTTTATGCATGCCCGCATGGGCGTAGCTCAGCTGGTTCCTGGGTGGCAGATTGCTACAAGGACGCAGGATCGAGCCCTGGCAGCCGCAGTGTGGGAGTTTTATCCCTCCAATGTGGGGGATAGCTCCTTGTGGGCACCAGGCACTGGTCCTCCCACCTAATGGGCCGCTGAGTCACCATGATTTACTTCCTCCACCCAATCCTGTCGGGCCAGGGGGCGGGGGCCCTGGGGGTGAGGGTTTCGCCTTTTGCTACAAGAAACTTTATGCATTCAAAATGACAAATGATAAATCCATCCTGGAGCAGTTGGATGATTTCAATAAGATTTTGGATGACTTAGAGAACATTGAAATCAAGCTGAAAGAGGAGGATAATGCACTTATCTTATTAAGTGCTTTGTCTAAGTCTTATGAAAATATGAAGGACACCATATTGTTTGGAAGACAAGAAGAAATTAGCCTTGAAGATGTGCAACTGGCTCTTAAGTCTAAGGAGTTATAGAAAACATCTGAAGCTGGTAGCATTGCCAAGGTGAATGAGAGTTTGACAGTGAAAGAAAACCATTCAAAGAAGAACTTCAAGAAGTGGCCTAAAGATAAAGGCAAGAAACCTGAGAAGAAATCATCAGAAACCGCTAATGATGGTGAAGGCAGGAAATGTTATCACTGCCATGAGACTGGACATTTCAAGAGGAATTGTCCAAAGTGGAAGAAGTCATCAAAATTTAAGGGAGTTGCTGAATCTGGAAAAGACAAGAATCAAGTAAATCAAGCAGTAGAAACTGAAGACTCCACAAGTTTTGAACTAGCTGAAGTTCTTTCTATCACCACATCAGAGGAGAAGAGTGAGTGGATTCTGGATTCGGGTTGTTCATTTCACATGTGTCCTGTGAAAGAGTGGTTCACTAAGTTCAAACATTAGAATGGTGGACCAGTCTTGCTTGGAAATGACCACACATGCAAAGTAAGAGGATTTGGCTCTATAAACTTGAAGATGTTTGATGGAGCTGTCAGAACCCTGAGAAATGTAAGGTATGTACCTGATCTTAGAAGGAATCTAATATCTCTTGGCATGTTAGACAATATGGGGTACAAGTTTACTTCTGAAAATGGTGAATTAGTAGTTACTAGAGATACTCATACTGTTATGAAAGAAACAAGAAGGAATGACCTCTATTTCTTCCTTGGAAGTACTGTTACTGGTAGGATTAATTTATGTTAATGAGAAGGACAACACATTGTTGTGGCACAACAAGCTAGCTCATGTGAGTGAAAAGGGCTTACAAGAGTTAGTCAAACAAGATCTGTTAGGTGGAGATAGAATCTCCAAGATTGACATATGTGAACACTGCATATATGGGAAGTCTAAGAGGATGAAATTTAGCACTGCTTCTCATACCACAAAAGGAATTCTTGACTATGTACACTCAGACTTGTGGGGACCCTCGAAGAATCCCACAAGAAATAGAGAAAGATACTTCATAACCTTTATAGATGATTACTCAAGGAAGGTATGGATATCTATATTGAAAACTAAATCTGAAGCATTTAGTAGTTTCAAGAACTGGTTAGCTGAGGTGGAGAACATCAGTGGAAAGAAGTTAAAATCCTAAGAACTGACAACGGGCTGGAGTATCTATCTGGAGAATTCACAACTTTCTGCAAGGAGAGAGGGATTGTAAGGCACAGAACTATACCTGGAACTCTTCAACAAAATGGAGTTGCTGAGAGAATGAATCAAACCTTGCTAGATGTTGGAGTTATACGTGAAAGTATGCTTTTACTTTGTATAACTCATGTATTAAACACTTGTTTATGAGAATAATTCTTTTATCACATTTGCTTTAGATATGATTGAATGTTGAATATTTATTGCAACCAGTTCATTGTATATTGTACTTGTTACATTGTAGTTAATGTGGTGATACCCGATCACGGAAGATCACATGAACGGTTTCCTTGTAACTAAACGTACAAATTCACGACCTAGGTGGAATTGAACAATCCACCGTGAAAGGTCGATGTGTAAGTCTCAGATTGGTCTGTCTTGACTAAGAGATTGCACTAGCACATTTAGTATGTGTTTAAGAGGACCTACAGCGAGGATAAATTCTTCTGTTCTGAAATGTGAAGAATTAGACCTCAGTGGTTATTGATTTCTTAATCTCCGTCACTTAAATAGGACCGTGTGTGCTTAATGGTTACTGCTTTGATTCATGTTGGGTGAGAATCATCGTGACTTCGAACCTTGTGCTTTGGGCAGTAATATTAATCATACGACGGTTGCTAAGATTTAATACGGAGAAACGCGTGCGAGTACGGCTCGTGTGATTAGTCCCCTTGGTGGGCTCAGAAGTTCTATCGTACCAAATCTTGCAAGTGAAGAATTAGTTTCTTCGGTACGGATAATAATGTTGAGCTGTCTTTACTCCAAGGTGAAATATATTAATTAATTTTGAGCTATTCAGAAGTTTAATTAATTAATGGACTTGATAATCTTAAACGCGAGAAATAATAATCGAGAACCCATATTATCATAATATGGATTAAGATGGATAGTGCAATATTAATTTATTAGTGGTAATAATTAATATTAATGGGCTGAATTATATTGGGGCTCAATATTGAAATTCAGAAGTCCATTAGGAGGTCCAATCTTAATTCTCCTTAAAGGCCCCTCAAGTAGCCCAATAATGATAAGGTGATTAAAATAAAAAGATAATATAATGCTGATTTTTCATTGTTTTTTTCGAAAATAGCATCATAAGGAAAGAAAAGATGTTGTTGATTTTCTTGAAAAAAATATTATGGAAGATAAGTATTCTTGAAATACAAGATTATCTCATATATTCAAAGAAGATCCAAATCTTGGATTCTTTTTCCTATGAATTTTCGAAATTTACCCCTTAATATGGAGGGTGAGATTTTTGTGGAATATTTTATAATGGAGAAAAGAATATATGAGATATATTCAAGATTTCTTAGAGACTAAGAAAAGATTTTCTCCAAAGCCCATATTCACTCTAAATTTCGGCCACCTCCTATTATAAATAGGGGATGATTATTTCATCCCCAAATACATAAATCTATGTGTTGGAAAAATCAAGAGCATATATATTTTTCATTTTCCTTAGTTATTTAAATTACTTGAAAGCATCTCCCACCGGTGATCAAGTAAGGCGAAAGAAAATACTTGAGAAGGCTTTTGGATTGATAAAGCGTGATCGCGATTGTCCCGTTTATTCAAAGGCCAATTCTACAAGAGGTACGTAAGTCACATAAATTCTTATTTATTCCGCCATAGATTTTATGTGAATTAATTCAACATGCATGATGATAAAATTGTTGTTGGAATTATTATTTGAATTAATTAGGATTAATTCATGCTAGTAATAATTGAATTTAAATTCGTATTTAAATTTCATCCCGAATAATTCCTGGGCACCCCTTTTTTTCCCATCACTAGAGAGAGTGAGGTGTATGTTGAGTAGCTCTGGATTACATAAGTCTTTTTGGGGAGAAGTGGTAACTACAGCAGCCTATCTCATAAATAGAAGTCCATCTACACCACTGAAGTTCAAAACACCTGAAGAAGCCTGGTCTGGGCACAAACCTGACTTCTCAAACTTAAGAGTATATGGATGTAAAGCCTTCGCTCATACAAGGCAAGACAAGCTTGAACCAAGGGCTCTCAAGTGTGTACTGATTGGATATCCTACAGGAGTAAAAGGATACAAATTGTGGTGCATTGAAAAGGGAAGTGAAAGGTGTATCATAAGCAGAGATGTAACCTTTGATGAAAACTGCATACCTCTTAAGGTGACTGAAAATTGCAGGTTCTGGAGAGACTCGAGATGGTACAACACATCTTGAGGTAGAGCCACAAGATATAAGAAGCTATGCTCATGAGAATCAAGGTGATCATCATGATAGCGATCAAGGCAGTGAGACTAAGTACCAGAATTATCGGTTTGCAAGGGATAGAGTCAGGAGGCAGACCCATCCACCATAGAGATATGGACATGCTGATATGATCTCTTTTGCACTGTGTGTTGCTCAAGATGTGGAGCAACATGAACCAAAGACTTATTCACAGGCTGTTAGCTTTAGTGAAAGGGATAAATGGATTGTAGCTATGGAACAAGAGTTACTTTCTCTTGAGAAGAACCAAACATGGGAGATAGTGGATAAACCTGTGAACAAGAAACTTGTAGGGTGCAAATGGATATTCAGGAAGAAAGTGGAAACTATGGGGGGTCCATAAGATACAAAGCAAGACTTGTTGCAAATGGCTTTACTCAGAGAGAATGGGTGGATTTTAATGAGATATTCTCACCAGTAGTGAAGCATTGCAGCATAAGGATTCTTCTAGCCTTAGTAGCTCAATACAATCTGGAATTACACCAGATGGATGTCACCACAGCCTTTCTTCATGGAAAGATAGATAAACCTATCCATATGAAAATTCCTGAGGGAGTGAACATACCTGATGCTATGAACAAGGTGTGTTTGATCAAGAAGTCACTATATGGACTTAAGCAAAGTCCAAGACAATAATATCTTAGGTTTGATGAGTTTATTACATCAGTAGGATTCACAAAGAGAAAGTACGGCAGCTGTGTTTACTTCAAAGATGGTTCCAAATTGAAGACTTACTTGCTGCTCTATGTGGATGACATGCTCATAGCAAGTGAAGATGAAGAAGGAATCAACGAGGTAAAGAGCTTCTTAAATCTGAGTTTGAAATGAAAGACCTTGGGGTAGCTAAGATGATTCTGGGAATGGAAATTAAGAGAGACAAAAATGTAATTCACCTTAGTCAAGGCTCATACATGAAGAAGGTGTTTGACAGGTTCAAAATGAGTCAAGCTAAACCTGTAACAACTCCACTTGGACAACATATAAAGTTGTCAATTCAGCAAAGTCCTTAAGATTCTAGAGAAAGATCTTACATGAGCAAGGTTCCTTATGCAAGTTCAGTGGGAAGCCTAATGTATGCTATGGTATGCTGCAGGCCTGATCTTACTCACTCTATGAGTGTAGTGAGTAGATACATGAGTGATCCTGGAATAGGACACTGGGAAGCTGTGAAGTGGATTATGAGGTATGTTGTTAGCTCTGTTGATAAGGGACTGAAGTTTCAGAAGTGCACTGGAAATGAAGAAGCATTAGTTGGATATGTTGATTCAGACTATGCAGCTAATGTTGATACTAGGAAGTCCTTAACTGGATATGTGTTCACTTTGTTTGGAACAACAGTTTCTTGGAGATCAACACATCGATCTAATGTTGCTCTATCTACTACTGAGGCTGAGTTTGTAGCACTTACATAAGCTGTTAAAGAGAGTCTTTGGCTAAAAGGGATCCTGAAGGAATTGGGACTTTACCAGAGGAAGGTCACAGTGTATTGTGACAATCAGAGTGCCATACATTTGGCAAAACATCAAGGCTACCATGAAAGAACAAAACACATTGATGTAAGGTACTATTTTGTGAGGGATATGGTGGAGAAAGAGATGGTACATGTAGCTAAGATAGCTACTGAAGACAATCCTGCAGATGGATTTACAAAGACATTGTCTAAGGCAAAGTTTGAACTTTGTCTTAGGTTTATTGGAATGAATTAAAGCATTGGTTGGTGTATATCTTAAGGGAGCAGTGGTGAAAGCCTTTTATGAAGGTGCTATTATTGATTTAGAGCTAAAGGTGGAAATTTGAGAGGTGTTATCTCTAAATCTGGTAGATATCTTCCAAACCATATGGAAGTGTGAAGTGTGAAGATTTGTTCTTGACCTCTAACAGCGGGAAAAGCCACGGTTATTCAGTTACAAAAGTAGTTATGCAAGCTGTCACAGCTTGCAGTGTTGTCTGGTGCCAACTTGGAGAGGTCTTAACTCACTAACCGTTTGGTGGTTCCAACTAATTCAAGTTGCAAGATGAAGAGCGTGTGGCATACTACGACTTGCAACAAGTAACTGCTCAAGGGAGTCTCATTTGGTTGTATATATATTAGCTCAAAGTTAGAGAAAATGCAGATTTTCACTTGGTTAGTTCATGTGATATTTGAGTGCTAGATTATTTATCTCAGCTTATACTCAAGAGTGTATCATTGTATCTTTGTAGTTCTTCTTCAACATAGTGAAAGGGGCCTCAAAAGTGGAAGTAGATCATTTTAGATCGAACCACTATAAATCTTTGAGTCTTGTTTTCTCCCTTTGATTCATTCTTCATCTCAACTGCTGATTCATAAGGTCTACTGATCTTAAGAGTCTACTGTTATCAAAGCCTACTGATCGTACTCATCCTCTACTGAGTTTTCAAGAGTATATAATCAAGCTCTTGATCCTGACATAGATAAACCCACAAAATCACAATTTGTAGGGGTTGATGCTTCATAGCAATGGAGTGAACTCCCCCATAACCTTTTACACATAATAAGCATTATATTTTAAATCTATGTTCATTACACGTCTATGTTATGTAATTCACTATCTTCATATTGGCAAAGAGACTGAGATTTTACAATAGAAAAGTGAGTTCTTTTCTTTTATAATTTGGATCATTTTTCAATTTCCAACGAAAAGAGTCCAAAGTAAGGATTAGTCAATGCATTGTGCAACTCTATAGCAGCATACTTCAATATTTCCATATCGATCTTTTCTTGAGGGATCAACAGAAAGTTGCCTCCTTCAACTCTCTCAAACCCACACAGTTCAAGAAACTCGATACCTTCTTTAAATCTTCCAACTCTGTCCTGTTAAAAAGCCAAAAATTCACACATGGAGATGATGTTAAACCTGGTCTCTAAATAAAAGAGAGACGAAAAGAGCATGTTCCGCGCTTCATGGATTAAATGGCAAGCAAAATTGATGTTCAGTCTCTTACCAGGAAAACTGGATTGCTGATGCGAATCTTTCTGAACTTGGTCTCATCAGGATTCTTGACGACATTTTTCACATAAATCAAGAGAGTTTGAAACGCCCTCATGGCTTTGGTATTGTCGTCCTGATGCATCAGATGATATGATGCTACAATGAAATGAGGACAAACGAGAGAATGATAACATGTTCATTGAGGAAGATTACCCTGTTTCGAAGCTTAAGAGACCTTAAACATTCTCTCATGTGATCCCTTGCTGAAGCATGCCTTACAGGCATAAGAGCAGGATCAACTGGCTATAGATTATACGAGAGAGAAAAGAGACAGTAAGTTAAGTAATGTGAATGAACGTAGTTTATTCTAGATGAAGTGTTTACAAACTCTACAAAATGGAGTATAATCGCTTTTTCATTTTCTAAAGCTACTCTTTGGGGGTGTTTGCAAACTCAATTGAATAGTGCAGAATCACTTTTTTCCCCCCAAAGCTGGTAGAGTCAGGCTGTGTTTGCAAGCACAATTAACAGCTTCTAGAATCACTTATTTTGACATAAGTGATTCTACTTTTTCTCCTAGGTTTTGCAAACACACCTTCAAGTTTGTTTTGGAAAAAAGGTGATCCTGGATTTACAATCTTGTTTGTTTGCAAACACCACCTTCACAAAAAGAAAAGTGATTTTAGAAACTGTTAATGGAGTTTGCAAACACACAGGAAGTACCATGAACTGTTAGGCACCTTTGTTATTTGTGGCGATTCCGTATCATGTTTCACAGGTACAGGAACTTCCCTCGTCAAACCAAGGACCCCCCGTCTTTCTAACTACGATGGATGAAACGACAATGTTCAGAAAATCATGAATGTAAGAAAACCTTCCCATTGTGTGAAATGGAGCGTGTTAATTCAATTTTTTTACCTTATCCTGTTGCAGTTTTTGACGTACATTTTCGCGCGCTCTTTTACCTTCCTCTTTCTCTTTTTTCCTCTGGGCTATAAACCTGAAGATCAGACAATGAAAATGGAAAAGTATTGTAAGTATAATAAGCAACAGCACAAAGACAAACACCTTATGACAACCAAATGCAACTGTAAATCTACTACCTAGTCCTTTCACTATCTTCTGCCTTTTTCTTAGCCTCCAACAGCTCTTTACCAGCTCGAATCCTTTCCTACACGAAAGTATCTAATAACTTTTTTGATGACTCGGTATCCGGAGCAAAGACCGACATGAAAGTATCTAATAATACATGTTATATTGAAAAAAGTAAACCATCAAATCACTATATTGATACAGATGAAGAAATCTAAGAGAAACCAAGTAAGTGCTGGTATGAACTACATAATGAGAGGTTATCCCAAGTACCTTCTCCCTTTCTCTTTCTAGTTTCTTTGCTTGCTCTGCTTTCTTTTTACGCGCTCGATTCCTAAAGTTAAATGAATTTTACAATGTCGGAAATATCAGAAAAGGAAAACCAATTAGCTGAGGATGAAAAATATATATGCATATAAAAGAGTATTGAAACAAACCTTAACTCTTGCGCTTTCAAGTTAACATGTTCCGAAGTGTGAATTGAGCCAGATGCTTCGATATTGATGTTCTTTAGATCCTCAGCCTCCTTGTAAGTTGTAACATTTGCAATAGAAATGTGAAATGATGCAATATGAATGAACACAAAATGCATTCTATATATCGAAGGAAGGCTGAGTATATTAAGAGCGTATATGATAACAAACAAGGTCAAAACAACCTACCATGGAAGTTTCACCATCACCTGTGATGGCGTTCTCATGGTCAACAATCCAGTTTATAGCATCTTCAATGCTTGAATTACCTGAAGAAGTCTACCAGTCAATTTAAGAAGTAATTTAAACACTTGATGGATGGATGGATGGATGGATGGATGGAATGCTAAAATATAGAACAAACATGCAAGCAGTGAAGAAGATGATCCTCCAATAGGAGGACGTTAGTTGCTGATAAGTTATCCTCATTGAAAATGTGCAATAACTTTGATTCAACAATCGGAATTTCACATATGAACTTGGATAACAAATAGAAATTCCTTAGTTTTGTCAAAAGTGTCCTATCTATTGTACCTTCTTCAAATTCGACTAATTCACCATAACATTGAGAACAATGTTGGACGACTACTATTGCTGGTTCATGATAAAGATTTGATTGAAAAAAAATGCTTGCAATTGAATAGGAATAGCATCGAAGAAAGAAATCCTAAACAACATCAGCTAGGATGATTATATTTGTGCTCTAGTGCCATACAGAAATACATCAGGTCGATTTGTCCAAGAGGGAACTTGATAATGTTCATTGTGCCTTTTTAAAATTATTGTTGCAGGGTCTTTTTAATTTAAGTTCTTAAATATATCAGTTGTGGATTTTTTATTTGTGGGCTTAAGTTAGAGTTTAGGTTTGAGAGTCTATTTATATTGTCTTGTTTTTCTTAGTTATGACATCCAGAAAGATTATCCAGCTTGGAAACAACAATTTACTTGAGTAGAATTCACAATGTAGAAATCTTTCTTATGTAAATATAACTGCCTTACTCTTATGCTTGGGAAGAAACACGATATCTAATTTATGACTGCGTAGATATGAATCTCATACAAGCAGAAGTTTTGAACAAAGAATAACACTGACACAAAATTACAATCTTTTCTTACTCACTAGGTCTTTGCATCATTTTGATAGTGTGTCTCTGAGCGAATATTTCAACTTTGGATCAATCTCATGTCATACTTCAAACTAATGATACGACAGGGAATAAGATTCTTCCAAGAGGTTAATGTAACTGAGTTAAGGAATAGGCCAAAACTAGAATTAGATCCTGCAACAATAAGTACTAAAGATATCGTTCATACTCCAAATTAATTAAGATTCTTTCAAAACTTAATGCAATTGCGTTACAAAATATATCAAAATTAGTAACAGATCCTGCACTAGTAAGAACAATAGGTTCGAATCTGCTGTGAAGGATAATATTTTTGGTTAGGAAACAAAACATTTTGTTGAAAAAGGGAAGGTAAAAGTGATGAGAGATCCCTTTTACAGCATACAATTAGACAATATCACCGCATGGAAATACAAGAGAAGTTGATAAATATTTAACAAGCTCGACCATACATCAGATATACGTCTAGTTATAGATTTAGTAGGTCGTTGAAACTAACGTACCAGATGAAGTGAGAGCCTTGGTGGCTAGAGCCTTAGCGAATCCCATTGCTTCAAGTTCACCCACCATTCCCTCATCCACTTCCATTTCTCAACTGCAATTAATAGATACAAGAAATACAATCAACTAATAAAACAAAGTAATTAATAGAAACAGTTCTTCCAAAATATTTAAGATTTCCTATTCTAACTAATTCATGTTTCATCTTATATTTCAAAATAATGTACATGTGTTACGCGGGACTTCACGAATTAACAAGCACACGATGAAACGACGATGCCAATCACTCGTATCTTCGAAAATTGCTAAATTCTGAAACTAGGACTGAGGACTATTCATTTTATCCAATGAAATTATGATAGCAGCGTACCGAGTTTCAGAAATAATATACAATCAAAGCTCACTGAGTTAACTCTTTTATGGAAATTAAATTAGCAGAAGCTAGAATAAACAAGTTGGTGATAAAGATGCAGGCAAGATTATACAAAATCAATGCATTACAGTGAAGAGGGACGGGAGAGGGAGAGGGAGAGAGAGAAAAGACGTACTGTTTCTGATTCAGAATACAATTTTGCGGCATCGAAGAAAACAGATAGCCAAGGATATTTGTTGACGAAGAGTTCCGCCATTGAAGAATTCAGATGCTGATTCCTTCCCCAATTTTGAATTTTTGTCCATTTATACGTCCTGTAAACCCTGTTTTTGCGGTGTTAACGTGCTAAAAAGGTTTCGAATATAATAAATAATAATAATAAGATTTAATTGCAATTAGAGGGTGTTTGCTGACCTTATAAGTTCTTTAAAAAAAATTATAAGTTGTTTAAAAACTTAACTCCTAACCGCTTATAAACTGTAAAAAAATATGTTGAGATTTCTCAATTTATTTTCCTAACCACCTCCACCCGCTCCACCTTAGAACTACTCCATCCCTCCCTACCCCAACGGATTTGGATCCGGTGCCGTATAGGACCCTCATGTACAACATGAATACATAGTTAAACCAATTGGTCTGACCATGAATTTGGTTTTGTGGGGTTAAACTAATTGGTTTAACTATGTATTTGTGTTGCACAGTGAGGTCTTGTACATCACAGGATCCAAGTGCCTGCCCCCTACCCATCTATACTTCAACATAAAAAATAAAAATATTATATTATTAAAATTAAAATTTAAATTAAAATTTAAAATATATTTATTATAAATTGTTAAAAAAATTATAAGTTGTATTAGTCAAACACTTTAGCAGCTTATAAGCTATTTAAAAATTATAGCTTATAAATTCTAAAACAACTTATAAAATGTCAAAATTTATAAGATGTTTCAAATCACCCACTTCTACTAATTTACAATCTAATTAAGAATTTTGGATATTTAAATATACCATTAATTATTAAATGTTTTTGTAAGTTAGTCACTTTTGCGCCTGAGTCTGATGTAACATGGCATGGCACACCCTTAATCAAATATAGTACTCCTATGATTTTCAAATCTAATATAAAATAATTAAATAAAAAAAGACATATTATAACCACAAAAGAGTAGAGCTGCAAAACGGGTCCGGTCCGAGAAGCTCAATTTTAAGAACGGGTTTCAAGGCCCGAAAAGAACCAGTATTTTGGCCCGATCCGGTAGGTCCGGCGGGCAGCACGGGCTTGGCCCGGTAGATTTTTTTAATTATTATTTAGAGTTACGCTTCGACTCATCTCTACTATCATTTGAGTTTTTTTTTTTTTTTTACTATTTATGTTGATTTAAGTTTACTTTGTTGACATTTGACTAAAGTTCATAGAATTGTTACAACACGCATTCATGAGGTTTATTTGTTTATGTGAATTTCCATAACCTTTTTCGAATTTTCCCTGTTTCTTTTCGAACATCAGTTATTTGATAAATATCTTAGAAGATTTGATTTTTCTTTATCTTACATCAAATACTAATTAAGATTAAGATATTAGTTGTGTTGTTTATGGATATCAGAAATATTTATTGGGAATCATACAAGTATTTTTTTTATGGATAATTTAATTATTAAGAATACGTATTGGGTGAAATTTGTTCATACATGAATTATTGGAGGATATTGATTGTTATCACTAAAGAGTATTATGTGTTTTCACTGAAGGGTGTTAATTGTTTTCACTGAAGAGTCTTTAGTTTGTTTTCATTGAACAACAAAAACTCTTCAGTGTAAACTAGTAATACTCTTCAATGGAAACAACTAATACTGTTTAGAGAAATCAACTAATACCCTTCGATGATTCATGTATGAAACTGTTTCACTCTATACTTTGTCAATTATTAATGAATGAAAATTAGTTAAGATTCATGTAAGAATACATTATACATATCTTTTAAAAGTTGTTATATTTTAATACTTATCCACCACAACCATTCATCAATATAAATGCTATGCTCTCCATATTTTTTATATTATTTATGTGAATTTTAGTTTAATGAGTATTGTTGGATTATGGACTTTTGAATTTATTTTGGTAAATTTAAATTTATTAGGATTTGTTGAATTATTATTGTTTGAATTTTATTTAGGAATTTGAGTTTAATTTAATTGTTGAATTGTTGTCAGTGTTGTAGAAGTCAGAAATCGCCAGTCGGGCGTTTAGGGCCCAATGGTATATTTCAGCCCAATAAGAATAAAGGCCCAATGGTTGTTGTTTGAATTTTATTTAGGAATTTGAGTTTAATTTAATTGTTGAATTGTTGTCAGTGTTGTAGAAGTCGGAAATCACCAGTCGGGCGTTTAGGGGCCGACTAGCGTCAATTGTTTTTTTGATGTCAACGCTCATATACTCTCTCCAATTGGTGAACTTGGGCAGAAATAAACCATTGGGCCTTTATTCTTATTGGGCTGAAATATACCATTGGGCCCTAATTTAGGTATTAATGTATTGTACACATAAATTTTCCTCTCCTCTAGAACCTTCTTCCCCTCTGCGATGCGAATGACAGAGATGGAGAGAAAGTCACGAGCAGAAAGCGTAAGGCGGTGCCTGGGCTACGGTGGGCGACGACGACGCTGTGGGTTTGGGTTTGCCGGAATTGCGGTGACGACGCGGTAGGTGGGCTATCCGATTTGGGTTTTGCACTTTTGATGCCTTAATTAAAAAAAAATCCTGGCCGCCGAGGGCGCCTAGGCGGCGAAAAATCGCCGATGCCTAAAATAGGCGATTTGGCGGAAATCGCGGCGGGCTCGGGGCGTCTAGGCGCCCGCCTAGCTCGATTTCTGCAATACTGATTGTTGTTGACAAACTAAACAATTTTTATAATTATATGAGTAGAATTTGTATATTAAATTATAAATTAATAAGGTAAATATATAAATCAAGTACAATAATATATATATATATATATATATATAGAAATAAATAAAAATTGGGCCGGTTTGGCCCGGTGGCCCGTCTAGGGTCAGGATGGGTCTGAAATAAACCAGCCCGACCAGAAAAACTCGTGGTCCAATGGGCCGATTCTGGTCCGGCCCGACCCGTTTGACAGCTCTACAAAGGATGGTGTCCTGAAGATTAATTTTACTGCTACTATACCAATCAAGTTATCCAAGTGATTGGCTGGACTGACTCGTTAATGCTCGATTTGTTTAGCTAAACGAGTCGAACTCGAGCTCATTAGATACTCGATTTATTAACGAGATAATCTGAGTTAGATTAATTAGGCTCGACAACTGAGATTCTTTTAATAATTTCATTAAACTCATTAGACTTAATTCGACTCGATAAGCTCGTTAAACTCATTTACGAGTCGACTTCGTTTTTTCACCATTAATGTTATCAAACCGAGCGTAGCTCGACTCGACAAGAGCTCGAACTTCAAATATTCGACTTACCTCAAATAACAGTTGAAAGAATTCCGAGAGAATCGAATCCAGATTTTGTCCGGGCGTGAGCCTTTTGACTTGATACCATGAAAGAATTTCGCCTCATCTAAAAATTCAAATTTGTAGCAAGGTATTAATTTTATTCATTTTTCGGGAAAATTCCAAACGAGCAATTTCTTATTTTACTATGTTCTTATATTTTTTATAACCGTCAATAAAGAAGAGATATTTTCTCAATTTTTGTTATAACTATTACAGTCGCTGAAGCAACTATTGGATCGGTGTCTCCTTTCGATCAATGAACAAAAGAAGTCCTTTAAGGAATGAATATTGTTGACATTTTGAGACGTAAATAACTCTTTTTCTATCAAAATATCTAATATTAAAAAAAAAATCAAGGATTTTCCATATTCACGAATAGAATAATTGAGAGAAAGGTAATTGTGATAATCAAAAAATCGATTGACAAAAAGAATCAACGCATTTCTTTAGACAAAGACTCTGTTTTTTCCTCTTTTCGGATGGTAAATATTTCTCAAAACATGGAGTGTGAATCAAACCCACGTTTGAATTGAGATACTGGTGCAAATTCTTCCCTTTTGAATCAGATCCATTATAACAAGTCCCACACTCATATTCCGGAAATACATAAAGAAATAAATTCCACTATCGAACTACCAAAATACAATAGGCCAGAAATTTGAGTTCTAACTGATTGATTTTTTTATTCAAAAGTTCTTATAGACAATCCAAAAGTAATAAAGTTGTACAAAAAAAACTTATATTACAAACGGAGTAGGTTTTATATGAAAACGCTTTATAATAAGCTTAACATGAAATAGTTTTAGAGTATCATTAATCTCATCGGGAGTATCACTAAATCTGTCAGGGGTATCATTAGTCTGAGTTCAAGAAAATTAAATATTTTTGAACTCAGACTAATGATACCCCTGATGAGATTAATGATACTCCCGATGAGATTAATAATACTTTAAAATTGTTTCATGATAAGCTTATCATGAACTATTTTCATATAATACTTTCCCTTACAAATGAGTTAATTGGGTGTTACGAAGGTGTAGCTAGGGCACATATTTTATTTTCTGGCTTATGCTTTTTGGCAGCTATCTGGCATTGGGTCTATTGGGATCTAGAAATATTGGGATTTGCCCAAGATCTTTGGAATTCATTTATTTCTCTCTGGGGTGGTTTTTCTATCAATCTCTAATCCGATCTTTCTCCCCAATCTGATACTGGTGTCTGTGTAGACCGAAATTCCGTTATGGTCCAATTCTGACCTAATCACAACAATTCAGAATAGAGAATCCATAGATCTAACCGGTGGAATAAGGGTCTTCATTTCTCATCTATTACAAAGAACAATTCATTTATGGATATTATTAGGAGAGCCGTGCGTATCTAGTCTAGTTTCACTTTCGATCCACAAGGATCAAGATCAAATGAGTGTGAATTCTCCTCCAGTCAAGAGTTTTAACCTCGGTAGTTGTAATGAATTGTTGGATTGGATCTCAATCCAAAGCTTGATCTAGCTACAAGGATGATACTTTATTTTCAAATATCGAATAATTTTTTTTTTTAAATTATTTCCTTTATAATTTTTGCAACAACATTGAAATTTGATAAATTATTTGTAGTTATCTAAAAAAAATTAGATTAAATTGTAACTAAGCTAAACTCGTGTTTATTTAATAATAACTTATAAAGATTTAATTATATCGTGCGTTGATATATATAAATATTTATTTATTTCAGTATTACTGTGTAGATACTTCGAGACTCCATTAGGACTTGGAAGAGAAACCCTCCGCTTTTCTTGTACAGCAAAAACCTTCATAAATAAAACAAACAGGAAATTAACTGACGCAATAATTCTAAAAAATTTCCAGAAATTATTACTGAGCATTGCGAAAGGATTAACTATGGACGGAGAAAAAGGGAAGAGAAGAATAAAGCTGTTCTGCCCATCTGTTTCCAAAGTGGTTCAAATAATTGCAGGGGAGGACCAGAAGCTGGACCTCGGGTCCGTAGCTCGGGCTTTCGGGCTCGACCCGAATACGTTGAAGCTGAATGGCTACTATATAAGTAGAGGACTTGATTTGGTAGCCTCATCGGTAACGTGGAAGTCCCTGATTGGCTTTTTCTCTGCTCGCGGGTTACCCACCGGCGCCAACGGGTCGGATTCTCTCGTTGTTGATGGCAAGCTCTCCAAAATTGGCTCCAAAAGTATCTACTTTGAAACTCATTCCCTTGCTCTTTTACTAGCTTTTTGTTCCCCAATATTATTATAGAGTAACAATAATAATGTTAATTTTCAAAAATTGAAAATTGATTTTCAAGAATGTGAACTTTGTAGGTTAAATATGGTGTATTGTAAACTACAGTTTTCACATTAAATTTACTCGCTTTCGGATTATGTAAACGACTATGTTCCAGAGAATCATCATTGAAGATAAATTGAGGTAGTGATTATTGAATTAAATTTGGAAAAAAAAAAAATTATTGTATAAATGATATAATCAAATTTTAGAAAATCTAAAAAATATCAATTGTGAGTTTTTGATAAAGGTATAAATTGATACTATTTTTTGTGGCATTGCCAACGCGTTGACACAAATATAATATTCACGTCCACCAAGTATAATATTGACCAATGAGAGAGAGTATTTATTTAGATTTCTAATTTTTAAGAGTTGAATTTTGACAATGCATGATATTGTAATAATGAGTTCGCCCCCTCTTAAAATGAAATTCTAATATGATGCTTAGCTTATTTAGCTATATAGTGTTATATGCATATTTAAGGATTTAGCATGTGGAATATGACAGATGCCCATTTTGAATGGGTGATGTTACCTTTTGGTTGAAGGCTTGGGAGCTTTTCTTGCACTAATTTCTACTGGTTTTTGAGTCATTAGGATCACATGAAGTAGAAGATGGCGGAAATGGGGCCGTTATCACCGAAGAAGGTTATTGTAGAGATAATAAACGGATACAACGTGAGCATTGTAGCACGCCCAACAATGAGAGGAGTGAATCGGGTAAATTTATTGTTTCAAACATTTCAGTCATGTATCATTTGACCCCTGGCTCTAATACTGGCATGTGGTGTTTTCAGGTGTAGTCATATCTAATGGCTTGTGTGTGAAGAGGAAATGGTGGTTAGACGACGAAAGTCATCTAAAGAGAACAAGGTTGTCTGACGAAGCTGTTTTGAGTAAGTGAGAAATTGTGATATTTTTTTCAAATTTGGATATGAAATGAATCATCACTAATGTGTTTCCCAGGTCTCACGGATGGGGCGTCAATGAACGGCCCTTTTTTATGCAGCAAAAACTTAAAGAGAATGAGAGTTGATGAGATGGTGGGATCTCCAGCTTCGAAGAAAATAAGATAAACAGAACTAGAGATGAGTAATTGTTGGTGTAATATAGTCATTTCTTTTCTTCCTTTTAATTTTTTTGAGTGTAGAACCAGTTAGTGTGTGTGTTTTTCTTAATGTGCATTATCTGTAGAAAGAAATTCTCACATTGCTCTTAGGCAGCAGATTTTAACAATTAAGACTATGCATGAAAATAGTCTACAAGACTGATTTAAACACTGATTTGGGAAAGTTGAATGATATTTGGTTTGTTACCATCGAATTTGAGCTCTTCTTCTTAGATATATACAACTTTTGTTTCCAAATATTTTGCACACTTCACTGTTCACCCCTAAAAAATTTCAAGGCGAATTAAGCTCGTAGTTCTGGAGAAGGGTAAATCATAATTACGTAGGAGTATTCTGAAATTACCACCAAATAGAACTCTTGGTTTGGATAATTTTTTGTACTTCAAATCATGAAATTAATCTCACTCGGATTATGAAATTAATTTGGTAATCTGGACAAATCTCGCAGTCATTTAATTACCCAATCAAAAATAAAAGTGGGATTGGAACGTAATGAATCAGTAACGCAAGTATACAACACTAATCACTAGCTAACTGATGTTCATTCTATAAGCTAACACCTGCTCTTCAAGATACATAATCATACAAGAGAAAACCGGCATTTATCTTTGGTCATTGAAAATAAAGTTGCCAAGCAGCAGCAGCACCAGCTACTAACACGACTTTTGCGATTAGCTTATAATTTACAAACGATTTTGGAGCTGGTGACGATGGTGGTGGTGGTTCCCATGGCTTTCCTCGCAACTTTGCGAACAGTTTCGATAGCATCAAGGTCAGCGGACCTTTCTTGGTCACTGCGCAAGCAAAAGAAAGTAGGCACATCAGAAGTACAACAAGAACAATGCCACACGAGAAATAGCGAATTTCAACGGGCAATATACGAAGGCAATCAGGCAAGTATTACTAGTATGTGGATACTACTTTTTCGACTTCCTTTTCTGAGTTAGATAACTTGTGGCTCATCAAATAGTAATAAATAAGGATTTAATAGTCCATTGATATCTTAATTAATGAAAAATTGGTTCAGGTGAATGAATAAAATAAATTATAATTAGGAACGGGGGAAGAGTATTTACTCATCACAAAAATGGGATGTGTACAACCAAAGCAACACTGTTATTAAACTAGAATACAGCAAATAACAAGGTGCATAAGTGCGTTAATGCCAAAAATGGATATCTCACCTTTTCCCTTAAGATGTCTTTCTTCCTCACCAATGCGCCTACGTAGTGCATTGAGAAGTGAGCCAAAGTATAAAGCAAATATCGTGCATGTGATTGTTATCACATTGTAAGGCATGCTAAAATCTGGAGTTGTCAAAGGCACGAGCAGTACTTCTGTGTATGAGAGAACTGGGACTTTTTCCTGAGAGGGGAGCAAATGGTTTATGTAACGAAAAGAAACTACACAACAAAACTTTAACCCCATTAGCCCACTTGTTTCAATACCTGTAACTTGGACAATATGGGAACTTCTTTTAAGAAATAATTATCAAAACTCATGTTTGCTATGAAGTCCTCGAAGTGTATCACTGCTGATGGAATATCAAAGCCCTGATTTGCATCAGGAGGATATTCATCAATGTGAAGAAACCCCTGTTGAAACAGCAAGAAAGATTTAGACATTAAAAGCATAATTTCAAAAGGTGTTTGATAACATAGGCAGCTGGAAAGAAACAAAATCTAAACCCAGAGCTCAATTACAAAGACAATGATTCAAAAAGTAGAATCATGATTATAATTCCCTTTGCAATGTTTTATAGAGATATTACTAAAGAAGTGCATGTTGCAGATGGCTCGTTATCAATTTAGGAAAATCATGATTATAATTCCCTTTGCATTAAAGATCATTTCATCACAAAATGTTAGAAGCAAAGGAATAGCACGCGGAAAAACAAGAGAAACCCAACAGAAAACTCCATTCAATACCAAATCAGCAACTTAATTAATTTCTGCGCAAAACCTAAACAATGTTTTAGTCCAAGTACTTATAGTCTAACAAGGCCCTCTGAAAACAAGCCCACGGCCAATAAACAATCCAAAAATGGAATTAAAGGAATGAATATGATAAACATAAATAATTAAGATCATCAGCAACTAAGACCCAACGGCCTCTTTCTTCTTCCCTCTTGCACGTCAACTATATGCAACACAAAACTCAGTTATGGTGCATCTTTTAATTCTTTCAGATCTTGAACAAGAAATGACCTATCAAGGAAAAGTAGCTTAACTTTAATTTGGCCCCCTTTTCTCCCATAATACCTAACTTGGGAGCAGCAAAAGTACCCCTAACAGTAAATATTTGGATCAATTGAGAAACGAAAGAGTTGTTATTCAAAAACATAACCCAGTTACCAAAGAGCCAAATAATTATCTAAGCAATTAGACTCAGAGAGAAACTAAGAACAAAAGAAAAGTGAGGGGAGCACAGCAAAATAACTGCATCCTTCATTGCCTCAACAAATAGATATGTGCAAAAGCGTGCGACTATACCACATTAAGATATAATGGTTGCTTTTTTTAACCTGTGTAAAATACATTCACGTCAATAACAGACAAGAGCTGGTTTTTTTGACGAATAAATAATATAAATAGAGCATACCTTATCAAATTCCAAAGTCAATGCTGCTGTTTTAACAGTACATGGCAATCTCAAGACTATTTCCATCACTCCAGGAGAGACCTTGTCTTCAGAAGGAGAAACACGTATTCTTGCTATGTTATCTATAGAAGATTGAGGCTCTCCATCTAAGAACAAAACCAACGAATGATAATAGACCTTGACATACCAAGGCACCATTTGGAAAATGCCTACTCTTAGCCAACATTCATTATCATCACAGTTAGGTGTTTCTACATCGTTGCTCCTAGTTGATTTCATTGAGATGGCTATAGCCCCCCTTTCGTTCCCACTTCCTAATAAGAATCTGTTAACCTGCAAGGGTGCCTGCTGACATGACCAGAAAACAGGCACCTTCCACCTAAATCCCAAATCAAATGGTTTAAATTCATTATAATCCTCAACTGAGTACTCAAAGAGGATAGAGCCCTCTTTCTGCAGGTTCTCGGCTTCTTTTATAACGGTGTTGGGGGTAAGCGATAGTTCGAAAAAAGGGTTATCCTCGTGGACGACAATCTCGCTCTTTGATGCTTCACTTTCTTTCTTTGATTTATCCTCTTCAGGTACTAAATTCTGGTTGAGCTGGACATACACATTACTAGAATTTGAAAGAGAGCACTTTCCACCAACTGTCCTGCCAAATAATGAGCTTAAACTCCAACTTGGTTGTGATTTCTTTACAGAAAAGGTGTTCGGTTGAAGAACAACTGTAAGGGTTTGTTCAAGCACCATCCCAGTACCCATCTCAAAAGTATCAAACTCATCTGATTTCAAATGCAGCCTCTGGGAGTGATAGTAGCCCCTGTATATTGAAGGTCTGTCCATCAACGAAGCAAGCCCAGCTTTGTCTCTACACGGAAGCAATTTCAACCAGGGTGTGAGATTCTCAGTGCAAACAGCTTCACGAGGCAATGTACCATATCGTAATTTTCCTGAAATCGATCGAAAGCTCCACTGAGGCGCAGAATAACTAGTCGAATGCTCCAAGAAGTTGATTGAGGCACAGAAGAGCCCTGATAGAGCATGAGTTAGATTCTTCCATGAATCATCAACCTGAGATTGAGGAACATCAAAATCAGCCCATAATTCTACTCCAGGAGGCTTTGCATTGCTATTTGATATAGGATCAAATCCTCCCCAGCGCTCGTAATTCCAACGACCCTGTGTAAAAGATAGATCCATCTCTCGAATTTGGAATTTGTGAACCTAATTGTGAATAGCAACAATTCAATTTAAACAACAGTCTATTCAATTGTAATGAATTCATCAGATGCAACCAGTTCAAAGGTTTAAGTTTCGATCAGTAACCAACACAATTTCACAGTCCATCTACCAAACAAAATATGTCATCAAAGCATAAAAAAGGCAATGTCCAAACAAACAGGCATACACGAGTCCAATTTGTCACGGGAAACTGGGTATGGGAAAGCACAACGAACCAATAAACATCACAAGCAATTCCCCAAATTACTAAATTAAAAACTAGCTCAATTTGATATTTTACCAGTTGATAAATGGATTTAGGGAAGATGTGATGGTGGCGGCCATATGTTCGAGTCGGCGGCGCACTGCTCTGGAAGTGGAAATGAGCCAACACTTTCCGATCGGGCAGTGGCCTCAATAGCAACGCCTCCGTAAACTCTTCATTCAGTTCCTCTACTTTCGCCTCTTCTGCTATCGATTCAGAGGCCGAAATCAGTACTAGAAACAACAGAAAACAGGATTTTAAACGACTCATTTGATCAGCGCCTTATTAAAGTGCAATAAATTAATATAATATAGTTGATTCAATCGAGGATGTAGCGTGGAGAGAACTTTCCGCCATTAGAGCTTCGATCAGCTCGACTAAAGAATTTGAACTCTCTGTGAATTCATTGGGGAGATTCGGGCTCTAAGGCCTGATATACTTTTTTGGGCCGCCTGGCCTATAAAACGTTACGCAGGACTTATTTTTGGGCCCTTATGGACAGTAAATTCAATGGCCCAGGTTACTGGCACTTACATGTGTAGTAACACTAAACAAAATTTAAGGCCAAGCTTATATACAGTCCTATCTTTTATTAATACAACCCCACCAAAAAAAAAAAGAAATTCGAAAATTTTGACAATTTTCGGAAAAAAAAATCCGAAAATGAAAAAAAGAAACACTGAACATATGAAATTTCGGAATTTTTTTCCGAAAATTGTTACATTTTTTGGAAAAAATTTCCGAACACTTTTTTGGGTGGGGTGTATTCATAAATCGTGGGAATGTATTTAACCTTGGCCAAATTTAATATCTAAGACAAATAATTGAAAAGACAAATATTATTCTTCTAGCCTTTCCTCCATGTTGACAGCGATTTATGACTGGTCTCGCTGCCGGGTTCCTAGCGGGTAGGATTTTATATTAATGATGACAAGGAGTAACAAATGTGAGAGTGACTGAGCTCTCAAGTATGTATTTGCAATAAATGTGATGTGTGTTACAAATGGGCATTTAAAGCCCTATTTATAATGTACAAGGTGGGGGTTCCCCATGCTTGGTAGGTGGACCCGTGGGTCCCTCCTACTCCTAGCTGAAAGGTAATAAGTGGCTACAGCCTCCCCTACGAGCCAATGAGGAGACGTCACGTGGCACTGTCACCCCTGAGGTGATTGGACTTGGCCCCAACGGCCCTCTTTGACCCTGTCACATCCTTTGGATTGATGGCACTCGACGTCCTCTCACAGCTGGCGCGGCCTGGGGTCGGGTAGACGGGTACTCGGGTACCGGGAAGCGAGTCCGGACGAAAATGCCCCGGTTGGCCATTTGCGGGCAGGCGGGTAGAGTACCTGCCCAGGGGCTCGTCGCTGGCCGCCTGATATCCGGGCATGTGGATCATAAGTACCCTTCCCGGCCGATCCCAGCGAGGCTCATGTCGGGCAGCGTCTGGGTCCCCGCCCGTCTGTCTGACCGGTCGGAGGACTGTTCTCCTCTGAGCCCGCTACAGCAGTGTGACTGTATCCGATACCCGATGGGTCGGGTAGTAAAATATCGGGTGTAACAATTGCCCCACCAGCCCGACATCGGGGGGCCGCAGTCGTCGGGTGGCGGGCTGGTCGAACTGCAGACCATTTTGATTTAGAATTTGAATTTTGGGGGTGACGTTTCGGTTTCCAAGACGACGCCTCGTCTGCCGCGCCTGCTGACGTCACGGGATGGCGTGACTGATGCGCAAAAATCCAGGGGTCACGTCCGCCGAACCTGCTCCCCAACCGTTGCGCGCGTGACCCCCACGCGCCCCCCCTGAACTTTGTTTTATTTCATTTCCGACCCCGTTTTTTGCTGTTTAGTCCCTCCTACTTCTTCTATAAATAGGGGCTTCCAGCCCATTTTCTCATTTTCACTCTCTTGCAAACTCGTGCCCCCCCTTAAGGAGATTCAAATTTTCCGGCGAATTTCCCAGATTCCGGCGATCTTTCTCGAGTCCCAAGGTAATTTCTTGCTTTTTTCATCGACACTTCTTCTTCTTATTCTCTTTTCGTCATGAGCGACTCCGTCGAGAGCATTGGCGCCGCCGATGTTTATCACTTCCGCCGCCGTGCCGCCGCCGATGCCGAGAGGCCTTTTCAACCGGCCGGCGAAGGAACGTCCCGCGCCGCCGCCAGAGAGGGCGAGGGCAATTCCACGGATGTGGATGCCTTCGCGGAAGATTTGGAGGGGATGAGCCCCCAACGAGAGGGGGAAGCCCTAAGCGTTTCCCCGGTCTCCGCCTACCCGCCCCGGGCCGAAGATTTTTTGTTCGAGCGGGAAGCTGTGCCCGACCAGATAAACTACGCGGACAGCCGGCTAATCGGGTTCGACTACTCGAAATATATGAGCCGGTTCGTGTGAAAGCGCCCTCCCCACGCATATATCGAGGCCCGGGACACTGACTTTGGGGCCTCTCGCCGCCCCAGCTGCCTTCCCCCGGACGCCGACGTGAAGGAGTTGTACTGGACATTCCAGGCGCCCTCCGACGTCTTCTTCTACGCTCCCCGGGAGAATGAACGGGCCGACCAACCTCCGGAAGGCCTAATCGCCATAAATGCGGACACCCTTCATGCCGGGCTCCGTTTCCCGCTTCACCCGGCCATCTCCAAGCTACTCGCAGCCTGGAATCTGTCGATCACCCAGATCACCCCGAATGGGTGGAGCTACATCCTGGGGGCAATGGTTTCCCTCGGTCGGCGCGGGCTGCATCGTATGCCCACTCCGTCTGAGCTCAACTATCTGTACTACACCGTGGCATCGGTCGGGCGGATGAACCTTGGGTATTACTCCGTGAAGCCCCGGGGTGGAGATGCCATTGTCTTCGGCATCTCGCCGAAGGTGACGCACTGGCAGGAAAGGTGGTGGTGGGTCGGCGGCGCCTGGGAGAGCGTTGGTATAGACGGGCACACCATCCCGGTTCCACGGGAATATCGGGAGCGCGACCGTCGAGGTAAATACTGAATTTTTCTTCATTTCTTAGTACTGATCTAATTTTTCTTTCATTGTGCAGGTTGCGCGGTACCAAATCAGGCCGACCTGATCGACGACTTCAGGCAGGCGCTTGCCTTGGTGAGATCCGAGAGCGTGGACAACCGCGACATCGACCTTCTCAACGCCGACGAGTACAGAAGGCTCTCCGGACTTCAGACTTTCCCGCGCCACTTGGATTTCGGTGGTAAGACTCTTTCCTGCCCGACTCTCCTTATCCTCGTTCTCGCTTCTCGATTTCTAATCTTGTCACTTTTCTCGCAGCGCAACATTTCCCGGCCGAATCCTCCACGCCATCGACCTCCCCGGCAGTTTCCCCAAGGACCGCAACCGAGGCCGGCCAGGCAGCCATCCCGGTCGTAAACGTTGAATCATCCGAGGAGACCGTTGACATGGCGCCTAAGAAGAACGCCCTGGCCAAGCTGGCGAAACGGGGAGCCGTCCGTGCCGCAGGGGTGGCGATCCGCAGCCCGCCCGTGACCCCGGTGCCCCCGACATCCTCCTCCCCGGCAGACGGGCAGCGCCCATACAAGCAGGCCCGGGTTGAAGGCCAGACATCTGTCGACCCGGCCATGGTAACGGTCAACCTGGACCCGGCGACCGGCGGGCTTGTGGCCGGCACCGTCGAGGCGACTTTAGGGGGCCCGGCCTCCCCTGCCCGCGATCGCAGCGACTTCTCTTTCTTGGGTTGGGGCAATAACCTCACGTAAGTATTACGTTTTCTTTTCTAAGTTTTCTAGTCGATTTTGCGATGTAGGATTTTTAACACAACTTTTCTTCCCGTGTTCACGCAGGCCTGAGCCTCTGCCCCCGCCCGAGGTTCTTCAATTCCTGCGCTCGCAGGATCCTCCGTACTCGGAGGCCGTGCTGGAGTCTTGGCTGGAGGAACTACGCCGCGCCGTGCTGAATCTTCCCCGGTCTTGGACCCTCAACTGCCAGAAGGCAACGAGGACCGTCTCGCTCGCCGACCGGATGAGGGCGGCGGCCATCCGTACCTCCCGCAACGCTATTGCCATGGAGGGCATTATGCTCGAATACGAGCGGGAGATACGGACTGCCTCCTCCTACAGGGCAGCCTTCCAGTCGAAGCGGGACGAAGCTACCCGCCTGGAAGAGGAGAACAAAAAGCTCCGGGAGGAGCTGGAGGCCGGCCGAGCGAGTCGGGCTGAACTAGAGGGGGTCCTCGAGGAGGAGAGGAGGGCGCGCGCCGAGGCCGAGGCGAGGACGGCTGAAGAAGTCCGCCAAGCCAAGGAGGCTCTCGCGGCGGAGGCGGAAAGGCGCCTGGAGTCCGAGCGTGCCCGATTGGCCGCTGAGAACGAGTCGGCTGGATCCATGGTGTATATTAATGCTTACGCCGACTCGATTCGCTCTCTGCTCCGTCAGAATCCCCAGGCCGACTACTCCGGGCCTCTGGCCGATCTGAGGAGTTATGTCGAGTCCAATCCTCCCTCCCCGGACTATGATATCACGCTGAAGGACTTGGTCGATCGCGGGCTGGATCTGTCATTTCTTGGCGACCCGGCGACCTTCCTTTACCCGCTTGCCGACGAGGAGGCGAATGAGGACCCGGGAGTGGTGGATGGGGCGCACCCGTGATTTTTCTTTTCCTTTGTTGTTTTGTTAAGTTTGTTGGCCGCTGGCCGTTTTGTATTTTCTCTTTCCCGGACCTCCTTAATGAAATTACTTTTGCTCTTCATTTCGCTTTGTCTCCTTGAACTTTTAGTTTTATCGGCCTGGTAAATAACGTAATCGGATAATAAATAATAAACGGTAGTGTTCTGGCCGAATGTCGGGTAGTGACTTTTAACAATCGCCCAAAAGAATTAACCAACGAATTAATTAATGAAGTGCTATAGCCGAATGTCGGGCAGCGACTTCACGAAGATGAGATTGATTTAACAACCGCTTAAAGAATTAACCAACAGATTAATTAATGAAGTGTTATAGCCGAATGTCGGGCAGCGACTTCACGAAGATGGGATTGATTTAACAACCGCTTAAAGAATTAACCAACATATTAATTAATGAAGTGCTATAGCCGAATGTCGGGCAGCGACTTCACGAAGATGGGATTGATTTAACAACCGCTTATTGATTTTTACAAGTTTGCGCTTCGAGTAGCGATTACAATGAGCTCCTACTGGTAGTATTTTTTGAGTAGGGAGGCGTTCCAAGGGTATTGGGCCGGGTTGCCCTCAAGGCTTTCCAGCTCGTAGGCTCCATTGGCGAGGCGGCTGGAGACCTTTAGGGGTCCCTCCCAATTCGGACCAAATGCCCCCTTGGGCTGCCCGACCGTCCGTCGGAGTACCAGGTCCCCGGTTTCAAACTCCCTGATTTTGATCTTCGAGTTGAAGTATTTTTCAGCCCGGCGTTTGTAAGCTATGTTTCTTTGTTCTGCGGACAGCCTTCTCTCCTCCAGCAGGTCCAACTCGTTTAGCATGGCCTGGTCGTTCTCGGTCCCCACGGGTTGTGAGGTGCGGAGGCTCGGGATGACGACTTCAGTCGGGATGACTGCCTCTGTTCCGAAGGCTAGAGCAAAAGGGGTCTCCCCGGTTGCGGTACGACATGTCGTTCTATATGACCATAACACTTCGGGTAGCTTGCTCGCCCATGTTCCCTTGCTCTCCTCCAACCTTGTCTTCAACGTGTGTTTGATTATCTTGTTTACCGCCTCGACCTGTCCGTTCGACTGGGGGTGGTAGGGTGACGAGAATAACCTCTTGATCTTGTGCTTTTGGCAGAATCTTTCCATCTCTAGTCTGTCGAATTGTTTCCCGTTGTCCGAAATGATTATCTGTGGGAGGCCGAATCGACAGATTATGTTGCGCCAAATGAACCTGATAACCTGTTCCTGATCGATCGTTTTCAGTGATTCCGCCTCCGCCCATTTGGTGAAGTAATCCACGGCGACAATTGCGTACTTGACGCTGCCCGGGGCTGTAGGTAAAGGGCCAATGAGATCGATCCCCCACTTTGCGAACGGCCACGGGCTCAGGATTGAGGTGAGCTCGGTTGGGGCCTGATGGATTGCCGGTGAATAGATTTGACACTTGTGGCATGCCCGTGCGTAGTTGATTGCGTCCTTCTTTAGGGTGGGCCAGAAATATCCCCGTCGGATAACCTTCTGGGCGAGCACCTGGCCGCCGGCGTGGTTCCCGCAGCGTCCTTCGTGGACTTCGACCAAGATCTTCCTTCCCTGCCCCGGCGTTACGCACTTTAGGAGGGGCAGGGCGAAGCCTCGTTTGTACAACTGGTCCGCGATGATCGTGTATCGGGCCGCCCGGAGCTGCAACTGTCTTGCCGCTACCCGATCGACTGGGAGTTGGCCGTCACGGAGATACTTCAGGATGGGGGTCATCCAGCTGTCCTCCTCCTGTCCCAGGTTGGTCACCCGCTGGTTCGAGCTCGTAGGGGCGGTCAGGTAAGTGACTGTGATCTGGGTCATGTCGGCTGCCCCCTCGGATGTTGCGAGGCGGGCAAGTGCGTCTGCTTGAGTATTGTCGAGTCGGGGTACCACCTCTATGCGAACTTGATCGAATTTTTCGAGCAGGTTCTTGGCTAATCCCTGGTAGGCCAACATCCTATCGCTGCGCGCCTCGTATTCTCCTGAGATTTGACATGTAACGAGCTGTGAGTCGCTGTAGACCTGGAGTCTCTTCACTCCCATGGCCATGGCCATTTCCAGGCCGTTAATTAATGCTTCGTATTCGGCCTCATTGTTGGTCGCGTGGAAACCGAATCTTATGGCTGTCGTGAACGACTGGCCGGACGGGCTGAGAAGGACAATTCCCGCGCCTGCCCGCGTAGTTGTGGAGGATCCGTCAACGTACATTTTCCAAGGTGGCTGCTCGATCTTGGACATCGCCTCTGGGTAAGTGAGCTCGACTATGAAGTCGGCCATGGCTTGGCCTTTGATGGATGTTCGGGGAGCGTATGTGACTCCGAATTGCCCGATCTCAACAGCCCACTTGAGGCACCTGCCCGCCGTGTCTGGTCGATGTAGTACTTGGCGAAGTGGCATTGTTGTCAGTACTTCTACTTGGTGATCAAAAAAGTATGGGCGTAACTTGCGTACGCTCATTACTAGGGCGTATACTAACTTTTCCAGGGGTGGGTACCGTAGCTCGGCGTCGTGAAGTGTCTGGCTAATATAGTAGATTGGCAGATGTGCCTGCCCCTCAGCCCGCACTAGCACGACGCTGAGAGCTGAGTCCGACGCCGCCAAGTATAAGAAAAGCTTCTCGCCGGGGACGGGTTTGGCCAACACCTGGGCATTTGATAGGTATGCTTTCAAGTTATTGAAAGCGAGCTGACTCTGGGGCGTCCAGTTTAGTTTCCCCTTCCGCATGCTGTCGAATAAAGGCTTGCATCGGTCCCCCATGCGGGAGATGAAACGGCTGAGAGCGGCCAGGCTGCCCGTCACTCTCTGCACCTCCTTTACCGTGCGGGGAGGGCTCATGTCGAGGATCGCCTGTACCTTGGTCGGGTTTGCCTCGATTCCCCGCTGGCTGACCATGTGCCCCAAGAATTTGCCCGACTCGACGCCGAAACTGCACTTTTTCGGGTTGAGCCTCATCCGATACTTTCTCAAGATCTCGAATGTTTCGGCTAGGTGTGTGAGGTGGTCTTCTTTCTTCTCGCTCTTGACGACGATGTCGTCGATATATACCTCCATGGTCGCCCCGATTTGATCGTGGAACATGTGGTTAACCAGCCTCTGGTAGGTTGCCCCAGCGTTCATGAGCCCGAATGGCATCCGCTTCCAAAAATACATGTTTTTCTCGGTGAGGAAAGTTGTGTGTTTCTGGTCGTCTGCGGCCATCGGGATCTGGTGATAGCCGACAAATGCGTCCATGAAAGTGAGCATCTCGTGCCCGGCCGTGCTGTCCACCAGGTGGTCGATGTGCGGCATCGGGAAGTGATCTTTTGGGCAAGCTTTGTTTAGGTCCGTGAAATCGATGCACAGTCGCCATGTGTTGTTGCTCTTCTTGACGAGTACAGCGTTGGATACCCATTGAGGCTTGTCGTCGGGGTCGACCATCCCGATGAGTTTGTTGTCGAGTAGCTTTTTGACTTCGGTGGCAATGATCGCGTATTTGTCTGGGCCGAATTTCCTTCTTTTCTGTGAGATCGGCTTGCGGGATGGATCGATGTGCAGTTGGTGTGAACATACGGCTGGATCGATCCCGACCATGTCCTCATGGGACCAGGCGAACACGTCTAAGTTCTCTTCTAAAAATGCGGTCATCTTTGCCCGCAACTCGCCGGACATTGACGAACCGAGTTGGACACTTACTTCTGGCCGATTCTTCATTGTGACCGAAATTAATTCTTCGATCGGACTGGCTCCACGTTCGCCGTAGCGTGGATCGTCGATCTGCCCTGTTAGGGTTTTGTCAATCTCCATGGGTTCGTACCCGAGCCTTGGCTCCAGGTCGACTTGGATGTTCTCAAAAGTTTGCGAATCTTCTTCCATTGGGTGGGCAGCGGGTGGGATTTCTTCGTCTATTTCCATGTCTCCCTCCCCGATTGTGCAGACATAATCTAGATTTGCAAAATTTGAAATAACATCGATATACGCCAAACATCCGCGTGCCATTTTCTGATTTCCCTTAAGAGTCCCAACCTTCCCGGAGGGGGTTGGGAACTTGATACAATAATAGAATGCTGAGGCGGCGGCTTCGAACTCGTGCTCGAATGGCCTGCCGAGAAACCCGTTATAGGTTGACGGCTGGTCGACAATGATAAAATCGAGCGGTTTCGAAGCCTTAACCTCAGCGTCTATACTAGAAACTAATTCTACGGCTAGCCTAACTATCCCGTAGGGTTTCACCGTGGCGTCGCCGAAGCCTTTGATAACCTGGTCGCATGGCTCCACATACTTCTCAAAGGAGCTATCCAGCTGGTCGAATGCGGCTTTGAAGAGGATGTTGCAGTAGGCCCCGTTGTCGACGAGCATGCGATGGACGGTGACGCCCATGATGTTGACGGACACGACTAGGGCGTCGTGGTTCGGGTAGATGACCCCGGTGCGATCCTCCTCCTTGAAGGCGAGGAGGTTCGATTCCTTTGCCGTCGTGTTGACCGGTAGGGCGATTTGATGGACATTGTCCATCGCTCGCAGCTCGCTCTTCTGTCTGCGGTTGGAGAGCGAGGTGGTAGGTGCGAAGCCTCCCACCGGGGAGAGCATGTTGACCGCCCGTCGGGCCTGATGTTCCGGCATTGGTGGGCATATGAGGGCCGCCTCCCGGTTTGGCTCCACGGGGTGGGCAGCGGCCTGAGCCTCCGGCCTAGCCGCCGGCCTCTTCACGAACTCCTCCAGCCTCCCCTCCTCGAAGAGTCGCCAGAGTTGCTTCAGGAGGTCGCGGCACTCACTCGTGTTGTGCCCGACAGTTTGATGGTAGTGGCAGTACTTGTTGGGGTTGAGCTGTACCCCCGGCTTGTGGACCCACGGCCGCGCCTTGGGCATCATATTTTTGTCCCGGATCTGCACATAGACGTACTCCGGGGTGGCCGACAATTTTTCGGCCAGCTTCACTTCGACGGAATCGAAGGGCTTGAAAGGCTGGGGAGCCCGGTAGGAAAGTTCCTCCGGCTTGACGTGGTGCGTGCCGAGGCGCGTGGTTTCTCCTTCTCGGCAGGGGTGCTCTCGCCCAGCCGCTGTGCCAGGATGTCCGCATTGTAGATGATTTTTCCGGCTCGCTGCCGGAACTCCGCGTAGGACTTGGGGTAGTCCTTGTTCATCGACCTCCATAGTTTGGTTCTTAGGCGGAGTCCGCCTATGATCCCGATGAGCTTGACCTCGTCCCCGACGGGCTCGCCCTCCATAATGATGCGATCTACCCGGTCGATGTACGCCCGGTCCGTCTCGTCTTTCCCTTGGGCCAAGTTGGCCATGCGGTTGGCGCCGGCCATTCGTGGCGCCATCGAGGAGAAGTGCTCCAAGAACAGTTCCCCTAGCTGGTGGAATGAAACCACCTTCCCCGCGGGAAGCGAGGAGTACCATCGGTGAGCCCTGTCCCCCAAGGTTAACGGGAACATCCTGCACTGGGTGGCATCTGTTGCCCCCATGGAGATCATGTAGGTGGAGTATTTGCTGAGATAGGTGATGGGGTCTATCTCCCCGTCATATTGGCCCATGGCGGCCACGTTGATTTTTGGTTGGGCCGGGGCCCGCACCAAGATGTCTGCGAGGGGCGAGTTGGGCATGTAGGGGACATGATGTTGCCCGTCCCGCCTCTCGAGCTTGGCCTCAAGGTCCGAGACCTTCTTTAGGATGGCGGCCATGGCGTTGTCGGCCGCGGGGGGAGAACGGGGACGAGGGTTGTCCCCCAAGCGGTCACGGACCGACGGCCTCGGGGCCGCGTCGTTGTGACGCCTGGGAGATCGTGCTTGTTCTCGCTCCCGGGGCCTGGAGCTGGCGTTGGACTCACAAGGTCGGGCAGCTCCCCGAGCCTGGGTTCCCAACCGGGAGAAGACCGATCCCACAGATCGGCGAGAAACCCTCTGCGAGTCGGCCTCCTCGTCGAGGCACCTCTTTAGATTCTGAGGCCGGGGGTTGCTGGCGGCCCTCCTGGCCGCCTCTTGCTCCTGCCGGGGCTGGCAGGTGGCCCTGCTCCGGGCTGGCTCCTTTCCAGGTCGGTGAGTGCGGATAGGAGCGGCGTCGATCTCGGCCTGACGGCGCTCGATCATGGCCCTTGCGGCCTGGAGGTCCTCCGGAGTTCTTATGGCCGACAAGAACTCGAAAGGACCCTGAAGGGTCTCCGCCGTGGCCGGAGCCGGAGTGGCGGTTTCGCCGATGTCCTCGACTTGCTGCTGGGTTCGTGTGGCCTTCGAAGTGGTCATTTTTTGAATGATAGTGGATGGGATTTCGTTCGGGGTGACTAGATAAATGAAACCGAGTGTACTTCGATATTAGTCACACCCTCCTTCTAGCGCCAAAATGTTGACAACGATTTATGACTGGTCTCGCTGCCGGGTTCCTAGCGGGTAGGATTTTATATTAATGATGACAAGGAGTAACAAATGTGAGAGTGACTGAGCTCTCAAGTATGTATTTGCAATAAATGTGATGTGTGTTACAAATGGGCATTTAAAGCCCTATTTATAATGTACAAGGTGGGGGTTCCCCATGCTTGGTAGGTGGACCCGTGGGTCCCTCCTACTCCTAGCTGAAAGGTAATAAGTGGCTACAGCCTCCCCTACGAGCCAATGAGGAGACGACACGTGGCACTGTCACCCCTGAGGTGATTGGACTTGGCCCCAACGGCCCTCTTTGACCCTGTCACATCCTCTGGATTGATGGCACTCGACGTCCTCTCACAGCTGGCGCGGCCTGGGGTCGGGTAGACGGGTACTCGGGTACCGGGAAGCGAGTCCGGACGAAAATGCCCCGGTTGGCCATTTGCGGGCAGGCGGGTAGAGTACCTGCCCAGGGGCTCGTCGCTGGCCGCCCGATATCCGGGCATGTGGATCATAAGTACCCTTCCCGGCCGATCCCAGCGAGGCTCATGTCGGGCAGCGTCTGGGTCCCCGCCCGTCTGTCTGACCGGTCGGAGGACTATTCTCCTCTGAGCCCGCTACAGCAGTGTGACTGTATCCGATACCCGATGGGTCGGGTAGTAAAATATCGGGTGTAACACTCCAAAATAATTTTAGTGAATACACTCCCCATCATTATTATACTCCATTTTCGAACAAATGTATACTCATTTCGAAGATTAGAAACCAAGCTTCATAGTTCAAGAATGTGAGTCACCATCAATCGATGATTAGGCGCTTAAAATGTGTTGTGACAGTCAACATTGTAAGGATGAACGATCCTTCCAAGTTCGGAATACGTATGTGCAAGTGTTTTGGTATTTTTTTAGAAACTAAGTTTTTAAATGTTGAATAGGATAATTTTTGTTGGTGTTATGATATTTTTCATGCATATTATTGTTCACTGAGCGTATAAAATTGTAAGGTTATGATAATATTATTGTTGTTTGCTTATTTAGAATATTTTATTTCAAAAAATCGTGATGGCTATGGTTCGATTCTTGTTATCCGAACATGACCATAATCTTCGAAAAAAATTCCGAACATGACCACAATTTTCGAAAAAAATATTCGAACAAAGTATTCGAATTTTTTTCCGAAAATTATGGTCATGTTAAAAAAAATTCGAAGATTAGGATCTTGTTCGAAAAAAATTCCGGACATCGTGGTCATGTTCGGATAACTAGAGCCAAATAATAGTTATCGCGATTCTCAACTTTGGCTGACGACAAGCTTCGACGGCGGCGGATTTAGGGTGAGAGGATGCAATGGTGTTCGAACTGTGACGATTTGACTTCAGTAGTGGTATTGGAGAGATTTCATATGGATAAATCTCATCCACTTATCACACCTATGGTTGTATGATCCCTCGGAGTAGATAAGGACTCATTTAGACCAAGAGAAGATTCAGAAGAGATTCTGGGGCCAGAAGTTCCTTATCTTAGCGCTGTTGGAGCATTACTCTATCTCGCAAATTGCACTAGACCGGACATTGCATTTGTAGTTAATTTGCTTGCGAGATATAGCGCTTCTCCTATAAGGAGACATTGGAATGGTGTTAAGCATGTTTTACGGTACCTCCAAGGGTCTTAAGATCTTGGACTGTTTTACCGTAAGAACCAAGACAAAACCTTGGTAGGTTATGCGGATGCTGGCTATTTGTCTGATCCCCGCAATATTATATCCCAGACTGGTTACGTTTTTCTCTGTGGTGGTACCGCGATCTTATGGAGATCGGTTAAGAAAACCATGGTTACCACGTCTTCAAACCACTTAGAGATTATAGCTTTGTTTGAAGCCGCACGAGAATGTGTTTGGTTAAGATCCTTGGTAAAACACATTGGTGACTCGTGTGGTATCGCTAAAGGCGATACATCCCCCACTGTTATATTTGAAGACAACGCAACTTGCATCGCACAAATGAGTTTTGGGTACGTCAAGGGAAACTTGACGAAATATATTTCACCTAAGTTTTTCTACCCATACGAACTCCAGAAGAGTGACGTGATTACCATTCAAAAGGTGCAATCTAGTGACAATCTAGCATATCTGTTCACTACGAACTCCAGAAGAGTGACGTGATTACCATTCAAAATGTGCAATCTAGTGACAATCTAGCAGATCTGTTCACTACGAACTCCAGAAGAGTGACGTGATTACCATTCAAAAGGTGCAATCTAGTGACAATCTAGCAGATCTGTTCACTAAGTCCTTACCTACGTCAACTTTTGAAAAGTATGTTCATGGTATTGGGATGCGAAAGCTCAAAGGATTGTTGTCTTCAGGGGGAGCGGTAACCCCGAAGTAAATCCAGAAGATTTGATCCGGAAGATCAATAAAATTACATTCCTCCCTAACTAAATATTTGGTTGCTACCTAGCACGTGGAGTTTTTATGACAAGATATATATGTTATGTCGTAATGTCTAAGGGGGAGTGTTATAAATCTAGCAGATTTATTATATCAAATCTAGAAGATTTGATGTGGACATTACTAATGGGCTTATAACCTAAACGGGTTTTAGGTTTAGACTATGTCTTTTCTATTATAAATAGATCATTGTACTCAGAATTGTATACACGCATACACAAGAATATTAGTGAAACTCCTGGCTTGGTACGCCATCAGAAGTAGTCGTTATCGAAGAACTGGGTGAACAAATTCACGTCTCTATTTTACGCTCTCGATTTACAATAAATTACATATTTAAATTTCAGTACATGATGAAATGGTGTAATATTTATATTATTAGACTTATATATGGTAAAATATTTTGTAATATTAATTTTTTTAACGGACAAATTGTGATTTGGATCCATGACTGTGGAGCTCTAACAATTTGAGTTGTTCCACTTCGTCAATTGATAGATATTAGATATACTTAAATAACTACACTTTAAATTAGTACTCTTAATTGCTTAGAATTAGCTCACTGAATTTATTTTTTAATTCTAGATATATGGACAAACGTGTATATTGCTTAAATTGAAATTGAAATTTCGGAGGATATTTTAATCTTTAATGCGAGTGATCCAATTGCATCTATAATACAAAGTATTTATCCCGCGATAATAGATCACTTGCATACTCATAAATATTTTGAAGATAAAACAATACTTGCACTCATACATCGCGATGCAGAGTATATCAATGAGAAGATTTTTGAAATAATTCTAAGTGATACTAAAATATACTTGAGTTATAATAGTGTTTGCAAATTAGAGTTTCGTGTTGGGGGAAACAGAGAGATAGTATCAGTTGATTTTTTAGATTTAATCAAATGTTCGGGAATGTCAAATCTTTGTTTGGTCTTGAAAGTAGGTGTGACGATAGTTCTTTTAAAAATATAGACCAGAAGTCCGATTTGTGCAATGGAACAAGATTGATAGTTACAAAATTTGAAAATCACATACTTGAGGCTGAAATAATTTTTGGATGAAATAGTGAAAATAAAGTCTATATCCCAAGAATGACATTGACTAATTCAGACCTAACGATGTCCGTAAATATTATTAGGTGTCAATTTCCATTATTATGCTTCACTTTTCAGTATTGACTAATTATTTATTGAACGTACAAATATTATTTCAATCTGTAAATTTCACGGGTCTCGTATGATTTTTCTATAATGGGGAAAATCATATATATGAAAGGCCATAATATATGAGAAATTCAAACATTTTATCAATGAAAACACAACATTGACTTTTCAAAATTTTAACTAACTTGAGTTTTGTAGGTGATTAGTTTCAATTTTTTGTTCTTATGCATGATATTTTCTCAAATTATTTTGAATTATTTATGGGAATTTACTATGTGCAATTCCGGTACTATGCCAGTTTATATACATAATAATTATGATACATCACGAGTTCAGTTACATGTTTATATTTCACTGATAAGCGTGTTCCAAAAGGATTTATTTAGTGTGGAATCCTTGTAAATATATGTATATAATAATTTTAAATTAATTTTAAAGAATTTAGAAGTGTAGGATCCTTGTAAAATATAATATACAGTACAACAATAATTTTAAATTAATTTATATTTGGAGGAAGATGATGTTGGTGTACACCTAAAGTTGGCATGGTTAAGTGGGTTTCAGGTGAACTGCCTTAATTCATTTCATAAAAAAATTTCAGAAAAGGTTTATGCTAACTATTTTTTAAATTACCATACTTTTTTTGGAAAATATGTAACAAAATAATAAACCATTATGTACACCTCCAATATGTAATTACAAATCTTTAATTTGCTTTTTTTACAGCCTTTACCACTATATTGTGTAAATATCATATTGCATATACAAATACAATTATGAAATTTAACGTATGATATATACTACAATTTACGTTGGATTCCGCCATATTTATTTTTTATCTTAACTAACTGCACTTTTTATAATTAATTTGAGGTGAAACATCATATCAATGTGGACAACTTATCATGACTGAATGTATGAACAAATTTGTACACATTTTTGGCACTATAGTCATAAATTTGTTCCATTGTCCCTGTTCCTTTTCCTCCCTTATCATCGATCAATTTTAGGCAAAGTAATTTTCACTGACAAGCAAGTTTATTTATGAGTAGCATTTAAGTGCACTTTCATTTTATATCACATTTTATTTTGATGTTTCATGTTTTACTATCTTTTAACACATGATATGTGACATAAATAATGCATAATTTGCGGTATTATTTATTATATGTGTCATGTATTACAAACAGTAAAATATAAAATGAAACATCAAAATGATACAGTACATATGTTCCTACAATTTTGACTCGCAAATTTAAAGGTACATATTTTTTTTCTTCTTTTCTGGAAGCACTTTTGTATATTGAAAAGTACTAATATTATTAAAAAAATAGTTAGTATCTTTATTTATGTGGACTCTTATGAACTAGTACTCCATATATTCTTTTTGTGAGTCATATGATTCATTTAAATGAACCAAAATTGCATCAATTATAAAGTGCGAATGTGCAACTAATTCATAGAGTTTTTACTTCTTCTTTTTTAATTTATTTCCGTGTTTACAAGTAACATAGACAGAAAAACATGAGAGTTTATAATAATGCTCGGTTTTTACTCACGAGAATAATTTTTAAGTGGAAATATCCTTTTGAGCTAAATCATAGACCTATTTTGATAGAATTTAGTGTTACAGATATCAGCGATGTTTTCAAAATGTCTTGGAGTAAGTCTTTTGTAAATCACGTTTCAATTAACAATTTAAAACGATATTAGTTGTTTTTATTATACAATAATACTCATTATTTTAGATTGCTCAAAACAACGAAAAACTGTTTCACCCTCTAAAATTAACTATTTTCAAATATTATTTATTTATATCTCATATCACTCTATTTTTTAATATACCCTTAAGCAATAGACCCATATATACACTTTTTAATACAAATAAATAAATTTCTTATTAAATCCACACTATTTCATTTGAACAATCTAAAATGGAACAAAGAAGTATATTTTAATGAAATAATATATACACACAAAATATGAACAAAATTTCATAGTAAAATTTCACAGTATATTTTGCTATTATTGTTTGTATTAGGGTTACTTTTGTGATTTTAATTATTTTAGGACATTTTTGCATTTTTATATCTTTCAATATACATTTTATTTGGGCTTTGGCTACAATCGATGATGTTTTAAACTTTTAAATAATAACAAAAGAAAATCTCTTTCCTTTTTTTTCTTTTTTCGAAATTCAAATTTAAATTCATACTTTTAATATTCTTATGAATCAAAGAGTTTTTTAATAGCGATAGTAGCAGTACACATAGTGCATTAACTAGCTACTTGTCCATCTGAGAGTTTAGACTTTCATTTAATGCGTCAACAATATACCATCTAATGTGAATAAATTAATTGAGAAATGAATTAATTTTGTCCACATTATTCATAGATAGTGAAGATAGATTTCACTTTCATCAAGCCAGGGAAGGCTGAAAACAATTGATTCAACGAGAAAAGTACACAAACAATAAATGAGATGTGTGTGTCCCTCAGTGAATAAATTTATGAATAAATGATATTTGACTTTTAATTTATATGATAAATGTAATGATTAGGAAAATAAATTCTCAAGTGTTCCATCGCATGGAAGAAATATGTAGTATTTATATTAAAAAGATTTCGGAGCCGTTCAAATTGAGGCAAAAAAAAAAAAAAAAAAGTTCCCAAAAAAAAAAAATGAGTATTTAAAAATAGGCAAAAACTTGTATAAGACGATATCATGATGAGACGATATCATGATGAGACGATTCATGAATTAACACACATTAACAATCATTTTTTTCAAAATATTAACATCCTATGCTCAAATTCTACTACATTTTACCATGAAACTTGTTACAGCAGGAAATATCCTCGTCTGACAAGAGATCAGATTATCAAAGATACGCTGACCCGACAGGATCGAAGATCTACATCAGACAATGACATTTGATGTATTACAGGTCTACGGTTGATTGTTAGATTAATATTGTAATAAATCCCTAAAATAAAGGGCTAAGACGAGTTCAGGGCCACTTTTGGGCATTTGGGGGTGAACCTCTATAAATAGGGGGTCACCCCCTCATTGTACAGGACACACATTTCTCCTCATTTCTCATATATGCTAGAAAGCTCTCATTCGAGGGAAGAACGAAAGTTCTTCCCCCATCGTTCGTGTTCGTTTATTATTATTGTTTGTCGGGCATAACCCAAAGAGCCACATACTTTTATCCGTACGAAAATGCCTGTCAACAATTTGACGCTAGAAGAAGGGTCGAATTCGTGTTCACCTCGATAGATGAACACGAAGATCTTCTCCTCGAAAATAAAATTTCTCAAACTATGAGCCGATTTCAATCAATATCATTCAAGCCAAATCATCCTTTCAAGAAATCCATTTCCAATTTTGTACAGGAACAAACTCACAAAATAAAAAATCAAAATCCCACAATCCATGAGTCTGTTCAACACAAATCATCCAAAAGAATTCATCCTATGTCAACCCATTTTTGGAAATCACACCCTGACGAATCAAAATCATCCAAGAAAAACTCAAGAGATCCATTTTCAGAAAAAGCTCACGGAATCATCAAAACAGCTTTCCAAAAAAAAAAAACAAAAAACAAAACACATTTCCAATCTAGGTACAACAAGAAAGCTTCATAGCTAACAAAAAAGAAAAATGGAAAAAGAAGAAGATTGAGATGTTCTGTTGTTTCCGGCAGTGGAGAGCTCACGCGGCCGTTTCCGGTGATGAGACTCGCCGGACCTTCAAGCACCACGGAGCTCCGCCGCGGAGGTTGCCTCCACCGGACTCGTCGACGTCCTCCCCTCGCAGCAGAACTCCACCGGACAACCACCACCACCAGAGGGACGACACCGTCTCAACTCCGCCGCCCGCCGGAGAACAGCCCCAGTGTTGTTAATTGTTCAGAGCAAAGATCAAAATGTGGGGGCTACTGTTTTTATTTTCAGATCCCCACAACCTCCACCTCAATTATTGTGCCAACTTTTCTGCAGTAGGGTAGTGTGGCCAGTCCTCTTTTGGCACGCCTCCCAAGACACGTTGAAAAATTAAAGATTTCAGGCATCGGTCCGCGCGTCGGTCGCCTCATTGTCAACCCGCGACTTCTCCCTGTTTTGCACACGGGCTCGCCGCAGCCGCCGGCGGCCACAGGTCATCGTCGTACTCCCCCCAGTGCGATCCCTTCACCACAGACACGGGTACTGTTCGCCGACCAGCGGCCACCGGGTCGTCCGTGCCCTCACGGCCGCGGCCTGCCCACCGCCCGCCGTCGTGTGCGGCTTCCCCGCAGCCTACCCGCTACCCGCCGTCGCACGCGGCCTCCCCGCTGCCCCCGTCGCGGTCGCCCGCGGCCTACCTGCGTCGACAGCGGCCTCCCCGAACCGCCGCCGAGCACAACAACCTCTCCGACACTCGGCATCGCCTCCCCGCGTCGCCTTCCTGAGCGTGGGCCTCCCAGCCTCTCAGCCGCCTAGCCCTTGCCGCTCCCCGTCGCGCGGCCTCAGCCCAGCCCTTGCCGCTCCCCGTCGCGCGGCCTCCGCCCAGCCCTCGTCGCTGCCTGTCGGACGGCCTTCCAGCCGCCTAGCCCTCGCAACCGGCCTCAAGCGCCGTCTCTTCGGGACGGCCTCCGACCATTGCCTTCGGCCTCGAGCGCCACCGTTCCGAGCACGTCTCCGACCACCGTCATCGGCCAATCCAACTACGACATCAGATCTTCGCGTGTCGCTGGATCCACCGACTGGGTCTCTGTTTCTAACAAGTAAGATGCCCGCACCTCATAGGTTAGGAAATGGGCCAGTCATGTGTTCTATTTGGGCCCAACTTTGATCTGTTGGGCCTTTTTGTTTAAGTTTTGGTCCAATTAATTCTATTTAGGAAAATTGGTCTTTTATTTATTCTAGTTGGGCCCAGATTAAAAATGTAGTGGTCCATATATGTAAACTGTTGGGCTTTGACTCACGTATTGCAAAAAAAAAAAAAAAAAAAGGAGGACGGGCAGCGGGTAGCTTCTGAGACGAGCATATAGAGCCTCTTCATCAACGAAAAATCTACGGGCAGTCCTTTGCCCACTCGCATCAGGTTTATTCCGATAGTTTTATTTTATTATATATCCTAACTCGCAAATTTTCATATAAACTAAAAGTGGGGGCATATATTCATATTTCGAAAAATTCAAAGCGGAGGCAATTTTTTGAAATGCAACTCCCATTTGATATTTCCTTTTAATATATATTGTAACTCATTAGTTTTCATATAAATTAAAAGCGGGGGCATATATTCATATTTCGAAAAATTCAAAGCGGAGGCAATTTTTTGAAATGCAATTCCCATTTGATATTTCCTTTTAATATATATTGTAACTCATTAGTTTTCATATAAATTAAAAGTGGGGGCATATATTCATATTTCGAAAAATTCAAAGCGGAGACAATTTTTTGAAATGCAATTTCCATTTGATATTTCCTTTTAATATATATTGTAACTCATTAGTTTTCATATACATTAAAAGCGGGGGCATGGATATACACATCCTATGCTCACTTTGTGATATCAAAACTAAATTATTTGAAACCGAGTATTATTAAATACAGTCAGTTATTTGAAACTTTGAATACAATTTCAAAAAATTATCGAGGTCGATCATCGAACACATAACTCAATATTTAAAAACGGTCATACCTTTCAACTACAAATGCTAATCCGCCGTCTCAGCGTCCATATTCCGCCTGGATTGGTGAAGTAATCCGCTTGCTCGGCGTTGATTAATCCGTCTTTTAGGCGTCGATATCCCGCCTAGAGTGGCGAAGTAATCCGTCTTCTCGACGTTGATTAGTCCACCGTTTCAGGTGTTGACGTATTGATTAGTTCGCCTTCACCGGCGTCAACTAATCTACTTCTCGAGCTAATCCGCCGTCTCGGCGTCGACATTCCGCCTGGATTGGCGAAGTAATCCGTCTGCTCGGCGTTGATTAATCCATCTTTTAGGCATCGACATCCCGCCTAGAGTGGCGAAGTAATCCGTCTTCTCGACGTTGATTAGTCCGCCATTTCAGGCGTTGACGTATTGATTGGTTCGCCTTCACCGGCGTTAACTAATCTACTTCTAGAGTTAATCCGCTTGTTCGGCGTCGACATTCCACCTAGATTGGCGAAGTAATCCGTCTTCTCGACGTTGATTAATCCGTCTTTTAGGCGTCGACATTCCGCCTAGATTGGCGAAGTAATCTGTCTTCTCGACATCGATTAGTTCGCCTTTCAGGCATTGACGTATTGATTAGTTCGCCTTTACCGGCGCCAACTAATCTACTTATCGACTTAATCCTCCTTCTCGGCGGCGAAATTCTACCTAGATTGGCGAAGTAATCCGCCTGTTCGGCATCGATTAATCCGCCTTATAGGCGTCGACATTCCGCCTAGATTGGCGAAGTAATCCGTCTTCTCGACGTTGATTAGTCCGTCTTTCAGGCGTTGACATATTGATTAGTTTGCCTTCACCGACATCAACTAATCTACTTCTCGAGTTAGTTCGCCTTCTAGGCGCGACATTCCGCCTAGATTGGCGAAGTAATCCGTCTTCTCGACGTTGATTAGTCCGCCTTTCAGGCGTTGACATATTGATTAGTTCGCCTTCACCGGCATCAACTAATCTACTTCTCGAGTTAGTCCGCCTTCTAGGCGCGACATTCCGCCTAGATTGGCGAAGTAATCCGTCTTCTCAACGTCGATTAGTCCGCCGTTTCAGGCATTGACGTATTGATTAGTTCGCCTTCACCGGTGTCAACTAATCTACTTCTTGAGCTAATCCGCCTGTTCAGCATCGACATTCCGCCTAGATTGGCGAAGTAATCCGTCTTCTCGACGTCGATTAGTCCGCCTTTCAGGCGTTGACGTATTGATTAGTTCGCCTTCACCGGCGTCAACTAATCTACTTCTCGAGTTAGTCCACCTTCTAGGCGTCGATATTCCACCTAGATTGGCGAAGTAATCCGTCTTCTCGACGTCGATTAGTCCGCCGTTTCAGGCATTGACGTATTGATTAGTTTGCCTTCACCGACGTCAACTAATCTATTTCTCGAGTTAGTGCGCCTTCTAGGCATCGACATTCCGCCTAGATTGGCGAAGTAATCCGTCTTCTCGACGTTGATTAGTCTGCCGTTTTAGGCGTTGATGTATTGATTAGTTCGCCTTCACCGGCGTCAACTAATCTACTTCCCGAGCTAATCTGTCGTCTCAGCGTCGACATTCCACCTGGATTGGCGAAGTAATCTGCCTGCTCGGCGTTGATTAATTCGCCTTTTAGGCGTCGACATCCCGCCTAGAGTGGCGAAGTAATCCGTCTTCTCGATGTTGATTAGTCCGTCGTTTCAGGCATTAACGAATTGATTAGTTCGCCTTCACCGGCGTCAACTAATCTACTTCTCGAGCTAATCCACCGTCTCGGCGTCGACATTCCGCCTGGATTGGCGAAGTAATCCGCCTGCTCGGTGTTGATTAATCCGCCTTTTAGGCGTCGACATCCCGCCTAGAGTGGCGAAGTAATCCGTCTTCTCGAAGTTGATTAGTCCGCTGTTTCAGACGTTGACGTATTGATTGGTTCGCCTTCACCAGTCAACTAATCTATTTTTCGAGTTAATCCGCCATCTAGGTGTCGATATTCCGCCAAGATTGGCGAAGTAATCCGTCTTCTCGACGTTGATTAGTCCGTCTTTTATGCGTTGACATATTAATTAGTTCGCCTTCGCCGGCGTCAACTAATCTATCTCTCAAGTCGATCCGTCACTCGGCCTTGATTAGTTCGTCTTCACCGGCGTCAACTAATCTGCCTCTCGGCGTGGATCCGGTCCGCATTTTAAGCGTTGACCTTCCGCCTTAGTAGGGCGAGGTGTTGTTTAGTTCACCTTCACCGGCGTCAACTAATTTATTTCTCGATGTTGATTTGTCCATCTTATCGGCATCAACCAGTCCGTCTTCACCGGCATCGACTAACCCGCATCACTTTTGCCCGCTTGCAGCCAAAATATATCGCGTCCTGAACGCTTTGATTCATCGATTGTTAGTTCAATCACGTATTCGTGAAGTCGCTGCTCGTTAATCGACTAAAGCACTTCACTATTTTTATCATTGATTAATCAATTCATCGATTGTTAGTTCAATCACGTATTCGTGAAGTCGCTGCTCGTTAATCGACTAAATCACTTCACTATTTTTGTCATTGATTAATCAATTCATCGATTGTTAAGTCAATCTCGTATTCGTGAAGTCGCTGCCCGTTAATCGGCTAAAGCACTTCACTATTTTTATCATTGAGTAATTACTTCATCGACTGTTAATTCAATCTCGTATTTGTGAAGTCGCTGCCCGTCAATCGGCTAGAGCACTTCACTATTTTTTATTTGTTAAGTCAATTAAAATAGGTTGTCAAATCAATCTCTTGTTCGTAAAGCTACTACCCCTATACGGCTATAGTACTTTAATAATTAGTCATCTCGACTTTTATCGCTAAGTTATTAAAATCAATGTCAGCCAGTGCAAGAACTCTGTATTAATTGAACATCACTATTCTCGACTCGGGGGTACGACAGAAGATCGTACCCCACCTAACCCCACCAGTTTCGAAAGTTTGACAATTCAAAGATGACTTGAAAGATTCGCCCACCAAGGACCCTGTTGTCGAAGATTCCTCCGGGGCATTCGAGCTATCTTGTTTTCAGGCTCGGGGGCAAAACCTATTTGAAGCACAGATCAAGATCGAACTCTGGCCGCAATCAGAGCCCAATCTTGGGGGCAATTGTTACAGCAGGAAATATCCTCACCTGACAAGAGATCAGATTCCCAAAGATATGCTGACCCGACAGGATCGAGGGTCTACATCAGACAATGGCATTTAATGTATTATAGGTTTACGGTTGATTGTTAGATTAATATTGTAATAAATCCATAAAATAAAGGGTTAAGACGAGTTCAGGGCCACTTTTGGGTCTTTGGGGGTGAACCTCTATAAATAGGGGGTCACCCCCTCATTGTACAGGACACACATTTCTCCTCATTTCTCATATATGCTAGAAAGCTCTCATTCGAGGGAAGAACGACTCTTCCCCCATCGTTCGTGTTCGTTTATTATTATTGTTTGTCGGGCATAACCCAAAGAGCCACATACTTTTATCCGTACGAAAATGTCTGTCAACAAAACTGTCTCAAGCAAAATCAATTCTTAAAAGTATACGTGATGGACTCTAAATGCATATCAATACGAACAACCTCAATAAATGTACTTAGAAGTTTTAAATTTATTTCAAGATCTTTCTACCGTTAAAATATGTACAAATATTTGAAATTTAAAAAAAAAAATTGTGTAAGCTAGTTTATAAAGTACCACAAATTAATATTCACTTCTTTTAAAATATTAAAACATTATTTTCAAATTATATTACGTCCCACCCAAAAGCTACCCATGAAATTTTCTTAAAAGAATTAATTCATGGATTTCAATTAATATTTAGTGTTTTTGCATGTTTCATTATTTATTTATTACAATGTAATGCAAAATTAATGTATAAAAATATTTACAGATCTACCCCTTCATTTTCTGCAAATACATAATAATACTTAAAAAAAATGTTGTGATGAAATGGTGAGTAGATTCTCGACAAAATATTAAGAATATTTTGTGTATTGTACACTATTAAATGAGTGTTTTGAAACTTAAAAATAGACATTAGAAGCACTTTTAAAAAAAAAAAAAAACTGTGTGACTCAACATTTTGTATTTAAATTCGCTCAACCCCCAATCGTTATCGCCCACCCAATTGTTCTTGTAAATATTAGAAAACCCCAAATAATTGCATGTAAGTTCTAAAATATGTCGACCAAAAAAATTCAAACAACATCCGTATATTCAATGCATAACCAACCATGGTCCCAAAACTACTCTAGGAAAAGGGCCCCAACACTATCAAAACACAAAAGTCAAAATTTTGGACAAAAATACACTTTCCATTTCGAAGGGTTCCATAAACTTTTTATTATACATCAAATATATATTTTAAATCACTTAATATAATAAAATATAATCTTTAGATTAATCATCACACATCAATATACATTGACATACTTCAGTTGAAATAAAATAAACTCAATTTTGATGACAAGCAAGAGATGGAATTGTCATATCAAAATATATTTTACATTAATAATTTTATTTGAATTTTTTAAAAATTTTGGTATCAATGAGTTTTGAACCTGAGACCTAAAGCACCACACTCCTAAATCTCAAGCCCTCACCACTAGGCCATATAATTACACATTATATTAATTGTGTGTAATATGTTTTCCCCGCAAATTAAAGCATCCCCTTTCAAAACATTAAAATATCATTCTCAAATTATAATCCAAATTTACTCTAAAATTGTCTCATGCCATCCTACTACAAATTTTCAGATGCCTCAGGTGTATTTAAATTTAAAGTTACCTGATCATCCCTATTTATTCTCTCGATATTACTATCCAAATTATTATGCTCGTTTGTTTCACATGAAATTATCTTCACCATTTTTATTATTTCATTTTATATTCTATTTTTTAGATATAACATATAAAATCTTTAAAGGATCACCATAATTACCGATGAATACAAGTTGAAACATAATATATGACCCAGAGAATTGAACTGCGTTTGTTAACGATAAAATTAAACAAATGCCCAAACTACTTTACCTCATCCCTTTGCATTTTTCACAATCATTCACCGATCACACAATTTTTTATTATATAATTACACATTATATTATTATAACATGTCAACCGAACCAACGAAAATAATATAAATATCAAGGATTAAACCCAAACCAAACATATGCACATATCATCAATATTTTTAGAATAATAATATATATAAGATGTTTATTTATATTATAATACATACATTAAGAATTAGAGAATCTAAATGGAATATGTCCAACACAAATACACATAGCAGGTGATACCTAATGCAAATGCCTACCCAACTTAATAACGATAAGGAAAATTTAAAAGAAATTCTGAATAACAATAAATTATTTAACTCGAAAGATCGACCCAGAATTAGGAAAAATAAATAGTGACATAGGAAGATATTATTGATGAATTTTCAGGCAATAAAAATTTGATGATAATAATAATCAGAAAATATCAAGAATTTCGAGTATGAGATTATTGCAGAGAGGGCAATTGCCCCTCTGTACCCACAGTTCTCGGGAGCAGAGTCTACAAAACGTATGTCCGCAGGGGATAAAAGCCGCCCCCTTATGCCTTACCATGCATACGCAACAACTGTTGTACTCTACGCCTTTCACGGCGGCGCCGGCGCCGACGTCTCGGGGCTGCTCCCCTACTTCCTCATCCATCGTGTACGCTGAACTTTCGTGACCCATCTGCCTATCGTTCTCCGCCAGCAACGCCATCAATGACGTCCTCACCGGCTGCCCCTCCGCCTCGCGGCGTTCATCGTTTTCTTCGGTAACAGATCGCCTCCTTGGTAATAATGTATTCGCTTGCTCGAATACCTCACTTGCTCCAACTGTTGCACGATTGAGATTTCTATGCGATCTCGGTCCAATTGAATCGGTTTGAGTGGACTCGGTCGAGTTGAACCGGTTTGAGTGGTGTCGAGTCGAGGATCGGTCGTGAGACGGGAATGGGACTGAAGGCGACCAGGCGCCGCCGCCGCCTCTACGGCGGAGGCGGATTTTGTGGAGCCAACTACTCCGTCCGTCTTCCCGGGCGCTGCCGAGACCGGGGGTTTGGTCCTCGCGGATAATGTCCAACAATGTCCGGTTCGATTGGTTGCGTTGCAACGGCGGCTCATCGACCGGCGGCGGAATTTCTCCTTTGTCACTGAGAACGGCGCTTAAAGTTAGACTGGAGGAGCTACGGCGACCACCGCCGCCGCTAGTCGATGACGTGCTCTGGTTGAGATTCCGATGATGATCTTCCTCCTTGATTCTCAGAAAATCTCGAAGGTTCTGCGAGTATAATCTCTCGTCATCGCCGACGACGATTTCCATTCGCCGACGGAACAAATTGAAATTCACCAACAAATTACAAATAAAAGAAGATTGTGGAACAGAAATCAATACATTTTCCTTGGGAATTTAAGGAAAGGAAGCTTCATCCATGGGCAAACGCGATGAGATTTCTCGAAATTCGAAACAAATGATTCAGCAACAAAACCCCAAAAATTAACAGAAACTCAGATCTGCGGAAAATTAATAGAAAAACAAAAGTCGACTTTACTGTGCAACGGAAAAGAGAAAAAACATAGGATCCCTTCCGTGAAAGATAAAATCAAATCAGATCTGAAATGGGAAACAGCTTTTGCAGAGGGAAAGAGAAAAGAGATTTGGATTGAGAGACAAAAATGAACAACAGTGATTTATATAAGATTAATAATTGGGAAAGGGAAGAAAAAAGCACAAGTCAAAAAAAAGACACGGAGGAGAAACAAAGTGCAGAGTAGAGTAGAGAGATAAGATGATATGATGATAATGATAAATAGCGTGAATCTTGAAGATATTAAAGGTCTTTATTTTCTTACCTATTTTATATTATACGGATAATGGGCTATAACTATTAAGGTAACTATCCAACCCAATTTAGATTATCCATTTTTAAATGATACAATTTTTATAAAAATATTGTTTATTAATACTTTTGAGTATAAAGTAATTTTTTAGGAATAATTTATTAATATTTTTTAGTATAGAATAGTTTTTTTGAAGGTTGAGTTTAAAAAAATAGTATTGCTTTTTACCATTTTAGGAAATGAGTAAACAAAAAAAAAACCTTCATAAACAAAATTGGGACGGAGGGAGTATAATGTAAATATAATACTACATATGAGAGTAAGTCTTATATGATATCGTTTTACGGTATGAGACAATGAAAATGAGTATAATTAGAGCATTCTTATTAACATTTTGGTAGGAGTGAGTGTTAATTTGTATTGTCTCATGTCGAGATCATTTCATACAAGTTTTTCCTACAAGTGATGTGATGTGATAGAAGATAAAAATATGATATTATATAGATAAAATACATATTATTAATGTGTAAGAAGAAATAAAAAGTGGTAATATGATATTGTATTTCATTTAAAAAAATAAAAAGAATGAGAAATAAATAGATAGACAAATGAAATGACAAAATGAGGAGTAAATAGAGAATTTTTATTTTTTTTCCAAATACTCTAAATCAAATAACAATAAATTGAGTTGGATTCCAATGGTCGGAAAATTTCAATTTATTTTATTTATAATTTTTCGAAAGAGAAAAATACGAAAATATTTGAATCAACAAATATTAATATACAAAAACACAAAAGAAAGTTTGGAGGGGACGACCAAGAGAAATTATTGTTGAGTAAGACTTTGCAAGAGAAATTAACTCGTGAATTCGGTGACGGATTTAGAAAATCGAAACATAATGTGAACAAATATGAGGATTATAAAACTAAATTTACGTATGAGAACTTTAAAACTTGAAGATATAAAATATTTAAACTTGCATTAAGAAAAAGTCTTTTTAGAAAACAATAATCAACTCTTGAGCATCCCTCTAATGGCTTGTTCAACATAACTTGAATTCATTTAATAATATATAAATTTAAAAATATTATTATTCTTATAAACTAAACATCATACTCCCTCCGTCCCTGTTTGACTGTGTGCGAAGTTTAATGCGAAAGTTAAATTTTAATATTTAAATGAATAAAGTTGTATTGAGAATAATGAATGATGAATAAAATAGTATTTAAATGAATGAAGACAAATCACTTTTATTTTTATTTTAGTGATGGAAAAAAAAATTGGGACAGACCTTTTTGACAAATGGGCAAATAAAATTGGGACGGAGGGAGTAACATTTTATATGCACCCACACAATAAAGTATATAAATAAATTGGAGTATAGTATTAGTTTATAAATATGTTAATATTATTAAATAAATTAATGTATTGGATGAATGTATTGATTTAGTTTCGTACTTTTTACAAATTTTACAAGAAACTTACTCTTAAAATAAATATAGTTTACAAACTAATTTATCAAATTAAAATAAATTTTTTATTTCCATTCAAATTTTAATAAGCATTCCTCTGTGTCGAATGAACTTGCACTAAATTTTTTGCCGCACAAATTGAAAGATTTATTTTATGTCAAAATTAATGCAAGTTGCGCAGGGTATTTTCGCCCTTCGAAGTTCGAAGACAAATGTGATTTTAACTAAATCAACAATGCAACAATCCTCTTCAAACGATAATATTATTAAATATGCAAGTTATTTTTTAGTGAATTAAAATTGTTGCAAATTAATCCAGGATTGAGGTACTATTGCGAGAAAATGTAATGTAATGTAATGAGGTTTTATATACATTTGTATTGATCTTCGCTATGACGAGGAATATTAATAAGTGGAACAATCTTTAAAATAATAAAAAGTAATAATAATTAATTAAGTTCAGTTTTGGCTTGACAAATGGAACCCTGGAAAAAAAAAAAAGGGCTAGCTGGCAGGAATATGCATGATTCAAACATATTATTGTATAAAATTAATACTACACACATATAGTCAAGAATAAGAATTTTTATCTTCACGAACTTATGAGTATTGCCGAGGCGAAATCAACCCACACCTAACCTAACTCAATTTATTCTGATAATTTTTTGAATTTTCTATTATGATAATTAGATATAAGTTGTTATAACAAATTTTTATTTTACTTATTTGAAGCACCTTCTTATAAAATATTTTTTCACATAAAAAATATATCTAAATAGATAAATATTAAAAAATTCGCAAATTCTAAGAAGGTCAAACTGATTTAAAAAAGAAAACGCCCAAAGATTTTTTTCAAAACTTTCGCTCCCAAATTGTGTTACTATATGAACAAATTATCAGTCCTTAAAGAAAAATAACTTTTTGTACTTTAAAGTTGTGGGAGAAAATTTAAAATACCCACTTACATAAACTTAAAATTTATTTATCCACATCAAATGTAAAAACTCTTTTTTACCCTCTTTGACATAAAAATACTTTAATAACCTTCTATAAAATAATTTATTCTATCCACATTAGCTCACCATTACCTAAAAATTTAATTTACATCTTGCTTTCATTTTATTCATTGAATAATTAATTATTATTTTTAATTTGGTGATTATAATAATTTTATCCATTGTTGATAAATTTAGAAATTAATAATTATTTATATATTTTTACTAATTAATAATTACACATGATTTCAGACTATTAGCAATAAAATTAATGAGAAAATGAACATATTAATAGAGGTGTTGTGGGAGTAGGGGTGGGGTGGGTATCTAGTGGGGGACCACCTCAACTTTTAAAAAATTATTCTACCTATTTTGAGGGGTATTTATATCTCAAATATATCAAAAAGGTGAAAGTGGGTAGAATAAATTGATTTCATGCAAAGTGAGTAAAATAAATTATTATAAGTTGAAAGTTGCTATTTTGTGGTATTCCCACTTGAAGTAACTATAATGACAAATATGTGGGACAAAATAGCCACTTTCAACTTGTAATAATTTATTTTGCCCACTTTGCATGAAATCAATTTATTATACCCACTTTCACATTTTTGATATATTTGAGACATAAATACCCCTCAAAATGGGTAGAATAAATTTTTACAAGTTGAGGTGGTCCCCCACTAGATACTCATCCCAACCCTACTCCCACAATACCTCTATTAATATGTTCATTTTCTCATTAATTTTAGTACTAATAGTGTGAAAATCATGTGTAATTATTAATTAGTAAAAATATATAAATAATTATTAATTTTAGTACTTATATATATATATATATATATATTGTGTGTGTGTAAATCATTTGTTCAGGTTAAATCACTTTAAAGGAAATGCTAATATCAACTATTGAAAAATTGGTTAGAGAGGTAATATAGGAATTGAAATTAAAAGTGTCTTATCCTTGATTATTAAACTGTAATAGTATGCATGCATAATAGTGATAGTCAATATGTATAATTGTGATAGTGTGTATATATAAGTATAATAGATATACATGAGAAAATCAAGTTACTGTGTTCAATAAGTTTTTGTCGAATATTAATAGGGGTGTTGAGTTTTGTTTAGATATGCCTTTTGTTTTACCCAATATTTTAAATAAAAAATTAAAATTAAAATTTGTTGTTTAGTTAGTCGCAAAACAACCTTTAAGATAGAACAAAGTAAATGATCATTTTTTAGATTTTTATTTTTTCAGAATCGCTTATGCGCTTTTTAAAATAAATTTAATAGAAATAAATACACTTTTGAAGACCTATATATTTATTTTACTAGGTTTAATTTAGTAATGATGACATTCATTTTCAATAAAATATTAATTATTGTAAATGTAATTACTAAAGTTTAGTTGTGTTGACTATTTACAGTATTTTATATGTCCACACAATTTAATCGGGATTCATTCACGCTAAATCTACTTTTTAATTGTAATAATTAAATATTAAATTATTCCTTAATATTTTCTAATAGATATTCTCTTGACATATTTAACTAGACAAAATATAAAGTGAAAATAGTTTATATATGAATCATTAAAGTATATTAGTTGTTTAGTGTAACCAGCTAATACTCTTTTGTAAAACCAACACATAACCTTCAATTAAAACTACTAATACTCTTTAGTGAAAACATATTAATTTGCTAAAAGTAAGCTATATTCATATAACATAAGAATAACATAACATTAAATATCAAAACAATATTATATCTTCCAATCAGATCAATAGATGTGGTGTATAATATTTGTGGCCGGTGTGATAATAACCATTGATAGAAAATATACATTATCCTAGAGAAAAAATAAACCTGAGTTATCATAACGGTAACAATCTTTAATAAGTACGCATTTAGTAAAAATGAATTATATTATATATAAAAAGAAATACAATGCAACTTTAAATATCATTACGATTATATCTTCCAGTTTGATCAATTGATCTATTTTTTTAAACGACAATAGATATAAAATATTATTCTAAGGGGGAAAAAAAACTCATGTTACCATAATTAACTTTTAAGCCTAGGAAAAATTGTTAAATACATTATATAGAATCTTTTATTATATTATTTATAATAATATGAAACATCAACATCTAATGTAAACAAATATATATAATTGTTTCTAGATAAGCTGGGGGTTTAATTAACGTACGTCATTTAGGAAGGATGTGTTATTCAAATTTGTCTAATACTCTCTCCGTTACAAATAAAACTATATTTTCATCTCCATTTCCATTTGAGGATTTCTCTTATCTATGGTGAACAAGTCTTTATTATGGCTTAGGTTGGTTCCATCAACTCCTACTGAATGTGTAATCATAGCAGGTTATATAAGCAAGTTAGAAAGAAGTATATTTAATAAACATATTTACACTTAAATTTTTAGTTATAAAGTCTACTTATACCTATTATATTTATTTTATTTTGTATATTTTTTTTGTTGGAAAAAAGTATATACAATTTTATTAATTTTTAATCATTGAAGAGTAGTTAGAGGAACTAAATCAGAAGTAGTGGATGCGTGGGCCACTTTTTTCATGGGGTCTACAAGGGTAGAGAGAGTTATGTGCAAATGGGATGAAACACACAGTTTTAGATAGGGAGGTATAATGATGTTTTATTTTTTATCTGATACCATATAATGGTGAATATCTTTTTCACCATGAAAAATTCTTAAGAGGCTTACAATATTGTTATTGTGTAGTAGATAATTGGATAAAGGTGTTAGAATATTTTTGTCCTAAGGATGTTTCTCTAGATTTTGATAATGTCAAAACATATATTCTTGTGAAAACTAACATTGCAGGTACATAAAGAAATGAAGAATTTAAGAGATGGAAAGTCTACATCTGCAAGATTGGATAAAGACTCTACAATTAATTCAAGACAAGTCTACATCTGTAAAGTTGAAGACAAGTCCACAGCCGAGAAGGCTACATCTGCAGAGTTAAGGACTGCAAGTTATAAACTTGAGATTAGTAGGACTAATTAAGTGTAGTACAAACTATACATTCACCTACTTAGTTTGAAATGTCTCACAGTTTATCAGAGCTAATTATTAGCCAGTAGAAACAAGTATCTTAGTGATTAAAAGCTCTTTGAGCAGTCATCACTAAAAGACAACTTGTACTACTTCAAGTACTAAGTTAAATGACAAGAAACTTTTATTAGCTGAAGTCAAAGCTGAAGGAGAAGCTATTTCAAGTTATTTTGAATCCCTCCAACGGCTAGAGGACCCCTCAAGACTCCTATAAATAAGAGAAGAGACCTCAGAGGAACAAAAACAACAACCTCAAGCATTCGAGCAAAACTTACACCAAGTCTACAGTTCGCAAAAGTCTACAGCCCTACCAGTTAGAATTTTAGGACTTAGAGGATAGGAACTTGAGTTGTATTTCAGTTTGTTTGTTGTTCCTTTACTAATATATACCCTTGTAAATCTACTTAGTGTAGAGATCATTCTTAGTGAGTGTATTGTTCTGAGTAAAAGAGAGAAAGAAAGTAGTTCTGAGTGAAAATGTGTTTTCTACTTAGATTAGAGTAAACTAAGTGAATATTCTAAGTCTAAAGGGGAACAATCTTGTGTCTTTGTGATACGGTTCTTAGTGAATTTGACACCTTTGTGGTGTAACAGTGGATGTAGGAGGATTTCAACACCTCTGAACCACTATAAATCTCTATCTCTCTTTATTTAATTTGTGCATCATTTATACTTATATTATTTATGTGCTTTGTGCTTCATTCATATTTTTTCATCATCTGGTCATTTGATTTTTCACTTCACGCACTTGTTTATTTCCGCTGCACACAATGTTAAAATACTCAAAAGTATTACAACACTAACTTTGATAACTTTGATAAGTGTTTGAAATCCACAGACTTTGAATTTCATAAGTCTGCAGCTGCAAGCTTTAGTTTTTCAACTCTACAACTGCAGAGTTCAAAACTGCATAGTTTTGTTAAAGTTTGTTTTTAAAATCAGTTTTTAAAAACCAAGGTCTATTCACCCTCCCCCCCTCTAGACCTTGGTACACCCTTTGGGACCAACAAGTGGCATCAGAGCAGTTGGCTTGCCAATGCTTTGACCAAGTTTTCAAAAAGTTTTCAAGCCAGATCCAAAAGTGTTTTTGAAAAATCACATCTGCATTTATCTATGGCTCCTAAAATGATGAAATCTAAAGTGCCTATGTTTTCTACAGATCAATATGATGATTGGAAGATCTGAATGCAAGTTCACTTATATGCTATGAATGATGAAATGTGGTCCATAATTGACGATGGTCCAATTGTGATAGAAAATGCCAACACTGCAGGAGATCAGACCGATTTAGCCCAAATTATTCCAAAGCCCAAGAAGGAGTGGACATATGAAGACAAGAGGAGAGCAAACCTCGACAATGTTGCAAGGAACACTATTTATCACTCTCTGGATAAAATTGTGTTCAACAAGATAAAAAGTTGCAAAACTGCAAAAGAGATATGGGAGAAACTTGAGATGATCTGTGAATGGACTGATCAAATTAAATAGAACAAGCTCATGATAGCTATCCAAAAATTTGAGAACTTCAAGATGAAATCTGGAGAAACTCTTGAGAAATTTGATTCAAGATTCATTGAGATACTCAATGAGCTTGAACTACTCGGAAAAGAGTACTCACAAAGGGAAAAAAACATGAAAGTTCTAAGAGCCCTACCTTCGGAGTGGGACATGGAAGTGGTTGCCATGAGAGAATCTAAGGATCTATCCAAAGTATATACATTTGAATTATTTTCTGATCTTAAAGCCTTTGAATTTGATATTGACAGGAGAAAAGACAAGGACTCATCCAGTTCTTTAACTGAAAAGGATTCTTCCAGTGATACGATTCACTTGCTCCAAAAAGGTTTTGAATGACTGCTTCACATAAGAAGTGATTATGATGAACTCTTAATAGAAAATCAGAAGCTAAAACAAAGAATTGAGGAATTGCTTGTTGAAACTTGTGAAAACAAGCACAAGCTGTCCTCAATGAAGACTTGCAAGAAGAATTTGATTACTTAAAGATGAGTCATGAAGAACTTTTTGAAGAAGCTACCTGCAGAATTGCTGACTGCATAGATCTTAAGAATGAAGTTGCAAAGAAAGACAACATTATTCAAAATGTTGAGGCTGAGAGAGATTATTTCATAAAAAGATTGGATTGCTATGGTAGATCTTCTAGAAAGTTAAAAACAATGCTTTTACAACAAAGACCCTCTGGAGATATGACAGGCATTGGCTATAACCCATGTGATTGGATGGAATATCTTGAAAAATATGTTCCTACCTTTGTAAAACAACAAGAATTCGAGAGAGAAGCATTCTACTACAAGAACTTGAGGAACCAACTGTCCAAAGATTAGTAAAATATATATCTGATGAGAAACAAAAGAAGATTATTGACATTATTTATGGAAAGGATGAAAGTAACAAACATCTAGAGGAAAAGATCAACCTGTATACTGATAAGATCAAATCAATCTGTAAAGAAGAAACTTAGAGTCAAACTTTACAGACAACAACTGTGCAGCCGGAAGCAGCTGTAGAATTCAAATGGAAAGAAAATTTTAACAAATTCTGGAATGGAAAGAAGTCTACAGATGACAAGAAAGTTGCTCAGAAAGTTCCATACAAGAAAGGCAAAAGACCAACTATTGTAAAACCAACTTGGGTGGTTAAGAATGTCACTGGAGGAGATCCAAATCTCTGGATACCTAGAAACTAATCTTTCATCTATTGTAGGGACATTTGACAGCCACTCCAAAAGAGATATGGTACATTGATAGTGGTTGTGCAAGACATATGACAAGTAATAAAGAAGCACTTTCCAACCTTAGAGAACTAAATGAACCAAGAGTAGTTTTTGGTGATAATGCCAGTGGAACTGCCAAAGGTTCAGGTTCAATAAGAAGAGGAAATGTTCAGATCAATGATGTATATCTTGTGGATGGATTGAAGCATAATTTGCTTAGTGTAAGTCAATTTTGTGACAAAGGCTACATTGTAGACTTTACACCTAATTCTTGTATGATCAAAGATGTTGAAACCAAACAAGTCAAAATTTGTGGTACTAGAAAAGGAAATGTGTATATAGTCGAATGGAGCTCAGCTGGAGAAAATGTTTGCTTTATTGCCAACAACTCTACAGACTAAATCACATAAATTTCAAAACCATGAATGATCTTGTGAAAAATAAACCTGTAAGAGGTCTACCAGAGACAAAATTTAAGAAAGACCATCTTTGTGATGCATGCTAAAAGGGTAAGCAAAAAAAGAAGACTTTTAAGAATAAGATCTTTGATGGCTCAAACAAGATACTAGAACTGCTTCATATGGATCTTTTTGGACCAATAAAACCAGTTAGTATTAGTGGAAAAAAGTATACTCTAATAGTTGTAGATGATTACTCAAGATTCACATGGACTGTGTTCCTAAGGAAAAATAGTGAGACTCTACAGAGACTGCCTGAACTCATGAGAAAAATTCAAAATGAGAAAGGTTTGAAGATTGTAAAAATCAGATCTGATAGAGGAACTGAATTTACAAACCAAGTTATTGAGGAGTTTTGTTCTCTCCATGGAATTCATCATAAATACTCTGCAGCCAGGACACCTCAACAAAATGGTGTGGCTGAAAGGAAGAATAAAACTCTGAAAGAAGTTGTTAGAACCATGTTAGTAGAAGCTCATTTACCTAAAAGGTTTTGGGCTGAAGCTACCAACACTGCTTGTTACACACAAAACAGATGCTTAATCAATAAGACACATTCAAAGACCCCTTATGAATTGTGGAAAGGTTTTAGTCCAAATATATCTTATTTTCATATTTTTGGATGCAAATGCTACATTTTGAATAATGGGAAAGACTATCTAAAAACATTTGATCCTAAAGCAGATGAAGGATTCTTTCTTGGATATTCAATAGTAAGCAAAGCATTTAGAGTATTTAATAAGAGAACTATGCTTGTGGAAGAATCTACACACGCTGTGTTTGATGAACCGCATATTGCAGACAGAGAAAATCAAAAGATCATTAAAGATCTGCAGAAAGGAGAAAACTCTACAGATAGAACTCTACAGCCATATGTAACAGTTGAAATTCCAGTAGGAGTAACTGAACAAGGCAATAGAGAATCTTCTAAAGAGTTACCTAGGACTGAGGAACACTTGAATGAAATATGTCAAGACAATCAAGGTAATATTCCTACAGTGGAAGAGTTGACTGAAGAGTTAAATGAATCTACAGTTAATGACTCTACAACTGGACAGAATATTATCCATGACCCTTTGAATATGAAATGGCTTAAAAACCATCCCCCTGAACAAGTTATTGGAGAAGTTACTGATAAGGTAAAGACTAGAAGACAACAGCATGAAGCTATGTTTGCAAGCTTTCTATCACAAATAGAACCTTCAAATATAGAAGAAACTCTTATGGATGTCAACTGGATACTTGCCATGCAAGATGAACTGAATGGATTTGAAAGAAATCAAGGGGAATTAGTTCCCAGACCAAGGCTCCAAAAAGTAATTGGTACAAGATGGGCATTCAAGAACAAGCTTGATGAAGAAGGTGTTGTTACAAGAAATAAGGTCAGACTTGTAGCACAAGGATACTATCAAGCTGAGGGAATTGATTTTGATGAATCATTTGCACCAGTTGCAAGATTAGAGGCAATTAGGATATTTTTAGCCTATGCTGCTCATATGAAATTTACTGTATACCAAATGGATGTAAAGAGTGCATTTTTTAATGGACTTTTGTCAAAAGAAGTTTATGTAGAGAGCAACCTCCTGGTTTTGAAGACTCTACAGACGGAGACAAAGTCTACTAACTAAGAAAAGCTTTATATGGATTAAAGCAAGCCCCCAGAGCATGGTATGATACTCGATGTGATCATTTAATCAAGAATGGTTTTAAGAAAGGAACGGTGGATAAGACCCTATTTAGACTCAAACATGGTGAAGACATCTTACTAGTTCAGATTTATGTTGATGACATTATTTTTGGATCAACTAATGAAGAACTATGTGGGAAATTTTCACATCTTATGCAAGAAAAGTTTGAGATGAGCATGATGGGAAATCTAAATTTCTTTTTGGGATTGCAAGTAAAGCAAATGGATAAGGGAATTTTTATAAGTCAGGCCAAATACACTCAAGAACTGATTAAAAAGTTTGGAATGAGTTGTCCTAAGCCTACATTTATTCCTATGTCTCAATCAACCCTGTTGGATAAAGATGAAAATGGAAAGAGTGTGGATGTTACATTGTATAGAAGATTGATTGGATCTTTGCTATACCTTACAGCTAGCAGACCAGATATCATGTTTGTTGTGGGTGTATGTGCTAGATTCCAAGTCAACCCCAAGGAATCACACTTGAATGTTGTGAAAAAGATAATCAAGTACATCAAGTCTACCCAAAATCTTGGATCATGGTATTCAAAAGAGGGTGGAATAGAACTGAAAGGTTACACAGATTCAGACTTTGCTGGATGCAAAGTTGACAGGAAAAGTACTAGTGGGATATGTCAATTTCTTGGACAAAGATTAGTCTCTTGGCATAGCAAGAAACAAAATTCCATTGCACTATCTACAGCTGAAGCAGAGTATATAGCTGCAGGAAGCTGTTGTGCTCAAATTTTGTGGATGCAATACCAATTGAAGGATTATGATATTGAGTCAAAGAACACCACTATATTCTATGATAATACAAGTGTTGCTATCACACATAACCCTATTCTTCACTCAAGATCAAAGCATATTGATGTGAGACATCTCTTTATTAGAGATCATATTGAGATGAAAGATATCAAAATGGAAAAGATCCATACAGATCTTAATCTTGCAGATATCTTTACCAAGCCCCTATGTGAATCAAGATTCTCTACCTTGAGAGGTGAACTAGGAATGTTAGAGTTATGAGGAAATCACTCAGGAATGAAGTACACAGTTAAAAATTCTCAATAGAAAGTAAAAAAGTTATGATAAGTTATTCAAATGTAAGCTTAAAGTATGCAAATGCAGACTTAAGTTTACAGATGCAGACTTTAACTAACTGCAGACTACTCTAACTGAAGAGTTCTAACTGCAAACTTCAAACTGTAGATTTAACCTTTGACTTGTACATTCTTAGACATTAATTGCGTACACTACTAAATTCCAAATACTTGTACTTGACTGTACACAGAATTTTGGATTTTATTATTCCAGGTTTTAATTGATAAAATCGTACTGGACAGTGTACATTTATATATTGACTTTCAAAATTGGATTTTATTTACTCCACTTCTAAGCCGTTGATCTTTTAAGTGAATAAATATTCCAAACATTTTAGACCGTTGATTTCCAAAATTATAGGAAAAATAGTTGCCAACGTTAACATTTTCCTTGAGCTTTGTGCATATATAAATACGACACTTGGTTCAATATTGGTTCAATTTTCATTCTTGCTTTTACACCTTTCATATTCTAAGTTGCAAACCTTGAACCAAAACTTTGTTCAATTCTAAAAACATCAAGAAATCATGAAGATACTCTTCGGATCTTTGTTTGATTTCAACGCTCTAATAGACGCCCTAGATAAGTCTGAAGTTATGGCTCACATATTCAGACGCATCAAGACCCAAGGTCTGGAATACATTTTGACAAATAAGCCCGAAGGATATGTGATGTGTTGCCCCAAAAATTCTACGAAACTGCTTCGTATACGGAAGAGAAAAACTACATCACCGCTTTTATTGACGGAGTTCACGTGAAGATCATCATTGGTGTGATAAGTGAAGCTTTGAAGATTCCTTATGGAGGACTTCACTTCACAAAGTTCAATTTTAAGAATGAAGATATCATCTACTACAACAAGTTCTCAGGAGGATCAGATTTGCCTGAAGATTGGAGTAGACACTTCAAGAAGAACAAGTTGTCAAAGGAATATGTCTACCTCTATGAAGTCATGGACAAAGCTCTACTCAACAGGACTGGAAGCCATGATGATGGTCCTGAGATAGCTTGGGAATTAATGATTGCTTTTGATAAAGGATTGAAGGTAGATGTAAGCTCGTTGATTTTTAATAGAATTGCTTATAATGTGTCAAAACCTGGCAAGACTAAAGGATTTGGACTATTTTTGAACTATATCTTGAAACACCTGGGCATTCCATTGTTTCAAACTCGAGGTCTTGTACCCATATTTGTACACAGGATTATTGGGTTAGGAAAGTTCAAAAGAGGTGTTGCAGATGCACCATTGAGTGCTAAGAAGAAGCAAAAGAAGTCCAAAGCTGCTGAAACCTCAAAACCACCAGTTGTTCACCAATATAAGTCTAAAGCTAAGAGAAAGCTTGAGCTCGTTGATGAAGATGAAGATGATACAATAATTCTCAACAACAAGGAGATTTCGAAAGAGATGCGGAGAAAAAGAAGACATTCTAAGGAAGCTATGGAGTCTACAGCTCAGATGACTAAGTCTACAAATGCAGACTTAGAAACTGCAGCTGAGACTGATGTAGGAAAGGAAATCATTGTTAAGGAAACTCAAGATATAACAATTTCAATATCTGCAGATTTGACAGGACAAGATGTTACAAAGAGAGTGGAAGAGTTGTTATTGGAAGAAGGATCTGCAGACATGGATTTAGAAGATGAGCAACTGTCTGCAGAGCATGTGCAACAACTGCAGAGATATGAGAAGTGGAGAGATCTGAGAAACAAACTGGAGATTCTTAAGAAGAAAGAACAAGAGGAACTTTTATGGATTCAAGAGTGGAGCAATACTTCAAACATTGAAGAACTCTTGGACAACAAATTTTTCTTCAAGATGATTGTTGAATTGAAGAAAAATTAGATTTTAAAGAGAAAAACCCTTGAAGCCAAGAAGGGAAAAGGAAAGGAAGTGATATTTGAACACCCAAGAGGAAAACCTTTGAGCAAAGCTGCAGCTTAAGCTTTGAGAGTAGTTTTAGCCAACGAACCAGATGATAAAGCTATAATCCCTGGAGTGGAACTACTATCTGCAACAGAAGAAGAAGAAAGCTCAGATGAGGAAGACATACCTCATGATGGAGATGTTGGTGGAAGCTCAGTTGTACCACCAAGTCCACCTATGGAAGATTTATCTAATCTCAACACCTTAGTAGAAGGAGTGCAGATTGCTGCCCAAACTGGATTATTGAATGAGAAAGACACTGAGGAGAATGATGAGGACGTAGATAAAGAAAAAGATATCAAAGATGGAGATGTTGATACTGAGAAAGCTAATAAATCTCCATGTAAGCCTGAAGACCTGAAAAAGGGAGGAGATGATGATAATGATGATGATGCTGGAAATGGTGGTTTACCACCCCAAGGAGGACAAAGTTTTGCAAATTTATCACTTGAATCAAAAGCAAGTGAGGCAGAGTCTACAGAAAAGACTGCTCAGGAATCTGCAGATGGGACTCAGCAGCTGTTGTCTACTGGCAATTTGGGTAAGGACTTTGAAACTTTTAAAGCCCAATCTGCCTTTATTGTTTTAGACACTGCTGACCCATCTACACCTTTAGGTGAAGAGACCATGACAGAGAAGGATTTTGATGACTATTTAAAGGAATTGGCTACACCAGATGTGCCTACTCCTTTAACCCTGAAAAGGAAGACCCCTGCCCCTCCCCAGACTGATTCTAAGAGACATAAAATTGTTGAAGAAAAAGGAAATTCTAAGATTGTGCTAAGAACCTCTGAAGGTGAAGAGGAGGATATTCTTGAAGATGAAGAGATTATGCACAGTGAAGAAATCCTGAAGAAAGTTACAGTTATTGAAACCACAAAGGAGGAATTGTCTAAGAATGTTAAGGATAAAGTGGGGAGAATTCTAGAGAATATAATTTCTAAGAAGATCAAAGATGGAATGTAAGACACACTGACCAAGCTCTTTGACAAAGCAAAGGAAGAAAAACTACAAATTCAAGCAAAGTTCAAAGAATCCATTGAGAACCTTGTGAATGTGCACTTGGTAATGAAGAAAGAGCTACAACAAAAGGATGAGATGATTGCTGACTTGAACAAGACCCTTGAAAAAGTTCTGGATGATAACAAGCTCATCAAAGATGCTTTTGATGGAATTAATAAGAACATCAGTTCTCTAGCTATAAATTCCAATCAGATGGAATCCAGCCTAACTGCAAAGATGGATACCCTTCTAGGATAGTTTGTTGATGGCAAAAAGGGGAAAGATGCTAGTATATCCATGGAGTTAGTGGAGAAGCCAGATGAGAATCAAACTTTTGATAAAACCCTTATCAACATTCAAAATCTTCAAGGAAGCTTTGAGAAGGAATTGAATCAAGCATTCACTATCGGATTGAGTAGTTTTGAGAAACCTGTAGGAAATGTGTCCTTACTTGCAACGCCGCAAGAGAAGCCTCGAGGACAATTTCATAGAAGAAGAATTATCAAACTCCCACAAAGTTAGAAATATATTGGTAAATGGGAAGCTAAGGTGATTCGGAAGAGAGAAGCTAAATTGCAAGCTTCTAGAGTACAAGAGAGGACTATTCAACTTGTTTCTGCATTTACTCAAAAACTATTGGGAACTATTCAGAGTGAAGACTATGAGAATTCTACAGTAGAGAGAGACATAGTGCCTGCAGACCTGGTTTCGGCAGTTGAGGTGAAGCCTGCAGCTTAAGTGGTAGAGGAGTCTGCAACCATTATTGCTGAGGAAGATGAGAGTATGGTAGAAAGGACCAAGAATTTGGTGGAAGAGTTTAAGAAGATTGGTCCCCTAAATCCATTACTCAAGAAGCTTTCAAGTCTTTCGGACAGATTCAAACTCTTTAAGACCCTGAAAGGACAAGGAACTCTTTACTCAGGTGACAATGCTAAGTTGCTCAACAAGATAGGAGGTGGAGATCAAAGGAAGCAAGCTGTAAAGAAGAAGAAGCCTAAAGACTTGTCACCTAGATCCAGAGCAAGAAAGGAAGAGGAAGAAGCTGAGAGTGCTAGGATCGAATTCGAGATGTTAAAAGCCTATGACGAGGAAGACATGAAGAATGCTGCATTGATTGCCCAAGGGATCATTCCAGAGAGTCCAGAGAGGAATGATTCTGATGAAGAAGATGTTGATCCTAAACACAGAAGGATGTAAGATGGTTGATATTTAGTCTGATTTAGGAAGAATTGTAATAGATTTCTAGACTTGTAATGATCTTGCAGAAGAATATAATTCTCCCTATATCATGTGATTTTTGTTTATCTCTTTATGCAATTTTAGTCTTTCAATATTTTGTTTGAAGGTTTTGCCATCATCAAAATAAGGGGAAATTGTTAGGATATTTTGTCCTAAGGATGTTTCTCTAGATTTTGATAATGTCAAAACATATATTCTTGTGAAAACTAACATTGCAGATACATAAAGAAATGAAGAATTTAAGAGATGGAAAGTCTACATCTGCAAGATTGGATAAAGACTCTACAATTAATTCAAGACAAGTCTACATCTGTAAAGTTGAAGACAAGTCCACAGCCGAGAAGTTTACATCTGCAGAGTTAAGGACTGCAAGTTATAAACTTGAGATTAGTAGGACTAATTAAGTGTAGTACAAACTATACATTCACCTACTTAGTTTGAAATGTCTCACAGTTTATCAGAGCCAATTACTAGCCAGTAGAAACAAGTGTCTCAGTGATTAAAAGCTCTTTGAGCAGTCATCACTAAAAGACAACTTGTACTACTTCAAGTACTAAACTAAATGACAAGAAGCTTTTATTAGCTGAAGGAGAAGTTATTTCAAATTATTTTGAATCCCTCCAACGGCTAGAGGACCCCTCAAGACTCCTATAAATAGGAGAGGAGACCTCAGAGGAACAAAAACAACAACCTCAAGCATTCGAGCAAAACTTACACCAAGTATACAGTTCTCAAAAGTCTACAGCCCTACCAATTAGAATTTTAGGACTTAGAGGATAGGAACTTGAGTTGTATTTCAGTTTGTTTGTTGTTCCTTTACTAATATATACCCTTGTAAATCTACTTAGTGTAGAGATCATTCTTAGTGAGTGTATTGTTCTGAGTGAAAGAGAGAAAGAAAGTATTCTGAGTGAAAGTGTGTTTTCTACTTAGATTAGAGAAAACTGAGTGAATATACTTAGTCTAAGGGGGAACAATCTTGTGTCTTTGTGATACGGTTCTTAGTGAATTTGGCACCTTTGTGGTGTAACAGTGGATGTAGGAGGATTTCAACACCTCTGAACCACTATAAATCTCTATCTCTCTTTATTTAATTTGTGCATAATTAATACTTATATTATTTATGTGCTTTGTGCTTCATTCATATTTTTTTCATCATCTGGTCATTTGATTTTTCACTTCACGCACTTGTTTATTTCCGTTGCACACATTGTTAAAATACTCAAAAGTATTACAACACTAACTTTGATAACTTTGATAAGTGTTTGAAACCGACATACTTTGAATTTCATAAGTCTGCAGCTGCAAGCTTTAGTTTTTCAACTCTACAGCTGCAGAGTTCAAAACTGCATAGTTTTGTTAAAGTTTATTTTAAATCAGTTTTTAAAAACCAAGGTCTATTCACTCCCCCTCTAGACCTTGGTACACCCTTTGGGACCAACAAAAAGACATAATTTTTTAAAGTTATAGGACGAAATTCAAAATGTCAAAGTTAACAGGACGAAAACCAAAGTCAACTAAAGTTTAAGGACATAAAAGTGTATTTTTCCTACATGTGACAACACATATATTTACATCCATACTTTTATATAATTCACTCATTTTTTTCTAATATCATTTTTGTGGTTGTCATTTGTATTTAGGTGGGGGCGTATGATGTGTGGATGTATTTAAGAATTTCTAATATAGGGGGTATACATATTTAAAGATATGCTTATTCAAGGTTTAATATAGTTGTACGAGATTAAAGAATATGATTATACTATCTTTAAAATCGTGGTGTAGGGCTAATAACTATTTTGAGAAAACATTAAATTATTTAGCGGATGATATATGATCGAGTCAAAGAAGATTATTTAATTACTTATTTTCAATTTAAACTTTTGAATTCAAATTCATATTAATTAACTTACTTTCTACTTTGCATCTTATCAATAGACTTAGTTCTAATTATTGAGGATTTGAAAATGAGAAATTACTTCAACCGAATGACAACACATTAATTAGATATTCTTCCATGTCTGTATCAAATCAATAATTGATATGAGTTGGTGTTAATAAGCTAATACGCGAGGAGTTGCAATAGATCGTACACTGTTGAGAAATTAAATAAACAAACTTGAGTTCAATAGATCGTACAATAATTGATATCAGTTGGAAGAATATTTGAAGTTGTGTTGAATAAATGAGGTATTTTCTTCAAGTAACGTGAGGTTTGAAAATGGAAATCCATGTGTTAATTCAAGCAATAGTGAAGTTGCTGAATTTTCTAATTGAATTCTAAAAGTTGGTGATGACAATCTTGGAGATTGCAGGGATGATTTTGCTAATATTGAGCTTACATCGAAAAAATTTGATTTATGATTATGTTGATCTTATTCTGGCTATTATTAAAATTATTTATTCTTCTGTGAAACATATACTATGCACACATAAATACTTTAAAGATACATGCATCTACACATAGAGATGTGGATTGTATCAGTGAGAAGATTACTTCTATTAATCCTAGAGATACAAAAGTTTATTTGACTTCTAATAGTGTTTGCCAAACAGATTAGCTTTGGAATCTTAGTCCTTTGTTCATCAACATACACCTCTTAGGCTGGTAGTTGAACCACCTTTTGACAATGCTGTTCGTCATCAACGGCTTGACAGAATTTCATGTCTGGTCCCGGGCTCTTAAAATATGTTCGCCTATAAGTTGTTCGTCGGATTATTTGCTCGTCATTTTATACATTCCCCAGATTGATTAGCGCACACCCACCTAGATCTTTCTTGCTAATTATTTAATTCTTGTTCGCACCTCAATGGATGATGTTCGCCTATCAACAGAGAGGTTGGGTAAGGCGAGCAAGGACGTGGCCCCACCCCGAGGTCCAAAAGATATTACTCTCTTGGGCTGGGACGAACGGAAGTTTGCCGAGTAAGTACTTACTCTATTCTGCCGAACAAGTTTTGCATTTTGCTCCCACAAATTTTCTTAAGTCTTGATCAATTTCTTGTTCGTAGATACCGGGCCGACGACCACCCTGGACGAGCAAGTGTTGTTCATCAGTACGCTTGCTCGAAGACTCCCGTTAACATAAGGGAGATTCCAGGCGATCATGTTCACCGGGCAATCGAGTTGATCGCCTGGTCCTGGACACGACCCATGGAGAAAACCATCTCCATGCAGGGGCTAGCGGACAACTTCCATTTGTCCATGATGCACCATGCAAACGGCCTAGTGATTGCGCAGAAGTCGATGGCCCAAATGGCCGAGCAAGAGGAGGTTGTTCGTCGATACGCTAGCACTGCTTGGTAACTAACAGAGGAGAAGGATTCGATGATCCAAACCTATGAGGCCAAGGTTGCTCGTCTTAACAACCAACTCTCCCTCTCTCTTGACGCCAAAAATAAATATCTTGATGAAATTCAAGGTTATTCTGCTGAATTGAAGAGTAAAGAGACCTTGCTCGGCGAATGGGAGAAGAAGTTGCTCGCGGCCGAGCAAAAAATTGCTGAGCTCGAAGCGGAGAATGCTCATCTGCTGGAGGTAGAAACCAACTTTTTTACACGCGAGCAACTCGAAGCCGAGGTTCAAGTTCGGTCTGCCCCCATCTCCAACCTGGGATACATCTGCGCCTACGCGGATTGCATCTGTATGGCCGATGCTTACGATTACAAAGACATGGTAGAAGAGATGGGCAAGGACTTGACTGAATTTATCGAGCATTATCCATCGCCGAACAACATCGAGATCCAGCTGGCGGACATGGCTGAGTTGGGGGTCAAAATTGATAAACTTGACCCTAGCATCGTTATTACTCGCCCTCCCGTCCCAGCTGATGAGGGCGACCAAGAAGCAGAGCCAGCTGCCGCGGACGAGCAAGCTTCTAGAGAAATGGAGCAGAAAGCCGCCGAAGATATGGCGAGAGATTTGATCGTCGACCCTCCTGCCGACCAGATCCAAGGCCCTCCTTCTGCCGAGCAGCAATAGATTTAGGACTTAGACTTTTTTGTCTTTCTTTTGTAATAGCTGCTCGCTAGGCTTTTCTTCGTAGTTGTTCGTTTTTGTAGTACTTAAACTTTTGTACTATTTTTTAGGCTCAATGCCTTTTATTTTAATGAAGCGTCTTTCTTTTGTTTGCTCATTTTCTTTATATGTTAATTGCATTTACATGTTTGTCAATGCTTTTGCAATTATAACATATAATTTTGGGCTTTGTTCGATTTGTACTTTGCCCTAATGGAATTTGGGTTTAGCCTTAGGTTCTGCTCATCTTAAAAGACGAACAACCTTTAATTGGCTTTGGTCCTCAGAATGGACTTGTACCTTGACTTGATGCAAAAATACTAGCTTTCTACTAGTAGCTTCCCCGCAAGAGTACGGGTTCACTGTAGTATTGGCAAGTATAGGGACCAAGTATTATCGAACCTAAGGGAAGGTATGTATGCGAATAGATCCCTAAAGATCTACGCGTTGTAGTTAATATGAGTGTATGTTTGGGGATTGAAAATTATTAAATCTAAACTATTCTACTCTACTATTGCAAAAGAAAGAAGTGAGTTAATTATCTAAGGGTTTTGTCTCAAATATAAAAGGGTGATGCTCAAGATAGGAATCCCTACGTATACTAACGGAGCAGGTACATAATCAAGATAATCGTGACGTGCAAGAAATAACCTAAGTAAAATATCGTAAGATGAAAGCTCAAGATTTCAAACCCTAATACTTTATCCTATCAGTCGACTTCACTAATCCACTAACAAGTTAATAAACCGTGCTTAATTAACGAGACCCTAATTTAACTAAGGTGATGCAGTCGTCCTCCCTCGCTAAACCGGTAGATTAATTAACCCCTTCTAAACCTTCTCGTTAAGACTACTAGTTGTTAAAGAGTGATACGGTTGTCCTCTCCCTAATACTTTCGTACGAAATTCAAAGGTAAAGTTAAGATTGATTTTAAGAATTCATTAATTAAGAGAATTAAAACTAAACGTCACGAATTATCCTAATTACGTACCCACATCCTACTTCTACGAGTTCATCCTACCCCAAGCATGCAAGGGTTCTAGCCTGACATGGTTATAACGATAATAAAAGCAATTGACGAAGTAACAAACATAAACATGATGAATTGAAGTGAAAAACTAAAAAGCATGAACTAGGGTTTTGAAAGAAAATAATTCTAAGAACTGAAAGTAGATTAATAAAACGAAGTCTAAAGTGTTTAACATAATCAAACTAATGAAAAGAAACTAAGAAACGAAAATAAACTAAGAATTCGTACTAAAACCTCAATTAAACGTAAAGTAAAGCTTGCTCGTCTCTTCTCCTCTTTCTCTATCTAAAAACTAAGTCTAAAAGTAATTTGGAATGTGATGATCGTTCAAAACGTGTTCGGGAGGTATATATAAGTGTCGGGCTGAAACGGGAACTCGTGGGCCAGAAAAACAAATCTTGAAAGTTTGCTCTCGGAGGCGCTCGAGCTGTCCCGCTCGAGCAGAGGCGCTCGAGCTGTCCCGCTCGAGCAGAGGCGCTCGAGCTTAGTGGTCGAGCGAGGCAAGTGGTCGAGCAAAGGCGCTCGAGGGGTAGTGCTCGAGCAAGCAAAAGTTTCTGTAAGTCAGGGGCACTCGAGCTGACGAGCTCGAGCGGAGGCGCTCGAGCGTGTTGGTCGAGCGGAACAGGTGGTCGAGCACTTTTTCAGCAGCAGTACACTTGGTCGTAAAATCTTCATATCTCCTCAACCGGGAGTCCGTTTTGACCGATTCAAAGTCCTACGAACTTCTCTTTTCACCCTCTATCCATCTATGAGCATCAAAGAGATAAATTCATCAGTTTATGAAAATGATACTCAAATGACTCTAAATACTCATATAAATCAATCAAAACTTGGGCATTTCTAGCTACGAATCATGACAATTTCACGCCTAATCATGCCTCGAGCTTTTGGACTTTTATTTCAACGAACAACTATGTATACATAATGTAAAAAATTTACAAGTGCTGTAAGACTGCTCCTCACTAACATATACAACCTGACGAACAACTTTGAACATTAACTAAAAACATGCTCGCTTATAATATTTTTGCCGAGCAACTTTGTCTAAAACTAAAAAAGATGAAACAGCACCAGACTATACAATGTGCCGAACAAATTTTCATTCTATACTTAGGAAAATAAATTTTCAAAAAACTTAGGCAAGTTTTTTGGTTTGCCTCATTCGGTTCACTCGCCCCCCAAGACATTTATTCGCCCAATCAAGAACTTGTTCGACTCATTGATAGTATTTCTTTAGATGTACATAATTCCAGGAGTATTGGGCCGACTTGCCTTCCATATCTTCGATATCGTATACATCATTAACGAATTTTTCCGTTATACGATACGGGCCCTCCCAAGTTGGTCCCAATACACCTGGAGGTTGGGCGAGCAACTTTCTTAGAACCAAATCTCCAACTCTGAATTCTCTGATTTTAACATGGGAATTGTAATATCGTTCTGCTCGCTGCTTGTAGGTAGCATTTTTTGGCTCGGCACTTAATCTTTTTTCTTCGAGCAAATCCATTTCAGTAGCTAGAGCAGAGTTGTTCGTCTGCTCATCAAAGTTGGTCGTTCTGAAAGTGTTGGTCTTTAACTCGATTGGTATTACAGCTTCTATTCCGAAAGCCATTGCAAAAGGTGTTTCTCCGGTGCTTGACCTGGGAGAAACTCTATATGCCCACAGGACTTCCGGGAGTTCTTCAGACCAACTGCTTTTGCTCTCCGCTAGCCGTACTTTTAATGTATGCTTTATTATCTTGTTCACGGCTTCGACTTGCCCGTTTGATTGGGGATGATAGGGTGTGGAGTAATGTTTTTTGATCCCCCACTTCGTACAAAAGTCTCTCAACTCTTGCCCATCAAACTGCGGACCATTGTCTGTCACGATGGTTTGTGGAACTCCAAAACGACAGACAATGTTCTTCCAAATGAAGTTGATCATTTTCTGCTGCGTGATCTTTACCATGGCCTCTGCTTCCGCCCATTTCGTATAATAGTTGACTGCCACGACGGTAAATCGAACATTTCCAACTCCTGCTGGAAAAGGACCAATAATGTCCATCCTCCATCTTGCAAATGGCCACGGGCTGTAAACTGATACGAGCTGTTGGGCCGGGGTATGAATGTTTGGGGCAAAAATTTGGCATTGATGACATGTTTTTGCTTTCTTGATTGCATCCTGGCGTAAAGTCGGCCAATAGTAGCCTTGTCTAATAGTTTTGTACGCCAAGGCTTGCCCCCCAGTGTGATTTCCACATACTCCGATATGTATTTCTTCGAGTATTGCTCGTCCTTGCCCCCTAGGCAAACATTTGAGAAGTGGGATTGATATTCCCCTTTTGTAAAGCTGCTCGCCCACCAGAGTGTATCTGGGGGCTTGCTTTGTTAGCTTGGCAGCTTCAAAATGGTTGTTTGGTTTTTCTCCACTTTTCAAGTATTTGACTATATTTGTTCTCCAGTCTTCTTCTTCATTTGCTTGTTCGTCAAGTTGGTTGACATTATAACTTCTTGTTGATGGATCATTCATCTTTGTAATTATAATGTCTGCCAACTCTGCAGGTCCTTCGCTTGTTGCTAGTCGGGCCAACGCATCTGCTTGCGTGTTGCTTGTCCTTGGAATTTGTTCAATGAAGACTTATTCTAACAAGGACATTAGGTAAGCAACAATCCGCTGATACTCGATCATATGATCGTCTTTTGCTACGTATTCGCCTCGGACTTGGTTCACAATCAATTGCGAGTCACCGAATATTTGTAACCGTCTAACACCTACTGCCAGGGATAGGTGGAGACCAGCAATGAGAGCTTCATATTCAGCTTCGTTGTTGGTTGCCATGAAACCAAATTTGATCGCCGAGGTGAATACTTGTCTGTCCGGACTTATCAGAACCACTCCTGCCCCCGAGGCTACATTGGTTGAAGATCCGTCATCATAAAGATACCAGGGGTGATGAAGTCATCTCGTTGGATCTGGTGGGAAGGTTAATTCGACTATAAAGTCGGCTATCGCTTGCCCTTTGATCGTTGTTCGAGGAGCATAGGTCACTCCGAATTGGCTAATCTCTAGTGACCACTTCAGTAGATGACCAACTGTGTCGGGGCGATGGAGAATTTGTCTGAGTGGGAAAGTTGTTAGTACTTCAACTTGATGATCAAAGAAGTATGGTCGTAACTTCCTCACACTCATGACAAGTGCGTACGCGAGTTTTTCGGTTGGAGAGTATTTGATCTCCGCCTCATGCAAAGCTTGGCTGACGTAGTAGATTAGTTGGTGAAACTTGCCATCTTCCCGTACCAGAACAGAGCTGATTGCCACCTCTAACGCTGCCAAGTACAAATATAGCTTTTCTCCTGGGATGGATTTTGATAGAATTTTAACATCTCCCAGGTAGTCTTTAAGTTGGTCGAATGCCTTTTGACAGTTGTTAGTCCATGTGAATTGTCCTTTCTTGATGGCTTCGAAGAATGGACGACATTTATCCCCCGATCTGGATATGAACCGATTCAATGCTGCTAGGCATCCCGTGAGTCTTTGCACTTTTTTTATCGAATGTGGTGGTTGCATATCCACGATTGCTTAGACACATTTTGGATTGGCTTCAATCCCTCGTTGACTAACAAGATGGCCCAAGAATTTTCCAGAGTGGACTCCAAAACTGCTCTTCTTCGGGTTCAGTTTCATATTGTAATGTCAGAAGAATATCGAACACCTGGGTCAAATGTTGAAGATTGTCTTCCTTTCGGGGGCTTTTGACTACGATATCATCTACATAGACTTCTACCGTATCTCCGATTTGTTCGTCGAACATCTTGTTCACCAACCTCTGGTATGTTGCTCCGGCGTTGATGAGGCCGAAGGGCATTCTCTTCCAACACAACAAGTTTTTGTTCGTATAAAATGCCGTGTCCTCTTGATCATCTGGATGCATTGGGATTTGAGCAAAAGCATCCATGAATGTTAGCATTTCGTGACCTGCAGTGCTGTCCACCAATTGGTCAATGTGAGGGAGAGGAAAGTTGTCCTTCAGGCACGCTGCATTCAGATCTGTAAAGTCTATGCATAGTCTCCAGGTCCCGTTTGGTTTCCTCACAAGGACTGGGTTTGCTACCCATTATGGACAGAGTGCTTGTCGAATTAGGTCATTTTCTAACAACTTCTTTACTTCTTCATTCAAAGCCTGATACTTGTCTGGGCCATATTTTCTTTGTTTTTGATGGACGAGCCTTTTTGCTTGATTGGTGTTGAGTCTATGGCAAGCATGTTTTGGATCTATCCCCACCATGTCTGTATGAGACCAAGCAAAAAAATCTAGATTTTTGCTAAGGAACTCTTTCATTCGGGATCTGTAAGGCTCAGGGAGCTCAGATCCTATGTATAATTCAAGATCCTGGTTTTCAGGATTAACTTTGAACGCCTCCAGTTCTTCAACTGGAGTTGCTCGTCGTTTTTGTCCTTTCCAACGAGGATCAAACATTGGTCCCTCAGAGTTGAAATCATTTTTGATGCTCATTGGCTCTGCTCCCAGGCGAGGATCTAGATCATCTGTTGGTCCTGATTCGTCATTGTTAGTCAACATCTGGCCCTCCGAGTCACCTGGTGGGTGTTGCTCGTCACCACCCCTTTGTTGTTCGTCAGAATGAGGTTCGCCTTGGGTGGTGATGTGTTGCTCGTCAAGATGTTATTTGTCAGTATCCATGTGGTCCTCCTCTATGTCCATCATGTTCCCCAGTATTGATGGCTCATCAGCAGGATAACTGGTGGTGGCTTCCATCATGGATACCAGTGCATGCTTTGCCTGCAACTGCAGGAGACATTCCCGAGCCTTTCTTTGATCTCCCTTTATTGTGCCGGCTCCGCTTGCTGTAGGGAACTTTAGGCAATAATGGTAAGTTGAACATGCAGCTTTAAATTCATTCAGAAAAGGTCGACCAAGAAACCCGTTGTAGGTTGATTCCTGATCGACGACCAAGAAATCAACCATTCTTGTTATGTTTTTCTTGGGTTCTCGACCGTTAGAAGCTGAACGGACAACCTAATTTCCCCTAACGGGACTGTTACAGTATTTCCGAAGCCTAAAATTCTGTGATTTGAAGGTCAGATGTAGCCCGAGTAGTCTCCAAGTTGGTCAAGCGTCTTCTTGAAAAGAATGTTGGTGTAGGCTCCGGTGTCCACCAACAATCTGTGCACTCTGGTCTCCATGATCTTAGCACAGATCACGAGCAAATCGTTATGGAGGGTCAAGATTCCCTCCAAATCCTTCTCTGTAAAGGTCAACTCTGCTGTTTGCATGATGGGTGGCTTGACCCCCATTCCTTTTACTTGATCGATCGCTCGCAATTCGGCTTTTCTTTTTCGGTTGGAGATCGGTGGTCGTCCATCAGAACATCCTCCCGCTGGTTCCGCAGGTTCCATCATATATAGGTCTTCAAGTGGACGAGCAGCAACAGCCGGAACTGGTCGTCCTGGTTTATTGTTCTTCTGAGGTTGATCATCCTCATCTTCAGAGTTGTTCTCCCGGACTCTCTTTCCAGGTTGTCTTTTAACAAAGTCGGAGAGTTTCCCCTCCTCGTAAAACCGCCAGAGCTGTTTGAGCAAATCTTTACACTCGCTCGTAAAGTGCCCCACACTTTGATGGTAGGCACAATACTTGTTAGGGTTGAGTTTGCCGGTGTCTTGATGGATTTTCCGTGGAGGGGAGAGCAACTCCTTCTCTTTCACATTTTCATAAACAGTATCGACTGACACTGTTAGCACCTGGTTCAATTTTTCCTTAAGCTCCGTCCCTTCATTGAATGCCTTTATGTTTTTCGGGACTCGGTAGCCTGTTCCGCTAGGTTTCTTGTTGTTCTCCTTGGGATCAACTTTGTTCTCTCCCAAGTTTGATTGCAAGGCTTCATGCATGGAAACGAATATGTCGGCTTGATTTCTGAATTCGGCATAGCTCCTTGGGCACTTAAGACGTACCTCTTTCCATAGCTTTGATCCTTTTTTCAACCCGGACATAACAACAACAATTTTCGTGTCCTCGCTGACTAGCTCACCTTCTAACAGCACCTTGTCGAACCTTTCCATGAATGCTCGATCTGACTCATCGTCATTTTGTTTTAGGTCCGACAATCGGTATTTTTGGGACAAATATGATCCCGCTGTTGAGAAATGAGAAAGGAACTCTCGACTCAGTTGAATGAACGAGTGGATAGATGCTGGTGGCATTACCGAAAACCACTTGTGCACCCGGTCCCCCAAAGTTAATGGGAAGTTTCCGCATTGGGTGGCATTGCTGGCTCCCACCGAGACCATATAATCCGAGTACTTCGTTAAATGAACCTTGGGATCAGCTAGTCCATCGTACTGGATACTTGCTGGGAATTGGACCTTTTTCTGAATCGGGGCTTTCAGAATGAGGGATGATAGGGGCGAGGAGGGCAGGCTGGTCGTCCCCACTCCTCTTTGTTGGTACAATTGTCCTTGCATGCTCTCTACAGCCTTTCTCAGGCTTGATAGCTCATCCAAAGATGCCCCCTGGCTCGGAGGCTGTTCGGCGAGCAAAGGTACAAACCTTTCTGCTCGTCGCAGTCCCTCACTCGGAGCGGGCATGTCTTGGAGCTTTTTTCTAGGGTTGCTCGCCGCATTTGGCCCTAGGCGCCTGAAGGCAGACTGGGAGAGTCTTTCATGAACTGATGGGCGAGGCTGTTCAAATGTTGCTCGCCCACGCTCTGCTTCCTGGCGAGTAACTTTCTCCTGCTGTTGGGGTTGGCCAAGTCTGTCCTGGGCACTGGAACGAGTTGTTCCATGGCTCGACATTGTTGTTCGCCCGCGAGCAGACTCAGCTTGGCCCTCTCTTGGCTCGACCACCTTGGCTTTGCCTCTATCCCGCCTGACCTGGGCACTGTTCACCTCGTGTTGTTCGCCCCTAACTGACCTGGCCTAACAACTTCCAGGGGTCTATCCTTAGACCTTACTTTTGAAGGTCCATTCTGTTCTTGCTGTCTCTGGAGAACTTGGAGAGCAGCAATGGTCTTGGCCAGTTCATTAGGGTTGTTCGACAGGGCCTCCATTTCAGGTGGGAGATTATGAGTTATGGCTGTATGTTGCGATCTATTCGCATGCCTGGGATTACGATCCTGGTGGTCAGTCGACGAAGCTCGGGTAGGAGATGCTCTCCTTGATAAGCGTGAACCTTGCGTTTCTTTGGTTTGAGGCATTTCAAATTAAATTCTCTTAATTTTTATGATGAAGAACACCAAGAACACTTTTACTTGAATCTTCAAATGTTTCTTGAGGTTTTCTTCAAATCTTCAAGTTTTCAACTTGAAGTTCTTGACCAATCGCACTAAATCGGAGGTTCGAACCCTCCTTCTAGTGCCAATTTGTTGGTGATCAAATTTAATCGGGTGGATTAGTGACTGTTTTAGTTCGGTTTAAGATCACCAAACAATTACGTGTGATTGATTAACACCGTAAATGGTAAATCGAAAGCTTGGGTTATGAAATCGTTATTATGAAAGTCAAAATCGTATTAATTTCGTATATGTGTACGTTTAGGTGTGTTAGTGTATGTTTTAGGAGCATTTGTGAATTTGAACTTATATTTCTCAGCTGGAGAGCAACTATTTATAGAGACTAACAAGCATGAGGTGTCCAAGACTCTTGGGATTCCTAGCTTGCATGCTAGACATGTGCCCTTTGACTTTTGTTTGACCTTATCTAAGCTGAATCTTAGTTACAAAGTCTTCTTGGGTCTTATCTCGGACTTCATTGTTGTTCGTCCAGGTCGGCTTAGTTGATCCAGAATGATCTTTTCATAAAAGTTGTTCGTCTTTTGAGGTTATGTCTCAGAAGTTGTCCGCCTTTGTGTTTTACACAGATTGGCTTTGGGATCTTAGTCCTTTGTTCATCAACATACACCTCTTAGGCTGGTAGTTGCACCACCTTTTGACAATGTTGTTCGTCATCAATGGCCTGGCGGAATTTCATGTCTGGTCCCGGGCTCTTAAAATATGTTCGCCTGTAAGTTGTTCGTCGGATTATTTGCTCGTCATTTTATACAGTCCCCAGATTGATTAGCGCACACCCACCTAGATCTTTCTTGCTAATTATTTAATTCTTGTTCGCACCTCAATGGATGATGTTCGCCTATCAACACTTTTAATTAATATTTTAATAATAAAAAAACTATTACATACTTTGTTGATATAAAAAGGAAAAAAGTTCCATTTGTATTAATTAAAAATCTTTTGAAAATTAAATTTAAATCCACGAAATTCGCGGGACTTTAACTAGTTTATATGTAATGCGCAAACCATTAAAGAGCGCAACCTCCCTAAGCTGATATATAATTTGTCCTTTATAGAGCTAGATGGGGAATTCTTTCCCCATCAATAGGGAAGGATTCATACTCCTCACTAGCCAGTAGAAACAAGTGTCTCAGTGATTAAAAGCTCTTTGAGCAGTCATCACTAAAAGACAACTTGTACTACTTCAAGTACTAAACTAAATGACAAGAAACTTTTATTAGCTGAAGGAGAAATTATTTCAAATTATTTTGAATCCCTCCAACGGCTAGAGGACCCCTCAAGACTCCTATAAATAGGAGAGGAGACCTCAGTGGAACAAAAACAACAACCTCAAGCATTCGAGCAAAACTTACACCAAGTCTACAGTTCTCAAAAGTCTATAGCCCTACCAGTTAGAATTTTAGGACTTAGAGGATAGGAACTTGAGTTGTATTTCAGTTTGTTTGTTGTTCCTTTACTAATATATACCCTTGTAAATCTACTTAGTGTAGAGATCATTCTTAGTGAGTGTATTGTTCTGAGTGAAAGAGAGAAAGAAAGTAGTTCTGAGTGAAAGTGTGTTTTCTACTTATAAGATTAGAGAAAACTGAGTGAATATTCTTAGTCTAAGGGGGAACAATCTTGTGTCTTTGTGATACGGTTCTTAGTGAATTTTGCACCTTTGTGGTGTAACAGTGGATGTAGGAGGATTTCAACACCTCTGAACCACTATAAATCTCTATCTCTCTTTATTTAATTTGTGCATCATTTATACTTATATTATTGCTATGCTTTGTGCTTCATTCATATTTTTTTCATCATCTGGTCATTTGATTTTTCACTTCACGCACTTGTCTATTTCTGTTGCACACATTGTTAAAATACTCAAAAGTATTACAACACTAACTTTGATAAGTGTTTGAAACCCACAGACTTTGAATTTCATAAGTCTGCAGCTGCAAGCTTTAGTTTTTCAACTCTACAGCTGCAGAGTTCAAAACTGCATAGTTTTGTTAAAGTTTGTTTTTAAAATCAGTTTTTAAAAACCAAGGTCTATTCACTCCCCCTCTAGACCTTGGTAAACCCTTTGGGACCAACAAAAAGACATAATTTTTTAAAGTTATAGGACGAAATTCAAAATGTCAAAGTTAACAGGACGAAAACCAAAGTCAACTAAAGTTTAAGGACATAAAAGTGTATTTTTCCTACATCTGACAACACATATATTTACATCCATACTTTTATATAATTCACTCATTTTTTTCTAATAAGTGTATTCATCATTTTTGTGGTTGTCATTTGTATTTAGGTGGGGGCGTATGATGTGTGGATGTATTTAAGAATTTCTAATATAGGGGGTATACATATTTAAAGATATGCTTATTCAAGGTTTAATATAGTTGTACGATATTAAAGAATATGATTATACTATCTTTAAAATCGTGGTGTGGGGCTAATAACTATTTTGAGAAAACATTAAATTATTTAGCGGATGATATATGATCGAGTCAAAGAAGATTATTTAATTACTTATTTTCAATTTAAACTTTTGAATTCAAATTCATATTAATTAACTTACTTTCTACTTTGCATCTTATCAATAGACTTAGTTCTAATTATTGAGGATTTGAATATGAGAAATTACTTCAACCGAATGACAACACATTAATTAGATATTCTTCCATGTCTGTATCAAATCAATAATTGATATCAGTTGGAGTTAATAAGCTAATATGCGAGGAGTTTCAATAGATCGTACACTGTTGAGAAATAAATAAACAAACTTGAGTTCAATAGATCGTACAATAATTGATATCAGTTGGAAGAATATTTGAAGTTGTTGTGTTGAATAAATGAGGTATTTTCTTCAAGTAACGTGAGGTTGGAAAATGGAAATCCATGTGTTAATTCAAGCAATAGTGAAGTTGCTGAATTTTCTAATTGAATTCTAAAAGTTGGTGATGACAATCTTGGAGATTGCAGGGATGATTTTGCTAATATTGAGCTTACATCGAAAAATTTGATTTATGATTATGTTGATCTTATTCTGGCTATTATTAAAATTATTTATTCTTCTGTGAAACATATACTATGCACACATAAATACTTTAAAGATACATGCATCTACACATAGAGATGTGGATTGTATCAGTGAGAAGATTATTTCTATTAATCCTAGAGATACAAAAGTTTATTTGACTTCTAATAGTGTTTGCCAAACAGAGTTTTGAGATGAGGGTAATGAAGAGTTGATTTCAGTTGATTTTTTAAACACTATCAAGAGTTCTAGAATGTCGAGCCATCTTTTAGCTTTGAAGGAAGGTGTTCCAATTGTTCTTCTCAGGAATATTTGTTCTTCTCAGGAATATTGATAATAAAAAGATTGTATAAGGTACAATAATGATTATTACTAGGTTGAAAATCACATAATTGAAGCAGAAATCATCTATGAAGAATCTTGAGAATAGAGTTTTCATTTCAAGAATGACATTCAATAATTCGGATATAACCATGCCTGTAAATTTTATAAGAGAATAATTTCCCATTTACTGTTTTGTAATGACTATTAATAAAAGTCAATGACAATCACTTTCAACCTACAATTTATACATTTCCACAGTCAGTTTTCACTCACAGCCAACTATATGTTGCAGTATCCAAAGTAAAAAATAAAAATGTATGAAACTTTTTTTGTCTTGATTTGAAAAAAAAAACTATTTAAGTATAAAATAAAAGTTGTTTACAATTTTGTTTAATTTTTTTTATAATAATTAATGTGATATTGAATGTTATTTATATGAAAAATAAATTTATTTTTCACTTCAAGACATTTGTAAGTAATTATATGAATTATACATATAAACGTTTACCTTTTGTTGGTGATCAAATTTAATCGGGTGGATTAGTGATTGTTTTAGTTCGGTTTAAGATCACCAAACAATTACGTGTGATTGATTACCACCGTAAATGGTAAATCGAAAGCTTGGGTTATGAAATCGTTGATATGAAAGTCGAAATCGTATTAATTTCGTATATGTGTACGTTTAGGTGTGTTAGTGTGTATTTTAGGAGCATTTGTGAATTTGAACTTATATTTCTCAGCTGGAGAGCAACTATTTATAGAGACTAACAAGCATGAGGTGTCCAAGACTTTTGGGCTTCCTAGCTTGCATTCTAGACATGTGTCCTTTGACTTTTATTTGACCTTATCTAAGCCGAATCTTAGTTACAAAGTCTTCTTGGGTCTTATCTCGGACTTCATTGTTGTTCGTCCAGGTCGGCTTAGTTGATCCAGAATGATCTTTTCATAAAAGTTGTTCGCATTTTGAGGTTATGTCTCAGAAGTTGTTCACCTTTGTGTTTTACACAGATTGGCTTTGGGATCTTAGTCTTTTGTTCATCAACATACACCTCTTAGGCTGGTAGTTGCACCACCTTTTGACAATGTTGTTCGTCATCAATGGCTTGGCCTAATTTCATGTCTGGTCCCGGGCTCTTAAAATATGTTCGTCTGTAAGTTGTTCGTCGGATTATTTGCTCATCGTTTTATACAGTCCCCAGATTGATTAGCGCACACCCACCTAGATCTTTCTTGCTAATTATTTAATTCTTGTTCACACCTCAATAGATGATGTTCGCCTATCAACACCTTTAATTAATATTTTAATAATAAAAAACTATTACATACTTTGTTGATATAAAAAGGAAAAAAGTTATATTTGTATTAATTAAAAATCTTTTGAAAATTAAATTTAAATCCACGAAATTCGCGGGACTTTAACTAGTTTATATGTAATGCACAAACCATTAAAGAGGGCAACCTCCCTAAGCTGATATATAATTTGTCCTTTATAGAGCTAGATGGGGAATTCTTTCCCCATCAACAGGGAAGGATTCATACTCCTCACTATTGGGTGGAAAAATACTGAGTATATCGTGTTTATCGGATAAGAAAATACCGAATTTATAAAAAAATTGGTACACCGATATTTTCGGTAGACATACCAAAAAATATCGGTATGGTAATGGTATGAAAATTTATATACCACGGTATTGTGGTATATCGGTATATACTGTACCAAAATCTACAAAATAATTTATTATTTTATTTATAAATAATTTCGGTATGAACGGTGTACCGATATTTCGGTATAAAATGGTGTATGATATTTCTGTATATACCAAAAATTTGGTATAGTACGACATGTGGTATGTAATTTTGACATACCGAAAACTAGGTACATACCGACTTTTGGTATACCCGAAATTTTCGGTACGATAATACGGTATGTTTCAATATTTTTGGTATACCGTACGAACCACCCCTACTCCCCACACCATTCCTCATTAAAATTTTATACTCCCTCCGTCCCAAACGCGTTTGCTATATTGACAAAAAGGCATGTTCCATACTCGTTTGCTACATCTACTTTTAGCAAAAAAGTAATAATATTTTTTAATATTATATTCTCTATACACTAATAATAAAAAACATCTACTTTATCATTTTAAATACTATAAACAACTCTTTTCTTAAAACCCATGCAAATAGTAAATGGGAAAATGAGTTTGGGACGAAGGGAGTACTAATTTTATTATATTCAATAATATAAGTATTTTTTTAACTCTTACTTTTAATTAATTTGATTTTTATTATTTAATACCATTTTTATTATTAGAGCAGGGTTCTCCTACGAGCCCGAGTTCAAGTGAACTTTATTCTCTGAATATTACTATTATGCACACGTACTATCACAATTGTGCATATATTCTATTACTGCTTCAAAATTACTTAATTTTTATACTGTAATAGTATATTTTCATACATCGCTGATACTTGAAGAAAAAATGTATCCGTGTCCAATTATTATGAGTATAGGCCCATGTTACAGACACTTTCTTTTGTAGTGAATACAATCATACACTACCTCAAAATCTAATTTCTAAAGCAAACATTTGAAAAGTCAATAATGCCCTTTAGTTTTTCCTCCAAACATAATTTAGTAAATACACTATTCCACCTATCTGCAGAAAAACGTTCAAAAATTGCTCCCGACTTCGAAAAACACACGAAATTTGAAACTCCAAGAATGTGAACCACCATCATTGACGATCAGGCGCCTGCAATGTGCTGTAGAAGTCTACGTTGTAAAGAAGAACAATCCTCCAAGCTCTAAATATATATATGTAAGTGTTTTAGTATTTTTTTTTGAAAAACTAGGTATTTTAAATGTTGAATAGAATAATTTTTATTTGTGTTATGATATTTTTAATGTATATTGTTGTTCATTGAGTGTATAAAATTGTATGTGTACGATAATTTTGTTTGTTGATTGCTTGTTTCAAACTTTTTTTTCTTCAAAATTCGCAATTGCATTTTTTTGGTTCTGGTTTTCCAAATACGAGCACAAATTTCAGAATTTTTTTCCGAACATTGCTCTGTTTTTTTTTTCCCCCAAACATTTGCTCCGAAAATTTTCTCTGAACAAGTTTTCGAAAATTTTGTCGAACAATAGGGCAGGTTTCAGATTATTTTTCCGAACTTTGAACGTACTCAGCAATGTAATCTAGGGCATTTAGGAAAAAAAATGGATAGTGTATTCATCCAAGGGATAGTGAATTTATTCGAATAGTGTATTCTCTCCTAAATGTGAGTGCCAATAACTGGGTATCAGAATATTTCCATATACCTTACTGGACTCGAACGATTTTAGGCTGCTAGACCCCATTATTTTTGGGCCATGACTTTGTATGAGGAAGGTTGATCCACCAACTATCAGGCCCAAAAAAATAAATTCCAATGGCAAAACAGTAACTATGTTAAAAAATGAGCAATTTGCACTTTTGGTCCCATTGGACATGTAATGTTTTACTTTCAGTACCACCCAAAACACTTTTGGTCCCATAGGAATATTTTTTGGCACTTTTAGTCCCAAACGTTCTAAAACTTGCAAAATTAGTCCCAAAGTTAACGGCTACTAACGAACACTTAACGGACTTGCACTTTTGGTCCCATAGAATAGGATACACTTGCAGATTTGGTCCCATAGGATTAAAAAATTCACATTTTTGACCTTTTTTTTACCAAAATAACTTTATAAAAAGAAATATAATTACAATATATATACAAATTTATTTTTATTTTAAAATATATATATACATATACAATAATATATATATACATATACAATAATATATATATATATATTATATTTTAATAAAAAATTAATTAGAGTAATTTAATCTATATTAATTATTTTAAAATTAGAACAATTTTTTTTAACTTTTGTGCCATCTTTTAAATAATAATAATAATTTTCTCCACATCTTATTTAATTAATAGTTCACTAATTATCCCCTATAAAAATCTCTAAATTACATATCATTTCACTAACGATTACACACAAGAACATATTTCTTTTAATTTGTTTCATTCCTAAAATTTAACAATGCACCCACATAAAAACTATATTGTCCATTTTTATACCGATTGTTCAACAATAATAATTTACCCTGTGTTTTATTTAATTAAAAAACAAATAAATATTTATTTTAAAAATTAGAATAATTTAACATTATTTTAATCTAATTCAATTTAATTTTGAATAAGGTTTTATTGATTATATTGTAATTTTTAGATATATAATAAATAAAAATTATTATAATTTTTACAAAAATATTACTCACTCAGTCCCATAATAACTTGCACATTTTCTTATTCGAACATTTCAAAATAACTTGCATACTACAAAGTTAGAAAAATCCTCCACAGACTTCACCTTTTAATTTTCCATAGACTCAACCATAGAAAAATTTAGGTAATTTAGAATAAGAGTGTCCGTATTCGTACCAAAATTTCAGTAAATGTTAGTACCAATTTTTGTACGGTTCGGTATTTATAACATAGCGAAGATTTTTGTACATCTTAATACCAATTTTCGTATAATTTTTTGTTCAATTTTATTTAATACGTACCAATTTTTGAATGATATCAACGTACCAATTTTTATAACATACCAATTTATAAATATTTTTTTATAACGTAGCAATTTTTGTACATGTTAAAAACCTTATTAAAAATTAAATTAAATACAAATTAAATTAAATACAAAAATTAAATTATTCTATTTTTTAAAGAACTATTTATTTGTTTTTTAATTAAATAAAACATAGGGTAAATTATTATTATTGAACAATTGGCAAAAAAATGGATAATATAATTTTTATGTGGGTGCATTGTTAAATTTTAGGAATGAAATAAAATAAAGATGTTCTTGTGTGTAATCATTAGTGAAATTATATGTAATTTAGAGATTTTTATAGGGGATTATTAGTGAACTATTAATTAAATAAGATGTTGAGAAAATTATTATTATTATTAAAAAAATGGCACAAAAGTTAAAAAAAAAATTCTAATTTTAAAATAATTAATATAGATTAAATTATTCTAATTAATTTTTTTATTAAAATATAATATATATATATATATATATATATATATATTATTGTATATATAATATATATATATATATATTATTGTATATGTATATATATATTTTAAAATAAAAATAAATTTGTATATATATTGTAATTATATTTCTTTTTATAAAGTTATTTTGGTAAAAAAAGTAAAAAATGTGAATTTTATTAATCTTATGGGACCAAATCTGCAAGTGTATCCTATCCTATGGGACCAAAAGTGCAAGTCCGTTAAGTGTCCGTTAGTAACCGTTAACTTTGGGACTAATTTTGCAAGTTTTGGAACGTTTGGGACTAAAAGTGCCAAAAAATATTCCTATGGGACCAAAAGTGTTTTGGGTGAGACTGAAAGTAAAACATTACATGTCCAATGGGACCAAAAGTGCAAATTCCTCGTTAAAAAATATATCCATATATCCATATTTAAAAAAGAAGATTTCTGTAGCTTCTCGATTCTTCTCCATAATGCCGACCACTATAAATTCTTGCAAACCTTCACGGTTTTCCTGTACCTCATTCTCGATCCTTCTCAATCATCGTCAAAGGTTTTCAATTCTCGTTTCCTTTTCGCCATCTCTAATCCGTTGCCTGCGGTTATCAAGGTACTCTTATTCGCCTTTGCGTTTGATTTTTTTAATCTTATTTCCTGTTTTGATATGAAATATAGCCCGTTTTGTTGTGCTTCCGTTGATTTATTGGGTGGATTTTGGTGTAGGGCAAATTCCGGTTAGATCTTTGTTTGGCTGTTCGAAGAATCGAGAATGTCTCATATCCTTCCGATATGTTTCTCCTCTGATTTTGGATCACCTCTTTTTTCTGTTTTTATTTTTGAATTGATTGGCATTATTTATCCTCTGTTTCTATTTTGCTCCGATTAAATTGATGTGAAAATTGGCTCATTCTATGCTCTTAATTAAGTTGCTACGTTGTATCAGTTTACAAAAGAAAAGAAGATATTGCCGTCGTAATTGATTACGGATCAAGGGATTCATTTTAGCCTTTGGTCAAAAGCTTTTCAAGGATCAGAATTCCCAATGAAAGTCACCACAATTTGTAAAATTCTAATTTTTTTTAAATCTCGTCAATGTTCAAATTGGAGTTTACGAACATCGTTATTACTTGATCTGCGTTTTTGTTTGTTTCCTTGACTTTAGCTAACGCGGCAATCAAAGGGATCGCGACCGTGAGAGGGCTCAAGCCAGAAATGGCAACAAATCCAAGAATCAAAAGGATGATGGATTGACCCCGGAACAGAGACGAGAAAGGTCTCGATTCTAATCTCTTTTTCCGATCGTATTATAATGTGTTCGTATATTGATGTACTCTAACTAATCCCTCCATTTGATTTTATACTTGTTTCTGATCAGTAGTCTGGATTACAATGTCGGTGAATTTAACTTTTATGTAGTTCTTTAATTGGTGTAATCGTATTAATCCCTCCATTTGATCCTATTATATTCAGTTCTGATCAGTAGTCCCAATTTGATTACCTATAATGTAGGTGAATTTAGCTCTTATATAGTTCTTATATTGGTGTTTTTCTACATTTTGGATGGATTTAGCTCCCGGTAATTCTTGAGAAAATTGCAGTTTTGGTACACCACACTAACAATCTTGATTCCTCGTTCTATATTGCTCCTCCTTTTTTTTTTCTTATTCTTTTGGCAAATTTAGTCCTACCCATTAATTTTTGGGACATAAGTTGCAATTTTTAGGACAAAATTTCAATTTATTTATTTATTCTGTTATGACCAAAATTGCAACTACCTTGGGACCAAAAATGTCGAAAAACCATAGGACCAAGAATATCAGATCAGAAAAGGATCATTTTGCAAAACTATTCTTTTGGGACAAGAAGTTGTTATATTGGTGTTTTTGTAATAAATGGGGATCATGTACAATATTGGTGTATATATTTCTCCCATGGTTCTTATACTGGTGTGTGCGTAGGGATGCGAAGGCTCTGCAGGAAAAGGCGGCAAGGAAAGCAGCTCAAGCTGCAGGAGGGAATGCCAATGGAGGTGGTGTTAAGAGTGACAGAAAGAAATAGCCAAGCCATGGGTGATTTGGTTAGTAGCTAGATTGGGGGATGGTAATTGATTGATCAAATGTGAGGTCTAAATTAATCTGTTTATTTCGTGTATAATTAGGTCTAAAGCCGGTGTATTGTGTTCTCTGATTTTCAATGCAATTTCCTGTGCCTTGGTATCTCAGTTCTTGTGTAAATGTCTTCAACTCATATGTTTGTTCATTCATCACATCCGAGTGTTTCGTAGCGTGATTTTATTTTTTAGTCATTTACCATTCACCTTGTGGAAACATAAAAGTGGAGCGCCAAATACGTAAAACTGATCATTTCATTAGATGTTTGTCATGGTGTAACAGATCTAATTTGATCATATATAAGAAAAAAATATATAGAAAACAGAACACCACTTCCGAGTCCGCTTTATTTGACCAAAACTGTATGAAAATTTTATTGGTAATTCTAAGTATGCTCTCCCTAGGAATGTAAAGAGGCTGAGTTGTATTTGGAGAATATATTACGCCGCAGCCTCACTGTTAATTGCTATACTATCCCATATAAGCAGTTGCACAATACATTAAGAACCTTGAGAAAAAATATACGAATTAAGTGGATGGATATATGAAGGATGAAGCTCTGGAGTTTTTCTTATCCAATTGTCCTCTGTCTGTTTCCAGTTCTCGAGGACTTTCAACTCTAAAGAATATTAGAACATTTCTCTATTTGAAGCACTTGGAAATAATCTGGTGCTCCAAAGTCCAACCTTATAAGACTCTCGTGTGGTTGAAGTACAGGGTGATGGTACACAAAACAATAAAAAAAAATCACTCTACATTTGGCCTTTGTCTTTCATGGCAGGTAGTAAAAAAGGAGAAAATTTTATGTGAACAATTTTTTTTCCAAACTATCACTATTGTGCATAATCTTTAAAAAAAAAAAAAAATTCCAAGTTCACATAAGATCTACTCTTTCATAATAATATGGTGTTCATGTATATTTTATTGTAATATGGTGTTCATGTATATTTTATTGTGGCATTCTTTGATTCCGAATTGCAGTGAAATGTGAAATTAATTCATTTAATTATTTTATTTAAATAGAGGGTTTGTGTGTTCAACTTTGGTATGATTGTGGCCTCATTCTTTTCTTATTTTATTAGATCTCTTCTGCACTTTATTTGTGTTGTACGAATTGATTTTTTTATTCCGAGGTTAAAGGATTTGAGTACTAAAATCTCAATTATGTGTTGCTTGTATATATATAAAATTAAATTCTGGTATTCTAATTATGAAAGTAAAGTATTATATGAAAATAGTTCATGATAAGTTTATAATGAAATAATTTTAAAGTATCATTAATTTCATCGGGAGTATCATTAATCTCATCAGGGGTATCAGTGTGAGTTCAAGAAAATTTAAATCAATTACAATATAATACCACTGACCCAAATTAGTGATATCCCTAATATGTTTAATGATACTCCTAATAAAATTAATGATACTCTAAAACTATTTCATGTTAAACTTATTATGAAGTATTTTTATATAAAACCTACTCCATTATGAATCTTTTCATTTCAAATCCCTGAATTCTAGACAATTCAAGTAATTTGCTGATTTCAGTGTAAAAAAATTATCAATCTTGGATTAGGTGGGAAAAAAAAAAATATACATACCATTAAATTTCAACAAAGGAAGGATTTGATCATAAATAATCATGTCATGTACAAAAATTGAGCAACACTTCAAAATATACACATGATCACGAAAAATTGAACAAAAACGAAGACAGAGGATATACGGAGGATGTAGATATTCAAAAATGTACCCTTCACCATCATCATATTTGAGAAACTAGTAAGTTTTGATGTTGTAAAGCTAAATGTGTGCCTTTGAGACTAATTCTGCACATTTGACATCACTAATGTTTTGATTGAGTTTGGATATGATTTTTTTTTTTTTTAAAAAAAAAAAATCATGTGCGCATGCTTTCAATACGTATATTTCAGGAATAAAAAAAAAATCATATACTCCCTCCGTCCAATATTAGTAGGCCTATTTTTTGGGCAGTTATTTTTTGTCATAAGTTGGAGGGTATTATGAGGTATTGTGAGGTTCATTTATCAATAAAATTATTGTTTATGGAAAATATGATACTTATATTTTCCATAAACAATAATTTTATTGATAAATGAACCTCACAATACCTCATAATACCCTCCAACTTATGACAAAAAATAACTGCCCAAAAAATAGGCCTATTAATATTGGACGGAGGGAGTGTTTCATATTAAAAGTGGGGCAAAGTATAGAATGAAACTGATTTATACATGAATCGACTTGAAGGGTATGATTTGTTTTATTAGAGGTATTAGTTGTTTTTATTAAAAAATATTAGTTTTAGAGGGTACAAATTATTTTCATCAAAGAATATGAATTGTTCCATTTTAAAATATTAATTATTTTTATTAAAAATAATAAATATTATATAATAATTAATGTATAAATAAGTTTCACATTATATACATTCTTCCTGGAGACCCTGTAACAATACAATATGTGAGTTTCTTCTCGACTCTCTTATTTTACTTTACCAAAAGTTCACAGGAGCCTTTTTAATTTTTAAGATGCACAATAAATGACATGCGTCCGATGAAAATTATACTCTCTTAGACTTGCAGTTTTTTTCCACACACATGTTGAAACATTGAACAAAGCTAGCAAATATCTGAAGAATATTTTGTTTCAAAATTTCGACAGAATAGTACTAACAAAGTCATCAAGATTGGTTTGATACGACTCCCCATTTGCAAATTCTGTCTCACAAATCTGAAGCAATTCTGTAGCATTTCCACTAAGCCTTTTCCTCTCTTCACTGTCCAAATCCATAAACCTCTTCACCAGCTCACAAATTTCATCTCCCGTCTTCAAATTCTTGTCATCAAACTCCCTCTCCAACACCCTCCATCCAATCCCCCAATCTTCAACAATCGTCTTCGCATTAGTCAATTGATCATGAAATATCGGAAAAGTTAGCACTGGAACGCCCGTCAGTACAGCTTCCAGAGTCGAGTTCCATCCACAGTGCGACAAAAACCCCCCTACAGAAGGATGAGAAAGGACCCTCAATTGATCACACCATTCAACAACGAGCCCCCTATCCCCACTCATCTCCTGCAAGCGCGTCGCTTCTCGTCTAGCCACCCACAAGAACCTCACACCACTTCCTTTTAAACCGGCCGCTATTTCATCCATTTGGGCCATTGCAATATGCATGAAGCTTCCTAGTGAGACGTATAAAACAGAGCTCGATGGCTGGAGGTCTAGCCATTTCAAGTAGTGGCTCGTTTTATCATCGGCCAAAGTGGTGGTGGTGGTTGTTTTAATGTCCTTGAGCTTCAAGTATAAAGATGCAGGGCCGATGTTGAAGATTTTGAACGAAGATTTTTTCTTAAGAGCTTCGAAAACGTTGGATTCGAGCCCGTAAATAGAAGTGAAAATAAGATAGTTTAACTTGGATTCATCTGGCATTACTGGGTTGGATTTTTTGGTCCTTACGACTGGCGGAAGATCTGCTAAACGAATTGGTGAGAGCCCTGGGATGTAGTCTACAATACTTTCTCCATTAACTGCAGGGAAGATCACAACACAAAATAGTAAAAGAATAACATATTCTTCACATCTGGATATTAAATCACTAGTTTTTTTGCATCTTATAAATTCCTATTCACTATTGTGTTTAATTAATTAATTAATCCTCATACAAATTACAATAGATGTGGGACACTAGGATTAATTGAGTGTAAATCTTGGTCATTCAACCTTGTGTGTGCCCGGAAATATTTCTTCAATCTTTGCTTATTGTCTAGATTAACAAATACGACGTACAATTAAAGAAAGAAAAAAGAAAAAGGAAAAATACAACTTTCCACAGATGATGTTTAATTTGTGTATCACAAAATAATCTTTCCATTCAACAATAGATTCTCCATTTGCCAACTTTGCCCATACCATAGTAGATCACTCATACCATATAGCCATAAAAATTACCTTATCCTTTGTAACTATCATCTTTTTTCACTATCTTTTATTACCACACATAACACATTTATAAAACTATTTTTTTATTTTTTTACATTTTCATTTATCACACATCACTGTAAAATAATTTTTTTACAATTTTATTATACATATACTATTAAACAACTTCCACATTAAACTCAACGCCAATCAGATAAATAGTGAATCGTGGGACGAAGGGATTAGAATTTTACAATAAAATTCTTCTATGTCTATATTCCTCCTAATGTCTAATGAAAAACCTTGTAGGATAATTTTGGTTTTTTAATAAATTATAACTATAAAACCATTTCAGTATAGCAAGTCCAATCCAATTCTCCCTCTTTAATTTCTATTTTTATAATTTCTCATTCTAAATTAAATTACAATTAACTAATAAATTTAAAAATTGAAATGCAAGTATATTAATTTAGAAAAATATATATATATATAATTGTAAAAAATATGGATTAAACAAGGAGGTGCACTTTGGATTCGTACCCGACACTTGAATGGGGAAGTGGGCGTTTTGGAGTAGAAGGTCAAAATGGGAAAACACCGAGTATACTGAAGCCGACATGGTCCAGATATGCGCCACCGGAATATTCCTCCTACCCCCAAATCCAGCCACCCAGGGCATAATCGCGTCGGCTATTATGAAATCCGGCGGGCGAAGTCCTCCGCCGTCGACGAGGCGACCGATGGGCGCTTCCAATCTGGTCTGAGCAGCCATCACGAAGCCTACGACGTCTTTGCCGCGATCCTTCTCGGACGGGAGGACGTTGGAAATTGTGGCGAAGCTGATGTTCGGAAGCTTTTGCGTTGACCCAATCAATCCGAGCCATTCTTCGGTAACGACCACGGTTATGAGTACGTGGCTGCTCCGTTCGGCCACCACGTGGCAGAGGTTGAGCATCGGGTTTATGTGGCCTCGGCCGGGGTGCGGCAGCGCCACCACGTGGCAGGTCCGGATTGGTTGGTTCTCGGGCGATGCCATTAAAAGATATGGTTGTTTCTTTGAAGGAATATTGTTTCGTCGCAACTTATTTTTTTACTACAAGTATGAGACAAGGATAATTTATTTTAATTCATAGAAAAAAGAATAACTGCAATTTTTGCCAAAGTACCCCAACCAAAAAAAACAAACACTAAATAACACCATAAATACTACTCCCTCCGTCCATGAAAAATGGGCTTGTTACTTTTATCACGATTATTAAGAAAGTTGATATAATAGGTAAAAAGTAAGAATATTGTATCAAATCAAGTACAAAGTAAATTATTTTAAAAATATTATGTGTGTGCTGAAAAAATAGATAAAATTTATTCTTACTATTTTAGGCAACAAGACTATTTTTCGTGGACGGCTCAATAAGGCAACCAGGACTATATTTTGTGGACGGAGGGAGTACCAAAAATAGCTGATTAAAGATTAGCAACCCAAACTTTCTGATAAAAATTGAAAAAAATAAAATAAAAAAGCAACCCAAACTCATTGACCTCATGCTCAACAGAATACAAATTACAAAGGCTAACTAATTAATGTCGATGAAATTATCCAGCATCCACATATTTCATTACAAGATGTGAAAAATGATACATTAAAAGTAAGTTCATGTTCCACCTATCACTATATATTGATGCATTTAAGGGTGTAAAAAATGCTGCCGGAAATAATCATTTGCATTGACTATAAGGTGTACTCACCTCACAATTACCATCAAAGCAAAGCCCGGGAAAAATTACATTTTATTTAAAAGTTTAAATTTGTAAAAATATATGCAATTAATTTGTTTATATTATTTTCTAACAAGCACAGCAAAAACAAGGAACAAATTACAGATTAGAAGGAATACAATCAAAAGGATAACACTCCCCGTCACATAAAGAAAAACAACTAGATTCAGGAGAAAAACATAATTAATTTTTAGTGATAATAATCATGTCATATTTTATCATTATGATTTTTTAAGTTAAAATTTTTCAATGACATAAAATAGTTTTTAATAATAGGATCATGTAATAAAAAAAATATTTCCTATATTTTTATTTAAAGAAGTAATAATGATATAATTGTTTTTAGTAAATATCAATTTTCTTTGGTGAAATGCGCACTCGACCAATCGAAGAAAAGTATAATTGATTAATGGTGGGTGAGGTCACTGAGGTGCCATGGAAACATATAGTTGGCCAGACCGAGTTATAGGTGAGGTGAAATTTGAAGGAATATTGTGTGGTGATTACCAATCGTGACATTTTTTTTTTCCCAGTGAGCATAGGGCTTATGTGGCTGCAGGGTGAGGGTTTATTTGCTACTAACACCAATGCAAATTTGCCATATTCCTTCTTTTAATAACCCAATAAATATTAATTAATTTTCATTTTATAATAAATAAACTCACATATTGACACTAAATTATATGAGAAAAAAAATAGATAAAAAGAAACGAAAGAGGTAAATCGCGCCAAATTCCATTGTGGTATATAAAATCGGTGTAAAAACTCCATGTGCTTTAAAAATTGAGTGAAACTCCCTTGTGGTTTTATAAATATAGCGCAAGATTCCTTTTTAAAAAAAAATTAATAGTATTAATTTTCAACCCGTATGACCTGTTATATACTTCGGACCTATTGACATTTTTTCATAAAACACCAGAACGCAAATTATGGTTTATCTCCAAGTAAAATTTCAAAATTTATACAACAGTTTTTTTTTTTTTTTTTTTTTTTTTTAGAAATATGTGAATTTCTTGAAAAAACTCGTGTATTGTGAACATATAAGGACTTGACCAAAAAGAAATTTATTGTTGCTGATTTTCTTTAGAACGAGAAGTGTCCAGGGTAGGTTTCAATTTCTTTTATTTTTTATTTGTATTTTTTTAAATATTTCTAATTACAAATTATTTACTAAATATTATATTAATATATAATTAGATATAACTGTTGATGACCTTTTCTAACTGAGAAGATTAATGGCTGTTTTTCATCTAATGAAGATCATCAAACAAGAATCAAGATCATGGAATTTGAATAAGTAAAGCTTGAGAAATAAATTTGCAAGAGTTGGGCTATTTTCTTGAATTCTTCTCCATTTTCATGTACAAGAAGGGAGTATTTATAGACATACAAAGTGGCCATGTGTCACCATCTTGGTGGCTTAGCCATTGGATCTTTGCCAAGTGTTAGGACACTTGTACAACATCTACACTATTACTCATTGGATGGGTGCCAAGTGTTAGGACACTTGGACCATATCTAGGCTAGTGACTCTTGGAATTCCCCATGTTGTACTTGGTCTTTGGCACTTCTGAGATGCTCTCGACGGTGACCGGCTGCTCGCTTGTACGTCTTCGTTAGATGTCATGGTCCTTTGCGTTCTGAGCTGTTCGCTCCTCGTTTGGGATTGTTTTACAATGTTGCTCGCTTTACTACGAACCTGTTCGCCCAAATTGGCTTTGGCTTGAGCCACTGGCACAGCTGTTCTTTGCAAGGCTGCTCGCCACAATTCTGCTTGCCGCATTAGTGCTTTTCTACAAAGCTGTTCGCCCTACGAATCTGCTAGCTCCGCTACAAAGCTGTTCGCTTCCACGAAACTGCTAGCTCCTTTGATTTGTTATCCTGTTACTAAGTCTAATAATCTCCTGTTTATTAATTACTTAATTGTTCGCCACCCAACAATTGCCCCCTAGCTTGGCCTCATGTTGAATATGGGTTGATCAACTGAGACCAAGCTACAATTTCATCTTCGAACAATGGGCGAGCAGAAAGGGAGTATAGTTGATTATGTGGACGAGCATCCGCGTGGGCGAGCAAACGAGCAATAGGAACTTAAGCGCGCGACCAGCAACGAACGCCCCTTCGTGTAGCGACGGTTGGATTCCCGAGGCACGGAACGCGAGGCGTCGCGCCAGTCACGCGCGATCCCCAATTTGCCCATAGGGGCCTATAGTATTTTGCAAATATTGCATTTTTGCCCCATTTTATTCTTATAAATAGGCGGTTCCTTCTTCATTTATTTCTTTTCGAAGATTCACAAGCCATCCGCCATTGATACACATTTCGGAGCTTTTCGTCGTTCAATCCTTGTGCTCGAATCTCCTTACGTCTTTTAGATTCTTGTTCTCTGAAGGTAATTTGTCTCATATTCTCTCTTTCTTCCTTCAATTTTCGTGAATTTTTCCTCTTTTCTGTATTTTCTTTAATCATCACTGCTACTCCGGCCGTGAGCCGCCATCGCGCCGCCGTCTCGTAGTAGCGTCGCCGCCGTGATTTTGATATCGGTCCCATTGTATTTAAAACCTTTCCAAAATTGGCCAAATTTCCGCTTCGTTATTTTGAATGGAGTTTTCCCCCTCGAGCTCTTCTCAATCCGGACCCGGACGAAACCCGGAAAAAAGACCCGCAAATTTATCTCCTCCGCGTAGATCTGCTCGCCAAGCATTGGCGAACAACCCGCGCACGTTGTTGGTGGACGAAGACACGGACTCTGATGCGAGCTCCGTTGTTCGCTCGGTAGAGACGTGCGCCGCTGATCGCTCTGGCGATCAAGAAGAGATTCACCATCTTGCTCGCGAACCTAAAACGTCCTCCGACCTTGGCGAAGACTCTGCAGAAGTGGCCGCGGAGATAGAGGGTTCAATCGACCTCGAGGGCGACCAGGCTGACAATGCCGGCGAGCAGCGAGTTGGCGAGCAAGGAGGTCCTACGCTTACTTGGGAGTTTCTAAGGGAAATCAACTTCCCCATCTCTCAAACTACACCAGAATCCCGGATCCCGGAAGGAGTTGTTCGTGACAACGAGTGGGCGGACTATTCTGCTCGCTACTTGAAGACTTTTGTCCCCACATCGAGGGTAATCATGAAAAAACAAAGCGGGGACTTTGCAGCGAGCAACCTTGATAGCGTGCTCTTTGAGGAAGACTTGGCGAGCATCCGTGCTACCTACAAGATTCTGTATGACATTTTCATGTATATACCGAAGGAAGGAGAAACTGCTGATCGCCCTCCACCTGGTTGTACGGCGATCAATTTGGATGTGCTCAACACGGGTTTCCCACTCCCCGTTCATCCACTCATTGGACGATTCTTGTCCGACATGAATTTGGCGATCACTCAGATTACTCCAAACGGTTGGAGTAGTCTCCTAGCCTTCATGACTCTTTTTGGTCTTGAGGGCTACAAAAACAAGATAACAACCGCGGAGATTCTCTACGCCTTGACTATTTCCGCTCAACAAGAGGATGGAGCCGGTTGGTACTATGTTAAAGCTAAGACCGGGCTGAAGCTCATTGAAGGAGTCCCCAATAAAATTAAGGGTTGGCACCGCCAATTTTTCTTCATTGGTGGTGACTGGCGAGCATCGGAGGGATTCGCTGGCGGGCAGGCGCGCATCATGTCGCCCGAACGCTTTGGACATGCTAAACGTAGGCCTTCCTTTATCTTATTAGTTCATAAATAGGACTAATTTTAATCCTTTTTGTTGTTTTGCAGGTTTGAGAAATTTGAAGTGGGGAAACCCTAATCTGAGCGACGAGTTTCTCTTCACCTTAGCCATCATCTCTCTTCGCGACGTTGCTAGTCGCGACATACACCATCTCTCGAAGGCTCATTGTCGCAAACTTGCTGGTTTGATTACGAGTCCTCACCACCTTGAAGCCCAAGCTGCCATCCCAGAAGGTGACTTTTCTATTTTTGCTCGCCAATCACTTTTGCTCGTCTATCATTCTTGCTCGCCTAACACTTGTCTTTTTATTGTCAGATCAACAAGTCACTATTGCTATCCCGGCTGTGCCCGAATCATACTATTTGCTCGCCGGACGAGTCAAGCAAATGGCTGAGGCTTCAAGAAGAAAAATGGATCCTCCCCTCGCCATCATGCGCCTTCGGGCAGGAGAGAACCCTTCTGGTCGCCCAGCCGCCGGAGCTGGTCGCCGCAAGCCTGCGGCCAAATCTACTTCCTCTCCGCGGGATGTAAGGAAGGAGAAGGAGAGGGAAAAGGAGAGGGAGAAGAAGAAAGCGCCGCGGGACGATGATGCTCGCGGCACTCGCGGTGATGATCGCGCCTCAAAGCGATCAAAAACTGTGGGGGAGGCGAGCAATATTGCCCCCAGATCTCCTACGTCCAAATCCACCTCTTTGGAAGTGGTGGATGAACAACATGTGGTCGCTAGTGTGGCGGCGACCAAGACTGCAGTGTACCCCAAGGATCTCTCCTACTTAGGTTGGGATCCTTCAAGAATCAAAGAGTAAGTTGTTCGCCCTCTTCAGGTTTTGTTGTTCGCCTGAGCTTAGTCGTCACTTTGGTCTTTACTCTTATTCTTCATTTGGTTAGGTACAAACCGGAGCGTTATCCCGGCCGAGGAACTGCACTTCATCACTTCGCCGTTGTGAAGGATGCCCCTCCCAGCTTCCGCGATATTCCTGATGCTCCTATTCGCCGAGCAGCTGAGATGGTCCCGAGAGCTTGGACCAAGTCGGCCAACACCCTTGTTGCGGGTCAGACTGTGAGCGACAATGTTCGCCTGATGGCGTACAATGCTAGCCATCAAGTGGTCCAGGCTCAAGTGTTGCTCGATCAAGTTCTGGATCTTGAGCGAACAAACCGCGACTTGGGCCGTCGCGTAGAAAAGATGGATGAAGAAAGAGCCTCTGCCATCAAAGAGTGCGAAGCCGAGCATGCTAAGGAGCTGGCTTTGATGGAGAGGAAGATGGAGGCCTCCTTAGTTGGCGAGAAGAACGCCTTGGACAAGGCTGAGAAGATGCTGTTGGAGGTGAAGTCCTCAGATTTGAGAGCTGAGAGAGCTGAAAAGGAGCGAGCAGACTTAGCTGCTCGACTGCTCGCTACCGAGGCGCATGTCAAGAGGTTGGAGGAAGAGCGTCAGAACATGATCGAATATGAAGTCCATGAGCAGGAGGTGTTGGACAAGACCAACTTTGGGTACATCTGTGCCTTTGCGGAATGTTTACGGTCTGTCCACTTCGCCCACGATCACAATCAAGATATTCGTGATGCGGTGAAGGCGGACTTCATTGAGTACGTGAAAAATTATCCTCCTCCTCCTGGCTCAACCTTGTTCGTCTCCGATTTGGCCGACCTCGGCTTTCCCCTGGATGTCTTTGGCGAGGAAGTCGATATTGCTGCCCCCACTTATGGCGGCCAGCCTGACCCTGTTCCAGCGACGACCAACGCGGCAGCCGCTGATGAGGTCTTTGAAGGGTTGCCTTCGCTTCCCTTGACTCCTATAGACGGGGCTGGTGGCGAACAATTAAGTAATTAATAAACAGGAGATTATTAGACTTAGTAACAGGATAACAAATCAAAGGAGCTAGCAGTTTCGTGGAAGCGAACAGCTTTGTAGCGGAGCTAGCAGATTCGTAGGGCGAACAGCTTTGTAGAAAAGCACTAATGCGGCAAGCAGAATTGTGGCGAGCAGCCTTGCAAAGAACAGCTGTGCCAGTGGCTCAAGCCAAAGCCAATTTGGGCGAACAGGTTCGTAGTAAAGCGAGCAACATTGTAAAACAATCCCAAACGAGGAGCGAACAGCTCAGAACGCAAAGGACCATGACATCTAACGAAGACGTACAAGCGAGCAGCCGGTCACCGTCGAGAGCATCTCAGAAGTGCCAAAGACCAAGTACAACATGGGGAATTCCAAGAGTCACTAGCCTAGATATGGTCCAAGTGTCCTAACACTTGGCACCCATCCAATGAGTAATAGTGTAGATGTTGTACAAGTGTCCTAACACTTGGCAAAGATCCAATGGCTAAGCCACCAAGATGGTGACACATGGCCACTTTGTATGTCTATAAATACTCCCTTCTTGTACATGAAAATGGAGAAGAATTCAAGAAAATAGCCCAACTCTTGCAAATTTATTTCTCAAGCTTTACTTATTCAAATTCCATGATCTTGATTCTTGTTTGATGATCTTCATTAGATGAAAAACAGCCATTAATCTTCTCAGTTAGAAAAGGTCATCAACAATAACAATATTTTTAATCTCACTTCTTGTCTATTTATAATATTTTATAGATAATAATTATTAAATAAATTAACTATATAAAAAAATAAGATTAAAAAAGAAAACCTTAAAAAAATCCACAATAGAAGTAGCATTTAATTTAACTAATGGAGGGATAATTGTGTCAATATATTAAAAATATTAAAAAACAGCCATTAAAATTCGCATGAAACGTGCGTGAGTTACATACTACTGTTAATTTTAACAAGGGGGTTTCATGTTATATTTATAAAACCATAAGGGGATTTCATGCAATTTTTAAAGTATAGGAGGGGGAGAGGGTTTCATGCCAATATTTTAAACTAGAAGGGGGTTTGACGCAATTTACCCGAAACGAAAGTAGTGAATTATTTGTCCATGTCATTTATTACTCAAGTCAGAGTTTATTGTAGTTGTATAATGAGAACCAAATACTTTCTAAGAAAAAAAAACGTGCTTTTTGTTATGATAGTGAGTGAAAGGAAGGCTATGTATAAACAAGTTTTACCATGAAATTCAGGTTTTTAAAAATACTAATTATTTTATTAAAAAATATTAGTTATTTTAGTATAGTTATTAGTTTTGGATGATATTAAGTTGTTTCAATTCACTAAAAACATCAGTTATTTTTACTATAAAGTATTTGTGGAATTGGCTTGAAAATTCTTCAAATGATAATGAAAATGAAAATAAATATAAATAAATTAATTATAGTATTTAATGAGAATAAAATATAATCTTGTCTTATCTCCTAAATAAGACAATCATTACATTATTTGATTACCTTTCTATCTTCCTATAATTCTCCTCTTCTTATTTTGCCTATATTTTTTTATATCAGAGCACAATCCTAATGATATAACCATCATGAAAACAATCATTCATCCAATATAGTCAAAGCGGAGAAAGAAAAAAAAAAATTCATTATCATCTTTATTGAAGAATTCAAAACAACCGCTCTTAATATTGAATGGAACTAGTTGTTCTATTAATGTATATATTAAATAATGTACTATAATTAAGGTATTAATTGTAAAACAATTTCATGATGAAATTTGTTCACAAAAGACCAACTCAAAGTAAATAAATATAAATTGAAGGTATATTTGAGAAAAACAAAAAAAACCATAACAACTTGAATTTATTGTACTTGATAAATTTGAAAGTCTTGAATTCGTTACCATATATTTTACATTGAATACAAACATTTGAACTATATTCTTTCATGATTTCAAATTAAGGATAGTTCTAACAAAGCCATCAAGATTGGCCTGGTAGGAACCCCCATTAGCAAATTCCTTTTCACTAATCTTTTGCAATTCTGTAGCATTTCTACTAAGCTCTTTCCTCCCATCACTCTCCAAATCCATAAACCTCTTCACCAACTCTGCAATTTCATCTCCTTTTTTCAAATTCTTGTCATCAAACTCCCTCTCCAGCACCCTCCATCCAATCCTCCAATCTTCAACAATCGCCTTCGCATCAGGCACTTGATCCATAATAATCGGAAAAGTGAGCATCGGAACACCCGCCAGTACAGCTTCTTTAGTCGAGTTCCATCCACAATGCGACAAAAACCCCCCTACAGAAGGGTGAGAAAGGACCCTCAGTTGATCACACCATTCGACAACGAGCCCCCTATCCCCACACATCTCCTGTAAGCGTGAAGTCCCTCGTCTCGCCACCCACAAGAACCTCACACCACTGTCATGTAAGCCGCCCGCGATTTCATCCATTTGGGCCGTTGCAATATTTAGGAAGCTTCCTAATGAGACGTATAGAACAGAGCTTGATGGCTGGAGATCTAGCCACTTGCTCGCTTTATCATCATCAGTGGTGGTGGTTTTAATATCTCTGAGTCTCACGTATGAAGATGCGGGGCCGATGTTGAAGATTTTGAAGGGAGATTTTTGCTTGAGAGCTTCAAAAACAGGGGATTCAAGCTCATAAATGGATGAGAAAATAAGAAATTTTGACTTGGATTCATTGGGCATTATTGTGAGGAACTTTGGCATGGATTGTTGGTCCCTTATGATGGATGGAAGATCTGCTACACAAATTGGAGATAGCCCAGGAATGTAGTCTACAACACCTTCCCCATTAACTTGGAAACACAAAAGGAGGAAGAGATATATTAGATTTTGTCATTCTATTTAATACCCTATTCGATTTAATACATTAAATAATATATATCTCAAATTCTATCTAATACTCTATTACATGTATTCAGATATTATCATATTATTCCAAAAAAATGATTATGTGTCCACCGATAGATGCAAGCTTGTATGTCAATCATTAATGTGGTGATGACACATAAACATGGAACCCACTATTATTTTAATTAATTATTGATAATACAAGGTTTCATAGTGTACAATGTTATGCTATCAATAAATGCATCCATAATTTCAGATTTAGAGTATGTATAGAGTAAAATTGGTTCATTAATCACTTTACAATATTTTTTAGTGTATCCAACTAATACTCTTTAGTTAAAAAATTAATAGTTTTTGTACCCTTCAACTAATACTCTTTAGTGAAAATATGGATGGTGGTGAGTCGGGCCGAGCGGGTACTTAGATATACAAACCCGCCCTTCCTTAAACAGGATGGAGCGACCTGAGCAGCGCTGGTCATGGGATTGGTCATGGGGCGAGAGGGGCAACCCGTTTTAAATACCCCTTCCATTTCAATCTTGATTGGTTCTTTGCCTTCAAGGTCCATCTTAAACTCGATTGTCCTCTTTTATAAGTTGCCAATTTTCAATTATCAAATTACCACGAAAAAAATAATTTTATTCACTTTTATTTATCACAGCGCCACTAAAAACTATTTTATCACTACGAATTCTAATAAACAACTTTCACATTAAAACTCGTGCAAAAAAACAAATGGACAATTAAGATTGGGACGGAGGGAGTAGATTTTTTGTTATTTTAAGAACAATATATAGTTAATTCCAAATATATATATATATATATATATATATATATTATATAAATAGATATGAAAAATATCTATTTATATTATATATAGTAATATATATATATATATATAAAAAAATTTAATATATAAAATGGGGTATGGGTCTTGAATAATATTCATACCCGTCCCATTTCACTATAGGGTATGGGGCGGGACGATCCAAAAAATGCGGGTCTGGATGGATTAGGGCGGCCGGATTATTCATCTCTAAGTTAAAACAATTAATACCCTTTAAAAAAAATATCATCCATCGAAAATAACTAAAGCTCCTTTTGTTCTCTATTAATCTACATATATGGGGTGACACAACTTTAGAAAAAATTGTTTCATTAATTTTTGGACCAAGGAATAAAAATTATTTTGAACTAAAGTGAATAGTGTTAAAGTGTTTTATTACCTTTTTTTAGGTGTGAAAGTTATTGTGGGACGTCCCAAAAAAATGTGAAGAATATTATAGGACGGAAGGAATACTAATTAGTGAAAACAGTTAGAGTATATCTTGTGTAGACCATCTCATGCCGTAAGATGGTAGAATGAAGTATAAATTTTACCTGACACATTAACACTTTGACATGAATGTGTTGTTAATTTGTGCTATTTCATGGCATGTGACGTCTTACACAAATATTTATCAGACATTTAATATCTTTCAAATGATTCATGTATAAGAAATGTACTCTGTCTGTATTATAAACAAGTTTTACATACCCACCTTTATTTTATTTTTTTATTTTTAAACAGGAGCAACACAACACAACACAACACAATCACGACTCACCTGACAAATCAATGGGGAAGTGGCCATTTTGAACTAGAAGGTCAAAGTGGTAAAACACCGTGTACACCGATGCCGACATGCACCAGATGTGAGCCATCGGAATATTCCTTCTGCCGGCAACTTCACCGACCCAAGGCATCAAGGCGTCAGCGATGATGAAATCCGGCGGCCGGAATCCTCCAACGTCGAGTAGCCGCTCGAACGGCTCTTCCAATTTGGTTAAAGAAGCGATGGCGAAGCCTAAGATGTCGTCGCCGCGAACCTTCTCCGACGGCAGGACGCTGGGGACGGCGGCGAAGCTCATGTTCGGAGGCTTCTTCATCGAACCGATCAGTCCGAGCCATTCCTCCGTTACGACGACGGTTATGAGTACGTCGGTGCTGTGTTCAGCCACCGCGTTGCAGAGGTTGAGCACGGTGTTTATGTGGCCACGCCCGGGGTACGGCATAGCCACCACGTGGCAAGCCGGGATTGGATGTTCGTTCGGTGATGCCATGATAATATGCTGAGCAATTTCTCCTAGGAATTAAACCATTTTCATTGTTACTCAGTATTTATAAATTATTAATGGGCCGCTGAGTCACCATGATTTACCTCCTCCACCCAATCCTGTCGGGCCAGGGAGTGGGGGCCCTGGGGGCGAGGGCTTCGCCTTTTGCTACAAGTATTTATAAATTATAGATAATGTATCTTATAATATAATATGGATATATGGCACCAAAATGTTGAATTTAAATGAAAAGTTTCCTCTCATGTGCATGTGATGTACGGTGTATTTTTTAAAAATTACTCCCCCCGTCCACGAAAATTTTACCCGGTTACTGTTGAGCACAGTTTTTAATGAAAAATGATATTTTATTGAAAAAGTGAATAAAGTAGATAAAGTAAGAGTATTGTGGTGGGGTATTGTGGGGCCCATTTTTTGTTTGTGAGTGTAGTTTATTTCCAAAAGAGGAATGAGTAAAAATTTGGTGGACGGACCAAAAAGGAAAGCGGGTAAAAATTTGGTGGACGGAGGGAGTACTCTTTAGCTGCTAGCTTTCCCCATTTCTTCTAAACATGGGTGGAGCCAGAAAAAAAATTCAGAACTACAAATCTAATATAAATACAAGTTCAATTCTTAATTGGACTATTTTTTTATTTTTTTTACATAGAAAAAAAAAAGAAAATTTCAAAGACTGGCCGGGCTACAATCCACCCCAACCAACCAAAAGCTCCGTCATTGCTCCTAAACTTTCCCCGGTCTTTGGCCCGAGCTGTATGAGGCAGAAAGTCGTCGCAAGTAGGTTCGGAGCACCCGCCTTTAACAGTTAGATACAAAATTATCTATTTTTTAAACGAGAATTAAAGTAGTCGCTCTTTTAGCACCTTATCGCTGTGGGGAAAATTCGGACTATTGGGGAGTTGGGGTCTGGGATTAGTAAATCGGTACTCATTATGAAATTGATTAACAATATTTCCAAAACTCATGGGGAGTGGGGACGTATCCGTATTTGACGGAGTGGGTTGAACGTATCCATGAAAGAAATGATTTTTACATAGAAATGAAAGAATCTGGAGTGATTAATGAAGAAAATATTGGAGAATCCAAAGTGACTCTAATTTACAGCCTAATAAATGTGACTTTTTAGTGATAACATGGTAACTATTAAAAAATACACTTGAATTGTACGGTGCACTTTATACATGAGATATATATTCTAAATTAAATTTAATAGATACAAACAAACTGAATTTAATAATAGGATAGATCTCATGTGAAATTTGTTCATAATATAAAATTGATACTATTACATGTAATTAATTATACAATTATATGTATTTACTAATACCGTGATATTTTATACTTACGTGTCTGTATAAATTGCATATTATAAAATAGTTCATCATATAATATAATATTGAAATATGACAACGAAATGTTGAATTTAAATTATATTAAACAGATACAAAGAGATCGAGTTCTTAATCGTCTGGCAGCTTTTGATTTGTTTGCACATAATTTGTATTTAGCAACCAATAAACTTGCAGTTTGTTTGAACCGCACTTGTCTTTTGATGGTGAGGTTTTGAATATTGATTCTACTTTAAAGACTTCACTACAATTAACATTTCCGGTCAAATGACAACAATAGACTATACTTGCTTGCTCCTTAAAAGTTTATATTAATCAACAAAAGCTTACATATTAGGTGAGAGATACACTTTAAGATTTCAAAAGCAAAAGTGGGTCTCTTTTTTTCTGATCAGTCTGCATAGCTCCCATCTTTTTTCCAACTTGCATCATGTAGATTGCAAGTCCAACAATCTCTAAGCTCTCTAAACATCTTTTTCATGATAAATTGTTCTCCTTAAAAATGCATCTATTCATTTTCTTCCAAATTAACCACAACCACAAATCCAAATGCTAAAATCAATATCTTCTACATTTTTCCTTTTCAAACTCCGCAAAATTGGATTAGATTTGAATAATGGCATGCTTCTTGTGTCATTCATACTAACTCGAGTCCCAATCCAAGAACTCCACTCATTGATGTCTTTAAAATGGTATATGCTGATCTAAATTTGTATACTCCATATTAGTATTCTAGTTAGTAATTCATATATATTGACTAAATCCTTAGACAAGAACACAATTTTATAAGCCCCAAAGTCCAATCTTTTTAAAAATAAATAATATAAAAAGTAGTTAGAATTACTAATTTTACATGAATTTTTATAGCTCAATTTATACTTACTTTTAAGTTGGTCGGGCTGATCCATCATACTGTGCTCGAATTGTTGACTCTAATTATATTTATATATAAGGTATTATTTCCAATTAATTAAAAGAACTAATAAGAATAATCTTGTAAGATGCCGTCACATAATAAATTTAGAGTAATTCTTGTATGAGACCAATAATATTTGATCCACTTTTAATTTAAATTGTGTCACTTATTAATTAAAAAGTTGTCACTTTTAAAAAGTGATAAAGTTTAAACAAAAAGTGATAATATTTTTGTTAAAAGTGACTTATCACTTTTCTTTAAAAATATTATCACATTTTATGATAATCCTATCATTTTTTTTAATTTGATAGGTCTCATATTATGAGACGGTCTCACACAAGTTTTTGCCATAAATTTAATAATGCTTCACTACTAAAAAAAATCCATTAATGATTTATAATAAAGGAAAACTATAATAAGCAACATACTAACTTATGATAGCCACAATCTATAAAACATACACTAATTTAAGAGTGGACTTGATAAAATTAACGTGTAAATTCATACTCCACATATATTTATTTATTTTAGAATGTTCCATTTTCATATTTTATTTTACAAATATATCGTACATAATCATGCATGTCTCATGATTTCGTAATGCAACAAGAATGGATTGACCTAACAAAGCCATCAAGATTTGTTTGGTAAGACTCCCCATTTGCAAATTCCCTTTCGCTAATCTTTTGCAATTCTGTAGCATTTCTACTAAGCTCTTTCCTCCCATCACTCTCCAAGTCCATAAACCTCTTCACCAACTCTGCAATTTCACCTCCTTTTTTCAAATTCTTGTCATCAAACTCCCTCTCCAACACTCTCCATCCAATCTTCCAATCCTCAACGATCGCCTTCGCATCAGGCACTTGATCCATGATAATCGGAAAAGTGAGCATCGGAACACCCGCCAGTACAGCTTCTTTAGTCGAGTTCCATCCACAGTGCGACAAAAACCCCCCAACAGAAGGGTGAGAAAGGACCCTCAATTGATCACACCATTCGACAACGAGCCCCCTATCCCCACACATCTCCTGCAAGCGCGACGTCCCTCGTCTCGCCACCCACAAGAACCTCACACCACTATCATGCAAGCCGGCCGCTATTTCATCCATTTGGGCCATTGCAATATGTAGGAAGCTTCCTAATGAGACGTATAGAACAGAGCTTGATGGCTGGAGATCTAGCCATTGCAAGTAGTTGCTCGTTTTATCATCAGTGGTGGTGGTTTTAATGTCTCTGTATGTAGATGCAGGGCCGATGTTGAAGATTTTGAATGAAGATTTTTGGTTGAGAGCTTCGAATACAGGGGATTCAAGCTCATAAATTGAAGTAAAAACAAGAAAATTTGACTTGGATTCCTTGGGCATTACTTTTTGGAAGAGCGGTGTGGAATCTTGGTCCCTGAAGATTGGTGGAAGATCTACTAAGCGGATAGGAGGTAGCCCTGGGATGTAGTCTACAATAGATTCCCCATTAACTATAGGAAAGAAGACAAAGACAAGTATTAGATTTTGTCATCCTATTTAAAGTTTGTTTTCCACTCCATTTTAACCTCATATGGCACAAATAAGTAAAAAAAACTAAAACATGGCACAAAAGTATATTATACTATGGAACAATTTGTTATACTTTTATGGACCTGTTTGTGTCGTGTTTTCTTTTTTACATTTATTTATGTTTAAAAAATTGAATACTAGAATGTCATTTTGTTTAAATAAAATATGGTTGAAAATATCACCTTAATACAATAAAATGAGATCAAAACGCAGTCTTCTTTTAAACAAAAATGATTGTACGCTAATTTAATAATAAATTTTCTTTTAAATTGATTTGGATTTTGGAACCATTAGTTGAAAATTAAAACTATCATGTATATATGCATATTTATTAACACTGTTAAAAATATTTATACTTATTTCTAAACAATAATAATGTGTATATATAACAATGATACAAGAAAAAATAGAGTTCACACATATTTTCGTGTGTAGATTACGAAATGGAAAATAAACGCGTTTAGATGGAACAAACATAATTTCTACTGTTATTAAGTTAAATAAATAATAGAAAAAAAATGGTATTTTCCTTTCCTATTTAAAAAAATAGGCAACAGTTCATTGAATCACGAGTCACCTGACAAATCAACGGGGTAGTGGCCGTTTTGAAGCAGAAGGTCAAAATGGTAAAACATCGTGTACACCGAAGCCGACATGGTCCAGAGGTGGGCGATCGGAATATTCCTTGTGCCGGCAACTTCACGGATCCAGGGCATTAGCGCGTCGGCGATAATGAAATCCGGCTGGCGGAGTCCTCCGTTGCTGAGAAGGCGCTCGAAGGGGTCTTCCAATTTGGCCATAACAGCCAAGGCGAAGCCGACGCTGTCGTAGCCGCGAACCTTCTCCGACGGGAGGACGTTGGGGATGGCGGCGAAGCTGATGTTAGGAGGCTTCTTCATGGAACCGATCAATCCGAGCCATTCCTCCGTTACGACGACGGTTATGAGTATGTGGCTGCTCTGTTCCGCCACCGCGATGCAGAGGTTGAGCATCGGGTTTATGTGGCCGCGCCCGGGCCACGGCATAGCCACCACGTGGATTGGGGGCGATGCCATGCTTCTTTACTTGGCCGGAGCTAATGCAATGCAATGCAATGGGGGAATTTAAATGATTAGGCAAAGGATTATATATTACCAATTTCTTTGATTATAAATTGTCACAAATTAACACGCGTTGTATTCAATTTAGATCCGTTTGGTGGCTATGTTGTATCATCGTAGATTAATGTAGGTTGATGAATCATGTGATGATAGAACATATGTTTATGAAACACTCCAATTTGAACATATGCACATACTCCTCTGGAACAGTATTTAACACCGGGCCTTAGGTTAAAAGCGGGTCGTCAAATCTCTACCAAACAACTGCTTAAAGTTGTTAACTTAAGTTGAGAACCTCTCAACATAACCACCAAACACGCTGGAGCTACTTTTTGTGTCACATAATAAGTTTGTTATGGGTAATTGGGTATATAGTATTAAATGGAGATTAAGGAATATTAATGAAATGGATTGATGTAAATAAAATAAAGTGTAATTATAATTATTTAATATAGTGGAATAAATGAGTTTTATAAAATAGTATGAGAAATTTATTATATGAGAATAAAAAAATATATAAAACATAGAGTGAAAATAGTTCATACATAAACCATTTAAGAATATTAATTGTTTTGATATAGAGTATTAGGTGTTTTCATTGAAATATAATACTCTCTCCGTCCAATATTAGTATTGTTTTTTGGACTGTTATTTTTTGTCATAAGTTGGAGGATATTATGAGTATTGTGAGGTTCATTTATCAATGAAGTTATTGTTTATAGAATATATAAGTATCATATTTTTTATAAACAATCATTTTATGCATAAATGAATCTCACAATACTTTATAATACCCTCCAACTTATGTTAAAAAGTAACAGAAAAAAAAAAAAAAGAGGGAGTAGTTGTTTATTTGATCACATGAAAATAATTTATTGTACTTGTTTGAATCTTGTTTCATTCAAATAAACTAAAGTTGCTTACTCATATATTAGATTTTAAATTAAATGTGGGAGAAATTGGGTTTGGACCAATCAAAAAATAATTAATTAGTATGCAATGAAGGCGTTGGGTATTGTTTTTACCAATTAAATGAAAACATAAGTTTAATTCTGAGGAAATTAAATGATATATAGGATCAATCCATTTTTATAAGAGTATGTATAGAGTGAAATTGATTTATATATGAATCACTGAAGGGTATTAGTTGTTTTTACTGAAGAGTATTAGTTATTTTTACTGAAGAGTATTACTGATTTACACTGAAAAGTCTTAGTTTATTTTCACTGAACAACTATGACTCTTTAGTGTAAATCATAAGATAAGAAGGTTTTTTTACTCTTTTTACTCTTTAGTTATTTTTATGCTTAGCCTTATCATAAGATAAGAAGGTTTCACGCTGGAGCTACTTTTTGTGTCACATAATAAGTTTGTTATGGGTAATTGGGTATATAGTATTAAATGGAGATTAAGGAATATTATTGAAATAAGATAAGAAGGTTTTTTATACTATGACTCTTTTTACTCTTTAGTTATTTTTATGCTTAGCCTTATCATAAGATAAGAAGGTTTCACGCTGGAGCAATTAATTAGTTATTAAGATAAGGAATAATTAATTAGTATGCAATGAAGGCGTTGGGTATTGTTTTTACCAATTAAATGAAAACATAAGTTTAATTCTGAGGAAATTAAAGTCTTAGTTTATTTTCACTGAACAACTATGAATCTTTAGTGTAAATCACTAATACTCTTCAGTAATTACGACTAATACTCTTCAATGAAAACAACTAATATCCTTCAGTGATTTATGTATAAATCAGTTTCACTCTATACTTTGTCTTTTTATAATGAATAATTTTAGTGCATTTATAATCTTAAAAATAGATTTTGTAAAATAAGAAATTTATATATGAACTTGAAAAGTCAATAGACACTTGATAAATAATGAGTTGGTTAAAACAGGAGTGCACTAGGGCATAATTTTGCATTCTACACTAAATTTTATTAGAGTAGGTCTTGTATGAGACCGTCTTATGGCATTAGACAATGGAAATGAGTGTAACTAGGACATGGACTCATTAACACTTTGGTAGGGGTAGGTGTTAATTCGTGTGGTCTCATGCCATGAGACGGTCTCACACAAGTTTTTGCCATTTTATTATTATTTTTAGATGAATATTTTAAATGATTATTTGGTTCGTTTAAAACAATTTATTTAGATAGTTTGTATTTAATTTTTAAAAAATAATTATTATATGCAATATATGAAAACCATTAAGTTATTATAAAACATATTATTAAATTAAAATTATAGAAAAATGAAGATAATAAAAAATATTAATTATTTGACAGCAATAGAGATAAATTAATAAATTCACACATTAAATTTATATCTATAAATGAACCAAATTGCGATTTATAAAATGAATTATCGAAATACAAAGATGTTATAAATGTAATTCCATAAATAATTCAAATGTATTGTATTATAGTATTTTAAAATAAAACAATTTGAAAAGGTGGAGGTTGATTTCCAATTAGTAGACATAAGATTAGTTAGTTGGAGCCTTGGAGGTCCACATATCTTTTTGAAGAAAGGAAATAAGTTTGAGCCACGTGAAATAGAGAAGGTATTATATGAACGATGTTTATGGTAAAATTTGTTTGAATAATATTTGTAAAATATGTTAAAGGGATCAGTGAATTGCATTAAGAGGGGTGTATTCAATTAGGATTCTATTGGATTTTTTTGGATTTTAAAAAGTCTGTGGATTTAGAAAATATATAGATTCCATGCAGAGTTTGATGGATTTTTTTATTGATTTACTTGGATTTTTATAGACTTTACAGGATTGTGTAATACATTTTTTTTATTGATTTACATGGATTTTCATAGACTCCGGCGCTAGAACCAATGATGCAAATATATATGAGACACACTTATATATAAAAAAAAATTATCCAAATTATTTAGAAAAAAAAATACATTAGTTAAAAAAATACATTATTATTTCATCTTCATTTCCATCACCGTTGTACCTCGCCCTCATTAGAAGTTTCAGATTGTTAGAAGAGATATTGGAGAGTAAAATTTATTTATATTTTTTGAAGAGTAGACTTGACAACGAGGCGGGTAATCCCCAAAGCAAACAGGGACGGAGAATTTTTTTGCCCCGTAGACGGGGACTGGGATAGTATTCTCAGTCCGGGGGATCCGCGTCTCGTTTCCCGTGGGGAGCCGCATTATTTTTTATATAATTAATATATTTATATATTATTTTAATGTTAACGTAAATTATAAATAAATATTTCATAGTTTTCTACTCAATTAACTATTTATTAAAAATTACATTTTTTTAATTTAATATTATGTTATTAGTTCCAAATTATATTATTTTCACTTTAGTATATATGTTAATTAAAAATATTAAAATTAGAGGTTTTTCAATTTGTTTAAATTAATTTTTTTTAACTCCAACTTAAAGTAATTGTTGTGTATGATTAATTTTTTAATTTAAATATTTTTTTATATTTTAAAAATAAGATAAAAAAATTAATTAGACGGGGAACAGGGAATCCCTGCGAGACGGGGATCCCCGGCGAGACAGGGATCCCCAGCGAGGCGGGGATGGGGGGAAAATTTTCCCCATTTATTTTGCAGGGACGTAGATGGGGAATGACCCCCTGTCTCCGCCCCGTTGACATCTCAATGGAAGAGAATCAAAGAAAGTCCATATACTGTTGAATACCTAAATATTTTTTAGGACTTTTTAAAATCCGTATAAATCTCTGGTTATTAGAAGAGATTTTGGAGAGTGAAATATATTCATATTTTGGAAGGGAAATCTAAGAAAATCCGTGGAGTATTAAAATTCATAGACTGTTGAATACCTAAAGATTTTTTAAGACTTTTTAAAATCCGTATTAAATACCTCAAGATTTTTAAAGACTTTTGAAAATCTAGATTGAATACCCCCAGACTTTAAAAGTCTAAAAAAATCCTACAGACTTTATAACCAATACACCCCTCTAAGTATATCATTTCCAAAGGATATTAGATATTTTTACTAAAGGGTGTTAGTTAAAGTGATATTAGTTATTATCACTAAAGATATTACTTGTTTCAACTTAATATTTTAGTAAATTGTTATTTACGGTAATAGTTATCGTGAATATCATTCACATATTACTTTACCAGTGAAATTTAATATATAAAACGAGGCACGGGTTTGGATCATGAGTCCTAAGTGATACTCAGACTTGTCACGTCCCACCATGGGGCACGAGTGGGGGGGCCCAAATAGCGTGGGTTATGACAGATTGATATTGTCATCCTTACCCTTAATGTCCATAAAATATAATTAATTGTCATCATGAATATCCATTCTTGTTCATCTCCATATACAAACAGAATGTAATCTAACTTTTAAGTCTTTCTGTTCATTGTTGCTTTATACGTTGTGGTGTTGCTGACATAGTGATGAGGTTGTTTTATTTTTTAAAACATAACGTTGGTGAGTATTGGTTGAGACGTATTTGTTGTGCAGGTAAATGATTCTTCCTTGACTAACTGATTCAAGTGGATAAATGCAATATAGTGCTTTCTTTATCCAATTTTATCAGTACTGGTTTTTTTGTTTATATTTTTTTGTCTTAAATTGGAGGGTGTCATAGGCTATTCTAAAATCAAATTTATATAAATAATCATTTTATTTATAACCTTTAGCCTACGATAAAAAATACTCCGGCAAAAGAATAGGACCAGTAATGTTGACCGTGGGAGCTTAGTAAATAATTGTAAATTGCTAATTAAATGAACCAACGTGTTTCGATAATTTCTGAACAAGTTCCGGGAAACTCACTTCATGTGCTAATACAAATGTCTCGTTGGAAGAACACTGATCTTTCCGAGAAGCACGTGGACTGATTCACCAATTGCGAATATATTTCTCGACTTTTTTCCTTGAATTTTCTAAATGGGCGACTTTAATTAATTACACTTTAATTACTTTAATTTCTGGACGACTTTATATACCATTATTTAAAAACACAAACAAACAAGATTCAATTAAATATAGTACTTATTGTCAATTGGTCCAAGACGGTAGTGAAGTCTTTAATGAAGAATATTCAGAAGATCGATCACTCGAAAGACGAGTTGTATTAAGAGGACTATTATATTAATTAAGGGTGAGCAGGGCAGAATCTAAAAAATAAACCCGGGGCGAGGGTTTTGCCTTTTGCTACAAGAACCCAAAAAATAATAATTAAATGTTAATTATATTAGATAATTACTATTAGTTTTAGGCGCTTAATTTTTCTCCATCCATTAACTTTCCTCCAGTAACTTCCCTCCCTATTTTCCCTCCATCCATTCCCTCCACTCCAATATGCATGCGCCATTATTTTATTTCTCTCAAAGTGATCTTTGACATTCTCAAAATATAATTAATGACAGAGTTATTGTTTCATTATCAAACGACTATTTTTCAAAAAAAAAAAAAAAGAATTACTCCCTATAATTATGCACAATATCTCATTATGTAATCTCATTATCAAACGGCAAATTATCTCATTATCTAATCTCATTATTCAAACGGCTATTTAATCTCATTTAGTCGAATTACTCCCTATTTAGTCTCATTACTAGTCGAATTACTCCCTATTTTGAAAATAAATTTTATTGGTACAAAAATTGCGTGTTACGATATAAGACAAAGTTTAAATATTAATATTTTGAAGTAATACTTAATAAATTCATTATGCATTAAAATACAATATAAATTTTTTATATTTAAAATGTGTATATGATGAATCAATACCCTTATATAGTGGAAGCAAAAAATGCTTATGTGGCACCTTCCATCCACTCCCATTTCTCAATCCTTGGCTCCTTATTGAGTCAAGGTGTGCATTCCATCTTAGCCGTTGGTTCATTTCATCTTTAATCTCGACCGTAGATCGTAGACAATTCTTCCTATAAATTTGTTCATTTGTCATTCTTATTTTTTCCATCCTTGGTTCTCTCCTCATGATTCCTTTGCCTTTACTTCCATGCCGTACGAATTCTCTCCTCATGATTCCTTTGCCTTTTCTTCCATGTCGTACGAATGTGTTTCCGTTTTTTTTCGGGCTTCTTCTCATTCTTTTTTGGCACATACGGAGAGATCGGAGGTATTTGGCCCCCCAAAAGGGATTTTTTTCATCAACAATTTGAATTAGGCTTCGAGGAATGGCGAAGCATGTGTGGACTGAGGCTATTTCTTCTTCCCTTCCTTCACTCTCTTTATGCATCATATTCATCCGATACAACTTTATTTGTAAACAAATAAAAGCAGCCCGGCCGCCGGTGGGGAGAAAGAATGTCTTTCACTTTATTTATAGAAGTGTCGGACACGTCGAATCAATTCCTGATGATTAGTCGATCCATCGTGGCACTGTGTATTTATATTTCCTTGTACGATAGGATTGTTCATCTTTAATTTTACGATAAGATTGTTCGTCGCCGACATAATCGTGCCACTGTGTATTTATATTTACTTGTACGATAGGATTGTTCATCTTTACTTGTAGGATAGGATTGTTCGTCGTGTGTCTTTTTCCGATGAAATTCGATGTAACGTTTGTATTTCTGTATTATTTATAATGAAATTTTGTTGTGTAATTTTTGTCTTTTGAATTTTTTTTTCCCTATTGATCCATGCTTCAACGTAGTAAATTTGTGATGATCATTGCCTCTGTCGATTTTTGGTATGGCAAAAATTCATTTTGTGTTATCTGATCGATCAACTTGGAACGCAAGCGGCCGGTTGGCGTCATAGTCATTTCATAGTGTATTTTGTGTTAACGATTGTGACACATTTCCACCATTTTTTTTATTGATGTGGTTGATGACTACTACTTCTTTGGATGTTAAATCTATGGCCCCATTTTTTTGGATAAATTTTCTCCCTTAAATTTAATTATAAGTCTTCATAAATTGTATTTAATTCCATTGAATTGTTTTTAAGTCTCATGATTATTAGGCATTCCTATTAATTATTTTTTGGAAAGAATTCATATATGGTATGATATTTAATTGTATTAAATTTTAATAATTTGTTAATTCTTAAACATTTTTGAATTTGATCCCATGAGTCAACTTTATTTTTATGGGTGTTGCATGGTGCATGCAAGTGTATTTATTATATAATTAGATAGGCACAAGATTCAAGTTAAATGTGCTTGGTTTTGAAAGAAATGTTAGAATCACTATTATAGCTGGGTGTGTAAAAAATTACGATTATCATGTTAAATATTTTTTTGGCACATTTTATCAGTTGACCGAAGTTTGTGTTGGAGTATCCTAGCAGTTTTTATGCCTACTTTATTTGTGGATAATTACATTTTTTTGTAAAAGAATCAAAGATGGTATGATATTAAATTGTGTTAAAATTTCATAAATTGTGTAAAAACTTTCTTACCAATTACCATACATAATTCGTCACAAAGTATGGTAGTTATTTTGTAGGAGTTGTATGTTGAATGCAAGTGTATTTATTATACAATTAATTTTATCCACCCTTCCTTATAGGTTTTTATGCTATATTTATCTAAGTAATTAAATATGTTAAATATGTATATATTGTGTGACTAATTTTATCCACCATTCCTTATAAGCTTTTATGTCATATTTAACTAACTAATTAAATTGGATTAAAATTTCATAATTTATTAATTTTTAACCATTTTGATTTTGATCCTAATAAGCCATGAAATAAGTTTGGTCCTTACAATATTATTTTATTATTGCAATTCTTCTTTTGGATATTTGTGGATCAAATTTAGCCACTTATAAGGAATGTTAGAATGGCTATTAATATTTGGGTGTGTAAAGAATTGCTATGTTAAACATTCTTTTTTTGGTCCGTTTAATCACATCACCAAATTTTGTATATGAGGAGTGATTGGGCGTGAAATTGTCATGATTCGTCACTCGAAATGCCTTAGTTTTGGTTGATTTTGTTGAGTATTTAGAGTCATTTGCTTATCATTTTCATAAACTAATGAATTTGTCTCTTTGATGCTCATAGATGGATAGAGGGCGAAAAGAGGAGTTCGTAGGACTTTGAATCGACTCAAACGGACTCCCGGATGAGAAGATATCAAAGAAATACGAAAAGTACTAGTTCGAGGGCGCAAAAGTATCATTAGAGTGCACAAGCTAGAAGATCGTGCATTGCGCACGAGAAGACGCCGGTCGTGCACCACTGCACGAGTGCTCGTGCAGTGTGCACGAGTGAAGGAGTAGTCGTGCACTAGCGCACGAGTGAGGCTGCTCGTGCAGTTTTCGCTCTCTGGACGTTTGAAGCGCTCGAGTGGGATATGCTCGTGCACTAGTGCACGAGCAAATGCGTTTTCAGCCCACAAGATCCCGACTCGACCCGTTGCTTATATATACCTCTTTCGAGTACGTTTTGGAGGAGAACCACTTACACCACGAGATTTAGACTTAGTTTTTAGAGAGAAAAGGAGGAGAAGAGACGAGCAAGCTTATTTTTACGTTTTTGTTGAGGTTTACTTACGAATTCGAATTACGATTTTACTTTTGAGTTTCGTTTCTTCCTATCTTTTGTCCTTGAACACGTTGAGACTTCGTTTTGTTTAATTAATTTCAGTTTATTCTTCTATATCTCTAAACCCTAGTTTATGATTTATCTTTTCTTCGTTATAATTACCATGTTTATGTTCGTTACTTGTTTAATTGTTCTTGTTTACGTAAAACCTATGTCTAGCTAAAACCCTTGCATGCTTGGGGTATGATGAACTCGTAGAAGTAGGTTGTGGGTATGTAATTAGGGTAACATGTGACGTTAGGTTTTAATTCTCTTGATTAATGAATTCTTAAAATTAATCTAGACTTTACTTTTGAATTTCGTTCGAAAAGTGTTAGAGAGAGGACGACCGTATCACTCTTTAACAACGAGTAGACTTAACGAGAGGGTTTAGGAAGGGTTAATTCATTTACCAGTTTAGCGAAGAAGGACGACCGCATCACCTTAGTTAAATTAGGGTCTCATTAATTAAGCACAATCTATTAACTTGTTAGTAGATTAGTGAAGTCGAGTGTTAGGGTAAAGTATTAGGGTTTAGAATCTTGAGCTTTCACCTTGCATTCTTAAACTTAGGTTATTTCTTGTGTGTCACAGTTATTTTGATTATGTACCTGCTCCGTTAGTATACATAGGGAATCCTATCCTAAGCATCACCATCTCTCATTAGAAAACAACCCTTAGTTAATTCGTTTCTTTTATTCTTTAGTTTATTTTAGTTTTAATTAATCTTTCCAAAAAAAATCCAAAAACAACACACTCATATTAACTGCGACGCGTAGATCTTCAGGGATATATTCGCATATACACTATCCCTTGGGTTCGATAATACTTGGTCATTATACTTACTCTTACTACAGTGAACCCGTCCGCTTGCGGGTAAGCGACTAGTAAAAGTTAGTATATTCGCTTCAAGTCAATGGCGTCGTTGCCGGGGATGGCGTTGTATGCTTTTTGAATAGGACTTGTCGATAGCTTAGTAGTTAGTAGTGAGTGCTTATTTTCTGTTTTTATTTTTATTTTTATTCATTCGGCAGTTGCGTTTTGATCCTTCTGCTAGTGTGTCAGGTATATGAAAACTCGCTCACAAGGCAATACGAGCGAAGAGAGAATACCGTTAGATCCTGAGACAATAGCAAGAAGAAACCGAGCTTTCTTGAGAAGAATGACTACTGCCGCGGGAAACAAAGACAAGATTTCTGATGAACTTGGGGAGTTAGACAAAATAGCTGCAGAGTATACTGCTCTTGTGGAACGGGCAGAGGGTGCTAATGGAAACAGCAGTAATCAGCAGATACCCATAGGGGGAACTGAGAACCCACACCTGAACCCACAAGACTCAATCAACTCTGCACAAACACAACCCCAAAACCAGAACCAGAACCAAAACCAGATCATCCACCAGAACCCAAATAACCCTTTCAACAACCCAGTATACCAACCCTACCCATACCCACCTTATCCTTACCCACCATACCCTTATCCTCCACCTCCAATTTACAATCAACCACCTGTTTACCAACAACCACCCCAACAAGTACCCGTACCTGCTGCTAATCCTCAACACGTTCCTCAGAACGTAGATCAACATATGGCCATTCGAGGGAGGTTTGCAGCGCAGCCACAGCGGTATTATGATGGAGTGGCATTGCCTCCTGTTGAGGCAAATAACTTCTCGATTTCCCCAGGAATTCTAAAGCTGCTTACCGAGAATCGGTTCAAGTGGGTGATCGGGAAGGAGAATCCTCATACACATCTGAGGAGTTTTCTAATGATAGCCTCCACTTTTAATTACAATGGCATGTCTGAAGATGCCAAGAGGCTTAGGTTGTTCCCATTCTCATTGACGGGAATAGCTAAAGAGTGGTACGATAATACGCTTCCACAGGGAGGTATTACCACTTGGGCCGAGCTTGAGCGTCTGTTCCTCGAGCGGTTCTACCCTCCATCCAGAACGATCAAAGCAAGGATTGAGATCTCTTCCTTCCGCCAGAAGCAAGGAGAGGACCTACGTCAAGCGTGGGAGAGATACTCAAACATGCTGATAGAGTGCCTGCAGCATGGGTACAACGAGGGAGATATTATGGCATTCTTCTACAGTGGTGCCAACAAGGCGGGGCAAGACCATTTAGACTCCTGTGCGGGCGGAGCATTCCTGAATCAAGGCATAGAGAGGTGTAGAGAGATCGTGGATAACATTGTCACGAATGCCGGGGCTTGGAATGGAGATCCAGATTTTCAGAGAGTTCATCGAGTTGAAGAGGGTGAAGGAACGAGAAGGCTGTTGATGGCCATGATGGAAAAGATTAACAACCTCGAGTTGGGAAAAAATTTGGTTGGAGAGCATGCAGCAGAGAATGAAAGAGTAGATCAGCCAAGTGGACAGCAAGAGGTAGCCAATTACATGGGAGGTCCGTATTACAATCAGAATGGCTACCAAGGTGGTAATCAATATGGAAGGTCTTCTTATGGCCAACCATTTGTACCTCCAGGTTCTCAGCCACCTCAAAATCAATGGAGGAACACACAAGGATTTCAAGGAGGCCAGCAGCCTCCTCAAAACACATGGAGAAAGAATGAAAATTTCTCATATGTTAACCCAAAAGCTGGTATTACTGTTCCTGCAGGTGTTGATCCGGGGTCTAAACCTCCTGGTGGAGAAGGCGGTGCCTCAACTGAGGAGATGTTGAGAGCGATTCTTCAGAAGGTGGAGGAAGGAAGTAAGAGGTTGTCATCCTTGGAGTACGATGTGAAAGAGTTGCATAAAAAAGGTGATCAACGTGATCAAGAGCTCCAGAAGATGAACGTTGGGTGGACTAGAACTCAACAAGAGAACAATCGAAGGTTCACTTCTATAGAGTTCCAGATGAGCTAGATTGCAAAGTCGTTGAATAGAGAGCCGGGTAAGTATCCTTCCATGCCGGATGGGAACCCGAAAGAGCATTGCAAGGCTATCCAGTTAAGAAGTGGAACCAACTATGAAGGTCCTCAGATGCCTGCTGATTCTGAGACGCCTCAAGTTAGAGATGAGATTGAGGAGGTGGGAGTTGATAAGGGGATTGAAAGTGAAGGGATTGAGAAGCATAAAGATGTGGATGAGTCTCATCAGAGCAAAGAGCTTGAAGAGGAAGGCATTGAGAAAGTTGAGAGAGTTCCTAAGTGGAAGAAGGCAAAGGAAGCAAGGGAGAAAGTGAAAGAGACCGAGAAAGATGAATGGGGGGTACCCAAATCTGTGATACCCATCCCATATCCACAACGCTTCATGAAAAAGAAGCTTGATGAAAAATTCGCTAAATTCCTTGATGTGTTTAAACAATTGCATATTAATATTCCTTTTTATGATGCTTTGGAACAGATGCCGCATTATGCAATGTTTCTGAAGGACTTGATCACGAAAAGACGGCAAGTGGATGAGCCGAAGTTGGTGCAGTTGAACCACGAGATGAGTGCATTAGTGCACGAGGTGCTTCCTCCAAAGCTGAAGGATCCCGGGAGCTTCACCATTCTTTGTGATATTGGGAACGGGATCAAGAAGGGAGCGTTGTGCGACCTCGGAGCGAGCATAAATTTGATGCCTCTTTCGTTGTTCAAGAAGTTGGAAGGTGGAGAACTTCAGCCGATAATGATGACGCTTCAACTAGCCGACCGGTCTATTACTCGACCTCAAGGTGTGGTTGAAGACGTCCTCGTGAGAGTTGGAGATCACATTTTTCCAGCCGACTTTGTAGTCCTAGAGATGGAGGAAGATGAGCACGTGCCCCTAATTTTGGGAAGACTGTTCTTAGCTACGGCGGGGATGGTGCTAGATGTGGCAAATGGGAAGATAACATTGAAGGTTGATGATCAAGAAGTGAAGATTTCCCTATATGAAGCCATGAAGCACCCGAAGGAGGATGAGAGTTTGTATTGCATGGATGCAATTGATCCTCGTATTGAAGACACATCTCCTATCCCTAATCCTTCTCATATTCATGAATTTTATAATCCTTCACTTGATAAATTAACCCCATGAGCATTATGTTCTTGATTATGTTGATATGGATAAAGTGAAGAAGTTGAAGGATGAAGAAGTGAAAGGTGAGAACGTGATCCAGTTGGAAGGAAAATGAGGAGTTAAGAAGAAAAAGTCCAAATTCAAGAAACTGTTTGGTAAGACGCCTCCAGATAAAGGTGAGAAGGAGTTGAGACCCATAACACTTGGGGATGAGAAGAAAGCAAAAGAGCTCATGATGGAAGGGCATCAAGGAAAGACATGCAACCACCACTCTTATGAGAGTAAGGGAGGTAAATTTGAGTATGATGTCCCATAAGCTCCTTTGAGCTTGGTCCGGCATGAGGACCTTAAAAATAGCGCTGAATGGGAGGCAACCCATTTTTATTTATTTTTATTTATTTTAAGTTTCTTATTATGTTATTAGGGTGTTGTTGAATCGTAAGTTTTAACCTCGTACTTGAGAGTTTATTTTGTAGGCTTGTCTCGAGAGAATAGAGGAATCATGGAGTACCCAAAAAGGGAGAAACTCAAGCAAGGGAGTACGCTACGTTTGAGAGAAACTGAATTGTTTGGTTGAGGTAACCCACAACCCCAAACTTAGACCTCTTCGCAAGGTCGAAGTTTGGGGGGGTGGAGTTTTTTTATGTTTCTTGTTACATTGCACCGGAGCACCCCTTATCTTTGAGTGTGTTTGGTTATTTGGTGCCTTGAGATGCTCCTTGGGGTGATTTTGATCTGAGTCGCTATTGCATATTTCATGCCTATCAATCATCTTGTGCTTGTTGATTGCTATCTTTGAGTATGATTTGATGAGTAGGGTGATTTGTGGAGTTGAGTTAGGGACTATTTTGTGTGAGTGTTTGAGTGAGAGTGGATTTGAGATAGAACTTGTATGCTTGCAAGTTTTTCTTTTGAGTGCTTGTGTGATGAGAATGAGAATTCACTAGGACTAGCATGGATGTGAAAGCTGTGAGACTTGAGCCTTATGAGATTTTGATGCATTAATTGATCTTTTCGCTTGTGAGTGAATCGTCACCTTAGAGGATGCTAGAACTTGTGTGTGCTCTTGCTTCTTGATTGTGTCTAGTTTGATATGCCGAATAGGATCTTAAGCCATCTTTGATTTTATTGAGTCACTTAGCCAAAATTTTCCTTACCAATGACATTGAATCCCTTGTTAGCCTGTTTGAGCCTAAAGCCTATTTTCTTTGCTAGCACATTTAAACACTATTCCAAGTTCCTAAGCCTTTTTGTCCCAATTTGAGTGGAGAATAGGAAAGTGTGAATGTGAAGGGAGTGAGTTGAGTTGAAAAAGGAAAGTGTTGTTTGTTGAGTGAATATGAGAAGAAGGCGTGATGAAGTTAAGAGATGTGGGAAAAAAGGAAAACATTGAGAATGAGCAAAAGAAAAGAAAAAAAAAATGAGCTCATGTGTTTGTGCGAAAAAGAAAAAAAAAAGAAGTGAAGTGATTGAAAAAAAAGTGAAAAGAGTTAGAAAGAAAAAAAATTGAAGTGTTGAGAGGGTTGGAATTGAAAATGTGTTGATTGAAAATATTTGAAGTAGCCTGTTCCTAATCTCGAAGTACCGAAGTTTGATTTTTCTATTCTCCATTCACTTGAGTCACTTTACCCATATTGCTATCCCACCTGTCCAAAGAGCCTACATTACAACCTTGAGAAAAATCCTTTTTGATTCGGCATTGATTTCTAGAGTATGGTCGGAGTTAAGAGCGCTTACAAGCCTATGGCTGCCAATATGTGTGATTGATTGTTTGAGTGAGTCCCTTAATCATTGATATACACTTATGAGGGAGCGAAACACATCGTTGAGTGCACATCCATGCTTGATCTTGGTGATTCTTGTTGTTGTTGCATGAGTATGATAAAGGAAAGTGAGTGAGTATACGTGTGATTGATCTTTGAAGCTCGAATTCATTTGCTTGCATAATTTGATTCTTTGACTCATTCCTAACAATTTCACTTGACTTATTATTTCGTTGCTTGAGGACAAGCAACATGGTAAGTTTGGGGGGGTTGATTGGGTGTGAAATTGTCATGATTCGTCACTCGAAATGCCCTAGTTTTGGTTGATTTTGTTGAGTATTTAGAGTCATTTGCTTATCATTTTCATAAACTAATGAATTTGTCTCTTTGATGCTCATAGATGGATAGAGGGCAAAAAGAGGAGTTCGTAGGACTTTGAATCGACTCAAACGGACTCCCGGATGAGAAGATATCAAAGAAATACGAAAAGTACTAGTTCGAGGGCGCAAAAGTATCATTGGAGTGCACAAGCTAGAGGAGCTTGAGCGGTCGTGCATTGCGCACGAGAAGACGCCGGTCGTGCACCACTGCACGAGTGCTCGTGCAGTGTACACGAGTGAAGGAGTAGTCGTGCACTAGCGCACGAGTGAGGCTGCTCGTGCAGTTTTCGCTCTCTGGACGTTTGAAGCGCTCGAGTGGGATATGCTCGTGCACTAGTGCACGAGCAAACGCGTTTTCGGCCCATAAGATCCCGACTCGACCCGTTGCTTATATATACCTCTTTCGAGTACGTTTTGGAGGAGAACCACTTACACCACGAGATTTAGACTTAGTTTTTAGAGAGAAAAGGAGGAGAAGAGACGAGCAAGCTTATTTTTACGTTTTTGTTGAGGTTTTCTTACGAATTCGAATTACGATTTTACTTTTGAGTTTCGTTTCTTCATATCTTTTGTCCTTGAACACGTTGAGACTTCGTTTTGTTTAATTAATTTCAGTTTATTCTTCTATATCTCTAAACCCTAGTTTATGATTTATCTTTTCTTCGTTATAATTACCATGTTTATGTTCGTTACTTGTTTAATTGTTCTTGTTTACGTAAAACCTATGTCTAGCTAAAACCCTTGCATGTTTGGGGTAGGATGAACTCGTAGAAGTAGGTTGTGGGTATGTAATTAGGGTAACGTGTGACGTTAGGTTTTAATTCTCTTGATTAATGAATTCTTAAAATTAATCTAGACTTTACTTTTGAATTTCGTTCAAAAAGTGTTAGAGAGAGGACGGCCGTATCACTCTTTAACAACGAGTAGACTTAACGAGAGGGTTTAGGAAGGGTTAATTCATTTACCAGTTTAGCGAAGGAGGACGACCGCATCACCTTAGTTAAATTAGGGTCTCATTAATTAAGCACAATCTATTAACTTGTTAGTAGATTAGTGAAGTAGAGTGTTAGGGTAAAGTATTAGGGTTCAGAATCTTGAGCTTTCACCTTGCATTCTTAAACTTAGGTTATTTCTTGTGTGTCACAGTTATTTTGATTATGTACCTGCTCCGTTAGTATACGTAGGGAATCCTATCCTAAGCATCACCATCTCTCATTTGAAAACAGCCCTTAGTTAATTCGTTTCTTTTATTCTTTAGTTTAATTAGTTTATTTTAGTTTTAATTAATCTTTCCAAAAAAAAAATCCAAAAACAACACACTCATATTAACTACGACGCGTAGATCTTCAGGGATCTATTCGCATACACACTATCCCTTGGGTTCGATAATACTTGGTCATTATACTTACTCTTACTACAGTGAACCCGTCCGCTTGCGGGTAAGCGACTAGTAGAAGTTAGTATATTCGCTTCAAGTCAAGGAGACAAGCAGATTTTATGTCTAATTGATTTGTGGATAATAAAAAATTTTGGAATAAAATTCATATATGGTATGATATTTAATTGTATTAAATTTTAATTAGTTGTTAGTTCTTAAACAATTTTAATTTGATTTGTGGATAATAAAAAAATTTGGAAAAAATTCATATATGGTATTATATTTAATTGTATTAAATTTTAATTAGTTGTTAATTATTAAACATTTTTAATTTGATCCCATAAGTCAACTTTATTTGTATGGGAGTTGCATGTTGCATGCAAGTGTATTTATTGTATAATTATATAGGCACAATATTCAAGTTAAATGTGCTTGGTTTTGAAAGAAATGTTAGAATCACAATTATAATTTGGTGTGTACGGAATTACCAAGTTAAACATTTTATTTGGCACATTTTATCAGTTGGCCGAAATTTGTGTTTCAGTAACCTAACAGTTTTTATGCCTACTTGATTTGTGGATAATGACATTTTTTGTAAAAGAATCAAAGATGGTATAATATTAAATTGTGTTAAATTTTCTTGCCATGCGTAATTAGTCAAGAAAATTAAGCCTATTTATTGTTGGAAGAAATAGAAAAAATATTGTACGTACATATAATCTTTCTAATAATGTTTGGTCCATTTGTAATATCTTTTTGTTACACCTAATTACAATTGGACTTTTTTATTATTTTATAAAGGAAGTATAGTGTATATTATGGTAGTTATTTTATATGAGTTGCATGTTGCATGCAAGTGTATTAATTATACAATTAATTTTGTCCACTCTTCCTTATAGGTTTTTATCCCATATTTATCTAATTAATTAAATATGTATTTATTGTGTGATTAATTTTATCCACCATTCCTTATAAGCTTTTATGCCATATTTAAGTAACTAATTAAATTGGATTAAAATTTCATAATTTATTAATTTTTAACCATTTTGATTTTGGTCCTAATAAGCCATGAAATGAGTTGTTTAAGTTTTAACCACTTATGAGTTTGGTCCTTGCAATATTTTATTATTTCAATTCTTCTTTTGGATATTTGTGGATCAAATTTAGCCGATTTTCTTTCTAATACTTTCGAACTCCTTCAGCTTGTGGGACTGCCTTATGGAGAATGAGATGAGATAATGTTATTATAAAAAAAAATACGCCCATTTATTGGTGGATATATATTATTGTCATATGTATTGATGTCCAAAAAATTACGCCCATTTATTGGTGAAAGAAATTAAAAAAAACATTGGTCATTCCTAATGAATTCTAATAATAGTGTTAAGGGAAGTAATTAAATGAATTAATTTTACACCCTTCTAGAAGTTCGGACTTTTAGATGAGGCGGAATTCTTTCATGGTATCAGAGCCAATAGGCTCACGCCCAGACAAAGATCCTAAGTTCGATTCCCGTTGAAAGCAACTCCACCCTATTAAATTGACCACTCATTAGGCCTCCCCAAAGAGGAAAAATTGAGTTCGGCCCATGAGTGAGGGGGAGTGTTAAGGGAAGTAATTAAATAAATTAATTTCACACCCTTCTACAAGTTCGGACTTTTAGATGAGGCCGAATTCTTTCAAATGGTCATTTCTAATTAGTTCCATTTGCTAATTATTAGAAGTTAATATGTATTATAATAAGTGGGTGTCTATCTAAATAATTTCTACACGTATTCACAGATCTTTAATGAAAATATTGAACTGAGGTAATTAAAATTTTCAGATTTATCTCTTAGTTGTCATTTGTTTCTACCTTGATTTTGGCTTTACTTCTTCCAGCATTAACTCTGATTCAGTTTTTTATTTTGGGGTTTTGCACTGCTAGACCGTTGGTCCCTATCATCCAGTGACTTGAGTTGCCGTCCATTTTTGTTAGTATGTTATTCGTGCATGTTGTGTCTATGCATTATTGAATTTTTTACTTCTTTTTTTTTCAGATTGGTCCGATTTGGTGTCTTTGTTTGGTTGTTTGATTTGGTTCTTCTAGGCTGTTAAGTCATTCTGTGATATTTGAAAGTGGTGTGTGTTTAGTCCTTTTATTTTTTTGGGTTGATGGTTTATCACTATGAGAAAATTAAAGATCGTCTACAAATCTATAATTTCCTATTAAATTTTTATACAAATAGTATTCATTTTGAAATTCCCTCCGACATGTCTATAATCAATTTATATACGAAATAATTTGTCTAGAAAAGAATGTCCACTAATAATTTCCCATCGAACTTCAGTGATTAAAATTGTTGATATGTGCGGAATGAAAATGCATGTATAATTTATAATTTTTTGTATAAAGAGTTTTCATTTTGAAATTGCCTCCGACCTGCCTACGAAGTTTTCAAATCATGTAGTCGTTCTATTTCTCAATCTATATCAATTTGTTTACTTAGTGTGGAACGGTGTAAATATTTTACGGTAGTATATAAACCCGCGAAACACGCGGGTCTAATCACTTATATTCATTACCTGAATAATTTTTAAAAAATATGTTTTTCCTTTGTTTTTTTTTTCCAGAAGTAGTCCTATTGTCGCATGTTGTGGTATTTGTGTTACAATGTTTCCAAGATGATTAGTGTTTATTATTTTTTAATGGAATCGTTTATATTGGATAAATGGTATAAATATAAAATTCAAATTTGCATTATATGGTCTATGTAACCATGTTTTAGTGAGACAACAATTTTAGTCCATGAAAGAATGGTAGGGGTATGGTATTGGTTAGGTCTTGAAATAGCCTATGTAAAAAATATTCCTGGAATGGGATATGATTTAATGTCTCTTTATAATTTAGTGTCACTTTAATATAATTTAGTGTCCACATGACAAATGTATAATTATAACATAATGCCTCTTGCTAATTTAATGTCCCTCTAATATTAAATTCTCCTTAGTATTAGTTAGGTCCTAAAATATTCTATGTCTAGAATGGTTAATCTTTTAAAAATATAATTTTTTCCCTTTTTTTTATTTAAAAATAATAATTTGAAAATGGTTCTATTAATTTTTTTTCTTGGTGATTTGTGTTGCAATGTTTTCATGATAATTAATGCTAATTATTTTTTGTACAAATTTATTTATTTCTCTGCGTCCAAATATTTCGTTTATCTGTTGATAAAAATCTTGAAAAATTATGTGACTTTATTTGTCGTTTGAGGGATTATTTTTAAATGAATTTATTTATATTGGACCAATGTTGTAAAATTAGGGATGTAGCAGTGTATTTGGAATGCAACAATTTTAGTCCATGTCATGTACGGCAGGAGCGTGATGGGTGTTGTGATAAGTGTGTGATTATGATTTAATGTCTTTTGATAATTTAGTGTCCCTTTAATATAATTTAGTGTCCATATGACAAATGTATAATTATAATATAATGTATGTTGCTAATTTAGTGTCCCTTGATATTAAATTCTCCTTAGTATTAGTTAGACCCTAAAATATTCCATGTCTAAAATGGTTAATCTTTTAAAAATTTAATTGTTTCCTTTTTCTTTTCTTTTTTAAATAATTCGAAAATGGTCCTTTTAACTTCTGTATTGGTGATTTGTGTTGCAATGTTTCTATGTTAATTAATGCTAATCATTTTTAGTACAAATTTAATTATTCATCTTCGGCCAAATATTTCATCTATCTTTTGATAATAATCTTGGAAAATTGTGGGACTTGATGTGCCGTTTAATGAGATTATTTTTTAATATAATTATTTTTATTGGACCAATATTGTAAAATTAGGGATGTAGCCATGTATTAAGAATGCATCAATTTTAGTCCATGGCATGGGCGGCAGGAGCGTGATGGGTGCTGTGACAAGTGTGTGATTATGATTTAATTCCTCTTGACAATTTATTATCCCTTTAATATAATTTATTGTCCATATGACAAATGTATGATTATAAATATAATGTCACTTGCTAATTTAGTGTCCATTGATATTAAATTATCCTTATTTTTGGTTAGGTCCTAAAATATTATATGTCTAAAATGGTTAATCTTTTAAAAAATATAATTTGTTTTTTTTTTAATAATTCGAGAATGATCCTATTAAGTTCTGTTGTGGTGATTTGTGTTGCAATGTTACCATGATAAGGAATGCTAATCATTAAAAATTAAATTCTCTTTTTATCAACGGTCTTGGAAAATTAATTATTCAACGTAATTAGTTTAATTACTACTATTCATTGCCTGGTCAATCTGTTAAAATTAAAGTTTGCCCATTTTTTTTTATATATTTTGAAAATGGTCCTATCAACTTATTTTGATGTGATTTGTGTAACAATGATTCCAGGATAATTGATGCTAATCGTTTTCAGTACAACTGTACAAAATTCGATTTTTAAGCCCATTATTGGACCATTCGTCGAGGTTCGCGGGCAGTCATATAAATTTACCCATTCTTCTGGGATCGTGTGATCAACCTTATTTATTCCTCTTGCGCCAAAAAATTAAATCATTTTTTGGTCAAAGATCTTGGAAATTATGGGACTATATGTGTTGTTTAGGGGATTATTTTTTAATGGGGTCATTTTTTATTGGACCAGTTTTGTAAAATTATAATTGACTTTGTAAGAGGTATCTACCCCTTTAGTATAATTTAGTGTCCATGCGACAAATGTGTAATTATAATATAATGTCTCTTGCTTATTTAGTGTTCGTTGATATTAAATTTTACCTTAGTATTAGTTAGGTTCTAAAATATTCTATGTGATCAACTAATTTTTTTAATCACTTATAATATGACGAAAATGGGCTATGTCTAAAAAAAATAGTCTATTTATTATTATTATTATTATTATTATTTTGATAATAGTCATATTATCATGTATTATGGTACTTAGTGTTAATTATTTTGAATGCATGCGTGCAAAAGTTGTCCTTTTTTCACTCGCTATTGGACCCTTCTTTCTCTTGGGCCTACAAATTAAAATCACTTTTTATCAAAGGCCTTGGAAAATTAAGTATTCAATTTGCCGTATAAGGGATTATTTTTAAATAGACTCATTTATGTTAGTAGTTAACTATTTTAGTTCATGGCAAATTATATAGGCGTTGGTTCGCAAAGATTTATAATACCAAATTGTTCTAAATTGATATGTCTTGATTAGTGAACTAATTTGACTATGTAATTTTTTTTATATTTAAATAATTGCTCTTTATCATCGTTGCTATGTGTTGGTGATCAATTTTCGTCGGATGGATTAGTGACTGTTTAAGTTCGGTTTAAAAGATCATCAATCAATTACGTGTGATTGGTTACCACCGTAAATGGTAAATCGAAGGTTCGGGTTATGAACTTGTAAATGTGAAAGTCGAAATCGAAATAATTTCGTATGTGTGCACGTTTAGGTGTTTAAGTGTGTGTTTTTTGGAGTGTTTATGAATTTGAACTTGTATTTCTTAAGCTGGAGAACAGCTATTTATAGAGACTAGCAAGCATGAGGTGTTCCTGACTCTTGGTCTCCCTAGCCTGCATGCTTGACATGTGTCCTTTTACTCTAGTTTGACCTTATCTAAGCTAAATCTTAGTTACAGAGTCTTCTTGGGTCTTATCTCGGACTTCATTGTTGTTCATCCATGTCGGTTTAAATCGATCCAGGATAGTTCTTTCATAGAAGTTGTTCGCCGTTTGGGTATATGGCTCAGAAGTTGTTCGCCTTTGTGTCTTGAACAGATTGGCTTTGGGATCTTGGTCCTTTGTTCGTCAGCATACACCTCTTAGGCTGATAACTGTAACACTTTTACCAATGTTGTTCGTCATTATTGACTTGGTGGTGGGTCCATATTTGGTCTTTGGTCTTTAAACCTGTTCGCCGATAAGCTGTTCGTCGTTATAGTTGTTCGCCACTTTATACACTCATTGGATTAGTTTATGCACCCCGTCTTGATTTTCTTTATTGATCATCTTTGATTTGAGGTTGGCTCTTAGTAATCTCTAGTCGGGCCTTAATCCTTGTTCGCTTATCATTGATGGATGTTCGCCTATCAACACTATGCATTAATAATTTTTGCCATGTATTCAATGTGTGACTATTTTTTTGTCTTTGATGATACATTGATTATCTACTATATATCATTTATACATTATTGTATTTATTTATTATTCTCTTTAATTGGAATGTATTATTTTTTATTATGTTCCCCCCATTACTTATTTTTTGTCACTATATATATACATGACTATGCATTTTTAGTTGGTTTCAAGGTTAGTTGTCTATTACCATACACTTGTGTTTTGGCAACATGTTCACACCATTGCTTATGTTATTTCTTTCTGACGTGTGTTCTTTGGTCGTCCATGTGAGAATTCTGCAAACATGGGTGACAAATGGTTGTAAAAGCATGAATATATTGATGATAGATTCTCAGGTTATTTGTGCTCTTGATTTTGGTATTGAGCTTTTATTGTTGATAGTAATGTGTTAAATATTTTCATGGAGTTTGTTTGTATTTATTATGGTATTATTAATTTTTTTTCAATTTATGTTGAGTTCAGGGAACGGGGATCTTTTGCTATGTTTCGTGTGATTTGGTTGGGGGATTCAATGAATTTGTTTTAGAGGGCAACAAATATTATGTCAGATATTTTGGTGTTTTGCCAAATAATCGGCTTATTAAGTCGTCAAAGTATACAACGAATATTGTGTACAGAGAAATTTTTAGAAATCTATAATATCGTTCGAATAAAATTAAGTATTTATTTTCTATTAGTTGAAAGTGTTTTAAAAAAATTATCTAATTTTTTATTGTATATTTCTTGAGTGATGTACTTAGTTGTATGGATCAGGTTTGCAATCATGGTGAGAGTTATGTATACATGAAAATAAAATTAAAAAAGGAGAGCCATGAAATATTCGTAAAATGTTATACAATTATTCCGAACGCCTGTAATATTTTCTAAAGGATTGCCCGAATATTTTATGAAAAGTCCGCGAAATTCGCGGGTACTGTACTAGTTTAATTTATAAATGTTAGATAATGTATGACATGTTACTTTTAACCAATTATATATTGCAATTATATTTCGAAGATATTTAAATAATGAACATAAATGTAGAGATAAGGGACGTGTATGAGAAGTTATGAGAATTTTTTATAAAATTAAATTGAAAAAACTAACTTAAAAATGTGGACTCAGTAAAATGCAGGATTTTGAAATGGAGAGCAAGTAGATATGCCACGTAAGAAAGAGAATACTGTTTTTGATAAAATTAAATTGAAAAAACTAACTTAAAAATGTGGACTCAGTAAAATGAAAGATTTTGAAATGGAGAGCAAGTAATATGTCACGTAGGAAAGAGAAGATTGACAAATAGAAGGAGTATGATATGATATGATGATTCAAACGGCTATTTTTTTCAGTAAATTATCAAACAACTATTTTTTAGTCTCAATATTAAAAAAAAAATCATCCCAGTAATGTTTTGCTTCGAAAGCCGCCTATCTCCAAAAAATAAAATTCATACTTAAAAAAAATTGAATATAGTCTGTCTCCAAAATAATTCATACGTTTATTTCATACTTCAAAAAAATTATCTTCAACAATTTTTTGTTCAGAAATCTTCTCCTTGCACTTCAATCCAGATAAAACATGAGCACCGATTATGTTAGCCACGATAATGTAAATGTCAATTCGTATCTCAATCTCATTCATGAAATATTTGGCAGTGATTATGATGACGAGGAAAATGACAACACTCAACAAGGGTTCAACATGGAAGATGATGATGGTGACGAGGAAAATGAAAACACTCAACAAGGATTCAACATGGAAGATATGATGGTGACGAGGAAAATGAAAACACTCAACAAGGAATACATTGAAAAACTCTTAGTAATACTTATAGACACTATTAGTAATACATTGAAAAACTATTAGTAATACATTGAAAAACTATTAGTAATACATTGAAAAACTCTTAGTAATACTTATAAACACTATTAGTAATACATTGGAAAACTCTTAGTAATACTTATAGACACTATTAGTAATACATTGAAAAACTCTTAGTAATACATTGAAAAACTATTAGTAATACGTTGAAAAACTATTAGTAATACATTGAAAAACTATTAGTAATACATTGAAAAACTCTTAGTAATACTAATAAACACTATTAGTAATACATTGAAAACTATTAGTAATAGATTGAAAAACTCTTAGTAATAAATTGAAAAACTATTAGTAATACATTGAAAAACTATTAGTAATACATTGAAAAACTATAAGTAATACATTGTAAAACTCTTAGTAATACTTATAGACACTATTAGTAATACATTGAAAAACTATAAGTAATACATTGTAAAACCCTTAGTAATACTTATAGACACTATTAGTAATACATTGAAAAACTATTAGTAATACATTGAAAAACTCTTAAAAACCCTAAACCCTAAACCCTAATAGTATTAGTAATACATTGAAAACTATAAGTAATACATTGAAAAACTCTTAGTAATACTTATAGACACTATTAATAATACATTGAAAAACTATTAGTAATACATTGAAAAACTATTAGTAATGCATTGAAAAACTCTTACTAATACTTATAAACACTATTAGTAATACATTGAAAAACTATTAGTAATAGATTGAAAAACTCTTAGTAATACTTATAAACACTATTAGTAATACACTGTAAAACTCTTAGTAATACTTATAGACACTATTAGTAATACATTGAAAAATTATTAGTAATACATTGAAAAACTCTTATAAACCCTAACACTAAACTCTAAACCCTAAACCTTAAACCCTAATAGATTTAGTAATACATTGAAAACTATAAGTAATACATTGTAAAACTCTTTGTAATACATATAGACACTATTAGTAATACATTGAAAAACTATAAGTAATACATTGTAAAACTCTTAGTAGTACTTGTAGACACTATTAGTAATACATTGAAAAACTCTTATAAACCCTAAACCCTAACACTAAACCCTAAACCCTAATAGTATTAGTAATACATTGAAAACTATAAGTAATACATTGTAAAACTCTTAGTAATACTTATAGACACTATTAGTAATACATTGAAAAACTATAAGTAATACATTGTAAAACTCTTAGTAATACTTATAAACACTATTATTAATACATTGAAAGACTATTAGTAATACATTGAAAAACTCTTAGTAATACATTGAAAAACTCTTAGTAATACATTGAAAAACTATTAGTAATACATTAAAAACTCTTATAAACCCTAAACCCTAACACTATTAGTAATACATTGAAAAACTCTTATAAACCCTAAACCCTAACACTATTAGTAATACATTAAAAAATTCTTAGTAATTTTTTTTAGATATTTTTCTATATAGACATTATTATTAATATATTGAAGGGTTAATATCATTTTGCAATCCGTATTATTGTCATTATTTCAAATTGCAACCCGTACTATTTTTTTTATCGAATTACAACCTATACTATGTAAATTTGACCTATTCACAATCCTAACTTTATTTTTAGTGAAGACTATAAAGGCCAAAGGTTATAATTGTCTTTCCAAATTATTAATTATTTATTTAACTATAGAGAAAAAAGACGTAGCAAATAACTATAATTTCAAACCTAATTCATTATCTAATTTTCATGTGCAGAGATCACGTAAGTTCGGGAAAAATCTATCAGAGCTTTTTCATCTATAGGAGGGTCAATCTAGATGAAATAGTTGCAACCATCGAAGCCTGGAATTTACAAGCAAAACTCTTAAGTAAATGAATGAAAATGAAAATATTGATCACAAGGCTTTCTGTTTCATAAAAAAACATTCATCAAATTAGTATTTTAGTTTCGAGACATGAAAGTAGAATCACCATATTCGAAATAAAAAGCAACAGGTCTTCCTTATCTTTCTCTCAAATTAGGGATTCTTTGAATTTAGGAATTTTTACTTATTTCGTGCAATTTTCAGAAATTATACTTTTAATTAAAACTAATTAATAATTGGAAGGACAATTATAACCTTTAGGGATTATAATAGTCATTGGAAATGAGGTTAGAATTGAGAGTATGGTATGAAAATGTCAAATTTATATAGTAAAGATTGCAATTTGATAAGAAAAATAGTACATGTTGCAATTTGAAAAAATGACAATAGTACGGGTTGCAAAATGATATTAACCCTATATTGAAATACTATTAGTAACACTATTTAGAAAATTTTACTATGCATATTAGTAACCTTATAGTTTTTTATTTTGGTCAAATTATTATTTTGCTTCCAAATAATTTCTTCACTTATTTATTCTGTTATAATTTCAGGACCCAATTGCATCAAACGAAATGGCTCTATCATTGCTGGAGTCCAAGCACAAGGTAAACAATTTTTTTTTTGTTTAAAGTTTGTTCAGTATATATATATATATATATTTATATATATGTGTGTGTGTGTGTATGTTTTGATGCCTAATTTATTTGTATATCATGTAGAAAGAAAAGCGATTGCTAGAGTTGGAAGTGGAGAAAGCAAAAATATTGCTGGGAAAAATGCATATTGTCGAGATGGAGGTTTCTTTCCTCGAGATTGAAATTGAGTTTGCGAGCAATTTAAGTACACGAATTTCTAGCAAAAATCATACTAATCAACTAGCGATCTATTTACTGTTATGATCGATGTAATATCATCTTATTTTTATATATTATATTGAAATATTGTGGTAGTATCATCTTCTTAATTTTTTCTTTTTCTTTTTTGTCAATATTTATTTGTTTACTCAATGTACAAATATTTTTTTTAGGGTTTTGAATTAAAATTAGATGTCGAAATTAAATTAATCCACTCAATGTACAAACTAGTCTCAAGAAGTTCAAATGGTTAGAATTAAAATTACTATTTTTTGGGTTTGGGGTGCAAGCATATAGGGAAGTTGGGCAGATACGTGGGATTCAAATTAGAGGGGGAAGTTGGACAGATGATAGTGGGAAGTTAAACAAATAAGATATTTTTTTGAATTTAATTCAATCTAATTTTCAATGTCACTTCTCCCACTTATCAAAAAAGAAAAAGAAAAAAATGATCGTTTCAATTTTATTAGGCATTCAGTTAAAAATTAAATTTAAATTTAAATATTCCCCTTACACCTACTTTGGATGGAAATCGTCTACTGTGCCTAATACACAACATCTCATGTTGTGGTGTTAAACGCCACCGTTTAAATCAAATATGAAAAAAGAAAAAAATTGTTATTTTAATATATAATAGTAACTTACCTCCATTTTTTAAGGATAAAATCGTGGTCAAATTCTAGTGTATAAACTTACCTCCACTTTTCCACTTTTGTAGGATATAATCGCAGTAGATAAAGATTTTTTTAAATTTTTTTTCATTTATTTTCCTTGTTATTGATCTTATATATATATATATATATATCAAGAGAATAATGTGAAATTTTATTTGATAAAAAATAAAAGACAAAAAAAATTAATAAGAAAATGAATCGGGATATATGGAAAAAAAAAGTTTGAACAAATCAAACATTAAAGTTAATGAAAAAAAGAAAATAATTTTTTTATCTACTGGACTGAACCACGATTGTCTCCTAAAAAAGTGGAGGTAGATTATCTCTATCCATTATTAACAATGCACGCAAAAAAAATTTATTTGAGTTAAACGGTGGCGTTTAATACCACCGCATGCCATGTATTTAATTTTATTGAAATATTAATAAACTAGCATATATAAATATATATATATATATATATATATATATATAAAGTGTTTTGATTAAATATTTTAAATATTAATTCAATCAAAATATAGTATTTTTTTAATTCAATTAAAATATTAATTTATAATTAAAAAGCAATATAAATTATTCTAAATAACTCATGCAAATTAAAAAAGGTGGGAATGGACTAATTCAAGGGTGTAGATACTGGGTTTTGTGTAAGTATGATAGTTTTTTATTTAAGTAAGATACGCGGGATTGCTAATTTTTACATTATTATAATATAACAATATTTTTAAAATAAGGATTAAGTGCAGGATAATACAATTCCAAACCACTTTTTACAAATTGGTACAGCATAATTGAACAGACGCACAAAAAAAAGTTGAACATAAGTATATATTTTTTGAACACTGTACTATCTTGTAAATAGTGGTGTTCAATTGTATTATTTTGTGAATGTCCCTTAAAATAATCTAATTATTGAAATTCAGTGTAAATTTTTTTAGAAGCGGAGGATTAATGAAGATTCGAATGGGATATATGATTTGGGAGAAAATTAGTAAAAATATTTGGCAAAATTTTGAAATTGGCAGTTTCGCAAAATATGTGGAAGTTTATTAGCATAACTTATCCAATAAAAAATGTCTAAAACTTTTTTTTTTAAAGGAAAATTGGTAGAAATGTAGAATTTCAAAATAATTTCGATAACAATAAAATCATTAAAACTGTATTTCATTTCCTGGTGATAAGGAAATTTGACCAAGTATATTTGCTGATAATGCTTGTTAATGGAGAATAAATTTGACATCTCCACTATCTTGGAATCCACGAAGTAATTAACTAGAGAGAGAAAATAGAAGACATTTTTAAATTTCAAATTTGAAAATAGAAAGAGAAGATAAAAATTGGGTTTCGGTTTTTTCAAGGCTAAACTAATTTCAAACTATCATATGCATTCCCATTAATACCCCTATTTACATATAGATTACCAATAATACCACCTTCTGCCCTGGGTTGATTCTGCCTATGTAGCATTACCGATTAATTAATTAAGGTAAAAAATTAAATTAGTTTTACCGTGTAATTTAAAACAATATTAATTTATTATATTTCATGTGTTTAACTTTATTTTATATATACATATATGGTATATATAGTATAAAAATGAATGAAGTTTAATAAGTTAATATAAATTTAGAATTGGACTTTGAAAACTTAGGCATAATCTTGTATGCACTAGATGTACTATGCAATTCAAGTGTATATCTTTTAAAAATTACCTCTATTATTATTGAAAAGTTACTCCTATTATTATTTAAAATTATATTTACGAAAAGATAATATTTCAATAACAAGATATAAACTTTTAGTAATAGTAGAAGTATTTTAAAAATATTTAAGTTGCACGGTTTAACCAAGTGCAATTTACTCTTGAACTTAAAGCTCAAAATAATTTCAATGATTGAACTTTGGGCAAAAAATAAATAGGTGAAAGGAAAAAGTAATTAAAATGATAAGAAGGAAAATTCGCTTAAAGCTCAAAATAATTTCAATGATTGAACTTTGGGCCAAAGAATAAATAGGGGAAAGGAAAAAGTAATTAAAAATGATAAGGAGGAAAAATCGCTTTGCCTGCTTAAATGACCTTTTGGCACGAGACTCTAGCAGCTGACCGGCTAGCCAATAGAGTTAAATCGATTTTGTTTCACCATAAATCTGAGCACATCATACTTCAATATCAAATATTGCCATATTCGTGTAAATAATGGTTTAATAACTTAAAGGCCAAGGTTATATGCATCCAGAACTGTGGGTACAAGTACAACACACATTAAATTAATATTTATTTTAATAATAAATTAAAAGATATATATATTTTTAGTGACTTAAAATACAAATATGATGCACCCACCCATTGTTGGTCACTAATTTCCGATAGAAGAGGAAGAAGAAAGATCTTCTCAAAGTAGATATTGTTCATCACTCTCATAAACTCTCATTTCAGCTGTTTGTTGTCCATGTCCCAAGTATGGTGATTGAATGTCGTCCCCTCCACATTCCACTAAGTTTTTTCCCATGATCTTAAAGAACTAGATTTTGCATGGGTTAAGGATTTATTTGTAATGTTTTGTTGATTATTTGTGATTGTTTTATGTATATGATTATATTTATGAAATAATATTTGTTATATAATGATAATATGATTAGAAAAATTATGCATGTTGTGTTCGTGCGGAATTAAAAAAATTCACGATATGCATATTTCGGGTCTGATTCTCCGAAATACTGTTCAATTTTTGGAAAATATTTCCGAAAAATGAAGAATATTTTGAATTATTTTTCCGAATTGTTTTGCACGGAATTTTTTTTTTTCGAAAATTAGACACGATTCCGGAAAAAGTTCCAAAAATTAGAAAAGTTTTTGGAAAAAATTTGCCAAAAATATTATTCTTTTCCTAATTATTTTTTTGCAATTAGTATTGCCAATTCTTCTTCTTCCAAGGCGGTGCAGCGCAGCGCTGGGTGGGTGGGTGGGGAGAGAGCGCAACGGTAGGCTGAAATGTGCTCTCTCTTCTCGTGGATGTACGCGTTTTGTTTCTGTCAATTAAGGAAGAAATACTAACGGTTAAATTAGGGAGTTTAAGGATGTGTGTGCTCAACGTATGATGTGTGTATTCAGCATGTGTGCACTACCCACAGATGTGGTGTATATAATCTGGGCCTAACTTAAAACAATGTCTTGAGAAAAAGCACCCATAAAATATCATGATCGTTTTAAATCAAAAGAGGATACTAGACATGTTGTATATATATGGGTAATGGAGTTTAATGATAGGTTAGGCACACCGAAAAACGATGCTATCTTTAAAGGTATTAATTCCTCCCACATTAGTGTAAATGATTCACAAGGAATTGACCTTCCAGGATACAAAACTTATCGCACAAAAATTCGATAGTTACACTCCAAGACTCGATACTGAGAGTGAAAAAAATTAATCCTGTTGCAATGATAATATGGGGATTGAATAGTGAGATTGAGAAGGGGAAAAAGGAAAAAAAAAACATTTCATTTAAATGAGAAGATTCATGGATTTGAATCGTTCCCTGTTTCAAATACAATCTGCTACAATGATTCCTCTGCCTCCGATGCCAAAGGTCATGGTTGCAAATCAATGGAAAAAGCTCAGCGGATCATCAATGGAGGAAATTAATTTAAGAGAACTGCCGGAAAATAGAGCCGCAACCACCGTGTCGCCATTAATAAAGAAAAGAAGCAGAAGTCTCGTCAAAAAATCGAAGAAGAGGACGACGCCTGAAGAAAAGAAGAGAAACGCGTGAGAGAAGGGGGAGAATGCCCAACGAATTTTATATTAGAGTTTGAAAAGTCTAAATTAATTTTAAATTAGATCTAAAATCCAAGTGCATAGTATGCACTTGGATGCATCCTAAAATTTGCCCTTGTAGTATCATGGATTTTTTTTTTTTTTAATCAGTGAAAATCATCCATTAATAACCACAAATATGGGTATAAATATTACCCTACAATTTACAGTTTACATTTTTAATCTACCTCAAGATATAGTCTCCTCCTTAATCTAGTACACAATGAATCTCCTATTACATTCTCTATAGTTAACAAGACAAATTTTACATCAGAAGCACCTAGCCAGGTCCAAGTCCTATTTTTCAACTCCGTGAAAATATTTTCTACATTCGCTAGTTTACATATAAAGATTCTCACATTTCTGGCTTTCCAAAAATTAACCAGATCAAACACTCTCACGGACACCTAGCTTTTTTCCTCTCTTTCCTTTAATAAACGTGCTGAAATGTAACAAGTTGGTTGAGGGATTTGACGAAATAGTCGTCTCCACCCCAACTCACTCACAACATTTCATTCAGATATTATATGCAAAGTTGCATTAAAAAAATACATGTCTCACTGTTTCCGAAGCTTCATTGCAAAAGATACACCTTCATCCATAGGAATGATGTTGCATTGGTGTAGCTTCAATACAGTGGATGGTCTTTCCAGCAATACCCTCCAAGCATGAACTCTCACTTTGGTTGGCACCAACTTGTTTCAAACCAGTTTGAATTCATCTCTTTCTTCTTCCTCGATTCCCCCTCTTTGCCTCCTTAGCTACTCATAAGTATCTATGGTTGTGCACCTCACTTCGCTCTCCGGCCTCCATCTCCAATAATCTTCAACATCAACCTTCAAAGAACACCTATCAATAAAATTTATGAATTCATTAAGAGCAGATTTCTCTATCTCGAACAAACTCCTCCATTCTCACTCCTAGTGACACTCCCTTTCTCTCCACACTCCTATATCACCCACTCTCTAAGAGAAGTTTCCCAACCCAAACATCTTCCTTAACAAAGTATGTTTCTCATTCTCTATTAATTTCTATAAATTATCAAAGAACCACGTCCCCCTTATCTATCCCTACCGCCTTCAACACTTCACCCCACTATCCACCTAGACTAGCCCCTCTAAGTCTCCCCGTAAAGTCTAACTCCTTCCCCAAAAATACTCTCCATCTAGATTTAATTACTCTAACCCACAAACAACCCCTATTTTTGTAAAATCTCCAAACCCACTTACCTAGCAATGCCTCATTGAAACTTTTTATATATTTTACCCCGAGCACCCCACAAAACTTAGGTTTGCAAATATCCTCCCATTTAACCCATATTTTTATGTTCACTCTCACACCTACCCCATAAGAATCTTCTTTGCATTTTGACAATCTCACTAATCACATTTTTAGGTGCTTGATAGGTGGACAAAAAATACGCAAATAGTGATGAAAGAACAGAATTCATCAAAGTGAGTCGACCCCCGATGGAGAGTTTCAAGCCTTCTCATCATAGACTAATTTTATATGCTTTGGATGATTGAAGTTATGTGAGAATTGTGATTTTTTTTTAAATATATGTCATATCTTTGTTAAATAGTGGATGATTTGTTCTCAATAGTTGGGTATTTATTGTGTTTTGCTTGTGAGCTTCTTTAATCCATGAGTTGAGGCATGTTTAGTACCACGAGAGTTACATTGAACTGATTAAATTTATGGTGCGGGTTGTGAATTTACAAATGTATTAATTATTTTTTAATTTGGAGAGACGGAAGGAGAGAGAGTTAAATGCATTAGAAACCCAAAATTAATCATTGATTATTTGAACAATAGTTTAGGTAATTAGTGTGGGAAAAGAGAAATTTATTTGATTACTTGGTTTAAGAACACTTCTTAAAGGCTATAATATCTTCTAGGGAACACCTTGAGGCTATATTACTCAATAGGAAAGAATAGATGACCCTAGTGAAGTGTATTATTCTTTAATAACATTTAAATTTATCCTTAGCACCATCCATACTGTTGGCAGCGATTTATGACTGGTCTCGCTGCCGGGTTCCTAGCGGGTAGGATTTTATATTAATGATGACAAGGAGTAACAAATGTGAGAGTAACTGAGCTCTCAAGTATGTATTTGCAATAGATGTGATGTGTCCTACAAATTGGCATTTAAAGCCCTATTTATAATGTACAAGGTGGGGGTTCCCCATGCTAGGTAGGTGGACTCGTGGGTCCCTCCTACTCCTAGCTGAAAGGTAATAAGTGGCTACAGCCTCCCCTACGAGCCAATGAGGAGACGCCACGTGGCACTGTCACCCCTGAGGTGATTGGACTTGGCCCCAACGGCCCTCTTTGACCCTGTCACATCCTCTGGATTGATGGCACTCGACGTCCTCTCACAGCTGGCGCGGCCTGGGGTCGGGTAGACGGGTACTCGGGTACCGGGAAACGAGTTCGGACGAAAATGCCCCGGTCGGCCATTTGCGGGCAGGCGGGTAGAGTACCTGCACAGGGGCTCGTCGCTGGCCGCCCGATATCCGGGCATGTGGATTATAAGTACCTTTCCCGGCCGATCCCAGAGGCTCATGTCGGGCAGCGTCTGGGTCCCCGCCCGTCTGTCTGACCGGTCGGAGGACTGTTCTCCTCCGAGCCCGCTACAGCAGTGGGCCTGTATCCGATACCCGATGGGTCGGGTAGTAAAATATCGGGTGTAACAATTGCCCCACCAGCCCGACATCGGGGGGCCGCAGTCGTCGGGTGGCGGGCTGGTCGAACTGCAGACCATTTTGATTTCGAATTTGAATTTCGGGGGTGACGTTTCGGTTTCCAAGACGACGCCTCGTCTGCCGCGCCTGCTGACGTCACGGGATGGCGTGACTGATGCGCAGAAATCCAGGGGTCACGTCCGCCGAACCTGCTCCCCAACCGTTGCGCGCGTGACCCCCACGCGCCCCCCAGAGCTTTGTTTTATTTCATTTCCGACCCCGTTTTTTGCTGTTTAGTCCCTCCTACTTCTTCTATAAATAGGGGCTTCCAGCCCATTTTCTCATTTTCACTCTCTTGCAAACTCGTGCCCCCCTTAAGGAGATTCAAATTTTCCGGCGAATTTCCCAGATTCCGGCGATCTTTCTCGAGTCCCAAGGTAATTTCTCGCTTTTTTCATCGACACTTCTTCTTCTTCTTATTCTCTTTCCGTCATGAGCGACTCCGTCAAGAGCATTGGCGCCGCCGATGTTTATCACTTCCGCCGCCGTGCCGCCGCCAATGCCGAGAGGCCTTTTCAACCGCAAGGGGAAGGAACGTCCCGCGCCGCCGCCAGAGAGGGCGAGGGCAATTCCACGGATGTGGATGCCTTCGCGGAAGATTTGGAGGGGATGAGCCCCCAACGAGAGGGGGAAGCCCTAAGCGTTTCCCCGGTCTCCGCCTACCCGCCCCGGGCCGAAGATTTTTTGTTCGAGCGGGAAGCTGTGCCCGACCAAATAAACTACGCGGACAGCCGGCTAATCGGGTTCGACTACTCGAAGTATATGAGCCGGTTCGTGCGAAAGTGCCCTCCCCGCGCATATCTCGAGGCCCGGGACACTGACTTTGGGGCCTCTCGCCGCCCCAGCTGCCTTCCCCCAGACGCCGACGTGAAGGAGTTGTACTGGACATTCCAGGCGCCCTCCGACGTCTTCTTCTACGCTCCCCGGGAGAATGAACGGGCCGACCAACCTCCGGAAGGCCTAATCGCCATAAATGCGGACACCCTTCATGCCGGGCTCCATTTCCCGCTTCACCCGGCCATCTCCAAGCTACTCGCAGCCTGGAATCTGTCGATCACCCAGATCACCCCGAATGGGTGGAGCTACATCCTGGGGGCAATGGTTGCTCTCGGTCGGCGCGGGCTGCATCGTATGCCCACTCCGTCCGAGCTCAACTATCTGTACTACACCGTGGCCTCGGTCGGGCGGATGAACCTTGGGTATTACTCCGTGAAGCCCCGGGGTGGAGATGCCATTGTCTTCGGCATCTCGCCGAAGGTGACGCACTGGCAGGAAAGGTGGTGGTGGGTCGGCGGCGCCTGGGAGAGCGTTGGTATAGACGGGCACACCATCCCGGTTCCACGGGAATATCGGGAGCGCGACCGTCGAGGTAAATACTGAATTTTTCTTCATTTCTTAGTACTGATCTAATTCTTCTTTCATTGTGCAGGTTGCGCGGTACCAAATCAGGCCGACCTGACCGACGACTTCAGGCAGGCGCTTGCCTTGGTGAGATCCGAGAGCGTGGACAATCGCGACGTCGACCTTCTCAACGACGACGAGTACAGAAGGCTCTCCGAACTTCAGACTTTCCCGCGCCACTTGGATTTCGGTGGTAAGACTCTTTCCTGCCCGACTCTCCTTATCCTCGTTCTCGCTTCTCGATTTCTAATCTTGTCACTTTTCTCGCAGCGCAACGTTTCCCGGCCGAATCCTCCACGCCATCGACCTCCCCGGCAGTCTCCCCAAGGACCGCACCCGAGGCCGGCCAGGCAGCCATCCCGGTCGTAAACGTTGAATCATCCGAGGAGACCGTTGACATGGCGCCTAAGAAGAACGCCCTGGCCAAGTTGGCGAAACGGGGAGCCGTCCGTGCCGCAGGGGTGGCGATCCGCAGCCCGCCCGCGACCCCGGTGCCCCCGACATCCTCCTCCCCGGCAGACGGGCAGCGCCCATACAAGCAGGCCCGGGTTGAAGGCCAGACATCTGTCGACCCGGCCATGGTAACGGTCAACCTGGACCCGGCGACCGGCGGGCTTGTGGCCGGCACCGTCGAGGCGACTTTAGGGGGCCCGGCCTCCCCTGCCCGCGATCGCAGCGACTTCTCTTTCTTGGGTTGGGGCAATAACCTCACGTAAGTATTACGTTTTCTTTTCTAAGTTTTCTAGTCGATTTTGCGATGTAGGATTTTTAACACAACTTTTCTTCCCGTGTTCACGCAGGCCTGAGCCTCTGCCCCCGCCCGAGGTTCTTCAATTTCTGCGCTCGCAGGATCCTCCGTACTCGGAGGCCGTGCCGGAGTCTTGGCCGGAGGAACTACGCCGCGCCGTGCTGAATCTTCCCCGGTCTTGGACCCTCAACTGCCAGAAGGCCACGAGGACCGTCTCGCTCGCCGACCGGATGAGGGCGGCGGCCATCCGTACCTCCCGCAACGCTATTGCCATGGAGGGCATCATGCTCGAATACGAGCGGGAGATGCGGACTGCCTCATCCTACAGGGCAGCCTTCCAGTCGAAGCGGGACGAAGCTACCCGCCTGGAAGAGGAGAACAAAAAGCTCCGGGAGGAGCTGGAGGCCGGCCGAGCGAGTCGGGCTGAACTAGAGGGGGTCCTCGAGGAGGAGAGGAGGGCGCGCGCCGAGGCCGAGGCGAGGACGGCTGAAGAAGTCCGCCAAGCCAAGGAGGCTCTCGCGGCGGAGGCGGAAAGGCGCCTGGAGTCCGAGCGTGCCCGATTGGCCGCTGAGAACGAGTCGGCTGGATCCATGGTGTATATTAATGCTTATGCCGACTCGATTCGCTCTCTACTCCGTCAGAATCCCCAGGCCGACTACTCCGGGCCTCTGGCCGATCTGAGGAGTTATGTCGAGTCCAATCCTCCCTCCCCGGACTATGATATCACGCTGAAGGACTTGGTCGATCGCGGGCTGGATCTGTCGTTTCTTGGCGACCCGGCGGCCTTCGTTTACCCGCTTGCCGACGAGGAGGCGAATGAGGACCCGGGAGTGGTGGATGAGGCGCACCCGTGATTTTTCTTTTCCTTTGTTGTTTTGTTAAGTTTGTTGGCCGCTGGCCGTTTTGTATTTTCTCTTTCCCGGACCTCCTTAATGAAATTACTTTTGCTCTTCATTTCGCTTTGTCTCCTTGAACTTTTAGTTTTATCGGCCGGGTAAATAACGTAATCGGATAATAAATAATAAACGGTAGTGTTCTGGCCGAATGTCGGGTAGTGACTTTTAACAATCGCCCAAAAGAATTAACCAACGAATTAATTAATGAAGTGCTATAGCCGAATGTCGGGCAGCGACTTCACGAAGATGGGATTGATTTAACAACCGCTTAAAGAATTAACCAACAGATTAATTAATGAAGTGCTATAGCCGAATGTCGGGCAGTGACTTCACGAAGATGGGATTGATTTAACAACCGCTTAAAGAATTAACCAACAGATTAATTAATGAAGTGCTATAGCCGAATGTCGGGCAGTGACTTCACGAAGATGGGATTGATTTATCAACCGCTTAAAGAATTAACCAACAGATTAATTAATGAAGTGCTATAGCCGAATGTCGGGCAGCGACTTCACGAAGATGGGATTGATTTAACAACCGCTTATTGATTTTTACAAGTTTGCGCTTCGAGTGGCGATTACAATGAGCTCCTACTGGTAGTATTTTTTGAGTAGGGAGGCGTTCCAAGGGTATTGGGCCGGGTTGCCCTCAAGGCTTTCCAGCTCGTAGGCTCCATTGGCGAGGCGGCTGGAGACCTTTAGGGGTCCCTCCCAATTCGGACCAAATGCCCCCTTGGGCTGCCCGACCGTCTGTCGGAGTACCAGGTCCCCGGTTTCGAACTCCCTGATCTTGATCTTCGAGTTGAAGTATTTTTCAGCCCGGCGTTTGTAAGCTATGTTTCTTTGTTCTGCGGACAGCCTTCTCTCCTCCAGCAGGTCCAACTCGTTTAGCATGGCCTGGTCGTTCTCGGTCCCCACGGGTTGTGAGGTGCGGAGGCTCGGGATGACGACTTCAGCCGGGATGACTGCCTCTGTTCCGAAGGCTAGAGCAAAAGGGGTCTCCCCGGTTGCGGTACGACATGTCGTTCTATATGACCATAACACTTCGGGTAGCTTGCTCGCCCATGTTCCCTTGCTCTCCTCCAACCTTGTCTTCAACGTGTGTTTGATTATCTTGTTTACCGCCTCGACCTGTCCGTTCGACTGGGGGTGGTAGGGTGACGAGAATAACCTCTTGATCTTGTGCTTTTGGCAGAATCTTTCCATCTCTAGTCCGTCGAATTGTTTCCCGTTGTCCGAAATGATTATCTGTGGGAGGCCGAATCGACAGATTATGTTGCGCCAAATGAACCTGATAACCTGTTCCTGATCGATCGTTTTCAGTGATTCCGCCTCCGCCCATTTGGTGAAGTAATCCACGGCGACAATTGCGTACTTGACGCTGCCCGGGGCTGTAGGTAAAGGGCCAATGAGATCGATCCCCCACTTTGCGAACGGCCATGGGCTCAGGATTGAGGTGAGCTCGGTTGGGGCCTGATGGATTGCCGGTGAATAGATTTGACACTTGTGGCATGCCCATGCGTAGTTGATTGCGTCCTTCTTTAGGGTGGGCCAGAAATATCCCTGTCGGATAACCTTCTGGGCGAGCACCTGGCCGCCGGCGTGGTTCCCGCAGCGTCCTTCGTGGACTTCGACCAAGATCTTCCTTCCCTGCCCCGGCGTTACGCACTTTAGGAGGGGCAGGGCGAAGCCTCGTTTGTACAACTGGTCCGCGATGATCGTGTATCGGGCCGCCCGGAGCTGCAACTGTCTTGCCGCTACCCGATCTACTGGGAGTTAGCCGTCACGGAGATACTTTAGGATGGGGGTCATCCAGTTGTCCTCCTCCTGTCCCAGGTTGGTCACCCGCTGGTTCGAGCTCGTAGGGGCGGTCAGGTAAGTGACTGTGATCTGGGTCATGTCGGCTGCCCCCTTGATTAGGCGTGAAATTGTCATGATTCGTAGCTAGAAACGCCCTAGTTTTGGTCGAGTTTATAGAGTATTTAGAGTCAATTGAGCGTTATTTCTATACATTGATAAATTTGTCTCTTTGATGCTCATAGGTGAATAGAGGACGAAAAACGGAGTTCGTAGGACTTTGAATCGACTCAAACGGATGCCCGGATGAGAAGATATTGAAGAAATACGATCGGTATTAGTGCGGACGAGGAAAAGTATCACTTGGGAGAAGCTTTGAAGTCACTCGAGCGCCTTACTCGAGCGCCACCGCTCGAGCGCCCTACTCGAGCGCGCAAACATACAGAACCATTCTTGCGCTCGAGCAGCTCGAGCGCCACCGCTCGAGCGAATCGCTCGAGCGCCCAAAACATACAGAGTCATTTCAGCGCTCGAGCAGCTCGAGCGCGACCGCTCGAGCGAATGCATCATTCGAGCTACACTGCTCGAGCGCCCATATACTTTTGCCTCCGGATTCGTATTTTCGGCCCGTTAACTCCCGTTTCGACCCGTGCCTATATATATCTCGTCCAAACACGTTTTGAAGGATCCCCAACTTTTAGAAATACTTTAGACTTAGTTTTTGAAGAGGAGAAGAAGAGCAAGCTTTATTTTACGTTTTGTTGAGGTTTTGCATACGAATTCTTAGTTTCTTTTCATTAGTTCGTTACTTTAAACGCTTTTAATTTCGTTTTAGTTAATTCAATTTCAGTTCTTCGTATTTATTTTCTTTTTAAACCCTAGTTCATGTTTCTTATTTTCTTCGTTCAATTCATTATGTTTTTGTTCGTTGTTTCTTCTATTGCTTTTATTTTTGTTATAACCATGTCCGGCTAGAACCCTTGCATGCTTGGGTTAGGATGAACTCGTAGAAGTAGGATGTGGGTACATAATTAGGGTAATTCGAGACGTTAGTTTTAATTCTCTTAGTTAATGAATTCTTATAATTAATCTGAACTTTACCTTTGAATTTCGTACGAAAGTGTTAGAGAGAGGACGACCGCATCACTCAATAACAATTAGTAGTCTTAACGAGAGGGTTTAGGAAAGGTTAATTCATCTACCGGTTTAGCGAAGGAGGACGACCGTATCACCTTAGTTAAATTAGGGTCTCATTAATTAAGCGCTATCTATTAACTTGTTAGTGGATTAGTGAAGTCGATTGCTAGGATAAAGTATTAGGGTGAGAAATCTTGAGCTTTCATTCTACGATCTTTTACTTAGGTTAATTCTTGTTTGTCACGATTACTTTGATTATGTACCTGCTCCGTTAGTATACGTAGGGATTCCTATCCTAAGCATCACCATCTTTTATTCGAATCCAACCCTTAGTTAATTCGTTTGCTTTAGTAATTTAGTTTACTTAGTTTAATTCAGTCTTTTAATTAATCTTTCAAAAAACCAAAAAAACATTACACTCATATTAACTACGACGCGTAGATCTTCAGGGATCTATTCGCATATACACCATCCCTTGGGTTCGATAATACTTGGTCCCTATACTTGCCCATACTACAGTGAACCCGTTCTCTTGCGGGGTAGCTACTAGTAGAAGCTAGTATAATCGCTTCAAGTCAATGGCGTCGTTGCCGGGGATGGCGCTGTATGTTTGAATAGGACTTGTCGATAGCTTAGTAGTTAGTAGTGGGTGATTTAATTTCTGTTTTTATTTTTTTTTATTTTTCTATCCATTCGGCAGTTGCGTTTTGATCCTTCTGCTAGTGTGTCAGGTTTATGAGAACACGCTCACAAGGGAACACGAGTGAAGAGAGATTACCTGCAGATCCTGAGACAATAGCCAGAAGGAATCGAGCCTTCTTAAGAAGGATGAACGCTGCCGACTTAGGGAAGGAACCAATGGACATAAATAATGAGTTGGACGATGCTGCCAACAATTTCAATCAGGCAGTAGACCGAGTTGAAGGCACTGGAGTTAGTGGTAGCCAGAACCAAATTCCATTAGGGAATAGCCAGAGCCTAAACCCGGATACACAAAACGTAGGGAATCCAGCTCAGAACCTTGTCCATAATCCTTTTAACAACCCTGCTTACCCACAAAACCCAAATAACCCTCCTAACAACCCAGTATACCAACATTACCCATATCCACCTTATCCTTACCCACCATATCCATATCATCCACCACCAGTCTATAACCAACCACCTGTTTACCAACCACCACCCCAACAAGTACCAGTACCAGCTGCTAATCCTCAATACGTTCCTCAGAACGCAGATCAGATGGCTATTCGAGGGAGGTTCGCGGCACAACCGCAGCGGTACTATGATGGAGTGGCGTTGCCTCCTGTGGAGGCGAACAACTTCTCGATATCCCCGGGGATTTTAAAGTTGCTCACCGAGAACCAGTTCAAAGGGGTAATCGGGAAGGAGAATCCTCATACACATCTGAGGAGCTTTCTCATGATAGCCTCAACATTCAATTACAATGGCATGTCTGAAGATGCCAAGAGGCTTAGGCTGTTCCCATTCTCATTGACGGGAATAGCCAAGGAGTGGTACGATAATACGCTCCCGCGGGGAGGTATTACCACTTGGGCCGAGCTCGAGCGTCTGTTCCTCGAGCGATTCTACCCTCCATCTAGGACAATCAAGGCTAGAATTGAGATCTCGTCCTTTCGCCAGAAGTCTGGAGAGGATTTACGCCAAGCGTGGGAGAGATACTCAAACATGCTGATTGAGTGCCCGCAGCACGGGTACAATGAGGGGGATATTATGGCATTCTTCTACAGCGGTGCCAGCAAGGATGGTCAAGCCCATTTAGATGCATGTGCGGGCGGAGCATTCCTCAATCAAGGCATAGAGAGGTGTAGGGAAATCGTGGACAACATTGTCACGAATGCCGGTGCTTGGAGTGGAGATGCAGATTTTCAGAGAGTTAATCAGGTTGAAGAGGGAGAAGGAACGAGAAGGCTGCTGATGGCCATGATGGAAAAGATCAACAACCTCGAGTTGGGGAAGAGTTTGGGTGGAGAGCATGCAGTGGAGAATGAGAGAGTAGACCAGCCCAGTGGACAGCAAGAGGTAGCCAATTACATGGGAGGTCCGTATTACAACCAGAATGGCTACCAAGGTGGAAACCAGTATGGAAGGCCTTCTTATGGCCAACCATTTGTACTTCCAGGCCCACAGCCACCTCAAAATCAATGGAGGAACACACAAGGGTATCAAGGAGGCCAGCAGCCTCCTCAAAACACATGGAGGAAGAATGATAATTTTTCTTATGCTAACCCAAAAGCTGGTGTCACTGTTCCTGCAGGTGTTGATCCGGGGTCTAAACCTCCTGGTGGAGAAGGCGGTGCATCAACCGAGGAGATGTTGAGAGCTATTCTTCAGAAGGTGGAGGAAGGTAGCAAGCGGTTGTCGTCCTTGGAGTACGATGTGAAGGAGTTGCACAAGAAGGGTGATCAACGTGATCAAGAGCTCCAGAAGATGAACGTTGAGTGGACTAGAACTCAACAAGAGAACAATCGAAGGTTCACCTCTTTAGAGCTCCAGATGAGCCAGATTGCAAAATCAGTGAATAGAATGCCGGAGGGGAACCCGAAAGAGCAGTGCAAGGCGATCCAGCTTAGAAGTGGAACCAATTATGAAGGTCCTCAAATGCCTGCTGATTCTGAGACGCCCCAAGTTGAGAAGGGGATTGAAAGTAAAGGGATTGAGAAGCATGAAGATATGGATGAGTCCCAGAAGGGGAAAGACTTTGAGGAGATAGAGAGAGTTCCTAAGTGGAAAAAGGCAAAGGAAGCAAGGGATAAAGTGAAAGAAACAGAAAGAGATGAATGGGGGGTACCCAAATCTGTGATACCCGTCCCATATCCACAACGCTTCATGAAAAAGAAGCTTGATGAGAAATTCGCTAAGTTCCTTGAAGTTTTTAAACAATTGCATATTGATATTCCTTTTTATGATGCTTTGGAACAGATGCCGCATTATGCAAAGTTTCTGAAGGACTTGATTGCGAAAAGGCGGCGAGTGGATGAGCCGAAGTTGGTGCAGCTGAACCACGAGGTGAGTGCATTAGTGCACAAGGCGCTTCCACCGAAGCTGAAGGATCCCGGGAGCTTCACGATCCTATGTGACATTGGGAACGGGATCAAGAAAGGAGCGTTGTGTGACCTCGGGGCGAGCATCAATCTCATGCCCCTATCGCTTTTCAAGAAGTTGGAAGGTGGTGAACTTCAACCCACAATGATGACGCTTCAACTAGCCGACCGGTCTATTACTAGACCTCAAGGTGTGGTTGAAGACGTTCTAGTGAGAGTTGGAGATCACATCTTTCCAGCCGACTTTGTAGTGCTAGAGATGGAGGAAGATGAGCACGTGCCCCTGATCTTGGGAAGACCGTTCTTAGCTACGGCGGGGATGGTGCTAGACGTGGCGAATGGGAAGATTACATTGAAGGTTGATGATCAAGAAGTGAAGATCTCCCTATATGAAGCCATGAAACACACGAGGGAGGATGAGAGCTTGTATTGCATGGATGCCATTGATCCTCGTGTTGAAGACACACCTCATATCCCTAACTCTTCTCATATTCATGAATTTTATAATTCTTCACTTGATAATTTAACCCATGAGCGTTATGATCTTGATTATTTTGATAGGGATGAAGTGAAGAAGTTGAAGGATGAAGAGGTGAAGAAAGTGGACGTGGTCCAGTTAGAAGGGAAAGGAGGAGTTAAGAAGAAAAAATCCAAATTCAAGAAATTGTTTAGTAAGACTCCTCCAGATAGAGGCAAGAAGGAGTTGAGACCCATAACACTTGGGGATGAGAAGAGAGCAAAGGAACTCATGATGGTGGGGCATCAAGGAAAGGAGTTCAAACACCACTCTTATGAGAGTAAGGGAGGTAAATTTGAGTATGATGTCCCATAAGCTCCTTTGAGCTTGGTCCGGCATGAGGACCTTAAAAATAGCGCTGAATGGGAGGCAACCCATTTTTATTTGCTTTCATTTATTTTTAGTGTCTTTTTATATTATTAGGGAGTATTTTGAGTCGTATGTTTAACCTCGTACTTGAGAGTTTTATTTTGTAGGCTTGTCTCTAAATGAGTAAAGGTATCATGGAGTTACTCAGATTGAAGGAACCAACTTGAGACAAGGAAGTGTGCAAAGCTATTGAGAGAAATTGGATTATTCGGTTGAGGTAACCCACAACCCCAAACTTAGACCTCTAGCAAGGTCGAAGTTTGGGGGGGTGGAGTTTTTTATTTTTTTTTATTATTACATTGCACCGGAGCACCCCTTATCTTTGAGTTGAGTTAGTTATTTGGTGCCTTGAGATGCTCCTTGGGCTATTATTAATTTGTTTTGTTACTCAACATTTTATGCCTATCAATCACCTTATGCTTGTTGATTGCTATCTTTGAGTATGATTTGATGAGTAGAGTGAGTTGTAAGGGTGAGTTAGAAATTCTTTTGTGTGAGTATTTGAGTTTGAGCTGATTAGGGAGAGAACCCGTATGCTTATAAGTTTTCTTTTGAGTACTTGTGTGATGAGAGTGAGAATGCACTAGGACTAGCATGGATGTGAAAGCCGTGAGCTTTTGAGCCTTACGAGATTTAAATGCATGATTTAATCTCTTCGTTTGTGAGTGGATCATCACCTTAGAGGATGCTAGAACTTGCATGTGCTCTTGCTTCTTGATTGTGTCTAGTTTGATATGCCGAATGTGATCTTAGGCCATTTTTTATTTGAATAAGTCACTTAGCCAAAATTTTCCTTACCAATGACATTGATCCCTTGTTAGCCCCGTTGAGCCTAAAGCCTATTTTATTTGCTAGCACATATGAACACTATTCCAATTCCTAAGCCTTTTTGTCCCAATTTGAGTGGAGAATAGGAAAGTGTGAATATGAAGGGAGTGAATTGAGTTGAAAAAAAAAAGAGAAGGTTGTTTGTTGAGTGAATATGAGAAAAAAGGTGTGATGAAGTTTTGAGATGTGGGAAAAAAACACAAAAAAAAAAAAAAAAATTTGAGAATGAGCAAAGGAAAAAATGAGCTCATGTGTTTGTGCGAAAAAGAAAAAATGATGAAGTGTTTGAAAAGTGAAAAAGTGAGAAAGAAAAAAATTGAAGTGTTGAGAGAATTGAAAGCGAAAGTGTAGTGATTGAATATGTTTGAAGTAGATCGTTCTTAATCTCGAAGTACCGAAGTTTTGAATTTCTATTCTCCATTCTCTTGAGTCACTTTACCATATTGTTATCCCACTTGTCCAAAGAGCCTACATTACAACCTTTGGAAAGTCCTTTTTGATTCGGCATTGATTTCTAGAGTATGGTCGAAGTTGAGAGCATTTACAAGCCTATGGCTGCCAATTTGTGTGATTGATTGATTGAGTGAGTCCCTTTATCATTGTTATACACTTGTGAGGGAGTTAAACACATCGTTGAGTGCACATCCATGCTTGATCTTGGTGTTTCTCATTATTGTTGCATGAATACGATAAAAGGAATTGAGTGAGTATACGGGTGATTGACTTTTGAAGCTTGAATTCATTAGCTTGCATGATTGATTTTTCCTACTCATTCCTAACAATTTCACTTGACTTATTATTTCATTGCTTGGGGACAAGCAATATGGTAAGTTTGGGGGGGTTGATTAGGCGTGAAATTGTCATGATTCGTAGCTAGAAACGCCCTAGTTTTGGTCGAGTTTATAGAGTATTTAGAGTCAATTGAGCGTTATTTCTATACATTGATAAATTTGTCTCTTTGATGCTCATAGGTGAATAGAGGACGAAAAACGGAGTTCGTAGGACTTTGAATCGACTCAAACGGATGCCCGGATGAGAAGATATTGAAGAAATACGATCGGTATTGGTGCGGACGAGGAAAAGTATCACTTGGGAGAAGCTTTGAAGTCACTCGAGCGCCTTACTCGAGCGCCACCGCTCGAGCGCCCTACTCGAGCGCGCAAACATACAGAACCATTCTTGCGCTCGAGCAGCTCGAGCGCCACCGCTCGAGCGAATCGCTCGAGCGCCCAAAACATACAGAGTCATTTCAGCGCTCGAGCAGCTCGAGCGCGACCGCTCGAGCGAATGCATCATTCGAGCTACACTGCTCGAGCGGGACCGCTCGAGCGTTTTGCTCGAGCGCCCATATACTTTTGCCTCCGGATTCGTATTTTCGGCCCGTTAACTCCCGTTTCGACCCGTGCCTATATATATCTCGTCCAAACACGTTTTGAAGGATCCCCAACTTTTAGAAATACTTTAGACTTAGTTTTTGAAGAGGAGAAGAAGAGCAAGCTTTATTTTACGTTTTGTTGAGGTTTTGCATACGAATTCTTAGTTTCTTTTCATTAGTTCGTTACTTTAAACGCTTTTAATTTCGTTTTAGTTAATTCAATTTCAGTTCTTCGTATTTATTTTCTTTTTAAACCCTAGTTCATGTTTCTTATTTTCTTCGTTCAATTCATTATGTTTTTGTTCGTTGTTTCTTCTATTGCTTTTATTTTTGTTATAACCATGTCCGGCTAGAACCCTTGCATGCTTGGGTTAGGATGAACTCGTAGAAGTAGGATGTGGGTACATAATTAGGGTAATTCGAGACGTTAGTTTTAATTCTCTTAGTTAATGAATTCTTATAATTAATCTGAACTTTACCTTTGAATTTCGTACGAAAGTGTTAGAGAGAGGACGACCGCATCACTCAATAACAATTAGTAGTCTTAACGAGAGGGTTTAGGAAAGGTTAATTCATCTACCGGTTTAGCGAAGGAGGACGACCGTATCACCTTAGTTAAATTAGGGTCTCATTAATTAAGCGCTATCTATTAACTTGTTAGTGGATTAGTGAAGTCGATTGCTAGGATAAAGTATTAGGGTGAGAAATCTTGAGCTTTCATTCTACGATCTTTTACTTAGGTTAATTCTTGTTTGTCACGATTACTTTGATTATGTACCTGCTCCGTTAGTATACGTAGGGATTCCTATCCTAAGCATCACCATCTTTTATTCGAATCCAACCCTTAGTTAATTCGTTTGCTTTAGTAATTTAGTTTACTTAGTTTAATTCAGTCTTTTAATTAATCTTTCAAAAAACCAAAAAAACATTACACTCATATTAACTACGACGCGTAGATCTTCAGGGATCTATTCGCATATACACCATCCCTTGGGTTCGATAATACTTGGTCCCTATACTTGCCCATACTACAGTGAACCCGTTCTCTTGCGGGGTAGCTACTAGTAGAAGCTAGTATAATCGCTTCAAGTCACCCCTCGGATGTTGCGAGGCGGGCAAGTGCGTCTGCTTGAGTATTGTCGAGTCGGGGTACCACCTCTATGCGAACTTGATCGAATTTTTCGAGCAGGTTCTTGGCTAATCCCTGGTAGGCCAACATCCTATCGCTGCGCGCCTCGTATTCTCCTGAGATTTGACATGTAACGAGCTGTGAGTCGCTGTAGACCTGGAGTCTCTTCACTCCCATGGCCATGGCCATTTCCAGGCCGTTAATTAATGCTTCGTATTCGGCCTCATTGTTGGTCGCGTGGAAACCGAATCTTATGGCTGTCGTGAACGACTGGCCGGACGGGCTGAGAAGGACAATTCCCGCGCCTGCCCGCGTAGTTGTGGAGGATCCGTCAACGTATATTTTCCAAGGTGGCTGCTCGATCTTGGACATCGTCTCCGGGTAAGTGAGCTCGACTATGAAGTCGGCCATGGCTTGGCCTTTGATGGATGTTCGGGGAGCGTATGTGACTCCGAATTGCCCGATCTCAACAGCCCACTTGAGGCACCTGCCCGCCGTGTCTGGCCGATGTAGTACTTGGCGAAGTGGCATTGTTGTCAGTACTTCTACTTGGTGATCAAAAAAGTATGGGCGTAACTTGCGTACGCTCATTACTAGGGCGTATGCTAACTTTTCCAGGGGTGGGTACCGTAGCTCGGCGTCGTGAAGTGTCTGGCTGACATAGTAGATTGGCAGATGTGCCTGCCCCTCAGCCCGCACTAGCACGGCGCTGAGAGCTGAGTCCGACGCCGCCAAGTATAAGAAAAGCTTCTCGCCGGGGACGGGTTTGGCCAACACCTGGGCGTTTGATAGGTATGCTTTCAAGTTATTGAAAGCGAGCTGACTCTGGGGCGTCCAGTTTAGTTTCCCCTTCCGCATGCTGTCGAATAAAGGCTTGCATCGGTCCCCCATGCGGGAGATGAAACGGCTGAGAGCGGCCAGGCTGCCCGTCACTCTCTGCACCTCCTTTACCGTGCGGGGAGGGCTCATGTCGAGGATCGCCTGTACCTTGGTCGGGTTTGCCTCGATTCCCCGCTGGCTGACCATGTGCCCCAAGAATTTGCCCGACTCGACGCCGAAACTGCACTTTTTCGGGTTGAGCCTCATCCGATACTTTCTCAAGATCTCGAATGTTTCGGCTAGGTGTGTGAGGTGGTCTTCTTTCTTCTCGCTCTTGACGACGATGTCGTCGATATATACCTCCATGGTCGCCCCGATTTGATCGTGGAACATGTGGTTGACCAGCCTCTGGTAGGTTGCCCCAGCGTTCATGAGCCCGAATGGCATCCGCTTCCAAAAATACATGTTTTTCTCGGTGAGGAAAGTTGTGTGTTTCTGGTCGTCTGCGGCCATTGGGATCTGGTGATAGCCGGCAAATGCGTCCATGAAAGTGAGCATCTCGTGCCCGGCCGTGCTGTCCACCAGGTGGTCGATGTGCGGCATCGGGAAGTGATCTTTTGGGCAAGCTTTGTTTAGTTCCGTGAAATCGATGCACAGTCGCCATGTGTTGTTGCTCTTCTTGACGAGTACAGCATTGGATACCCATTGAGGCTTGTCGTCGGGGTCGACCATCCCGATGAGTTTGTTGTCGAGTAGCTTTTTGACTTCGGTGACAATGATCGCGTATTTGTCTGGGCCGAATTTCCTTCTTTTCTGTGAGATCGGCTTGCGGGATGGATCGATGTGCAGTTGGTGTGAACATACGGTTGGATCGATCCCGACCATGTCCTCATGGGACCAGGCGAACACGTCTAAGTTCTCTTCTAAAAATGCGGTCATCTTTGCCCGCAACTCGCCGGACATTGACGAACCGAGTTGGACACTTACTTCTGGCCGATTCTTCATTGTGACCGAAATTAATTCTTCGATCGGACTGGCTCCACGTTCGCCGTAGCGTGGATCGTCGATCTGCCCTGTTAGGGTTTTGTCAATCTCCATGGGTTCGTACCCGAGCCTTGGCTCCAGGTCGACTTGGATGTTCTCAAAAGTTTGCGAATCTTCTTCCATTGGGTGGGCAGCGGGTGGGATTTCTTCGTCTATTTCCATGTCTCCCTCCCCGATTGTGCAGACATAATCTAGATTTGCAAAATTTGAAATAACATCGATATACGCCAAACATCCGCGTGCCATTTTCTGATTTCCCTTAAGAGTCCCAACCTTCCCGGAGGGGGTTGGGAACTTGATACAATAATAGAATGCTGAGGCGGCGGCTTCGAACTCGTGCTCGAATGGCCTGCCGAGAAACCCGTTATAGGTTGACGGCTGGTCGACAATGATAAAATCGAGCTGTTTCGAAGCCTTAACCTCAGCGTCTATACTAGAAACTAATTCTACGGCTAGCCTAACTATCCCGTAGGGTTTCACCGTGGCGTCGCCGAAGCCTTTGATAACCTGGTCGCATGGCTCCACATACTTCTCAAAGGAGCTGTCCAGCTGGTCGAATGCGGCTTTGAAGAGGATGTTGCAGTAGGCCCCGTTGTCGACGAGCATGCGATGGACGGTGACGCCCATGACGTTGACGGACACGACTAGGGCGTCGTGGTTCGGGTAGATGACCCCGGTGCGATCCTCCTCCTTGAAGGCGAGGAGGTTCGATTCCTTTGCCGTCGTGTTGATCGGCAGGGCGATTTGATGGACATTGTCCATCGCTCGCAGCTCGCTCTTCTGTCTGCGGTTGGAGAGCGAGGTGGTAGGTGCGAAGCCTCCCACCGGAGAGAGCATGTTGACCGCCCGTCGGGCCTGATGTTCCGGCATTGGTGGGCATATGAGGGCCGCCTCCCGGTTTGGCTCCACGGGGTGGGCAGCGGCCTGAGCCTCCGGCCTAGCCGCCGGCCTCTTCACGAACTCCTCCAGCCTCCCCTCCTCGAAGAGTCGCCAGAGTTGCTTCAGGAGGTCGCGGCACTCACTCGTGTTGTGCCCGACGGTTTGATGGTAGTGGCAGTACTTGTTGGGGTTGAGTTGTACCCCCGGCTTGTGGATCCACGGCCGCGCCTTGGGCATCATATTTTTGTCCCGGATCTGCACATAGACGTACTCCGAGGTGGCCGACAATTTTTCGGCCAGCTTCACTTCGACGGAATCGAAGGGCTTGAAAGGCTGGGGAGCCCGGTAGGAAAAGTTCCTCCGGCTTGATGTGGTGCCTGTCGAGGCGCGTGTTTTCTCCTTCTCGGCAGGGGTGCTCTCGCCCAGCCGCTGTGCCAGGATGTCCGCATTGTAGATGATTTTTCCGGCTCGCTGCCGGAACTCCGCGTAGGACTTGGGGTAGTCCTTGTTCATCGACTTCCATAGTTTGGTTCTTAGGCGGAGTCCGCCTATGATCCCGACGAGCTTGACCTCGTCCCCGACGGGCTCGCCCTCCATGATGATGCGATCTACCCGGTCGATGTACGCCCGGTCCGTCTCGTCTTTCCCTTGGGCCAAGTTGGCCATGCGGTTGGCGCCGGCCATTCGTGGCGCCATCGAGGAGAAGTGCTCCAAGAACAGTTCCCCTAGCTGGTGGAATGAAACCACCTTCCCCGCGGGAAGCGAGGAGTACCATCGGTGAGCCCTGTCCCCCAAGGTTAACGGGAACATCCTGCACTGGGTGGCATCTGTTGCCCCCATGGAGATCATGTAGGTGGAGTATTTGCTGAGATGGGTGATGGGGTCTGTCTCCCCGTCATATTGGCCCACGGCGGCCACGTTGATTTTTGGTTGGGCCGGGGCCCGCACCAAGATGTCTGCGAGGGGCGAGTTGGGCATGTAGGGGACATGATGTTGCCCGTCCCGCCTCTCGAGCTTGGCCTCAAGGTCCGAGACCTTCTTTAGGATGGCGGCCATGGCGTTGTCGGCCGCGGGGGGAGAACGGGGACGAGGGTTATCCCCCAAGCGGTCACGGACCGACGGCCTCGGGGCCGCGTCGTTGTGACGCCTGGGAGATCGTGCCTGTTCTCGCTCCCGGGGCCTGGAGCTGGCGTTGGACTCACAAGGTCGGGCAGCTCCCCGAGCCTGGGTTCCCAACCGGGAGAAGACCGATCCCGCAGGTCGGCGAGAAACTCGCTGCGAGTCGGCCTCCTCGTCGAGGCGCCTCTTTAGATTCTGAGGCCGGGGGTTGCTGGCGGCCCTCCTGGCCGCCTCTGGCTCCTTTCCAGGTCGGTGAGTGCGGATAGGAGCGGCGTCGATCTCGGCCTGACGGCGCTCGATCATGGCCCTTGCGGCCTGGAGGTCCTCCGGAGTTCTTATGGCCGACAAGAACTCGAAAGGACCCTGAAGTGTCTCCGCCGTGGCCGGAGCCGGAGTGGCGGTTTCGCCGATGTCCTCGACTTGCTGCTGGGTTCGTGTGGCCTTCGAAGTGGTCATTTTTTTAATGATAGTGGATGGGATTTCGTTCGGGGTGACTAGATAAATGAAACCGAGTGTACTTCGATATTAGTCACCCTTCTTCTAGCGCCAGAATGTTGGCAGCGATTTATGACTGGTCTCGCTGTCGGGTTCCTAGCGGGTAGGATTTTATATTAATGATGACAAGGAGTAACAAATGTGAGAGTAACTGAGCTCTCAAGTATGTATTTGCAATAGATGTGATGTGTCCTACAAATTGGCATTTAAAGCCCTATTTATAATGTACAATGTGGGGGTTCCCCATGCTAGGTAGGTGGACTCGTGGGTCCCTCCTACTCCTAGCTGAAAGGTAATAAGTGGCTACAGCCTCCCCTACGAGCCAATGAGGAGACGCCACGTGGCACTGTCACCCCTGAGGTGATTGGACTTGGCCCCAACGGCCCTCTTTGACCCTGTCACATCCTCTGGATTGATGGCACTCGACGTCCTCTCACAGCTGGCGCGGCCTGGGGTCGGGTAGACGGGTACTCGGGTACCGGGAAACGAGTCCGGACGAAAATGCCCCGGTCGGCCATTTGCGGGCAGGCGGGTAGAGTACCTGCACAGGGGCTCGTCGCTGGCCGCCCGATATCCGGGCATGTGGATTATAAGTACCCTTCCCGGCCGATCCCAGAGGCTCATGTCGGGCAGCGTTGGGTCCCCGCCCGTCTGTCTGACCGGTCGGAGGACTGTTCTCCTCCGAGCCCGCTACAACAGTGGGCCTGTATCCGATACCCGATGGGTCGGGTAGTAAAATATCGGGTGTAACACATACGAAGTTTAGAGCTGACATAAATCTAATTTTTCTCAACAATCACATAGTAGATAGAATTCAACGCATCCCATTCTCTCATTAGCACTTTCTTAGAAAGTTGCTTTCTTAGTTAATTTTTGCTTATTTAATTCCAAAAACCTGTACTCGTAAATATAGTAAAATACTAACACGTAGTCTTAGGGCTCCACTGCACTAGCTTCATCTCCCTTAGGTTCGATAATTTTATCATTTGGTCATTGCCTTAACTACCATAACGATCTCATACACTTGTAAATAGTTTCAAAATTGTGCTTGCAGCTACCATACTAATTAAAGTAATGAAAATGTGCTATAGAAGAGTTGTTGATCTTAGACTCCTAAGCATTTTAGCAGCTTGCAGTTTTGTTTGCTTGTGATTCTAAACATATAGAATTAACACTACAAGAAAAAAAAAATTGGTGACAGTAATCCTGTCATTATTACTTCTTTAGTTAAAAATCTGTAATGATAGGAAACAATCTTTAAAGACGGGATCCTATCACTAAAGATTGTTTTCTGTCATTAAAAATTTTTAACTAGAGAACCAATAATGAGAGGACATGACAGGATTGTTGTCACCAAATATCAATTTTTCGTTTTCAACAATGGCTAGAGAACCCAATGATTGTACTAGGTGTTTTGAGTAAGAAGTCTGATAAAATGGTATGGGGTGAAAAGCCCCAACGTTGTAAACACTTGTGAGGTATGCCTCATACCTAATTTCCAATAAAAATTTCCTTTACTGATCAAAAAAAAAAAAAAAAAACTAAATATCAATTTTTTTTGTAGTGTAAATTAATTAATTAGCAATTTAAATTTGGGTTAGTATTACACGTATTATATTGTCAAAAAAAAATATTCTTTTATGTCATTAAGTTTGACATTGTTCTTTTTTAGAAAAGGGAGTAGTTATATGTACAAGTATACCCTTAATAATTAGCTAAATTAATTGAATAGTATAAGTCTGTATCATCATTAATTCTCTATGTACTACACTTCATTTAAGTTTTTACCACCATATATTTAGTGTGTACCACAATTAATTCATCTTTTACTATACTCTGTTTAAGCCTGTGCACCATTAATTATATCATACCACACTTTTTTGAGCTCGTACCACAATTTATTTAAGTCCATATACTACAATTAATTCACATCATGCTATAATTTACCACAATTTATTATCATGTGCCACTACATATTTAATAGTTACCACAATTAATACACCCATGTACCACACTTTATTTATTACAATACCCCACACTTTATTTATTTCAATACTACCATTAGTACACCTCGTACCACAATTAATTCACTCAGACCTACATTTTATTTAATCTCGTAGCACCATTAATACACTATGCACCACAATTAGTTCACATAGTACTAAATTTTATTAAGTCCGTACCACTATTAATTCACCCTGTACCATAATTTTAACTACGTACACCATTTTAAAGACTATATAAATTTAATGTTTATCCCTGCACAATGATTTTGAAGATGTATAATCATAATATTTAGCCCCGTACCATCATGTTAAATCCTTTAAAATTAATCATATATTTAAGTTCATGTCACTCTATATTTTAATCCCTGGATTTGTCTTTTGAAAAAATGGAGAGATATGAAGTGAAGAAAGACGTGCCTCATGTTGAAAAAGGTGATGAAATTACATGCGAGAAATTGAGGAGGAAGGGGGGATATCAATGTAGAAAAAGAAAAAGAAACATGTTATTAAATTTAAGAAAAGGTTAATATATGTAGAATTGGTTTAAAAAAAATTAATTCTATTGATTAATATAATAATTAAATTCTTGATAAATAGAATCAGGTAATTAAGATTGGTTTTCACTTTAATTTTTTCTCTTTTGCATGTATCCACTTATTTTACATTATATCCCTAATATGAAGGAGAAATCTGAGTCTAGTTAGGGATGTAAACGAGCCGACCCGAGCAGAGCCGAGCCGAGCCGAATACCATCAGGCTCGAGCTTTATTAGTTGAGCTCGAGCTCGGCTCGTTTGCAAATTTTTAGGCTCGCGAATAGCTCGAGCTCGGCTCGTGAAATATTTGTTAACCAAGTAAACGAGCTTGGCTCGAAAAAAGCTCGTTTTCAAATTAATCAAGCATAATTCGAGCTTGAGTTCGAATAATTGGGCTCGAAAGACTCGGTTCAAAAAGCTCGGCTCGAAAGACTCGGCTCGAAAAGCTAATTAATTTTTTAAAAATATATACAAAAATAACACATCTAAACTATGTCTACTTAAAAACATAATAGTCCATACTCCATAATAATAAATTTGTCCCTAATAACACATAATAATACTAATATCATAATAAATTTGTCTCTACATTACATTCTTATGGATATATTTTTAAAAATATTTATATAAAAAGAAAAAATTAATTAAACGAGCCTGCTCACGAGCCTATTCGCGAGCTCAGTAAACGAGCCTATTCACGAGCTCAGTAAACGAGTCTGTTCGCGAGCTCAGTAAACGAGCCTATTCGCGAGCTTTCAAGCCGAATACCGTCTGGCTCGAGCTCGGCTCGATAAAATAATCGGGCTCGTGAAACTTAACAAACGAACTCGAACGAATATTTTTCGAGCCGAGTCCCGAATAGCTTGCGAACGGCTTGGTTTGATTACATCCCTAAGTCTAGTAGCCTGAGATTGGACTAAATAAATCATACAAGTAGTTTAATCTTGATGTTTCTTTGAATTAATCGTCGCATTATTTTTTTGCCTACATAATACCAGTTTGAAGTAAGGTTCAATCGACCATAATAAATTTCTAGGCTCGCAAATTTATTGACATTTGGTTCGTAAAAAGAAAAATACAACATACAACACGTTTCTTGTGCTACAATTTTAGAATCGCGCGCATCATCTACTAAATGATAAAATGTGATCTAGAAGAGAAGCAAGATTTGTGGTAGACGACCCCCCATCCGAAATCGCTTCTCGAGTCGCCTTCTGAAGCTCTTTTGCTCGCCCCGTCATCTCTCTCCTCTCCACGCTCTCCAAATCCATGAACTTCTTCACAAGCTTACCAATCTCTCCACTTCTCAACACTTCCAAATTTCTCTTGGCATCCAGCCCGATCTTCCAATCCTCAACGACATGTTTACGCACGGTCGTCTGATCCATCATTATGGGAAAACAAACTATCGGCACCCCAGAGAAAATCCCTTCCATAGTCGAGTTCCAGCCGCAGTGCGTCCAGAACCCCCCAACTGAAGGGTGGTTCAACACCTTTAGCTGCTCGCACCAAGGTACAACTCTTCCCACATCGCCACATCGTTCTTGCAGCCTCGTCGCCTCCCCACGAGCCACCCACAAGAACCTCACACCACTTCCGCATAACCCATCGGCAATTTCATCCATTTGGGCATTCGAAACAGAGAGGAAACTTCCCAACGAAACGTACAAAACCGAGGTTGGAGGTTGCGCGTTTAGCCATTCGAAGTAATGGTGATCGCTGCTTTGGTTGGTTGAGAAAGATGTTGCCTTTTCAAGATTGAAGTAAGGTATAGCTGGGCCAAAAGTGTAGACCGGGAATGGGAATTCTTGCTTAAGTGCTTCTATGACTTGAGGCTCTAGCTCATAGATAGAGGAAAACAATAAACATCTTGCCTTTGATACATTTGGGAAAATTCGTAGTGCTAGTCGTAATAAGGTTTGATCTTTCATGTGGGCCAGTGATGGAGTGTCTGCTAGACGAATCGAAGCGAGTCCCGGGATGTAGCCGATTCGGTCCTCTCCTCTTTCTACCTCGCATTCGCATTCAACAACAAACAATTAATTATGTAAAGAATATGAAAATTACACAACGAGACTAGTTTATTGATTTTAGAATGTACCTCACTGTGTGTGAATGTTACTAGTCTCCTGCAATACAAGAGATTAAGGGGATTTTTTCACTACTCACCTAAGTCTATGCGCCACTTTCACAAGCATATCCTTCCCCCACCCAAAAACTTCATATTTTACATACATCATTACTTACTTATATACGCATTAATAAGCTTTAAAAATTCTAATTCTACTTGTCAAATTAAGAAGACTATAAAATTTTGTTCTTTTCTTATTTATTTTTATCTCCAACTACTCAATAATTTTTCTCCATATTCGATCATATTTTTCACTTCTTGTCTTCTTTGTTATTTTCATTAACAATCCATTCTCGCACCCCGCCTAAACTACACACTTTAATCAGTATCTCAATTTTAAAGTCAAACACCCTTATTGTTTAAATGGTCATTTCTAACTCATATATTAAAATAGAATGAGGTAATAATATGTTAATAATTCAATAAACTTTAAACTATTACTACTTTTTTTCATACATTCCATAAGCCATTATTTTGATTCAATAAAAATACACTAGTTTAGATAATTTCTGGCAAATACATTTTAGTTTAATATATAATTATACATTATACTCACTCCGTCCATAAAAACTATGCTCATGTGTATGGGCATAAATTTTAAGAAAATAGTAGATAAAATAAGAGTGATTTGGAGTTCATTTATGAATACAGTAATTGTGTGTGAATATAAAGTCAATGACATGTATATAATTAAGTAATGGTTGAAGTCTGGTAATAAAGTGTTGGTTCTCACGAAGTGAGCGTATTGTTTGGGGGGGGGGGGGGGGGAGTATCTCATTTGCAATACAGAAAATATAATAGTTTTTATTTTTAATTCAAAAAAAAAAAATTGGAGGATGCTTGTAAATTCTACTCACTCACAGGTACTTTTTGAAAGGCAGAAGCGATGAGAAGAAGGCTTTTTTTAAAAAAAAAGGTACTTCGGCCCTTTTAGATTTTTAGTTATGTGTGCAAATACTCCCTTGGTATAGCTACACAATATAAAACCAAAATCAAACACAAGGATCAATTTAAGAACAGAGAACAGAGTAATATGCAACTAATTTCAGTGCAGTGCACGGTTTTATCCAATTTAACAAAATAAGTATTTAGAGCAGAGCTCACCGGATAACTCAAACGGGTGGTCGCCGTTCCGAGTGAGAAGGTCAAAATGGTAAAACACAGAGAAAACAGAAGCCGGCATGGGCCAGAGCGAGGCCACGGGAATATTCCTCTGTTTCCCCAAATCAAAGGCCCAGTTCAAAAACGTGTCGGCTATGATGTAATGAACCGGCGCGTCGAGGCGGTCGAGCAGCCGCCCAACGGGCTCAGCCATCTTGGTCTGAGTGGCGCCGACGAAGCTGGGCATGTTGGCGGCGCGCTCCCGCTCGCCCGGCAGGACGTTGGGGATGGTGGCGAAGCGGACACTCGGCGGCTTCTCGTCTGCTCCGATGAAGCCGAGCCACTCCTCCGTGAGAACGACGGTGATAAGGATATGGGGGTTGGAGTTGGCGAGGAGCTTGAGCAGGTTCATCATGGGGTTGACGTGGCCTCGGCCGGGGTAGGGGACGGCCACCACGTGGCATGACGTGGTTGGAGACATAAGAAGTTGACACTTGAGAGAGAGGGAGAGAAGGTGGATGTATATTAAAGACCACAACTACAAGGCTAGTGACATTTTTATATGAAGATGAGGATAATTGGATCCGACAATGTTGAATGAAGAAAGTAGGTGAGGTTGGATTAATTGTTGGGAATTGTAATCACCACCAACTCCATGTGCCCGGTCTGACCTATTACTAGAAATTTCCCACATTTATAGAGAGAGAGTTTCCCACATTTTCTTTCTACGCTTTAGGTAAAAAATTGTAATGTGTGAAGTGACAACCCTTTTTAGCGGTGTAGTAGGAGCATTTTTAAAAGTAACGTTCCTAAATTATTGATGTTTTAGGTCCACATTTTTGCGTAAAATTATTTGATGTTTTAGCATTCTTCTGCACCTTTTTTTTTTTTTTTTTAATTTTACCCTTCTTTCATTTTTTAAAAAACATGTCATAATTATTAACTTATCGAGGCTAAAATCATTGAATGTGGTGAGAGAGAGAATCTTATTTTATATATATATATATATATATATATATATATATATATATATATATATATATATATATCTTTCTTTTTTTATTGTAAAGACACTCCCTATATCTATAGAGCTTTTATTTTGAATTCATCAATTTATATGACTGGCTTATATATTATATTTTTTTTAATTACAAATCATTTTTTAATTATTTTAATTATAATTGATTAATTAATTGTGTCTTGTTTTAGATAGTTTAAATTATATTAAAATTTATTAAATGATTGTATTTTATATCATTTCTTTTTACTCATAATTTATTAATTGACTTTGCCTAAAAAAATATAGGTCATCTATTCTAAATGTATTTTCTTATATAACTAATTAATTTAATTTTTAAATTTTTAATCACAAATTTAATTAAAATAATAATTAATAAGGACCACAAATATAAAATTAAATTAGGATTAAAAATTGAATTAATTAAGAAAAAAAATAGAGAAATGGATATAACTATAATTAAATTGAATAAATCGAACAAAATAAATAATAAATTACCTTTTTATAAAAATGATAATATAATTTTTTTAACCTATGTAATATGCGGAATTCAAAAGCTAGTAGTTAGAAAAAATAGAAAATCTTGAATATCATGTAAAAATTTATGTATTCAAGCGATATCAAGAGATATTAAACCATTTAGGTAAAGGAAGACATAATTTAAAAATATCCGTTAATTTGGCTATTTTTATCATGATGAGATATTATGTGAATGATATTTATAAATAATAATTTACTAATATTTTGTAGTAAAAACGATTAATAACTATTAAAATTGATATCTTCAATAAAGACAACAGACATCATTAATAAAATATTTAATACTCTTCAAATGAGTTTCATCTAACGCACTTGCCTTCGACAAAATGTGGTACTATTTTTTAGTTTAAAGAAAAGAGAGAGGGTAAAGTCGTTACTGTACAAAAGCTATTGCGCTTATGACATAAGCACTTGCAGAATATATGTCCGACTTTTCCAAATCATGGATTAATTAACTTTGCCTACCTACTTTCCTGAAACATTGTGAATAGCACCATATATTTATATAAAAAAAAATATGAATAGCACCACATTCCGTAAAAAAAAGCAATCAGTTCATCGTCAATTCACCACTACAATTATGCTGCGCAATATCTAGTTCTAGTTTTTTTTTTAGCAATATCTAGTTCTAGTTGAGATTGACTATTTGTTAACTTGTACTTAGTTTTGTCAATATATGGAATGTGTCGTTTATATGTTTTTTTTATAATAAAAAGTGTAAAAAAACACAAATTCTAGCATGCTCTCAAATGCATGGTATGCACTTGAATTTTAAACTCAATTTTAATTTTAATTTCAAAAAGCACACAAATACATCGAACTATATATTTTTTTTTTACATTTGGGGTATTATTGATTACTTCTTGGGGTATTTTTTTTAATCAGAAAAAAAAAATTATTCACACAACTTGGTCATAATTAGTGTTGTTATTCGAGCCGAGCGAGCTCGAGTACTTGATACTCGAGCTCGGCTCGAGTACTTGATACTCGAGCTCGGCTCGAGTACTTGATACTCGAGCTCGGCTCGAGCTCTTATCGAGTCGAGCCGAGCTCGGCTCGGTAACATTAACGAGTAATAATTCGAGCTCGGCTCGGCTCGTTAACGAGTGTAACGAGCCTATCGAGTCCATCGAGTCGAGCCGAGCCTATCGAGCCTAATGAAATTTTAAGAAAATTCTTAGTTATCGAGCCTAACGAGCCGAGCTCGGTTGGGCTCGTTAAGAAATCGAGTATTTTTCGAGTTCGAGCTCGTTTAACCTAACGAGCCGAGTCGAGCCTTAACGAGCCGAGCCGAGCTCACAAGCAGCTCGTTTCGTGTAACAGCTCTAGTCATAATGTATAACCAAGCAAAGGATTACAACTACAAAAATGACTTTTAGACTATTAAAACTCTGGGATTTTCTAACCAAATATTCAAAGAAGCATTACAATGTATTACACATTTCACCAAACACCAACTCCATAATCTACCCCTAACATCGTTCGCTAGGATTAAACTCCAAGCCTTAAAAAATCAGCTTGTTTCTAGTTTTCCAAAGAACACAAATTATACACTCCCAGACAGCGATTGTAATCCTTCTTCCATTTTTTCCACACAATAGCCCCGAAAACATCATAAAATGTTCTTTAACCTGATTTTGTGGAGCAAAGGGGATTCCAAGCCTCGTGTAACACCCTTTTCAACCTTCATCTGCTCCCGTACATTTGATCAAGATGTGATCAGCGTCCTCTTCAATATAGCCATAAACTGGATAATTAGTTTCATTGTTCGTTAAGATTCTCCTTCTTGCCAAGTTCATCCTTGTAGGTAGACGATCCAAAAGTACTTCCCAAACCAAGGCTGAGACTTTGTGAGGTGCAATTGTGCTCCAAAGCAGCTTGAACTCCTTACCTTCACTGAAAATATGGGAGGATAAAACAATATCTGAGCTCAAGTGAGAGTACGCCGATTTGGTGCTATACTTCCCATCTGTACATAACTTTCATCTCCATCGTCCTCCAAATCCTCTTTCAAATTAAACCTGTTCAACAAAGCTAGAAATTTCGTGAAAATATGTAATTCACGCTCAAAGAATTCTCTCCTCCAATTCCACCTCCCCTCAACCCAATCCCCCAATTCACCTATCTTAATATTCTTGTTATTGTTGGGGTTATACATGAAAGTATGTTTTTACTTTGTATAACCTATGTATCAAACACTCGTTTTATGAGAATAATTCTTTTATCACATTTGCTTTAGTTATGATTGAATGTTAAATGTTTATGGCAAACCGTTCAACATATAGTATGTGTTGCATTGTAGTTAATGTGGTGATACCAGATCGCGGAAGATCACATTGACAGTTCCTTGTAACTAAACATACAATTCACGATCCAGGTGGAATTGAACAATCCTCCGTGAAAGGTCGATGTGTAGTTCTCAGATTGACCTGTCTTGACCAAGAGAATGCACTAGCACATTTAGTATGTGTTGAAGAGGACATACAGTGAGGATAAATTATTCTATTATGAAAGATGAAGAATTAGACCTCAGTGGTTATTGATTTCTTAATCCGCGTCACTTAAATAGGATCGTGTGTGGTTAATAGTTATTGCTTTGATACATGTCGGGTGGGAATCATTGTGACTTCGAACCTTGTGTTTTGAGCAGTAATATTAATCATACAACGGTTACTGTTGGTGATCAAATTTAATAGGGTGGATTAGTGACTGTTTTAGTTCGGTTTAAGATCAGCAATCAATTTCGTGTGATTGATTATAACCGTAGATGATAAATCAAAAGCTTGGGTTACGAAATCGTAGGTATGAAAGTCGAAATCGTATTAATTTCGTATATGTGTGCGTTTAGGTGTTTAAGTGTGTGTTTTTAGGAGTATTTGTGAATTTGAACTTATATTTCTTAGCTGGAGAACAACTATTTATAGAGGCTAGCAGGTAGGAGGTGTCCAAGACTCTTGGACTTCCTAGCTTGCATGCTAGACATGTGTCCTTTGACCTTTGTTTGACCTTATCTAAGCTGAATCTTAGTTATAAAGTCTTCTTTGGTCTTATCACGGGCTCATTGTTGTTCGTCCAGGTCGGCTTATTTGATTCAGTATGGATTCTTCGTCAAAGTTGTTCGCCTTTTGAGTTCATGGCTTGGAAGTTGTTCGCCTTTGTGCTTTGCACAGATGGGTGTTGGGGATCTTAGTTCTTTGTTCGTCAACATACACCTCATAGGCTGGTAATATACACCTCCTTTTATTAATGTTGCTCGTCATCAGTGACTTGGCGGAATGTTCATATCTGGCCTCGGGTCTTAAAACCTGTTCGCCCATATGTTGTTCGTCACTGGAGCTGTTCGTCGCTTCATGCACCTCCCGGATTGATCCATGCACTCCCACTTGATTTTCTTCATTAATTATCTTTGATTTGGGGTTGATTCTCTGTAATCTCTATTAAGATCTTAATCCTTGTTCGCCCATCGTTGACTGATGTTCGTCTATCAACAATTGCCCACTATCCTGACTAGATGTTGGCTGGAACGAGCAACTTTGTGGCGAGCAACTGTACTTAGGATATTATACTGGTAAAGATTTGGACGAACATCATCGAATCTGGCGAACAACTCTGGGTTCGCCTCTTCATCTTCCCACGATCTGGGGGAAGTACGAGGATGACGTGGGCGGTATGATTGCGCGCCGCCCACGCGCGAGTAATCTCGAGGTCACGCGCCCCTATATTTGCATATAGGCCCTCCAATTTTCAAACTTGCTCGGGATTAACCCTGTTTTCCTTCAATTTGGTCCATATTTCTCTGGAAATTACACCTTGTACCCCGTTTTTTGCTGGGGTATAAATAGAAGGGAGAAACAAATATTTTCCCACTTTTTCACTCCTTGCTACAGTGCTCCGTCGTCTTCTTCCATTTCCGGCGATCTCAAGCTTTCCAGGGACGTTTCTTCAGCGTTTGGTCTCCAATTCCGAAGCAAGGTAGTTATTTTTCTTATCTCTCTCTTTCTCCACACTTTTCTTTCGCCATTTTCTTCAAAAAATCTCCATCGCCGCCGTGTGAGACCTTGCGCCACCATCTTTTCCGGGGATTCGCCGCCGTCTGCAATTTCTACCGCCGCCGTCTGGTTTTTCTCTTTCCCTTCCTCCTATGTCTTCACATTCGAGCAACAAATCGGAGGAAACCCTTGATCCCCTTTTCCCTATCGTGGTTCACGACGGTCAACCTCCCTTTGAAGTTTCTTCGACGTCAAACCCCCACGTTGACTCTGTTGTTCGCTCCGTGGAGGATACTGGTGCTCGCCCATCCGGGAGGGAAGTAGTGGCTATTACGAGCAGGGATTCCGACGAAGGCTCTTCGTCCAGTGCTGAATCAGAAGAGGATCCCGAGTTTGCGGAACTAACTCGCGAATTCTTAGAAGGGATAAACTTCCCACCTCCCAAGATGCTGGAAAACAAGATTTCAGTTGGAGTTGCTCGGCCTTTCGAATGGCGAGCATATGCTGAGGAATACGCGAACAGCTTCTCTCGCCCAGAAAGACAAGTAATGGATTTGGTGAAGACCGAGTTCCAGGCGAGCAAGATCAGGAGCGTTATTCACAAAGAAGACTTGGACTCGATTCGAGAGACCTACAAGATCCCATATGATATTCACATATGGGCTCCCCGGAGGAAGGAGAGAGTTGATAGACCCCCTCCAGGATGTACGGCGATCAACATTCACACTTTGATCGCCGGTTTAAAGCTGCCTCTTCTACCCGTTGTTGGTCGTTTTCTAGAAGCGACCAACCTTGCCATCACCCAAATTACTCCAATTGGGTGGATGAATTTACTGGGGTCGATGTGTTTGTTCGCCCTGGAGGGGTATGTTGATCGTATCACCGCAGAGGAGATCAACTACCTCATGACCATCACCAAGTGCCCCCTTGGAGAGGAAGGTTACTACTACCTCAAGGCTAAGACTGGGTTAAAAATGGTGGAAGGGGTGCCGAACAAAATCTGTGATTGGAAGCAGCGCTTCTTTTTCATCGGGGGCGACTGGCGAGCATCTTCTGGTCCACACGGTGGCGTTGGGCGAATAAATTCCCCCGCCGCTTATGGAATATTTAAGCGTAAGTTTATCTTTATTAGCTTTTGAACTGTATTGTTCTAATTTAACTTTTTTTGTTTGCTCGCAGACCCTCGATTGTCCAAGTGGAACTCGGAAGAAGAAGAGGTTGGTGCAGAATTTTTATTCACCTCTTGCTTGGTCGGTCTGCGTAACAAGGCGGATAGAACTATCCAACATCTGAAAGAGGAGAGGTGTCAGAAAGTTGCTCGCCTACTCACCTACCCCCACCACTTAGAGGCTCGAGTTGAGGTGCCCCCAAGTATAGAAAATTTCTAACTTTTCCCTTTACAAGTTTGTTCGTCATCTGTTTTTCAAACTTGCTCGTCTAATTTCTCTTTTTTTTTCTTTTTTTTTTAGCCGAGCAAGTCACCTTTGCTGTCCCTCCCTGCTTTGGACTTTTGGAGCAAAGAGTCCACGAAATGCCTCCTCCAAAGGGAATGAGACAAAAAGGTGATCTGTCTTCCAAGGTGCTAGTAATAACGAACAAGGCCGAGGAGGCGAAAGTTACTCGCCAGGTCGTGCCCTTATCCAACCTTCCACCCTCTCCCCCACCTGCGTCATCACCCTGCGGCGCCAAGCACCTAAAGAAAGGGGATGGGACCTTCGTGTCCCAGACTGCTCCTGCCGGGACTAAAGGTAAGGAGAAAGTGGGGCAAAGCCATGCTCGCCACCACACAGAAGGAGAAGTTGTTCGCCCCTCCTCTAACGAGCCTGCGAAGACAAGCAAAGCGGGCAAGGACTCCACTCCTGTCCGCGGTCCCGAAGATATTACCCATCTGGGTTGGGACGATAGAAAGTTCCAGGAGTAAGTTCAATTTCGCTTCTGCCGAACAAGATTTATCATTCTTTTCTTCTTCTTCTTTTTTTTTTACAAATTTTTCTAAGTGTCTTTTGCTTTCTTGTTCGCAGGTACCGGGCTGAAGACCATCCCGGGCGAGCACATACTGTTCATCAGTATGCCTGCTCCCAGACTCCCGTCAACATAAGGGAGATCCCAGGCGACCATGTTCGCAGGGCGACGGAGCTGATCGCCCGAGCTTGGACATGACCCCTGGATAAAATTATCTCCCAACAAGGGCTGGCGGATAACATCCATCTCTCCATGATGCATCATGCCAATGGCCTTGTCACGGCTCAGAAGGCAATGGCCCAGTTAGCCGAGCAAGAAGAAGTTGTTCGCCATTACGCAAGCACTGCTCGGCAGCTCACAGAGGAGAAAGACGGTCTGGTCAGCCAGTATGAGGCCAAAATTGCTCGCCTTAATAACCAGATCAACCTCTATATCGACAATGAAAAGAAATATCTTGGAGAAATCCAAGGCTTGTCTGGTGAATTGGGAGACAAAGATGCCTTGCTCGGCGAAGAGAAGAAAAAGTTGTCCGCGGCCGAGCAGAAAATCGCCGAGCTCGAAGCAGAAGTTGCTCGCCTCAGGGACGTGGAGGCCAACACCTTCACCCGTGAGCAGCTCGAGGCCGAGCTCCAAGCCCGGTCTGCCCCCATCTCAAACTTGGGATATATCTGCGTCTATGCCGACTGCATTCGCATGGCTGACGCGTATGATTTTAAGGATATGGTGGAAGAAATAGGCAAAGACCTGACCGAGTTTCTGGAGAACTATCCCCCGCCGAACAACATTGAGATCCAGCTGGGGGATATCGCCGAGCTGGGGGTTAAGATTGATAGCCTTGACCCCAGTATCATTATTACCCGGCCTCCACCCCAAGTTGATGAGGGCGAACCAGAAGAGGAGCCGGCCGCTGCGGACGAGCAAGCCAAAAGGGAGCAAAAGGCTGCTGAAGATATGGTAAGGGATATGATTGTTGATCCTCCCGCCGACCAGACTCAAAGTCCTCCTCCTGCCGAGCAGCAATAGTTCTAGGACTTAGCACAGTCTTTATTTTGTAATAGTTCTAGAACTAATCGAATTAAAAATAATTAATTCACACGCATGAAATTAACAACATTAAAACCATGACAATTGGATACCTGCAAAAAAGATCTAGCAATTCTATTATCCAATTTCAAATTAATGTTCAACAATTTAAATTCCAATTTAAAGATCAGAGCCCGAAACCGTGGCTCTGATACCAGTTGTTAGGAAAATAGGGGTGCCCGGAATCTATTCGGGATGAAATTTAAATACGAATTTAAAAACAATTATTACTAGCATGAATTAATCCTAATTAATTCAAATAATAATTCCAACAACAAATTTTCATCATGCATGTTGAATTAATTCACATATTAACTATGGCAGAATAAACAAGTAAATATGTGATTAACGTACCTCTTGTAGAATTGGCCTTTGGATAAACGGGACAATCACGATCTCGCTCTATCGACCCAAAAACCTTCTCAAGTATTTCCCTTTCACCTCACTTGATCACCGGTGGGAGATGCTTTCAAGTAATTTAATAAACTAAGGAAAAAGAAAAATATCTATGCTCTTGATTTTTCCAACACATGAAATTATGTACTTGGGGATGAAATAATCATCCCCTATTTATAGGCAAGGTGACCGAAATTTTAAGTATTTTATGGGCCTGGAGAAAATCTTTTCTTAGTCTCTAAGAAATCTTGAATATATCTCATATATTCTTTTCTCCATAATAAAATATTCCACAAAAATCTCACTCACCTATAAGACTTAAATTTTCGAAAATTTCAATAAAGATCCTAAGATTTGGATCTTCTTGAATATATGAGATATTCTTGTATTCCAAGAATACATATCTTCCATAATATCTTTCCAAGAAAATCAACAAAAACTTCTCTTTTCTTGAATGCTTATTTTCGAAAATTATAAAGAAAAATCAGCATGATATTATCTTTTATTTTAATCACCTTATCATTATTGGGCTACTTAATGGGCTACTTGAGGGGCCTTTAAGGAGAATTAAGATTGGACCTCCTAATGGACTTCTGAATTTTAATATTGAGCCCCAATATAATTCAGCCCATTAATATTAATTATTACCACTAATATATTAATATTGCACTATCCATCTTAATCCATATTACGATAATATGGGCTCCCGGTTATTATTTCCCGCGTTTAGGATTATCAAGTCCATTAATTAATTGAGCTTCTGAATAGCTCTAAATTAATTAATATATTTCACCTTGGAGTAAAGACAGCTCAACATTATTATTCGTACCGAAGAAACTAATTCTTCACTTGCAAGATTTGGTACAATAAAACTTCTGAGCCCACCAATGGGACTAATCACACGAGCCGTACTCGCACGCGTTTCTCCGTATTAAATCTTAGCAACCGTCGTATGATTAATATTACTGCCCAAGACACAAAGTTCGAAGTCGCAATGATTCTCACCCAACATGAATCAAAGCAGTAACCATTAAGCACACACGGTCCTATTTAAGTGACGGAGATTAAGAAATCAACAACCACTGAGGTCTAATTCTTCACCTTTCAGAACAGAAGAATTTATCCTCGCTGTAGGTCCTCTTCAACACATACTAAATGTGCTAGTGCAATCTCTTAGTCAAGACAGACCAATCTGAGCCTTACACATCGACCTTTCACGGCGGATTGTTCAATTCCACCTAGGTCGTGAAAATGTACGTTTAGTTACAAGTAAACTGTTAATGTTGTCTTCCGTGATCAGGTATCACCACATTAACTACAATGTAACATGTACTATATATTGAACGGTTTGCAATAGAAATTCAACATTCAATCATAACTAAAGAAAATGTGATAAAAGAATTATTCTCATAAAACGAGTGTTTGATACACGAGTTATACAAAGTAAAAGCATACTTTTACGTATAACTCCAACAATCTCCCACTTATACTTAAAGTCTGTTTTTAGTATACATCACGCATGTCTTGGTGTAGTAGCTCTACGTGACATCTTATGTCAACCTACACTAACCTAATAATTCCTCCCACTTATACTTAAAGCAGATTGGCAATAGTCTTGACTCCCATTCCATCCACATGTCTCTCGAATGTATTCAGAGGCAGACCCTTTGTGAATGGATTTACTAGGTTGTCCCCGACGCATGTCTTTGCCACCTCTTTAACTCCTCTCTTAACGATTTCTCGTATAATATGGTATTTTCTTTCTATGTGTTTGCTGGCCTTGTGGGCTCTCGGTTCCCTTGAATTTGCAACTGCTCCGGCACAATGATTGTGATGGGCAAATTCGGAACAACGTCCAAGTCCACTAAGAAGTACTTGAGCCAAACCATTTCTTTCGCTGCTTCACAAGCAGTTACTTATTCGACTTTCATGGTCGAATCGGCGATGCATTTATACAAATCGCTTCTCCATTTCATGGCTCCTTCTCCCATGCAAAACACACTACCTGAGGTAGTTATTTTGGAGTCTATGTCTGATTGTAAATTTGAGTCTGTGTATCCCATGGGAATTAGATTGTCTGATCGTTAAATCAGCATTCCATACCAAGTTCTTTTCAGAAACTAAAGAACGCATTTAATTGCAATCTAATGTGCCTTCCCGGGGTTACTTTGATATCTTGCCATCATGCCCACGGCAAAGCAGATATCCGGTCTCGTACACAACATTGCATACATAAGACTTCCTACGTCCGAAACGTACGAAACGTCTTTCATGGCATCTATCTCCACTTGCGTCTTAGGGCATATTTCTTTGGATAGATGGATTCCGTGCCTAAAAGGTACAAAACCTTTCTTGGAATCTTGCATGCTGAAATGCTTCAAAACAGTGGCTTTGTATGAAACTTGCGATAAGCCCAACATCCTCCTCTTGCGATCTCGAGTGAACTTGATCCCAAGGATGTGACCGGCTTTTCCTAAGTCCTTTATATCAAACTGATTTGACAGCCATACCCTTACGTCTGACAAAACCTTTACATTGTTTCCAATGGGCCGAATATCGTCTACGTATAATACTAAGAATACCACTGCAGTTCCATCACACCTTTTATACACACAACTTTCGAACTTGTTTTGATCACAAACCCATAAGACTTAATTACTTGATCAAAACACTGGTTCCAAGTACGCGATACTTGCTTAAGTCCATAAATGGATCTCTTAAGCTTGCATACGAGGTGCTCTTGGCCTTTTTCAATGAAACCTTTGGGTTGTTGCATATAGATCCCGTCAAGACTTCCGTTAAGGAAAGCTGTCTTGACATCCATTTGCCAGATCTCGTAAACTAAGTGCGCAGCGATCGACAAGAGAATACGGATGGACTTAAGCATAGCTACAGGCCACAGGCCACAAGCCTTGCTTTGAAGGTCTCTACCCTTCCGTCCAGTCCTCTTTTCCTCTTGTACACCCATTTACATCCAATGGGTTCTACCCCATTGGGTGGATCGACCAACTCCCACACTTGATTATGATCCATCGAACCCATCTCGGTTTCCATTGCGGTTTGCCACGCCTCCGCGTCTTTGTCTTGGATTGCCTCATCGTACGTCCATGAGTCTGATTCATCGCCGGGAATCAAATCCGAAGATTCCCCAATTCCCATGAATCTCTCGTGTTGCCTTGCAATCCTCCCACTACGACGGGGTTCCGGTTGTGAAGATGTGACGTGTGGTATATCATCTTGTATACTTGGTATAGGAGTTTGCCCTCTTAACTCATCTAAGGTAATCTCACTTCTGGGCTTTCTTTTGTTCATATAGTCTTCCTCCAAGAATTTAAAGTGCGAACTAATCACGGTCTTTTAATCCTTGAGACTATAGAACATACACCCTTTCGTTCCCATGGGATATCCTATAAGCAACCTTAATTCCGAACGTGGATCCAATTTACCGGCTTCCTTGTCTAGCACGTATGCCCGGTCCACAATTCCATTGGGGTTTTAGGAACCGATTTGGATGGCACCAAGTTTAGAATATAAGTCGTTGTTTCCAAGGCGTTACCCCAAAACGACTTGGGTAAATCCGAATAACTCATCATGGATCTGACTATTTCTAAAAGAGTCTGGCTCCTTCGTTCCGCCACACCGTTTTATTGAGGGGTTCCCAGTGCGGTCAATAGGGATACAATCCCTTCGTCTGATAGCTAGTTCAAGCATTCATCGCTAAGGTATTCGTCTCTACGATCAAATCGTAGAAACTGGATACTTCTTTCCCTATGCATCATAAGGTAGATGTATCCATATCTCGAGTAATCATTGAAAAAGACAATTTACTCATACCCCTTCTTGCTATGATCGTCATTGAACCACACATATCGGTATGAACGAGTTCTAACACTTCTGTGGTTCTATTCCCTTTGGCTCCACATGCCCTCTTGGTCATTTTACCCTCTAAACAGGATTCACAAGTTGGAAACGGTTCGACTTGGAATGATTCCAAGGATCCGTCTTTCACCAATCTCTCTATCCGCTTTAGATTAATATGACCTAGTCTAAGATGCCATAGAAGTGTTTCGTTCATCTCCGAAGAACGCTTTCTTTTATTACTCGAAATAATCGATGTGTTATTAGATTCAATTTTGTGAGTGGTGTGCCCAAAAAATGGTATAAAGATCATCCATTGAAATTCCGGAACAGATAAACTCATCGTTTCAAGAAATAATAACATCCTTATTAAAAGAAACTGAGTATCTATTCAAACAGTTTAGAAACTGAAGGTTGAGTTCTTTCTAAACTAGGAACATGAGGAACGTCTCTCAAGACCATAACTCTATCTTCACAAGATAGGCGCACTTCTCCCACTGCTTCAGCTGCCACTCTCGTAGCATTGCCCGATGTGATGGGGATCTCACTTCCGTTAAGTCGTCGGGTTAGCTTAAACCCATGAAATAAATGTGATCAGTAGCTCTCGTATCCACTATCCACGAATAGACAGCATACGCCACTTCACAAGTTTCGACGACTAAGGTGTTTGAATTACCTAACTTTCCTAGCCTCTTAGGCTTGGAACAGGCAGACCTCCATTGTCCTCTCTCACCGCAACTAAAACACTTCCCCTTCGATGCTAGCCTTTGCATTTGTCTTTCGCAACAATTGGATTTGCTTGGATCCGGCCTTTGGTTCTCTTCCTCTTTTTCCCTTCCTTGGGACCAAAAGAGGTAGACGGACCATTAGCCACCATAGCACTAGACTGGTGCTCCATTTTCACCTCCACCGAAACTAAAGCTTGCAAGAGCTCGGGCAAACGATTTGTCCGTTCATTCATCTGACAGTTCAGACGAAACTGCTCAAAGCTTCTCGGTAGAGAATGGTATATGAAATCAATCAAAATCCGCACCAAGTACTTCCAACTTGTTAAGGTATGCCATTATCTTGAGAACATGCTCCCTTACGGGCATTCCCTCCACCATTTCCAACTTGACCGAGTCATGTTTGGTGAACTGATTAGTCATGGGTTTGATGTGAAGACATCTCTTCAAGGTGTTCCATGATTTCAACAGCGGATACAATGTCTCCATGGACGCGCCTCAAATCCTCAGACAGAGATGTTAAGATGATGCATTTCATGTGTTCATTGTCACGCTTCCAATCATAAACTGCCTCTTCCCATTGCTTGACTTATCATTAGGCTTGCCGGGTATATTAACATAAATAACCCAATTGTGTTTTCGTGCAGTAAGGACAAATTAAAAAAAAAACATTTACAATCGATATAAATCACTCCAAAAAGTTTATTAACTTTAAGTATATTAAACAGTGGATTAAAAGGTTGCGACATGATGAAATGAGAATAAAACATACATTCATATCAATATCTAGAAAAATACAAAATTATCACATAATTCGATCACATCAATTATATTGAAACCTTAAAACAATATAATCATGCATCAGCCAACATCTCGAAACAATTTAAATGCGCCACGAGGGGTGGTCTATACATTTAAATACATTCAAGCGGATCACAAACTTAAAAGTTACAAATCCTTAATTCAAAATTAATAGTTGGCTCCCACTTTGACCACATAGAAATTGACAGGGACTCCGAGGGGAGTAAGTTAATATCAATTTCCTATGCCTAAGCAATAGCCATAATTAAATACAGGATTATTATTTTGCTTTGAGCAAGCCACTCGGAGTGAGGGTCAATACCGCCACTAGTAATAATCCACAATCATCCTTTCGGAATTTATTCATGTGAAATCCGTTCTTTTGGCCGATCCGAGGGGGAAATGTATTCCAAAAGAACTTCACAAATAAATAAATTATGGAGGCCAAATTAATCCAATTTTAATATCCAGAATAAAATTGCGATTAAATAAACATACTTAGTAATTTTCGAAAGTAAGGTTTTTCTTGGACAATTAAATTCATGCAAACACATATTAACAAATAATAATAAGTGCACGAAATAAAACATCCATCAAAACAAAATTAAACACATTGGAGCACTCAATCCAATTGTCACGGTTTAATTTCTTCACGTCTTGATGCGAAAAATCGTCCTTGTTGCTTTCCGACGTTCGTCTCGACGTGCTCCCACTCGAACAACAACACTTCAACAAAAACATCATCGTTTGGGGTTCGGGACGACGTTTAAAGTCACACTGAAAAAAACACGAACCGAAAAATTCCACGGCCCGAGATACGACGCCCGTCGGCCCACGAAGTGGGCCCGCGCGCCTTTCGGCCAAAAGTGCCGAAACGCTGCAGGAGGCGCGCCGAGGTGCAGCACAGAGGCGCACCCGAGGCGCTGCACGGAGGCGCGCCGAAGCGCCGCACGGAGCGCCCCGAGGCGCGTGCGTGCGTGCGTACGGCGCCGGCCTCCCGTCGTGTGCGGGCGTGCGCCGTTTTTTGCCGTTCGTTCTCGTTTTCTTCACCCCTTGCATGATTTTACATCCATACACGCGCCACGCTTGTATGCGTCGTCCGGGTACGCCGTTTTTAATTCTTCGTTCTTCGTCACGATCCGGTTACAATTTATTTTACAAAAAAAATAAATACTAGATCTAGACTAGTCTATTACAATGATCGAATCAAAATAAAAACAACTAATCTACTCGTGGATTTTCTCACGAGAAAAACGAATTCGAACTAATCGAATTAAAAATAATTAATTCACACGCATGAAATTAACAACATTAAAACCATGACAATTGGATACCTGTAAAAAAGATCTAGCAATTCTACTATCCAATTTCAAATTAATGTTCAACAATTTAAATTCCAATTTAAAGATCAGAGCTCGAAACCGTGGCTCTGATACCAGTTGTTGGGAAAATAGGGGTGCCCGGAATCTATTCGGGATGAAATTTAAATATGAATTTAAAAACAATTATTACTAGCATGAATTAATCCTAATTAATTCAAATAATAATTCCAACAATAAATTTTCATCATGCATGTTGAATTAATTCACATATTAACTATGGCAGAATAAACAAGTAAATATGTGATTAACGTACCTCTTGTAGAATTGGCCTTTGAATAAACGGGACAATCACGATCTCGCTCTATCGACCCAAAAACCTTCTCAAGTATTTCCCTTTCACCTCACTTGATCACCGGTGGGAGATGCTTTCAAGTAATTTAATAAACTAAGGAAAAAGAAAAATATCTATGCTCTTGATTTTTCCAACACATGAAATTATGTACTTGGGGATGAAATAATCATCCCCTATTTATAGGCAAGGTGACCGAAATTTTAAGTATTTTATGGGCCTGGAGAAAATCTTTTCTTAGTCTCTAAGAAATCTTGAATATATCTCATATATTCTTTTCTCCATAATAAAATATTCCACAAAAATCTCACTCACCTATAAGACTTAAATTTTCGAAATTTCAATAAAGATCCTAAGATTTGGATCTTCTTGAATATATGAGATATTCTTGTATTCCAAGAATACATATCTTCCATAATATCTTTCCAAGAAAATCAACAAAATCTTCTCTTTTCTTGAATGCTTATTTTCGAAAATTATAAAGAAAAATCAGCATGATATTATCTTTTATTTTAATCACCTTATCATTATTGGGCTACTTAATGGGCTACTTGAGGGGCCTTTAAGGAGAATTAAGATTGGACCTCCTAATGGACTTCTGAATTTTAATATTGAGCCCCAATATAATTCAGCCCATTAATATTAATTATTACCACTAATAAATTAATATTGCACTATCCATCTTAATCCATATTACGATAATATGGGCTCCCGGTTATTATTTCCCGCGTTTAGGATTATCAAGTCCATTAATTAATTGAGCTTCTGAATAGCTCTAAATTAATTAATATATTTCACCTTGGAGTAAAGACAGCTCAACATTATTATTCGTACCGAAGAAACTAATTCTTCACTTGCAAGATTTGGTACAATAAAACTTCTGAGCCCACCAAGGGGACTAATCACACGAGCCGTACTCGCACGCGTTTCTCCGTATTAAATCTTAGCAACCGTCGTATGATTAATATTACTGCCCAAGACACAAAGTTCGAAGTCGCAATGATTCTCACCCAACATGAATCAAAGCAGTAACCATTAAGCACACACGGTCCTATTTAAGTGACGGAGATTAAGAAATCAACAACCACTGAGGTCTAATTCTTCACCTTTCAGAACAGAAGAATTTATCCTCGCTGTAGGTCCTCTTCAACACATACTAAATGTGCTAGTGCAATCTCTTAGTCAAGACAGACCAATCTGAGCCTTACACATCGACCTTTCACGGCGGATTGTTCAATTCCACCTAGGTCGTAAAAATGTACGTTTAGTTACAAGTAAACTGTTAATGTTGTCTTCCGTGATCAGGTATCACCACATTAACTACAATGTAACATGTACTATATATTGAACGGTTTGAAATAGAAATTCAACATTCAATCATAACTAAAGCAAATGTGATAAAAGAATTATTCTCATAAAACGAGTGTTTGGTACACGAGTTATACAAAGTAAAAACATACTTTCATGTATAACTCCAACAACTCTATATGCCCACAGGACTTCCGGAAGTTCTTCAGACCAACTGCTTTTGCTCTCCGCTAGCCGTACTTTTAATGTATGCTTGATTATCTTGTTCACAGCTTCGACTTGTCCATTCAACTAGGGATGATAGGGTGTAGAATAATATTTTTTGATTCCCCACTTTATACAGAAATCTCTCAACTCTTTTCCATCAAACTGCGGACCATTGTCTGTCACGATGGTTTGTGGAACTCCAAAACGACAGACAATATTCTTCCAAATGAAGTTGATCATTTTCTGATGCGTGATCTTTATCATGGCCTCTGCTTCCGCCCATTTCGTATAATTATCGACTTCCACGACAGCAAATCGAACATTTCCAACTCCTGCTGGGAAAGGACCAATAATGTCCATCCCCCATCTTGCAAATGGCCACGGGCTATAAACTGATACGAGCTGTTGGGCCGGAGTATGAATGTTTGGGGCAAAAATCTGGCATTGATGGCAAGTCTTTGCTTTCTTGATTGCATCCTGGCGTAAAGTTGGCCAATAGTAGCCTTGTCTAATAGTTTTGTACGCCAAGGCTTGCCCCCCAGTGTGATTTCCGCATACTCCGGCATGTATTTCTTCGAGTATTGCTCGTCCTTGCCCCCTAGGAAAACATTTGAGAAGTGGGATTGATATTCCCCTTTTGTAAAGCTGCTCGCCCACCAGAGTGTATCTGACGGCTTGCTTTGTTAGCTTGGCAGCTTCAAAAGGGTTGTTTGGTTTTTCCCCACTTTTCAAGTATTTGACTATACTTGTTCTCCAGTCTTCTTCTTCACTCGCTCGTTCGTCAAGTTGGTTGACATTATAACTTCTTGTTGATGGATCATTCATCTTTGTAATTATAATGTCTGCCAACTCTGCAGGTCCTTCGCTTGTTGCTAGTCGGGCCAACGCATCTGCATGCGTGTTGCTTGTCCTTGGAATTTGTTCAACGAATACTTGTTCTAACAAGGACATTAGGTAAGCAACAATCTACTGATATTCGATCATATGATCGTCTTTCGCCTCGTATTCACCTCGAACTTGGTTCACAATCAATTGTGAGTCGCCGAATATTTATAACCGTCTAACACCTACTGCAAGGTATAGGTGGAGACCAACAATGAGAGCTTCATACTCAGCTTCATTGTTGGTTGCCATGAAACCAAATCTGATCGCCGAGGTGAATACTTGTCTGTCTGGACTGATCAGAACCACTCCAGCCCCCGAGGCTATGTTGGTTGAAGATCCGTCAATATAAAGATGTCAGGTGTGATCAAGTCCTCTCGGCGGATCTGGTGGGAAGGTTAGTTCGACAATAAAATCGGCTAACGCTTGCCCTTTGATCGTTGTTCGAGGAGCATAGGTCACCCCGAATTGGCTAATCTCTAGTGACTATTTTAGTAGACGACCAGTTGTGCCGGGGCGATGGAGAATTTGTCTGAGTGGGAAAGTTGTTAGCACTTCAACTTGATGATAAAAAAAGTATGGTCGTAACTTCCTCACACTCATGACAAGTGTGTACGCCAGTTTCTCGGTTGGAGAGTATTTGATCTCCGCCTCGTGCAAAGCTTGGCTGACGTAGTAGATAGGTTGATGGAATTTGCCATCTTCCCGTACTAGAACAGAGCTGATTGCCACTTCTGACGCTGCTATGTACAAGTATAGCTTTTCTCCTGGGACGGGTTTTGACAGGATTTTAACATCTCCCAGGTAGTCTTTAAGTTGGTCGAACGCCTTTTGACAGTTGTTAGTCCATGTAAACTTTCCTTTCTAGATGGCTTCGAAGAATGGACGTCATTTGTCCCCCGATCTGGATATGAATCGATTCAATGCTGCTAGGCATCCCGTGAGTCTTTGCACTTCTTTTATCGAACGTGGTGGTTGCATGTCCATGATAGCCTTGACTTTTGCTGGATTGGCTTCAATCCCTCGTCGACTAATAAGATGGCCCAGGAATTTTTCGGAATGGACTCCAAAACTGCTCTTCTTCGGGTTTAGCTTCATATTGTAATGTCGAAGAATATCGAACACCTGGGTCAAATGCTGAAGGTGGTCTTCCTTTCGGGGGCTTTTGACTACGATATCGTCTACATAGACTTCTACCGTATCTCTGATTTATTCGTCGAACATCTTGTTTACCAACCTCTGGTATGTTGCTCCGGCGTTGATGAGGCTAAAGGGCATTCTCTTCCAACATAACAAGTTTTTATTCGTATAAAATATCGTGTTCTCTTGATCGTCTGAATGCATTGGGATTTGATGATACCTGGCAAAAACATCCATGAATGTTAGCATTTCGTGACCTGTAGTGCTGTCCACCAACTGGTCAATGTGAGAAAGAGGAAAGTTGTCCTTCGGGCATGCTGCATTCAGATCTGTGAAGTCTATGCATAGCCTCCAGGTCCCGTTTGGTTTCTTCACAAGGACTGGGTTTGTTATCCATTGTGGACAGAGTGCTTGTCGGATTAGGTCGTTGTCTAACAACTTCTTTACTTCTTCATTCAAAGCCTGATACTTGTCTGGGCATCATTTTCTTCGTTTTTGATGGACGGGCCTTTTTGCTTGATTGATGTTGAGCTTATGACAAGCATGTTTTGGATCTATCCCCACCATGTCTACATGAGACCAAGCAAAAAATCTAGATTTTTGCTGAGGAATTCTTTCATTCGGGATCTGTAAGGCTCAGGGAGCTCAGATCCTATGTACAATTCGAGATCCTGATTTTCAGGATTAACTTTGAACGCCCCCAGTTCTTCAACTGGAGTTGCTGGACGTTTTTGTCCTTTCCAACGAGGATCAAGTATTGGTCCCTCAGGGTTGAAATCATTTTCGATGCTTATGGGCTCTGCTCCCAGGCGGGGATCTAGATCATCTGTTGGTCCTGATTTATTGTTGTTAGTCAACACCTGGCCCTCCAAGTCATCTGATGAATGTTGCTCGTCACCACCCCTTTGTTGTTCATCAAATGGAAGTTCTCCATGGGTGGTGATGAGTTGTTCGTCCAACACTTGTTCGTCAGTATCCATGTGGTCCTCTATGTCCATCATGTTCTCGAGTATTGATGGTTCATCAGCAGGATAGCTAGTTGTGGCCTCCATCATGGATACTAATGCATGTTTGGCCTACAACTGTAGGAGACATTCCCTGGTCTTTCTATGATCTCCCTTCACTGTGCCTGCTCCGCTTGTTGTAGGGAACTTTAGGCAATAATGGTAAGTTTAACATGCAGCTTTGAATTCATTTAGAAAAGGTCGACCAAGAAACCCGTTGTAGGTTGATTCCTGATCAACGACCAAGAAGTCAACCATTCTCGTTATGTTTTTCTCGGGTTTCTCGACCGTTACAAGCTGAACGGACAACCTAATTTCCCCTAACGGGACTGTTACAACATTTCCGAAGCCTAAAATTATGTGATTTGAAGGTCGGATGTAGCCCGAGTAGTCTCCAAGTTGATCAAGCGTCTTTTTTAAAAGAATGTTGGTGTAGGCCCCGGTGTCCACCAACAATCTGTGTACCCTGGTCTCCATAATCTTGGCACAGATCACGAGCGAATTGTTATGGGGGGTCAAGATTCCCTCCAAATCCTTCTCAGTAAAGGTCAATTTTGCTGTTTGCATAATGGATGGCTTAACCCCCATTGCTTGTACTTGATCGATCGCTCGCAATTCGGCTTTTTTTTTCGGTTGGAGATTGGCGGTCGTCCATCAGAACATCCTCCCGCTGGTTCCGCAGGTTCCATCATATATAGATCTTCGAGTGGACGAGTAGCAACAGCCGAAACTGGTCGTCCTGGTTTATTGTTTTTCTGAGGTTGATCATCCCCATCCTCAGAGTTGTTCTCCCGGACTCTCATTCAGGGTTGCCTCTTAACAAAGTCGGAGAGTTTCCCCTTCTCGTAGAACCGCCAAAGCTGCTTGAGCAAATCTCTACACTCGCTCGTAAAGTGCCCCACGCTTTGATGGTAGGCACAATACTTGTTAGGGTTAAATTTGCCGGTGTCTTAACGGATTTTCCGTGGAGGGGAGAGCAACTCCTTCTCTTTCACATTTTCATAAACAATATCGACTGACACTGTTAGCACCTGATTCAACTTTTCCTTAAGCACCGTCCCTTCAGTGAATGCCTTCATGTTCTTCGGGACTCGATAGCCTGTTGCGCCAGGTTTCTTGTTATTCTCCTTGGGATCAGCTTTGTTCTCCCCCAAGTTTGATTGCAAGGCCTCGTGTATGGAAACGAATATGCCGGCTTGATTTCTGAATTCGGCATAACTTCTTGGGCACTTCAGACGTACCTCTTTCCATAGCTTCGATCCTTTTTTCAACTCAGCCATAACGGCAACAATTTTCGTATCCTCGCTGACGGGTTCACCTTCCAACAACACCTTGTCGAACCTTTCCATGAATGCCCGATCTGACTCGTCGTCATTTTATTTTAGGTCTGACAATCGGTATTTTTGGGACAAATATGATCCCACCGTTGAGAAATGGGAAAGAAACTCTCGGCTCAGTTGAACGAATGAGTGGATAGATGCTGGTGGCATTGCCGAAAACCACTTGTGCACCCGGTCCCCCAAAGTTAATAGGAAGTTTCGGCATTGGGTGGCATCGCTGGCTCCCACCGAGACCATGTAATCCGAGTACTTCGTTAAATGAACCCTGGGATCAGCTAGGCCATCATATTGTATGCTTGCTGGGAATTGGACCTTCTTCTGAATCGGGGCTTTCAGAATGAGGGATGATAATGGTGAGGATGGCAAGCTGGTCGTCCCCACTCCTCTTTGTTGGTCCAATTGTCCCTGCATGCTCTCTACAACTTTCCTTAGGCTGGACAGCTCATCCAAAGATGCCCCCTGACTTGGAGGCTGTTCGGCGAGCAAAGGTACAAACCTTTCTGCTCGTCGCAGTCCCTCACTTGGAGTGGGCATGTCCTGGAGCTGCTTTCTAGGGTTGCTCGCCGCATTTGGCCCTAGGCGCCTAAAGGCAGACTGGGAAAGTCTTTCATGAACCGATGGGCGTGGTTGTTCAAATGTTGTTCGCCCACGCTCTGCTTCCTGGCGAGCAACTTTCTCATGTTGTTGGGGTTGGCCAAGTCTATCCTGGGTACTGGAACGAGTTGTTCCATAGCTCGGCACTGTTGTTCGCCCGCGAGCAGACTTAGCTTGACCCTCTCTTTGCTCGACCGCCTTGGCTTTGCCCTTATCTCGCCTGACCTGGGCACTGTTCACCTCGTGTTGTTCGCCCCTAACTGACCTGGCCCTAACAACTTCCAAGGGTCTATCCTTATGCCTCGCTTGTGAAGGTCCATTCTGTTCTTGCTGTCTCTGAAGAGCTTGGAGAGCAGCAATGGTCTTGGCTAGTTCGTTAGGGTTGTTCGCCAGGGCCTCCATTTCAGGTGGGAGATTATGAGTTATGGCTGTGTGTTGCGATCTGTTCGCATGCCTGGGATTACGATCCTGGGGGTCAGCCGACGAAGCTCGGGTAGGAGATGCTCTTCTTGATAAGCGTGTACCTTGTGTTTCCTTTGATTGAGGCATTTCAAATTAAATTCTCTTAATTTTTATGATGAAGAACACCAAGAACACTGTTGCTTGAATCTTCGAATGTTTCTTGAGGTTTTCTTCAAATCTTCAAGTCTTCAACTTGAAGTTCTTGACTAATCACACTAAATCGGAGGTTCGGCCCCTTCCTCTAGCGCCAATTTGTTGGTGATCAAATTTAATCGGGTGGATTAGTGACTGTTTTAGTTCGGTTTAAGATCACCAATCAATTTCGTGTGATTGATTATCACCATAGATGATAAATCGAAAGCTTGGGTTACGAAATCGTAGTTACAAAAGTCGAAATCGTATTAATTTTGTATATGTGTGCGTTTAGGTGTTTAAGTGTGTGTTTTTAGGAGTATTTGTGAATTTGAACTTATATTTCTTAGCTGGAGAACAACTATTTATAGAGGCTAGCAGGTAGGAGGTGTCCAAGACTCTTGGACTTCCTAGCTTGCATGCTAGACATGTGTCCTTTGACCTTTGTTTGACCTTATCTAAGCTGAATCTTAGTTATAAAGTCTTCTTTGGTCTTATCACGGGCTCATTGTTGTTCGTCCAGGTCGGCTTATTTGGTTCAGTATGGATTATTCGTCAAAGTTGTTCGCCTTTTGAGGTCATGGCTTGGAAGTTGTTCGCCTTTGTGCTTTGCACAGATGGGTTTTGGGGATCTTAGTTCTTTGTTCGTCAACATACACCTCATAGGCTGGTAATATACACCATCTTTTATTAATGTTGCTCGTCATCAGTGACTTGGCGGAATGTTCATATCTGGTCTCGGGTCTTAAAACCTGTTCGCCCATATGTTGTTCGTCACTGGAGCTGTTCGTCACTTTATGCACCTCCCGGATTGATCCATGCACTCCCACTTGATTTTCTTCATTAATTATCTTTAATTTGGGGTTGATTCTCTGTAATCTCTATTAAGATCTTAATCCTTGTTCGCCCATCATTGACTGATGTTCGCCTATCAACAGTTACTAAGATTTAATACGGAGAAACGTGTGCGAGTATGGCTTGTGTGATTTGTTCCCTTGGTGGGCTCAGAAGTTTTATCGTAGGGAAATTAGATTTTTCGGTATGGATAATAATATTGGGCTGTCTTTACTCCAAGACACAAGATATTGATTAATTTAGAACTATCCAGAAGTTCAATTAATTAATGGACTATATAATCTTAAACATGAGAAATAATAATCGGGAGCCTATATTATCGTAATATGGATTAAGATGGATAGTGAAATATTAATTTGCTAGTGGTATTAATTAATATTAATGGGCTGAATTATATTGCGGCTCAATATTGAAAATTCAGAAGCCTATTGGAGGTTTAATCTTAATTCTCCTAAAGGCCCCTCAAGTAACCCAATAATTAGCCCAATAATTATAAGGTGATTAAAATAAAAGAAAAATATTGTTGCCTATTGTTTTCCTTAAAATTTCAAAAAATACAAGATTTAGGGGAGAAAGATTTTCTTTGAATTTTTTATGGAATGAAGATAAGTATTCTTGGAATACAAGATTATTTCATTAATTCAAGAAATCTCCTACTTGGTTTCTTGTATAGATATTTTTGAATTTTGATGATTAGGAGAGAGGAAAAATTTTGTTGATTTTCTTGAAAATATATTATGAAAGATATGTATTCTTGAAATACAAGATTATATCATAAATTCAAGAAAATCCAAATATTGATTCTTATCACAAATTTTTTAAAATTACCATAAGATAAGGAGGTGAGATTTTTGTGGAATATTTAATTATGGAGAAAATAATATATGGAATATATTCAGGATTTTTTGGAAATCAAGTCAAAGATTTTCCCCACCCTATTCCAAGCCCAAATTTCGAAATTCTCTATTATAAATAGGGGGTGATACTTTCATCCCCAGTTTACAGTTCCATGTGTTGGAAAAAATCAGCAGCAATAATTTTTTTCTTTATTCCTTGTTTTATTACATTGTTCGTTAAGCACTTCCCACCGGTGAACGAGCAAGGCTAAAGAGGAATACTTGAGAAGTTCTTTCGATTGATATGATCAATTAGCTTGTCATCTTCTTCTCAAAGGTCCTCGCTTCAAGAGGTACGTAATCGCGTAAACTCCTAGATTTTCCGCTATAGGATTTTACGTAAGGTTATTCAAATGCATGAATTATTTGTTGTTGGATAATTATTATTTGAATAAATTAGGATTAGTTCATGCTAGTAATAATTGAATTTCAAATTCATATTTAAATATCATCCCGAATAGATCCGGGCACCCCGATTTCTCCAACAATTATTACTCAATTGAAACAATCTTGGAAATTTACTCTTAAGAGTAAAATCTCCAGCCCACCGTTCCTCCCAAAAACTAGTACCATTCCCATCCCCTAAATTTTTTTCTATATTCCCTACAAACCAACTACCCTTCTCCTTCATCCCTATATCAACAATGTTTTTACCAACTAGACCAATTAGACATACCCCCGGACGAATAAAAATCCCTTTCATTTAAACTCAGCCCCCAATACAAAGAAGAAATTGTTAGTGTTAGTGTCCTAGAGACAATCATTTGTAAGGACATATTACTAAGATGATATTCAGTTTATGGTTTAATATTATTGATTGATTTAATATTAAATGTATGACATTACACTTATCTGAATATTATGTTTGACTGTTTGCATTATTCATATTTGTGTTCCCTTGAATCGATATTGTCATTGAGTGAGTGAGAACTCAGGTGACTTAAGTATGATTTTCAAATAGCCCCGATCAAGGATCATCAAGAATGAGATATTGATGATGCAATGGAGACTGGTGTGCAATCTGCATTATACTCAATGGGAGAGTGTAGTAAGATCTCACTTACTACGAGATACTACTACTAGGTATCTCATAATGGATGCACAAATACCTTAGAGGGTATTGGTATACTCATCCGAGAAACCATTTGATATAATTCCATATAATGTGTCTACGGGTGTCTCGGTTAGTGGGAGCCATGTGATACTCCTCTGACTTAAGGTCAATACGCACGACATGTGCGGAGTGATGGACTTTGACCATGACCGACGCTTGCACCCTCCAAGGGTAGATATGGAATGAATTTGAGTTCATCACAAAGTACATGTACGTGGTAGTTGAGCCAAGAATATGATTCATTCCTCGATGTGGATTCAAGAGAGAATACTCGTCTTCTTATCATAATTGGATCTAAGACATTGGTCAGTGCACGTCGACTTAGACTTAGTGGCCAAGTGCGACACAAACCATCAATTAGTGATTCGAGATAATATGATTAAGTTATTTGAATAGACACTTTATCATGTTCAAGGCTTAATCGAGTATTCGCAAATGAAAGGAAGATATCACAATAGCCTACAGTATTACAAGTAGTTGTAGATTTCCTTGCAACGTACCTCGTATATTGAGAACGTCTAATTTATTGTCTAGGGTTCAATTAAGACCGTTAGTTTGATTAATCTCTCGATATACGAGGGTCTATGGGTCACACAACAAGCAATGACAGTTCAACGATTATAGTTGATTGATTAAGTATTATATTAGATATAATATTTAATTTATGGAGAATATAATAATAATTATATTTAGAATTAATTATTATTATTATTTAATTAAATTAGATTTAATTAATTATGAAATTCCAATAATAATATTTAGATTATTATTATACAAGAATAATATATGGTCAAAGATATTATTCGTAGGAAAGTATCTAGGGAAATATAATCTGTAGAGATTATATTTAAGGGCTAGGCCCAATATCTTTCTTAGGAATTAAGCCAAGATAATCCCGCTGACATCTCGGTGCGGATTAGTGAATAGCTATTGCGTGGATACCATAGTTGAGGATTCCGCGTACGAAGCACTATAAGATTTCTTTTTAAGATTTCTCGCATTTAATTATGCTAGTTAACTGTTCGTTTATGCTAGTTAACTGTTCGTTGTTGGTGAACGATTATTCCACTGCGCATGTATTACGTGTTTACGTGCCTATAGAACTCAACAGTGAGCTCAGGCTCTACATTTTAATGCGTAATTGTTTGATTTATAAAATTAAAACTAAATTTTTTTATAAGTCATGTGGTACGGCCGAATTTAGAATTCGACTGCACCCAGTTTGGTGTGTTGGACACGGACCATTGCTGAGTAATACTCATAGGGGTATTATTCCATTTTAACCCTTTTGGGTCTTGGGCGATTTAATAGGAGGCGGATAGGGTTTTCAGGGAAAACCCCCGTTTCGCTCCTTTCGCCGCTTTACTCCCTGCTGCTCGCTTTCGTCGCCCTTTTTGCCTGGTGGCGCCGCCTCATTGCTGGAAGCTAGCGGCGCGACGCCGCCGCTCGTGATGGTGGTGGTGCCGCGAGTCGATGCTTGCTACTGGGCGGCGCAGCTAATATTGTCGACCACCGCGGCGCTTCTTCGTGTAGCTTCGGTCTATGGGACTGTGTTCCAATTCGACAAGATAAATCCCAGGTTGAAGGCGATCATGGCGATTCGTCGTCGCCTGGTTCTCGCCCCCTTTTCGAATTGCGATTCATCGCCGCCCAACTCGCTCGTTCTTCATTTTTCCGTCTTGGACTGATTCTGAGACGAACTCGTGAGTGGTTGTTGATGCCTACAAGTTACAACGGTGATGTCGCCCGCACGTGTTTAGCAGCGGCAGCGACTCGCTCGCGTATACTGTCTTGCTCGTCGGTTCATGGTTGGGTCCTTTTTCGATCCTCTCAATGCTGATGTTTTAGCACAAATGCTATATGCACATTGATGGGACATTTGATGCATTTGATGATGATGATTAGATAATGATTATTAAAATTATTAATTATTTAGTTATTTTATTTATTTTAATTATTTATTTATTTTAATTATTTTACAAAATATTAGTACAATGTTTAGGGTGCATGGTGATGTGGTGATGTTGTTTATCTTTATTTATTTACTTTAATTGTTTTACAAAAAATATTAGTTGTTTCATTCAAAAGTATTAATTGTTTAGAGTGACTATTATTTAAAAAAAACTATTTTTAATATTAAAAAAATATTAGCTACTTAATTCAAAAGTATTAATTGTGAGGAAGAGCAAATATACACAATTCTAATAAAAATACACTCATTACAAGAAAAAAAAATCCAATTATTACAGGAAAAAAAAATACACACATTACATACTTTTCATAAAAATTTTAAAAAAAAGGGATTTTTTTTTGCATCATTTGTTGCCTTTTTGTCAGCCTCACGTTTATCTTTACGTCATTGTGCATGATCGTTGTGTAGATAATTGTATAGATTTATATGATCTTTAAATTGTAACTCTAAACCAAAACAAAATTTTACATTCAACACAATTTGCCTAGAAATTTCCGTAGGAAAATTATTTTGTAGGTGGGAAGGAAGATGCTTATACAATTAGAAATTTTTGTAGACAAATCACTTGTAGGTAATTATTTTACTAATATTTTACTCATCATCACCCTAAACATTTTACTAATATTTTTTATAAAATAATTAGTGTAAATAAATAATTAGAGTACAGTTAAAGTTAATGTAAAAAATAAATATGACTTTCTAAATATTTAATGCAATTTAGCAGATATTTGAACGCACTAATTAATTTGGTCACTTAAATATCACTTTTCAAATATTGTATAAAAAATAAATATAACTTTTCAAATAATTAGTAAGATTAATTGATTAAATAATTAAAGTCTAATTTAAAAAAAATAAAAAATTTAAAGTAGCACACTGATTGGACTCTTCACAGTTACTGTTTGTCTCGTGTTTTAGCGATCACATTTTTTATTAGTATTTAAAATGATAAAATAATTTGTAAAGTGTTTTATAATAGAGGAGAGATAGATCTATCATACCTATTTTTTAAAATCACTTTATTATTTCAAATACTAATAAACAACTTGCTCGCTAAAAGACGAGGAAAAAAATAACTGTAAAAATTATTTGGGAAGGAGGGAGTATTAAAAGAAAAGAAAATTCAAAAAGAAAAAAGAAAAAAAAAAGAGGAAGTTGACATCTGGCAGCCTTGCCACCCATCTTGTCAATGTGCATATAGCACAACTCATGTTTTAGGTGTGTGTTTCGGTATTGATGTTCAAGTACTGATGTTGAATTGGATGTCCCGATCGAATGATGGTTTTGGGGAGATAATGACAGAGGGGCTGTTTCGGAAATTGGATTTCAAGCAGGCCCCTCCGTGCAAGTTTTAGAAACTGTACATGAGCCCTCAGCAAATTAATTGAAATTTTAAATTAATTTGAATTAATTAAATATTTTGACTTTGAAAAGGTTGGACCTTTTATGAAATTAAAACTTGGACTTTAATTAAAATTAATTAGATTAATTATTTTAATAATGAATTTTTGAAAACGTCTTTAAATTGGATTTTAAAATTCGATAAAATTAAATCATTATTAAAATCTCACTTTAATAGTTATGTCCGCATTATAATTGTTTGGGTAGGCGACGCCCAATAATTGTCGGACCGTTTTAAATATTTGGGTAGGCGGTGCCCATATAAATGTTAATCCGTGTAATATCATGTTTGGGTAGGCGGCGTCCAATAATTGCTCAAATGTAATGTAGATTAATATGTGGATCTCGATTAAGCAATTAATATCTTGCCTTTGAAATGATCCTCACCAAAATATGATTTTTCATTGAATTTAAAGATGTCTTCCATTAAATTAAAGTTAAACCGGAGATTTCGTTCCAATGAGTATTTAAGGCCCCAATCTTTTGTTCGGATTTATATCTAACGGGACTTTTATAGAGACACATAGTGTTGCCGCTTAATGGTTGTAAACCAACTTAATTCTGTTTCACCAGCCCCAGCAGGGAAACGAGAATTAGGTGACACCCGATTGAACTAGGTTCAATCAACTAAGAATTGCGTGAGACAATTGGTTTAGAGACCTACCAGTTCTGTTATTGCAATGATCAGCCCCAGCAGACATTGTAGTAGTAGGGATGTGGATCCTAGTCCACTACAATTTATATTGGATATAAATTCGTACTCTTCCGATGAGGTCGTTGAGTATGTGAAAATAATGGAGATAAAATTAATAAAAGGCCATGTTTATTTTGATTGCTGAATATTGATCATAGGAATTACGTGTTTAATTCCCGTTTTATTTTATTTCCTAGGATTGTTGAAATGAATAACTTGTCATTGAGAAGTGTTTTGGAAACAAACAAATTGGTTGGGCCAAATTTTTTGGATTGACACTGAAACGCACGTTTGGTGCTTAGGCAAGAAAAGATTGAGTACATGTAAGACACACCAATCCCTGCTACCCCTGATGCTGGTTCTGAAGAGGCCGAAGTGTTTGACGCCGAAGCTAAAAAAGAAGCATAAAGATGATGTTTCTCAGGCTCAGTGTGTTATACTGTTCGGCATGACTCCTGAGTTGCAAAGGCAATACGAGAGGATGCTTCGCTATAAAATGCTTAGACATCTGAAGGATCTCTTTGATTCTGAGTCTCGTTCCGAGATTTACGAAGTGATGAGAGATATGTTTAGATGTCGGTTTTCTGAAGGAGGGAAAGTATTCCCTCGTGTATTGAAGATGATAGGGCTAATCGAGAAACTTGGTCGTTTGGACATTGAGATGCAGACCAATGTTGTTGTTTATGTCATTCTTCAGTCGCTACCCAATTCATACTCAAGTTTCGTAGTAAACTTTAATATGAATAAGACGGTATCGACCATGCCTGAGCTTTATAACATGCTCAAGACTTTTGAGTCTTCCACTGCCAAGGAAAAGTCCGTGATCATGGTGGGTGCTTCTACTTCTTCTATCCCTAAAGGCAAGAAGAAACGAAGAAGCAAGGCTAAGAAACGCTCTAAGCCTAATTTCCTCAAGCCCAAAGGTGGGATTCAAAAGAAGGAGCGGATTGATAAGGATGTATGCCTCCACTGTAAGCAGAAAGAGGTATTGGAAGAAGAACTGTAAGGTTCTAGCAGCTGAAAAGAAGGCACAAGGTGCTTCAGCCACTGGAATAAGTATGTTTGCTATTGAGATAAACATGTCCACAAATGATTCTAACTATTGGGTATTGGATACCGGTTGTGGCTCACACATTTGTACGAATGTGCAGGGACTCAAGGACATCATAGCAGTTAGGGCGGGTGAAGTCGCCCTTCACGTTGGGAATGGAGCAAGAGTTGCTGCTGAATGTGTCGGGACTTATGTTTTAGACTTACCTTCTGGTTTTAGACTTGAATTGAATAATTGTTATTTCGTTTTGTCTATTGATCGTAACATTATTTCCGTTCCTATGTTAGATATTGAGGGATTTTCCTTCCATTTTTCAAATAATACTTGTTATTTTTTGCTTAATGGTGATGTTTATGGAAATGCTCCTCTTGTGAATGGTTTGTACTTGTTACATTGTGGATATAATGTTCTTAATATGCAAAATAAAAGACTCAAGCTTAGTAATCATGAAAACCCGACTTACTTATGGCATTGTAGACTTGGTCATACGAACGAGAAAAGAATCTCAAAGTTAAGAAAGTTAGACTACTTAACCTCATTTGACTTGGAGTCATATGGTGATTGCGAATCTTATCTTATGGGCAAGATGATCAACAAACTCTTTTCCGGGAAAAAGGGTACGTGTCAAAGAAGTTCTAGAGTTGGTTCACAGCGATGTTTGTGGACCATTGCCCACTCTAGCTAGGGGTAACTTCGGCTACTTCATCACCTTTACCGACGATTACTCTAGATTTGAATACGTGTATCTCATGAAACACAAATCCAAGTCGTTTTAGAAATTCAAGGAGTATAAGGCTGAAGTAGAAACGCATCTTGGTTAGACTATCAAGACTCTTCGATCGGATCGATGAGGTGAGTGTTGGTCCCGAAACGAGTAAACAGGTGTATGGGGGGAATACACCTGAGGTTACAAATTTAAACTTCTTAAAACTTATCAGGTTACTTAAGACAGTAACTCGTCAGTGGACTTGAAGTCTGCTGAGAATTACTTGTGAAAGCTTACTAAGATAATACCTCCACTGAAAGCTCAAGACTTTCAGTTGAACTACTATCTAATTAGCTTTCAGATGCGGATTAGTGAGCCCTTAAGAAATCTCGTTTTACTTTGATAAACTTTGAATGAATAACTCACACTTAAGAGATAGCAGAATGTAAGTACACACGATATAAAGTGGTTCAGAGAAGAATCTCCTACGTCTACTGTCCTGATTAAACAGGAGAATTCATTTCACTTGGAATTCCTTGTGTTATAGTGCCAAGGTGCACTGATCAAGTAATCCTCTCTTAGGATGATTGATCACTAGGATAATTCCAGATCCTAGTTCCCAATACAAACCAGCTTTCAGACTGATACAAATAATCAGCTTACTAACACCACTTAACACTAACTCTCAATCTAACAACTGAGTAGGGTTTTGAGTAGGGTTTGGTTCCAACTGTTGTGAGATAATCCTTACAGTTTAGCTCAAGGCTTAGGATGGATTATCTCTTTCTAAGATTTGGATATAACTTTAAGCTTGATTACAGAAGGCTTGATATGCTCTCTACAGTTGTGAAACACTTGGGAAACAATGGTAATTTCGAGTGCTTCTTAGGTAGTTATGAATGTAGAGATAGAAGTAAGTCTTCTTGTATCTGATTGGTTCAAACGACTCTATTTGAAGCTTTAAGTATTGTCAAGAGACGGCTGGAAGACCATGCCTGTTCACCAACTTTCTGTAGAAGGCTAGGGAAAGACTTTTGGTACTTGTCAGTCTGTGACAAGTCGGCTGTCAGTAGAGTACACCTACGTGTCATCTTCTCATTGGGTCGTTCAGTCTGCTTGCTCAGAATCCTGTCTTGATTTAAGGTGGAACTCCTCTGAGAGAACCTTCTAATTCCTTCATTTATTGTAAGCTTCACTGAAATTCGTTTTGCCTTGTTCCAACCAGATTAACTAACAGCTATTAATGTGTTTAGCATTGAATGTGCTTTGTTAGTTCACATCAGTGGACCTTGGTCCTCTCCTGATGGTTTTAGTCTTAGTGTGAATGCACTTAGAAAACATTCAAGGCTTAGACTATTTCTTAGATCAGTTTGTCTTCAGCGGACTTCAATCTTCAGTTGACTTCATTCTTCAATACACTCCAGAATTTACTAACTGCACTTCAGTTCCTTAACATTTGAATTGACTTTCTAAACTATAACTCTACTGAACAATTTTACTTACAAATAACTTGGGAGGAACTTTTTGGCATCTTAATCAAAACTTAATTCTATAGAATTTCCCAACAATTTCCCCCTTTTTGATTATGCCGAAACCCATCTTATTTCATATCTTCTTTCAGATGAGGTTCTTCAGATGACATATAATTCAAAGGATTTTTGTAAGTAAAAGCATTCAAGTACATAAGCCTAAATGATAATGAGATATTATCTTGGGCATTTAAAAACAGTAGAGTTTCATTTCATGAAGAATAAGATGAGTACAATTACATGAAGTCTACCGTAAAAAAAATTTAAAGGCAAAAAGAACAAGTGGGACTTATAAAAAAATGCCCAGTAAACACTTAACTTCCTCAGATGGATTCAAACAAAGGTTCAAGTCCATATTGCTTGAAGACTCGGATCTTCAGCTCATTCTTTCTCTCCATTACTTCTTTTGAGTGTCCCCTGAGACCTAAATGCTCACACAAGGACACCCATTCATCTGTAATCCTTTCTCTGTCAACTGCTCTAGTTGCATCTTGTGGGGGCCAGTAGATAATTTGCTCAGGAGCTTTCAAGGCAAGATCTGGAAACTTGTCATTCTAGGCTTCACTTATCTCAGGATAGAGTTTAGGGTAAGTCTCAAAGAACCAGTCATTGAATAGATCTTGTGCATTCTCTTTACCCAACTCTCCACTGACATAGTATGAGTACACAAACTCCCTCTTGGCAGTTTCCCAAGCATCATTCAGCTTCTTGGGAACCCAAGTATCATGATGGGGAAATTTGGCCTTTGAGACTCCCAACTTATCTTTCTTCATTTTAGCAGCCCACCTTTGATAGTCATTCCTGAATTTCTTGGAAGTGGTCTTGTCAAAAGTAGTTAACCTTTCCTTTCTCTTTCTCTCTGCCAACTCAGCAATAGTCTCAATTTTTCCAACTTCCTTATCCCCCCTCTCTTGCTGTTGAGCAGATAATTTACGAGCTCTCTCATTCATACCTCCAGCTTCCTTGATTAGCTCAGTGAGCTCGGTAACTCTTGTGGGGGCAGATTTGGGGATTTCAGAGGAGATAAGTTCAGGGTTTAAGATAGAAAGTACCTCTACTGAGTCGTCAGTTGACTTTGCAGCCAACCTTCCTGAAGATCTTATTCTTTTTGCTACCTCCGCTGAGAGAACATCAGTAGCCTTCCTCTTTGTTGTTTTCCCCTTCTGAGCAGCTCTCTCATTCTTCTCCATCTCAGTTGCTTCCTTGAACTTATATAAGTCTTCTGCGGGAATTTCCTTGCCTTTTCTAGCATCAACCGTTTTCTGGGCTTCGAGATTGACTTTTTCCATGGTTTTGTTTATTTGTTGGCCTTTTTCAAACTCAGGGGTCTCAAGAATCAGCTGCATCTTATTCTTGGGATCCTTCTTCATGTCTTTTGCACTAACTCTCCTTTTTCCCTTTTCGGCATTAATCATATACTCCGCGCAATCGAGATGTTTAACTTCATCTGATCATGTCTAATAGCCTTCACTTGGGTTGAGCAGTGATCAACCTCATCTTCAAGTCTCTCAAGAGTAGCTCCAGCTGTTTGTCCAAATTACGCAAATTGGTCAAGTTTCTCATCTATGAGAACATTCGTCTTCTCCTGAGTAGGGAAGTCCTCAGCAGCCTTCTTCAATACTTCTCCTAGCTTAGCTCCTAGCTCCTCGTGTTTGGCCTCGAATTCCGTCAGCTTCTGATTCCCTAAATCTTCAACCTTCCCTAATAGGTCAGTTGAGAAAGCCTCTACAGAGGACTTTAGGTTAATGGAGACATTCTCCACTGAATCCTTCAGAAATTGAGTTCTGGCCTCTTCCTCCTTCTTCTCCAGCTTCTTCAGAGCCTCTATCACTAGCACACTCTGGCCTTCAACTACATCAATGACCATCTGCTGTGAATCTTCTACCTTCAGAGTCAAATTCTGGAGTGAGTTGGCGGTAGACTCCATAAGCTCATCAATATGATCTGAGAGGATGACCATTTCATCAACTTCCTCCTGGACTATCTCCTGGACATCTCTCAGCTGAGCTTGTAGGGATGGAAGCCTTTCATCTTGAAGATTTTGAACAGCATCCCTCAGTGGAGTTAGGTTGATTTGAATTTGGGGTACTTCTTCAGTTTGGGTACCTGCATTGCATAGAGTGTTAGTTCCTTCCCCCTCTTTCTCACCACCTAAAACTCCAGTCTCATTTATCTCCATATGAACTCCCTCCTCCTTTCTCTTCTCACTATCTCTCTCACTCTCTTTTTCAACTTTATTCTTTTTAGCCAATTCGTCCTTTACAGGAACAATTGCTCGTATCTCTCCACTTACAACATTGATAATTTCTATCTTATTTTCTTTTTCTTTCTCGTTTTCAACTCCAACTTTTCCAGTCACCTCAGCTGACTCCATAGTCACCACTGAGGGCTGTTGTGGGAGAGCTTCAGTAGACTCCTCTACTGAGCTTTCCTTTGGCAAATTTTGTGCCTCAGTATCCCTTGCCACGGATACATCCTTGGCTACTTCACCACCACCTGGCTGTGGTGAAGTACCTTTTTCCACCTGGGAGTCCTCCTCCTCCTTCTCTTTCACCTTATCTCCCTCTTCCACTTTCTCCACTTCCTCTGACTTCTCCTTCTCTTCTTCAACAACATTTTCTTCCTCAGCTCCCTTCTCTGCTTCAGCAAGTTTGTCCATCACCAGACTTTGAAAAATCTTCTCATCACAGAGAAATCTGGTTTTGGTCATTCCTGCAAACTCCAAGACCTCCCTCTCCTCTTTCTTCCAATCCTCAGCATTGCTTCCTCCAACAGCCATGAGGATTTCTCCTAATCTCCTGTCCTTCAGCTGGACAAGTAGCCTTACTCTCAAGAACATTGCCTTCAGGGTGGGGTGCCCATCAAGCTCTGGATATTTGGTCTCCAGTGAGTAAGCTACTTCATCCTTAAGGGTATCCAAAAAGGAGTAACCTTCTTCATCATCTGATGGAATGGAATGGAAGGGGTAGAGGGTCTAATATCTGTTGGCTCCTCTGGGATAGTTTCTAAATGAGTGGCCTGGGTTTCAGGAGGGTTGGGATCAGTTGAGGTTTGGGTATCAGATGAGATTAGGTTTTGATCAGTGGGGGTTGAGGGGATGGGTTCAGTAGGGTTTGAGGATGCCTCAGCAGATGCCTCAGAAGGAGTGTCATTTGGGGAACCACTTTCAGGCTGTTGAGAGTCTTCAGTGGGGGGTTTTAGAGATTTTGGAAATTCTCTTGGTTTTGACAGGGGTACGGGATTTGGTTTTGGGTTTGATGGGGGTAGGAGTAGGAACATCTGAGGCAGACTCAATAGATATAATGTTTGGAGAGGAGTCAGGGTTACCTGAGGATGACTCATCAGTAGAGTTTGATTTTCTGACTTTCTTTGAGACACCCTCCTTTACAGCCTCAACTGACCTCTTTTTCTCCTTCTTTGAGGCCTTCTCTGCCTCCTCCTCTTTGTGTAAAGCCATCTTGTCATTTAGCTTTACAAGTCTCCTTTTCAGCTTGGTCTTTTTCCCTTCAGTAGGGTTTGCTTCTTCAGTCTCCTCTGCTGCCTCCGGGCTTTCCACCTCCGTGCTCAGCTTCCTTGTCTCCAAGGCTTTACCAGATTTGAAGAGAGCCTTCAAATTGCTCCATTTTCTATCCTCTTTCCAGTCTACTCCCACATCAACATTTTCAATAAGTTAGGAGATTTTGGTGGCAAAGTTCAGCTAACTTGCCAACTGGGGAGTCTTTTCCGGCTGGAATTTCAATTTCTCCTTATTTAGTGCTCTCAAGAAAAATTGTTGCCAATTATAGCTCTTCTCCTTGTTGTCCACTATTGCCTTCATCAGTCTCAGTTTGGGCTTGCTTACTTGTTCTGTGCTTCCTTGATTGCCCAAAATACATTTCCCAACAATTTCACAAAGAACATTGTATACGGGAAGGAGTATATTTCTATTCATTGTGGGACTGCACTTCGTCTTCTTCTGCATAATAGAGTAGACCCAGTCCTCCTCCTTATCTGCGATACAAGTATCCGGATTTGGGCCTTCAAATGGAAGTCCAAAGAGATCTTTGAGATCATCACCTTCCAGATGGACCTCCTTCCTCACTTTCTGGTGCTCGATGATTTCAGTATCATCCCTCATCACTTTCTTCTTCCTCTTAAAAAACAAACATGACTTAATCTTTGAATTAGTGTTAGCAACACTGAATAAGAACTCCAATACTTGTCTATCGAAGCAGTTTTGGGGGTGGATAGACATGAATTTTTCCAAACCAGCATCCTTCACCATGTCCAGGGCCTCCTTGATATGCCTGAACTCTGGTCTGGTTTGAATCTCAGGGTTATAAAAAATAACTATAGGTCATACCAAAAGTTGTCTTTGTTTGGTAAGAAAACCTAGATTAACTCTGGCCATTATTTATTTAGAAGGAATTGTAAGAATTTTGCAGAGAGTATTTTGGGGGAGGTATTTGCTTGAAGAGTGTTCGAAAAGGTTCTAAGACTGGTTTTGGGGTCTTTTATATGAGTAATGAATGGTGAGATTGACACGCGCAGTCAATATATGAGATTAATTTGGAAAAAGATCGTGGATAGTCAAAAGGGTTAGTGGGGAGTCTTTGATAGATCTCGATGGTTAGGAAAGAACCGCCTAAAATGAGAGGTGGAGATTAAAAAAGTTGGTAGCCGGAAGGTCACATCATCCGGCTTTTAGGGCGCGTGAGATAGGAAACTGAAAAAGTATGTCTGACTTGTACAACGCGCATTAAATGTCCGCCTTATCAAAATCTCTTCGAAATAGTGTAAAAAGATTTAATTTTCAGAAAGCACTCATTAATAAAATTTAGAAATTAAATTTATATTTAAAAACCAAGAGGCTTTCAGATTTGAAGAATAACATAAGTACAAAAACATTGACCTCCACTGAGGTTGAACCTCTTCTGTGAAATGAAGCTCTTCTGAGATCAGTGACTCCTCTGAGGTTGATCCTCTTCTGAGGTGGAACCTCCACTGATTCGAATTCAACTCTTCTGAGTTTTGTAAAGATTTTATCTTTACTCTCCTGGATCTAGAAGATCAAGCTCCACTGACAGTTCTTGAAACCTTGCTTTAGCCAAAGGTTTAGTAAATATATCTGTCTTTTGTTTGTCAGTGTGAATCTTGAGCATTTTGATATCCTTCTTTTCCACATGATCTCTGATGAAATGATGCCTTATGTCCACATGCTTGCATCTTGTGTGGAGAACTGGATTTTCTGAAATAGCAATTGCACTATTGTTGTCACAGAAAATAGGAACTTCATTAGCAAAGATGTTGTAATCTCTCAGTTGTTGTCTTAACCATAGAATTTTAGCACAATAACTTCCAACTGCCATAAATTCAGCTTCAGTAGTGCTTGTGGCTACTGAATTTTGTTTCTTGGAAAACCAAGAGATCAACTTACTTCCCAAGAATTGACAAGTGCCTGAGGTTGATTTTCTATCAATTCTGTATCCTCCATAGTCTGCATCTGAGTAACCTGTGAGTTCCAAATTGTCATCTGAGGGATACCATAATCCCATATTCACAGTACCCTTTAAATGAGAATACTCTTAGCAGCTTCTAGATGACTCTTCTTTGGGTTGGCTTGATATCTAGCACATATTCCCACTGCAAATATGATATCAGGCCTGCTTGCTGTGAGATACAGTAGAGACCCAATAATTGCTCTGTAGTGAGTCTGATCTACTGACTCACCATCTTCATCAAGTTCCATCTTGGTGTTGGTGTTGAGTGGAACTCTTGCAACTTTGCTGGTCTGGCATCCAAACTTGTTGATCAGCTCCCTTGTATATTTGGCTTGGTTAATGAAGATTCCTTCAGTGGACTGTTTGACTTGAAGTCCTAGGAAGAAGTTCATTTCTCCCATCATTGACATCTCAAACTTTCCTTTCATCAGTTGAGAGAACTTTTCACAGAGGACTTGATTTAGAGAACCAAATATGATATCATCCACATAGATTTGAACTAGCAGAGTGTCCTCTCCTTTTGTGATCCTGAAGAGTGTTCTATCTACTCTTCCTTTGATGAAACCATGATCCAAAAGGAACTGTGACAAAGTATCATACCAAGCTCTTGGAGCCTGTTTCAGTCCATATAGAGCTTTCCTCAGTCTATATACTTTGTGGCTTTCTTCAAAACCTGGGGGTTGCTCCACATAGACTTCCTCATTGAGTATTCCATTCAAGAAAGCACTCTTGACATCCATTTGATACACCTTGAATTTCTTGTGAGCAGCATATGCAAGGAACAGCCTTATTGCTTCCAATCTGGCCACCGGGGCAAAAGTTTCATCATAGTCAAAACCTTCAACTTGAGAATAGCCCTTTGCTACTAGCCTGGCCTTGTTTCTGACTATGACATCATTTTCATCCTTTTTATTCTTGAATACCCACTTGGTTCCAATCACATTGCAGTGATATGGTCTGTCAACTAGCTCCCATACTTTATTCCTTGTGAATTGGTTGAGCTCTTCTTGCATAGCAATGATCCAGTTTGAATCTTGAAGTGCTTCTTCAATGGAACTTGGTTCCTGGTTTGATAAGAAACAACAAAACAAAGTACTTTCTCCATGAAAACTTCTAGTTTTGACTCCCGAGGTAGGATCACCTAGGATTTGCTCAGGATGATCTGAGAGCCATGTCCTCCTAGGCTGATGCCCTTCAGTAGAGTTTAACTCTTCCGAAGTTGAGTCACTAGATACCGGAATAAAATCAAATTCAGGAAATAAAACAGAGGGTTGAAGTCCTGAGTCATCATTCAAGGTATTTTCATTCTCAATGACAGTATCATTGGTTACCCCTTGAATGATGGGCTCAGTAGATGTCTCAGTTGTGACCACATCTTCATCGACATTACTTACCTCTTGAACTGGGATAGTGTTCATCAGTTCAGTTGTATGTTCGGGAGAGCTCTCAGGTGAGCTGTGAGGAGTGGTTTGACTTTGAGTGTCCTCTCTGAATTATTGATCATTTAGGTTATCCCAGGTTGGGATGTATGCATCAACACAATTCTCAGGATAGCCTTTTGACTTGATACTCAGTCTAGTTAGTCTTTTGCTTATCACTTCCCCATTCTCCTTGCTCCTGTACTCAAAGGTAGATTCATCAAAGACCACATGAGGTGTTTCTTCCACAACAAGAGTTCTACAATTGTAAACTCTGAAGGCTCTACTGATTTGGGAATATCCTAAGAAGATTCCTTCATCAGCTTTGCTATCAAAAGCTTTCAGTTGAGTTTTCCCATTGTTGTGAATGAAACGCTTGCAACCAAAAATATGAAAGTAGGATACCTGTGACTTTCTGCCATTCCATAACTTATATGGAGTTTTTCCTTGATGTTTGGTTACCATGGATCTATTCTGAGTGTGGCAAGCAGTATTAATAACTTCAGCCCAAAATCTTTTAGGAACTTGAGCTTCTGCCAACATTGTCCTTGCTGCCTCCTTGAGAGTCCTATTTCTTCTTTCAGCTACTCCATTTTGTTGTGGAGTTCTTGTAGCTGAGGTCTCATGAGCAATACTTAACTCTTTGCAGAAATCAGATATAATTGAATTAATTAATTCAGTGCCCTTATCTGATCTTATCTTTATAATGTTCAAGCTCTTTTCATTGCTAACTTTCTTCAGAAGTTCTGGTAGCCTGAGTTGAGTCTTATTTTTGCTTGCAAGAAATAACACCCATGTGTACCTGGAGAAATCATCAACAACAAGAGTATATTTTCTCCCATTGATACTTACAGGGGTTACTGGACCAAAGAGATTCATGTGTAGCAATTGGAGTACTCTGTCAGTAGAGGTTGCAACTTTGCTTTTGAAGGTTGCTTTCACTTGCTTTCCCTCCTGACAGGCTTTGCAAATATGTTCTTTTTTGTATACTTCATTTGACATTCCTTCCACCAGTCCATGTCTTGCTATCCTGTTCATCATCTTGAAGTTCAGATGACTTAGTCTTTTGTGCCATAGCCAATTAGTATCAGTTGAGCTTTTTGCAATAAGACATGCATTTGGTGTGCAAGATTTCCAATCTGCAAGATAGACATTTCCATTCCTTGACCCAGTCAGTAGTACCTGTTGTGAAGATATATTCTTGACAAAACACAGGTTATATGAAAATTCAACACTGTATCCTTTATCACAAAACTGACAAATGGACAAAAGATTATGCTTAAGTCCACTGACATAGGATACATTGCTTACTCTTACTGAGCCAATTATTAAAGTACCATAACCTTTAGTGGCTCCTTGTGAATTGTCACCAAAGGTGACTTGTGGACCTTCTTTCTCAACAAATTATGTCAGAAGATCTTTGTTACCAGTCATGTGCCTGGAACAGCCACTGTCCAAGTACCAGACTGAAGATTTTTTAGCTTCTCCTTTGTTGAGGTCCACTGAGCCCTACAGTCAAAATCAAGCTTTAGGTACCCATTTTGTGTTGGGTCCTACCAGGTTAGCTGTACCTTTCAGAATCCAAATTTGCCTCACTGTTCTAATCACTTTAGCATGGCTAATTTGTCTTCCATAAACATCTACATAGATAGTTATCTCCTTGGGTGCCTTAGGAGTAAACTGTCTATGGGTATCGGCCTTTGAAGGAACATGAACCTTCTTAACATTCTTCCTGTTAGGCTTGGGTGCACCTGATCTTAGTCTTTGTTGATAAAGGTATGGAGAACCTTTTCCTTTAGGCACAAAAGGAATATGTTTTCTATATGAGTCATTCCTTGAGGAATACTCATGCCTGGGTGCTCTCAGCTGAGATTGCTTCATCTGTGAAGACCTCGGCTAATAGTACCTCTGCTGAGATCTAGTCTGATTAGTCAACTGAGCCTTTCCATTTGGTTTTGGCTGATTTTGACTTCTCTTTTGTTGGACCTCAGCTGGTTGACTTGAAGCGAATTACACTAACTTCTACTAATCGCTCACCCACAAGCGGACGGGTTCACTGTAGTATGAGCAAGTATAATGACCATGTATTATCGAACCCACGGGATGGAATGTATGCGAACAGATCCCTGAAGATCTACGCGTCGTAGCTAATATGAGTGTAATGTTTTTGGGTTTTTTGGGAAAAATTAATTAAAACTAAACTAAACTAATTACTAAAGAATTAAATAAACGAATTAACTACTGGTTGTTTTCAAATAAGAGGTGGTTATGCTTAGGATAGGAATCCTCACGTATACTAACGGAGCAGGTACATAATCAAGATAACTGTGACGCGCAAGAAATAACCTAAGTAAAAGAATGCAAGGTGAAAGCTCAAGATTCTAAACCCTAATACTTTACCCTAACACTCGACTTCACTAATCCACTAACAAGTTAATAGATAGTGCTTAATTAATGAGACCCTAATTTAACTAAGGTGATGCGCTCGTCCTCCTTCGCTAAACTGGTAGATGAATTAACCCTTCCTAAACCCTCTAGTTAAGTCTACTCGTTGTTAAAGAGTGGTACATTCGTCCTCTCCCTAACACTTTTCTAACGAAATTCAAAAGCAAAGTTAAGATTAATTTTAAGCATTCATTAATCAAGAGAATTAAAACCTAACGTCACAAGTTACCCTAATTACGTACCCACAACCTACTTCTACGAGTTCATCCTACCCCAAGCATGCAAGGGTTTTAGCTAAACATAGGTTTAACGTAAATAACAGAAATTAAGTAAGTAACGAAGATGAACATGATATTTAAGACGAAGAAGAGATCAAACATAAACTAGGGTTTTACGAAATAAAAGAATAACTGAAATTAACTCAAGAAAATAAGTCTCAACGTGTTCAAGAACAGAAATCTAAAGAAACGAAACTAAAAACAAGATCGTAGTATGAATTCGTAATGAAAACCTCAAAAACGTAATCGTAAACTTGCTTCTCTTCTTCCTCTCCAAAAACGAACTTTAAAACTCTAAAACAATCTCGTGAAGTGTGGTGTTCTCTCCAAAACGTGCTTGAGACGAATATATATATACAACGGGCCGAATCGTGAACTCGTGGGCTGAAAAACGCCTTTTAAAACGCGAAAACTGAGAGGCGCTCGAGCAGAGCCCGCTCGAGCGGAGGCGCTCGAGCAGGGTGGTCGAGCGAAAGTGATGGTCGAGCGAGGGCGCTCGAGCTTAGGTGCTCGAGCGCCAAAAACCTTCTGGACAAAATAGCGCTCGACCTCTTAGCTCGAGCGGGGGCGCTCGAGCAATGGTGCTCGAGCGGCCCTCTTTCTTCTCAACTAACACTTTTCTTCTTCAACACTAACACCAATCGTATTCCTTCGATATCTTCTCATCCAGGCATCCGTTTGAGTCGATTCAAAGTCCTACGAACTCCGTTCTTCGCCCTCGATTCACCTACGAGCATTTAAGAGACAAATTCATCAATGTATAGAAATAATGCTCAATTGACTCCATATACTCAACAAAATCGGCCAAAATTAGGGTATTTCAAGTGACGAATCATGACAATTTCACGCCTAATCACTGGTCTTTTTCCTTTATTTAAAATCTGTGGTTGAAAGGTCACAGACTTAACAAAAACTCTCTTTGTGCCACTTGAAGAGGCAACACTCAGAGAACCTTCTGAAGGTTTTGGAACATAGCCTATTCCACACTTGTTATTAGGATTGATTTGAAAATTTTGGATCTCCTCTATGGCAAGAGAGGGTTTGTTAAGGGCATCAATCCTTTTTAACAAGGTCTCTTCAGATTTTTGTAAGACATCAATTTTCAGGAGAGAATCCTTTATTTGGCTTACCAATTTTAAGTTTTCTTCAGATAACTTTGTCTTAGATTCAGTCAGATTCTTTATCAGTTGATCTTTGCCATTTCCTTGACTTTTAAGGGTTTCCACCTCTTTTGTCAATTCAATGGTAGATTTAGCTGAGTTGAAATCTGCCTGATTCCCAGATTCAATTAACTTGGAGTTTTCACTCAAGAGATTTTTGTTTTCATCTTGGAGACAGAAACTTGCTTCTTGCAACCTTGAGAAATCATCATCAATTGTTCCAAAGCGGACTGAAGATTGAGTTCCTCTATTGACTCTGAGCTGAGCTCAGGTGAGTGTCCTAGAGAAATGGATGGTTTAGATTGTACCTCTGGTTCTTCTCTTGCCATGAGGCACATGTCATCATCACTGCTGTCAGAGAACATACCATCAGATGACTCCAGATCTTCATCAATATCCTCAGCCACCATGGCTTTTCTTTCTCCATATCTCTTGTCTCTTTTGGCTTGCCTTTCCTTTCTTTCTTTGGTACTTCGTTGAGGACAATCATATTGAAAGTGCCCAACCTTCTTGCATTGGAAACATCTATTGGTATCATCATTCTTTTCCTCAGTAGACTCTCTAACCTTTGGTGATGATCCTTCAGCTCCTGTATAGTTCTTGTATTCTTTCTTCTTCTCCAGCTCAGTGGAGCTTTTCTCTCCTTCTCTGGTGTCCTTTTGTGGGTAACTTCTCCTTTCACTGTTATCCCTGTAAAATCTTTTATATTTGCCAAAACGGTTGTTAAGTTTTTCAAATCTTCTAGCCATTAGGCTGAGTTCCTCTTGCATCTCAGTCTTGCTTTGAGATTTGCTTGCTTTTGTATTCTTCTGTGGCTTTGGGGATTTTGGCTCAGACTCCTTAGCCTTGAAGGCCACTCCCTTCTCAGCTGAGGTCTCATCAGGAGCCCTTTTTCTGTTAAGATCAAACTCATAAGCCTTGAGTTTAGAGAATACATGTTGCATAGACATGCTAGATAAATCCTTGGTATTTTGCATCATTACAGAGTACACATCCCATCTTGAGGTTAAACCTCTCAGGATCTTTAAGGCAACTTCTCTTTTGGTGTAGACTTTTCCCAGAGAGTTTATCTCATTCATGATGTCAGTGAACCTCCCATCAAGCTGATCGATGGTCTCAGTGGGCTCCATGGTGAACTGCTCATACTTTTGAACAGCTACAGAAAGCTTGTTCTCCTTTATCTTGTCAGTTCCTTCACACATGAGAGCAAGAGTGTCCCAAAGTTCCTTTGCAGTTTTGCAATGGATCACTCTTCCCATTACAGAATCTGGAATGGTGGTATAGAGAATATTCATGGCTATGAAGTTGAGATTGTGTCTCCTTCTTTCATCTGCAGTGAAGTTATCTTCATCCTTGGGCCATTCTTATCTTGGATCTTCATCCTTGGACCATTCTTCTCTTGGATCTGCAATAGTGTCAGCTGTGGTTCTAGGGTTAGGGGTCATAAAAATAAATGGACCTTTAGTAATCACCCTTAACATTTCATCATGCACACAGGCAAGATGAGCTCTCATTCTGATCTTCCAGAAGTCATAATTTTCCACTGAGAATTGTGGAAGCTTGTGATGAGACATATGGTTCAAGGGATTGACTCCCATGTTGTTCTCTGCTGGTGGTGCTACCCTAGCTGCATTGTCAGCCATGATATCTAAACAAGTTTATCAAAAGATCAATTCAGATGACCAAAAATAAAATACATTTTTAGCACAAGGTATACCTAGAACAATGGTCTTTTAAACCACTGCTCTTATACCAATTGTTGGTCCCGAAACGAGTAAACAAGTGTAGGGGGGAATACACATGAGGTTACAAATTTAAACTTCTTAAAACTTATCAGGTTACTTAAGATAGTAACTCGTCAGTGGACTTGAAGTCTCCTGAGAATTACTTGTGAAAGCTTACTAAGATAATACCTCCACTGAAAGCTCAAGACTTTCAGTTGAACTACTATCTAATTAGCTTTCAAATGCGGATTAGTGAGCCCTTAAGAAATCTCGTTTTACTTTGATAAACTTTGAATGAATAACTCACACTTAAGAGATAGCAGAATGTAAGTACACAAGATATAAAGTGGTTCAAAGAAGAATCTCCTACGTCCATTGTCCTGATTAAACAGGAGAATTCCTTTCACTTGAAATTCCTTGTGTTATAGTGTCAAGGTGCACTGATCAAGTAATCCTCTCTTACTATGATTGATCACTAGGATAATTCTAGGTCATATTTCCCAAAACAAACCAGCTTTTAGACAGATACAAACAATCAGCTTACTAACACCACTTAACGCTAACTCTCAACCTAACAACTGAGTAGGGTTTTGAGTAGGGTTTGGTTCCAACTGTTGTGAGATAATCCTTACAGTTTAGCTTAAGGCTTAGGATGAATTATCTCTTTCTAAAATTTGGATATAACTTTAAGCTCGATTACAGAAGGCTTGGTATGCTCTCTACAATTGTGAAACACTTGGGAAACAAAGGTAATTTCGAGGAATGAGATGATATATATAAGTATCTCATTTCTAGATAATATTTATTTTGGTTTGTATTGTCGGGTAATGTTTATTTTGGTTATGTTACATTGTTGTTGGACAGACTATATGGATGAATTATGAGTTTATGAGTATTTTGATATTTCAATGTGGTGGTATTCTTTTGGTTCTTTTGAAATTTATATTATAGATTATTTGTTTTGGTTGCAATTTATTAATATATATATATGGGTTTGAGACTTTAGCAGGTTACAAGGGTAAAAATACGACTCAATTTTAAAAAGTTCACTATATTTTAATTTTCGATTATTACCGAAATCGAGGGCAAATTTATAAAAATATGTCAAATAGCAAATTAGATGGTGTAAATAGGGGTGTTAGAAATAGATTTACGAAAATAGGGTTGATCGCCTTTGGGGGGAGTGATCAACCAGGTAGATCGCCCCCCAAAGTAGCGATCAACACACAAAGCCGCCACATCGTAGATCGCCTCTGGTAGGGGCAATCTACCCGACAATTTCTACTCCCACCTCGTGACTCGTGTTTTGTCTTCTTCCCCATGCATGCCACTATACCCTCTTTTTTCTTTTCTTTTTTAAATTATCATTATTATAATATATATTTTTCAAGCAAACCCTTATTTATCTTATTTTTATGTTTTTAATTTGTATATTGCTTTTAGTGTTTTCACATAAATTAATAAAAATTGTGCTATACAAATTATAAACTATTAACTTAACCATGTTATATTAAAAGTCTATATTATATTTTCTAAAAAATTACAATTAAATAATAAATATTCATATACTTTGGCTCTCAATTTTTTAATTTTTAAGTTGAAGTTTTACCATATACTCCCTAAAATAAACGCAGCTCCGGCCAATACTTAATTAATTAGCTTGTAACACTTTGTCTTTTCATTGCACTATTCAAACACTTCTAAAATACATTAAGTAAAATAAATTATATTTTATAATGTATTTTATAGTGCTACAAGATAAATTAAAACATAAAAATAAGATAAATAAGGATTTTCTTGAAAAATAAACATTATAAAAATGATAATTAAAAAAGAGGGTATAGTGGCATGCATTTGACATGCATGGGGAAGAAGACAAAACATGAGTCACGAGGTGGGATCATAAATTGTCGGGTAGATCGCCCTTACCAGAGGCGATCTACGACGTGACGGCTTTTGTGTGTTGATCGCTCCCCCCAAAGGCGATCAACCCTATTTTCGTAAATCCGTTTATAATAAATTTGCTATTTGGCATATTTTAATAAATTTGCCGAAATCGAGGTTTCAAAATAGTTTTTATTAGATTTTCAAATAGAACGAAAACATATATTGGGCTTACGCTTATGAATTTTGGGCCCATCGATTTAATTTTTTAACCACAATTTATTTTTTTATTTTTAACCACAATTTATTTCCCATATCCCTACTGAAGCTCGTGGATTCACAACCATGGCGTCCTTCGCCGGACCCTCTAATCCCTTCCGACCGCCCATCGACCGACGGACCGAAGCCCGAAACAAGCCCGGACCCGAATCAAATGGTGTTAGCAACGGGAACACTCTCACTATAACTGAAAGAAGGCTCGCTAAGGCAAAGGAAGTTGAAGCGAGAGAGAGAAAAGAGGAAACGAACAGAAAGATTGCTTCGCAGAAGGCCATTTCGATTATATTGAGGAGAGAAGCTACAAAAGCCGTAATTGAAAAGAAGAAGGGGAATTCAAAGAAACTGTTGCCTAGAACTGTCCTTGAAGCCCTCCACGAACGCATCACCGCTTTGCGCTGGGAATCTGCTCTCAAGGTCTGTTGTTTAAATTGATATGCTTGATTTAATTTCATTTGATTTTGTTGTACATAGTTTTTGTTTTATATTAGACCTCTTGTGAATGTTATTTTGGATGTGTTTATTGGTTGGGGTTTGCTCGTATTCTGTTTTTGTAGCGTGTGCCTGTCATTTAAGAAAAAAAAAAAATTCAAACTAGAATCTGTTTGGGTGCTTAGAGTGAGTAATGCTGTAAATTGAGCATGGAAGATTTAGTCTAGAGTGGAAGTAGTTGGACCAGTAGCAGAACTAGCATTTGTAATGGGGGTATGGTCGTATGGTTGCCGTGTTTGTTTGCGAATCTCGTGCAAAATCAAGAAACTGGGGCTGGTGGGGAAGTTAAAGTATAAACATTTCAGGAAGCGTGATAAGAATTGTGTAGAAATTCATAAATTTATACCGAGCTAGATAAAAGAGGGAACTCAAGAGTAAGATTAACTATGAAGTATTTCCCTCTAAAATGAATGAAAATATGAAACTGGTGGGAGTGAATTCCTGTATTTGACTTAAGCACATGTTTTCACAGATCTCTGTTTAAATCTCACTCTTTAGCATGAGACTTTTATTCAATGATCTTGGTCAATTCGCATGTTCTAAACGTGCCTTTAATATAATTAGATTAAGATGATGATGTGGACTTCTAAGAACTAAAATACTTATTTTTGTATCATTTTATGCTGTTTAGTAGGATTTGAGTACAACTCCTATGATTGACGATTGTACTGTTCACCACAATGTTTGCAGGTTTTCGATCTCCTTCGTGAGCAACTTTGGTACAGGCCGAACTCTGGTATATATATCAAGCTAATTGTCATGCTTGGAAAATGTAAGCAACCTGAGAAAGCTCATACCTTATTTCAGGCAATGATTGATGAAGGGTGTATCGTGGACCATGAAGCTTTCACCGCCCTTATGTCTGCCTACAGCCGAAGTGGCCTTTTAGACAAAGCATTTTCCATCCTCGAAAAAATGAAGGAGATTCCCTATTGTCGACCCGATGTCTTCACATACTCAATCCTGATAAAGTCATGCCTACAAGTTTGTGACTTCAACAAAGCACAATATCTGCTTTCTGACATGAAAGTGCAGGGAATCGAACCCAACACAATTACATATAATACTTTGATTGATGCATATGGGAAGGCAAAAAAGTAATTCTCTTTTCTCTCTTTACTCGTTTATTCTCACTTGGGTTGCCAAGAAATAGTGAAAGTAATATGTGTTTGGTATGGTTCAAAAACTGAAACCAAGAGGCGCTAATCACTTTCACTATCTTCCGCTTGAGGTTATTGCATCCCTAGATCTTGAGAGCACTATGAATCTTCTATTCATGGGTTTCTGTTATACATGCTACCTATTTGTCTGATGTTTTCTCATTTTCCTTTTAAAACAAAATACAGTTAAAGCTTCTGGTTCATATGATCTGTTTTCGTTATCACCAAACAACGCATTTTAGGTAAAAATATTTTTTCTTTAGGCTCGTAACTTTGGGGGTTCCAAAAGATATTTTATTTACAGGCATGTAAATTGAGGACAATAATTTTTAGGGGCAACTAGACTTTAGTCCATTCTAACCCCATATGGCATAAACAAGTCCAAAAGCTAAAACATGACACAAATAAGTCCAAAAGTACATTATACTATAGAACAATTTTTTTTATACTATAGTGCAATTTGTTATACTTTGATGGACCTGTTTGTGCCATGTTCTATTTTTTGGACTTGTTTGTGTCATGCCTTGAAGATTGCATACTAGAATTTCATTTTCTCTAATTTTTTATTATGTAAATGTAGGCCAAATTGGGCCTAAGCCCAATTTTCAGCCCTCGTGATTTTAGTCCAGATTGGGCGAATTCAGGCCGATTTGCCTACATTTGCTAAATTTAAAATATTTGATCTTACATTTAACGCCCTTAATATGCAACCCCTAAGTTACGGGTCTAAATAAAAAAAAAAATCCCATGCATTTTATTTGGAGGTACAAATTCATTGTTGTTTTTTATCATTTGTTGCTAATAGGTACACAGAGATGGAATCGATCCTTGTGCACATGCTTAGACAACGAGACTGTCAACCCGATGTGTGGACCATGAATTCCACACTCAGAGCTTTCGGAGGCAGCGGACAAATCGAAATGATGGAGAAGTGTTACGAGAAGTTTCAGAGAGCTGGCATCGAGCCCAGCATCAAGACATTCAACATACTTCTAGATTCATACAGAAAATCAGGAAACTACGAGAAAATGAGTGCTGTGATGCAATACATGCAGAAATACCACTTCTCGTGGACTCTGATCACCTACAATATAGTCATAGACGCATTTGGTAGAGCTAATGATATAAAACAGATGGAGTTTTTGTTTAGGCTGATGCAATCTGAGAGGATAAAGCCCAATTGTGTCACGCTTTGTTCACTCGTGAGAGCCTATGGGAATGCTGGAAAAGCTGAAAAGATTGCAGCTGTTCTGAGGTTCGTTGATAATTCTGATGTTATGCTCGATACTGTGTTCTTTAACTGCTTGGTCGACGCTTATGGGATGATGGGATGCTTCTCGGAGATGAAAGGGGCGATCGAGATGATGAAGAGGAGGGGTTGTAATCCTGATAAAGTTACGTATAGAACGATGATAAAAGCGTACACGATGGGCGGAATGAATAGTCATGCAAGAGAGCTTCAGAAAGAACTTGCTTCATTTAGAGGATGATTTCCACTTTGTGTGGTGAGACCTTAATTATTATACTGCTCAGATATAGTATGTCAACATATTAATTTGTTGTTGTAAATGGAGCTCATGTGAATTATATTACTTGTTAGAATTAGCTGGATATTATTTTTCTTGTGTATTATAGTATACTAATACTCTCTCTGTTCCAATTTTGTTTTCTCTTTTGACTGTGCGCAGAGTTTAATGCGAGAGTTGAATTTTAATATTTAAATGAATAAAATAATGTTGAAAATGATGAATGGTGAATAAAGTAGTATTTAAATGAATAAAGTGGTATTGAGAATGATGAATAAAGTATTATTTAAATGAATAAAATAGTTTCCATTTTAGGGATGAGAAAATAAAATTGGGACGGACTTTTTTGACAAATGAGAAAACAAAATTGGGACGAAGGGAGTATATGATTTTATTTGAAATTTCATTTTGAGTTGATCCAAATGATGTCCAACAGGTTTTGGCGGTTGTAGGGATGGCAATGGGGCGGGGCGGGGCAGGGCGGGTACCTAAGTACCCAGACCCGCCCCACGCCTATCCCAGTCGACCCGCCCCGTGCCCCACTGCGGGGCGGTATTTTGTGCCCCATGCCCGCCCTACACAGGGCAGGTCCGCCCCGCCCCATTCTTATCTCAAGAAATATATATATATATTTTAAAATATAAACACATGTATATTATAAAATTAAATTCACAATTAAATTATACAATAAACATAACCATGAAACCTCAAATTCATCACAATCTCAAGTAAAAAATGACAATAAGTCTAATAAACAAATTCAAGATAATTACGAGTCCAAATTTAACAAAATATATATGTGAATGTCATAATTAATTGTAAGCTTAGGGTTTTAATATATATTAATAAAAAAAAATATTAATTTATGGATGTGATTATGTTCATTTGAATGATAGAATTGAATCAATTGAGTCAATAATTAATATGCACGTTTGTTGATATATTTATGAGAGACTTTTATATATATATAATATTTAATAGAGATATATTTTTATATATATATATATATATTAAATAGATTGCGGGCCGGGCAGTGCGGGGCGGAGCGGAGCAGGGCAATATACATACCCATACCCATACCCGATCTGCCCCACGTGCGGGGCGGGACGGACCTGCCCCATTTTCAGGACGGGGCGGACCTGGCCCAACCGGGGCGGGGCAGGACGGGGCGACCTCGGGGCGGGCCGTTTTGCCATTCCTAGACGGTTGTAATTCACATGAACTAAAAGTTGAATTTCATAAAGAACTCAATATTAATTATTGAGCTTAACGTACTGTCCAAATATATATTTGGTCACCCAAAATTCTTGCAAGATCTAACAAAAAAATATTAACTAATAATTATTACTATCGTTGTATTGTATTTAAGTGTCATTAGTTCAGAATATCTTGCACTAAAGCAAAAGATACAATACTAGTTCTCACTACTAAACAATCTTTATCTATATCAAAATATAAAAAACACAACAATCAATTATAAAATAAATTCTTTCATTTTGCATTTAAGGGCATGTTTGCAAATTCAAGTGATGTTTACACAACTCTATTTATTTTTAAAGTTGTCCCTCAGTAACTTTAACTTCTACAATATATGTTTAAACAGTGAGTAAAATTTGCAAATACCTCTAAAAATCTGTTATCAAATTAGAATTAACACGGTCTAAAATCAATTATAAGATTTGAATTTGGTTGATATACATCACAATCCTGTGTTCATACATCAAAAAAATCTTCTCCGTGATAATATATTATTGGCAATAATGATGTACAATACTACTCCAAATCTGTTAAAATGGTGCTTGAATACACCACTTAAATCATGTTTCTAGAAGTCGAAACTATTGTATTTCCATAAAAAACTTGAAGGCCCAACAACATGTTCTTACCTTGGGGAGGCCCCATCGTAAATTGACAATGTTGCTATTGGATTTTGAGTATGTATAGGGTGAAATTGGTTTATATATGAATCATTGAAGGGTATTAGTTGTTTTCACTGAAGAGTATTAGTTGTTTTTACTTAAGAGTATTATTGGTTTACACTAAAGAGTCTTAGTTCATTTTCACCGAACAACTAAGACTCTTTAGTGTAAATCAGTAATACTCTTCAGTAAAAACAACTAATACTCTTCAGTGAAAACAACTAATACCTTTCACGAATTTATATATAAACTAGTTTCACTCTATACTTTGTCTTGGATTTATAAGATAAAAGAAAATTGTAAAATCTAAATCTAAATGAGATAAATAGTATGAAAATCAAACTTAATATATATATTTACATAGTGCACAAAATCATACTACCATTTACAAACTCATTTAATTCAATCTGATCGCAAAAATCTAAAATATAAAATATTCAAGTTGAGACGCATTTCACAAATATAAATTATATATTCTTTAAAGGCTCAGCATCATTACTACTTGCGCATTATTTTTTTCAGTTTCATTGACTCTTCAACGATTAAGGTGTTATCTCATGCGTCATCTTAAAAAAAATATACGCAATATAAAATTACTCATTATTAGTCTTCACACTTAATATAACACACTTTTTTTAAATAAAATTATTGAGAAGTGATATTTTTTAGAATTTTATATGAATATAAAATAGTATTGTGAGAGTTTTATAATTGAGCGGTATTTTCATTTTAGGAGTGTGAAGAATATTGTAGGACATGTGTAATAATTATTAGTAAAGAATTGAAGTGTTAAGGAATAGGTTTTATATGAAAATGATTTATGTTAAGCTTATCATGAAGCTGTTTTAAAGTATTGAATATTTGATCAGAATATCGATAATCTCATCAGGAGTATTATTAATCTGAGTTCAAGAAAATTTACAACAATTACAATATAATATCACATACCCAAATTAATGATACTCCTGATGAGAGTATGGATACTCCTAATCAAATATTTGATACTTTAAAACAGTTTCATGAAATATTTTCATATAATACCTTGCAATTATAAAGAGACTGATTTTTATCATTTGAAATAAACAATTAACGAACTAATAAAAAATAAAAAATGCAAGATTAGTGGATAAATGAGTGAGTAATATTCACAACTAGTCTCACACAATAGCATGTCATGTAAGACTTTATGTTAGGGGTATAACTAGATTAGTGTTCCACACGGGTTGTTCGCAAAATTAATTTAAAAATTCATATTTTATTGACGCATCATCACATTATTAATACAATGTGTTTTAATACACACACATATTGTACGCTGAATTAATTTTAAGTTAATTACATATGCATTATATATACTTAAATAAATTTGATCATCGTAAAATAATATAGTTATCTTATATAATAAACATATTTAAATAATATGTATGCATAAAAATATTGGTTAATTTCTTAGTAACCCATGACCTTTAGACTCAATCTCAATTTAAATATAATTTTCAATATTTTTATTAAAATTCACGTACTTTTTTTTTTCAATTTGGTATACGCTTTTAAATTATGATATATTTTTCTCAACTATGCACCACATACCTTTCCTTGCCTCCCTAAGACGATTTCCTCGATGTAGGGAGATTTATACCCCAAACAATAACACACACCCATGCATTTTTTTTTGCTGCTAAAAGTTCAAGTCATATATGTGATTGAAAAACTAAACATTGGTGAATTTCTATAACATTATAGAAAGTTGTGGTTAAATTGAGATTGACTTAATGATAGTGAATTAATGTTGAATTAACCCTATTTTTTTAATACTTATATTTTAAAGATTTATTTTTTCAAATATGTTAAATTTCTAAATTATATAAATAATATATTGTACATGTAAAAAATATTATATATACATATATGTCATTTAAATTATATAATATTAAATAAACTAATAAGCATTTTATAATTAAAAAAAACATTAGTGATATAAATTTATTAGTGAGTGTAATACGACTTTTCTATTTAAAAATAAAGAAATATATGTATATATGTGTGCAAATTCAAATTCATGTAATTGCATTTCTTTTAATTAGAGACAACATTATTACACAAATATAATGTCACATGTTAAACACAATTAAACCAATATAGATTGATATATCAAATTTGATTTAAGATATATGATTAGATGTGAAATTGTGATGTTTTGATGCTCATTTAGTCCACATTATGAGTGTTTTTGGTGAGTTTTTAGAGTTATTTGTGTACTATTTTCATAAACTCATCAATTTGCCTCTTTGATATGCATAATATGAAAGAGGACGAAAAACGGAGCTCGTAGGACTTTGAGTAGACTGAAACGGACTCCTGGTTAAGAAGATATGAAGGTTTTACGAAAAGTATTAGTTCGGGAGAAGAAAAGTATCACTTGGCAAGAACAAGGGAGAAGCGCTTGACCAGGAGGCTTGGTCGAGCACGAGCAGGTCGAGCGCCATTGAGCCGCGGGAAGAACTAGTAGGAGGCGCTCGACCAAGAGGTCTGATCAAGCGCGACTTCAAGCCAAAAGAGAAACACCATGACGATTTTACCAGACCGTTCGACCTGACGTCGTGCTCGAGCGGTTTAGAAGGTCAACTTTAGATATCGTATAAATACGATTCCAAACCCTATTTTTACACACTTAGACTCGATTTTCGAAGGGAAAGAAACTGATAACGTATTTTGGAGACTTTGGAAGGGTTTGGAGTGGAGGTTAGAGATTTACAACGCACGAGATACACAAGACGATTAATTCTTTGAACAGTTTATTTTTATTCTTTCAGAGATTTTGAGATTGATTTTTCAGATTTTTATTGCAATTGAATTCCATAGTTAGATATATGTTCTTGAATTTCTTATTAATTTGATTATGTCTTTGTTTATCATAGTTGTTGCTTTTGAATTCATCATCAATATGCTTGCTAAACTCGTATATGCTTAGGATAGGATGAACTCGTAGAAATTAGGATCTTGGTAGGCGATTAGGATAATCCGTGGTGTGATGAGTTTTATTTCTCTTAATTATTGAATTTTTCTAACGAACCCTAGAATAATCATAGAATTAAGTACGAAAATTATCAAGGAGAAGACGACTGAATTATTATTTCTCAATGAATAGGCTTAAGGAGAGGGTTTTGAAGGGGTTTGTAATTAACCGGTTTATCTAGGGAGGACGACCGAATCACCCTAGTTAAATCAGAGCCTTAATAATTAAGCACGACTCATATAATTTGATTAGTGGTTTAGTGAGGTTATGTTTAGTAAGAGTAGAGTACTAGAGTAATATCTGAGCTTTAACTTTTACAATTCTTAGTGCTATATTAGGGAAGTTGATTGCCTAGTCTATTGCACACTTAGAATTTTACTTTGAACACCACGATTATCTTAGTTGTTGTACCAACTCCGTTAATATACGTAGGGATTCCTATCCAAAACATCATTCATCTTAATTGCACTTCAATCGAAGTTAGTAATTAGTTTTGAAATATTCGTGTTTTATCCAAATCGCATTCATATTAGCGACGACGCGTAGATATCCAAGGATTTACTCGCATACTAATCCTCCTACGAGTTCGATATTACTTGGTCCTATACTTGCCTATGCTATAGTGATCCCATACTCTTGTTGGGTAACTAATAGCCAAAATCTAATATTTTACGGCCAAGTCAATATACAAAATCAAATAATTATGATTTTAATTTATTATGTTTTCTAGACATTAAAAATTTATCAATTAAATGATAAAATTTCAAATAATTAGATTTAAACAAAATTAATTAATCATTTAATCGATAGAATAAATTAAAATTATTTAATATTCTTAATTCCATTAATTTATTTTTTACAAATAAATTTTTTCTAAAGAGGATATTCTCAAATATATTGATAATATAAATATAAGTTTATTGAACATTGACTTTTCACATAATTAGAATTTTTTAAATTTATTAATCAATCTAGTAATAATAATATAGAATTAAATATAGTTAAGTTACTTGTTTGAATGATTAATACATTAAGATTTTTATATATAAGATACCCTCAAATGTAGTTAAATAAAATGTAAATTAGTAAGTAATTTTTTATACACTCAAGTTATATACAATAAATATTCAAATTTCATAAAAACTCACAGTATGACTAAACTGATAAACATCATAACAATTGCTCATGAGGTGTAGGGTTCAAATCCATTTGCGTACAGTAGAGGATGATTGCTTAATAATTTGCCTGGTTTTTTTTTTTTTTTTATTTATAAGGACTGCTAATTTTTTTAAAAACCAATAAAACAAATTATATTTTCGGCTGTCTTAATGAAAAATCTGGAACAAAAAAGTTGGGCCAAATCCGAATTCCGAAAGACCCGGCCTACTTCGATTAATATGGCCCACTTTCTCGCGTACAGACAGATTTCTCCCGAATTATAGCTCCTATACTTCTTACAAAATTTTATTTTCTTTTTCATTTTTTTAACAGAGAATTAATAAATAAAAAAATAAATTGCAAATCGATTTTAGAGTGAACGAGCACGACGAACGGGAACCTGAAGCACCATTTTTACATTAAAATCTCACGCAGAAAACGCACTTGCATATACATACACGTATTTGTATATCTCCATTAATCTCCATTTTCATATTTGAGGGTAATGCTTTGATGATTTTTACGTACTTTAGGGCAAAATTAGTCCCTTTGCTTTGAGTTGAGGTACCTTGTGCATCAAAAGCAAAACCCTAGGAGCAGACCCAAAATTCTGAGAGGTCACTCGTTTTTGAGGCCCTATATTGCAATTCGTTCTTGGATAATCGAAATTCAGGTAATACTTTCGCGCTCTTAGTTCTGAAACCCTAGAATTTTGAGCTCTGTTCAAGTTTGTCCTAACCCTAAAATTTTCTGCGCATTCTTTTTTATCGAATTAGGGGTTTAATTTGGGGAAACGAATATGGAATTGTTGATTACATGTTTCTTTTCATGCATTTCTCGTTAAATTGCAGTTAGGGGCTCTGTAAGTTGTAACTTGTAACATATCATGTGAGCTTCTCCCACAATTGGCATTTCAGTAGTTCTGTAATTTGCTTGTTGCATGCTGAATGAGTTAAATTCTTTTTTCCATGTCTGCCTTATTATATTTTGGGAGCTTTAAGTTGAGCGCTTATGTAAGTTGTAAAATGAGAGGTTTGTGAGGTTACAGTTGTAAAATTTTGTCAGAACATGTGACATTTGTCCATCTTTATGATTGAAACAATAAGGTGATGGAGTACAGCTTTCTAAGAATTTAGTGAAATTTGTCTGGCTTTAGTCGAAGTCATTAACATAGCAGCCTGCCAGATGGGATTTAATGATGGATAGACTGCCATCATATTATATAAGTAAGGGAAAATTCACGTGCATGTGACACATCACCACTTTTCTAGAACTTCTGCCCAGCTTTAGTGATGTTGAATTGTTTCCTTATCTGTTTAATAAAAACTGGGGAGATATCTTTAGCAGACTTTTACACCCATCCTTCGAATATGTGGAATATCGTACATATGATATATAAGTATGCTTCTTGCTATGTCTTTTCTTGTTGTGCTTGGGTATGCATGTTGCATGGGTGCATATATAGACTGCTCCTTTATGGATATAAGTTCTATTTAGGATATGAATCATGTGATATAATAACATGAGACCATTTGTTCCAATATTTAAAAATCGTCTAAGCCGGAATCAGTGCCATGCAATCACTGATGCTGCTTGGGTAAAGATTTGGGTTGGACCAGGATGTGTCTCCAACATGTACGTGGGAGCATCTAAATTTCAAAACTAAAATAAAATATACGAATGTCGTGTGTCCAACTGTCCATCTGTGGATATGTTCACAATCGGGAGCATCCAAAGTTTTGAAATAAGCTGTGGACAAAGGAATCCTTTATTGAGTTCTGATTGCTATTAAACTTTCTTCGTCTGCTTATTGCCCAGAATTTTTGTGAGAATTAGAATATGAAGTGAGGCAATTCCGTGGAGACTTAACACTTAAGAGGCCAATATAGCTGGCATTTTGCTGAAAAGAATCTTATTCTGGTGTTTAACCTTATCATAATTGTATACATTCTAGTTTTCAACTTTGTGTCCATAGTGGATAAGGAAATGGATGGGCTTTCTTTAATTTTTTAAAGTTTAATAGTCATATCAAAAAATAAAAAATTAAGTCGTTTACATATTTGCCCTAAATCACTTGTCTTGTGCCCATCTGTCTGTACATTGTGATAAATAATGCTGGTTCTTCTTTTTTGTTTTTTTGTTAATCTTCTTTTTGTGTAAACCTCTCTGGCCATTCATTGAATTAAGTTTACTTGGTATGTAATTCATTATGTGCTCGTACTGGTGACTAATGTAAGGGCAATGATCATTCTTTTTTATGCTTGGCTTCTTATTAATACTTGTACTATGTTTCTGCTGTGTGTGAACTATTATTTTTATTAGTTAACTGTGCTTTAACAGTTTTTCACTAGGAATGATGCTTTTGTGTTTGTTTCACACAGATTAACGTTTTCTGCTAAAATTATCTTTCACAATTCTCTTTCATTCTACATCTGTTCTTTCAATGACTTACCACTGGACTACAATGTAGTGTCATGGTCTCTATACTTTTTTATTAGACTAGTAAACTTTGTAATGTTTAGGTTAGTATTTTATTATATTATGTTACTTTCAAATCCTATGTGTGTTTATTTCTTTGTGTGATTATTTCCTCTCATTGGTTACATCTCATGAATGTTGTTGAAGTTCAACGGTCATGCTAGCAATCCTCAATTAACCTGATCACCAGACCTTAATATGTAATTTCTTGGACTTTATGGAATTGGACAATCTTGCATTGTTGGCCTATTGAATTGTTCACACTTTCATTCAGTCTCTTCTTTGCAAGTTCATTATTTCCTTTTCATGTCATTGATTTATGGTTTTCGGAAAGAACACTCTACACATTCTATTCCTTTTAGACGGAAAAACTGTCAAAGCCAGAAAGACATCAACACATCGCTTAATGACGAACTTAATTAAGGCAGCCAATCAAGTTATTAGGGAAAAAGAAGAAACAGGAAAATATAAGTGTGGTTCTTAGCTTCTGTGATCAATAATATGCTGGTAGCATATATAGGAGTTCCAAATCTCATTTGCTCTGATATCCTCTAGGTGATATAGCTTCTTCATAGATGATGCAATCATTTATATCTCCTCTGTGTATTATGTTATTCACCTGTAATTTTGTTTTGTTCCTTGTTTCATAGGGGGGCTTACTTCTGAGTTAAATGGTAGAGAGCATATGTAGCTGTTGAAGTGGGGAATGCATGGATGTGCTTCAGCATCTGTTTTCATAGTCAATGCCGAGGCTGATTCTATGGGAGGAGTTGTTGAAGGCGGAGTTGGTATTGCTAACAAAACTTCTCCGCAGAAAGTAGCAATTGAGAAGGTTCAAGCTGAGCTTAGGTAATCATGCTAGAGTGCTCAACTTTTATATCAGGTCAACTCATTTATGGTTTATCGCGTTTTATGATTTTCATCATGACCATGTTGTTTTCTTGACTATGATCACAGGCAAGAGTGTGGCGTTCGTGATGCACGAAAAAGAGAGTTAGAATTTCTTGAGAAAGTATGGAGCTTAATTTTACTTCTTTCCGGAACATATATGTCGTTGTGGGGGGCTTGATTCTATTTAATTTGCAGGGTGGAAATCCATTAGATTTTAAGCTTGGTTTTGGTGGTTCTGTTAGTGTCCAGTCAACTTCAATTACTGATCAACATCCTGAGCAGTTTGTGACCAGGTACTTATAGTTAGCGCGCTTCTTAGTTTCATGTTATTTTAATTCGTATTCAGATCTGTTTTCTATTTTTTATAATCTTTTGTTGGCTCTGTAGTGAAGCAAAAGGCAGTTTCGCATTTACTGCATCACCTCATGGAGACTCTGTCGAAAGTAGTGGCAAACCTGGGACAACTCCTTGGGAGCCGAATAGTGCTGATAATCTCATGTTATTTGATGCTGAACATGAATCTTCTGAAGGTGGTCGGAGTTTGTTGCGCAGGAGTAATGTTGTTCCATCTGAACAGTCATTCCAGACAATTGGGGGCTGTAAAACTATTGGACAGGGGGATTCGGCTGTTTTTGGTGTCCCTAGAAAAGCATATAAGAGAAGGTATAGGTCCCGCCCCAATCGTGATGGAACTAGGTCAAGTTCAACTGATGTAAATTCAGCTCGTGGCGGCCATGGTTCTTCTCTACCTTCTCGCCATGGCCCCAAGGATGTTAAGGGATTGACATCTGATGCAGAACAGCAAAATACATCTTTCAATTGGAACTCAAATCATACAAGTCCAACCAAGGAGATCCTTCCTAAGACAATGCTCAAGGATGGTCAGGATGATATTGAGTTGGGCGGTGTAAAGTCTTCTAAATCGACCAAGGATCAGAATCATGGCATTTCAGTAGATACTGCTTCAGATGCTATTGCTTCCAAAACTGCCATTGATGGGCAATTGAACCAACAATCCGTTTCAGCTGCTGCAGAAGCTCCTAAACAGTTGGGTTCTAATGGGCCAGAGGCAATCCAGGTGGAAGGAATCAGTTCTGCAGTTATTGAATGTCTGCCTAGCACGGCTGCTGTAAAGGTTGAAAATCAATCTAGTTCATGCCAGATGAACGGTTTCAGCAGAAAAAGGGGGGATGATGTGAAGGCTAATGCTCATAATAGCGCTGCTTCTCGTGGCGTAAAGGTTTTGGATTCTGAGTCATCTTGCACTCAAGCCAGTCTAAGTATTGATGGGAATAATGATAATGAAATGTGTACAATAGTGAAAAATGTTGATTCAAATATGAAATTAAAAAATCAAAGTGTGCAAGATGGAACCCCAGTTACAGAAAGTGACAAATTTGCCAAAGAAAAGAAAGACACTGAGGGAATTGGGAGTACTACTCTTGTCAACAAGGAGAGTGGTTCTGTTTGTCAAAGTCAGCAAGATAATGATGTGTTACTCCAATCGGAGAAAGAATTAGATAAAGTAGAGTCTGCTTTGGAAAACAAGGAGAATGGTCAAGTTATTGTCAAGGGAACAGAAGCAACTGGAGCCACTCAATTAGAATCTGAGAGAGTACCTGCTAATCCTTCGATCGACAATCCTCTACCACAGAATGGAACTTCTCCTGATGTTAGGCGTAAGGATTCTGCTGCTGTCTCCAATCCAGATCTACCTGAGGCTGGGTTTTTGACTAGGGTTTCTACTGGACCCCTTGAGGATCAAACCTCTTCTGGTTCTGACTCAAAGTTGACAAGCAAAATTGATGAAGATTCAATATTGAAAGAAGCAGAAAATATTGAGGTTATCCTTATGTATTAGTATTCCAGTTTTTTTAATAATTTGTTTTTGACCAAAAGATCTAATAAAATTAGTAAACCAGGCAAAACGGAAGAGGATCAAGGAGTTGTCTAACATACCATCTCCTGTGGAGATTTGCCGGAAATCTCATTGGGATTATGTGCTTGAAGAAATGGCATGGTTGGCAAATGATTTTGCACAGGTTTGACTTCACACTGGGTATTTTGTTCCCGATGCTTCCTTATTTTTGTTGAGTTTTTGTTTTAAGTTTTTTTATTTATATTGTTAGTTATTTTCCTTTTATGGAGATATTTTCAGTTTCCATCTCGTGAGGCTTCCTGTTTTGCATCTTCTCATGTAGGAGCGCATATGGAAAGTAGCCGCTGCATCTCAAATATCTCACCGAGTTGCTCTTACTTGTCGATTGAGAAAGAAAGAAAAAGGTCCTGCCATGAATACTAAAAGGATTGCTCATACCTTGGCTAAAGCTGTCTTGGAGTTCTGGCACAATGTAGAGTTTCAAGTTCAGGTATGGACCTAGAAATTCTTAATGCTTTGGGGCCTCTAACCTTATATATCTCTCGGTTGTTGGTCAAGGTTTTTTTATTTTTTATTCCAGTGGGGACTATTTATTACTCTATTTTTTTTCCCTCATCTTCTTTTTAGAAAAGACTCCTGAGCTGATATTATATTCTCCCTCTGCCAACTTTTTCGTGTCATTTGACTTCTCATGGAGTTATATACTTATATATAGATTTAGAAAACCTGATTTTTATAGATCCAGAGTATTGCCCTCAACAGTGGTAATTGTTGAGGGGATGATGTTCTATTGTGAGAGGGTAATATTTTGGAAAATGTTCTATTATAGAAAATGGAGCCTTATTTTGATACATCCAGAAAAGGAAATAGCATTGATAAATTTGTATATGGACTATGGAGTGATTAATATATCTATTTACAGAAAACACTTATCTGAATTTGCTCCAAAGAAAAAAAAAATGAAATTCAATATGTATAAAGTGTGATGCAACAACTTACATTGATGGACTAAATTTTAACTTAAATATCCAAATTGATGTATCTTTTTTTTTATATATACAATTAAGCTATTTTTATCTTTGGTTTATATTTTATTTGGAGATTGTGTTTTTATAGCCCCTCTTTAAATGAGTAGGTTGTTTCATAATATTTTTTGTACACAAGCTTTTTTTTGTTTCTGCTTATTGTATTTGCTGTGTTTCGCTATTTTCCATTTTATATTTTAGTTGGGCAACACACTTTTGTGTAGAAGAATGACCATGTGTGATTGTAATGAAGCACCATTTGCTCATACTTTACAATAGTTTAGAAGTTGGTGATCTGAAGTGTGTGAACATATTGATAGATCAACTTTATTACAAACTACGATTGTTGAGAATTTCAAGTTGAAGATTATCTTGTCGGTTGAGCTTAAATAATATTTGTACATATTACTGAGGTCATCATTGAACACTGTCTTTTTAGGAGGGTTTAAAGGTAGTAAAATCTGATGTATGTAGGTTAGGCGATCGTGTTGTATTATCAAGTGTATTTTCCATTTGTTAGTTTTTCTTGTACTCCAATTTTTTTAGCTTTCTGCCTCGTGTACGTTCCAGGCAATAATAAACTGGTGGGGCTGATGCCAAACCCTTCCATCTAGGAACAAATGGCTTCAATAAGGATACATAAAAATATAACATAAAGATTTTGGTGATTTTTGCAGGAGAAAAGCCAAGATTTGGAGCAGCAACGTCAAAAGAATGGAACACTTTCTGTTCAGGCTTATGCAGTCAGATTTCTGAAATGTAATAAATCAAATATTTTCTTTAACCAAGCAGATGTACCTTTGACACCAGATCGGGTATCTGACTCAGGAATTACGGACCTGTCATGGGAGGATAGTTTGACGGAAGTATGGATTGTCACTCAATATATTGATACTTTATTTCATATGCATCCTGCCCTATTCCACCCTGCACACATACACACATCCCTTTCCCAGATGATTTATTTAGCTTGCTTTAATGCGTGTAAAAATCGAATTATTTCTGTCTATTTTACTAATCTACTTTGTTGCAACACTGATTCAGGATAACCTTTTCTATACAATCCCTGCTGGAGCTATGGAGACCTATAGAATGGCCATTGAATCTCATGTGGCTCATTGTGAGGTAAACATGTTGCTTAGTCTGTTCACATTATTATCTATATTATTACCTATTTTTTACTGCTTGCTTCATGTTTGTTCCTTTTATTATTAACAATTGGTCTATTGAACACATTATATTGCTAGCTCTCTTTGAAATCTAATAGCAGTAAGTGAATTTTACAACAAGAATCATTGTATTTTTCATTTAAACCTTTTGGTATCTCACCCTCCTAAATTTTGATCTCTTGAATTATTCAATTCCTCAGAAAATTGGAAGTACTTTGCAAGAAGAAGTGGAGACATCTGTTTTCGATGCTGGAGCAGGTAAGTTTGATATATAAGGTTTGCTTGCCTCTGAATTCCTTTCTGGTTTATAATTTCATTTGACTAGATTACTTTTTGCCACAGACTTTGAATCTCAAAATAATGTGTATTATGAGGATGAGGGGGAAACAAATGCATATAACATGTCAGTGGCCTTTGATGGTATCAAATCTTCAAGATATGGCCAAAAGAAACATAAACACTTGACATATGCATATGGTGCAAGGTCATATGAGATGGGCTCTGATTTGTTACCTGAAAATAAAGTAGTAACTCCACAATCTGTTTTACTGGCAAAACGACCAGCCAGTGATCTTAATGTGTCAATCCCAACAAAACGTGTGCGAACTGCTACCAGGAGAGTTATCAGTCCTTTTGGTGCTGGAGCTGCGTGCATTCAGGTTCCAAATAAAACAGATGCTTCAAGTTGTGATACAAATTCATTTCAGGATGATCAGAGTACACTACGTGGTGGATTGCTTGTTCCAAATAGTGTAGAAGTTGAGTCAGCTGGGGAATTTGAAAAGCAATTACCATTCGACTCTGCTGAAGTGTCAACAAGACCTAAGAAGAAGAAGAAAGCAAAGCATCCTGTACGCTTTGGCGTATACTATCAATTGTATTATTGTCATTTTCGTCCAATTTTCAAATTACCGACCTTCAATCTAAAATTTTTATTTTTGGCAGAATGCTGCATATGAGCAGAGGTGGCAGGCTGATTCAAGCTTTAAAAATGAGCAGGTGAACTACTTTATGTCATTGAACTCAGCTCTTCCATTAGCGTGGTACATAAAATAGAATGTTAAGGACATAAGCTCACGATGAGTGTTGTTTGTGTTCTTTCCTCCTAAATATTACTCAATTCATTGTGAACCTTTGAATTTGCACTTTGAAGAAATTAGCAGTTAAGATCTGTGACTTGGGGTCTGACGCTTATTTTTTGTTTCAATTACGTGTTTAAACTTTTTGACGGTTTGCTTATTTTGATATGCAGTCGGAGTTTAATCTAAGTACTATGTAGCCTGAGGAGTTTTGTTGTTATTGTATATTTAACACATTCATATCTTTGTCCTCTTGGTTTTTCAGTTTCAGAGGGATTATATACAAAAGAGGTCCGAGAGTCATCAGCTTGAGTCTAATGGAAACAGCGGTAGGACTTGTTATCTTTAATGACAGGGGAGCGTTTGTTTTATACATCCTTTATAATGTCTTATGTTTTTTTATATATCTTAAAGGGTTATTGGGTCAACCCATTGCAAAGAAGCCGAAGCTTATGCGGCAACATGATAACTCTTATGACAATATCCCACCAAGTGGTGCGTCTGTTGCTTCTCCAGTTGGCTCCCAAATAAGTAATATGTCCAACCCGAATAAATTTATTAAAATGCTTGGTGGTCGGGATCGAGGTAGGAAAGCTAAAGCTCTTAAGGTATGAATGCATATTGCCTTTACCTTCTGTCCCTTCCAAAATTTTACATCTTGATACTGCATCATTTTTTACGAAGTCTGAAGATTAGCATTTTGATTTCTATCAGATGACTTCTGGGCAACCTGGGTCAGGAAGTGCGTGGTCACCCTTTGAGGATCAGGTGGATTTACATAAGCATATTAATTTGCCTTATGAAATATGGGATATTATCCTTTTTCTCATATTTCTAGAGTTACAGTATACAAATGTGTTTACTTTCTTAGGCACTTGTTGTCCTGGCACATGACCTCGGACCTAACTGGGAGCTTGTAAGTGATGCTTTTAACAGCACTTTGCAATTCAAGGTAAGGTACTCCAATGTTTTCGTATCTTTCTCAAAGCAGCTTTAATAGTTATTGTTTATATAAAATTTTGTTTCATGTAATTAGTTCATATTCCGCAAAGCTAAAGAATGCAAGGAGCGCCATATATCCTTGATGGATAGAACTCCTGGTGATGGTGCAGATAGTGCTGAAGATTCTGGATCTTCACAGCCTTATCCTTCTACCTTACCTGGAATCCCAAAGGTAAAATATTATTTTCTTGGTTGTTTGGGTAGTCTAATTTGATTTACATGATTATCTCAATTTCTTTTCATTACCAAACATCTTATTCTCTTGTCACTGATATAATGATTTATTTCTTTGGATGCATGTCATGCAGGGAAGTGCCAGGCAGTTGTTTCAACGTTTACAAGGTCCAGTGGAGGAGGAAACCCTCAAATCTCACTTTGAGAAAATAATAATGATTGGACAGAAGCAACATTATCGCAAGACTCAGGTATTCCAATTGAGCTTGATAACTTGTTGATACGTATAACATTATCTGAATATGGCGCAGCAGTTTTCGTTATCTAATATGCTTACTCTTATTTTTATTTGCAAGTTGTTTCTGATATTCTAGGGAAATACTTTTGGATGATCTGATCTACTCCATATCTTTAGCTTTGGAAAAATGGTTGTAGTGTATGCATGCTATTTCAAAAATTTCTGTGCAGATATGCGTGTTCTTTTCGTTGTATCTTACTTCCTACCACCTCCTGTTCATCTCATTCTGTTGTATGGCTCATGTTTTGGATCTATTGGATTTTGGTTCTTACTGTTAAAAGTACCGATGCATGTTTTATAGACCTGTTTTCTGAAATGGCTAGGTGAGATAGTGATAGAGGTTTTGATTATTATATGTGGAAGTGTGAACCTTTAAGTTCTTGGCTTAATCTTGGTTCATGTTGTTCATGTAGGCAGATAATGCATTTCTGTCTGTTTAGTGTATAGTCCTCTCCTGGGATTCAATAGTTGGGGCGCATTCCTATGAGGTGAACTATAGGAACAAACTCTGATGGTAAACTGTAAAGATGGGGTGATCTCGTGATCCTTATAGAGATGTTAAATGGGCTGACCCAAGCGAGCTCTGGGCAAAACAGTTCAGGGCAAAAAGGCCTGGAGTTTAATGGACCTCTAACAACCTTGACCCCAGAGGGTTTCTGTTCAACGGGATTATGATAACAGTTCCAAAATTGTAAATCTAAATTTTAAAATTTGGAACAGTAACTATATAACATGATAATATTAAAATCTAATATATACATTAAATTATTTATGAATATAACTGAACCCAACCACACCAACAAAAAATTAATAATTGAAATATTCAAGTAGAGATCAATTTCACAACCATACAATGCTTAAGTACTCAGCATAACTATTACTAGAGACATTTGATTCTTCCCTGGACAAAATCTCATCTACTAGTTCATCTTAATCAGAACACATAAAACAAAAATCGATTGTTAAGAATTATAGATATTATATGGGCTTAATTAGCGGGCCCCGGTTAACACATTCCGGGTCAAAAAAGTCTGGATTTAAATTGGCCCCAACCCTCTTTATTTGGTTTAAGTGGTCAGGCTAGCCCGTTTAATATCTCTAGATCCTTTGAGTAAATCAATATCGATTCTGATACTTCTACTAGTTATAATTATAATTTTCTATTGAACGTTGCTATTAAAGCTCAGCTCAATTGTAATGTAATATGGTAATCTCATGATTATATGACATTTGCACCAAATTATCTTCTTCCCATCACCGTGACACACTTTACTGGTACATAATAATAATATAATAAATTCATTTTTGATATCTTGATAACCCCTGTTTTAGGTGCATCTCTTCCACTTGGCCCGTTGTAACTAATAGTTCATTATTTTCTTCATAGTTAAAAACTAATGGATGTAAAACATGGTTGCGTTTTATATTTTGTTTAATTTCCTTGATCTATCTGTATTATGAATTTCTAGTTAACATATTTAATAATGACAACCAGGATCCAAAACCATTCCTACCACCTCATGGCTCCCATACAATTGCACTCTCCCAAGTTTGTCCAAATAATCTGAGTGGAGGGCAAATTTTGACGTAAGATACGCAACTGAGTTAGTACTTTGCATTTTGATATCTGAGTTGGTTCAAATATGCAAAATGTGTTTTGTTATTGGATCTTTCTGTTCTGTACTGACATTTGAATTTCTTTAAACCCCCAACCCCCCATTTCTACTACCTCGCTTCTTTGAAGGCCTCTGGACTTGAGCGAAGCCAGCCCTTTTAATGGCCCTGAAGTAATTGCTCTTGGATATCAAGGAGCACATTCAAGTGGATTGCCTATTCCAAACCAGGGTGCTGTGGCTCAAATGCCTGGTGCCAGTGCTGCTTTGCCGGTATCCTCAAATATGATGATAGGCAATAGTTTTCCACCTTCACCTGGTCCTCCCAGTTCATCTGCCAGGTATTGATTAAGGGCCTATTTTTGTTTAATTTTGTTGCTATTGTGGTTGTTTCTACTGGCACATATTCCTTTTCCTTTCCAATAGAGATGTTAGACATGTTCCCAGGTCTGGAACATTGCCAGCTGATGATCATCATAGAGTACATCTGTACAATCAAATGATACCTCCTGGTAGAAATGTACCACAACCCAATACTGCTGCACCTGGAGCTGATCGTGGTGTTCGTATGCTTCCTAGTGGCAGTGGCATGGGTATAATGTCTGGTGTTAATAGAAGCATTTCGATGCCAAGGCCTGGATTCCAAGGAATCCCTGCATCATCAAGTGTTGTGGGTTCCCCTGGTATGGCATCACCAAATATGCATGCCGGAGTAGGTGCTGCCCAGGGAAGCTCTATGGCGAGGCCTCGGGAAGGTTTGCCCATGATGCGCGTAAGTCATTTTACGCAATCTCGTGTAATCTGGTCATTGGTTTGATTTTGAGACTAATCACTGTCTTAATTTATATAGTGGTTTGGCCTTTCAGGCTATAATGGAGTAAATTGCAAAATTGATTCCGTATTTATTGGGTGTTGTGGATTTTAGTCCCATGCGAATTAATTTTTTCAATTAACTTTTAAAATAGTGCAATTTTAGTCCTATATTAATGAGTTTGTAGAATTTTTGCACGTGCTGTTCATGAGAGCTGCCGGAATTCCATGCAACAGCTTGACTAATGAGTTGGCATCACTTACGTCACATAATGAGATCCCAATATATTAATTTTAATCTAAAAAGAATCACAACTTAATTATTATCCTAAAGCAAAAAATTATAAATATAGGACTAAAATTGGATCGTTTTAAAAGTTATATGAGACTTAGTTGAAAACATTGATTTGTACGATATTAAAATAACTGACATCCAGTTTATTAAAATTACTCGGCTATAATGAGATACAAACTCTGCGTTCTGCGATTTTAAAATTTGATATATCTGATGATGAAATAGTAGAATTTAGTGATATGTTTTGTTTTCTTAGACGAGATAAAGGTGGAGATGCATGCTGATAAACAGTTTGTTCAGCCTTGCAATTTATCTCTCGGGGTTGGGTCATTCTTAAGTACTGAGATACAACATTTCAGTCGTTGCATCTGTCTACAGCTGATAATATACTGCAATTCTCTCTTGTTGCAGCCTGGCCCGACTCAAGATTCGCAGAGGCCTGACTTTCAGATGCCCACAACAAGCCAAGGCACATCTCACTTTGGTGGGTTAAGTTCTCCGTTTCCGAACCAGACCACTTCGCCACCAGTGGCGTCATACCCTCTTCATCATCAGCCAATATCTCCACAACAGCCTCAACCCCTTCAACCACATTTTCAAGGAGCAGCAAATCATGCCCCCACCCCCCAGCAACAAGCTTATGCAATGCGCTTAGCTAAAGAGAGGCACATCCAACAACGTTTACTACAGCAGCAGCAGCAGCAACAACAACAATATGCAGCATCCAATCCTTTGGTGTCACAACCTCAACTTCCTATATCGTCTCCTATGCAAAACACTTCACAAGTGCAGCCCCAAACGAGTTCTCCTCAAGTATTGACGTCCACTCCTTCTATGAATACGATGCAAAAACATCAAACACTAACTCAAGGAGTTGCACGGAATGTACAGGCTGGCGGCAGTGGGTTAACCAATCCGACGGGCAAGCCACGGCAACGGCCACAACAGTTTTCTCAAGCTAATAGACAACACCCCCAGCATCGTCAGCAGTTGCAAGCGAAAGCTGCCAAGGGAGTCGGCAGAGGGAACCCAATGATGCATCAGAATATCCCAGTTGATGTTTCCTTATCCAATGGAGTCTCAACTAATACTGGGAATCAGTGTTTGGATAAAGGAGAACCAGTCACAACTAGTTCAACACAAAATGCAATGCAACCGACAAGGCAATACACGGCGGCTCCCCAATCCAATCAAACCCCGTCTCAGCAAAAGATGTATTCTGGCCAATCATCGAAACATCTTCTACAGACTTCCCAACCTGTTAATAGCAGTCAAGGTTATGTTCTGCCAGTTTCTCCTCCTGTTTTGTCAGCTGGTCAGCAGTCCATTCCATCTATGGCCATTGGTGGGTCAAACAACCTAGCACCGTCTCACCAAAAGCCAGTGAACCAAAACCAATCGGTTCCTCAAAGGCTGGTTCAACCAAATCGCCAGATTAACTCCGGGCTTTCAGTTAAACAAGGTAGGGAATCTGATGCTGATCAGCATGCAACAAGCAGCTCTGTTGAGATTGATACGATGAAGACCTCTAACAATGCTTCAAATGTAGTTCCTGTTTCACAGCCAAGTGATCATAACTGGCATTCTTCTGAACCATTGTCTGATACGAGTACATTGAAAACACCAACTAATTTGGGTGAAACGGTATCTAACTCGAGTGAGTCTGTTCCTCAATCGACAAGCTTACCCCTAACAAGACAAGATGTTAGTGCACAATGGCAACTGCAGCAGCAGCAGTCACAAGTACAACAGCCTCCTTTGCCGGCACCCCAACCTCAGCAGCAGCCACAGCTTCTCCAAGCAGGGAGTGGCAATTTGTATGCTAATAGGTCTAGTGACTCTAGGTTGGAATGAAGGCCACCCTCAGATTGGTGCAACAAAAATCGACCATGCCCATTTTCCGTCAACATGCTCTTGAGATAGCAGTGTACAGGTGTGTCATATCTTGATGATATTCCTGCTTAGTACCTTGATGCAAAATTTGAAGTTGAATTTTGTTTGGTTCTTAACATGCCTTTTCTTTTCCATTATAAGAACAAGGAAAAGTTTAAAAAAAAAACTACCCCCATGAAGTTTTGGTCTATTTACGAAAATCAGGTGCAATTTGTGTGGAAAAAAAGAACAGATCTGTATTTATAATAGATTTTGATTAAAAAAAAGCTGTTTTTTCCTTTTTATAATGTGCATTTTTTCTTGTAATGCAATACCTTATTTTTGTTTGCAATTATCCCTTTATCATATAATCCGTCAAGGAAATGCCATCTTTTTTTATTTTTTTTTTGTCATAGAAGCTAAACTCTGAAAAACAGAACAAATAATAGGATGCGGCTCTGAATATTCCTATTTCTTTTTGCATGCTCTTTAGTTTTTATCTCGCTTTGCCTTTTTAATATATTAATTTGTATATTTCTCTTTAATTGGGTGTACATTTTGTTCAGAAAAGGAAGCTCATGGTGGCAAGGGCATGGAAAGATGATGCGCTGGTCAAAGGTTAGACTTCTCTCCGAATTGGAAAGATCATCATTTTTTTTGAGGTATATTGTATATTAAGTAGCGTTGCCATAGTTGTTGGGGAAGATTGAGACATATAGAGATAGGTGTACAGTGTCTCGTATCTCCTTTTGGCGCCGACCCCATTGTTTTCCTGCTCGTTAGAGGAGCTGCATTTGTTTAGATCAGTTATGTACTATTGGCCGTATGCTAAAGGGGCTTGTCGTAATTTATGGCCGAAGGCTGTGGAAATTTTGTGAATATGAATCTCATTGTGTATTCTCTCTAGTGAGTGATCTTCCACACTTTCTTGAGCCCCTCCAACTTCTGTATGTTAGTTTGCAATTCCCAGATATCATTCCTACCTCTTTATGAGTTTTAACTCTTGTCTTGGGCTTTATAAACGAGTCTAATTCATGCCTTGAGTAAGTGAAAATTAATGTGTTAAAAGTTCAAAATTTGACGAGTAAACTCTTGTGTGAGATGGTCTCATACTAAAACGGAGTTCCACCTTGTTATTCGGGTAATGCTATCAATTAAACTACAATGAAATTGGAGCTTCATTGGCCCATGGTTTATATGATTGAAAAATGGGTATTTAACTACGGTTTCGATTGAAAAGGCACATAAATTAGAATGGGATGAACAAAATACAAGTTACAAATTCTCAAGAATTAATCCGGAAATATGGGTATTTAACTACAGATACAAATTACAAATTCTCAAGCACTGCTCCGAATCCTAAAAATTCGCTATATCGCATATTGTGTTTGTAACTATCAATTCTAGAGAGAGAACGTAATAAATAGTTTCGCATTGGTTGATCAAATCGGCTTCCTTTATTTTGCACGTAAGTTTTAACCAAGTAGATCCAGTTAGTTAGCTTAATTTCGATCCAACCCGGTTCAGGGCAATCCGGTTCAGAGCAGCTACAGTTAAGACATCCGGTTTGGCTCGGTTTTGAGTCGTACCTATATTTGCATTGTTAGATGGTGGCAATCCCTTTATAATATAATCCATCATCATTTTTTTTTTGTCCTAGACGCTAAACTAACCTGAAAAACTGAACAAACAAAAAGATGGGGCTCTCAACATTTTGCCTTTTTAATACATTAATTTGTATATTTCTCTTTAATTGGGTGTACATTTTGTTCAACAAAGAAAGCTCATGGTTTTTTGCAAGGGCATGAAAACATGATGTGCTGGTCGAAGGTTAGACTTCTCTCCGAACTAGAAAGATCATCAATGTTTGGACACATTCCTAAAGAGTAGGGATATTTTCACCCCCACAATTTGATTGTTCACCCCCAAATTTTTGTTCGAATTTATTTTTTTAGAACATTTGTGATTTGTTTGAAAATACGATTAGAACATTTAAATATTTTTGTGGGGGTGAATAATATTCTAGTCATTTTTTTCGAATAAATGACAAATGTTCTAAAAAAAATTCTAAAACAAAAATTTGGGGGGGGGGGGGGGGGGGTGAACAATCAAATTGTGGGGGTGAAAATATCCCTACTCATTCCTAAACAGATCAGAACCTAAATTGAAATTGAAATTGGATTACATATTTAAGGCCTAGACTAAATACTCCTCCAACTAATGGAGATACACTTCCGTCTAAATTCACCTACTCATTTTAATTGGTATTAATAAATACACAACCTTAATACTACCATTAGTACCCTTATTAATAAAAATAAAAATTCATATTCCCAGTCTTAATAATTCATATTCATTGATAAACATACGCACCCCCCTCCCACAACCTCTTCGGAGATTACCATGAAGGCTCCTTCGGGTGTGGCCATTAAAATGACGAGCAAGAGACGAGTAACCGATGACACAGAGAGATTGAAAGTTGGTTAATTTCTCTAGATTTTTTCCAACTTCCCACAGCATTCAAATACTGCTTTACATGCTTACTGACTTTTTTCACTTTGTTAAAAATTTTGGTCGATTTTGTGTTGTTTTCGTCCATGTTTTTTGCTCACGTTGATGATTTGTGTTTCTTCTAGACATGGGTCATGCATTTATTAGTCTGATAACAATATTGTTTCACAAAAATAATAAGCTAAAATTTTATGCACATAATGTGTTCGATTAAATGCCAAAACCATTTGGTATATAAAAAACTCTCACCTATATGTGGTAAATCCTGAATTTGGACACCGAAGTGACCCAAAACCTCCACCCAGTACTGAACCATGGGGTATAATTGGTATGGTTCAGAACTTGATTGTTCATTTGGTGGACAGATGGATGACTGGAGAGTGGAGATACATCTCCAGCAGAGGAAGCAATGTAGGTATTAGCATCAACCTACAATACTCTTCAGGGGCCGAAAAAAGCAAGACCTTCCACATGTGCAAGAGCGAGACAAGAAAGAGGTAGGAGATGAAGAGGTAGAGGACGAAGTGGTAAATGAAGTAATTGAAGATGGACTTTATGTTTTTAGTAGTCAACATTATTTTAATCTTTTTTGCTAAGGAATGTCGTATGATTCTATACATTAGGTGTTTTATGGACATAATATCTTAGGGAATATGTTATGATTTTTATGGATTTTCTATTGTAATAAGAACTTCAATTAATCTTAGTTGTGTTTTTGGTGTTTTATGTATTTCGGTTGACGTTAGTTATGTATTTCTCTCCATATTGCAAGTAAGTTGGACTTATTAGGTACAAAAATATTCTGTTAGCCAATTTTCGGCTAAATATAGTCGAAATGTTTACTAAATTTCGGCAACAATTTGCTGAAATATTATTTAGTTTTCGGCACACACTTGCCAAAATTTTAGCTAATTTTCGGCAAAATAAATTTTTTCCAAAATATCAGCTTCCTTTCGGCAAAGTACTTAAAAAAATGTGGATAAATTTTGGAAGATTACTTCCAAAAATTTTGCTATATGTCGGCATTGTTTTGTCGAAATTTAGCAAACTTTCTACGAACTTTAGCCCGCACAAAAATAAGTTAACAAACAAAAATTCATGTTAATAAAAAACAAAAATATGACATTTTCATTCACACTATTTATCATTATCAGCAAAAAGATTACATACGTGCAAATTCCTTCCACAAAAGGCTAACATAGTTTGATTATATAAGCAAATGTACAAATACAATTGAAAATTTAGTATTTCAGCTCCCATCCATATGTTCATCTCCATTCATGTATGGTTCATCCATATGTTCGTTTCCATTCAATTATGACTTTTCTGAGTCTTCGATATATTCTGAATGATGATGATGATCATCCGCTAAGTTCTGAAAGAAAAAGTTTCCGATCATTAGTATTCGGCAAACTAATTCTAAAATTAACACAATATTTCGGCAAAATGTTCCAAAAAGCTTAACCAAATTTCGGAAACTTGTTACAAAAAATAATTCAAAATTTCGGCAATTGGTGTCTGAAAATATATAAAACTTTCGACTAACCAGGTCCGAAAAGTTGCTTGACGGAAATTTGAAAAAAAAAATGCGCAAAAAAGACAATAATACAACTTTCAACGTCGTTCAATGCCTAAAATATCAATATTTCGTACACATATATACAAAATATAAACAATTAACAACATTCAACTTATAAAACTAGGGTTTATACATTAAAGAAAAAAATCTATGAATAAGGGACGAAAAAAACGTACATAGGAAGGCCGAAACATAATCATTGTTGCATCGTCTAATCGTGTTATGAGGAGGCAAGATCAACTTTTTTTTTTCCTTCACACATACATGGTTGAAAGTCTTCTATGTAAGAATGAGATGGAGGGTGTATGTAGCCAGGGACGGATCTACAGTGGGGCCAAGGGGGGCACTGGGCCCCACTAAACTTATTTAAAAAAAATAGTGTCTATATATTAAGTAATCAGATCATTGTATTTATAAAGCTTGAATATGCCCAAGTGGTTAAAAGTTGTGTCATTGCCAATTTGGGGCCTAGGTTCGAATCCTAGGGCTTAGTAATTATGAGTTGTATTTTTTCTCTTCTTTTATATTTTATTCAATTTTTTTTTCTCCTCACTATTAATTTTAAGAAAATATATACACATATATACCATATGTTGTTGTTTTTTGCCTCTTCTTTCATATTTTATTCAATTTTTTCTATTTTGTTTCTCTACTCACTATTAATTTTTTTTTTTAAAAATACACATATATACCATATTTTATTCAAATTTTTCTATTTTGTTTCTCTACTCACTATTAATTTTTTTTTTTAAATACACATATATACCATATGTCGCCACTTTATTAAAAAAAAAAAAAAAAAGCATTTTTCTTTAAAAAATGAACCATTACAAGAGTGGAAGTAGATCCGAGACGAAAATAGTATTTATTTTAGATATTGTTATTCAATTTTTTTTTCTCCTCACTATTAATTTTAAGAAAATATATACACGTATATACCATATGTTGTTGTTTTTTCCCTCTTCTTTCATATTTTATTCAAATTTTTCTATTTTGTTTCACTACTCACTATTAATTTTTTTAAAAAAAAAATACATATATATACCATATGTCGCCACTTTATTAAAAAAATGCATTTTTCTTTAAAAAATGAACCATTATAAGAGTGGAAGTAGATCTGAGACGAAAAGAGTATTTATTTTAGATATTGTTATTATATGTACATATATTTTTTAGAGTTATTATGTAATTATTATCTTTATTAGTTGGGCCCCACTGAACGAAAATCCTACGTCCGTCACTGTATGTAGTCTTATGTTTTTGTTTAATTATTAAGATTATATATGTAATTTTACAATTTTAATAAAATATTAAAATATTGATGGAGGTGTATCTCCATTAGTTGGAGGGGTATTTAGCCTAGGCCATAAATCTTTTATTTTTTTTATAATAATATCACCTCATTTAGCATTCTTAGAAAATGGGGACCAGTGTATTATTTTTTGTGAAAAAACAGATTCTTATTTAAAAATATTTTAGTGTAAGAAATAGAATACGGATTTACTAATTAATATTTCCTTCGGTTAAATTTAATAAGTATGATTTCATTTTTGTTCGACTTAATATGTACTATCATTCAAACATCTCTTTAATTATTCAAATTGTCATTGACATTATTTATAAACATCTTATTTAATCCGATTTTACATTTTAACTCATTTATTGTATATATAAATTTATATTTTTTAAAATATGTAAAAAAGGAATCATACTTATAGGGACAGAGGCAGTATTAGCTAATGTTAGGAACGAAGTAAAAAATAAAAAATCTCAAATGATCCAATAACTTTGGTTGTATCCATAAATAGTCCTCTACATTTTAACTTTATTATTTTTTATTTTCTTGGTATCAATTTTAGTTGTTTTGGCCGAAAAATTGCCAATTTTTTATTATTCTGGTCACATTTTCGGTCGTCACCACTCTCATTTAGACCATGTATCCTGAAAATCTCTCAATCAATTTTATATTTCGGATACATCAACCTCAAGATTCGTGACTTCGAAATTGCAAATCTCATCCCTAACCGTGGCGAATTTTATTTGATGTTCGATTAGGTGAGGGTCGAGGTCTATACTTTTCTCTCTCCCTTGTTGGGCTTGTTATTCTGATTACTTTTTTGTACCACTATGTATGCTACAAAACATTTGGACCATTTTCTGGTAACTTTCAAGGCCAAAATTAGAAATTTTCACCAGAATGGATCAAAATTGATAACATAAAATTTTACAAGACTATTTATATATGGACAAGGACAAAATTACAAAACCATATATAATATTTTTTATACTCTAAATTTTATCATATAGATAATATTGTATGACATTAAAATACATGAGGTCCTAATTCATATTAAATAGCAAGGATGCGGGTAAATAGAAAAACTATGCACATGTCATTTGTTCTTGTTGTCAAGGCAACTATGTTTCCATCGCAAAACGTTGTGAATATATATAGTACTAGAAATTAAATTCATATATCACCAGATTAATCACAAATCAAAGGAAGACGAAACTATCTTAATTACAAACTCTACCTAACAGCTGCAAAAAGAATAGATCAAGATGATACTCTTATAATCTTCAAATAAAGTAAGATAATCAAACATAAAGAGAACAAATTTCAACCTAATAAGGATGACTATTGTGTTTCATAAATATAAATTGAGACCTAAGTAGTAATTAGACGTGAAATTGTGATGTTTTGTTGCCCGATTAGTCCACATATTGATTGTTTTTGGTGAGTATTTAGAGCTATTTGAGTACTATTTGCATAAACTCATCAATTTGCCTCTATGGTGTTCATTTTAGGAAAGAGGGCGAAAAAACAGAGTTCGTAGGACTTTGAATCGACTCAAACTGACTCCCGGATGAGAAGGTATGAAGGAAATATGAAAAATATTAGTTTGGGTGAAGAAAAGTATCATTTGACACGAAAAGAAAGAAGTGCTCGAGCAAGGCTCGAGCACGGATCGAGTGGGTCTTGAACCCTGGACAAAATGGTGCACTCGAGCCAGGGGTCGAGCGCGAGGCGCTTGACCGCACCCAACTCGAGCGCGTATGGAACGCTAAAGAAATATGACGCTCGACCGGCCATAGCTCGAGCTCGAGACGCTCGACCACGGGCCCAGCTCGAGCGCCTGCGGGGAATTTTGGCCCAATTCATATAAATAGATCTCCATACCTTTATTTTACATACTTAGACTCGTTTTTCGAAGGGGAACAAGACAAGAATGTGATTTTGGGTGTTGAGTAAGGATTATAAGAGAAGAAACGAGGTTTTTATCATACGAATTTCATAGAACGTATCTATACTTTGAACGGTTTTGTTTTCTATTTTCGTTTTTGGATTCTTTGATAGATTAGCTCTTAATTTCAGATTTTTGATACATCTTTAGAGATGGATTTTCCAGATTTGAGTTCAATTAAATTTATAGTTGGTTTATGTTCTTCATTTTCTTGGTTTATTTAATTATGTCGTTGATTGATATCGTTATTGTTTGTGTTTACGTAATCACCATGTTAGGCTAAACCTTTGTATGCTTAGGGTAGGATGAACTCGTAGAAGTAGGATGTTGGTACGTAATTAGGATAATTTATGATGTATAGTTTTAGTTCTCTTAATTATTGAATAATTCTAATAAACCCTAGAATAATCATAAATTAAGTACAAAAATTAATTAGGAGAGGACGACCACATCACTCTTTATCAACGAATAAGCTTAATGAGAGGGTTTTTGAAGGGGTTTATAATCAACCAGTTTATCTAGGGAGGACGGCCGAATCACCCGAGTAAAATAAGAGTCTCAATAATTAAGTGCAACTCATATAATTTGATTAGTGGGTTAGTGGAGTATTGAAAATTATTTCTGAGCTTTAGTTCTTACAATTCTTGTGCTAGATTAGGGAAGTTGATTGCCTAATCAATAGTACACTTAGGGTATGTTTGTTTTGGGACTCACACGGATGGACTTTGGACTTTGCAATCCACGCCCCATACGAGTTCGGGATTTAAAATTGGGTTTTCAAATCTCAAACTCAATCCCTACCTGTAAACCTATTACTATTTTTCATATAATTAAATACAATCACATCATCACTTTTTTATCATCCACTTAACCTCTCTCCTACTTTTCTCTTACACAATATAATAAAATAATACAACATCAATCACTAAAAGACATTGATTTGACATAAAGCAAAATCTCACCCTACTAAAATCCCAAAACAAACACATACTCATATTATTCATCAAGATTTTCACATCCTAAGATTTCAAAGTCATGACTTTCCCCGCACACTTAAATCCCAAAACAAACATACCCTTAGGATTTTAACTTGAAACATCACAATTATTTTAGTTAACGTACCAACTCCGTTAGTATACGCAATGTTTCCTATCCAAGTCATCATCCAACTCATTTGCACTTCAAACCGAACTTAGTATAATTTTATTTCTGTTCACTAGATAGTCATTAGTAGAATATAGTTTAATATTAGTTTTAAAACCAATTCGCATTCATATTAGCTACGATGCGTAGATTTCCAGGGATTTACTCACATACAAATCCTCTCACGGATTCGATACTACTATACTTGTCTATATTACAGTGATCCCATACTCTTGTGGGATAACTATTAGTAAACGCTAGTATTTTACGATTAAGTCAAGTAGCAACTAATATAAAAACAACGATCTTGATTGAAGTAAAAAAAACAAAAGATTATGAAAATTTAATCATGCAATAGAATATTAAATTTTACTTAACATCTATAATTAAAAGAACCTTGACTCCTAACTAATCCTCAAAATTGACTCTCACGGCCGTGTCGTAATGATCGCCAAACAGAGCTTTCCCACGTCTCGATAACCCCAAATCTTGACCCAATTCCCTTGTTCGGCTTTATTTGCTTCCACAAATTTACACCACCCACGATTGATGACCAAGATGTCGAAACTTGGCCATATTTTCATCGCCAATGTATAGGAGAAATTGCAGAAATGGTCCCATAAGAATTGGTTCTCATGAATTTTGTCATTTTTTAAGCGCAAATAGTTTCATACGATTTTTCCATAAAAAAATAACAGATTAACGAGCATGAAGCCCACACGCCCGTTAATTTTCTGCCAAAAACTCGCGCGTATAATTCCCAACTTAAAAATAATTAATTTCCAACATCTTAAAACTCTACAAACTAAAGTTGCAGAATCGTCTCCATACTTGCATTTTACCTTGAAATGATTGTTAATAGCAAAAGCTGGCCCATTTTCCTCCAAAAATCAAGTTGAAAAGGTTTTTCCATCCAATATTCCATAGAAAACTGTAAAATATTTAACGGATGAGGCATTTTCTGCTAAAAATGGGACCAAAAAAGAACATGAGACCAAATCTGTCAAGTACAAATTCTCATGAGACCATCCTTGCAATTTACCCCCAATGTATATGTGTTCCCTTTTGTTTCAACACTTGCAATCCCCTCCAATCCTTTCGTGTCAGCATCGTTCAAAACTCTAGTCTTCTTCATTCAGAAACTTCTCCATTCCCTCTCTTCCAACCACGAATAACCTGTTTTGCATTTTTCTGATGTCAAATTTTTCAAGCTTCTTTTGGTAGAGAGAAACACCAATCGTTGGTGGGCCCTACAAAAATAAAACATAAATGATGGTATTCAACAACAGCGAGACGCTATATGAATGAACACACAAAGAAATTATATATGACAAATTTAACCACAATCCTCACCTAGCAGTGTCTAGCAAAGCTGTTCCAGTAACTTTTATAGGATCTATAATTCCAGCCTTTACCATATCAACATATTCACCTATTTTGAAAAAAGAAGTTAAAAATGAAATTAAAATGAGTGGGAAAGTAGGGCTATTGTAAATCGCCATTACAGGTAAAACTTAACATCTCAACCACCAGTAGAGGATTGAACAAAAAATCAATTTTATCACATTATAGGAAGAGAATAAGCTAAACAAAGTTGAATGGAAAAAAAATAATATTTTGTAATTTAAGTTTACCAGAATCCCATCCATTAGGATGCAACTTTTTCTATTATACCGCCCAAACCAAGTATGCCTGACATAAAAAAACTGAAAAATATTATCATTAGGGTTGTATGACCAAACTATTGTTCCCCTGGATAATTCATGAAATTATCCAAATAATGCATGCAACAACAATAATTAATCAAATGATAACAAAAAAAAAAAAAAAATTGTGCTATAATTCAAATTATGTGACAAATTACATATATAAATCTATTGCCCAATATTTATACAAAGTTCAATAATGGAGAGAAACTTTCATTTGTAAACGAGATCCATATGTAGTCCTTGTAAAACATATTGCAAACAAATGGATACAAACTCTTCAATGAAACTTGTTCACCATATAAAATTGTATCAATATTAGTACCTTAACATTCATTGATGGAATATCATTACTTTTATAAAATAATAAAATAATATTTAACACACACAAGCACATTGAACTATGTGTATAAATGATATGATATATAATAGTTTATATAATTGTAATTATATTATTGAATGAATGTAATGGTATTATCAGATTAATAAAATAGTATCAGTTTTATACGATGAACAAAATTTACTAGAGGTTGACTAAAAAAGAAAATTTACCGTCAAATAAACGAGCTTTACTTCTACACAATTACAAGATCCAGAATATCATGTTTATTGGAACCATGAGAACTCCCTTGGCCTGGTGAACGTAACATTCTTGAAGTGAGAAATATTTTAAAAACTATTGGGGGTGGATATTGGTATTTAAAAGTGCCAATTCAAGTGTTGAAATTAAGCCATAATTCTTCCAAGATGCAATAAGATGATAATGATCTACAATAATATTTGCATGATCAACCTAATCAAGATTTCTCTCATTTATAATACTAGTGTCTTACCTATCCGTACTTCGCAAGGAAGTCAATATATATTTTTTTAATTTATTATAATATTAATCAATGATATTATCTTTTAATGATAAAAAACTTATAATTTTTTATCCAAAAATAAAGTAATAACAAATTTTATAGCATTAATCTTCATATTAAAACAAAAAATCTATATATATATATATATTTGAATAAAAATGATTGTAATATCAAAATAAAGTATTTTTTTTTCATTTTTTATATAATCAACAAATGCCTTGACATTCTGCATTTTTTAATTATAAATACTTATTGTTTTTAACAGAAATGTAAAATTAAAAGAATACAAAATAAAATAATTAAAAATTTATTAGTGACATACAAATGATATGTGATCAATTATTTAACCAATATCTCATGAATTATATTACTAAATGCATGTGGAAAGTTGTTTGCATTTAGGAAGAGTAGTTTAGTGTGGACCCAAGCAGAAACAAATCTACATGAGGGATGCACTGGGCTCTAAGCCCAGCGCAACTCCCTACTAACCTATTATATATATAGGTATTATATGTCCATATATATATTTGTCAAATTATCTTAATATAAATTTAATAAAAATAATGCTTATTTTATAATTAAATTAAAAATATGTATTGAATTGATAAAATAAAATTATATAAACTCAAATGAAAATTCAAATGACAAAGCAATAAAAGAGTCACTCACTCAATTACACCAACTCCTCTAATAAAAAAAAATGTCTAAACAAGGTGCTTCTCAATTCTACTGTATATGTGTAAGACTCCAAGAAGCATTTGATCAACCAAACGACACAAAATTAAAACACTAGTGTGATCCAACAACAATAAATTAAGGGATTAATTGCATATACTTTTACAAATTGATACAAAATAATTGAATAGATGCACAAAAAAAAGTTGAATATATAAGTATATATTTTTTGAACATTGTACTATCTTGTAAATAGTGGTTTGAGATTGCAGCATTTTGTGAACGCCCCTAAATTAAGAGAGCTTTCTTGTACAAAATTTCGTCTTAAAAAGCGAGTTAAATATCACTCCCCACGTCTCATACTTGTTGGCTATATTATCCAAAATGTATGTTCCATACTTGCTTGCTTGTAAATAAACAATAATAATTTTTAATATTTATATTCTTCATACACTTTTAACAAAAAGCTTCTACTTTATCACTTTAAATACTAGTAAACAATATTTTTCTTAAAGTTTATACAAAAAATAAAGTAGCAAACAAGTATGGGACGAAGGGTATTCCTCGTCTAGCCCACCAAGTGGAACATATATGCTCTCAACACAATATAAACAATCAACATATTCCTTCACTTGAAATGAATGGAAATCATTACATTCTCAAGACTCATAATCTTCAACCTAACATAGTGAATGGATTCCACCCTCATCACCATCATCGGCATAGTGAATGAAAGCCATTGAACTTTCAAGGCCAAAATTCGAAATTTTCACCAGAATGGATCAAAATTGATAACAGAAAATTTTACAAGACTATCTATATATGGACAAGGACAAATTTCAAAACCATTATAATTTTTTGAGTAGGTCTTGTATGAGACCGTCTCATGGCATGAGACAATGAGAATTGATGTAACTAGGGCATTGACTCATTAACACTTTGGTAGGGGTAGGTGTTAATTTGTGTTGTCTCATACCATGAGACCGTCTCATACAAGTTTTTGCCTAATTTTTTTTATACTCTAAATTTTATCATAGATAAAATTGCATGACATTAAAATACATGAGGTATTAATTCATATTAAATAGCAAGGATGCGAATAAATAGAAAAGATAAGAATGTGGCTGGGCACGCTCGATACGGCGGAGGAGGCTGCACAGGCTTACGACGAGGCAGCGTGCCTCCTCCGGGGGTCGAACACGCGCACCAACTTCTTGAACAACGTCCCCTGCAACCCGGCCCTCTCGTTGAAGATCCGGAACCTTCTAAACCAAAAAAGAAGCCAGAATAAGGCGAACCCTCCAACCCTTTCTTCATCAAGAAGATGCATGAATCAAGAAACTAATTGCACAGCCATTTGTGGTGCGGGTGCCGCCCAAAACAGTGGTGATGGCAGCAACCTGATGAAGGGGTCCTCTGCTTTTACGTCGAATCTTGTTAATTGCGACGATTCATACAAGCCAGATTTGAGCTATTTCATGGGAGGTTACCAAATGTTAACCCCCCATTTCAACAATTGTGAGCAAGTCATGGATTTAGGCAAGATTGTTCTTCAACAAGACGATCTTTATGTCCCGAAACGACTTAGTGAAGCTTCGAATGAGGCCCCGTTTTCGGAGGTTGAACGCATGAGAGTCGAGAGACAGATATCGGCATCACTCTATGCAATGAGTGGTGTGAATGAATTGTGGAATAATGTGAATGAGTCTAATGATGCTTTGTGGGATATTCAAACTCTATGCCAAATGTTCTGCCCTAGTTAAATTCTTGAAGTAATTGATCATCGATCCTTTTATTTAATTGTACTAAGATGTTTAGATTTCATCAATTTGTACTCAATCAATCTCCTTGTTGAGCATTGTTTTATTTCACCAGTTTAGAGCATATAGAAACAAAATTTTCTTCAAACAAAGTAATTAAAGAAAATCCAACAAGAAGATAATATGCGAGAATGTACGTAATAGCAATACCAATTGAGACCATAATTCGCAACAGGATATTTGTCAAAGTACTCAAATAAAACAAAAGAAGAATAGCATGAACCTTGAACAACATATATAACATTAATGAAGAAGAAGAAGAAAGTAATATAAAAAGAAGAGAACAAAGATCTTGAATATTAAATCAGTATATATATATTACAAAAGAATTAATTAATATGCGTATGTATGTATGGATTGAAAGTAGTAATTCAAATATTATTCTAGTTAAAGTTGGTGCTTGTTGAAATGGAATGCGAAGCATAGTTTATCCTGCATCTCCCGATGACCCCAAATTTGTACATAATCTCCTTCTTGTGCATCGTTATCTTGGACTAGTTTAGACCAACCTGCAGAATTGATAACCATTTTGTTCAAGCTTTTCCATATTTTGAGATCCAACTCGTACAACCTCCCACGTGCATCGATACCGGTAACATTCTCCAGCCCTTTTCCGGTCAAAATTTGATTTTCACCTTCATTTAAAAAGGCCACGAATCTCTCTCTTTCATTCACGAACAATCTATTCAGATGTGTCTTCACGTCAGAAGCTTTGAGCTTCTTTTGGTACAAGAAAACAAGCGGTTGGATGTTTCGAAGCAGTTGCGGAGGAGGAATGGGGGGCTCCGGGTCAGCAACTAATCCCCTTTTGACGGACCTCCTTGTCCTTCTTCGATTGGCCAACGAGCTCCATCTCTTCTTAGGAGGCAAAAGTTGGAGGGGAATTGGATTATCAGAAACAACACTCGACTCATCATTAACGTCTACTCCGAATAACCTAAGCTTAGCCATCAATTGTATTCAACAAACCGATCGAGAGAGAATATTATATTTATATGAAAAGAGAACTCAAATTCATGTGAACAAGAGAAAAGAGAGAGTGTGTGTTATATATGCATGAAAGTGAATTAGTTGGCGATGGGGTTATACATATATATACAACCTCTAAGATATGTTCGATCCCAGATAAATAGATTAGATTAGATTAGATAGATATAATTAAATCCTTGCATGGCAAGTAATTTGCATGCATAAACCACGGGATTTGGATTTTCATCAATATCACCATATATATATATATATATATATTATATTGATCATTTGATACTAGATTTTCTCAGGTAGTCACGTTTAATAATACAAACTAAATCACCATATTCATATATATGTTCCGATTGATATATTGATAGATAGATAGGGATCGAGATTTAAAGAATTTTCATCATTTTATTTCCTAAAACACCGTACATAATTGATATTAGATTTTCTAAAACATGAGATTTGATTTTCATCAAATCACCGTACGAAAGTATTTTCCTGCATTTTATTTCCTAAAACATGAGATTAGATTTTCATCAAATCACAGTACATTTTTATTATTAGATTTTCTTAAGCGTCTCATTTTATACAAAGATTAGGTTTTTTACATGCATGAAAATAATTTATGATAAGTTTATAAAGTATTAAATATTTGATTAACAGTACACTACAAAAAAAGGCAGAAATGTCGAGGGGAGTTAAAGAGGGCAATGTTTGCCCTCGTCCCTAAAGAGGGCCGAGGCGAGGGCCAATTATAATGAGTAGAGATCATTAGGATGCGCTTCATCAGCAATTCTTCAATTATAATGAGAATGCAATTAAAAATGACAAAGATTAATAGAGTGAAGATGGTTCATACATGAACCATTGAAGAGTATTAGTTGTTTTTCTAAAATAATATTAATATTTTTTACTGAAGTGTATTAGTTGTTTGAATTTTATAAAAGAAATTAAAAAAAATGTTTTGAAAATTTGAAATTAAATTTACAATTAAAAATATTAGAAAAGTTATTTAATAATATTTATATGAAAAAAAACCCACAAATCACAAGGAAGATGTTGTCGGTACATGACTTTTATGTGATTTAAAATGATGTAGTTTTCATTATTACATCAAAATGATATTAAAATGACAATCAAATAATTTGTGTGATGCAATAGGAATTGTAATTCTTTTGGGGTGAAAAGTGGAGATTAGATAAGTTACGGGTAAATTGCAAGGATGGTTCCATGAGAATTTGTACTTGACAGATTTGGTCCCATGTTCTTTTTTGGTCCCATTTTTAGCAGAAAAGGTCCCATCCGTTAAATATTTTACAGTTTTCTATGAAATATTGGATGGAAAAACCTTTTCAACTTGATTTTTGGAGGGAAATGAGTAAACTTTTGCTATTAACAATCATTTCAATGTAAAATGCAAGTATGGAGGCGATTCCGCAACTTAGTTCGTAGTGTTTTAAGAAGTTGGAAATTAATTATTTTTAAGTTGGGAATTATACGCGCTAGTTTTTGGATGAAAACTAACGGACGTGTGGGCCTCATGCTCGTTAATCTGTTATTTTTTGACGGAAAAATCGTACGGGACTATTTGCGCTAAAAAAAGGACCAAATTCATGAGGACCAATTCTTATAGGACCATTTCTGCAATTTCCCCGATAAGTTACGGGACCAAAAGTTTTTTTTTCTTTAAAATTTTCTAAAGTCCTTTTTTTTTTTTGCAACAATTTGATAGTTCAGTATCTGCCCTATAAAAGTCGAAAGTTCAGTCTTCAAAGTGCAATGGTGGCAAAGATAAGTCCTATTTTTGCAATTTGTCCTAATCTTTATTTATAAATTATATGAAATTTATGAGATGGTATAAATGTGTATTTCACAATTATTAACTTAATTATATAATTTCAATTATACACTTAATTAAACTCATCACAAATAGTAAACTTTATAGAGTTATTGTGTGTAACAATATCAGTGATTTCATTAAAATATTTTAGCTTAATAGTATTAGTTATTTCATTAAACAATACTAATTGTTTTAATATAAAATTTTAATTATAAAATAGATGCAAGATAAAACTTGCACATTATCAATCCTTAATTGATAGTCCGAGATTCAAGGATGAGGAAAATCCTGTAAAAGTTTTTTCCGCATGGAGTTGGGGACTTGGTGGTTATATGCAGTTATCCGTGAAATTTTATGGTGAAGTCTTTTGACATTTGGGCCGTTGTACAACACATTGGAATGGGTTATACTTATATTAGTTTGTACCCAAAAAATTAGGTTGGGCCTTGACCTTGAGGCTTTTCAGGATTAATTCATTTTTTAAAGTAGGTTTTCGGTGAACTCTAGTTCACATGACATCAACTATTACTATTAAAAAAAAAAAAATCAAATAGTAATAGTGTGTACGTATAATTGTGATAGTAACTATGAATAATAGTGATAATTGGTGTATATAACAGTGATAGTATAGTATGTATACAATATACATAACTTTGAGATTTGTCATTGGCTTATTTCCAAAGCTATTCATTGCGTTTGCCCTCTAACTATGATTCAACTACGAAATCAATTTAAGAGGTAGGGTTCATTCATAGTGAATTTGAAAAAGAGCGCCATGATCCTCCATTCAATTGATCGAAGCACGAAAATCCAGTGTTCATGGTTTTGTTCTTCGCATTCTAATTTAGGTTGTCTTCTCAATCGAAAATGTTGTGTAAAACTTTTTCGAAAGAATTCAATTTCATCTAAAAGTTCGAACTTATTAAGAGGTCAGAAGTAATTTCATATTAAAACATGTGTTACATCATATATATATATATGTAACCACCCCAAATTCCTTATCTAAACAATTTCATTGGTTTTGTTCATGTGGAATACATGTCCAAGGAAGGAGAATTGACTAGAATAATTTATTAATGAGAGTAAATTTCTTGTGAACTCGAGTTCACTTGAACTCTTTTTTTTAAGTATTATTGTTAAATATACACACTATTACTGTTATTCACATCCATTATCATTGTTTAAAAAATCAAGCATTTTCAAAATAGTATTAATGTGTATGCATAACAATCCCTACCAAAAAAAAAAAAAAAAAAAAGCTTCGTCGACTAGGGCAAGGCGAGGGATTTTGCCTTTTCATTAAAACACAAGGGCTCAAAAATCCCTTGCAAAAGGCGAGAACTGTCGAGATAATATTCAAAGTGAAGTGGGATTGCTTTTGCCCTCGCCACAAGCTCTGCGTGTCCTTTTTCTGACATGAAATAACATAGTTTCCTTTAAGAACTTGGTGAGAGATTTCTCCCCTTATCTTGCACTCGCCAAACGTCGAACTAATAGCAACAGCTTTATGAAGGTCTCAAATCGTTTATAGGATCATTTGCAAGTAGTAACCAGAATTGGATTGAGTCAGGGAAAAATTACGTTACATTGTTCAAAAAGTAGTTGTCATAACATGTCGTTTAGAAAAGTTGATGCGGTAAAATTCCATCTATTTAAACATTTTACAATTGAACATTACATGGAGAAGGAAATTTTGATATTTTTGTTATCAACCTCAGTATGACTAGTCAGGGTCAGACTCATACAAGGTTGGTACAAAATTCAATCTGTATCATAATATGATCATAGATGTAGCTGATCCAAGCTTTAGTTTTAAAAAATGTGTAGTACCCCCTAATGAGCAGGCTACTAATTTTTATAATGTTCTTCATGCAATAGAACATGATTTTGTATCCTGGTTGTGAATCACATTCACACACTAGTACAAAAAAGGACTTAGATAGCGGTTACTTTTTAGCTTAGAAAGCGGTTCTAACCGCTTTCTAAGAATCAGCTATCTAAGCTAAGAAAGCGGTTCGGAAACCGCTGTGCAAATTAACCTCTTAGATAGCGGTTATAAACCGCTGTGTTCTAGGAAAGCGGTTTCGAACCGCTATCCAAGATCCTTACTTAGAAAGCGGTTTTGAACCGCTATCCAAGTGCCTAACTTAGAAAGCGGTTTTGAACCGCTATCCAAGTGCCTAACTTAGAAAGCGGTTCTTAACCGCTATCTAAGTGACAAAACGTTTTTTTTTTTTTAAATTTAATTCACTAGGAAAGCGGTTCTTAACCGCTTTCTTCGATTTATATTTTTTTTTATATTTTCTATTTTATTTTAATAAACCTGTTTATATACAAATAAATATATTTATCCATACCATTAAATATTAATCCATAACATCAAATAAATATAATTAATTATACCAAAAAATTCATAATAATATCATATCATCACAAATTAATATATAAGTTACATGCCATAAGTTATATAGTAATAATGTCTTGTAAAAAGAAAATTACATTAAGAACCTATTGTATAAATACCCCATCCAATCCATTTTCCATTTGTCAATTCTAGCTTTGTTGTAAAAAGGGATCCGAGGATTATGCACAAACTGCAAATTACATTTAAAATTTAATTAATTAATACGAATATGTTATAACAATCAATAATAATTTAAATAAATCGATAAATCAACTTACTTCATCAGGTATATTCGTTTGAGAAGTCAAGATTATATCTTCAATGTAGCAACACACAAAATATCCACAATGATCACCATCTTGCTGCCTCGGAACCTATATATTGATTAGCAATTATAATCACGTACTATATATATACCTATGATTATTTTTAATTGAATTGAAAAATTTATAAAGTAAGTTTACCGAAATATTTTTCCACAACACTTTACTAATGGTTTTTGAGCTTTGACCCGGAAGACTACTCCAAAACATTCTCATTACACTATAAAAAATATTTAGAAAATAAAGCTCAGATTAGATCATATGCATACTTTTTAAAAGTAAAATAAATAATAATATGAGAATATTAAAAACTAACTTACCCGTCCATAAATGTAATGAGATTAGGACGATTTGTATACACTCCACCTTGAGCTGGATCCATAAAATACACATTAAGTTGATTCATGTCTATGACCACCAGCACCCAATGTTTACTACAATATTATATTAAGAATATTAAAAGATAATCATTTGTTTATATATAAAAAAAATATTTTATGAAATATTAATTGTACTCACCCCACATTTGTCGGCCAGAAAATGAGATGATTTTTCCCAGTATATTTCAACATATGGTTAACAATATCCCTCATTAATGGTGTCCTCTTACCAAACATGCAACACACTTGTGGAGAGACGAATGAATACTTTGCACTTGCCCCGATATCTAGGGTGAAATATACCTCACCCAAATACCTTAAACAAACATACGCTAATTAATATTTAATAAGAAAATTAAACTATATATGAAGTAAATATTGAGAATTAGTTAACACATACCTGAGGTAAAGACTAATGGTAGTTGCACTCAACCACTTGTCGTGCATTACTTCATCCACATATTCCGGTAGGATGGTCTCTTCATAACCAACCTGGTGAAAGTAAGAAGTAATGGGAACCACAACTGGATCGTAGGTGGGGGACGAAACCATCAAGTGCGCCGTTGACATTGTAGTGACATCGTGGGGTAAGTCACCGTGCACTGGATAACCTAATCGTCGTCTGCGAACACCAATAGTGGGTTCCCTCGGTCTCTCCCTCTCAATACCACTTGATCTTTGTGGAGCCTTTTGTGGAGTCGGCAGTATCTACAATCAATTTTTAATATAATTTAGAATAAATAAGATACTAAACTTTAATATCATGAATTTTACCTTCTTGGTGAGAGAGACCAAGTTCCTCGGCCATTCGAGAAAATGTCCGACCGCTGTTCCGACTGTGGTGGCATCATCTTCTGGTCTTGGCACTGGTGAATTCTCTTCTCCGATTTCAGGTACAATAAGTGTGACTCTCACACAACCAGAAGCCTGGGGACGACCGTGAATGATTCCACTAGAGCTATCGTGCAACATTCCAGTTGCCACCAATCGAAGAGGATGCTCCACATAAAGGAAACATTCCACTGGCTGTTCGAAGAAGATATTAAGTTTAGAAAATTATACTAGTCTTTAATTAAAATAAATACGAGATACATCTGATACCTGAGAGACATTTTGAAGTGGATCGTCGAATTCGTTTCTAGCATCAGCGGAAAACATAGTCGGGGCACTATATTCACAACTAGCAGCACTCGACGACATCCCTTGTCTCAATTGTCTTTGATTCATGATCTCCATCTGTTTAGTCAAGTCGGTAACCTGCACAGAAAGCTTTTCCACCATAGACATAGCCGCAATATAACCGGCTGTCATCTCTAATGTTTTCTTCGTGACGCCATATCCAAAAGCTCGTAAGCGTCCGGGATGCTCTTGAACATCTATTGCCCGTGCAAACAGATCATCAGTCCCCACAGTGCGGATGTCGTCGGGCGTCATGCTCTGAGATATGCGCTCCTGAATAACAAAAAATATTATTAAATCATTTCAAATGAAGTAATTGTTTTTAATGTAAAGGATAAAATAATGGATGAATTACCGCTTCTTCAGAGATACGCTGAGATCTGTTATCGGGAAAATTTCCATCTCGAGTCTTTCTTGTAGTTTGAAATAACTCGTAACGGGTAACAACAGGCGCACTCTCTCCAGCTTTCCTTTTTTCTTCTTTCTACGATAATGATAAACATATCCCCAAATTATTAAAAGTGAATATATATTAAGAGTGTAATATATTATAAGTTAGTATTTTTATCTCACCAAATCTTCCCTAATACGTGCATAACCTTTGGAAGATCCACGATATCGCGCTTCCATATTCTTAGCTTGTACGCTATTTCTATTGCTTTTTTCCTACAGTGTAATATAAATACAATAAACACTTAAAAAATTGTGCATTAATAGGAATAGATGAAATGACATTGATCAAGATTACCTTGAAATCATCAAGCATAGATCTACGCACGAATTCCTGCCAATATGGGGCCACCATAGGGGATTCCTCATAGTCCTTAGGCGGTTTAGGTGAGTACTGACCAGTCTTCGGGTCTCGTGAACTTCTCCTCAGAAAAGACCGAAATTTTTTTGCCGCATTCCCAGCTTGCATAAGTATTTGATGCTTCCTTGTGTGATCAAGGCCGGAGAATGTTTGCTGCATACAAATTTAGTAATTTCACAAGCTTATACATAAAAATAAGTCATGCAACAATGAAAATATGCATATAATTAATTTACATACCACGAGCTCATCCCATAACGCTTCCTTGTAAGGACTCATTTCAGGCTTACGCCAGTCACTGCATGGTGGTACGATAGGGACCACTCTCCTGACTGCAGACCCAATGTAGTGCGCCAACTTCGCACTCTCAGGTCCAATCGGCTGCCCATACTCATTGAATGATAACTGCAATTCAATGATAACGTTAGCTCAACAAACAATTAATTAATATAATAAAAATTAAACTGTTCAGATGTAATAAAATTAATTACCTTCAGTAATTTTCCTTTGCTACGGTCTTTTTTCAATGAAGTCATCGTGACTATACCCCTCTTGCGCTTCTCTCCAGAGCTACTAGAGGTGTGAGCATCAGTGTTATCATGACCCAAGTCATCATGATCTCCCTCATCTCTATCATCTCCATCATCCCCATCATCTCTATCATAGGGAAAATAACCCCCATAATCTCCATCACCCCCATAATCTCCATCATCTCCATCATAGGGGGGTTGATCCATGATCCTGTGAAACAGAATAAAAAAATATTAAAAAAATAAACAGAAACAACATTTAATAAAGTATGTGGAAACAACATTTAATAAAGTCGTACATTTATTTTTAGCACTGGTTTTTCTTTTTCGTTTTTTGGTTGACTTTTCTTGTTCATGACCATGAATGTTAACGAGATCCGGATTGTTATATTCATCCTCGTTTCTAAGATTTCTCTGGTATGTACGTGGATTTGCAAGATCATCAAAAGAGGGTACAGAATGTGTGAAGTTCTGAAAAGGATCATCAATCATGTCAACATCTTCATCGACTTGGTCGTTGATCTGGTAACTATGATTAAATTTGTTTGACAGAAGCACAATTTGTTTGACAGAAGCACAAGTGCGCTTCATGCACAAGTCCTGTGAAAGATTATAAACCATCAGAATCACTGGCCAAGTACTATGGTTGGTACTTTGCATACCAAACGGATTCATTCCGTCAGTTGAGAGTACAAGACGCAAATGTCGTGGTTCGTTCCCAAATTCTGGATGTCTGGCATCGAATGTCTTCCACTGGGGTGAATCAGCAGGGTGTCTTAGCATTCCATCCTTGATCCTATCATCATGATGCCAAGTCAAATTTCTGGCATCCACATCGCTACTATACATTCTTCTGAATCTTGGTATTATCGGGAAGTACCACATCACCTTCGCTGGAGATTTATTTTTCAGATATCTCTTCTTTCCACACTTGGGACATTCATCGAGGTCTTCATACTCCTTCCGAAACAAGATACAATCACCCGGGCAAGCATGGATTTTCTGATGTGTTAACCCAATGGACTTAAGCATTTGCTTAGCCTCATATGCTTTCGTAGGCAGTACATTTCCATCGGGCAATAGACCACTAACTGCTTCCAGCATGCTTGAGAAGCACGCATCGGTCAACTGGTGTGCTGCTTTTAGGTTGAACAATATCAACACAGCTGACACTTTTGTTGCCTTCTTACACCCGAGCCAAAGGGGTAATCCAGCGTCATCCCTTAATTTCTCTGACATATAAGGGTGATCTCGCAGATTTGTGTCATCCCCACTTGATGTATCAATATTCGGTACATCTCCAATACTATCCTCAACCACTGTATCTTCAAACCTAAAGTCAGTTCTTATGTTGGTTGAGCTACATTCATCTCTTCTCTCACCATGAAATGTCCAAATGGTATATGTTTTATCAATACCATGACACATCAAGTGGTCTAACAAACTTTCTCGACCACTAACAGTTTTTCCATTCATACATTTCCAACACGGACATAATATGTATCGATGGTCGGTGCAATGTCTAATTGCATGATTACAAAACTCTTCCACCCCATTCCTATACTCCTCTGATAATCTATCTGCTCGAACCCACTTCCGATCCATATAAAACTAGAGATGCCTATATACATTAATCGAAAAGCACACGAGTTGAGTCTATATATAATTAGCAATCCAACTCTATTTACAACTACTACTATTTTGTAAAATTTTATAACCTCTAGCTAGGCATGCTATAGATCAAAGCCTAACTAAGTCCCAAGACATTCTAAAATTCTAACATGCATTCTAACAATTTCATCTAAAATTAGTCATAAATCCTTCAATTAAGAATTATAACCCTAACAAGGACATGATAACAATCTTATTATGAGTTGAATGCTAATAATAAGTTAGCTTTAATGTAATTATCACAAGAAAATTTAAATCAACTTGTGGTTATATAGTATCTCTTTTCTACCGTTTAGTCATGCATAATTAGAGTGAATCAAATTACGCAATCACACAATTTCAATAAATTTGGGGCCAAAAACCATTTCCATTAATTTCACCACCTCATCAATTAATGGAAGGCAAATTATATCACTAATAATTATTATTCATTTCCATTATCATCCTCATTCACAATCATACAACATGAGATGCATATATAAATAAATTACCGAAATCACGACTTAGAATCAATCGAACAATTTCTATATATACCTAATTATATTATATATTCATCAAATAAATTAGTATTTAAATAAACAAACACTAATTAACTAATTAACTAGTATATAAATAAATTAGTATATAAATAAATTAACTAGTATATATTCATCAAATAAATTAGTATATAAATTAACAATTTCTATATATACCTAATTATATTATATATTCATCAAATAAATTAGTATTTAAATAAACAAACACTAATTAACTAATTAACTAGTATATAAATAAATTAGTATATAAATAAATTAACTAGTATATATTCATCAAATTAATTAGTATATAAATTAACAATTTCTATATATACCTAATTATATTATATATTCATCAAATAAATTTCACAATTTAAATAAACAAACATTAATTAACTAATTAACTAGTATATAAATAAATTAGTATATACCTCAAATTAACTAGTATATATCCATCAAATTAATTAGTATATAAATTAACAATTTCTATATATACCTAATTATATATATTCATCAAATAAATTAGTATATAAATACACAAACACTAATTAGTATATATATTCATGAAATTAACAGTACTAATTAACTAGTATATATATAAATTAAAAAATTAGGCATATAATTAACACTAATTACCTGTCGACGGCGGAGAGGCGGAGGGATACGGCGGCGGCGGCGGAGAGGCGGCAGCTGGTGCGCGCGGCGCAAGGGGGTCTCGTCGGGAGAGGCGCGGCCTGGGACGGCGTCGCGAGCGCGGCGGGTAGGGTGCGCCGCAAGGGAGGGTGGCGCCGCGGGCTACGAGGGCGGCGCAAGGGGGCTGGAGGGAGCGGTGGCGCGCGGCGGTTGGGCGGAGGAGGAGGGAAATTAATTTTTGGAGATATACGCGTACTGGAATTAGGGATTTGGAAGGAATTAAAATATTGGGTCAAACACTTGCATAGCGGTTCTGAACCGCTATGCAAGACTGCAACTTAGAGAGCGGTTCTTAACCGCTATCCTAGTTTCACTTGGATAGCGGTTTTGAACCGCTATAAAAGACAATATTGGATAGCGGTTTTGAACCGCTATCTTGCAATTGAGTTCTTACATAGCGGTTTTCAACCGCTTTCTAAGGTTTTACCTAAGATCAGCGGTTTTAAACCGCTGTCTTACAATTTTTTTTTTTTATAAATTACTTTACAAAACCGCTCTCCAAGTGGGTTCTTGGAGAGCGGTTTTTATAATAGCTATCTAAGATTAGCTATCTAAGTTCGAATTTGTAGTAGTGACAATAAAAAATATATTTTTTTTGGTCTTGTAATTTGTCTAGTGTCGAACTTTGGTCCCAAAAATTTGTACTTTTCAATTTAATTAAGTCGCATAACTTATTGAATCTTTCAATTTTGGTCCAATTTTTCGCTTGAACGTCGATTTTTTTTTTCATTTTGGCACGTACAAAATGGCATCATTTTTTACTTTTTGGTGAAAAGGGGACCAAAATTGGACGATCAATAAGTTATGGGACCAAAATTAAAAAAGTTAATTTTTTGGGACAAAAATTGGGCACAAGACAAGTTGCAAGACCAAAATACTACTTTTCTCGCACTTCTCTAAATATGAAGTCACAGTAATAATAGAGCAATGCACCTGTTTAATATTGCCCTCTAGGATTATAGTTGACGTAGTAGAAACACGATACAATAACATAAAGTCCCTGGATTATGAGAATATTCGGAGTATAAAACATGATTAAAGTGTTAATTCCTTCAATACAAACACGAATACTTGAAAAATATCGATAAAACACGAAAAAGTAATAACCCAATATTTTTTTATTCCAATAATTACGGTTGAAGATGAATTACAAACCTTCAATAAATACTAATAATAAAATTTTAATTACTAACTAGGAATGTAAATCGCGACAGAGTAGATTAAATAATTTAAACATAATTTTCCTATAAATTTTAGTTCTCCAAGTCTTTGTAAAATCATCTCAGATCGCTATCGTGATCTCGTCTCCACCAATAGTGCATAGATGATTATTTATGATTTTCATTATATTAACTAGTAATGTAATTTTATTACATTGAATATTTCTAAGCACGATTTGAAAGTATAAAATTGGAACAACTCTCACCTCATCATCGACATTTTAGAGAATGTGATTTTATCTAAGGATTAAATTGCTCCATTAAGCATTTCCTCCAACCCATATTATTCTTCAATTCAATTTTTTAAAGTTTCTTTATCGATATTCCGGACATCTTAATAATTTCAACATTCTTTCACAATCTGCGTATATAATTAATTATGTAGTGTTTAATATATATATAAGGAGAAAAATAAAAACAACTAATGAAACGATCAATATACGAGAAAAATAGCGCCTTTTAGTCTCTTAACTTAGCAGTATCCAATTTTGGTCCTAAAACTATTAACTTCACAATTTTGGTCCCACAATTTATTGAATCGTCCAATTTTGAACCCGTTAAATTTTGTTACATAATATATAAAGTGAATGAAATTAAAAAATAAATACTACATAATTATATACAATTCATAACTTAACTTTTTTGTTTTTTCTATAAAAATTGAGGTATATAAATATTTGTGTTAAAACATAACACTAGCCTCTAAAGTGGCCACAGGTCCAGGGGTTGAATCAGGATTGGGGCGAAAAGAGGCCTAATATTAGACAGTTCATGCATGGAGCAATAGTACTTGGTGGCATGGTGATTGGCTTGTCTTGCTCACGCCTTGCCAATGCAGCCTCGAACCCAGCCATCTGCAATATATGATTCAAAAAAAGGTGAGGGATTACCAAGAACTTATGCTCACCCCATTCCATGTTTTAGCGAGTACTTAGCCCTTGCCATTGGAAAGAGCGTATTGCTCACCCTAGTCTCTCATTTAGCGAGTACTTGGACCTCATCCTTGGCAAGTACTACATAGCCTTGCATTTAAATGGCAAGAAAGTTTTTGGTAAGGGATTAATATTCTCGTTAAGCCCTCACCAACGGTGATTGGTGAGAAAATGTCCTCGTCAGCAGCATGTTGAGGAGGGAGGGAGGGGTCAGTGGGCCCTGCTGGATTTTTTTGAAAATGGATGCACCGGAATCTTATTTTTGTTGAGAATAAATATATCTTTATAGGTGTATATTGATTGGGGAATAATAAAAAATAAAGCGAAACTCTATAGAAATTTTTCAAAATATATAATGTTATTCCAAACTTTAATAAATTTATTTTAATATATATAAAACAGGTTGATATGGATTATTCAAATCGTATAAATTGGATGTATGATCCAAGACAGATTAATGGCACGATAGACTATGGATTTTTATGAAGGTCTCAAATTGTTTATAGGATCATTTGCAAGTAGTAACCTGAACTGGATTGAGTCAGGGAAAAATTACGTTTCATTGTTCAAAAGGTAGTTGTCATAACATGTCGTTTAGAAAAGTTGATGAGGTAAAATTCCATCTATTTAAATGGGGGTTTATGAATAATTTTACAATTGAACATTACATGGAGAAGAAAATTTTGATTTTTTTGTTATCAACCTCAGTATGACTAGTCAGGGCCAGACTCATACAAGGTGGTTACAAAATTCAATCTGTATCATAATATGATCATGGATGTAGCTGGTTCAAGCTTCAATTTTAAAAAATGTGTAGTAACCCCTAATGACCAAAATTGAAAAGTTAATTTTTGGGACCAAAATTGTACACAAGACAAGTTGCAGGACCAAAATACTACTTTTCTCGCACTTCTCTAAATATGAAGTCATAGTAATAATAGATCAATGCACCTGCTTAATATTGTCCTCTAGGATTATAGTTGACGTGGTAGAAGCACGATACAATAACATAAAGTCCCTCGATTATGAGAATATTCGGAGTATAAAACATGATTAACGTGTTAATTCCATCGATACAAATACGAATACTTGAAAAATATCGATAAAACACGAAAAAAAATATAACCCAATATTTTTTTATTCCAATAATTACGGTTGAAGATGAATTACAAAGCTTCAATAAATACTAACAATAAAATTTTAATTACTAACTAGGAATGTAAATCGCGATAGAGTAGATTAAATAATAAAAACAAATTTTTCCTATAAATTTTAGTTCTCCAAATCTTTGAAAAATAATCTCAGATTGCTATTGTGATCTCGTCTCCACCAATAGTGCATAGATGATTATTTATGATTTTCATGATATCATGAACAATTTTCATATAAAACTTTTCCATAATGTAAAGGGCACGACTAAATAAACCCTCGAATTTCCTATACAATCCCCTAATATTTTTAGACCAAATTACCCTTGTATTAAATTATTAGACTACCCTGTAATGATTAGATTTTATCTCACTTTGCTTTCTTCTCTCGCCGCTTCTTCGTCAGAAAGGCGTTGCGCCAGCGTTGTTCTTGCAAACAAATGCCTAAGGAAAGAGATTATTATTGACTTCTCATTCAATTAATTCAAAACGAACAAACGAACTGAAAATAGTTCGTAATAAATTTATTATAAAATTGTTTTAAAGTAATATTAAATATGATCAAGAGTATAAAAAATCTCATCAGGAGTATCAGAAGCTGAGGTCAGAAAAATCAACAACTACGATATAAGAGTAACTCTATTGTGTACTTGATGTATGGTGCATCCACTCGACAGTTGAGACTGTTTACACTGAAAAATATGATTTACTTACACTTAAAAGTGTGGTTAGCTTACATTGAAAAATTTACATTGAAATGAATTTTCAGTGTAAATTCTTTAGTGTAATCAGCCTACACTTTTTAGTGTAAATAATCTCAACTGTTGAGTGAAGTGCACTTTGCACCAGTTGCATATGAGAGTGAGTTATGATATAATACCACTGACCTTAATTTTTAATACTTTTGATGAGATTTTTAATACTTTTGATTAGATATTTAATACTTTAAAATAATTTTATGATAAACTTATGATGAACAAATTTCATATAAAACTTTGACATTATATAAATTAAATAATGATATTGATATGGTTTCAAGTACTATTAGATATTTTTATACTGTCAAATTTAATACTACCTCCAATTCGAATTAGTACCGTTTGGCCAATTTAATTTAAACATTTTATAAAACTCTAACTTATTTAATACTACCTCTGCTGATGACCTTTTCTTAATCAATGTGATTAGTGGCTGTTTTCTCTAGTTAAGATCATCAAACAAGATCAAATGATCATGTAATTTAGCTAAATAATGTTCAAGAAATGAATTTGCAAGAACTTGGGCTATTTTTGAATTATGGAACTTTTTTTTTTATTTCATGCAAATGAGGGAGTATTTATAGACATACAGATGGGCCATGTGTCACCATCCTAGCCATTCTACCATTGGATATTTGTCAAGTGTTAGGACACTTGTACTACATCTAAGCTATTACCCATTGGATGGGTGCCAAATGTTAGGGCACTTGGACTACATCTAAGCTATTGACTGTTGGAGTTCCCAATGTTGTACTTGACCATTGGAGTTACTCAGTTGCTTTCCGTGCTGACCAGTTGCTCGCCTGTATGTCTTCGTTGGGTATTTGAACCTTTACTCTCTCAGTTGTTCGCTCCATATTTGTGACATTTGAATAGTTGCTAGTCTGGATGGCTATCATCTTGACCAACTGCCTATTTTAGCCTTTTGACCAGCTGCTCGTCTTAGCCTCTTGCTCAGCTGCTAGCCTCGGCTCCTTGCTCAGCTGCTAGCCTCGGCTCCTCGCTCAACTGCTAGCCTCGGCTCCTCGCCCAGCTGCTAGCCTTGGCTCTCGCTCAGCTGCTAGCCTCAGCTCCTCGCCCAGCTGCTAGCCTTGGCCCTTGCTCAGCTGCTCGCCTTACTCAGTTGTGAGTCACTTGCTCAGTTGTTCGCCATTAAGCTTGATGTCTTGATTATCTTTCATTGACCCTTTGCTCAGCTGGTCGCTCACCAACAATTGCCCCCTAGCTTGATCACATGTTGGGATATAAATTAACCAACTGAGACCAAGCTACGATTGAACATCTTTTTCGTGTTGGGCGATCAGCCGAGCAGGTGAGATTTGATTTTTCTCGGAGGCGGGGGTAGTGGTGAGCAATTGGGCGTGCCTCTTCCGATCGCGGGTGAGCAACTGGGCGCGCCTCTTCGGATCGCGACTCTTGGCTTCCCGAGGCACAGACACCAAAGCATCGCGCCGCCTACGCGCATTTCCCTATTTGCGCATAGGGGCCTATGCTATTTTAAGAAAATTGAATTTTTGACCCCATTCCTTCCCCTATAAATAGTTCATTTCACCTTCTTCCTTCCTTCTTCGAATTTTCTACTGATTTCTGCCATTAAAAAATCCCCAAGCTTTTTCTTCGTGATTTTCACACTTTATTCGAGCTCTTGCCATGTGATTCCTTCTTCCTAAGGTAAAATATCAATCGTTTCTTCTCTTTTTCTTATTTTTTTTCTTCGACTTTTCAAGCTTTCGTTTCCTGTGACTGGTACCACTATTCCGGCCATGAACCGCCGTCACGCCATCGTGCATCTGCTGCGACGCCACCGTCCTTCCACCGCGATGTCACCGTTTACTCGCCGCGTCGCCGTTTGCCACATTTCTCGGTACCTGTAATTATAGTCCCTTTTTTCCCTCACTTAGTGTATTAAAAGGGTCTCCCCTACACCAAGTGTCACTTTGTTGGATCCTAGGCAAAACCCAGAAAAGAGACCCATGGAGGATCCGATTGCAGTTCCTCATCGATCCGCTTGCCAAACCCTAGCGAGCAACCCACGTACGCTATTGGTAGATGAAGACACAGACTCAAACACAAGCTCTGTTGTTCGCTCGGTAGAGGGATGCGCAGTTGATCGCTCGGGCGAACAGAAGGACCATTACCCACCTGCTCGCCCTCGTCAAGAAGAGGATACCTCCTCAGATCTTGGAGAAGACTCTGAAGAGGTGGCCGCTAAAATAGAGGAGGTGTTTGACTCTGTGGGCGAGCAGCTGGTCGTAGGGGGCGAGCAACAGGGCCCTGGGGTCACTTGGGAATTCTTGGAGGAGATCAATTTCCCGACGTCAAAAGTTACGCTGGAATCCAAAGTTCTTGAAGGGGTTGCTCGCGACACGAGTGGATGGACTATGTTGCTCGCCACTCGAAAACCTTCCCCACTCTATCGAGGGTGATTATGAGGGCCCGAGAGAGTGCCTTTGCGGCGAGCAAGATTGCCAGCGTCATCACAGAGGACGATCTGGTGAGCATCCGCAAGGCGTACAAAATTTCCTTTGATATCTTCATGTATGCCCCCAAGGATGGAGAAACGGCTGATCGCCCTCCGCCTGGTTGCACGGTGATCAATCTGGACGTGCTCAACACGGGTTTCCCGCTCCCTGTACACCCACTGATTGGTCATTTCTTGATGGATGTGAATCTAGCGATCACTCAGATAACTCCGAACGGTTGGAGTAATCTACTGGCTTTTATGACCCTCTTTGGTTTGAGGGTTATAAAAATAAGTTTAGCACGGTCGAACTCCATTATGCCTTAACCGTCTCGGCTCAAAATGAAGACGGCGTTGGATGGTACTATGTGAAAGCGAGGAGCGGGGTAAAGTTGATTGAAGGAGTTCCCAACAAAGTCAGGGGCTGACACGGCCAATTCTTCTTCATTGGTGGGGATTGGCGAGCAACTGCGGGATTTGCTGGCGGACAGGCGCACATCCCATCACCTGAAGGCTTTGGGAATATCAAACGTAAGCTTAGTTTTGTCTTACTATAAACTTGGTAGGACTAATTTTAATTTTTCTTTCTTTGTTGTTTTTGTTAGGATAAATATTGTATAGTTTTGATGAGTTAAAAACAAACCAGAAGATGTAATAGGACCATCTGGACCTGTTAGCCAGATGATGAACTAGAATGGGACTTAGTCTAGGGGGAATTGCCAGACCAGAAGACCTCACCAGAAGAGTCACCAGAAGACTAACCAGAGGACTCAGCAGAGGACTTCACCAGATGAGACTGACCAGAGGCAGAGAACTTTCCCCAGACCAGACGAGTCCAGACCAGACGAGTCTGGTGAAACAAAAGATGCTCAAAATCATCTCCTGATTCTGTTGAGCATTCTATTTCTTAACCAGATCAGGACCAGAAGACATCAAGGTTGCCTGGTGTCTGGTATTGCCTTCTCTGGAGAGAATCAGAGTTTGGCATTGGAAGCTATTGACTGTTGGTGATTCAAATCAAGTCAACAAGATCAGGATTGGAAAGTCTTGAAGTCAATCAATCCAAGGATCTCACCAACCCAATCAATTAATTAGGGAATTGATTGATTGAAGCTTCCCTAAATAGAGGATCTGATTGGATTAGCTCTCCAACGGCTACTCCCTAATCACCTCTATAAATACAGAGTGCAATCTCAAGAAAAGGGCTAGAGAGAATCATACGTGCACGAAGTCATACTCCAAGCTCTTGTTTATCAAACTCACAACACTCTTATTTTGTTCATACTTACATATTCACTCTTAAGGAGTAGTTGGACCTCAACCTGTTCATCTTCTAGATAAGGTTGAAGGTTGTGGTCTTTAGATCGAAGTTAGATCTAAAGAGTTTGTAAGAAGGAACTGGTACTTCACAATTCCAGTGAGTAAGTTGGTTGTTGGTTGGATAGTGAGACCCCTTTGATCAAGGGAGAGTAGACGTAGGATATTCAGATCCGAACCACTATATATCCGGTCTTATTTACTGTTTTCTGCATTTACTTTCTTATTTATTTTATTGTGCTCTTGTGAAAAGAAGTTTGCCTAAGACTTTCTCTTTAAAGCTTCCGCAATTTATCAATCTAGTGGGACCAACAAGTGGTATCAGAGCAGTGTGTCCAAAGACCACTGCTTTGTAAAGCTTTTTGGTGGTCACCGGGCAGATCTATTGCTTCTTATTGTGTTTTTGGTTAAATTGTTTTAATTTTTTTTTAAATGTCTGCAAAATCTTCTTACAAGAGCCGTAAGTTACCAGAATTCTCTTTTGAGGATTACAGCCACTGGAGCTTCATGATGAGCAATCATCTTGGAGCTATTCATCACCGCATGCTAGATGTGGTAGAGAGTGGCCCAATCAAATTTTACTGGACTCCTATTGATAGTGGCAGGTCAGAGTCCAGAGAAGAAACAAGTGAAACTGCCCAGAAAGCTGCTGAGGACAGAGTTCCCAGACAGAGAATCCTCAAGAAGAAAGAGGAGCTTGACAATGATGAAAGAAAACTTTATAATTTGGACCAGGTGGCACGAACTGAGATCATCAACACACTCACTAAGGAGGTGATAGAGAAGGTCAGAACCTGTGCTACTGCCAAAGAGATGTGAGATAAACTTGCCTTGCTCTGTGAAGGAACAGAGAAGATCAAGGATAACAAACTTCAAGCTGTTCAACACTCGTTTGACATCTTCAAAATGAAACCAGACGAGACCATTGACCAGCTGGATATGCGTCTCACAAATCTCCTCAACAAGGCTAGTGCCTTAGGTAAGACCTACTCTGAAAAGGAAATAAATAGTAAAATATTGCGCTCACTAACCAGCAGGTGGAGAATCAAAGTGACTGTGATTAAAGATAGCAAGGATCTCAACACTCTGGATCATCATCTTCTGCTATCTGATCTTAAAGCCTATGAATATGATCTACAAGAGGAGGATCAAACAGAAGAGGTTTCCTCTTCTGGTCAGAAAGGAGTTGCCTTTTCCTCTACCATCAAGACAAATGACAAACCAAAGGAGTCTCCTGCAGATGACTTGAGTCTCAAGGAACAGGTAGCACTTCTAACCCGTAAACTTGATAAAATGAGTTCAAAATATGGCAGGTACAAAAAGCACTGGAAGGAATCTACCAGAGACAGGAAGAGTTCCTTCAATGCTGCAGATAAAGAGAGGAAATCTGGAGACTCAAGGGAGACCAGATTCAGAACTCCAGAGAGGAGAAGAGATAGCAGCTCTGGGAGAACAGATTACCAGAGGAAGGATGTCAGTTCTAGCAGATCAGACTACTAGAGAAGAGATAGTAGTCCAGCCAGAACAAAATACAACCAGAGGAGGAGAGATCCAAGCCCCAGTCCCAGAGGAGATAACACATGTTACACCTGCAACAAGCCTGGTCACTACAGCTATGATTGTCCTCAACTAACTCCTAGAGAAAGAGAAGAGAAAAGACTTAAGAGAGATAGGAGATATGCAGACAAGAGAGCTCTACTGGCAGAAGCAGAGGAGGAATATACTAGTTCCAGTTCTTCTTCTTCTTCTGATTTCGGATCAGATGATGATGTATGTCTTATGGCAGACATCACTGAGGTAAATGAAACTACCCTATTGTTATCTAATTCCAAATATACTGAATCATCTCATTCATCTGGTAACTTCAGAGAGTCTGATATGCAACAAATGCTATCAGATCTCCAAAATTGTGTTCAATTATGTCAAAAACTTGAAAAAGAGAATGGTAGGCTCAAAGCTGAAGTTCAATCCTTATCTCATGAGCAAAAATCCACCAGAGAACTCATGAAAGATCATTCCAAAGAAGTTTCTGAACTTCAGGAAAAGATCACAGAAAGAGATACTCTGGTAGATCAACTCATGAAGGAAAGAGAATCTTAGGAAGATAAGTTCAATGAACTAAGAGCTAAATACCAGACTCTTATCAAGGGAAAATAAGTTGAGCAAACCATAGAAGAGATACCCATGCCCAGAGAAGCTCCTAAGATACCATCTATTGTATCTATTATAACAGAGACTTCTCAACGCATTAATGATAAGAGTGGTTTATGATATTCTGGAATTACAACCAGATCCACTAAATTTCTTAGCAATAAAGGCAAGTTGTCTCAAAGAGCTGGTGAATTGGTAGAAATCTGGGATGAAAAGGATCCTCACGGTTACAGAGTAGTTAAAAATCCTAACTGGATTAATGATTACTCTGTTGACCATGTAGATGTAGTTCCAAATGAGTTCACTGAACTGGAAGAGGAAATCTTAGAGCACAAACGCCAGAAAGGAGAACCTATGAAGATTGATGGTTCTGTTCAGATGCCTAACCAGATTAGGGGACCTCGGAGAATACCTAACAGAGTGGAACCTAAGCAAATTAGGGGACCTCAAAAGGGAAACTCTAAGAGGAAACCTAATCAGAATAGGGGATATCAAAAGAGATATACTGAACCAGAGAACCTCAATCAGACTCAGGGATCTCAAAGGAGTTATGCTCAAAGAAGATTTCAGAACAGGAACACTCAGAAGGAATTTCATCATCAGAATAGATCCAATTTTCAAAACCAGAGGAGGTCTTCCAGACCCATCTATAGAAAACCAACTGATCTGGGTAGCTATGACACCAGAGATGGTTCTTCTAGGATGTACCCTTACAACCAGACCTTTAAGACCATGTCTTTAAGGCAGGCTATTCCAAGAGCCAGATTTGAGAAAAGATACACCAGACCTATTTATAGGAAAGGTGTTCTGATTAGACCAGTAGCTCAATATGTCATTGTAAGAGGACATGTGCTGGTAGATAGATTTGGAAGGAAGATAAGATCTCCTCATCCAGCAAGGGATGATCTTTATCTTTGGATTCCTACAAAACCTGCAACTAACAAATCAGGACCCAGCTCTAGTAGGGGACCTAATTGGTTTCTCTGCAGGATGATAAGAGCCCATTGGAGAAAGGACTCTCAAGCAAACATGTGTGGTACATTGATAGTGGATGTTCCAAGCATATGACATTCCAGAAAGATTATCTCCAGGATTTCAAGCCAATGAATGGGCCAAGAGTGATGTTTGGTGACAACAACTATGGAGTCACCAGAGGAGTTGGAAAGTTAATTCTTAATGGAGTATCTGTAGATGAAGTCTACTATGTTGAAGGACTCAAGCATAATCTGCTTTCAGTATCCCAATTTTGTGATAGGGGATACTCAGTGAAGTTCTCTAGTGATTCATGCACTGTCTTTTCTTCTGATTATAATGATATTTTGCTTATAGGCTTGAGGAAGGGTAACATTTATCTTGCAGATTTTAGCAGTTGCCCAAGAAATGCTTGCCTGGTTGCTAAAGGATCTGCAGAAGATAGCTGGTTATGGCACAAGAGATTGAGCCACCTAAACTTCAAAACACTGAATAAGATTGCCAGAAAAGGTCTTATTCGAGGTCTTCCTAATGAAGTGTTTAAGAAGGATCAGGTTTGTGGTTCATGCCAGAAGGGTAAACAACCCAAGACCTCCTTTAAGGATGTCCAGAGCACAACCACAACCAGAGTACTTCAACTACTTCACATGGACCTGTTTCTCCTCTTAGTTTCAGTGGAAGGAAGTACACCTTGGTGATAGTAGATGACTTTTCAAGATACACTTGGGTAGTGTTCTTGTTTAAGAAAAATGAAACTATCACTAAGCTGCCAGAATTCTTCAAGCAGATTCAGAATGAGCAGAACCAGAGCATAGTCAGAATCAGAAGTGACAAGGGGACAGAGTTCTTGAATTCACACATTGCATAGTATTGCAAAGAACATGGGATTTTTCATGAAACATCTGCTGCCAGAACACCCCAACAAAATGGAGTAGCAGAAAGGAGGAATAGAACCCTTAAGGAAGCTGCAAGGACTCTTCTAGCAGAATACAACACACCACAAAGGTTTTGGGCAGAAGCCATCAATACAGCTTGCTATACACAGAACAGATGCCTAATTGCCCAGAGACATAGCAAGACTCCATATGGGGTATGGAAAGGTAAAACCCCATCTGTTTCATATTTTCATGTTTTTGGATGTAAGTGTTTCATCCATGACAATGGGAAATCTAAATTAAAAACTTTTGATGCTAAAGTGGCAGATGGAATATTTTTAGGATATTCCAGCACTAGTAAAGCATTTAGAGTTTTTAATAAGAATTCACTTTGTGTGGAGGAAACACCACATGTTGTTTTTTATGAATCTGCTGTTGAGTGCAAGGTGGAATTAAAGTCTTCTGGAGAGACCCAGAATCAGAATTCTCCCAGAGTAATCAAGGTCAATCCACCTATTCTTGATTCAGACTCAGATTCAGATTCAGATGTTGACCCATCTTCTGGTTCTCTGAAGAAGAAGTCTTCACATGGTGCAGAACCAGAGGAGGTTGGAACTCCTGTAGGGGGAAGCTCTTCTGTAGTTGGTGATATTCACCAAGGTACTGCAGAGGATGATCAATCAGGTAAGACCACGGGAAGGAGGACCCTGATTGATCACCCCAATGATCTTATAATTGGAGATCCAACTAAGGGTGTCCAGACTAGGAGAACTCTTAACTTAGCTGCCTTATTCAGTTGCTATGTGTCCTTAATTGAGCCCAAGAACATCAAGGAAGCACTGAAAGATTCAAATTGGATTGTTGCTATGCAAGAGGAGTTGAATCAATTCACCAGACAGGATGTTTGGGAGCTGGTGGACAGACCAAGACATCAAAAGATGATAGGCACTAAGTGGGTTTTCAAGAACAAGAAAGATGAGAATGATGTCATTACTAGGAACAAGGCAAGGCTAGTGGCTCAGGGCTATTCTCAGTCTGAAGGAATAGACTATGTTGAGACTTTTGCTCCTGTTGCCAGACTAGAAGCCATCAGATTGTTCTTAGCATATGCTGCTCACATGAAGTTCAAAGTATACCAGATGGATGTGAAATCTGCCTTTCTTAATGGGATTCTCATTGAGGAAGTGTATGTCGAACAACCTCCTGGTTTTGAACAAGGTGACAAGGTGTTTAAGCTTAAGAAAGCTCTTTATGGGCTGAAGAAGGCACCCAGAGCATGGTATGATACTCTATCTCAATTTCTTCTGGACAATGGTTTTACGAAGGGTAAGATTGATAGGACCTTGTTTAGGAAAGAAGAAGGAAAGGACATCCTTCTGGTCCAGATATATGTTGATGAGATTATATTTGGATCCCCTAACAAGAAGCTGTGTGAGAAGTTTGGAGAACTCATGCAGAGCCAGTTTGAGATGTCTATGATGGGGGAAATGAATTATTTCTTAGGTCTGCAGGTAAAGCAAACAGAGAAGGGTATCTTTATTAATCAGGCAAAGTACATCAGAAACATGTTAGAGAAATTTGGAATAGGATCTAGCAAGATAGCCAAGATTCCTATGATGACAAATTTCAACATGGATCCAGATGAGTCTGGTGAAAGTGTGGACCAGACTCATTACAGAGCACTCATTGGTTCTCTTCTGTATTTGACTGCAAGCAAACCAGATATAACCTTTGTTGTAGGTGTGTGTGCCAGATTTCAAGCTAATCCTAAGAGAAGTCACTTGGAAGCAGCTAGAAAGATATTGAAATATCTCAAAGGTACAGTGAATTTGGGGTTATGGTATCCTGCAGATGACAACTTAGAGTTAAGTGGTTACTCGAATTCAGATTATGGTGGATGCAGAATAGATAGGAAGTCTACTAGTGGAACATGACAATTTTTAGGAAATAAATTGGTATCTTGGTTTTCTAAGAAGCAGACTTCAGTTGCTACATCTACAACAGAAGCAGAATACATGGCTGCAGGGAGTTGTTGTTCACAGCTACTCTGGATTAGTCAACAGCTTAGGGACTACCAGATTAGAGCCAAGGATATTCCTATATTCTGTGATAGTAATAGTGCAATTGCAATCACCCAGAATCCAGTTCTTCATACCAGGTGCAAACATGTTGATATAAGGCATCACTTTATCAGAGATCATGTTGAGAAGGGAGATATAAGGATGGAAAAGATTGCAACAGAGAAGCAGAGAGCAGATATTCTGACTAAGCCATTGGCTGAGTCCAGATTCAGAGAGTTGGCATTTGAGTTAGGCCTTTTGGATCCAGAGACAGATTTGTTTTAGGGGGAACATCAGAGAAGTATCCTTGTTTCATTTCTTTACTTAAATTTTTTTATTTTCAAACTAACATGCCTTCAGGCTAGATATACCAGGGAAGTTACATCTCCAGAGGTGAGTCACACCAGATGAGGCTTGTACCAGATGAGGTACATCCAGATGAGGTGTTGTATAAGATTCCAGAAAAGTACGGAGTCTTCTCTGATCAGAACCAGATGGGTTTCATCAGATGAGATGTAACACCAGACTAGCTGTGGTATCATCTGGTTACAATATCAGGTGACAGGTATGTTTTTACTTCTCTGGCCTCTGATCATTGGGATACACTTTTCAAATTACTTAATACACCCAAAACGTTTCAACTTCAGAGTGTATTTAAGACTAGAGTATAGGGCCTAGGCAATCATTTCACTTTTTATCTTGACTGCCACAAAACCCATTTATGCACAGTCCCAATGACCACGCCTACGCACCAGATTAAATATGTATTTCGCCTTTTAATCTTGACCATCAGATTTAATTAATGTGCAATATGTCAATCAATTCGAAAATTAATTTTGTTCCCTAAATTAAATTTTGCAATTACACGCGTTCACACATCATTTATTGATCTTACCACGCGTCTTGCCCTATTTAAATCAAATTTCTTTTCAATCTGTCCTTTCACGTATCCTTATTTTTCAAAGCCCTAATTTTCTCTCTGCAAGTTTCTCTCTCTCTCTCTCTCTCTCTCTCTCTCTATCTCTCTCTTTCACAGCAATGGCACCCAAATGCAACTTCGATCCAGAATACGTTTGCAAGAAGTTGAAGTCTGAGATGGTGGTGGACTTCTATTCCACCAAGAATCCAGCAGCACTGGAGATTTTGGAATTACTCAGGCGATCTGGAGTGGAGGAGTTAATTTCCAAAGTTCCCAAGGACTTGCGCACTGTGGATGGGTATGCTGCCCAGTTTCTAGTCCGCATGAAGATTCATGATGATCATATTTCCTCCAAGATTGATAAGGAGAATGTCGTCTTCTCAAAGGTTGATTTATGTAGTTTGTTTGGCAATATTTCCGCTGAGGGTGTGGACCCATTGAAGTACAAGGAAGGAGAATCGTTGGAATCCTTCAAGCTTTTTGCCAGATCCTCATGTCAGAACTTGACTAAAGGATTTTTGGACAAACATCTGAGGCAGAAGTACAAAGTGTTGTTTGACATCGTTGTGAAGGTACTGATGTGCGAGAGCCATAGCACAGATGCCATTTTTACTGGCAGGCTCTGTGTTATGAGGGCCATCTTGGATGGTGCCCAATGCAATTGGGCAGAGTTCTTCTGGGGAGTTTTGAGGAAGAAAAAGTTGAAAGTGCAAAAGGAAGAATGTCCCAGCAAGTCAGGGGAGCAACAGTTTTTCTTTAATGCAAATGTGTCCTTAGGCACAAAGCTCACATTGATCTTGGACTCAATCTTTCCAGAGAAGAAGTGGAGAGATTCCTGGTGTAAGGGCTTCCATTAGTCCAAGATTATGTTCTCTAAGGATGGTCCTCTTCATGGCCATCTTGATTCTGATGGTGAGCAGGCCATCCCTGCCCCACCTCTTCAAGCAATTCCCTCACCTGCTAAGGGGCAGAAGCAGCAGAAGAGCCATAAGAAACCTGCTGAAGCAACTGGTTCCTCAACCATTTCTTTCTCTGGTTCCTCAGAGGAGGACCAGATTCCCCTTCTTAACATCTTGAAGAAGAAGGGTGAAGGTGCAGAAGCTGCCAAGAGGGCAGGAGCTTCCAAGAGGAAGAGGCCAGTGGAGGCCAAGAAGGTGTCTGCCAAGAAACCCAGAACCGACAGAAGGGTTCCAAGGACACTCCTGGTGGATGAGCCATCAGAGGAGGAGGAAGAAGAGGTTGAGCCTCTTCTAAAAAAGAATTCTAAGGCCAAGAGGGCCATTCTTCAAGATTCAGACTCTGGCTCTGATCTTGGAGATGCACTGGAGCAAGCAATTGATGAAGCTGCCAGGATCATGCAGGACTCCACTGCTCCAGTCCCTTCTGATGAGGTAAATCCTATCCCTACCTCTAACCCCATTAACCTTGTTTCCCCATCCACCTCTCCCCCAGAAAACCCTCCCCACAACCCATCCTCTGCTTCTGGTGCCCCCATTGCTTCACCAGAGCAGACCCTCCCTGATACCCCCATATACACTCCCTCCACCTTACCTACCCAAACACCATCTCCCCCAACTTCCCAAACACCTCTTCCCACTAATCCATCTCCCCCTCCCCCTGTACCAGAGGTGCCTTCCACTTCTGGTGCCATCCCAGCCTCTGTACCAGAGATACCATCATGCTCTGGTGTAGAACAACCCCTTCCCACAACTTCTACCTCACAAAATCCTACCCCTCCCCAACCTCATTCAGACCAGAGCCAATCTTTCTCCATGGCTCTGGGACCTCTTCCCCCTCCCCATTCTCCCACCTGTTTGACCAGCGATGATAGTGAAGATGAGGATGCTTCACTGGAGCCGGAGGTCTTAGCACCATCCTCCTCTGCCTCTGGGCCCAGACCTTTCACTTTCTCATCTGTAGAAATGGGTCCCATTAGGCAGAGTATGAGTGTAAGTGCTCAGCTCTGGCTAAGAGAGCATTTCCCTGTTTTGTTGGAGCACTTACCCCTTTTGGCAGAGCTGACTGATGCCAAAGTCTAGAGCAAGGCCAGACTTGAAGATGTGGAGGACCTCATGTTATTGCTTGAGGAAATGGGTCCTTCCAACTTCACTGCCTGGGAGATTGATCTCAAGCAGAAGCTCAACATCTAAAATCCTGCAGAGCTTGAGACCCCAGAGGCAGCCAAGGTGTTGCTACGCACCTTGCTGATTCAGAAAGGAGTTATGATCACTCCTGAGGGCCCCACCTACAAATTTGGCCCTCACTTCACCTTCCCTCCAGAGCTCTATTCAGATGAGGAAGACTTTGATGTCACTCCTGCAGTGCTGCAAAAGATGAAGACATTCTTCAATGAGCAGATCATGCAGATTGGGTGCTTCTCTAAGGCAATTCAACATATGGCCCCTACTATGATTGAGCATTAGATCCGGCAGGAGAGGAGAATTTTCTTGAAGCAGATCAAGTCAATGATTGACTCTGCTAAGGCTTCTTTCAAAGCAAATGGTCTCTTTGTCAAGCTGGATGTGATGCACAGCCAGAAGCAGCTCCAGGAGCATGTGCTAGAGCAACTGAGGCCAGTCTCTGTGCTGAAAGTTGAGATGGCTTCCCAGATGATTCAGACTGCCAAGCTTAAGGACTCCCTCCAGGAGATGTTGGAGAGGCAGAAGAGGCTAGTTGCTGAGTCTAAAGCTTACCTGGAGGAAGCAAAGCAACTGCGTGATCTTCACTCTTCCTCCAACACTGCCTTGCCTGATCTCATTAAGCAGGTAGTGGAGCCCCTTATTGATGAAGTTAAAAAGGGGGAAGAGAAGGTCAGAACTGATCTGGCGAAGACCACTAATGAGACTCTCTTCAGCCATGGTGCTCGTCTGGACCTGCTGGAGAACACCCTGGCCCAGGCCGAGCTGCAGAAGAAGAAGAAGGAAGAGCTCAAATCTCTTTCCATGGCAAAGCAGCTGGCAGCAGAAGAGGAGTCAGAAGCAGAGCAGGATCCCATCCATATCTCTGGACCTGCAAAGAAGAAGATCAGGAAGGTGAAGAAGAGCTTCCTAGAAGAAGTAGTGTAGGAAGCAGAGAAGAGATTTCATGAAGAGACACCTGAAGAGAGGCAAGCCAGAATAAGGAAGAACATAGATGAAGAGCAGAGGCTCCGATATGTTAGGAGGCGGAATAAGAAGAGCAGAGAAGCTGGCATCTCTTCTAGTGCCAGTGGATCCAGCCAGAAGAAGAAAGGACCTGTTGAGGTGATGGAGATTTTGCCACTCAGGACAGAAGGGTCCTTTGACTCTACTGTGCCTGTCCCTCTGATAGAGAAGTTGAGAGAAGCCAAGACTTTGTGGTTTATTCAACACTATATCCAGAGGCCTCCACCAGAGGATGATGCTCTCATCAACAGGACATTCCATTCTTGGATGAAGGCATATGATGCAAGTCTGTACAAGCAGCTGATGGACTCCACCATAGAGTTCAACCTGGAGGTCACTGCCCCTGAATTCCATTATCTCAACACTCCAATGGTAGGGGACCAGATTGATTGGGCTGAACTGAAGAAATTGTACAAGACCAAGGTGTTGGCAAATTTCACTCCAACATCTTCTGCAGAGTTGAAGGCCATTCAAGACAGATTCTTCGACTGGTTCCTGGTGCCTAAAGAGAACAGAAGATATGCTTAGAATAGGACCAGAATTGCTTTGTAATCTGTAATCACTTTTGTCCTTATCATTAATGAAATATCATATCTTCTCTGTTCAAAAGACAACCTCTTGTTGTCTTAATTGTTTGCCTGATAAGATCTATTCTAAGGTCTTATCCTCTTACTGTTTTTATGCTTAAGTTTTATTTTGATAAGTTCTGGTTTATGTTTTAACTCCATCAAAAAGGGGGAAATTGTTAGGATAAATATTGTATAGTTTTGATGAGTTAAAAACAAACCAGAAGATGTAATAGGACCATCTGGACCTGTTAGCCAGATGATGAACTAGAATAGGACTTAGTCTAGGGGGAATTGCCAGACCAGAAGACCTCACCAGAAGAGTCACCAGAAGACTAACCAGAGGACTCACCAGATGAGACTGACCAGAGGCAGAGAACTTTCCCCAGACCAGACGAGTCCAGACCAGACGAGTCTGGTGAAACAAAAGATGCTCAGAATCATCTCCTGATTCTGTTGAGCATTCTGTTTCTTAACCAGATCAGGACCAGAAGACATCAAGGTTGCCTGGTGTCTGGTATTGCCTTCTCTGGAGAGAATCAGAGTTTGGCATTGGAAGCTATTGACCGTTGGTGATTCAAATCAAGTCAACAAGATCAGGATTGGAAAGTCCTGAAGTCAATCAATCCAAGGATCTCACCAACCCAATCAATCAATTAGGGAATTGATTGATTGAAGCTTCCCTAAATAGAGGATCTGATTGGATTAGCTCTCCAACGGCTACTCCCTAATCACCTCTATAAATACAGAGTGCAATCTCAAGAAAAAGGGCTAGAGAGAATCATACGCGCACGAAGTCATACTCCAAGCTCTTGTTTATCAAACTCACAACACTCTTATTTTGTTCATACTTACATATTCACTCTTAAGGAGTAGTTGGACCTCAACCTGTTCATCTTCTAGATAAGGTTGAAGGTTGTGGTCTTTAGATCGAAGTTAGATCTAAAGAGTTTGTAAGAAGGAACTGGTACTTCACAATTCCAGTGAGTAAGTTGGTTGTTGGTTGGATAGTGAGACCCCTTTGATCAAGGGAGAGTGGACGTAGGATATTTAGATCCGAACCACTATATATCCGGTCTTATTTACTGTTTTCTGCATTTACTTTCTTGTTTATTTTATTGTGCTCTTGTGAAAAGAAGTTTTCCTAAGACTTTCTCTTTAAAGCTTCCGCAATTTATCAATCTAGTGGGACCAACAGTTTTGCAGGTCCGAGGATCTTGAAGTGGGGGCATCTCGACTTGAGCGACGAGTATCTCTTCACCCTTGCTATCATTGCACTCCGGAACGCTGCTGATCGCGACTTGGCCCATTTATCAAAGGCTCATTGTCGTAAGCTCGCGGGCTTAGTTACAAGTCCTCATCATCTTGAGGCACAAGCTGCGATTCCCGAAGGTAAATTCCCAAAAATTCTCAATTTACTCAGTTGCTCGTCTATTCACTGTTGCTTGCTTATCACTGTTGCTCGCTTATTACTCTATTGCTCGCTAGTATTTTTTATTCTTCTTCATTCATTGTAGAACAATAAGTCACCGTCGTCGTACCTCCTGTCCCAGAGTCTTACTACTTGCTCGCCGCGAGAGTAAAGAAATTGGCGTCTCAGGAACCCTCGAGGAAGAAAATGGACCCTCCACTCTCCATCACGCGCCTCCGATCGGAGCAAGATCCAACTGCCCACGGCGGCACTGCTTGCGTTGGTCATGCTCGCGTTAAGCAAGGGACCAAACCCCCTCCTTCTCCCCGGGATACAAGGGGGGAGAAAGAGAAAGAGAGAGAGAAAAGGAGAAGGATAAGAGGAAGGCGTCGTGCGGCGATGGTGGTCGCAGCAGCAAAGGCGACGAGCGCTCCTCCAAACATTCAAAGACGGGCAAAGAGGTGAGCAGCGGCGCCCCAAGGTCTCCCGTTTCGAAGTCCACTTCCCTTGAGGTGGTGGGTGAGCAATAAGTGGTCGCCAGTGTAACGGCGACCAAGAAAGAAAAATACCCCAACGACTCCTCTTACCTGGGTTGGGACCCCGTTAAGATCAAAGAGTAAGTTGCTCGCCCTTTATGGTTCTGTTGCTCGCTTCTTTGCCTTATCGTGTTAAATTTTTATTTTTATGCATTTAGGTATAATCCCGAGCATTACCCGGGTCGGGGGATGACACTCCACCACTTTAGTGTTGTTAAGGATGCACCCCCCTCATTCCGCGACATCCCAGATGCTCACGTGCATCGTGCAACCGAGCAGGTTCCTCGGACTTGGACCAAAACTGCCGACGAGCTTGTCACTGGTCAGATTGCTAGTGATAACGCTCGTCTATTAAGTTACAATGCTGGTCACCAAATGGTGATGTCCCAAATGCTGCTTGACCAAGTGACCGAGCTTGAGCGGACAAACCGGGATCTTGGTCGCCGCATTGAAAAGATTGAGGAGGAGAAGGATGCTGCCCTTAAGGCAAAGGATGCCGAGCATGCTCAAGTGCTAGCTCTGATGGAGAAGAAGATGGAGGCCTCTTTGGCTGGTGAGAAGAGCGCCCTCGAACGCTTAGAAAAAATGCTGCTCAAGGTGAAGACTGCCGACCTGCGGGCTGAGAGAGTTGAGAAAAAGTGAGCAGACTTGGCTGCTCACCTGCTGGTTGCCGAGGAGCAAATCAAAAGGTTAGAGGAGGAGCGCAAGGACATGATCGATTAAGAGGTCCACGAGTAGGAGGTATTGGACAAGACTAACTTCGGGTACATTTGTGCCTTTGCTGAGTGTCTGAGGTCCGTTCATTTCGCCCACGGTCACAAACAAGATATTCGTGGCGCGGTGAAGGCGGACTTCATCGAGTATGTCAAGAATTATCCTCCTGCTCCCGGCTCAACCCTGTTCGTCGTCGACTTGGCTGTCTTGGGTTTCCCCTTGGATATCTTTGGCGAGGAGGTTGACATTGTGCCCCCTACTTATGGCGGCCAGCCAGAAGCAGCCCCGGCGGCGACCAATGATGAAGTTTTTGATGGGTTATCTTCGCTTCCCCTAACGCCAATAGATGGGGCTGGTATGTCAACTGTCCCGGGCGAGCAACCGAGTACTGGGGCGAGCTGTTGGAGTTATACGTGAAAGTATGCTTTTACTTTGTATAACTCGTGTATCAAACACTCGTTTTATGAGAATAATTCTTTTATCACAATTGCTTTAGTTATGATTGAATGTTGAATTTCTATTGCAAACCGTTCAATATATGGTACTAGTTACATTGTAGTTAATGTGGTGATACCCGATCACGGAAGACAACATTAACAGTTTACTTGTAACTAAACGTACATTTTCACGACCTAGGTGGAATTGAACAATCCGCCGTGAAAGGTCGATGTGTAAGGCTCAGATTGGTCTGTCTTGACTAAGAGATTGCACTAGCACATTTAGTATGTGTTGAAGAGGACCTATAGCGAGGATAAATTCTTCTGTTCTGAAATGTGAAGAATTAGACCTCAGTGGTTGTTGATTTCTTAATCTCCATCACTTAAATAGGATCGTGTGTGCTTAATGGTTACTTCTTTGATTCATGTTGGGTGAGAATCATTGTGACTTCGAACTTTGTGTCTTGGGCAGTAATATTAATCATACGACGGTTGCTAAGATTTAATACGGAGAAACGCGTGCGAGTACGGCTCGTGTGATTAGTCCCCTTGGTGGGCTCAGAAGTTTTATCGTACTAAATCTTGCAAGTGAAGAATCAGCTTCTTCGGTACGGATAATAATGTTGAGCTGTCTTTACTCCAAGGTGAAATATATTAATTAATTTAGAGCTATTCAGAAGCTTAATTAATTAGTGGACTTGATAATCTTAAACGCGGGAAATAATAACCGGGAGCCCATATTATCGTAATATGGATTAAGATGGATAGTGCTATATAAATCTATTAGTGGTAATAATTAATATTAATGGATTGAATTATATTGAGGCTCAATATTGAAATTCATAAGTCCATTAGGAGGTCCAATCTTAATTCTTCTTAAAGGCCCCTCAAGTAGCCCATTAAGTAGCCCAATAATGATAAGGTGATTAAAATAAAAAGAATATATTATGCTGATTTTTCTTCTCTAATTTTCGAAAATAAGTAATTCAAGGAGAGAGAAGATTTTGTTGATTTTCTTGGAAAGATATTATGGAAGATATGTATTCTTGGAATACAAGAATATCTCATATATTCAAGAAGATCCAAATCTTGGGATCTCTTATTGAAGTTTTCGAAAATTATAAGCCTAATTAGGTGAGTGAGATTTTTGTGGAATATTTTATTATGGAGAAAAGAATATATGAGATATATTCAAGATTTTCTCCAAAGCCCATATTCCCTCAAAATTTCGGCCATCACTACCTATAAATAGGGGATGATTATTTCATCCCCAAGTACATAATTCCATGTGTTGAAAAAATCAAGAGCATAGATATTTTTCTTTTTCCTTAGTTATTTAAATTGTTCGATAGCATCTCCCACCGGTGATCGAATAAGGTAAAAGGGAATACTTGAGAAGGCTTTTGGGTTGATAAAGCGCGTACGTGTTAGTCCCGTTTTATTCAAAGGCCAAGTTCTACGAGAGGTACGTTAATCACATATTATCTTGTTTATTCCGCCATAGATTATATGTGAATTAATTCAACATGCATGATGTTAAATTTATTGTTGGAATTATTATTTGAATTAATTAGGATTAATTCATGCTAGTAATAATTGAATTTAAATTCGTATTTAAATTTCATCCCGAATAGATTCCGGGCACCCTAATTTCCCAACACGAGCAACACTGCTGATGCTCCTCTTCCTCCTCCTTGAAGGCTATATATTTTTATTTACAATAGGACTTGTACTCCACTTTCTTTAATCTTATCACTCCTATTGTAATATCTTTTGATTTAATGAAATGAAAATTTTTGCTAATCTACGACTTTGTGCATTTACTTCTTTATTTTACCCAGTTGCTCGCCTACTGCTTTGCACATGACCATTAGTCTTTTAAGTGTTCCTTTTGTTTCTAAGGTAAACACTTAGTGAAATTTTTAGTTGGTCATTTGGTTCTTATAGAACTTGACCTTTAATTATTTGGGTCCTTGGTCACTTGTGGACTTGACTTTGTATTCATGCGGGTTCTTGGTCCGTTATGGACTTAGCCTTATTTTTTCATTTATTAAGCTCAGTTGTTCGTCTTATGATAGACTTGTGTTTTGCAAGTTTTGGCGAGCAACTGAGAGTAGTTTAGGACTTAGACTAGTGGCTCATAGGCTCACACCAATATTCCAAATTCAAACATGCACGACTGTTCGCCTAGAAAATAGACTAAAAAATGCACAACTGTTCGCCCAACGATGCACAACTGCTCGCTTATATATATATAAATTTGTGCAAAAAATTTAAATTTACAGAAATTTACAAAGGACTTACAAAAGATCTACATTGTAAAACTTCTAAGACTTACAAGACTTTATTGATAGTACTTCTTGAGTAAAGTTGCATTCCAGGAGTATTGGGACGACTTGCCTTCCATGTCTTCAAGGTCATATGTGCCGTTGTGCCACCTATTTGTCACCTTGTATGGGCCCTCCCAAGTCGGGCCGAATACTCCTGGTGGTGGTGCCAAAACTTTCCAAAGTTCCAAATCTCCGATTTCAAAATCCCTTACTTTTACTTGAGAATTATAGTACTTCAGAGCTCTTTTCTTATAGATTGCATTTTTCATTTCTGTTGTTATTCTTTTTTCTTCAAGCAAGTCCAACTTTGTTGCTAGTGCAGGGTTGTTCGCCTCTTTGTCGAACGCAACTATTCATTTTGTTGGGACTTTCAGCTCAATTGGTATTACGGCTTCTGTCCCGAATGCCATTGTGAATGGTGCTTCACCCGTGCTTGTTCTGTGACACCTGATATGCCCATAACACTTCTGGCAATTCTTTGGACCATTTTCCCTGTTTGTCGGCTAAGCAGATCTTCAAAATATGTTTGATTATTTTGTTTACGGCTTCCATTTGGCCGTTCGGCTGGGGGTAGTACGGTGTTGAAAAGTGTTTCTTCATTCCCCATTTTTCACAACAATCTCTTATCTTTTTTCCTTCAAACTGTTTTCCATTATCTGTCACAATTGCTTGAGGTGCTCCGAAGCGACAAACAATGTTTCTCCAAATAAAATTGATCATTTTCTCTTGTGTGATTCGCACAAGCGCTTCTCCTTTAGCCCACTTCATGTAATAGTCTACAGCTACCACTGCGAATCGAACATTTCCTTTTCCCGGTGGAAAAGGTCCAATGAGGTCAATTCCCCATTTCACAAATAGCCACAGACTATTGACTGAAATCAGTTCGTGTGGGGGCTTGTGGATATTTGGGGCGAACAACTGACACCTGTGACTGGGAAACTTTGATGCATCCTGGAGGAGGGTCGGCCAATAATATCCTTGTCTTACAGCTTTGTACGCCAATGCCCGCCCTCCAGCGTGATTTCTGCATACACCTTCATGAATTTCTTTCAACACTGTTTGCCCTTGGCCCCAGCCAAGCATTTCAGGAGTGGGAGTGAGAATCCTCTCTTATACAACTGTCCGTCCATCATGGTGTACCTTGCTGCTCACCTGACCAACCTATTAGCCTCCAACGGGTTATCCGATTTTTCTTTATTCTGCAGGTATTTGATGATCGACGTTCTCCAATCATCCTCCCCCAACTCTTCGTCAACTTGATAGATTTTGTAATCCTCGGTTGATGGGTTGGATATCCTCGTCAATGTAACCTCAGATAACTCTGCTGGTCCGGTGCTAGTTGCTAGCCGAGCGAGCGCGTCTGCTTGTGCATTGTTGTCTCTTGGTACATGTTCGATATATATTTGTTCAAACATGGAGGCCAGGTGAGCAACAATTTTTTGGTACAAAGCCATGTTTTCGTCCTTCGCCTCGTACTATCCCCGAACTTGGTTGACAATCAGTTGTGAATCTCCAAAAATCTGTAATTTTCTTACCCCAACTGCTAATTCTAGCCGCAATCCAGCGATCAATGCCTTATATTTTGCTTCATTGTTTATTGCCATGAACTCAAAATGAACAGCTGAAGTGAAGACCTGTCTGTCTGGACTTATCAAAACTATTCCTGCCCCGGACGCTGCGTTGGTAGATGATCCGTCAACATACATGTGTCAGGGATGAATATGTCCTCTCGTCAAATCTTGGGGGAAAGTCAGCTCGACTATGAAGTCGGCTAAGGCTTGCCCCTTGATTGCTGTTCGAGGAGCATATGAGATTCCGAACTGGCTAATTTCCAAGGACCACTTCAGGAGGCGACCAGCTGTGTCGGGTCTGTGCAGTATCTGTTTGAGCGGGAATGTTGTCAATACCTCCACCTGGTGGTCGAAAAAATTTGGACGGAGCTTTTCCATTGGCGAATATCTGAGCTCTGCTTCGTGTAAAGCCTGACTTATGTAGTAGATGGGCAGGTGGAACTTTTCTTCTGCTCGAACGAGTACTGAGCTGATTGCAACTTCTGAGGCTGCCAGGTATAAGTATAACTTCTCTCCTGGAATCGGCTTGGCAAGAATTTTTGTATCACTGAGGTATTCTTTCAGCTGTTCGAATGCTCTTTGACAAGCATATGTCCATTGAAACTTCCCTTTTTTATTGCCTCGAAGAATGGCCTGCATTTGTCTCCGGATCTTGAGATGAATCTATTCAAAGCTGCTAGGCACCCAGTTAGCCGTTGAACTTCTTTCACTGATCTGGGTGGCTGCATCTCCATGATTGCTTTCACCTTCACTGGATTTGCTTCGATTCCTCACTGACTGACTAGATGTCCCAAGAATTTCCCGGAATGGACTCTAAAACTACTTTTCTTGGGGTTTAGTTTCATGTTGTAGGCCCGAAGTATTTCAAATATTTGGGACAGGTGCTGCAAGTGATCTTCCTTCTTCGGGCTTTTAACAACAATGTCATCTACATACACTTCCATCGTCTTCCCTATGTGGTCATCGAATATCTTGTTGACCAGTCTCTGATACGTGGCTCCGGCATTAATCAACCCAAATGGCATTCTCTTCCAGCATAACAAATTTTTGTTGGTATAAAATGTTGTGTGCTCCTGATCGTCCGGATGCATCGCAATCTGGTGATATCCTGCAAATGCATCCATGAATGTGAGGAGCTCATGCCCGGTTGTGCTATCAACCAGTTGGTTGATATGTGGCAACGGGAAATTGTCCTTTGGGCAGGTGGCATTTAGGTCAGTAAAATTAATACACAATCTCCACGCTCCGCTTGCTTTTTTTTTACTAACACTGGGTTTGCCACCCATTGTGGGCACATGGCTTATCTAATCAGATCGTTGTCCAACAACTTCTTGACTTCCACATCGAGAGCTTCATACTTGTCGGGCCTAAATTTTCTCATTTTTTGATGGATCGGCTTTTTCCTTGGGTCGATATTGAGTTTGTGGCAGGCATGCTCAGGGCTAATGCCTACCATATCTGCATATGACCATGCGAACACGTTGAGATTTACTTTAAGAAACTCCGTCATGTTGGATCTGTATGGCTTCGGGAGCTCAGACCCTATGAAGAGTTCTAAGCTCTCTTGGTTCGGGTCGACCTTTATTACCTCTAACTCTTCAACCAGGGTAGCCCTCCGTTTCTAGTCTTTCCAATGAGGGTCAATGATGGGCCCCTCTATGTTCAATTCGTCTTTGATGGTCCCGTTTTTCGAAGGGCAAAATGGGAATTCAGGAGCACAAATTTTTTTTTTTTAAACCTTCGCGTTGCACCCTGACTGAGTTCAGTGACGGAATACTCAAGTCACTGCGTTGCTGAGAGTCAGAGCTATCAAGTCAGTGATGAGACTTGAAAGCTCAGGCTCTCAACAAGGCAGTGACTCGAGAGACTGAACTCTCGAGTGCCTTGCCTGATTTAGTCAGTGAGATGGAATCTCCCTGACCTGAATGCTTAACTAAAGTTCCTTTTTAAACAATGCTCTCAGTGAGCAGATTTTCGCAATACTTTAGAAGAAAAGACATTCCAAATAATAACACTTGGTTTAACGTGGTTCGGAGACTCAAGCTCTTACATCCACGGCCTGATTTAACAGGAAATCCACTCCTTTGGATTCTTGTTTTTAACGTGCCAAGGTGCACTTACAACTGGACTCACGCCCCTCCACGGAGCTGCCTTTCCTTACAAACAACTTACTCCCAACAAACCTGACTAGAGGGTTTTGGTTTCGGTTAGGGTTTTCTCCAACTAGGTGAGGTTTTCCCTTTACAATGTGTTAGCCAATAGCTAAGATAGGGAAAACCTCTCTAAGCCTAGAGTTACAAGCTGAGCACTCTTATGTATATCTTTGTGAACTCTCAGTGTATAGATATGAGTAGAACCTCCTTATATCTCCCATGCACGTATGCTACTACTCACACTCTCAGCTCGTAGGTGTTTGTTTTTCTTACAAGATACAACAATACAACTCTCAAACAAAACACAACACACTCTAACAACAAGCTATGAGCTTGTATTTATAATGGGGATTCAAATGTATCCGTTGGAGGGAAGATACATTTGAATCCAACATTAAATGGTTTCAACCACTTTTCTTGGAATGCGGCCTTTGTCAGTGTCAGAGTTGCTGCCTCGTGCTGATTGGTCCACGTGGCCTGGATTCACGGATCTTTGACTCAGTGGGTTGACCAAGACCCACTGACTTTAGGTGGCTTCCTCCTTCACTGACATGATGATCTTCAGTTGGACTGACTCGTCCTCAGTGTAGTTGTCCTTCAGGGACTGTTTGAAGATCACTCCAAGAAGTTTGTCATAAGGCTGGATGACAAACTTCCCTGACCACAGTAGCCTGACTCCTTCAGGGCCTACTTAGTGCAGCACTGATCCACCTGATCAGGCTCTTCACTGAGTGATCCACCAGACTTGGCTTAGATCAGCCTGACTTACACTCAGTGGGACATCCTTCAGGCTTCTCCATTGGTTCAGGTTGATGGCATGTCTTCAGTCAGCTCTTCTGGTTGTCATCTTGATATCTTCAGGCTGTGTTGAGAAGTTCCCCCTCACTGAGTTCCCCCTCAACTGAGCAACCTATTCTACTGAGAGCTAACCTAGCCTGACCTGATCTAAAGGATACTATCCTGACTGCTTTCAAACCTATTACATGTTGTTTTGGAAAATCATCAAAACTAAAACATATCCCAACAGTCTTCAACTTCCATTGGCTCCGCACCCAGTCGTGGTTCAATATCTTCCATCTCACTGTTGGCCGGTGCTGCATGCTCTACTCTGTTGCTAGCCGATGTGACTTCATTTCTCTTCTCGCTTGGTTGCTTATCTCCGTACACCTGTTCGTCCCTGCACAGCTGTTCGTCTTTGCACAGCGGTTCGTCTTTGCACAATTATTCGTCTTTGCACAACTGCTCGTCCACCTCCATTATCTCTGTATCGATAGAGTTCATTGTTTCGTTGGGAGTGGATAGCTCATCTTCACCACAGCTGCTCGGCTGTCCGCCCACCATGTTGACTCCGTGGTCTTTGGGTTGAAGTTGCAAGAGGCACTCGCGAGCTTTCTTCTGATCACCTTTGACTGTGTCTGCACCTTTTGATGTGGGAAATTTTACACAGTAATAGTACGTCGAAACGGCTGCCATAAATTCATGTAAAAAAGGACGGTCGAGGAACCCATTATAGGTGGACTGTTGATCTACAACTAGGAAGTCTACCATCCTATTCAACTTCTTCTCAGGGTCCTCGACCGATACAAGTTCGACTGCTAGCGTAATCACACCTAGAGGGACGGTCACAGCATCTCCGAATCCCACAATTCTATGATCACAATCTTTTATGTATTCGGCATATTCTCCTAACTGATCCAATGTGCTCTTGAACATGATATTTGTGTAAGAGCCAGTGTCGATAAGTAGACGGTGTACTTTCGTTCCCATAATGTTAGCACAAATGATTAGCGAGTCGTTGTGAGGGGTAAGTACCCCGTCCAGGTCTTTCTCTGAGAAAGTCAAATTCCCAGTTTGCGTGGTTGATGGATTTACACCGATTTCCATCACTTGCGCTACTGCTCGCAACTCTGCTTTCTTTTTCCTTTTTGACATGGGTGGTCTTCCGTCGGAACAACCGCCTACTGGTCCAGCTGGTTCTAGCATGAGAATCTCCGGGACTAGTCTTGCAGGGGCTGCGAGGACCTTTCTCCCTTTCTTACCCGTCCTGCTTGGTTGTTCGTCGCTATCATCGTCGTTCGAGCTGGACGACACTGCTGTCCTCAGCCTCTTACCCGGTTCCTTCTTCACGAATTCAGACAGCTTTCCTTCTTTATAGAACTTCCATAACTGCTTTAACAAATCTCGGCATTCACTTGTGAAATGGCCGATGTTCTGATGATATGCACATTATTCATTCGAGTTCAGCTTTCCTCTTTCCTGTCTTATCTTTCGGGGCTCTGACAGCATCTCCTTATCTTTGACGTTGTGTTATACAGCGTCTACAGACATGGTAAGAACTTGGTTCAATTTTTCTTTCAACTCAGCTCCCTCATTGAACGCTTTCATGTTCTTTGGAGCCTTGTAGTCATTCCCTCCAGACTTCTTGCTAAACTTTTTTGGGTCAGCTTTATCTCCCATTTCCTTGTGTAGGGCTTCCTGCATTGATACGTGGATTCCTGCCCTGTGTCTGAATTCCACATACATTTTCAGACAAGTCAAATGCATCTCCTTCCACAGATCAGTTCCTTTCTTCAATCCAGCCATCACTGCTACTATCTTCGTATCCTCACTCACCATTTTGCCCTCCAGTAGGACTTTATCAAATCTTTCCAGAAATTGTTTGTTCGACTCCTTGTCTCCTTGCCTAATGTCTGCCAACCGGTGCCTGTGGGTCAAGTAAGACCCCGCGGTTAAGAAGTGAGACATAAACTCTTTGCTCAGTTGGGCAAAGGAGTTAATAGAGCCTGGAGCTAGTGCTAAAAAACCATCTGTGCGGGCTATCTCCAAGGGTGAGTGGGAAATTCCAGCATTGTGTGGCGTCGGTTGCCCCCATTGAGATCATGAAGTCCGAATACTTCATCACGTGAATACGCTCCGACATTCCCTCGTACAAATTGATGGCTGGAAACTGTATCTTCTTCTGGATCGGTACATTGAGGATTAACAGAGATAGTGACGAGGATGGAAGAGTAGTCGACCCGACACCTTTCTGAGATTCCAGTTGCTTTTGCAATTCCTCGATTGCTTTTCTCATTTCTTGCAATTCACTTGGGGGAGTCCTCCCATTGGAAAACGGTTCATCGTGATCGAGTTCGATGACTCCCTCACGATGCAGTCCCTCACCAATGGGACGTTTCTCCTGGGTTGTTCTCCTAGAGGCGTTGCTAGCTCCGTTCGGCCCTAATCGGCTCTGACGGGCGAGCAGCTGGTCGTGGTTGTTCCTCGTTCCTCCTAGATGGTTCCTGACTTGAATGCGATTATACTAGCTTCTACTAGTAGCTTCCCCGCAAGAGTACGGGTTCACTGTAGTATGGGCAAGTATAGGGACCAAGTATTATCGAACCCAAGGGATGGTATGTATGCGAATAGATCCCTGAAGATTTACGCGTCGTAGTTAATATGAGTGTGATGTTTTTGGGTTTTTGAAAAATTAATTAAAAGACTAAAATAGACTAATTAACTAAAGAATGAAAAAGAACGAATTAACTACGGGTTGTTTTCTAATGAGAGATGGTGATGCTCAGGATAGGAATCCCTACGTATACTAACGGAGCAGGTACATAATCAAAGTAATTGTGACAACCAAGAATTAACCTAAGTGAAAGATCGTAGAATGAAAGCTCAAGATTTCTCACCCTAATACTTTATCCTAGCAATCGACTTCACTAATCCACTAACAAGTTAATGAACTGTGCTTAATTAATGAGACCCTAATTTAACTAAGGTGATGCGGTCGTCCTCCTTCGCTAAACCGGTAGATGAATTAACCTTTCCTAAACCCTCTCGTTAAGACTACTAATTGTTATCGAGTGATGCGGTCGTCCTCTCTCTAACACTTTCGTACGAAATTCAAAGGTAGAGTTAAGATTAATTATATGAATTCATTAATTAAGAGAATTAAAACTAACGTCACCAATTACCTTAATTACGTACTCACATCCTACTTCTACGAGTTCATCCTAACCCAAGCATGCAAGGGTTTTAGCCGGACATGGTTATAACAAAAATAAAAGCAATAGAAGAAACAACGAACATAAACATAATGAATTGAACGAAGAAAATAATAAACATAAACTAGGGTTTGAAAATAAAATAATTCTAAGAACTGAAATTTAATTAACTAAAACGAAGTTTAAAACGTTTAAAGTAATCAAGCTAATGAAAAGAAACTAAGAAACGAAAAGAAAACTAAGAATTCGTATGAAAAACCTCAACAACGTAAAAGTAAAGCTTGCTCGTTCTTCTCCTCTTCCTCTCTCTAAAAACTAAGTCTAAAAGTGATTTCTAAAGTCGGGGATCCTTCAAAACGTGTTTGGAAGAGGTATATATAGGCACCGGGTCGAAACGGGAGTTAATGGGCCGAAAATACGCATCCGGAGGCGAAAATACGTGCGCGCTCGAGCAAAACGCTCGAGCGGGGGCGCTCGAGTGATTCGCTCGAGCGCCAAAACTGTTCTGTAAGTTTTTGGCCGCTCGAGTGATTCGCTCGAGCGCCGGCGCTCGAGCAAATCGCTCGAGCGCTGGCTGCTGTGCACTCGTTCGTAAAATCTTCATATCTCCTCAACCGGGAGTCCGTTTTGGCCGATTCAAAGTCCTACGAACTCCTCTTTTCGCCCTCTATCCATCTATGAAAACCAAAGAGACAAATTAATAATTTTATAAAAATGATACTCATTTGACTCCAAGCACTCATCGAAAACACTCAAAACATGGGCAAATCGGGCACCAAAACATAACAATTTCACGCCTAATCAACCCCCTCAAACTTACCATGTTGCTTGTCCTCAAGCAACGAAATAATAAGTCAAGTGAAATTGTTAGGAATGAATCAAAGAATCAATTAGTGCAAGCAAATGAACTCGAGCTTCAAAGATCAATCACAAGTATACTCACTCACTTTCCTTCATCATACTCATGCAACAACAACAAGAACCACCAAGATCAAACATGGATGTGCACTCAACGATGTGTTTCACTCCCTCACAAGTGTATATCAATGATTAAGGGACTCACTCAAACAATCAATCACACAAATTGGCAGCCATAGGCTTGTAAGCACTCTCAACTCCGACCATACTCTAGAAATCAATGCCGAATCAAAAAAGGATTTTTCTCAAGGTTGTAATGTAGGCTCTTTGGACAGGTGGGATAACAATATGGGGTAAGTGACTCAAGTGAATGGAGAATAGAAAAATCAACTTTGGCACTTTGAGATTAGGAACAGAATACTTCAAACATTTTCAATCAACATCCTTTCAATTCCACTTCTCTCAACACTTTATTTTTTTTTTCTAACTCTTTTCACTTTTTTCAATCACTTCATTTTTTTTCTTTTTTCACACAAACACATGAGCTCATTTTTTTTTTTCTTTTGCTCATTCTCAATTTTTTTTTCTTTCCCACAACTCAAATCTCATTCACACCCTTATTTTATCACCACTCAACCATCATAATTCCCTTTTTTCTCAACTCAACTCAATCCCTTCAACCTTCACACTTTTCCTATTCTCCACTCAAATTGGGACAAAAAGGCTTAGGAATTGGAATAGTGTTCATATGTGCTAGCAAATAAAATAGGCTTTAGGCTCAAAGGGGCTAACAAGGGATAAATGTCAATGGTAAGGAAAATATTGGCTAAGTGACTCAATTAAATCAAAGATGGCCTAAGATCCTATTCGGCATATCAAACTAGATACAATCAAGAAGCAAGAGCACATGCAAGTTCTAGCATCCTCTAAGGTGATGATTCACTCACAAACGAAGAGATTGATTAATGCATCAAAATCTCATAAGGCTCAAATCTCACGGCTTTCACATCCATGCTAGTCCTAGTGAATTCTCACTCTCATCACACAAATACTCAAAAGAAAACTCATAAGCATACAAGTTTTTTTTCAAATCAGCTCAAACTCAAACACTCACACAAAAGAATTTCTAACTCACCCCTTACAACTCAACCTACTCATCAAATCATACTCAAAGATAGCAATCAACAAGCATAAGGTGATTGATAGGCATAAAATATTGAGTAACAAAACAAATTAATAATAGCCCAAGGAGCATCTCAAGGCACCAAATAACTAACTCAACTCAAAGATAAGGGGTGCTCCGGTGCAATGTAACAAGAAAACATATAAAAAAAAACTCCACCCCCCCAAACTTCGACCTTGCTAGAGGTCTAAGTTTGGGGTTGTGGGTTACCTCAACCGAACAATTCAGTTTCTCTCAATAGCTTTGCACATTCCCTTGTCACAAGTTGGTTCCTTCAATCTAAATAACTCCATGATACCTTTACTCCTTTAGAGACAAGCCTACAAAATAAAACTCTCAAGTACGAGGTTAAACATACGACTCGACAACATCCTAGTAACATAAAAGGAAAATAACTAAAAAACACTCAAAAGCAAATAAAAATGGGTTGCCTCCCATTCAGCGCTATTTTTAAGGTCCTCATGCCGGACCAAGCTCAAAGGAGCTTATGGGACATCATACTCAAATTTACCTCCCTCACTCTCATAAGAGTGGTGTCTGAACTTCTTTCCTTGATGCCCCTCCATCATGAGCCCCTTTGCTCTCTTCTCATCCCCAAGTGTTATGGGTCTCAACTCCTTCTTCCCTCTATCTGGAGGAGTTTTACTAATCAATTTCTTGAGTTTGGACTTTTTCTTCTTAACTCCTCCTTTCCCGTCTAACTGGACCACGTCCACTTTCTTCACCTCTTCATCCTTCAACTTCTTCACTTTATCCCTATCAACATAATCAAGATCATAACGCTCATGGGTTAAATAATCAAGTGAAGGATTATAAAATTCATGAATATGAGAAGGATTAGGGATAGAAGGCGTGTCTTCAACACGAGGATCAATTGCATCCATGCAATACAAGCTCTCATCCTCCCTCGGGTGTTTCATGGCTTCATATAGGGAGATCTTCACTTCTTGATCATCAACCTTCAACGTGATCTTCCCGTTTGCCACGTCTAGCACCATCCCCGTCGTAGCTAAGAACGGTCTTCCCAAGATCAGGGGTACGTGCTCATCTTCCTCCATTTCTAGCACTACAAAGTCGGCTGGAAAAATATGATCTCCAACTCTCACTAGGACGTCTTCAACAACACCTTGAGGTCGAGTAATAGACCGGTCGGCTAGTTGAAGCGTCATCATTGTGGGTTGAAGTTCACCACCTTCCAACTTCTTGAACAGCGACAAGGGCATGAGATTGATGCTCGCCCCAAGGTCGCACAACTCTCCCTTTTTGATCTCGTTCCCAATGTCACATAGGATCGTGAAGCTCCCGGGATCCTTCAGCTTCGGTGGAAGCGCCTTGTGCACTAATGCACTCACTTCGTGGTTCAGCTGCACCAACTTCGGCTCATCCACTCGCCGTCTTTTCGCGATCAAGTCCTTCAGAAACTTTGCATAATGCGGCATCTGTTCCAAAGCATCATAAAAAGGAATATTAATATGCAATTGTTTAAAAATATCAAGGAACTTAGCGAATTTCTCATCAAGCTTCTTTTTCATGAAGCGCTGTGGATATGGGACGGGTATCACAGATTTGGGTACCCCCCACTCATCTCTTTCTGTTTCTTTCACTTTCTCCCTTGCTTCCTTTGCCTTTTTCCACTTAGGAACTCTCTCACCCTTCTCACTTTCAATCCCCTTCTCAACTTCATCTCCTTTAGGCTCAATCTCTTCTTGGGGCGTCTCAGAATCAGCAGGCATCTGAGGACCTTCATAGTTGGTTCCACTTCTTAGCTGGATCGCCTTGCACTGCTCTTTCGGGTTCCCCTCCGGCATTCTATTCACTGATTTTGCAATCTGGCTCATCTGGAACTCTAAAGAAGTGAACCTTCGATTGTTCTCTTGTTGAGTTCTAGTCCACTCAACGTTCATCTTCTGGAGCTCTTGATCACGTTGATCACCCTTCTTGTGCAACTCCTTCACATCATACTCCAAGGATGACAACCGCTTGCTCCCTTCCTCCACCTTCTGAAGGATCGCTCTCAACATCTCCTCGGTTGATGCACCGCCTTCTCCACCAGGAGGTTTAGACCCCGGATCAACACCTGCAGGAACAGTAACACCAGCTTTTGGGTTAGCATAAGAAAAGTTATCATTCTTCCTCCATGTGTTTTGAGGAGGCTGCTGGCCTCCTTGAACTCCTTGTGTGTTCCTCCATTGATTTTGAAGTGGCTGAGGGCCTGGAGGTACAAATGGTTGGCCATAAGAAGGCCTTCCATACTGATTACCACCTTGGTAGCCATTCTGATTGTAATACGGACCTCCCATGTAATTGGCTACCTCTTGCTGTCCACTGGGCTGGTCTACTCTCTCATTCTCTACTGCATGCTCTCCACCCAAACTCTTCCCCAACTCGAGGTTGTTTATCTTCTCCATCATGGCCATCAATAGCCTTCTCGTTCCTTCTCCCTCTTCAACCTGATGCACTCTCTGAAAATCTACATCCACACCCCAAGCACCGGCATTTGTGACAATGTTGTCCACGATCTCCCTACACCTCTCTATGCCTTGGTTGAGGAATGCTCCGCCCGCACAGGTGTCTAAATGGTCTTGCCCCGTCTTGTTGGCACCACTATAGAAGAACGCCATAATGTCTCCCTCATTGTACCCGTGCTGCGGGCACTCAATCAGCATGTTTGAGTATCTCTCCCACGCTTGGCGTAAATCCTCTCCAGACTTCTGGCGAAAGGACGAGATCTCAATTCTAGCCTTGATTGTCCTAGATGGAGGGTAGAATCGCTCGAGGAACAGACGCTCGAGCTCGGCCCAAGTGGTAATACCTCCCCGTGGGAGCGTATTATCGTACCACTCCTTGGCTATTCCCGTCAATGAGAATGAGAACAGCCTAAGCCTCTTGGCATCTTCAGACATGCCATTGTAATTGAATGTTGAGGCTATCATGAGAAAGCTCCTCAGATGTGTATGAGGATTCTCCTTCCCGATCACCCCTTTGAACTGATTCTCGGTAAGCAGCTTTAAAATCCCCGGGGAAATCGAGAAATTGTTCGCCTCAACTGGAGGTAAAGCCACTCCATCATAGTACCGCTGTGGCTGCGCTGCAAACCTCCCTCGAATAGCAATATTGTGATCTACGTTCATAGGAACGTGTTGAGGATTAGCAGCAGGTACTGGTACTTGTTGGGGTGGTGGGGGGTAAACAGGTGGTTGATTATAGACTGGGGGTGGAGGATACGGGTATGGTGGGTAAGGATAAGGTGGGTATGGATAATGTTGGTATACTGGGTTGTTGAAAGGATTATTTGGGTTTTGTGGGTAAGCAGGGTTTTGGTTCTGGTTTTGGGGTTGTGTTTGTGCAGAGTTGATTGAGTTTTGCGGGTTTGGGAGTTGGTTCTGCGGTTCCCCTATGGGTATTTGCTGGTTACTGCTCTCAACTCCAACCGCCTGCTCCACTAAAACAATATACTCTGCAGCTATTTTGTCTAAGTCCCCATCTCCATCCAGATTCATGTTGTCTTTGTCTCCAGCAGTAGTCATTCTTCTCAAGAAAGCTCGGTTCCTTCTGGCTATTGTCTCAGGGTCTGACAGGATTCTTTCTTCGCCCGTATTGCCCTGTGAGCGTGTTTTCATAAACCTGAAACACTAGCAAAAGGATCAAAACGCAACTGCTGAACAAATAAAAATAAACAGAAAATAAGTCACTCACTACTAACTACTAAGCTATCTACAAGTCCTATTCAAAAAGCATATAACGCCATCCCCGGCAACGGCGCCATTGACTTGAATGCGATTATACTAGCTTCTACTAGTAGCTTCCCCGCAAGAGTACGGGTTCACTGTAGTATGGGCAAGTATAGGGACCAAGTATTATCGAACCCAAGGGATGGTATGTATGCGAATAGATCCCTGAAGATTTACGCGTCGTAGTTAATATGAGTGTGATGTTTTTGGGTTTTTGAAAAATTAATTAAAAGACTAAAATAGACTAATTAACTAAAGAATGAAAAAGAACGAATTAACTACGGGTTGTTTTCTAATGAGAGATGGTGATGCTCAGGATAGGAATCCCTACGTATACTAACGGAGCAGGTACATAATCAAAGTAATTGTGACAACCAAGAATTAACCTAAGTGAAAGATCGTAGAATGAAAGCTCAAGATTTCTCACCCTAATACTTTATCCTAGCAATCGACTTCACTAATCCACTAACAAGTTAATGAACTGTGCTTAATTAATGAGACCCTAATTTAACTAAGGTGATGCGGTCGTCCTCCTTCGCTAAACCGGTAGATGAATTAACCTTTCCTAAACCCTCTCGTTAAGACTACTAATTGTTATCGAGTGATGCGGTCGTCCTCTCTCTAACACTTTCGTACGAAATTCAAAGGTAGAGTTAAGATTAATTATATGAATTCATTAATTAAGAGAATTAAAACTAACGTCACCAATTACCTTAATTACGTACTCACATCCTACTTCTACGAGTTCATCCTAACCCAAGCATGCAAGGGTTTTAGCCGGACATGGTTATAACAAAAATAAAAGCAATAGAAGAAACAACGAACATAAACATAATGAATTGAACGAAGAAAATAATAAACATAAACTAGGGTTTGAAAATAAAATAATTCTAAGAACTGAAATTTAATTAACTAAAACGAAGTTTAAAACGTTTAAAGTAATCAAGCTAATGAAAAGAAACTAAGAAACGAAAAGAAAACTAAGAATTCGTATGAAAAACCTCAACAACGTAAAAGTAAAGCTTGCTCGTTCTTCTCCTCTTCCTCTCTCTAAAAACTAAGTCTAAAAGTGATTTCTAAAGTCGGGGATCCTTCAAAACGTGTTTGGAAGAGGTATATATAGGCACCGGGTCGAAACGGGAGTTAATGGGCCGAAAATACGCATCCGGAGGCGAAAATACGTGCGCGCTCGAGCAAAACGCTCGAGCGGGGGCGCTCGAGTGATTCGCTCGAGCGCCAAAACTGTTCTGTAAGTTTTTGGCCGCTCGAGTGATTCGCTCGAGCGCCGGCGCTCGAGCAAATCGCTCGAGCGCTGGCTGCTGTGCACTCGTTCGTAAAATCTTCATATCTCCTCAACCGGGAGTCCGTTTTGGCCGATTCAAAGTCCTACGAACTCCTCTTTTCGCCCTCTATCCATCTATGAAAATCAAAGAGACCAATTAATAATTTTATAAAAATGATACTCATTTGACTCCAAGCACTCATCGAAAACACTCAAAACATGGGCAAATCGGGCACCAAAACATAACAATTTCACGCCTAATCAGTTCCCTCCTAGTCACGTTCCTCATTCCTAGACTTTCCAAAGCAATTGTTCGGGAGGTACTTTTGCTTGACTCATCTGCTCGACTTGGCGACGATTCCCCTCGACTTCCTAAACGCTCGCTCACTGGAGATTTTCCTTTGTTTTTACGAATCTCAGCACTGCCAGCTTCATCGCGACGTGTATCTTCTCACATTTTAATCCGCTGCTCACCCGCGTGGTCCTGCTCGCCTGCTCGACTTTTGACGACCCAACTTGCTCTTGTTGTTTTTGTAGCGATTGTAGTACGTCTATCATTTTTGCTAGCTCCTCTGGATTTCGGGCGAGAGCCTTCACTTCCGGGGGAATCGTATCGATAGTAACTTGAATATTTCTCTTGGAGGTTGTTATAACTGTCCTTACATGTCCTTCGGTGGATGAAACTTTAGTTCTTGACCTACGACTCAAAGATGCACTTGACGGTCGGTTCTCTTGTGATCTTATCATCTTGATTGCCAAAATGTTTGATAAATGAAGGATCGGGGTGATCTTGCCTCCAACAACTTTCCCAAGAGTCACTAGCCTTGTGTGTATGAATATGAAGATTCACAAATCCTAGTTCATACACACATGTATTTAAACTCCTAGAATAGCTTATATATGAGCAATCTTACTCCAAAAAGTGCAAATATTTGATCTCCGGTGGTTTCTTCCCGAATTCCGGCAAGATTTTGCAGATTCCGGTGGGAGTCTTCAAACTTCCTTTGAATTTTTCACAAAACGGAGGTTCGAACCCTCCTTCTAGCGCCAATTGTTGATGGTCTTTTCTTAATCAATGTGATTAGTGGCTGTTTTCTCTAGTTGAGATCATCAAACAAGATCAAATGATCATGGAATTTAGCTAAGTAATGTTCAAGAAATGAATTTGCAAGAACTTGGGCTATTTTTGAATTATGGAACTTTTTTTTATTTCATGCAAATGAGGGAGTATTTATAGACATACAAATGGGTCATGTGTCACCATCCTAGCCATTCTACCATTGGATATTTGCCAAGTGTTAGGACACTTGTACTACATCTAAGATATTGCTTATTGGATGGGTGCCAAGTGTTAGGGCACTTGGACTACATCTAAGCTATTGACTGTTGGAGTTCCCAATGTTGTACTTGACCATTAGGGTTACTCAGTTGCTTTCTGTGGTGACCAGTTGCTCGTCTGTATGTCTTCGTCGGGTATTTGAACCTTTACTCTCTCAATTGTTCGCTCCATGTTTGTGACCTTTGCACAGTTGCTCGTCTGGATGGCTATCATCTTGACCAACTGTCCATTTTAGCCTTTTGACCAACTGCTCGTCTCAGCCTCTTGCTCAACTTTTAGCCTTGGCTCCTCGCTCAGCTGCTAGCCTCGGCTCCTTGCTCAGCTGCTAGCCTCGGCTCCTCGCCCAGCTGCTAGCCTTGGCTCTCGCTCAGCTGCTCGCCTTACTCAGTTGTGAGTCACTTGCTCAGTTGTTCGCCATTAAGCTTGATGTCTTGATTATCTTTTGTTGACCCTTTGCTCAGCTGCTCGCTCACCAACAACCTCCAATTAAGATAATTAACACTACGAAAAAACTTATATTTACCGCAGAATTACCGACGGAGTTCCGTCGGTAAATATGGTCACTGACGAATTATCGACGACTGAATTTTCGTCGGTATTTTTCTCGTCACAAAATTTACCGACGAAAAAAAAATCTTTGGTAATTACTGACGAAATGTCTCGCTAATCTATTGCATTGGTTTGTTAACAAAATAGTTGGTTTCGTCGGTAATTTGATCGACAATTACCGATGGAATATGATTGTCGGAAACAACCGACATAAAATTTCGGCCGGTAAAAATTATTTTGCAAAAGTCTCGATTTGAACCCAACCACTAGGGCAGGCCTCTCACACATATACACACCTCTTATTGTCCCATAATTTTTTGACAAAACAGTTTTTCAAAGCCTTGGTGAAGAGATCGACCACTTGCCACAATAAAATAATTTTTCAAAGAATGATTTCAAATACAATATTTTTGTATAAAAGTAAAGTTTTTGCATGAGTCCCACACTTATGTAAGAAAATGTAAGATGATGTTTTAAATCAATAAAATTTTGTTATCATTTATGTCTTTGCTCCACCTATGTCAAGCAACCAATGTGAGTTTTATCACACCCTACCGCGGTTAAGTGAAATGAGCCTCACTATAGGCGCTTTGCACACCGTCTCTTGCCAAGCTCGAAAACAGAAGGGTGTGACACAGGCCGTCCAACAAGAAGCTTAGCTCGACTCGACCTATTCTCACCCCTGTTTAAATTGAACGTCCATTTGGAAAAATTGTATGGAAATCTCTATATGGAGTGTACCACTATTCAGAACCGGATTGTCCTAAATCGGGTTCAACCGAAATCAATTGAACTAACTTAAGCACTTTGGGATTGTTTGCAAACTCAACTTCGTAGGTAGAATCAATTTTTCTTTTGAAAAAAAAAAATCAAATCTAATGTATTTGCAATCACAAATTTAATCCAGAATCCATTTTGGAGAAACAACCAAAACCTGTTTTTTATTTCTCGGAATTGCTTTTTTAGGTAGGACCATGAATAATTTTATAAATATAATTATTATTAATTTTAAGTGAATTTTTTGTAGATATTTCTCACTTCTAAAGTCAATTTAATTCAAAACACTCCATGCTTTTGATGGTACTACCAAAATAATTTTACATCACTTTTAATTTTGTAGCAGAGTTTCAAAACATTTCTTTAGTTTAAAATGATGTGCGACAGGAAGGAAGCCCATTTGATCAACCTAAACAATCCGAGGATTTATAAATAAAATTGATCCCTGGGCTTTGTGATTGATATAATTGTGAAGGTATTCCATTGCATTTTCCCTATAGAATTGATACAGTTTACAAATCAATTTGATAGTTAGGGTTCTTTGCGAATTTTTTGAATTAGGCTAAATTATATATAGTTGCTGTCTTAAATTTGAAATTGTTTGTTCATAGTGGATTTAAAGTGTGTCCCGATCCCCCGTGTTAGATCTGTTAAGAATATATTGAAAAGTATATTTTTAATGTTACTTTGTATATAAACTAGTTCTTGCACTTTTATTTCGTATATAACTGAAGAGTATTAGTTTGTTTTCAATAAAAAACTACTCCCTCCGTCCACCAAATTTTTACCCGCTTTCCTTTTTGGTCCGTCCACCAAATTTTTACTCATTCATCTTTTGGAAATAAACTACACTCACAAACAAAAAATGGGTCCCACAATACCCACTACAATACTCTTACTTTATCTACTTTATTCACTTTTTCAATAAAATATCAATTTTCATTAAAAATTGTGCTCTACAGTAACCGGGTAAAATTTTCGTGGACGGAGGGAGTAATACTTTTCAGTTAAAACAAATAATGCCCTTCAGTGAAAACATCTAACACTCTTTAATAAAACTAACTTATACTCTTTATTGATTCATGTATGAACCATTTTCACTTTGTCATAATTAATTTCAATTTGTTGAATTATCCGTTGAACTCCCTAATTGATACTGAGGTGAAGAGATTTTCCTTTTTGTTATTGTACTTCCCCAAGTAATTACCTTAATTAAACTAATTAGGATATATTTATTTCCTTGAATAACTCCTTTTTCGTTTTCAATTTTGTTTTAATAGATCTCTTCTTATTTCCTTCCTAAAATCCTCAAATCCATCTATCTATGATACGATTTTTCACATAATTCTACCTATTGGCGGATATCTCTTGATTAAGCCAATAAATAAATAAATCTTTTCCAATCTTTTTGTCTTCAGCTATGAAATTTGTTTATTGTTTATGATGACTCCTATTAAATTTGTTCATAGTATAAAACTGATATTATACCATTAAATACATTCACTATTATCATAGGTTTTTACGCTGTAATTTCAGTTTACAAGTCTAATAATATCAATGAATATATCTAAAAGTATCAGTTCATACACCTAATGGTATTAACTTCATATTATGAAAATTGTTTATAGGAGAATTTGTGATTGTTTATTGTTTGGCAAAGTAAGGGTGATAATGGTTCATACATGAACCATTTGAAGTGTATTGGTCTGGAGGGTATAATTTATTTTTATTAAAGAGTATTAGTTAAAGGGTACGAAGAGTATGAATTGTTTAACTAAAAGGTAATAGTTGTTTGACAAAACCTGCGAGACTGTCTCATGACATGAGACAACAAAAATTAACAATCACTCATATCAAAGTGTTAATGCGTCATGCACATTTACACCCTATCTCACACAAGACCTACTCTTATTGTTTTAAGGGAAATATGAATAAATGTCACTTTCAGGTTTTCATTTTTGAAAATATCACCCAACATTTTTCTTTTATAAAAATGTCCCGCACGACACCTGTTTGGTCCCCTGTGCGATCCTTTTGGATGGCATTTTGTAAAAAAAATATTAGATGGTATTTTTTAAAATAAAACTTGAGAGTGACATTTTTCATATTCCCCTTGTTTTAATATCATATACTTGGTGTTATTTGGAATTTTTAATTTGGCCATATATTAGACCTACTATATTTTGAGTAGGTCTCTTGTGCAATATTGCACGGTGCAGTTTCGCACAAATAAGGAAAGATTCTAAAAATTCGCGGGTCAACATTGAAATTCGGGTCAGCATAATAAAATTCGCGGGTCAAACGGATCTTCCCAAAAAAATCACGCAAAAGCAAACAGAAAATTCGCTCTCAGGTCTGTGTGTTTTAAGGGCAAGTGAGTGTTACTGTAAGAGTACGTATGTGTTACTATATCAGAAACAGTGTGGAATCACAAAAAAATAGAGGTTTAAATCATGAAGAAAAACTTGATAAACACAAAAACAAATCTTAAAATTATTAGATAATCATAATATCATAATTCTTATTCATGTGTTACCATATGAAATTGGAAGAATCTGAACGATAAAAAGATTATATGATTAAGTAATTCATGTGTTACTACATGAACAAATGAGTGCTACGATATGAGCTATAGTAACACAGTTTTGCTCATGCAATAACACTCGTTTGTTCATACAGTAACACAATTTTCAACAGTATGAAAAATGAGCGATCGTTTGACCCGCGAATTATAGAATTTTCTATTTAAAGCAGTAACACACATTTGGTCATTTGTTACTACATGAACAAATGAATGTTACTGCAAAAACTAATCAGTGTTACAATATGAGCTAGTAACACACTTTTGCTCATGCAGTAACACTCGTTTGTTCATACAGCAACACAATTTTCAGCAGTATAAATAATGGGCGATCGGTTTGACCCGCAAATTTTGATTTGATTTATATAGAAAGCAATAGAGTAGGGTTTGGGCAAATTGCACGGGTAAAACTGGTGCAATATTGCATATTAGACTTTGTCCTATATTTTAAACTCTTACGTTGCTAATATTTTTTGTATAGGATCTTAGAGATTGATTAGAGAATTTCTGCATATTAACGAAAATCTTGATTCTTGAATCGCTATTGAGGGTTAATCATTTATTCATTTAATCTTTATTAACAAAATCATATAAATTTAATGAGTTGGTATAAATGTGTATTTCATAATTATTAACTTAATTATATTTTTTTATTATACACTAAATTCATCACAAATACTTAAATTTATAAAAGTGTTTCAACTCAAATAATCAAAATCAACTAAAAACAATTTTAGAACATTAATTCACATTTTAAATATGATTTTTTTTATTCAATTAAAAATAAAATTTTAACATAAATTCTATATGGGACAAGTAATTGATGACATAATTAGTTAGAGATTTGTTTATTTTTCAAATTAGGCAGTATGTTTGGAATGATGGTTATAATTTTTATTGTTATGATAACTTATTTTTTTCAAACTTAAAGAAGTATTTTAATTTTACTTGCATTAAAATAAGTATCGCACCCCTCTTCCCAACACAAATATCATTGGCGAGATTAGTCTATTTTTGTTCCGAGCCCAAATTCATACTGGGCTCGAGTCAAGCGACGGTGAACCAAATACTGAGCTTCTTAATATAATTTCTTTTATCAATTCAGATCTGAAAAATAGGTAAACTATCAATTTAAAGTCTAAAATATTTTTTTCTATCGATTTAGAGTCTGAATGATACAAAACTATCAATTCAAGACCTAAAATATAGAAACTATTAATTTAGGATTCACTCATTTTCAGATCATGTTTGACCTATATAATTTTTAGTAGTGCAATTAAATTCTTATAAATCATGATTCTAAAAATAAAATAGGTATTAGTATGTATAGAGTGAAATTGGTTTATATATGAATCATTGAAGGGTATTAGTTATTTTCACTGAGAAGTATTAGTTGCTTTTACTAAAAAGTATTACTGATTTACACTGAAGAGTCTTAGTTAATTTTCACTGAACAACTAAGACTCTTTAGTGTTAATCAGTAATATTCTTCAATAAATACAATTAATATTCTTCAATGAAAACAACTAATATCCTTTAGTGATTCATGTATAAATCAGTTTTACTTTATACTTTATCAACAGATATATTAATGTGCCAACCTAAAATCAATATAAAAAATCCAAAAATTTAAGTGATTATAAAATTCATTATTAATTTCCGATGCGTGAATTAAAATCATAAAGAGGTTGGAAGGATGGAAGAGAATTGCAAATTAACAATATACATAATTTTGAGGGGCTCAGGAAAGTCTGGAATATCGCTCACTAAAGAAAAATAAGATGCTACCAGAACCTTAAACTACTACTTTTGGTACAACTAGAATCCTAAACTAATTTTTGTTCCAAATAAGCCCTTAATTTTTTACTTTAGGAGCAAGAAACTCCCTTAACTTTTTTTAATTAGAACTAATATGTCCTTCAAGTATTTATTACATTAAATATTTTTTTTCTTCTTAAAATTAAATATACATGCATTTCAACTGATCTAAAAATTTAAAACAAATTTTCTTCTATACCACCAAATTCGGTTTTAATTTTTATTTTATTTTAATTTAATGTTATTTATGAATTAATAATCGTGTTTCTTCAAAAAAATTTGCTTGTAACTGAAAAAATGTACTAAGATGTTTAGATTTCATCAATTTGTACTCAATCAATCTCCTTGTTGAGCATTGTTTTATTTCACCAGTTTAGAGCATATAGAAACAAAATTTTCTTCAAACAAAGTAATTAAAGAAAATCCAACAAGAAGATAATATGCGAGAATGTACGTAATAGCAATACCAATTGAGACCATAATTCGCAACAGGATATTTGTCAAAGTACTCAAATAAAACAAAAGAAGAATAGCATGAACCTTGAACAACATATATAACATTAATGAAGAAGAAGAAGAAAGTAATATAAAAAGAAGAGAACAAAGATCTTGAATATTAAATCAGTATATATATATTACAAAAGAATTAATTAATATGCGTATGTATGTATGGATTGAAAGTAGTAATTCAAATATTATTCTAGTTAAAGTTGGTGCTTGTTGAAATGGAATGCGAAGCATAGTTTATCCTGCATCTCCCGATGACCCCAAATTTGTACATAATCTCCTTCTTGTGCATCGTTATCTTGGACTAGTTTAGACCAACCTGCAGAATTGATAACCATTTTGTTCAAGCTTTTCCATATTTTGAGATCCAACTCGTACAACCTCCCACGTGCATCGATACCGGTAACATTCTCCAGCCCTTTTCCGGTCAAAATTTGATTTTCACCTTCATTTAAAAAGGCCACGAATCTCTCTCTTTCATTCACGAACAATCTATTCAGATGTGTCTTCACGTCAGAAGCTTTGAGCTTCTTTTGGTACAAGAAAACAAGCGGTTGGATGTTTCGAAGCAGTTGCGGAGGAGGAATGGGGGGCTCCGGGTCAGCAACTAATCCCCTTTTGACGGACCTCCTTGTCCTTCTTCGATTGGCCAACGAGCTCCATCTCTTCTTAGGAGGCAAAAGTTGGAGGGGAATTGGATTATCAGAAACAACACTCGACTCATCATTAACGTCTACTCCGAATAACCTAAGCTTAGCCATCAATTGTATTCAACAAACCGATCGAGAGAGAATATTATATTTATATGAAAAGAGAACTCAAATTCATGTGAACAAGAGAAAAGAGAGAGTGTGTGTTATATATGCATGAAAGTGAATTAGTTGGCGATGGGGTTATACATATATATACAACCTCTAAGATATGTTCGATCCCAGATAAATAGATTAGATTAGATTAGATAGATATAATTAAATCCTTGCATGGCAAGTAATTTGCATGCATAAACCACGGGATTTGGATTTTCATCAATATCACCATATATATATATATATATATATTATATTGATCATTTGATACTAGATTTTCTCAGGTAGTCACGTTTAATAATACAAACTAAATCACCATATTCATATATATGTTCCGATTGATATATTGATAGATAGATAGGGATCGAGATTTAAAGAATTTTCATCATTTTATTTCCTAAAACACCGTACATAATTGATATTAGATTTTCTAAAACATGAGATTTGATTTTCATCAAATCACCGTACGAAAGTATTTTCCTGCATTTTATTTCCTAAAACATGAGATTAGATTTTCATCAAATCACAGTACATTTTTATTATTAGATTTTCTTAAGCGTCTCATTTTATACAAAGATTAGGTTTTTTACATGCATGAAAATAATTTATGATAAGTTTATAAAGTATTAAATATTTGATTAACAGTACACTACAAAAAAAGGCAGAAATGTCGAGGGGAGTTAAAGAGGGCAATGTTTGCCCTCGTCCCTAAAGAGGGCCGAGGCGAGGGCCAATTATAATGAGTAGAGATCATTAGGATGCGCTTCATCAGCAATTCTTCAATTATAATGAGAATGCAATTAAAAATGACAAAGATTAATAGAGTGAAGATGGTTCATACATGAACCATTGAAGAGTATTAGTTGTTTTTCTAAAATAATATTAATATTTTTTACTGAAGTGTATTAGTTGTTTGAATTTTATAAAAGAAATTAAAAAAAATGTTTTGAAAATTTGAAATTAAATTTACAATTAAAAATATTAGAAAAGTTATTTAATAATATTTATATGAAAAAAAACCCACAAATCACAAGGAAGATGTTGTCGGTACATGACTTTTATGTGATTTAAAATGATGTAGTTTTCATTATTACATCAAAATGATATTAAAATGACAATCAAATAATTTGTGTGATGCAATAGGAATTGTAATTCTTTTGGGGTGAAAAGTGGAGATTAGATAAGTTACGGGTAAATTGCAAGGATGGTCCCATGAGAATTTGTACTTGACAGATTTGGTCCCATGTTCTTTTTTGGTCCCATTTTTAGCAGAAAATGTCCCATCCGTTAAATATTTTACAGTTTTCTATGAAATATTGGATGGAAAAACCTTTTCAACTTGATTTTTGGAGGGAAATGAGTAAACTTTTGCTATTAACAATCATTTCAATATAAAATGCAAGTATGGAGGCGATTCCGCAACTTAGTTCGTAGTGTTTTAAGAAGTTGGAAATTAATTATTTTTAAGTTGGGAATTATACGCGCGAGTTTTTGGCAGAAAACTAACGGACGTGTGGGCCTCATGCTCGTTAATCCGTTATTTTTTGACGGAAAAATCGTACGGGACTATTTGCGCTAAAAAAAGGACCAAATTCATGAGGACCAATTCTTATAGGACCATTTCTGCAATTTCCCCGATAAGTTACGGGACCAAAAGTTTTTTTTTTCTTTAAAATTTTCTAAAGTCCTTTTTTTTTTTTTGCAACAATTTGATAGTTCAGTATCTGCCCTATAAAAGTCGAAAGTTCAGTCTTCAAAGTGCAATGGTAGCAAAGATAAGTCCTATTTTTGCAATTTGTCCTAATCTTTATTTATAAATTATATGAAATTTATGAGATGGTATAAATGTGTATTTCACAATTATTAACTTAATTATATAATTTCAATTATACACTTAATTAAACTCATCACAAATAGTAAACTTTATAGAGTTATTGTGTGTAACAATATCAGTGATTTCATTAAAATATTTTAGCTTAATAGTATTAGTTATTTCATTAAACAATACTAATTGTTTTAATATAAAATTTTAATTATAAAATAGATGCAAGATAAAACTTGCACATTATCAATCCTTAATTGATAGTCCGAGATTCAAGGATGAGGAAAATCCTGTAAAAGTTTTTTCCGCATGGAGTTGGGGACTTGGTGGTTATATGCAGTTATCCGTGAAATTTTATGGTGAAGTCTTTTGACATTTGGGCCGTTGTACAACACATTGGAATGGGTTATACTTATATTAGTTTGTACCCAAAAAATTAGGTTGGGCCTTGACCTTGAGGCTTTTCAGGATTAATTCATTTTTTAAAGTAGGTTTTCGGTGAACTCTAGTTCACATGACATCAACTATTACTATTAAAAAAAAAAAAATCAAATAGTAATAGTGTGTACGTATAATCGTGATAGTAACTATGAATAATAGTGATAATTGGTGTATATAACAGTGATAGTATAGTATGTATACAATATACATAACTTTGAGATTTGTCATTGGCTTATTTCCAAAGCTATTCATTGCGTTTGCCCTCTAACTATGATTCAACTACGAAATCAATTTAAGAGGTAGGGTTCTTAGCGAAATTTTAGAAACCGGATTAATTCTTGATAATTGGTGTTTGTAATTTGTAATGGTTCATTCATAGTGAATTTGAAAAAGAGCCATGATCCTCCATTCAATTGATCGAAGCACGAAAATCCAGTGTTCATGGTTTTGTTCTTCGCATTCTAATTTAGGTTGTCTTCTCAATCGAAAATGTTGTGTAAAACTTTTTCGAAAGAATTCAATTTCATCTAAAAGTTCGAACTTATTAAGAGGTCAGAAGTAATTTCATATTAAAACATGTGTTACATCATATATATATATGTAACCACCCCAAATTCCTTATCTAAACAATTTCATTGGTTTTGTTCATGTGGAATACATGTCCAAGGAAGGAGAATTGACTAGAATAATTTATTAATGAGAGTAAATTTCTTGTGAACTCGAGTTCACTTGAACTCTTTTTTTTAAGTATTATTGTTAAATATACACACTATTACTGTTATTCACATCCATTATCATTGTTTAAAAAATCAAGCATTTTCAAAATAGTATTAATGTGTATGCATAACAATCACTGCTTCGTCGGCTAGGGCAAGGCGAGGGATTTTGCCTTTTCATTAAACGCAAGGGCTCAAAAATCCCTCGCAAAAGGCGAGAACTGGCGAGATAATATTCAAAGTGAAGTGGGATTGTTTTTGCCCTCGTTACAAGCTCTGCGTGTCCTTTTCACTACAACAAAGACGGGGTTTAGCGACGGTCAAATATCCGTTGCAAATTTCGTGAATTTGCGACGGATTGTGGTAAGCCGTCGGAAAAAATGACAATTTGCGACGACTTAGTATAACCGTCGCAAATGTTAGTGTTTTGCGACGGGAATGTCCGTCGCAAAATCTAGGGCCCACGACCTTCGTCTTATACCGGCTACATTTGCGACTGATAGGTCGTCGCAAAATCAAACTTGAAATTTGCGACGGACTCTTCCGTCGCAAAATCTACCCGTTTAAAAGTGACCATTCGGGCAATGACCCATTTGACTGATTTGTATTGGACTTGTTCGTCGCAATTTTTAACTTTGTTTTTGCGATGGACAGCGCCGTCGCAAATCTTACCTTTTTTTCGCGACCTTTCAGGAAACGGTGCGTTGACTGATTTGCGACGGAAAAGCTGTCACAAATCAGTAAAACACAGCGTCGTTTTGCATTTGACGGGCATAATTTGCGTCCGTCGCAATTTTTTTTCCACTTATATATACAGACCCGCCGCGATGCAGACGGAGAAAGAGAGAAAAGAAGAAGAGGAAAAAAAGAGGAAAATGAAGGAGAAGTCGGGTGCCGACGCTGTAGAGCCAATCCATCCCCACCGAGTGCTCGTTTCGTAATCTTCTAAAAATAAACTGTAAGTTTTCTTCATTTTTACCGTTTAAAATTTAATTTTAAAGCATGTTTAGAATTTGTTAAGTTTAGAATTGATTTTAATTGAATTGTTTGAATTATATTAGTTAATTAATTGATTTTAGTTGAATTAGTTGATCGAATTTAGTTGATCAAATTTTAATTTAATTTTAAAGCATGCTTAGAATTTGTTAAGTTTAGAATTGATTTTAGTTGAATTGTTTGAATTATATTAGTTAATTAATTAATTTTAGTTGAATTATTTAATTTATATTAGTTAATTAATTGATTTTAGTTGAATTAGTTGATCGAATTTAGTTGATCGAATTTTAATTTAATTTTAAAGCATGTTTAGAATTTGTTAAGTTTAGAATTGATTTTAGTTGAATTGTTTGAATTATATTAGTTAATTAATTGATCGAATTTAGTTGATCGAATTTTAATTTAATTTTAAAGCATGCTTAGAATTTGTTAAGTTTAGAATTGATTTTAGTTGAATTGTTTGAATTATATTAGTTAATTAATTGATTTTAATTTAATTAGTTGATCGAATTTTAATTTAATTTTAAAGCATGCTTAGAATTTGTTAAGTTTAGAATTGATTTTAGTTGAATTGTTTGAATTATATTAGTTAATTAATTGATTTTAATTTAATTAGTTGATCGAATTTTAATTTAATTTTAAAGCATGCTTAGAATTTGTTAAGTTTAGAATTGATTTTAGTTGAATTGTTTGAATTATATTAGTTAATTAATTGATTTTAATTGAATTGTTTAATTTATATTAGTTAATTAATTGATTTTAGTTGAATTAGTTGATCGAATTTTAATTTAATTTTAAAGCATGTTTAGAATTTGTTAAGTTTAGATGATTTTAGTTGAATTGTTTGAATTATATTAGTTAATTAATTGATTTTAGTTGAATTGTTTAATTTATATTAGTTAATTAATTGATTTTGGTTGAATTAGTTGATCGAATTTTAATTTAATTTTAAAGCATGTTTAGAATTTATTAAGTTTAGAATTGATTTTAGTTGAATTGTTTGAATTATATTATTTAATTCATTGATTTTAATTTAATATTTCAAATAATATTATAAGTATTTTGAATAATATTCGTGAATTTTGTTATAGATGAGCGGACAAGACAGTGGCAGTGGCAGTCAGCAGCCTCCGAGGGATGAGGAGGCGAGTCGAGGAGGGCGAGGAGGGAGGAGACGACGGGCCTCACTGAGACCCGTGGTTCCACCTATTTTCAGGCCGAGGTCTCTATCAGAGACCTCTTCATAGCCTGGCTCGGGCTCCTCCTCCTCACAGCAGACTGCTGAGGGCTCATCCTCCTCCCGGCAGCATCCGGTTGTTCAAGCACGGATGCCTGTTCAGCCACATGGTTCAATGTAAGTTTTAATATTTTATACTCATTTTTTATTAATTAAAACCTAATTATTTTACTAACTTTGAAGTTTTAATTTTACAGTTGGATTCTGAGTCATGAGGCTAGTAATCAGGTTTCCAAGTCCATCCTTGCCGGTGGATTCGAGCCCACCGCTTACAGTTGGGGGCTAGTGTCCGATGCAAGAAAACGGACATACTTCGAGGAGTTTAAGGTATTAATTTAATTTATTAATTCACCATTCATTAATATCAAATATATAAACAAATATTTACATTTAAATTGTAATTGCAGAAAGAATGTGTCTGGGCACCGGAGCACGATGACCAGATGTTGAAGAATTTTGAAAAATATGCGGCCGAGAGGTACAGAGACCTCCTTTTTAGAATGAGGGACAGGTGGTACAAGAAGGGAGAGGCCACCGACATGGGGACTGACAATGAAAAGTGGTCTATTTGAGACCAATTCCTCCGGTACTGGAATTCTCCTGAATTCAAAGAGAAGTCGACGAAAAACAAGGCGAATCGGCGTAGTGACACTGATGGAGAAGGGATGGTGAGACATCGGGCCGGTTCTTGGTCCATTTATGAGCACGGGTTGAGATTTGTAAGTTTCATCTTTAATTTTGTAATTTTTGAATTTTTATTATTTTTTTTCTAATTTTTATGAGTGGTATTAATTTTTACTATCTTTTTTTCTAATTAGGCGACGGAGCAAGGACTCGAGCCCTCTCATTTTGAGAGATTGCAGCTCGCCCACCCACTTGTCGAGGAGACTGGGAAGTCTACCTACGACCGTACCACCGAGATTCACATAAGTATTATTTCAATTTTTAATATTAAAAGTATTATTTTATATTTTGTTTTCAATTTATTTAATTTTTTGTATAATTAATTTGCAGAGAAAGATGCTCAAGGACAACATGAATTACTGCATGAGCAAAAGTGTGTTACTAGCTAGCTCATATCATAGCACTCATTTGTTCATGTAGTAACACATGAATACCTTAATCATATATGTGAGTGTGCGTGGTGTTTTTCAGAGTCGTGTTAACTAAAATGTTGACAACATGCGCGACAACACAAGACGGTTACGAACAGTTATGAACAGATCTAAGAAGTTCTAAGCAGCTGAAGACTTAAACACCTTGCAAACGGAATTCAAAATTTATCATTGACTTAAATAAAGTCTATGATGCCTCATGACGAAAAGCTTCACTATAACCATGTAGTGATACAAACAAAGATCTAACATAAGATCTCAAAGTGAGGGTAAGATGTAAACACACCGTTTAAACAGGTCTACGATGACTAGAAAACTGATCACACTCAGACCCTAATCTAGTCTATTTTCGATCTCAATACTGATAGGAGCGTTGCAGCGCTCGACCAGCACAAAAGATAATAGTACCTGCCCTTCTACACTAGATGTACTTGAACACTCGATATTGTAGCTCTCGTTTACTACTTCCTGGCTTGTTTCCCCTGGTTTTTCCTTCGTCTATCTTCTGGTATTTATAGATGTAGGAACCACCAGAAGTTACAATTACTAGATCAGTTTGGAATGACCTAGAAACATTCTAGGTCTTTATCTTGTGAACACAACATAGAACAAAAGTGTTAGTGTTAGGAGAAAAGACAAATTCAGCAATGTTATCCAGAATGTTGCCTAAATATTTTTGACAACACTGGCATAACATTAACAATATAATCTTTTTATCGTTCATATTCTTCCAATTTCATATGGTAATACATGAATAAGAATTATGATGTTATGATTATCTAATAATTTTAAGATTTTTTTTTTGTGTTTATCAAGTTTTTCTTTATGACTTAAACCTCTGTTTTTTCGTGATTCCACACTGTTTTAATATAGTAACACATACGTACTCTTACAGTAACACTCACTTGCTCTTAAAGTAACACAGACCAGAGAGCAAATTTTCTGTTTGCTTTTACGCAATTTTTTTGGGAAGATCTGTTTGGCCCACGAATTTTTAGAATCCTTCCTTATTTGTGCGAAACTGCACCGTGCAATATTGCACCAGAGACCTACTCAAAATATAATAGGTCTAATATATGGCCAAATTAAAAATTCCAAATAACACCAAGTATATGATATTAAAACAAGGAAAATATGAAAAAGGCCACTCCCAAGTTTTCATTTTCAAAAATACCATCAAATATTTTTTTTACAAAATGCCATCCAAAAGGATCGTACAGGGGATCAAACAGAAGTCATGCGGGATATTTTTATAAAAGAAAAATGTTGGGTGATATTTTTGAAAATGAAAATCTGAAAGTGACATTATTTCCCTTAAAACAATAAGAGTAGGTCTTGTGTGAGATAGGGTGTAAATTGTGCATGACGCATTAACACTTTGATATGAGAGTTTGTTAATTTTTGTTGTCTCATGTCATGAGACAGTCTCGCAGGTTTTGTCAAACAACTATTACCTTTTAGTTAAACTATTCGTACTCTTCGTACCCTTTAACTAATATTCTTTAATAAAAATAAAGTATACCCTCCAGACCAATACACTTCAAATGAATCATGTATGAACCATTATCACCCTTACTTTGCCAAACAATAAACAATCGCAAAATTCTCCTATAAACAATTTTCATAATATGAAGTTAATACCATTAGGTGTATGCACTGATACTTTTTGATGTATTCATTGGTGTCATTAGACTTGTAAACTGAAATTACAGCGTAAAAACCTATGATAATAGTGAATGTATTTAATGATACCAACTTTGAGTGCTCTAACAAGGAGATTAATTGAGTGCCAAATTTGTAACAACTGATTTCGAATTTATTAAATCTATACTAATATAAGAACAAAATAGTCTAAAAATAGAAACAATTACAAGTCATATCAAAAGTTTTTTTTTTTTCTACTTTTGATAAATGTGGTATTTAATATTTTCACATAATTAAAATTAAATTTGCAATTAATTAAAAATATTTTTTCATTGTACTTTTTTTAGGACTCTAACTAATAATATACATCAAAAAGTTAATCCATCATAATAGATTAAACACATAAAAGTGTATTATTGGATTTTGTTCGGTTATTTTATTTATATAACTTTTTTTCTTATTCTAATTATTGTAATTTATTATATTCTGATATTCATTTTTAGCAATAGAAACTTCTAACAAAATGTTTTGTTTGTGGGGAACTTTTGTGTGAGATGAGCTCATATGTGAGACGGTGTTCCACTAATATTTTTGGGTCATTGTCTCCTTTTAAAAATTATTGGTTTGAACTCCATAAATTTATGGGTCATATAGTATAGTAAATGAGATTTATTTTATGTATTAGACCATCTCATCTCTATTATAATAAAAGTCTTGAAGCATTTATTTTTGTTGGTCTCAAAGATGTATCAAGGTCTAGAGGGGCGGCGGGGGGTGAATAGATCTTGATTATTAAAACTTAAAACTTTTTGGCAATAAATAAAGTATACAGATTGAACTCTGCAGCTATAAAGTTAAAAGCAAAGGTTTGCAGCTGCAGACTTTTGAAATGCAAAGTCTGTATAATTAATTCAAACACTTATCAAAGTTGGTGTTGTAATACTTTGGAGTATTTTAATACCTAGTGCAGCGGAAATAAGTAAAGTGTGTGAAGTGAAAAATCAAATCCAATCAAACTTTAAAAAGAACAAAGAATATGAGTGACGCAATAAGCCATAAGATAGATAAAATGAATGAACAATAGATAAAGAACAAGACGAATTTATAGTGGTTTAGAGGTGTTGTAATCCTCCTACATCCACTGTTACACCACACAGGTGCCAAATTCACTAAGAAACCACACAGTCACAAGATGTTTCCTCTAAGACTTAGAGTTCTCACATAGATCAGTCTAGTCTAGGATGAAACACAAATTCACTCAGAACACTCTCTCTATCTCACTCAGAAATAAACGCTCACTAAGAATAAAATCTACACAAGGTAGAATACATGGGTATATAGTGAGGAACAACAACAATGGAAAATACAAGACAATATTCCTAGCTTCTAAGTCCTAAAAACTTATATATTTGAAGGGTTGTAGACTTTGAAGGCTGTAGATATTGTATAATATGCTTGAGAGCTTGGGGTTGTTGTTGTTGGTCCTCTGAGGTCTCCTCTCCTATTTATAGGGGTCTTGAGGGGTCCTCTAGCTGTTGGAGGGATTGAGAATTTCAAATATTTTCACCTCCAGCTTTGACTTCTGCTTAATTAAAGCTTCTTGTCATATAGCAACGTCCTTTAAGAAGTACAAGTTGTCTTTTAGTGATGGCTGCTCAAAGAGCTGTTAATCACTGAAACACTTGTTTCTACTGGCTAGAAATTATCTCTGGTAAACACTGAGATTTTTCAAACTAAGTGAGTGAGTATACCATGTGTATTATACTTAATTAGTCCTACTAATCTCAAGTTTACAGCTTGTAGTCTCTAACTCTGCAGATGTAGACTCTTTGGCTGTGGACTTGTCTTCAACTCTTCAGATGTAGACTTGTCTTCAACTAGTTGTAGGGTCTGTATCCAATGTTTACAGATGTAGACTTTCATCTATTAAATTCTTCATTTTTCTTTGTACCTGCAATGTTAGTTTCCACAATACAAAGATATTTGTTTTGACATTATCAAAATTAAAAGGAGAAAAATCCTTAGGAAAAAAATATCTTAACAATTTTCCCCTATTTTGATGATGGAAAAACCAATCAAACAAAATAATTTGAGAAACTAAATTGCATGAAAGAGACAAACAAAGTCTAGGAAATAGAGAGAATTGCATTCAATTGTAAATTAATACATGATCACTGATCAATTACAATTCCTTCTATTCTAACATAGACTTCAGCTGATTTACCTTCTCTTTACCTTCTTTTGTGCTTAGGATCTACATCTTCATCCTCAGAGTCATACCTTTCAGGGCTTTGTGGGATGATTCCTTGAGCTATAAGGGTATCATTCTTCAAATATTCTTCCTCATATGCCTTTAACATCTCAAACTCGGTCCTTGCACTCTCAGCTTCTTTCCTTGCTTTAGATCTTGGGGACAAAGTCCTGGGCATCTTCTTCCTTCTGTCAGCTTGCTTCTTCTGAACTCCTTCTCCTAGCTTCCTCAACAACTTAGCGTTATCACCTGAATACAGAGTACCTTGACCTTTCAAGGTCTTGAACAGTCTGAATATGTCAGTTAAACTGGCATGCTTTTTGAGCAATGGATGGAAAAGACTAATCTTTCTAAACTCTTCCATAAACATCTTGGTCTTCTCCACCAAATTTTCTTCTTCTTCTGGAAATGTGTCTGTGGACTCTTCAAACATCTCAGCTGCAGGATTGACCTCAACTGTTGAAACCGTGTCTACATGCACAGAAGAAAATGCATATGTAGGGTTGGCAACTGTAGGATTCTCAAAATCTTGACTTTGAACATTTCCTAACAGTTTTTGTGTGAACACAGAGACTGACTGTAATTTCCTTTCTTGCTGTCTAGCCTCTTGAAATCTTGCTTCCCTTCTCCGATTAACTTTATCTTCCCATTTTCCAACAATTTTTTGATTTTGTGGAATCTTGATAATTCTGCCTTTGTGAAATTATCCTTGGGCATGTGACTTATCCTCAGGTTTAGCAAACAAAGAAACTCCACCTACTGGTCTGTCAAAACCACTCAGTCCAGTCTTGAAAGCTTGATCTAGTTCTTTCTCAAAGTCTCCTTGTAAATTTTGAAAATTTGACAGTGCTACATCAAGAGCATCTATCTCACCAGATTTCTCCTTTAATTCCATGGATACAACATCTTCCCCCTTTTTGCCATCAACAAAATAGCTTAGGAGGGTATCCATCTTGGCAGATATGTGGGATTCAATATGACTTGAATTTACAGCTAAGGAGCTCATATTCTTATTAATTCCATCAATAGAGTCCTTTATCAACTTGTTGTCATCCAGAATTCTTTCCAGAGAGCTCTTCAGTTCTCCAATCATGTCATCCTTCTGTTGTAACTCTTTCTTCATCGTAAGATGCATACTGACCAGGTTTTCAATGGATTCCTTGAATTTCTCCTGAATCTGTAGCTTTTCTTCTTTTGCCTTCTCAAATAACTTGGTTAGCATCTCTTGCAATCCTTCCTTGATTCTTTTAGACACAATATGTTCTGGAATCCTCCTTAGTTCTTCTGTGATGTTTGTAGACATCTCTTCCACAGTAGTTTCAATAGAACTAACTTTCCTCAGAATTTCCTCATTATTAACAACTTCTTCATCAAAGATATCGTCCTCTCCTTCAGATATTCTCAAAGCAATTTCTGACTTTTCCTTTCCTTCCATGAGTGTAGGTCTCTTGGGGCCAGATATACTGGGAGCATGTGTCTTCCTTTTCAGATTCAAATGTGTGGGCACATCTGTTGGGAAAATAGGGGTGCCCGGAATCTATTCGGGATGAAATTTAAATACGAATTTAAATTCAATTATTACTAGCATGAATTAATTCTAATTAATTCAAATAATAATTCCAACAACAATTTTATCATCATGCATGTTGAATTAATTCACATAAAATCTATGGCGGAATAAACAAAAATTTATGTGACTTACGTGAGCCTCTTGTAGAATTGGCTTTAAATAAACGGGACAATCACGATCACGCTTTATCAACCCAAAAGCCTTCTCAAGTATTTCCCTTTCGCCTTACTTGATCACCGGTGGGAGATGCTTTCAAGTAATTTAAATAACTAAGGAAAAAGAAAAATATATATGCTCTTGATTTTTCCAACACATGGAATTATGTACTTGAGGATGAAATAATCATCCCCTATTTATAATATGAGGGGGCCGAAAATACTAGTGAAAATATGGGCTTGGAGAAATCTTTTTTTAGACTCTAAGAAATCTTGAATATATCTCATATATTCTTTTCTCCAAAATAAAATATTCCACAAAAATCTCACCCTCCATATTACTTGAAATTTTCGAAAATAATAGGCCAAGAAACCAAGATTTGGATCTTCTTGAATATATGAGATAATCTTGTATTCCAAGAATAGTTATGTTCCATAATATCTTTCCAAGAAAACCAACAAAATCTCTTCTTTCCTAATATCAATATTTTCGAAAAAATAAGGAAAAATCAGCATTATTATTTTCTTTTTATTTTAATCATCTTATCATTATTGGGCTACTTAATGGGCTACTTGAGGAGCCTTTAAGGAGAATTAAGATTGGACCTCCTAATGGACTTCTGAATTTCAATATTGAGCCCCAATATAATTCAATCCATTAATATTAATTATTACCACTAATAAATTAATATTGCACTATCCATCTTAATCCATATTACGATAATATGGGCTCCCGATTATTATTTCCCGCGTTTAAGATTATCAAGTCCATTAATTAATTAAGCTTCTGAATAGCTCTAAATTAATTAATATATTTCACCTTGGAGTAAAGACAGCTCAACATTATTATCCGTACCGAAGAAACTAATTCTTCACTTGCAAGATTTGGTACGATAAAACTTCTGAGCCCACCAAGGGGAATAATCACACGAGCCGTACTCACACACGTTTCTCCGTATTAAATCTTAGCAACCGTCGTATGATTAATATTACTGCCCAAAACACAAAGTTCGAAGTCACGATAATTCTCACCCAACATAAATTAAAGCAGTAACCATTAAGCACACACGATCCTATTTAAGTGACGGAGATTAAGAAATCAATAACCACTGAGGTCTAATTCTTCACATTTCAGAACAGAAGAATTTATCCTGGCTGTAGGTCCTCTTCAACACATACTAAATGTGCTAGTGCAATCTCTTAGTCAAGACAGACCAATCTGAGCCTTACACATCGACCTTTCACGGCGGATTGTTCAATTCCACCTAGGTCGTGAAAATGTACGTTTAGTTACAAGGAAACAGTTAATGTTGTCTTCTGTGATCGGGTATCACCACATTAACTACAATGTAACTAGTACCATGTATTGAACGGTTTGCAATAGAAATTCAACATTCAATCATATCTAAAGAAAATGTGATAAAAGAATTATTCTCATAAAACGAGTGTTTGATACACGAGTTATACAAAGTAAAAGCATACTTTCACGTATAACTCCAACAATCTCCCACTTATACTTAAAGTCTGCTTTTTAGTATACATCATGGATGTCTTAGTGTAGTAGCTCTACGTGACATCTCATGTCAACCTACACTAACCTAATAATTCCTCCCACTTATACTTAAAGTAGATTGGCAATCGTCTTGACTCCCATTCCATCCACATGTCTCTCGAATGTACTCTGAGGCAGACCCTTTGTGAATGGATCAACTAGGTTGTCTCCCGACGCTGTCTTTGCCACCTCTATATCTCCTCTCTTAACGATTTCTTGTATAAGATGGTATTTTCTTTCTATGTGTTTGCTGGCCTTGTGGGCTCTCGGTTCCTTTGAATTTGCAACTGCTCCGGCATTGTCACAAAAGACAGTTATCTTGTCGGGCAAATTCGGAACAACGTCCAAGTCCACTAAGAAGTTCTTGAGCCAAACTGCCTCTTTCGCTGCTTCACAAGCAGCTACATACTCGGCTTCCATGGTCGAATCGGCGATGCATTCTGCTTAACGCTTCTCCATGAAATGGCTCCTCCTCCCATGCAAAACACACTACCCGAGGTCGACTTTCTTGAGTTTATGTCTGATTGGAAATCTGAGTCCGTGTATCCCACGAACATAAGACTATCTGACTGGTAAATCAGCATCCGCTCACGAGTTCTTTTCAGATACCTCAAGATGCACTTTACAGCAGTCCAATGGTCTTTCCCGGGATTACTTTGATATCTTGCCACTATGCCCACGGCAAAGCAGATATCCGCTCTCGTACACAGCATTGCATACATAAGGCTTCCTACGGCCGAAGCGTACGGAACACCTTTCATGTCATCTATCTCCGCTTGCGTCTTAGGGCTCATTTCTTTCGATAGATGGATTCCGTGCCTAAAAGGTACAAAACCTTTCTTGGAATCTTACATGCTCAAATGCTTCAAAACAGTGTCAATGTATGAAGCTTGCGATAAGCCCAACATCCTCTTCTTGCGATCGTGAGTGATCTTGATCCCAAGGATGTGATCGGCTTCCCCTAAGTTCTTCATATCAAATTGTTTTGACAACCATACCTTTACGTCTGACAATACCTTTACATTGTTTCCAATGAGCAGAATATCGTCTACATTTAATACTAAGAATACCACTGCAGTTCCGTCACGCTTCTTATACACACAACTTTCGAACTCGTTTTGATCAAACCCATAAGACTTAATCACTTGATCAAAACACTGGTTCCAAGTACACGATGCTTGCTTAAGTCCATAAATAGATCTCTTAAGCTTGCATACGAGGTGCTCTTGGCCTTTTTCAATAAAACCTTTGGGCTGTTGCATATAGATATCTATCCCGTCAAGACTTCCGTTAAGGAAAGCTGTCTTGACATCTATTTGCCAGATCTCATAATCTAGGTGCGCATCGATCGGTAAGAGAATACGGATGGACTTAAGCATAGCTACAGGTGAAAAGGTTTCCTCATAATCGATCCCTTCTTTTTTAGTATATCCTTTGGCCACTAGCCTTGCTTTGAAGGTCTCAACCCTTCCGTCCGGTCCTCTTTTCCTCTTATACACCCACTTGCATCCAATGGGTTCTACCCTATTGGGTGGTTCGACCAACTCCCACACTTGATTATGATCCATCGAACCCATCTCGGTTTCCATTGCCGTTTGCCACGACTCCACGTCTTTATCTTTAATTGCCTCGTCGTATGTCCATGGGTCTGATTCATCACCGGGAATTAAATCCGAAGATTCTCCTATTCCCATGAATCTCTCGGGTTGCCTAGCAATCCTCCAACTGCGACGGGGTTCTGGTTGTGAAGATGTGACGTGTGGTATATCATCTTGTATACTTGGTATCGAGGTTTGACCTCTCAATTCTTCTAAGGTAATTTCACTTTTAGGCTTCCGATTGTTCATATAGTCTTCCTCCAAGAATTTAAAGTGTGTACTAATCACGGTCTTTTGATCCTTGGGACTATAGAACATACACCCTTTCGTTCCCGCAGGGTATCCTATAAACAACCTTAATTCCGAACGTGGATCCAACTTACCGGCTTCCTTGTCTAGGACGTATGACGGACAACCCCAAATCCGCAAATGTCTTAGACTGGGCTTGCGCCCGGTCTACAATTCCATTGGGGTTTTAGGAACCGATTTGGATGGCACCAAGTTTAGAATGTAAGCCGCCGTTTCCAAGGCATTACCCCAAAACGACTTGGGTAAATCCGAATAACTCATCATGGATCTGACCATCTCTAAAAGAGTCCAGTTTCTTCGTTCCACCACATCATTCTGTTGAGGGGTTCCCGGTGCGGTTAACTGGGATACGATCCCTTCGTCCGATAAGTAGTTCAAGAATTCATCGCTGAGGTATTCGCCCCCACGATCTGATCGTAGAAACTTGATACTCTTTTCCCTATGTTTCTCGGCTTTGGCCTTAAACTCCTTGAACTTATCAAATGTTTCAGACTTATGCCTCATAAGGTAAAGGTACCCATATCTCGAGTAATCGTCAATGAAGGTGACGAAATACTCATACCCCATTCTCGCTTTGATCATCATTGGACCACACACATCGGTATGAACGAGTTCTAATACTTCCGTGGCTCTATTCCCCTTGGCTCCAAATGCCCTCTTAGTCATTTTACCCTCTAAACAAGATTTACAAGTTGGAAACGGCTCGACTTGGAATGATTCCAAGGATCCGTCTTTCACCAATCTCTCTATCCGCTTTAGATTAATATGACCTAGTCTAAGATGCCATAGAAGTGTTTTCGTTCATCTCCAAAGAACGCTTTCTTTTATTACTCGAAATGATCGACGTGTTATTAGATTTATTATTTGAGTGGTGTGCACACTTAATCGTATAGAGATTGTTTACCAACGTTCCATGACAGATAGTATCATTCTTAAAAGAAACAGTAACAACTTTATTAAAAGTAATTGAATATCCATAAAAAAACAACTTAGAAACTGAAATTAAATTCTTTCTAAAGTTCGGAACGTATAAAACATCTCTTAAAATTAAAACTCTATCTTCAAAAGATAGGTGCACGACTCCCACTGCTTCGGCTGCCACTCTCGTAGCATCGCCCAAAGTGACGAGGATCTCATTCTTGCTAAGTCGTCGGGTTAGCTGGAACCCCTGAAGAGTGAAACAAATATGATCAATTGCCCCGGTATCCACTACCCAAACGTGGGCAGCATACGCCGCAACATAAGTTTCAACGACTAAAGCATGAGACTTACCTTTCTTTACCGCCTTCTTAGGCTTAGAATAGGTAGACCTCCAATGTCCTTTCTCCCCGCAATTGAAGCACTTACTCTTACCGGATATCTTTACGCCGTACGACTTGAATGCTCTTTCTTTGCCATTAAGAGTGAGTCTACTGGTTTGGTTCTGATCAATCTCCTTCTTCTCAATCTTACCTTCCGTTGGCCTAGATTTCGAGAAAAAGCTCTTGATCACCAAAGCCTCATCCTTACTCCCTAAGTGCGACTCTACCGTTACTAGAGCTTTGAGCAGGGTATCTAAAGTGAACTTGTGTTCCAATACCACGTATTCCCAAAAGAACCCATCAAAACTGCTCGATAGCTTTAGGAGTATGGAATCAACTTGACTTTCTTCACTTTGTCCGACACCAAGAAACTCGAGTTTTTCAAACTCACGCTTAAAATTGAGAACATGATCCCTTACAGGTGTTCCCTTCACCATTTCCTTCGTGAGCTTCTCACGAATGGTGAACAGATTCGCCATGGGGTTCTGATGTTGAAACATCTCTTCAAGGCTATTCATGATATCAACAACCGCTTCAATGCCTTCATGAATGTGTTTCAAATCTTCAGACATAAATGTCAAGATGATGCGCTTCATGTGCTCATTGGAATGCTTCCAATCATCGAATACCGCCTTGTCCCCATTACTTGACTTATCATTAGGTTTCTTGGGTACGTCAACGCTAAATATCCAATAGTGTTCTTGCGCAGGTAGGACCATATTCATGTTACGTTTCCAATCAACATAATTCTCACCGACAAGTTTGTTATCTTTAAGTATACTAAACAGTGGATTAAAATGTTGCGACATGATGAACTGAGAATAAAACATACATTCATATCAATATCTAGAAAAATACGAAATTATCACATAATTCGATCACATCAATTATATTGAAACCTTAAAACAATATAATCATGCATCAGCCAACATCTCGAAACAATTTAAATGCGCCACGAGGGGTGGTCTATACATTTAAACACATTCAAGCGGATCACAAACTTAAAAGTTACAAATCCTTAATACAAAATTAATAGTCGGCTCCCACTTTGACCACATAAAAATTGACAGGGACTCCGAGGGGAGTAGGTTAATATCAATTTCTTATGCCTAAGTAATAACCATAATTAAATACAGGATTATTATTTCTCTTTGAGTAAGCCACTCGTGGTGAGGGTCAATACCGCCACTAGTAATAATCCACAATCATCCTTTCGGAATTTATTCATGTGAAATCCGCCCTTTTGGCCAATCCGAGGGGGAAATGTATTCCAAAAGAACTTCACAAATAAATAAATTATGGAGGTCAAATTAATCCAATTTTAATAACCGGAATAAAATTGCGATTAAAGAAACATACTTAGTAATTTTCGAAAGTAAGGTTTTTCTTGGACAATAAAATTCATGCAAACACATATTAACAAATAATAATAAGTGCACGAAATAAAACATCCATCAAAACAAAATTAAACACATTGGAGCACTCAAATTCAATTGCCACGGTTTAATTTCTTCACGTCTTGATGCGAAATATCGTCCTTGTTGCTTTCCATCGTTCGTCTCGACACGCTCCCACTCGAACAACAATACTTCATCAAAAACAACTTCGTTTGGGGTTCGGGACGACGTTTAAAATAAAAAAAAAAACGAGAACTGAAATTAAAAATGTCATGGCCCGAGATACGGCACGCGTTGACCCACGGAGTGGGCCGCGTGCCTCTCGGTGTGATGCCGAGCAGCGGCCGCCGAGTGCCGGCGCTAGGCGCACGCGCCCGTGCCCCGGCTCGCCCGTCGTGCGCGGGTCGTGCGCCTCGCACACCCCGTGTACCGGGTTTCATCGTTGTTCTCGTTCTTCACCCCATGCATGATTTTACGTCCATGCATGCGTCGTCCAGGTACGCCGTCTTTAATTCTTAGTTCTTCGTCTCGATCCGGTTACAATTTATTTACAAAAAATAAATACTAGATCTAGACTAGTCTATTACAATGAACAAATCAAAATAAAAACAACTAATATACTCGTGGATTTTCTCACGAGAAAAATGAATTCAAACGAATCGAATTAAAAATAATTAATTCACACGCACGAAAAAAATAAACATTAAAACCATGACAATTGGATACCTGCAAAAAAGATCTAGCAATTCTACTATCCAATTTCAATTTAATGTCTAACAATTTAAATTCTAATTTAAAGATCAGAGCCCGAAACCGTGGCTCTGATACCAGTTGTTGGGAAAATAGGGGTGCCCGGAATCTATTCGGGATGAAATTTAAATACGAATTTAAATTCAATTATTACTAGCATGAATTGATCCTAATTAATTCAAATAATAATTCCAACAACAATTTTATCATCATGCATGTTGAATTAATTCACATAAAATCTATGGCGGAATAAACAAGAAGTTATGTGACTTACGTACCTCTTGTAGAATTGGCCTTTGAATAAACGGGATAATCATAATCACGCTTTATCAACCCAAAAGCCTTCTCAAGTATTTCTCTTTCGCCTTACTTGATCACCGGTGGGAGATGCTTTCAAGTAATTTAAATAACTAAGGAAAAAGAAAAATATATATGCTCTTGATTTTTCCAACACATGGAATTATGTACTTGGGGATGAAATAATCATCCCCTATTTATAATATGAGGGGGCCGAAAATACTAATGAAAATATGGGCTTGGAGAAATCTTTTCTTAGACTCTAAGAAATCTTGAATATATCTCATATTTTTTTTTCTCCAAAATAAAATATTCCACAAAAATCTCACCCTCCATATTACTTGAAATTTTCGAAAATAATAGGCCAAGAAACCAAGATTTGGATCTTCTTGAATATATGAGATAATCTTGTATTCCAAGAATACTTATGTTCCATAATAACTTTCCAAGAAAACCAACAAAATCTCTTCTTTCCTAATATCAATATTTTCGAAAAAATAAGGAAAAATCAGCATTATTATTTTCTTTTTATTTTAATCACCTTATCATTATTGGGCTACTTAATGGGCTACTTGAGGGGCCTTTAAGGAGAATTAAGATTGGACCTCCTAATGGACTTCTGAATTTCAATATTGAGCCCCAATATAATTCAATCCATTAATATTAATTATTACCACTAATAAATCAATATTGCACTATCCATCTTAATCCATATTACGATAATATGGGCTCCCGGTTATTATTTCCCGTGTTTAAGATTATCAAGTCCATTAATTAATTAAGCTTCTGAATAGCTCTAATTAATTAATATATTTCACCTTGGAGTAAAGACAACTCAACATTATTATCCGTACCGAAGAAACTAATTCTTCACTTGCAAGATTTTGTACGATAAAACTTCTGAGCCCACCAAGGGGACTAATCACACGAGCCGTACTCGCACGCGTTTCTCCGTATTAAATCTTAGCAACCGTCGTATGATTAATATTACTGCCCAAAATACAAAGTTCGAAGTCACGATGATTCTCACCCAACATGAATCAAAACAGTAACCATTAAGCACACACGGTCCTATTTAAGTGACGGAGATTAAGAAATCAATAACCACTGAGGTCTAATTCTTCATATTTCAGAACAAAAGAATTTATCCTCGCTGTAGGTCCTCTTCAATACATACTAAATGTGCTAGTGCAATCTCTTGGTCAAGACAAGCCAATCTGAGAATACACATCGACCTTTCATGGCGGATTGTTCAATTCCACCTAGGTCGTGAATTTGTACGTTTAGTTACAAGGAAATCGTTAATGTGATCTTCCGTGATCGGGTATCACCACATTAACTACAATGTAACAAGTACCACTTATAATGAACTGGTTGCAATAAATATTCAACATTCAATCATATCTAAAGCAAATGTGATAAAATAATTATTCTCATAAACAAGTGTGTAATACATGAGTTATACAAAGTAAAAGCATACTTTCACGTATAACTCCAACAACATCAGGTGTGGCCACATCCTTCAAGTAATCATTGAAGTCCTTCTCGTTCATAGTCTCTTCACCTAGAGGCGTAGATGAATCAGCATTTTCTAAAACAATAAAGGAGGATTGCGCTTTGAAAGCTTCTAAATCCTCACCTAGATTGCCTGTAGTTAGCTGAGTCTCATCTGCAGACCTTTGGAAGTTTTGAGTTGTAGAGTTTGCAACACTTGCATTTACTTCAGATGAAGTATTTGCAATAGCTTGGCCTCCTTGAGGTGGTAAACCTCAATCTCCAGCTTCATCATCATGATCATCACTTTTTCTCAGGTCATCAATCTTGCAAGGTGATTTATCATTCTTTTCACCTTTTTCTTTCTTATCTTCTGTAGACTTTCCTTCTTCCAACTCTCTCTCTTGAGAAGCAGTAGATTTGTCAGCTTCAGCGGCACGTTGTACTCCTTCAACCAGTGTGTTAAGTTTTGACAAATCTTCCATGGGAGGGCTTGGTGGCACAGAAGAGCTTCCACTTTCTCCACTTAAAAATCCTTCATTTTGAGGTATGTCTTCCTCATCTATACTCTCTTCATCTCTATTAGCAGATAACAGTTCTCTTCCAGAAATTATAGCTTGGTCATCAGTTTCATTTGCAAGTACTACTCTCAATGCTTCAGCTGCTGACTTGCTCAGTGGTTTTCTCTTAGAACTTTCAACATAAATTTATTTCCCTTTTCCCTTCTTGGATTCTAGGGCTTTCCTTTCACTGATTTACTTTCTCTTCATTTTAGCAATTTTCTTGAAGAAAAACTTATTGTCTAGCAACACTTCAATATCTGAGGTGTTACTCCACTCTTGAATCCAGAAAAATTCTTCTTCCTCCTTCTTCTTAAGAAACTCCAACTTATTCCTAAGATCTCTCCATTCTTCATATCTCTGCAGTTCTTGAACATGTTCTGCAGACAACTCTTCATCATCCAACTCAGCATCTCCTGATTCACCTTCTACTAAATCCTTTACTTTCTCTCCAATATTTTTGCTTAGCAACTCTGCAGATGAAGAAGTCACAATGGTTTGTGTCTCCTTAGGGGCAATTACTAAGTCTGCATCTGTCTCCTTAGGGGCAATTACTTTCTCCTCACAAGTCTTAGCTGCAGTTTCTAAGTCTGCATCTATAGACTTAGTCATCTGAGTTGTAGACTCTAATGTTTCATTGGAATGTCTTTTCTTCCTTCTCATCTCCTTAGAGATTTCCTTATTGTTGAGAATAACAGTGTCATCTTCATCCTCAACTAACTCCTGCTTTCTCTTAGCTTTTGACTTATAATGATGAACAACAGGGGGCTTAGAAACTTGTGCTTCTTTGGGCTTCTTCTGTTTCTTTTTTCTTAGCAAACAATGGTGCATCCGCAACACCTCTCTTAAATTTTCCCAATCCGATGATTCTATGCACGAAAATAGGTACAGGACCACGAGTTTGAAACAAAGGTACACCAAGATGTCTCAAGATATAGTTCAAGAATAAATCAAAACCTTTAGTGTTTCCACTTTTGGTCACGTTATAAGCAATCCTATTGAATATTAATGAACTAACATCCACCTTAAGACCTTTATCAAACGCAATCATTAAATCCCATGCAATCTCAGGACCATCATCATGACTACCTGTCCTATTGAGAAAGGATTTGTCAATTACCTCATAAAGATAGACATATTCCTTTGATAGTTGGTTCTTCTTGAAATGTCTGCTCCAACTTTCAGGCAACTCCAATCCACCAGTGAACTTGTTGTAATAGACGATGTCTTCATCCTTAAAGTTGAATTCTGTAAAGTGAAGTCCTCCAACAGGTATCTTTAGGGCTTCACTGATGACTTTAGTGGTGATCTTGACATCAACTTCATCAATACTAGCAGCAATATAGGTCTTTCCTTCGGTATACGATGCAGTTTCGTAGAATTTACAAGGCACAACATCATCATATCCCTCAGGTCTATTAGTAAGAATAAATTACAATCCCTGGGTCTTAATACGTCGGAATATACGAGCCATTACATCAGATTTATCAAGTGCTTCAATAAGAGCATTGAAATAAAAAAGAGATCCAAAGAGCATCTTCATGATTTTCGAAATATTGAAACGAAAAAAACTTTGGTTAGAAGTTCACAGATAGAATGCGAAAGGGGTTCAAATGAAAAGTAATGAACAGGTTTTGTGCTAAGGGTTCCTATTTATACTTGCACAAAACTCAAAGAAAATGTTAACGTTGAGAAATCAGTTTTTCCTTATATTTTGGAAATCAACGGTCTAAAATGAATTTGCATTTTACAAATTATTTAACGGATTAAAACGAAAAATATTACCGTAGAAATGTTCATGAGGACGAGTAGGCCAAAACCCGACCGGTGGATGGCTCTTTCCGGCGACGGCGGTGGCAGGAAGGTGGCGGCGGCTGCAAATTTTGGTGGAGGGGGAGGGTTTCTGCTGAAAATGGGGGAAGGTGTGTATTTATATTTGATTTTTACCGAGGGGGTTAAAGAGGGTAAATCCCCTCAGTAATTGCCTAGTTTTTACCGTGGGCGAGGGGAAGAGCCCCCGGCTCGCAGCAGTGCCCAGCTGGGCGAGGGTCAAGCCCTCGTTAATTCGCGAGGGTTTAGCCCTCACCGGCCCCGATTTCAAATTTTGCCGAGGGGCCCGCGCTCGTTAACTAACGAGGGGGCCCCTTCCCCCGCCTTGGCCCTCGTCCGCCTTAATATTTTTTGGCCCTCGCCTCGGCCCTCTTTAGGGACGAGGGCAAACATTGCCCTCTGTAACTCCCCTCGCCATTTCTGCTTTTTTTTGTAGTGTACTGTTAATCAAATATTTAATACTTTATAAACTTATCATAAATTATTTTGATGCAGGTAGAAAACCTAATCTTTGTATAAAATGAGACTCTTTAGAAAATCTAATATCAAATGTGTACGGTGATTTGATGAAAATCTAATCTCATGTTTTAGGAAATAAAATGCTGGAAAATACTTTCGTACGGTGATTTGATGAAAATCAAATCTCATGTTTTAGAAAATCTAATATCAATTATGTACGGTGTTTTAGGAAATAAAATGATGAAAATTCTTTAAATCTCGATCCCTATCTATCTATCAATATATCAATCGGAACATATATATGAATATGGTGATTTAGTTTGTACTATTAAACGTGACTACCTGAGAAAATCTAGTATCAAATGATCAATATAATATATATATATATATATATATATGGTGATATTGATGAAAATCCAAATCCCGTGGTTTATGCATGCAAATTACTTGCCATGCAAGGATTTAATTATATCTATCTAATCTAATCTAATCTATTTATCTGGGATCGAACATATCTTAGAGGTTGTATATATATGTATAACCCCATCGCCAACTAATTCACTTTCATGCATATATAACACACACTCTCTCTTTTCTCTTGTTCACATGAATTTGAGTTCTCTTTTCATATAAATATAATATTCTCTCTCGATCGGTTTGTTGAATACAATTGATGGCTAAGCTTAGGTTATTCGGAGTAGACGTTAATGATGAGTCGAGTGTTGTTTCTGATAATCCAATTCCCCTCCAACTTTTGCCTCCTAAGAAGAGATGGAGCTCGTTGGCCAATCGAAGAAGGACAAGGAGGTCCGTCAAAAGGGGATTAGTTGCTGACCCGGAGCCCCCCATTCCTCCTCCGCAACTGCTTCGAAACATCCAACCGCTTGTTTTCTTGTACCAAAAGAAGCTCAAAGCTTCTGACGTGAAGACACATCTGAATAGATTGTTCGTGAATGAAAGAGAGAGATTCGTGGCCTTTTTAAATGAAGGTGAAAATCAAATTTTGACCGGAAAAGGGCTGGAGAATGTTACCGGTATCGATGCACGTGGGAGGTTGTACGAGTTGGATCTCAAAATATGGAAAAGCTTGAACAAAATGGTTATCAATTCTGCAGGTTGGTCTAAACTAGTCCAAGATAACGATGCACAAGAAGGAGATTATGTACAAATTTGGGGTCATCGGGAGATGCAGGATAAACTATGCTTCGCATTCCATTTCAACAAGCACCAACTTTAACTAGAATAATATTTGAATTACTACTTTCAATCCATACATACATACGCATATTAATTAATTCTTTTGTAATATATATATACTGATTTAATATTCAAGATCTTTGTTCTCTTCTTTTTATATTACTTTCTTCTTCTTCTTCATTAATGTTATATATGTTGTTCAAGGTTCATGCTATTCTTCTTTTGTTTTATTTGAGTACTTTGACAAATATCCTGTTGCGAATTATGGTCTCAATTGGTATTGCTATTACGTACATTCTCGCATATTATCTTCTTGTTGGATTTTCTTTAATTACTTTGTTTGAAGAAAATTTTGTTTCTATATGCTCTAAACTGGTGAAATAAAACAATGCTCAACAAGGAGATTGATTGAGTACAAATTGATGAAATCTAAACATCTTAGTACAATTAAATAAAAGGATCGATGATCAATTACTTCAAGAATTTAACTAGGGCAGAACATTTGGCATAGAGTTTGAATATCCCACAAAGCATCATTAGACTCATTCACATTATTCCACAATTCATTCACACCACTCATTGCATAGAGTGATGCCGATATCTGTCTCTCGACTCTCATGCGTTCAACCTCCGAAAACGGGGCCTCATTCGAAGCTTCACTAAGTCGTTTCGGGACATAAAGATCGTCTTGTTGAAGAACAATCTTGCCTAAATCCATGACTTGCTCACAATTGTTGAAATGGGGGGTTAACATTTGGTAACCTCCCATGAAATAGCTCAAATCTGGCTTGTATGAATCGTCGCAATTAACAAGATTCGACGTAAAAGCAGAGGACCCCTTCATCAGGTTGCTGCCATCACCACTGTTTTGGGCGGCACCCGCACCACAAATGGCTGTGCAATTAGTTTCTTGATTCATGCATCTTCTTGATGAAGAAAGGGTTGGAGGGTTCGCCTTATTCTGGCTTCTTTTTTGGTTTAGAAGGTTCCGGATCTTCAACGAGAGGGCCGGGTTGCAGGGGACGTTGTTCAAGAAGTTGGTGCGCGTGTTCGACCCCCGGAGGAGGCACGCTGCCTCGTCGTAAGCCTGTGCAGCCTCCTCCGCTGTATCGAACGTGCCCAGCCACATTCTTATCTTTTGAGTTGTGTTCTTGATTTCTGCAACCCATTTGCCAGAAGGCCTTTGTCTTACCCCAACAAATTTGCCCTTCATGTTGTTGCCCCTATTTCTTGATTTGTGTGTGGTGTGCTCGTTGTTTGCTGAAGTGGGGTTGTGGAAATGAAGTTCCATGTTGTGTGTTTAAGGTTGTAAGAAGTGAAGAGTTGGATTGATTCAAGAAAAGAAGTTGTGGAGGGAGTTTTATAGAGGAGATTGGAATGTCTTATTTTGTTGTCTGTTTTAATTTGAATATGTTCCATTGAAAGAGTTGACTTGTATTCAAAGATGAGGGTGAGTAGTAAGCATGACCTACCATTGTTATTATAATTTGTTTGTGTTTGTTTGTTGATGTGGGGCATTTCTACCAAGGCGTGCCTTGTCCCATTTTTCGCATATTGCTCAACACGTTCTTTGCCTTTTTTTTGTTTTCATTTTTGTGGGGGAAAGATGGCATGATTTTGGCCTAAACTTACCGCTAAATCCACGGGAGACTTAAAAGTGATTTACTATAAAGGGTTTTCACATAAAGCAATTAATAAGTTCTGTTTTAAGAACTTAAAAGTCTGTCAATTTATCTTTAACTGCTGAGAAGATCTGAATATTGAATTGTATTTGATCTAAGGTATCTACTAGCGATAAACTTTGTACTCACATGGATGAACTAGACTACAAATTATCAAACTCTAGTTAAATATTGTGCTTACATCACTAATCAATGTCCTCTGTTTTGTATATTTTCTCCTTTGTTTGATAGGTTTGTTTTTGCAAATAAGAAAGTCAAAAAGATATGTAGATGCTCAATAATAGAAGGATAAATTATTATATTAAAGTAGAAATTTGAATATAGAGATATAGGACATGGGAGCCACTTCATCCTAGACCAAACAATAATGGCATAAACAAAGGTCAAATGTAGTCCACATCACGACAAGGTATACCTTTTTATCATGGTAGTTGGTGATGCTTATTTGTCCATTTCTTCACTTGGTCAACTAAGTGAGTTGCAACCACGAATGCCTGCCAAATTTTTGTTCATCTAAACATCTAAGAACCTTGTCATATCCCTCAGAGTTTGCCATTTGGACATTCCAGCCAAGTTCTCAATTCTTGTGAATGTAGACATGTAAATAGATAGTAATAATACCATAGTTCAAACAAACAATTATGGGAAATGGGGAAGAAAAAACACTGTTAAAACCTCGTGTTTCTATGATGTGTTTTGTTATCTTTAATCAACATGTTAATTAGTAATGTCAGTTAAAAATTAAAATGAAATGGGGAATCTAAGGCCACAAAAACAATTATGGTTTGTGTGGTAAATATATATGAAGCATGCTAGTCTTGGGAGGAATCTTTATTCCCACAAACCACCAAAAAATTGTTCAGCTGTCACCAAATCATGGCAGTATATACTTGCACAGATACAGGCAAGTTCAAGCCTGGAAAACATGATCATTGGACAGACAATTTTAAGATACAAGGTTTCAGCTAGTGGTTTGTTGGAGCAGTTCAACTCCAACAAAGCACAGATCAAGGCAATCATCAAGCACAACACTAATGATATACATCCTAAACATCGTAAGCATGAATAGATAGACATAAGCAGCAATTAATTCATCATAGGCAAAGGGAAATACAAAGAAAGAATCATTTCTCAAAGTTCTTGGTGGAAGCGCACAATTCCATTAAGATCTCACAAATCCTTATGCTATAACACTGATTCAGGAAAATAAAGTCCATGACACGACCAAAACTGTGAAGGAAATCTCCCTAAAGAGTGACAACCCTCAAATATATCACAGTTGAACCTGACAAAAATCTCACCCCAAAAAAAAAAAAAAAAAGACGACCTTTTCTTTTGCTTCTGGAGGCATTCCAGCTTTTGTAATATACATTCAACATATTCATCTCCATTTACTCGCAAGATGCATTTGAACTCACCAAATAACCGAGCGTAAAAGAATTGAGGAACAAATGACAGATAATCAAAAAAAACCACGCACAACAGCAACACAAACTTAACATAAACCATGACCACTATGATGACAGAATTGACTGCAGGGCTTGCAGCTGCTGAGGCTGTAAGGAGGACCAAGTAGAGGCCAGTGTGGATGGAGGTAGTGTATGCTGTAGCTGCTTCAACAAATTAACCATTCTGCCAGCTGTTTGCTCTGAGGCAAGATCCTTGCCCGCACACAAAACCTGCACAAAATGAAAATCGGGACTTCTGAAATTGAAACGTTTCAAAGTTCTAAGGCAGCTACATTCCATTACAACAATCGTTACTATTTTCACAACATTGAACATACAATCCATTTGATAATGGTCCTCAAATTGCTTAAGACAACTAACCTCAGCAAATACGGAAACAATTTTAGGGAGATACTGATGATTTGGACCCAAAAGTTCTGTATCGGACCTGAGAACATGATGAATTAATTACATTTGGATAAGCAGAAATGACAATACATTAATAAATTAAGAGAGAAGGAGCAGAATTAAGTCTACCTCTCAACCATTGAGCAAAGCTGGTCATGAACTACTTTTGCCTCGATAAGGTCACCCTTTATTGGCAAACAACTCAACCATGCAGGAACCACCTACAGCAAACTTGAGCAGTCAGAATTGAGTGAAACACAAATGCAGACAAGAGAATACTGGCATGACAATTAATTAAGAGTGATAATTTTAGGGATCAACACAATACAATGACTCAATCATAACAAGATGCACTTTATTCAGGTGGGAATAAAAAAAAAAATCCAAATGAATAAGGGTGAACCACATAACAGCACAAAAAAGCAGAATCTCAAAATGCATTATTTTACAGCAATTACATCAATAATACTCTCTCTCTAACAGCAAAAGAGACAAAAGAAAAAACACGTGTGCACACACACTACCTGAGCTGAATCTATGCTTTCACGATGATATTGGCATATCTTTCCTAGAGCTGAAACAGCATTATCATAAGCCATCACATTGTCTGGCTGCAATGCATTGGGATGCCCAATAACTACATTGAGCCTTGAAAGAGCCTCTGAACAAAATCAAAAAGAAATGTCAGTTTACGATACCTAGTTAAAATTAGTACTCGTGTGTTTAACTTCATACCTCCAACCAGTGGTTTAAATACAGAACCACCAAACTCTGCACATACTCCAAGTCCATATACAGCCGCCTGAATAGAAGTTAGGCAGTTAAGATATGATCAATAACATGATCAAAATTAGGTGAAAATACTATGTTCAGAGCTTTTCTGTACCTGTCGGACATCTGAATTTTCATCATTGCATGCCTCCAAGAGGAAAGGAAGGTATGTATCATAATACCTGGTTCACATAAAACAACAAGGAGCTAAATACGAATTTCATTAATGCAAATAAATTAAATAAATGACTGCCTATATACTTTAGGGCTGCTTCATGACATTGTTCAGCCACATCGTCAAAGATGCATATGGCAATCCTTCTCTCTTCAGGTGTCTTATCCTTCCCCTACAAGAAAATAATCTCTCAGTCATAATGAAATGAAACTTAAGGAGTTTTTTTTTAATTCTCTGAATTTATAGCCTGGCCAACTGCACAAGTACGAGGCAAGAGCGCCAAGAAGTTACGGTTAGATCTTAAATGGAACACATAAAGAAGTGTGACTCACCCACATTGGCATCAGATATGATGACAGTTCATCAAAGAAAGGCAAGAAAGAATGCTTGAATGTTTTTATCAAAGTTCCTAGTATTTCACCAACCTGAAACAACAAAACCAAAAACAAAAGTTTAGAAATTCTCAGTGACGAATTTTTAAATGATCCCAAAGTGCCAAATAAGATGAAAACAATTGCATCCTGAGCCTCAAAAACTAACTTGATCAAACACTTCTTCTTCTTGCTCGTTTTCCTCTTTAAGCAGTTCTCCCTCTTCAGCATCAAAATCTTCAGCTTTAGCTCTCTCAGCTCTCTCAGCCTTTCTACTCGAGCTAGCTGTGATCACTTGTTTGATTTCCTCCACAATGCTTCTAACCTGGTTCTCATCTAGAAGTGGTCCAGAAATCTGAGAGCAGATCACAGACGGTCAAAGATGAATTAAATGGCATCCCAGCAAATTAAAAACACAAGTCAAACTATAACAATCTCTATCACGTAATGATATGATATTATCTTCTCTTTATTAAAGTACAAGCCCACCCACCATTTATCCAATTCAAAACTTGGCCAAGCCTAGTATCAAAATAACCTAATTAAGATAATAAGAACGGAGATTCATTCAGTTGTCAGCAGATCCTTCTAGCAGTTTGCATACAAGGTACTCTGCAATTACAGCATCTCAGACAAACTGCTTATAAGTGATAATCAAGAAAAATAGCGAAGTTACAGGAAACACTTTACGAAGATCAATTGATCTTTTAAGGAGCTCATAAATAAGTCCTAAAGCTCACAAAACCATGTTGATGGTGATTAGAAATCACAACTTGCAGTTCAACGATACAAGGTTATTATAATTTAACATCAAAAGTAACCAACCTGTACACATTCATTCAGTGCATCCAACATATTTGCACATAACTCTGTATCGGGCTCCTGCACCATATCAGAACTTACATTCATCAATGTACAGAAACTAACAAATAAAATGGTCAACAAAATGCAAATGTATGCATATATAACTAACTAGAAATGACACCTTATGCAAAGCTTCAACTAAAGCAGGAATCATGTAGTCAGATAGCTGCTTAACATATGCCTCATTACGGCCCTGAGCAATCCCTTTTTCCACAGCCAATTTGGCAGACCGTAACAGCTCCGGCATCGCTGATGGACAAGCAACCCCAAAACTGAATTAGCAAATTATAAATTTTGAACAGAAAATTCTAAGCAAAATTGCAATCACCTGAAACAGCAGCCTTCCTGACTTCTTCATGGAAATAGAATTTTAATAGAGGAACCATTATTGGGGCAACCTGCATCAAATCATAATGAACAATAAAATCTAAATGCTGACATGCAATAAGGATTGAGCAAAAACCAACCATCTTCACTAACCTGATCAATCCATGGGTAAAAACCTTCCTTCAACTCATCAGCATAGCAGCACAGCATGTTGCAAGCAGTGGCCTTCTCTTCTAGGACACTAGTCTTAATCCCAATTCTTTTATCCCCAAGTGTGATTGTCTCCATGCTGACATATATGGCAATATGCTATTAAGCGCTTACACAAGTAGCTGAAGTTGACTGAGTAAGTAAAGGAATGTAAGAGGGTACCTTTCACCATCTGATTCATCAATTTCATCATCAGAATCAGCAGATGTAATGGTAACATCCGGCTTTAGCTGAGCAGACTGGAGCAACGGAGGCATAACCACACTCATATAAGGAAGGAAATCCTGCCCCAAACACTTGCAGAGCCTGGCCCACGCCTACCAAGGAAATAAAACAATTAGTTCAAGCTTGGCAATGCAAATCCTTAAAGCATTTGAGCTCTGCAGCTTCTAAACAGATGACATACTTGTAGCATGTAACTGGTAGTTGGATCATCTGTCTCCATTTGTGATCCTTGCAATGACATGAGTACTTCCATGACCTTCCATACAATAAGAGAAACTAATATCATATTGAGAATCATGATAAGACTGAATCAGCTAAAAATAAATCCTAGTTAGGCATATATGAAACATAAAATGTCTGTATGGGTATGAACAAGTTAATAACATAACCACGAAGCACATAAACAAACACAAGGAGGAAACAGCACATTCACGAAGAATAAAACAGCCAGTACGTTGATCTTTCATCACTTACCTGCTTAGCATCGTCCTTGAATTTCTCCTTTCCAACAGCCATTCCCACCAAGCTGATGCATTCCATAGCTTTTGCACGAAGCATGCGGTTAGACTTATCAGTCGCATTCACTAAGATAGCTTTCAAGTAAGGCATTACTGCATCATAGTATTTCTGGAAGTGTTCCTGCATAATAAATAACATATATGGATTGAGCATGCATTAAAAATTAAAAGATAATCAACAAACTCATTACGATAACAATATACCTGAGATGAATCAGCTACTGATGCTAAAGCAGTTAAGGCACCCTCCTGTACCATTTGCTTGGAATTCTACAATTTACAAAGCATAAATCAGTTTACAATACCCTATACTGGTCCAAACTGGCATAATATTCACTTGTATTAAATGTAATTTTGTCATCAGCAACTGCACCTGTAGAAGTTGAAGGAGCTTGTGCACCACCCCATCCAAGTATGGTGTCAAAATTTCTGGGGTGCAGTTTTCACTGAAGTTAAGCACAGCTGAAGCTGCATGTGCCTGCAAAGAAAGCACCTCATTATTTGAAAAGAAGATTCTTTAACAATGACAGCACCATGCACCTGCAGGATCAGATCCTGAACTTAAATTAAGGCAAGGAGTCAGATTTATCCAGCTTAATATAATTTTGACAGATAGCTCAAAAAAAGAATTTTATTTTGCAACAAAAGAAATCAACATACAATTGTTACTTGTTACCGATGTTGAAAACAGCCATTTTTCGGCATGAGAAAAGAAATCTACCTTCGACCAATATTTGAGTTACAAAAGAATTTAAATGATCAGGTCACATATTTGAGGCGTATGATAAGGGAAAATTCTGACAACTTCTAACACACAATGAAAATTGCACCAATTAAAATAATCCTATTATTTTCCATGACAAAATGAACAGATATTAGAGATGCAGAAAAGGTTTTGAAGCCTGTTAATGAAGGTCAGTGTTGTGGCACAAACTTTATAAAATTTCAAGGTACACACAATTGGTGCGTGTGTGTTGCATTTCTTCAAATAACATGACTATATGTTAAGGAAACAGAACCATAACAAATAGCTATGAGTTATGAGCTATGAGCAATGTCGAGGATATAATAAAGATGAGAAAAAAGTAGGACATGAATCTATAACAATATTCTCAGTACTACAGTTAAACACTCAAGTTGTTCCTCTATTAATAAAGCATATATGTATGAACAATAGTTAACAGATTTCATAAACTCATTTTAAACAGATGAAGCAACACAAAATGAGATTTGTGAATAGAAAAACATTCGACAGCAGAAACAATATACAAACCTGTACTCGAGGATTTTGGAAGTCATCCATAGCTACAGCAAGCGCCGGCAGGACACGCTGATGGTACTGAATTTGCAAGTCTGGGCCTAAGTCTGTTGACAACTGACCAATTGCATTGATTGCTGCCCATCTCACACGTGGATGTGGATGTTGAAAGGAATTCAAAACCATGTTAACAACTTGTTCCAAATTCTTAGTCATCACCTAAAGTTAATCAACAGGGGAATTGCATTAGTCTCACAGCTGTAGAAGAGATACTATACCCTATGCAGCTGGTAAGAAAAATAGCTTCCAACAAACTTGATTCCTTTGATTAACTAAAAATCAACAGAACACCACAACAGAGTACCACAAACGAACAAATATCACAACTTAATTCCTCAGCACATAAAACCTAGCAAGCAATTACAATAAATGACATCAAACTGACATGCATGACAAAGTATTGGAAAAAGCATTATCAGAATTCACAAAGAACTTACAAGTTCTAAAATTCAATGAATGAATAGGTGATGTGGCATGATGCACAACTCAATGAATTGAATAGTAAAAGAAAACACAGATACAATGGGTGTAAAACTCATATCCACATTAATTTTGAAGCATATGCTATTGAAAGGGATATGGAAATTACCAAGTTAGTATCAAGACCTAAAAACCGAAAAAACTTTAACTTATCACCAACAACTTTGTTAGCATGAGCCAAATATGGCAAATAAGGCATCTTAAAAGACACCAAAGGTTTACAACTAGTTTATCACCTACAACTTTTTACGTGTGAGACAATTATGATCCACAAGATAATATTTCTACAATGCAGCAAAGCAATTACTTGATCACAAAGCAAATACACGATCATCTGTCACTATCAAATTCATAAAATCACAACTGAGCTCACTTATGGATATATACCTTTGAACAGCCCTCTGCAATTTGTGCAAGCGCAATGAGGGCTGCGTGATGCTTCTCCCACTCTGGAGCAGAGAGATAAGCCTGCAACTGCTCCGAGGCCACCGGAACAATAGTATTTCCACCAAGTGCTATAGAAAGCCTATCTAAACATTCTTGGCCAACATTGTAATTACTTGTCTCTCCCGCATCTTCATCCTTAGTCTCTGCACTGTGCCACAGTGGATCATCCTCCACATCCAAAAGCATCCTCATTAAATTTGCAAAAAGCCTGCTTATGAACTGAGGCAACTTCCGCATCATCCCAGGGGCTCTTTCCCGTGCTTCTGCTAATGTAATCACAAACTCAATCGCCAAATGACGTGTGCCTTCATCCAAGCTCTCAGCCTCTGCTATCTGCAACATGGCTCCCACAACATCTATAATCTGTCTCCTAAGAAACCTGGGCTCTGTCCCAGCCAACTCAATCAACAACTCTAATGCCTCCTGAGCCGTTGCCTCTTGGCCCGAGTTTAGGGACTCGGTCAATGTCCTCATCATAGCAGGCAACAAATCCTGAAACCTATCACGATCGGTTGAACTCGTCAGGCACTGAATGAAGTTTGTAACGGCACTCAAGGCAGCGATCTTCACATCTGCGTTGGTGGAATTGTTCAGCACATTTAGGAACACCGTGTGCAAATCAGTGATGTACGGAATCAACATTTCCCCAATGAATTGGGCCAATTGGGAGAACATCAAAAACGCGGATTCCTGCAATTTCGGCGAAGTAGAAGTAACACATTGAAACATAAAGGGTAAAATCTCAGGCCACTGATTATCGGGCAACAGCGACGAAGCAAGCTCTGAGATGGTATCACAGAGCTTTCTGATAATCGTCTTGGACTCCTCGTTCTGGATTGCGGCTAGTAGGATATTTTTAACGGTGGAGCGAGTTGATTCATTGAGTTTGGGCCAGATAAAAGAGTCGTCTCGACTCAGCTGCTTCCGGAGGAGGATTGTGGCCATCGCGCGCGCCTCGACGTGTACGGACGACGAGATAAGGTGACTGAGTTTCAGCGCGAGCGAGTTCGGATCGTTCTCCTTGATTAAATTGTAGACTGACTCGGCCCGAGATCGCTGCTCGTTGGAGGAGGTCATCAAATGGGAGATGAGGATTTCAAACGGCGCCGGGTCCGGCCCGAGAATCGCCGCCAATTCGGCTTGCTGAGCCTGAGTGGCCGCCGCGGCATCCATTTCTTCAACTATTTACTAGGGTTTTGGGTTGTGTGGGTGCGTGATTTTTAGGGATGACGCTCTGCAATATCCTTTCTCTCTCTAAAATATATACGGCTATCTCTCTCACACACAGAAGCGCGCACTGGAAGGTGTGTGTATCTCTGTTTATATAGCGAAGACGACGCCAGGGGGGCGCACACAGCGAAACACCAGTTCGAGGAAATAAGCGCGGGGTTATTTTCGTCTATTTTTCAATCAGAAACCTGCTTCATCGAATGTACAAGTATTCATTGCGCGATGTACAACTCCACGAAGTGGGAAACTGGAGGGAAAACAAAGTAGGGGCAATGATGAGAAATGTGGGCCTAATTAGGGCAAAGTTGGCTGGAATGCAGAATTCTTTCGTGATAATTAGATTTGATGTGGGCGGCAAAGCAAATTATATTAAGGACCCAAAAATTATTTTATTCAATTTATAGAAAGTATGCGTGAATAAAATTAGTCAAAGTAGTACAGTCATACGATAACTTCCAATTTATCAATTTGATTACATGATTTCCCTTATTTCGATTGATATATAAAATTCAATTTCATTCATTACTATTACTATATGAACCCGATTGCTATGACTAAAGAATGGAAACAATTATTATTATATAGAACAACTCATAATCGCTTTTAAACAATTATGTTAACAGTTCAATTATGGAAACCTATTTATTTTCTGTTGAAAGATTTTATCAAATCGGAGAAATGATTGAACCATCGACCTTAAATAGTTAAAAAAAAAAATTGTCAATATATGAAGATAACAGTTTTGGCAAAATTTTGGGTGACATGCTGAAATTATGATTTGAGATCTACTCATCAATTCATTAGAAAAACAAAAGAATTAGGTATGTTACAAATTTTGGGTAAAATATTATTTGAACAAGTTTTACACATGAAATTTATTTGGAGTGTATTAGTTGTTTTCACTAAAAATATTAATTTTAAAAGATATTAATCATTTTCATTAAAATATATTAATAATTTCACTAAAAATTGTTAATTGTTCTATCTAAAAGTATTAATTGCAAATCAGTATCACCATAAACAATATTCACACGAATTTCAAAATTTGCTATTGGAAAAAAAGTATATGAGTATAATGATAGGATTACAATAACAAAACTCATATATACCTTAATTTTGGTTTGACCATTAATTTAAAGTTTTTGTATAAATTTTTGTATAGAAAATATATAATTTTACATGAAAAAAGATGATTAGATGTTCACAAAATAGGATATTGTAATAAGTATATTCTTATAACAGTAGCATTACAGTAACATAATTCATATATATCTTGATTTTGGGTTGACCACTAATTTAACATATTTTGTGTGTAATTCTTACCGTATTAGTAATTTCATTAAAATTAATAATTTTAAAAGTAATATTGTAAATTAAAAAAACTAGTATCATTTTAAATTGTACAGTAAAATTATTTTTTAAATAGATTTACTCTCAAATTATTATAATATATGTGAGAAGGTAATATATGAATGATATTTAGGTGAAACTTATTTGAAGAGTATTAGTAAATTATACTAAATGTATCGACGAATTGTATTAAAGGTATCACCTCCAAATGGTACTAGGTGTTTTCACTAAAAATATTAGTTATTTCCACTAAAGGTATTAAATATTTAACATAAAATATTAGTAAATTGTTGTTCATGATAATAGTTATCATGAGTATGTTCACATAATACTTTGCATTATGTTTTCAACAAATGTATCTAATGAATGCTATCAATTTTATATAATGAACAAGTTTTAAAGTAGTTCTAATCACAATAGGATTACATTTCACATTTCTATTTCATGCTTTATTTGACCACCAACTTTTTTTTAATCAAAGTTTTTTGTTTCAACTTATATTGTTTCCCCCCCTAAAAGAAAACTTATTTTATCTTTGAATGATATTAATTCGAAATAATTAAATTTGTACATGGACTTTGAATTGAATATTGCACGTTGCCAGAGACCAACACTTCTGAGTGTTAATCTTGTTTAAGTAAAAATCTATCTATATAACATGAGTTTGATCATGAATATGGTCTCAACTATATAAGTAACAAAAATAAAATAAATATGAAAAAATAAATACTCAAGTTTGATTAAATTAAATTGATAATCAAAAGAGATCCAATATATTTTGCAAAAAATATATATATATATATATATATATATATATATATATATATATATATATATCTTCCAATAATTCTGAGAAATAGTATGGCTTTGCACTACTCTACGCAGATCAATTTATTTATTAGTAAATCTCTTGTGAATCCAAATGCACGGGAATTATATTTTTTATTATTTTATAAAAAAGTTTATGTAAACATGAGTTCATATAAATTTTTGTATTTATTTATTCTACCACTTTTATGACTATCGTATCATTGATAAAATAATGTAAAACTAAGGAAAATTGGTACTTTCTAAAAATCCCCTTATGTTTTCCTAGCAAGTTAATAGAAAAAAGTTTGCAAAAACTCTTGTGGGTATGAAACAACTCCAACTATCTTTTATTTCGATAATTTATGGGTCAACACTTATGGTCAGTTTCATTGATCACTCTCTCTCTCCCCATTCTCTCTAACCGGCCATGTTGTTTCCTCTATGCTTCTTCACGATAATTTTCATGCCTTTACTTACTTTCACAATATCATTTAACAGGTGTTGTGGTATCTATTGATAGGCGAGCAGCCGAGCATCAGATCAAGCATTAAAATAATGATAATATTAATGACAATGGTGATTAAGGCAAAAATGATAAAGTGGCGAGCAGTTGTGCGTAGGAAATGTGATTTGTGGAAAAAACGAACAACTGATCGAAGAGCGTCAGAATATTCAGGCGAACAGTCGGTCAAAGAACAGATGAAGCCCAGCGAGCAATTAAGTAGCAAGGCTTAAGTGCACAACTTAAAGACATACAGTCGAGCAGCTGAGCAACGTGAAGAGTAGCCAAAAACCCCACTAATTAAGCATTATATTATAAGCAAACAAGTGTCCTAACTGTTGGTGAACGAATCTAATCGTAAGGATTAGTGGCTGTTTTAATCCGTTTTTACGTCACCAATCAATAACGTGTGATTGATTACCACCGTAAATGGTAAATCGGGGTATGAATTTATCGAATTTGTAAATTCGGTAGTCGAAATTGGACTTATTTCGTGTATGTGTAGGTTTGGGTGTATTTGTGTGTGTTTTGGGAGTGTTTATAAATTTGAACTTGTATTTCACAGCTGGAGAACAACTATTTATAGAGACTAGCAAGCATGAGGTGTCCAAGACTCTTGGTCTCCCTAGCCTGCATGCTTGACATGTGTCCCTTTGATCTTATCTAAGCTGAATCTTAGTTACAAAGTCTTCTTTGGTCTTATCTCGGACTCATTGTTGTTCGCCTAGGTCGGCTTGATTGATCTTGTTGATTCTCCAACTGAAAGTTGTTCGCCTCTTGAGGTTGTACTTTGGAAGTTGCTCGCCTTATGGCTTTGTTCAGCTTGGCTTTGGGATCTTTGTCCTTTGTTCACTTGTACACACCTCCTTGGCTGTTTGTTGTATCATAGTTTGACCAAGTTGTTCGTCATTGATGACTTCACAGTTGGCTCATTCTTGGTCTCGGGTCTTAATACCTGTTCGCCCATTAGTTGTTCGTCGGGGGAGTTGTTCGTCACTTTATACACCTCTCAGATTGGTAGATGCACCCCAATGTTGACTATCTTTGTTTAAGCCCGTAACTCTTGTTCGCTTCATGCTGGATGATGTTCGCCTATCAACAATTGCCCCCTATCCTGACTAGATGTTGCATCAGACGAGCAACTTTGTGGCGAGCAACTGTAGTTAGGATATTGTTCTGGTCAAGACTTGGACGAACATCATCTTTGTGACGAGCAACATCGGGATAACCGTTTCGTCTTCCCATGATCTGGGGAGATCACGAAGATGACGCCAGCGCAATGATTGCGCGCCGTTCACGCGCGAACAACCCCGAGGCCACGCGCCCCTATAATTGTTTATAGGTCCTTCAACCTGTGGGTTAGCTCGGAGTTAACCCCGTTTTCTCTCCATTCGGCCCCTGAGTTTTCGAGAAATTATATCTGGGACCCCGTTTTTGCTTGGGGTATAAATAGTGGGAAAACTGAAATTTTTCCCACTTTTCCCCCTCTTGCTACAGTGCTCCGGCGATTTCTACTTTCCTCCGGCGATTCCAAGCTTTCCGACGTCCGTCCTTCAGCGTTTGGCTTCAAATTTCAACTCCCAGGTAGTTACTCTTCTTCTCCTATCTTCTTCTTTACTTTTTCTCTCGAAAACGCCATCGCCGCCGTGTGGGTTCGAGCACCACCGTCTTCTCCGGGATAGCGCCGCCGTCTGATTAGGCGTGAAATTGTCATGATTCGTAGCTAGAAACGCCCTAGTTTTGGTCGAGTTTATAGAGTATTTAGAGTCAAATGAGCATTATTTCTATACATTGATAAATTTATCTCTTTAATGCTCATAGGTGAATAGAGGACGAAAAACGGAGTTCGTAGGACTCTGAATCGACTCAAACGGATGCCCGGATGAGAAGATATTGAAGAAATACGATTGGTATTAGTGCGGACGAGGAAAAGTATCATTTGGAAGGATTAGAGATCACTCGAGCGCATTGCTCGAGCGCCACCGCTCGAGCGAATTGCTCGAGCGCCCAAAACATACAGAGAAGATTCAGCGCTCGAGCAGCTCGAGCGCGACCGCTCGAGCGAATGCATCATTCGAGCTACACAGCTCGAGCGGGACCGCTCGAGCGTTTTGCTCGAGCGCCCATATACTTTTGCCTCCGGATGCGTATTTTCGGCCCATTAACTCCCGTTTCGGCCCGTGCCTATATATACCTCGTCCAAACACGTTTTGAAGGATCCCCGACTTTTAGAAATACTTTTAGACTTAGTTTTTGGAGAGGAAGGAGACGAGCAAGCTTTACTTTTACGTTGTTAAGGTTTTTCATACGAATTCTAGTTTCTTTTCAATTCTTAGTTTCTTTTCATTAGTTCGTTACTTTGAGCACGTTTAAATTTTGTTTTTATTAATTCAATTTCAGTTCTTCGTATTTATTTTCTTTAAAAACCCTAGTTCATGTTTCTTATTTTCTTCGTTCAATTCATTATGTTTATGTTCGTAGTTTCTTCGTTTGCTTTTATGTTTGTTACAACCATGTCCGGCTAAAACCCTTGCATGCTTAGGTTAGGATGAACTCGTAGAAGTAGGATGTGGGTACATAATTAGGGTAGTTTGTGACGTTAGTTTTAATTCTCTTAGTTAATGAATTCTTATAATTAATCTGAACTTTACCTTTAAATTTAGTACGAAAGTGTTAGAGAGAGGACGACCGCATCACTCAATAACAATTAGTAGTCTTAACGAGAGGGTTTAGGAAAGGTTAATTCATCTACCGGTTTAGCGAAGGAGGACGACCGCATCACCTTAGTTAAATTAGGGTCTCATTAATTAAGCACAATTCATTAACTTGTTAGTGGATTAGTGAAGTCGATTGCTAGGATAAAGTATTAGGGTAAGAAATCTTGAGCTTTCATTCTACGATCTTTTACTTAGGTTAATTCTTGTTTGTCACGATTACTTTGATTATGTACCTGCTCCGTTAGTATACGTAGGGATTCCTATCCTAAGCATCACCATCTCTCATTAGAAAACAACCCGTAGTTAATTCGTTCTTTTTCATTCTTTAGTTAATTAGTTTATTTAGTCTTTTAATTAATCTTTCCAAAAACCCAAAAACATCACACTCATATTAACTACGACGCGTAGATCTTCAGGGATCTGTTCGCATATACACCATCTCTTGGGTTCGATAATACTTGGTCCCTATACTTGCCCATACTACAGTGAACCCGTACTCTTGCGGGGTAGCTACTAGTAGAAGCTAGTGTAGTCGCTTCAAGTCAATGGCGCCGTTGCCGGGGATGGCGTTATATGCTTTTTGAATAGGACTTGTAGATAGCTTAGTAGTTAGTAGTGGGTGATTTATTTTCTGTTTTGATTTTTATTTCCATTCATTAGGCAGTTGCGTTTTGATCCTTCTGCTAGTGTTTCAGGTTTATGAAAACACGCTCACAAGGCAATACGGGCGAAGAAAGAATCCTGTCAGACCCTGAGACGATAGCCAGAAGGAACCGAGCTTTCTTGAGAAGAATGACTACTGCTGGAGACAAAGACAACATGAATCTGGATGGAGATGGGGACTTAGACAAAATAGCTGCAGAGTATACTGTTTTAGTGGAGCAGGCGGTTGGGGTTGAGAGCAGTAACCAGCAAATACCCATAGGGGAACCGCAGAACCAACTCCCAAACCCGCAAAACTCAATCAACTCTGCACAAACACAACCCCAAAGCCAGAACCAAAACCCTGCTTACCCACAAAACCCAAATAACCCTTTCAACAACCCAGTATACCAACATTACCCATACCCACCTTATCCTTACCCACCTTACCCGTATCCTCTACCCCCAGTCTATAATCAACCACCTGTTTACCCACCACCACCCCAACAAGTACCAGTACCTGCTGCTAATCCTCAACACGTTCCTATGAACGTAGATCACAATATTGCTATTCGAGTGAGGTTTGCAGCGCAGCCACAACGGTACTATGATGGAGTGGCTTTACCTCCAGTTGAGGCGAACAACTTTTCGATATCCCCGGGGATTTTAAAGCTGCTTACCGAGAATCAGTTCAAAGGGGTGATCGGGAAGGAGAATCCTCATACACATCTGAGGAGTTTTCTCATGATAGCCTCCACATTTAATTACAATGGCATGTCTGAAGATGCCAAGAGGCTTTGGTTGTTCTCATTCTCATTGACGGGAATAGCCAAGGAGTGGTACGATAATACGCTCCCACGGGGAGGTATTACCACTTGGGCCGAGCTCGAGCGTCTGTTCCTCGAGCGATTCTACCCTCCATCTAGGACAATCAAGGCTCGAATTGAGATCTCGTCCTTTCGCCAGAAGTCTGGAGAGGATTTACGCCAAGCGTGGGAGAGATACTCAAACATGCTGATTGAGTGCCCGCAGCACGGGTACAATGAGGGAGACATTATGGCATTCTTCTATAGTGGTGCCAACAAGACGGGGCAAGACCATTTAGACGCTTGTGCGGGCGGAGCATTCTTGAACCAAGGCATAGAGAGGTGTAGAGAAATCGTGGACAACATTGTCACGAATGCCGGTGCTTGGAGTGGAGATGCAGATTTGCAGAGAGTGCATCACGTTGAAGAGGGAGAAGGAACGAGAAGGCTGTTGATGGCCATGATGGAGAAGATCAACAACCTCGAGTTGGGGAAGAGTTTGGTTGGAGAGCATGCAGTAGAGAATGAGAGAGTAGACCAACCAAGTGGACAGCAAGAGGTAGCCAATTACATGGGAGGTCCGTATTACAATCAGAATGGCTACCAAGGTGGTAATCAGTATGGAAGGCCTTCTTATGGCCAACCATTTGTACTTCCAGGGCCTCAGCCACTTCAAAATCAATGGAGGAACACACAAGGAGTTCAAGGAGGCTAGCAGCCTCCTCAAAACACATGGAGGAAGAATGATAACTTTTCTTATGCTAACCCAAAAGCTGGTATTACTGTTCCTGCAGGTGTTGATCCGGGGTCTAAACCTCCTGGTGGAGAAGGCGGTGCATCAACCGAGGAGATGTTGAGAGCGATCCTTCAGAAGGTGGAGGAAGGGAGCAAGCGGTTGTCATCCTTGGAGTACGATGTGAAGGAGCTGCACAAGAAGGGCGATCATCGAGATCAAGAGCTCCAAAAGATGAACGTTGAGTGGACTAGAACTCAACAAGAGAACAATCGAAGGTTCACCTCTTTAGAGCTCCAGATGAGCCAAATTGCAAAGTCAGTGAATAGAATGCCGGAGGGGAACTCGAAAGAGCAGTGCAAGGTGATCCAGCTAAGAAGTGGAACAAACTACGAAGGTCCTCAGATGCCTGCTGATTCTGAGACGCCCCAAGAAGAGATTGAGCCTAAAGGAGATGAAGTTGAGAAGGGGATTGAAAGTGAAGGGATTGAGAAGCATAAAGATATGGATGAGTCCCAGAAGAGCAAGGAAAGTGAGGAGATGGAGAGAGTTCCTAAGTGGAAAAAGGCAAAGGAAGCAAGGGAGAAAGTGAAAGAAACAGAAAGAGATGAGTGGGGGGTACCCAAATCTGTGATACCCGTCCCGTATCCACAGCGCTTCATGAAAAAGAAGCTTGATGAAAAATTTGCAAAATTTCTTGATGTTTTTAAACAATTGCATATTAATATTCCTTTTTATGATGCTTTGGAACAGATGCCGCATTATGCAAAGTTTCTGAAGGACTTGATCGCGAAAAGACGGCGAGTGGATGAGCCGAAGTTGGTGCAGTTGAACCACGAGATGAGTGCATTAGTGCACAAGGCGCTTCCACCGAAGCTGAAGGATCCCGGGAGCTTCACGATCCTATGTGACATTGGGAACGGGATCAAGAAGGGAGCATTGTGCGACCTTGGGGCGAGCATCAATCTCATGCCCTTGTCGCTTTTCAAGAAGTTGGAAGGTGGTGAACTTCAACCCACAATGATGACGCTTCAACTAGCCGATCGGTCTATTACTCGACCTCAAGGTGTGGTTGAAGACGTCCTAGTGAGAGTTGGAGATCACATCTTTCCAGCCGACTTTGTAGTGCTAGAAATGGAGGAAGATGAGCACGTACCCCTGATCTTGGGAAGACCGTTCTTAGCTACGGCGGGGATGGTGCTAGACGTGGCGAATGGGAAGATCACGTTGAAGGTCGATGATCAAGAAGTGAAGATCTCCCTATATGAAGCCATGAAGCACCCGAAGGAGGACGAGAGCTTGTATTGCATGGATGCAATTGATCCTCGTATTGAAGACACGCCTTCTATCCCTAATCCTTCGGATATTCATAATTTTGTTAGTCCTTCACTTGATTATTTAACCCATGGGCATTATGATCTTGACTCTTCTGATAGGGATAAAGTGAAGAAGTTGAAGGATGAAGAGGTGAAGAAAGTGGATGTGGTCCAGTTAGAAGGGAAAGGAAGAGTTAAGAAGAAAAAGTCCAAACTCAAGAAATTGTTTGGTAAGACTCCTCCAGATAAAGGTGAGAAGGAGTTGAGACCCATAACACTTGGGAATGAGAAGAAAGCAAAGGAACTCATGATGGAGGGACAACAAGGAAAGGAGTTCAAACACCACTCTTATGAGAGTAAGGGAGGTAAATTTGAGTATGATGTCCCATAAGCTCCTTTGAGCTTGGTCCGGCATGAGGACCTTAAAAATAGCGCTGAATGGGAGGCAACCCATTTTTATTTGCTTTTGAGTGTTTTTTTTAGTTATTTTCCTTTTATGTTACTAGGATGTTGTTGAGTCGTATGTTTAACCTCGTACTTGAGAGTTTTATTTTGTAGGCTTGTCTCTAAAGGAGTAAAGGTATCATGGAGTTATTTAGATTGAAGGAACCAACTTGAGACAAGGGAGTGTGCAAAGCTATTGAGAGAAACTGAATTATTTGGTTGAGGTAACCCACAACCCCAAACTTAGACCTCTAGCAAGGTCGAAGTTTGGGGGGGTGGAGTCTTTTATTTGTTTCTTGTCACATTGCACATGCATGCACGCCCTTATCTTTGAGTTGAGTTTGATTGATTATTGATTGTTGAGATACTCCTTGGGGTGATTTTGAGTTGACTCGCTATTGCATATTTTATGCCTATCAATCATCTTATGCTTGTTGATTGCTATCTTTGAGTATGATTTGATGAGTAGAGTGAGTTGTAAGAGTGAGTTAGAAATTCTTTTGTGTGAGTGTTTGAGTTTGAGTTGATTAGGGAGAGAACCCGTATGCTTGTGAATTTTTCTTTTGAGTACTTGTGTGATGAGAGTGAGAACGCACTAGGACTAGCATGGATGTGAAAGCAGTGAGCTTTTGAGCCTTATGAGATGTTTAATGCATGATTTAATCTCTTCGTTTGTGAGTGAATCATCACCTTAGAGGATGCTAGAACTTGCATGTGCTCTTGCTTCTTGATTGTGTCTAGTTTGATATGCCGAATGTGATCTTAGGCCATCTTTGATTTTATTGAGTCACTTAGCCAAAATTTTCCTTACCAATGACATTGATCCCTTGTTAGCCCCTTTGAGCCTAAAGCCTATTTTATTTGCTAGCACATATGAACACTATTCCAATTCCTAAGCCTTTTTGTCCCAATTTGAGTGGAGAATAGGAAAGTGTGAATGTGAAGGGAGTGAATTGAGTTGAAAAAGAAAAATGTTGTTTGTTGAGTGAATATGAGAAGAAGGTGTGATGAAGTTTTGAGATGTGGGAAAAAGAGAAAGAAAATTGAGAATGAGCAAAAAGAAAAAATGAGCTCAAGTGTTTGTGCGAAAAAAAAAAGAGAAAAAAAAAAGTGATTGAAAAAAAAAGTGAAAGAGTGAGAAAAAAAAATTGAAGTGTTGAGAGTAGTGGAATTAAAGTGTATTGATTGCAAATGTTGAAGTGATTCTGTTCCTAATCTCAAAGTGCCAAAGTTGATTTTTCTATTCTCCATTCACTTGAGTCACTTACCCCATATTGTTATCCCACCTGTCCAAAGAGCCTACATTACAACCTTGAGAAAAGTCCTTTTTGATTCGGCATTGATTTCTAGAGTATGGTCAGAGTTGAGAGTGCTTACAAGCCTATGGCTGCCAATTTGTGTGATTGATTGATTGAGTGAGTCCCTTTATCATTGTTATACACTTGTGAGGGAGTTAAACACATCGTTGAGTGCACATCCATGCTTGATCTTGGTGTTTCTTGTTATTGTTGCATGAGTATGATGAAGGAAAGTGAGTGAGTATACGGGTGATTGACTTTTGAAGCTTGAGTTCATTAGCTTGCATGATTGAGTTTTCCTACTCATTCCTAACAATTTCACTTAACTTATTATTTCATTGCTTGAGGACAAGCAACATGGTAAGTTTGGGGGGGGGTTGATTAGGCGTGAAATTGTCATGATTCGTAGCTAGAAACGCCCTAGTTTTGGTCGAGTTTATAGAGTATTTAGAGTCAAATGAGCATTATTTCTATACATTGATAAATTTGTCTCTTTGATGCTCATAGGTGAATAGAGGACGAAAAACGGAGTTCGTAGGACTCTGAACCGACTCAAACGGATGCCCGGATGAGAAGATATTGAAGAAATACGATTGGTATTAGTGCGGACGAGGAAAAGTATCATTTGGAAGGATTAGAGATCACTCGAGCGCATTGCTCGAGCGCCACCGCTCGAGCGAATTGCTCGAGCGCCCAAAACATACAGAGAAGATTCAGCGCTCGAGCAGCTCGAGCGCGACCGCTCGAGCGAATGCATCATTCGAGCTACACAGCTCGAGCGGGACCGCTCGAGCGTTTTGCTCGAGCGCCCATATACTTTTGCCTCCGGATGCGTATTTTCGGCCCATTAACTCCCGTTTCGACCCGTGCCTATATATACCTCGTCCAAACACGTTTTGAAGGATCCCCGACTTTTAGAAATACTTTTAGACTTAGTTTTTGGAGAGGAAGGAGACGAGCAAGCTTTACTTTTACGTTGTTAAGGTTTTTCATACGAATTCTAGTTTCTTTTCAATTCTTAGTTTCTTTTCATTAGTTCGTTACTTTGAGCACATTTAAATTTTGTTTTTATTAATTCAATTTCAGTTCTTCGTATTTATTTTCTTTAAAAACCCTAGTTCATGTTTCTTATTTTCTTCGTTCAATTCATTATGTTTATGTTCGTAGTTTCTTCGTTTGCTTTTATGTTTGTTACAACCATGTCCGGCCCTTGCATGCTTAGGTTAGGATGAACTCGTAGAAGTAGGATGTGGGTACATAATTAGGGTAGTTTGTGACGTTAGTTTTAATTCTCTTAGTTAATGAATTCTTATAATTAATCTGAACTTTACCTTTAAATTTAGTACGAAAGTGTTAGAGAGAGGACGACCGCATCACTCAATAATAATTAGTAGTCTTAACGAGAGGGTTTAGGAAAGGTTAATTCATCTACCAGTTTAGCGAAGGAGGACGACCGCATCACCTTAGTTAAATTAGGGTCTCATTAATTAAGCACAATTCATTAACTTGTTAGTGGATTAGTGAAGTCGATTGCTAGGATAAAGTATTAGGGTAAGAAATCTTGAGCTTTCATTCTACGATCTTTTACTTAGGTTAATTCTTGTTTGTCACGATTACTTTGATTATGTACCTGCTCCGTTAGTATACGTAGGGATTCCTATCCTAAGCATCACCATCTCTCATTAGAAAACAACCCGTAGTTAATTCGTTCTTTTTCATTCTTTAGTTAATTAGTTTATTTAGTCTTTTAATTAATCTTTCCAAAAACCCAAAAACATCACACTCATATTAACTACGACGCGTAGATCTTCAGGGATCTGTTCGCATATACACCATCTCTTGGGTTCGATAATACTTGGCCCCTATACTTGCACATACTACAGTGAATCCGTACTCTTGCGGGGTAGCTACTAGTAGAAGCTAGTGTAGTCGCTTCAAGTCACCGTCTGCAACTCTTTCTACCGCCGCTTGGATTTTTCTTCCTCTTCTATGTCTTCGCACTCGAGCAATAAGACTGAGGAGACCTTAGACCCACTTTTTCCAGTTGCGGTCCCCGTCGATCAACCTCCCTTCGAGATTTCTTCGGCGTCGGATCTTCACGTGGATTCAGTTGTTCGCTCTGTGAAGGACACCGGTGTGGGCCCATCTGGGAGAGAACTAACAGTTGTGGCGAACAACAATCGGGACGAAAGCTCTTCGTCTTCTGCCGAATCTGAAGATCCAGACCTTAATGAACTCACTCGCGAGTTTTTGGAGGGTATCAATTTTCCATCCCCAAAGATGCGGGAAAGCGAGATCCCAGCTGGGGTTGCTCGACTATTCGAATGGCGAACATATGCTGAAAGGTATGCGAATTACTTTCCCCGTCCCCAGAGGGAAATAATGGATAAGGTGAAAACTGAGTACCAGGCGAGCAAGATAAAAAGTGTTGTTCGCGAAGATGAACTGGACTCTATCCGGAAGGACTACAAAATCCCATACGATATTCACCTGTGGGCCCCCCGGAGAAAGGAAAGAGCTGATCGCCCACCCCCCGGATGCACGGCGATCAACCTTCACACCTTGATTGCCGGGGCGAACATCATCCAGCATGAAGCGAACACTAACACTTGTCATTTGTGTAATATACAATGGCTTAGGGTTAAACAAGTGTAAAAACACATGTCAAGTATGTAAATAGGAATAACTAAGAGGTTGACACCTCCTACTTACTTGTATGACTATAAATATGTGCTCATGAAAAGAAAAATACAACTTCAATTATTCATAAATAGACCAAACTATTGAAATTTATTTCCTTGATCTTCACTTACAAAAATCCAGCATATTGATCCTTGTTTGATGATCTTCATGAGCTTAAACAACCACTAATTATTCAATTCAATTAAGGGCATCAACAGCATCAGTGGATATAACTTGTGGCATCAATTGATATAAGTTGTGGTATCGATGCATCTTTTGTCAACTCGTAGGAGATAAAGTTTATTATGTCTTTGTTTATGTATTGTACTTTTGTTTGTTGCACATGTTACAAATTATATTGGTTCTTTCCGAAAAGAAAAAAAAAACACAAACAGTTTAGTGATTGAATGAATGTTGGTTTCTCTACCGTGGTATCAGTTGATACACGGCGTGGTATCACTTCATACGTGTGATGATATTAGTGGATGGATGTTATGGTATTTTGTAGATAAATATTATGGTGTCATTTGACAAGTGTTGTGGTGTCAACGGGTATAAGTTGTGGTATTGATGTGTCTTTTGTCAACTCGTAGGAGATAAAGTTTATTATGTCTTTATTCTGTGTATTGTGTCTTTGTTTTATGTATTGTGTTTTTTTTTTTAGCACATGTATAAGTTGTATTGGTTCTTTGCAAAAAAAAAAAAAAAAGACAAAAAATATAGTGATTAAATGAATGTTGGTTTTTCTATCGTGGTACCAGTTGTTACATGTTGTGGTATCACTTCATATGTGTAATGGTATCAATGAATGACAAGTGTAATGATATCGAAGCATATTTTGTTAACTCGTAAAATAAAGTTATATCGATGTATCGTGGTATCAGTTGATACATGTTGTATGTATCAACTGATACATGTTGTAGTATCACTTTACATATGTAATGGTATGAATGAATGACAAGTGTAATGGTATTGATGTATCTTTTGTCAAACTGTTGGAAATAAAGTTTATATCTTTTTATATAAAATCATATACATTCTTGTAAAAATATATATGTTTTTAATAGTTTAACTCTTTATGGAATTTACAAGGCATTTAACAATGCCATAAAGCTAACTTTAGAAAATGCAAGCATAAGTATGAAAAAGTTTCTGATAGGTATAAGTTTGAAGAAGAATCGCGTCTGAAGAATCCACAAGTTAAAATTTGTGGGTATTATCACAAATTTGTTGATTATCAAAGTTAAAGAATAATCATTTGCACTAATCATCAAAGTTGAAGAATCACATTTAAAGAAATGCACAGTTTCAGGTGGATATGATAAATAAGCTGATAGAATAAATGGACTGATATAACAAATGAGTCAGATTGTGGATAGGAAAATTGAGATATATAAAAAAGCATTTTCATAGTAGCAACTATTTCATAGGAGTCCTCCTAAAAAAAAGTATTATTATATTTTTTTATTTTAGCCCAATAGTATAGTGAAGTGGTATTTATTGGTAAAATATAAATAGATAGGTTTTATGTGAGACGGTCTCACCGTAAAATAAAAATAAAATGAGCATGATATATTAACACTTTGGAAACAATTTATGTTAATTTGTGCTTGTTTGTGAATCGTCTCACATAAATTTTGATCAATAAATTTTATATTAATATTAATCTTTTTCAAAAGAAAAAAAATATTTAATACGTTTTGTTTTAGAGAAGTGTTCCAAAATCTATATTAATTTCTCTTTTTAAGTTTATTGACTCTTAAAAAAAACACTGTAGTAAAAACATTAATTAATAAGTTTGATATTGCATTTTAAATTAAATAAATAACAATTTAAATACCTCTGTGAAATGATCGTCTTGCTGCATCACGCTGTATATTACTAATTAAAAAAAAGGGGCAATTGCATTGAGGTTAGTTTTTCAAGTGTAAATAGCATTGAGCTTAGTTACCTTTTTAAAATTGCATTGGAGTTAATTTTTTTAAAATACACTGTCAATAATACCCTTCATTTTACTTTTCATTATTTTTTTTATTTGACATCTACTTTTCCACTTTTTCTTCCAACTTTTTTAAATTTATCAGATTTTATGTTCAATTTTTTATATAAAAAAACTACAGACGTTTTTTTATTTGTATTACTTTATTTAATAATCATTCTCGCGAATGTATAGTACAAAAAATAATATCATAGTACAAATTTGAGCAATAGTATAAATTTTTAATTTTTACAAATGAATTATTTGTACCATAGTGTAAGATATAATACAATAGTACAAATTTATAATTTATAGTACAAGAGTATGGGCATTAGTGTAAATGAATTGTTTGTACTATGCATTAAACATTAATACCATAATATACACTTTTATTAATAAACAATTCTCTTCTCCTCCCCCTTCTATTCTCTTATTCCATTCTCCTCTTCTTCTTGTCCGCATCACAAGGCCCCAATTCCATAATCTTCTCTGCAGCAAACTTTCCAAGCTCATGATTACCATGTGTTTTACAAGAAGCCAGTAGAGTTTCCCATACAAAGATATCAGGTTTCATAGGCATGTTGGAAATGAACTTCTCAGCCTCTTCGAACCTCCCTGCTCGACCCAGAAGACCCATCATACACACATAATACCTGGCCCCATGTTTAATTTCGTATTCTTCCTGTCCTCTTCTTCTTGTTTGCAACATAATTTCACTATCATAAAATACACATATAATTTTTCAAACTCCAAATAATTTACAAAGAGTTTAAATTATCAAATATGAATAGCTAAACAAATTTCTCTACATTAATATGCTCAATGTTTTCCTTTCTCATTTTCACCCACGGTACACACAAGCCAACATCTATGCAACAAAAAGACAATTAAGAAAAATTGTGTGAAAGAAAATTCAATTCCCTTTTTTGCAAATGTTCTTCAGCAAAAATTCTCAACCCCATCTCTGCAACAAATTGCACCAAATTTCACTCCCCTCACCCTTCCCCCACCCCTCCCCACGCACCCTCTTCTCTCTTCCCCCACGCCCCTTTCCTTTCTCCCATCTTTTAAAATCCCCAAATCCCATACCTACTCCTCACCAGCCCTCACTCCTCCCCCAAACAATATCCAACAACAAACTCAATTTAATCCATCTTCAACCCCAAATTTTCAACAAAGGTAAAATCAAAACGAATAGATAAAAATGAATTTAAAATGAAACAAATAAATTTGCAATTTTGCTCCCGAATTCACACCCAAATACGAAAAATTAAAAAAAAAAAAATAGGCATAAATATCAATCAACCCCAAATCAAAACTCTAGTCATACAACTGACTAAGAACTCTTCTCTAATTTTCCCCAATCTCAAATCCACGTTTGTAGAAACCCTAAATTTAGAACTTACTTGCTTCAAAATCAGGGCAAATATGGAACTCGTCAACAAACGATGGGACTCGCCCCAAGATTTTGGTGGCCGAATTTTGACGGTGCGCAACGTCGCTGAGCGGAGCGCGGTGGCAGTGGGCGGAGGAAATTCGTCGTCAGAGCTTTGAGGCAGAGGGCCGCCGCAACGTTTTGAGATGAGAGGAAAATATTTTTTTAGAGAGAGAATTTTGAAGGGGGAGTATTTCTAGCTGAATAATGTGAGATTGGTGTGTGAGAGAGAGAGAGAGATAGGGGGTGGGGTGGCCGATAAGTGGGGGGTGGGGGCTGATCTAAATTAAAAAAGTTAACCCCTTTGCAATTTTAAAAAGATGATTAACTACAATGCAATTTTGATCTAAAATACTACACCCTATAGCAATTTCCCAAAAAAAAAAAAAAGTGGCGGAAGGGCCCTTAAAATTTGGGCCCACAATTATTTTCAAGGAAATGTGAGGCCCATTATGTTCGACAAATATGCTAGATCCATTTCCAGCGACCCGACCCGCAGATGTCGGATCAACCCAATGTACTAAGCGGGTTTTGTATTGGTTATTTCTCACTTTGCCGCCAAACAGCCTTATCAGTGAAGGAATCGCGAGCCGCCGTCGATTCCCGGTACCGGAAAACTTTCTTATGTGAGTAAATTGGAATTTGTAAATATCTGTTTCGAATTAGGGATTTTCGAATTGGATTTGTTCATAAGTCGGAATTATTGTGGGGATTAGTTAGGGTAGATTCTTCAATTTTGCGAAAACATAATAATTTATGGATACGGAAAACAAACCGTGAATTTAACTCGTGATTTTCTGATTAATTAAGCACTATACTTGTATGTGAGTGTCTTGTTTGATGATAAAGGTCATTCTCATGTATTGCAACTGAAAATGCTATGAGCTAAGCTGAAACCTGTTTTTTCACGTCAAATTCCTAAATTTCTCTCTTTCTAGTGAAACTGAGAGAATTGGCCCTTTTTACTGAGTATTTCATCAGAATTGTTTCAGGATACTGAATAATGCTTCTAAGTAGATTTTCCAAGCGCTGCATTTGCACTGCCGCGGTGCTTCCGAATCCACGGCCGTGGCTTTTTGTGGGTTTGGGAAATCCAGGGGATAAATTTGTGGGCACCAGGCACAATGTGGGGTTCGAATTCATCGACGCATTTGCTAAATCACTGGGGATCTCGATGGACTCTGTGCATTGCAAAGCTATCTTTGGAAAAGGCCTGTTAGACATTATTGATATACTCATACATTCCTGGGCTTATATTTGTAACTTATTCTGTTTGTTTGAATAATGAGTGGTGGCTTTTGGATTTCTTCTTCAGGTTTTGTCGGTGGGGTTCCTGTTTTCCTGGCAAAGCCTCAAACTTATATGAATCTAAGTGGTGAATGTGTATGCAATTCTTTTAAGACTTTTGAATATGAACTTTCTGTCCCTATTCTCTATGTATGTTTTACTGAACTAATACTTATTCTTCTTGCAGTGTGGTCCTCTTGCAGCTTATTATAAACTTCCTCTTAATCGAGTGCTAGTGGTACAGTCTTATAACAATTGAAGTTTCATACTCACTGCTTTATTGGTTGGATACAATTTCCATCTGATGCAACGAGTTTTTCTAATGTAGCTTCATGATGACATGGATTTGCCTTGCGGGGTTCTTCGACTCAACCCTATGGGAAATCATGGAAGTCATACTGGGTAAGAAAGTAGAAAATCTATGTCTGAATTTGTAGGGTAAAATTGACTTTGTTTATTTCATTCATTGCTGTCTTGTACCTAGCAGCTAATGTATTTCTTGAATCTCTCATCCTTCAGTTAGATGAGTAGATTATAGATTTTCCTCTGCATAGGTTATTGTCTTCCTCTTTATTAGCAAATTTTTTTGGGAGTTCTTCTATAATACTATCTGAGAATTACGGATCTCCCTTAAACTGATTCTTAATCAGTCAAACCATATATCATTGTATAATCTAGTTTCTATAGAATCATGTTATTGCTGACATAGCAATAAGGTTCAAACTGACTTGAAAATCAGCTTCACTGGTAGTATATCCCAACTTTTTAGGGAAAATTGATCTGACTTGTCTTAGTGGGGTTCTCTCTCTGGTGGTTGAGTTTTTTGATCCATCTACATTGCATCATATGATTTTGCTAGGATGAAGAGTGTGATCTATCATTTTCATGGGAATAAAGAATTTCCTCGTTTAAGAATTGGTAAGTTTGAATTCTCAACCTAAAAAGTTTGCTACTTCATGACCTGCATTTAAAATATATTAATTTAGATCATTTGTATCTCTTTTGTTAGGTATAGGGAGGCCTCCTGGTCAAATGGATCCAAAAGCGTATTTACTTCAAAAGTTCAATGCCAGAGCTCGAGAGCGGGTATACCTCTCCTTATACTTGCAAGTAGGCAGGTGTCAGTTTTTTCTACACAGTAACCCATATTCCTCATCAAGTTTCACAATATATTTCAAGTAATAATTAAGAAGGAAGAGACTGGAATCACCTATCAAATTGTCTCTTGGTTTGAAATCATGATATATTTAATTTAATGTAGAAGAGCTTTTGTTGATGTTCTTATTGCTCAATTTCACGATGAAAAGCATTAAGTTCATGAGCTTTTTAATTTAAATATGCAAAGAGCTTCTGTTGATGTTTGTATATCCTGATCCCGATTTTAAAGCTTTGGGTTTAGGCTGATCAGTTTAAACTTCAATACCTGCCTCATGAAGTATATCAGTATTGGTTTGTGAGTAATTTAGTGAGTTACTACATGAAAGATTTTTAAAGCTCGCTTTTGGCTAGATGCTCAACTTCTTGGTGTGGTGTGTTTGATGAAATACTGCTTATAATTGTATATCTATTATTTCACGTGCCTAGGGGTGAGCATAATTCGGTTATTAACTGAAAACCGAACCGAAATACAAATTCGGTTGGTTTCGGTTTCATATATAATAAATATTAATATATATATATATATAATATAATATATAATATATACAGAAACTGAAGCGAAATTTTTGGTTTTGGTTACATTCGGTTTTGGGTGAATACGGTTCGGGTTTGGTTTCTTTTACCATGATTTCGGTTCGGTTTTTTCAATTCTACTCAAATCTGCTACTTAGCAATCAAAATCATCATGCAAAAGTGTTTATTTATACTCCTTTTTAGGATGGCAGATTGATGCTGCATTACCGGAAGGTGTCGAAGTTCTAGAGCAAGTCTTGTCGAAAGGCCTAAGGGAGAGTTCACGATGGTTCAATAACAAGCAGAAGTACAAACATATAAGACTACAAACCATGCCGGTATGACTTTTAAGAGGTACACAAACTATATAGCTTAATAACATTTTTAGATCCTATTCATTTTACCACTGCATTTATAGCCTATCAGCAATTTATTTTTCTATTGTATACCCTCAGCTTCAAGTATACGGCTTGCTATGTCTTGTTGCGTATTGAACTGCATTTGTGATTACGAAACAAGAAACTGAAATGAACTCCATGGCAAAAACATATGAACCGTTCTTTGCAGCTGGAGCAGTCAAGAGGGAGAAATGTTGAAATGAGGAGCCTTTAATGTTTTTCTTGCTTATTTAAAATTAAATGTGGCATTTTTGTTGTATTAATTGACATGAATAGCCTCTCTAATTTGTAGCTCATTCAACAATTATGGCTAGTCTTTGAGGCTAATAGTGTAATAAGCTGCGTAGATTGTACGGCACCAGATGTGTTTTATATAGGGGTGGCATTCCACACGATACGGTGATACATGAATACGACACAATAAGAATATGTCTCGACACAACACGAACACGAAATTTTGTGTCGATACGACACAATGTGAAAATTAAATTAATTTAAATTATAATATTTGATACAACATGATATGAAAAATAAATTAATTTAAATTATAATATTTAATACGATACAATATAACACATTACATGATATGACACGATAAAAATGTAAAAAAAAAATCTAATAAAATTAGAAAAATACCATGTAATATATACTACCTCTATTTCTGAAAATTGACCATTTTTTTCCACGTGGTTTAATGCGATATGTCGGAGAGTATTATGGAATTTTCGTTTTTAATAAAATAATCATTTATGGAAATGTGCTTTCCATTAAAGATCATTTTATTAAAAAATAAACCTCAGAAAATCCTGTAATACCCTCTAAAATATCACATTAAACCACGTGCAAAAAAACATGATCAATTTTCAGGGATGGAGGGAGTATCCAGTTGAAACTTTTTAACAGCCTTAATGGATTGACACGAACACGATACGACAAAAACACGACACGAAAACTCCTTGTCCTTATCGTATCAACATGATAGCGAAACGAACACGATAAAGAGTGAAATATGGTTAAAGTACCCATTTCAATAAAATAAAAAAATTTCTACCCACTACTATAAGAAAAAAAAAAATAAATTATACCCATCACCTATTTTTCTTTCTAAAATGTCCTTAAAAGTTAAAATGATTCCACACTCAACCCCACCATATAGTAAATATATGTTTAAGCGTACCCTTCACTTTGGTTAATTCGAATTATATGAATTTTAGTTTAATTATGTTTGATTTCTCTTAATACACGACACATAACAATGGATGAGTAAAAGTTTCTCAAATTCTTTTCTTCTTTTTATTATGGAAATTTTAGTATTATCATTTAATATAATTTAATTATGATTGTATTTAGTGAAACTTTAGTATTTAATTATATATTATTTAATTAATAATTTTGTAATTAAGGTGGGAGTAGGTTGGGGTAAGAAAGTGGGTCATATAAATTAAAAAAACATTTTTTAATAAGGGTATATGTGTCTTTTCATACTAAAGTGGGTAGAAAACTTTTTTTTAATAGAAAGTGGGTAAAAAACTTTTCTTTTCATTAAAATGAATATTTTACTTTTTATACCATAAGATTAAACAACATTGTTTGTATTGTTCACGTGTCGTTTTATAGTATGTTTCACCCCTAATTTTATACAGATGCATTCATCATTATTAATGTGGTCTGCTGGGCCTAAGTTAGGCCCACTATATGGATAGTGTGAACTCCAATTAACATGATCATTGATCGTTTGTGATACCTTATTTTACCATAGTTTGATATTTTAATTATGGGGAATGGTGTAAAATACCCACTTTCAACTTTAATAAATTTATTTTATCCATTTTAAATTTAACTATAATTTTTTTTTTACCCACTTTACATTTAGATACATAACTATCCTTAACAAGTGGTATAAAAGATTATATTAAAACTGTGATTCACTCATCCACCTCAATACTCCTTTATATTTATTGCATGATTTATATTTGGTCCCTAGTGGTATCTAAACAATGTGAAAGTTTGTATTCTAAAATTTTTTCCTTTAATTATCTTGACATCCAAGCATATTATTTTACCTAGAGTTCCAGACAACATCTTGTATACACTAAGTGCACGTGCAATTCAAGTACAATTTTAGACAGTTGTTTTCATTGAGAATGACAAGCGAAAAAATTACAGTACTTTTTAATCTTTTTTAACTGAAATATTTGTACTCTATGTTGATAATCAATATTTAGAAGAACACTTGGATTGTATTATACACCTTTATTTATTGAAACGTAAGATAATATATTAAATTAATTTGGGAATGATAATCGAGTCCAATATCCGTGAAAGGTCTTTCTATTTATGATTGCCACTTCAACTGAGAGAATTTAATATTGAATTTTGTATTGCTAATTTTAGATATTGTAAAAAAAAAAGATAAAATTACCTTTCTTTCCCAAACTTCGATGCCTGTACTCCATTTCCCTGTCTCACTCTCCTACTTCTTTGTAACAAAATTAGAAAAATACAAATCGCGCATAAATTCACAATTCAACTAATCTCCACTTTTCCATTTTTTGACATTTTGAACACTAATAAAGTTTGGGGAAGGTATATGGTGAATCAATTTTTTTATGAATTTTTTTTAATAATATCAGTTCTTTAATTTTAAAATATTAATTTAACAATACTATTGTATAATGAAAACAATTAATATCATTTTGAAATTACACAGTAAAACCTGTTTACTTGTAAAAAAACCCACTCTTAAAGTTATTGGCGAGCAATCTTAGTTAATTCAAAACTAATGAAAATAAGAAAAAACATATTTTATTAGTCATGTAAATTATCATTTTAGTCCTGTCCATTTGTCAATAATTAAAAATAGGTCTGTAAATTTTAATGTATGATATATTGGTCGATAACTAACTAGAGGGGGGTGAATATTTGATTGTTGTTTGACATAACGAAGTCTGATTCGTTAATCGAATTTCCCCACTTATGATCGATTATCGGATCAAAAATGTCAAAGAAAAGAAAAAAAAAAGAGTATTGAAATTAGTTCATAGATAAATTAGTAAATGGTATTATTTATTTTTATTAAAAAAATATTAGTTTTTTCATTGAAAAATATTACTTGTTTACACTGAAGAGTTTTGGTTTGTTTTAAAACTCTTCAATGTAAACAAGTAATACCTCTTCATTGAAAATAACTAATATTTTTTAGTGAAAACAACTAATACTCTTTAATGATTCATGTATGAATTATTTTCTCTCTATACTGTGTCAAATGAAAATTACAAAACAATTTTCAATTTGTAAACATCTTCATGATTGAAACAAAATATGAGTAATTTATAGGACTAAGATTAAGAAAATCACTTTCCCTGAAAATAAATCAAGAAAACCACTTCACCTAAAAATAATTACTTTGAATACGCAATATTAATAACACCTTTCATTAATAGCAAGAGTTTTGTACACTCGCAAGTGAGAGTATCATTTGGCAAACGTACAATAAGTGGCATCTTAATTATAAAGATAGATAGAAATTAAATCAAGAAGCTAAAAGCTATTAGTGAGAAAGAGAGAGGAGAGATGACAAATGAGAGTGACAACACCACAAAATGAGAAGTCCGTCAGCTAGGGGAGGACCACGCGGCGGGAAGAAGGCGGCGCCGACGCCGTGTTGCACGAAGGTGGGGCTGAAGAGGGGGCCGTGGACAGCGGAGGAGGACGAGCTGCTCGCCGATTACATAAATAGAGAAGGGGAGGGAAGGTGGCGGACGATGCCCAAGAAGGCGGGGCTGCTCCGGTGCGGGAAGAGCTGCCGCCTCCGGTGGATGAACTACCTCCGCCCCTCCGTCAAGCGCGGCCACATCACCGCCGATGAAGAGGATCTCATTCTCCGCCTCCACCGCCTTCTCGGCAACAGGTACGTTGCTTTCTCTCTCATACACACACTCATATATATATATATATCGAAAATGTCATATATCCATTATTTATGCGGTGATAACGCATAAATAATTATATGATATCATCACATAATTTTTTTTAGTCTATTTAAGTAGTTTACACATAGCGAAAGTTTTTTTTTTAAACTTAATTGGAGTTTATGCTTATTTTTATTTGTTTCATTTTTGTTGAAACGAACCTTATCGAGTTCTAAATGAATCGAGACAAGCTAAACACGTTATTGTTTAATCTCTTTGATTTGTTATAAAACTTTTGAAATTTGTTTAACCTTGTTTGATTTGTTATGAAACTTTTGAAATTTGTTTGATTGTTGATGGAGTTGAGCTTCAACTAGCTTATAATATAGGCTTATTTTATTTTTTACTAATTGAATTCTAGCTTACTTGAGCTTTGAAATTTCTTAAATATATAAAATATATTAAAACTTATTTGTACGAAAATTTTGACAAATGATATGATTCAACACTCTCTCATCCCCATGAAATTTTCAATTTGAAAATTTTGGCTTGGGGTATATCTCATAGTTTAAATTCAAAACTATTAAATAAATTTAAAGTAACAACGTATCAATACTAATGCATCAAGACCAAAATATTACAAAAGTTGCAAAAAGAATTTGAGTAAAAAAATTACACTATACTGAATATATTATGGGCTATATATAAATTAAGCTTATACATATGGTTTTTTTAGTAGCTAGTACTGTTAAATATTTCAAATATATATAGTTAATATATAATAATTGGGGCATCCCTTCGGAACCGGGGATGGAATGGAGTGGGTCTCAAGTGGGACGGATTCCCACATGAATGAAAAAAAATTGGTTCATCTAAAAGTTTAAATTTATAAAAATATGTGTAATTAATTAATTCAAATTATTTACCAACGGGTTCGATTTTCATATTACCTATTCTAGCCATTCATAATTCACATGACCAATCGGGGTTATACCATTTCATGATTCATTTTGTAGTTTTCCTTGTTTCAAGTAGTTTATGTACGTTTATTGTCATTAATTAATGCTTTCCCTTTTTACATCCTCTCGTAAATACAATTCCCTCCTCTCTTCTTGGCTTGTTTTGTCAATCTTTTGAGTGTATGCGCAAGTTAGATAATGAGATGTTAATTTGCAAATAGAATGTAGGAAAATTAAAAGTGTACATGTAAAATGTTTAAAAATTAAGCATTTTGGTGAAAACATTAAAAAATTAAATGTTTTAATTTAAAGTTCAATTTAAATTGGATGGTCTATGACTATTTTTCAAAATAGCATATAAGTGATTATTTAATTCGATGAAAGTGATATAATTCAAATGGTTATAATTCCACTATCCACAATCAAAAGGTCATGAATTCAAATTTCAATTTTATCAATAAGAAAAAAAAAATTAATTTTGTCTCTTTTAAAATATTACAAACACGCTCTGATCATTGTTACAGGTGGTCTTTAATAGCCGGAAGAATTCCGGGGCGCACGGACAATGAGATAAAGAACTACTGGAACACTCACTTGAGCAAGAAGTTGATGAACCAAGGAATTGATCCAAAAACTCACAAGCCTTTCAACCCTATTCCTCCCTCCAAAGATTCATCCTCTAGTTATGTCCCATTATCCTATGTTGATCAAAAAGTGATGATCAAGAATGATAGCGATGATCATAAGTACATTGATAACAAAGATCTAGAACAATATTCTGATGAGGGCCATGAAGATGGAGATCATGAGACCGTCAATTTCAGCAATGATGAAGCATTCTCCTCCTTCTTAGATTCTTTGATCAATGATGATATCATCAATAACCAGAATCAAGACTAATTAGTTTGGAAGAATTAAATTGTTTCCAATAATCTAATTGGTAATTAAGTTATATTTATTTTGATCATGAAACTGAGAATTCACTATAAGTTGCATACATTTTTAAGTTATAAGATTTCATGTTTGAATTATCAGTATCTCTAATTATTTCAGTAATTTAGGGTTAAACTTCTACTTTTTTATATGTTCGATCGGCATCACCCGTAATAAATTTTGTATTTTATTTGGTGTTCTATATTTATACTTCATGTATACACGTATACGTTAATAATTATAATGGAATATATGGTGAAATAAAATAGAAAAACTGAAGCATCTTACGGTTATGGAAATTACGACTAATTAATATTGTAACAAATCATGGTTGGCCTAATTACGCCCTCAGAAGGATAATTAAATAGCTGACTCTATATGTGTAGATTTTTAACTCAGATGCCGATCAACAAAATTACTCAAATTGATTTTATGTATATTAAACATCGGTAAAATGGGAAAAAATACGTCAAAGTTTGATAATTCTTAAGGGATAAAAGAATGTATTATTCTTTTACCTTATAATAGTAGTATCACTCTTTCTTGCTTCTAGTATTAGTTCTCATATGTATATAAGGGAGCAAACCCTAACTTTGAAGAACACAATTCATTTTCATCTCTTCCGCAGCCAAATAAAAGTTTTCTCTACATTTCTTCTGTAATGTCGATTTATTCATGGAACTCTACATGGTATCAGATGATCAGGCTTAACTGATCTACCTTCGATCCGATTGTTGTTTCTCGCTTCCGATCGCGATTTTCTCAATTGCATTCGTCTTTTAGTTTTTTTTTTCACTTTTCGATTCGTACGTTTTTCGCGAATCCGTTCTTGTTTCCGACGGTATTATTGTGGTTCTTACTCTCGATTCGATTAATCGGTATTTTTTTTCCGATGGCAACCGATCCAAATTCGTTGAATCCGCTGTTGAATCCACTATCGCCTCTTGCGCTACATCCAAATGATAATCCGGCGGTCTCTATTGTGCTCGATCCGTTGACTGGGTCGAATTTCGTGTCGTGGAGCCACGCTGTGAAACGAGCGCTTAGTGTTAAGAACAAACTCCGATTGATTGATGGGTCACTCCCACAACCCACGGCGGAGGATTCTGTCATATATGCAGCATGGTTTAGGGCTAATGATTTAGTGCTGGCTTGGATCTTGAATTCCATCAGTGCTGAAATCAAACAAACCCTAGACTATTTCACTTCGGCTAAAGAGGTATGGGATGAACTTCATGCCAGGTACTCTCAATCCGACCTAACTCGTGTATATCATCTTGAAAAATCATTGAGTGCAATTTCTAAGGGTTCACAATCGTTGGTTACATACTATAATCAATTTAAGTCGCTTTGGGATGAATATATGAGTTATCGACCTGCTCTTAAATGTGATTGTGGTGCTATGATCAATTGTACTTGTGAACTCCCTTTAAAACTTAGTAAAACTCAAGAGAAAGATGCTTGTATGAAGTTCTTGATTGGTCTTGATGACTCGTATTCTGCCATACGTAGTCAACTGTTGCTTCAAGTCCCCTTTCCTCCCCTTGCGAAGGTTTATAGCCTGTTATTGCAAGAGGAGTCTCAGAGGTCCTTGAACACTAATACTGATACTGTTAGTAATGATACTGTTGCTATGTTGGCCAAGAATGCAAAATTTTTTAAAGACAAGAAAAGACCCTTGCATTGCTCCTATTGTGATGGCCCTGGTCATACAGTTGATAGATGCTTTCAAATTATAGGATACCCTCCAGGATGGAGAGGTCCTAAATCTGCTAAGACTAAGCCTAAGCAGGATACTTCAGTATCCCATGCTTCTGCTAAGTCTCCTTCTCATGAATCTGTTAGTCATGACTCTGGTGCTACTAATCCTCTATTTTCCCAAGATATGTTTGAACAGTTTCTGACCTTTGACAAGCAACAAAAGGACAAGGATAAACATCATTCTGCTGCTGGTGCTTTTGCTCAACCTGATGACACATCTGGTTCAGGTTTACATTCATGTTTAAACTCATTTTCTTATGGTATATCAACTTGGATCATTGACACTGGAGCAACAGATCACATGGTGTTTGATAAAAACCTTTTTACATCACCTCCAACTATTTCTGACATTAAAATAAAACTTCCTAATAATGCATTTGCAATAGCTACTTTAACTGGTGAAGTTAAACTTAATGATGATTTAACTCTGCATAATGTGTTATATGTTCCTGAGTTTTGTTTTAATCTTTTATCTATTTCTCAACTAACAAAAACTAATGATTGTACTGTTAGTTTCTTGTCCTCACACTGTATATTTCAGGCCAATGTGACCAAGAAGGTGATTGGTTTTGCTGAGCAACAAAGTGGACTGTATTTCCTTAAGGCTTCAACTCCTGTAATGGGATCTATCCTAAATAATGCTGCAACCATAGACTCTTATACATGGCACACTAGACTAGGCCATGCTTCAAGTAAGAAACTATCACACATCCCTTCCTTAAATGTAAAGTGCAAAGACCTACCTACTATGTGTGAAATATGCCCTCTTGCTAAACAAAAGAAATGTGTTTTTCCTGTTAGCAATTCTAGGAGTATTGCATGCTTTGATTTAATTCACTGTGATGTGTGGGGTCCCTTTTCTGTTGAGTCTCATGGTGGTTATAAATTCTTTTTGACTATAGTGGATGACTATAGTAGATGCACTTGGATCTATTTGTTAAAACATAAATCTGATGTTAAAAACTCTCTTGAAAATTTTAGCAATATGGTTAGAACTCAGTTTTCCAAACAAATCAAAGTGTTGAGATCTGATAATGGCACTGAGTTCCTTTTACATGAATTCTATCATAATATGGGCATTATTCATCAGACTTCTTGTGTGGAAACTCCTCAACAGAATGGTTTGGTTGAAAGAAAACATCAACATTTATTACAAGTTGCCAGATCCCTGATGTTTCAGTCATGTTTGCCTTTAAAATTCTGGAGTTTTTGCATATTGACTGCTGCACACTTGATTAACAGATTGCCCACTGATGTTTTAGACAATAAGACTCCTTTTGAGGTTTTGTATGGTAGAATTCCTGATTATATGCATTTGAGAAACTTTGGTTGCTTATGTTTTGCCAGTACTCTAGTTGCAAATAGGCATAAATTTGATCCTAGAGCTATGAAATGCATCTTCCTGGGTTATCCTTTTGGCACTAAAGGTTATAGGCTAATGGACATTTCTAATGGAAAAGTTTTCAATTCAAGAAATGTAAATTTTTTTGAAAATATATATCCCTTTGCTGATAAAGTTTCTACAAATAAATTTATAAATGATTTGATTCTTAAATACCAGAATCAGCAAGTTTCTGATTCTGAATTACTTTTTACTGAAAATCATGTGTGTCACACTCCTTTACCTAATAGTGTTGACAATCACATTCATGTTCCTCAAAACACTGAGCTATCTCATAATGATCTTATAGAAGAAATACACTCTTTTACTCATCAAAATCCTGCTGGACTTTTACAAAATAATGATTATGAAGAACCTCTTAGGAGATCCAGCAGATCAAAAACCACTCCAGCCTACTTAGATGTTTACAAAACATCATTACCCTCTTCTTTAAATCATAAAACAGCTTCTGAAAGTCAAAGCTCAGTGAACCTTTCTTTTACCAAAAGTGTAAAATATCCAATTTCTGAGTTTTTATCAACAAAACTTCTTTCTTCCAACTACTCTCACAATATATCTCAAATTTGTGAGCCTAAGACTTTTAAACAAGCTCACAAAGATGAGAACTGGCAGAAAGCAATGTCTTCAGAGCTTGAAGCTCTTGAAAGGACAAACACTTGGTCTTTGGTTAACTTACCTCCTGGAAAACACTGTATAGGATGTAAGTGGGTTTATAAGGTGAAATATAAACCTGATGGAACAATAGAAAGGTATAAAGCAAGATTAGTTGCAAAAGGATACACCCAAGAGGAAGGAATTGATTATTTTGATACTTTTTCCCCTGTTGCTAAAATTACTACAGTTAGAATCCTGTTATCTGTTGCAATTTCCAAAAACTGGCATTTACATCAATGTGATGTTAATAATGCCTTTTTACATGGGGATTTAAATGAGGAAGTGTATATGCTTCCACCTCCTGGATATATTGATGTGAGTGATACAAGAGTATGTAAACTGAATAAAAGTCTTTATGGTTTAAAACAGGCTTCAAAACAATGGTTTACAAAGTTATCTGAAACATTGATTGACTTTGGTTATGAACAATCTCTTGCTGATTCTTCTCTTTTTACTAAACAAACTGAACATTCTTTTACAGTTATTCTTTGCTATGTTGATGATATAATTGTGACTGGTGATACACTTTCTGAAATATTGAGTGTCAAAAGTTTTTTACACAGTAAATTTACAATTAAAGATCTTGGCATACTTAGATATATATTAGGCATTGAGGTTGCCAAAAGTGACAAAGGGTTACAACTTTGTCAAAGGAAATATGCTCTTGACCTCTTAACAGATTGTGGATATTTGGGTAGTAGACCTTGTACTACCCATGGACTCAAAACAGAGTTTCACCACTAGTGACAGTCCTATTCTTGAGAATGCCTCTGAATATAGAAGAATTGTTGGTAAGCTTCTATACTTAACTATCACTAGACCTGATCTATCTTATGCAATTCAGACATTAAGTCAATACATGAGTAATCCAAACCAGTCACATATGGCTGCTGTTCACAGGTTGCTAAGATATATAAAATCCACTATTGGATTAGGAATTTTATATTCTAACAAATGCTCATTCAAGTTACAAGCTTTTGCAGATGCGGACTGGGCTAGATGTGAAATCACTAGAAGAAGCATTACGGGTTATGCCATCTACCTTGGAGACTCCCTCATTTCATGGAAGTCCAAGAAACAAGCAACGGTTAGCAAATCTTCAGCTGAGAGTGAGTATAGGGCCATGGGTGCTACAGCATCTGAAGTACAATGGATCTTATACATCCTCAAAGATCTAAGGATTCATCACCCACAGCCTGCCATCATATACACAGACAGTAAAGCTGCCTTCTCCATAGCTCACAACCCGGTCTTGCATGAGAAAACCAAGCATATCCAAATAGACTACCATTACACACGAGAGAAGATTAAAGACGGTGTTATCAAGATCGTTCAAATACCTACCACTGAGAATATAGCTGATATTCTAACAAAGCCACAAGGACCAAACTTATTCCAAGAGTTCAAATCCAGAATGGGTTTGATAAACATACACTCCCATTCTGAGGGGGGGTCTTAAGGGATAAAAGAATGTATTATTCTTTTACCTTATAATAGTAGTATCACTCTTTCTTGCTTCTAGTATTAGTTCTCATATGTATATAAGGGAGCAAACCCTAACTTTGAAGAACACAATTCATTTTCATCTCTTCCGCAGCCAAATAAAAGTTTTCTCTACATTTCTTCTGTAATGTCGATTTATTCATGGAACTCTACAATAATAAATGTACAAAACACTTCTATGTTTTATTAAATGCATAAAATCCCTTAATATTAAAAAAAATGCACGATACATCCTCATATTTCATTAAATGCATAAAATTATCATATGTTTGATAAAAGTATGAAAAAAAAACCCACATATCACTACAAAAAAACACTCTATTTTGCAACGAAAAATCCGTTGCAAAACACTGTTTGCGATGAATTTTGGGACGGACACGCGTCTGTAGACAAAATAGTCGTAGCTAATTTTTATGACGGAATTTGAGCTTCCGTCGCAAATTTACGACGGCTATTCCCGTTGCAGACCGACCGGGTCGTGTTGTCAAAATTTGTGACGGGCATTGTCGCAAAAATGGCTGAATTTTGGTTTTGTAATTTCGCCGAAAACATTTGTGACGGGCACATATCCGTCTCAAATTATGTATTTACGATGGACACGTGTCCGTCGCAAATCACGAGTCCTGGTAAAAAAAAAATTGTCCAGTGTGGTTCGAACCCGGGTGCGTGGACAATTAATTCCAAATTCGCGTCCAAGGAGAATCAAACTCGCGACCTCTCTTGCATGTAGAGGGGGAACTTGTTTCTATTGTTCATATTCTTGCAATTAATTGTATATTTATTCAAATTGACAATTTTTTTTACATAATTCATCAAATTAATTTTTTTTTCTTTTCTAACTTCTTTAAATAAATATTGTGACCAATTATATTTTTTATTTTGTAAAAATATTTATTTCGACAACGCATAAAGTTATAATTTGATCATTTGTATGCAATTATTTGTATATGTATCTAGATTGACTTTTTTTTTTTATAATTCATCTAATTAGTTCTTTTTTATTTCTAACTTGTTTTAATAAATGTTGTTACCAATTATATTTTTTTATTTTGTAAATTTATTTAATTCGAGAATGAGTAATATTATAATCCGTTCATATGTACGCAATTAATTGTATATGTATCCAAATTTGGTCTTTTTTTAATAATTCATCAAATTAATTCCTTTTCATTTCTAACTTGTTTAAATAAATGTTGTGACCAACTATATTTTTTATTTCGACAATGTAAATTTATAATTTGTTCATTTGTAAAATAAAACATGTAAATTATTTATCTAATAAAAATATAAAATCGGCAAAAAAAATAAAATAAAAATAATATCGATTAAAAAAATTAGATACATGATATAAAATAAAAAAATCTAAAATTTCCTAATCATCGGATTGAAATCCGGCATCATCCCCCTCTGCATCCTCATCCAGGTTTTGGAGCGGTAGCGGCGGTGGGATCTGAGGCTGCACCAGGTTCGGTGGTAGTGGTATAGACGTTCCACCTAATGTGGATGAGACTATTTTCCACCACTTGTTCATCTTCTCCCCATTCTTCTGCTCCGCCTCCCGCTCTGCTGCTCGCCGCATCCTCTCGTGTTGTCGCTGTTGTTCCTGTTGCTGCTACTCCTTGATTAGGCGTGAAATTGTCATGATTCGTAGCTAGAAACGCCCTAGTTTTGGTCGAGTTTATAGAGTATTTAGAGTCAATTGAGCATTATTTCTACACGTTGATAAATTTGTCTCTTTGATGCTCATAGGTGAATAGAGGACGAAAAACGGAGTTCGTAGGACTTTGAATCGACTCAAACGGATGCCCGGATGAGAAGATATTGAAGAAATACGATTGGTATTAGTGCGGACGAGGAAAAGTATCACTTGGGAGGAGTTAGAAGTCACTCGAGTGACTAGGTCGAGCGCCTAAACGTACAGAAACTTTCTTGCGCTCGAGCAGCTCGAGCGCCACCGCTCGAGCGAATCGCTCGAGCGCCCAAAACATGCAGAATGATTTCAGCGCTAGACCAGCTCGAGCGGAACCGCTCGAGCGATTGTGTCATTCGAGCTACACTGCTCGAGCGGGACCGCTCGAGCATTTTGCTCGAGCGCCCATGGATTTTTGCCTCCGGATGCGTATTTTCGGCCCATTAACTCCCGTTTCAACCCGAGCCTATATATACCTCTTCCAAACACGTTTTGAAAGAATCCCCGACTTTTAGACATCACTTTACATAGAATTTTTAGAGAGCGAAGGAAGAGAAGAGACGATCAAGTTTTACTTTTACGTTGTTGAGGTTTTTCATACGAATTCTAGTTTCTTTTCAATTCTTAGTTTCTTTTCATTAGTTCGTTATTTTGAACACGTTTAAATTTTGTTTTTATCAATTCAATTTCAGTTCTTCGTATTTATTTTCTTTTAAAACCCTAGTCCATGTTTCGTATTTTCTTAGTGCAATTCATTATGTTTATGTTCGTTGTTTCTTCGTTTGCTTTTATGTTTGTCACAACCATGTCCGGCTAAAACTCTTGCATGCTTAGGTTAGGATGAACTCGTAGAAGTAGGATGTGTGTACGTAATTAGAGTAATTTGTGACGTTAGTTTTAATTCTCTTAGTTAATGAATTCTTATAATTAATCTGAACTTTACCTTTGAATTTAGTACGAAAGTGTTAGAGAGAGGACGACCGCATCACTCAATAACAACTAGTAGTCTTAACGAGAAGGTTTAGGAAAGGTTAATTCATTTACCGGTTTAGCGAAGGAGGACGACCGCATCACCTTAGTTAAATTAGGGTCTCATTAATTGAGCACAATCTATTAACTTGTTATTGGATTAGTGAAGTCGAGTGTTAGGGTAAAGTATTAGGGTTTAGAATCTTGAGCTTTCACCTTGCATTCTTAGACTTAGGTTAATTCTTGTTTGTCACGATTACTTTGATTATGTACCTGCTCCGTTAGTATACGTAGGGATTCCTATCCTAAGCATCACCATCTCTTATTTGAATCCAACCCTTAGTTAATTTAATTGCTTTAGTATTTTAGTTTACTTAGTTTATTTCAGTCTTTTAATTAATCTTTCAAAAACCCAAAAATATTACACTCATATTAACTACGACGCGTAGATCTTCAGGGATCTATTCGCATATACACCATCTCTTGGGTTCGATAATACTTGGTCCCTATACTTGCCCATACTACAGTGAACCCGTACTCTTGCGGGGTAGCTACTAGTAGAAGTTAGTGTAGTCGCTTCAAGTCAATGGCGTCGTTGCCGGGGATGGCGTTATATGCTTTTTGAATAGGACTTGTCGATAGCTTAGTAGTTAGTAGTGGGTGATTTATTTTCTGTTTTTATTTTTATTTGTATTCAATCGGCAGTTGCGTTTTGATCCTTCTGCTAGTGTGTCAGGTTTATGAAAACACGCTCACAGGGCAATACGAGCGAAGAGAGAATACCGTTGGACCCTAAGACAATAGCCAGAAGGAACCGAGCCTTCTTGAGAAGGATGAACGCTGCCGACTTAGGAAAGGAACCAATGGATATTAATAATGAGTTGGACGATGCTGCCAACGATTTCAATCAGGCAGTAGACCGGGTTGATGGCTCTGGAGGGAGTGGTGGTCAGAATCAAGACCAGTTCGTGGATAGTCAGAGCCAGAACCCGGGTGCACAAAATGTAAACAATCCAGCTCAGAATCTTGTCCAAAATCCTCTGAACAACCCTGCTTGCCCACAAAACCCAAATAACCCTTTCCACAACCCAGTATACCAACATTACCCATACCCACCTTATCCTTACCCACCATATCCATATCATCCACCCCAGTCTACAACCAACCACCTGTTTACCAACCACCACCCCAACAAGTACCAGTACCTGCTGTTAATCCTCAACACGTTCCTCAGAACGTAGATCATAATATGACGATTAGAGGGAGGTTTGCAGCGCAGCCACAGTGGTACTATGATGGAGTGGCTTTGCCTCCTGTTGAGGCGAACAACTTCTCGATATCACCGGGGATTTTAAAGCTGCTGACCGAGAATCAGTTCAAAGGGGTGATCGGGAAGGAGAATCCTCATACACATCTGAGGAGTTTTCTCATGATAGCCTCAACATTCAATTATAATGGCATGTCTGAAGATGCCAAGAGGCTTAGGCTGTTCCCATTCTCACTGACGGGAATAGCTAAGGAGTGGTACGATAATACGCTCCCGCGGGGAGGTATTACCACTTGGGCCGAGCTCGAGCGTCTGTTCCTCGAGCGATTCTACCCTCCATCTAGGACGATCAAGGCTAGAATTGAGATCTCATACTTTCGCCAGAAGCAAGGAGAGGATTTACGCCAAGCGTGGGAGAGATACTCAAACATGCTGATTGAGTGCCCGCAGCACGGGTACAATGAGGGAGACATTATGGCGTTCTTCTATAGTGGTGCCAACAAGACGGGGCAAGACCATTTAGACGCTTGTGCGGGCGTAGCATTTTTGAACCAAGGCATAGAGAGGTGTAGAGAGATCGTTGACAACATTGTCACGAATGCCGGTGCTTGGAGTGGAGATGCAGATTTTCAGAGAGTGCATCAGGTTGAAGAGGGAGAAGGAACGAGAAGGCTATTGATGGCCATGATGGAGAAGATCAACAACCTCGAGTTGGGGAAGAGTTTGGGTGGAGAGCATGCAGTAGAGAATGAGAGAGTAGACCAACCAAGTGGACAGCAAGAGGTAGCCAATTACATGGGAGGTCCGTATTACAATCAGAATGGCTACCAAGGTGGTAATCAGTATGGAAGGCCTTCTTATGGCCAACCATTTGCACCTCCAGGCCCTCAGCCACTTCAAAATCAATGGAGGAACACACAAGGAGTTCAAGGAGGCCAGCAGCCTCCTCAAAACACATGGAGGTAAAATGATAATTTTTCTTATGCTAACCCAAAAGCTGGTGTTACCGTTCCTGCAGGTGTTGATCCGGGGTCTAAACCTCCTGGTGGAGAAGGCAGTGCATCAACCGAGGAGATATTGAGAGCGATCCTTCAGAAGGTGGAGGAAGGGAGCAAGCGGTTGTCATCCTTGGAGTACAATGTGAAGGAGCTGCACAAGAAGGGCGATCATCGAGATCAAGAGCTCCAGAAGATGAATGTTGAGTGGACTAGAACTCAACAAGAGAACAATCGAAGGTTCACTTCTTTAGAGCTCCAGATGAGCCAAATTGCAAAGTCAGTGAATAGAATGCCGGAGGGGAACTCAAAAGAGCAGTGCAAGGCGATCCAGCTGAGAAGTGGAACTAACTATGAAGGTCCTCAGATGCCTGCTGATTCTGAGACGCCCCAAGAAGAGATTGAGCCTAAAGGAGATGAAGTTGAGAAGGGGGTTGAAAGTGAAGGGATTGAGAAGCATAGAGATATGGATGAGTCCCAGAAGGGCAAGGAAAGTGAGGAGATTGAGAGAGTCCCTAAGTGGAAGAAGGCGAAGGAAGCAAAGGAGAAAGTGAAAGAAACAGAAAGAGATGAATGGGGGGTACCCAAATCTGTGATACCCGTCCCGTATCCACAGCGCTTCATGAAAAAGAAGCTTGATGAAAAATTTGCAAAATTTCTTGATGTTTTTAAACAATTGCATATTAATATTCCTTTTTATGATGCTTTGGAACAGATGCCGCATTATGCAAAGTTTCTGAAGGACTTGATTGCGAAAAGACGGCGAGTGGATGAGCCGAAGTTGGTGCAGCTGAACCACGAGGTGAGTGCATTAGTGCACAAGGCGCTTCCACCGAAGCTGAAGGATCCCGGGAGCTTCACCATTCTTTGTGACATTGGGAACGGGATCAAGAAGGGAGCATTGTGCGACCTTGGGGCGAGCATCAATCTCATGCCCTTGTCGCTTTTCAAGAAGTTGGAAGGTGGTGAACTTCAACCCACAATGATGACGCTTCAACTAGCCGATCGGTCTATTACTCGACCTCAAGGTGTGGTTGAAGACGTCCTAGTGAGAGTTGGAGATCACATCTTTCCAGCCGACTTTGTAGTGCTAGAAATGGAGGAAGATGAGCACGTACCCCTGATCTTGGGAAGACCGTTCTTAGCTACGGCGGGGATGGTGCTAGACGTGGCGAATGGGAAGATCACGTTGAAGGTCGATGATCAAGAAGTGAAGATCTCCCTATATGAAGCCATGAAGCACCCGAAGGAGGACGAGAGCTTGTATTGCATGGATGCAATTGATCCTCGTATTGAAGACACGCCTTCTATCCCTAATCCTTCGGATATTCATAATTTTGTTAGTCCTTCACTTGATTATTTAACCCATGGGCATTATGATCTTGACTCTTCTGATAGGGATAAAGTGAAGAAGTTGAAGGATGAAGAGGTGAAGAAAGTGGATGTGGTCCAGTTAGAAGGGAAAGGAAGAGTTAAGAAGAAAAAGTCCAAACTCAAGAAATTGTTTGGTAAGACTCCTCCAGATAAAGGTGAGAAGGAGTTGAGACCCATAACACTTGGGAATGAGAAGAAAGCAAAGGAACTCATGATGGAGGGACAACAAGGAAAGGAGTTCAAACACCACTCTTATGAGAGTAAGGGAGGTAAATTTGAGTATGATGTCCCATAAGCTCCTTTGAGCTTGGTCCGGCATGAGGACCTTAAAAATAGCGCTGAATGGGAGGCAACCCATTTTTATTTGCTTTCATTTATTTTTAGTGTATTTTTATATTATTAGGGAGTATTTTGAGTTGTATGTTTAACCTCGTACTTGAGAGTTTTATTTTGTAGGCTTGTCTCTAAAGGAGTAAAGGTATCATGGAGTTATTCAGATTGAAGGTACCAACTTGAGACAAGGAAGTGTGCAAAGCTAGTGAGAGAAACAGGATTATTTGGTTGAGGTAACCCACAACCCCAAACTTAGACCTCTAGCAAGGTCGAAGTTTGGGGGGGTGGAGATTTTTATGTTTCTTGTTACATTGCACATGCATGCACGCCCTTATCTTTGAGTTGAGTTTGATTGATTATTGATTGTTGAGATACTCCTTGGGGTGATTTTGAGTTGACTCGCTATTGCATATTTTATGCCTATCAATCATCTTATGCTTGTTGATTGCTATCTTTGAGTATGATTTGATGAGTAGAGTGAGTTGTAAGAGTGAGTTAGAAATTCTTTTGTGTGAGTGTTTGAGTTTGAGCTGACTAGGGAGAGAACCCGTATGCTCGTGAATTTTTCTTTTGAATACTTGTGTGATGAGAGTGAGAATGCACTAGGACTAGCATGGATGTGAAAGCCGTGAGCTTTTGAGCCTTATGAGATTTTAATGCATGATTTAATCTCTTCGTTGTGAGTGAATCATCACCTTAGAGGATGCTAGAACTTGCATGTGCTCTTGCTTCTAGATTGTGTCTAGTTTGATATGTTGAATGTGATCTTAGGCCATCTTTGATTTAATTGAGTCACTTAGCCAAAATTTTCCTTACCAATGACATTGATCCCTTGTTAGCCCCTTTGAGCCTAAAGCCTATTTTATTTGCTAGCACATATGAACACTATTCCAATTCCTAAGCCTTTTTGTCCCAATTTGAGTGGAGAATACGAAAAGTGTGAAGGATGAAGGGATTGAGTTGAGTTGAGAAAAAGGGAATTATGATGGTTGAGTGGTGATAAAATAAGGGTGTGAATGAAATTTGAGTTGTGGGAAAGAAAAGAAAAAAAAATTGAGAATGAGCAAAAGAAAAAAAATGAGCTCATGTGTTTGTGCGAAAAAAGAGAAAAAAAAAAGTGAAAAGAGTTAGAAAAAAAATTAAAGTGTTGAGAAAAGAGGAATTGAAAGAGTGTTGTTTGAAAATGTTTGAAGTATTCTGTTCCTAATCTCGAAGTGCCAAAGTTTGATTTTCTATTCTCCATTCACTTGAGTCACTTACCCAAATTGTTATCCCACCTGTCCAAAGAGCCTACATTACAACCTTGAGAAAAGTCCTTTTTGATTCGGCATTGATTTCTAGACTATGGTCGGAGTTAAGAGCACTTACAAGCCTATGGCTGCCAATTTGTGTGATTGATTGTTTGAGTGAGTCCCTTAATCATTGATATACACTTGTGAGGGAATAAAACACATCGTTGAGTGCACATCCATGCTTGATCTTGGTGTTTCTTGTAATTGTTGCATGAGAATGATAAAAGAAAGTGAGTGAGTATACGGGTGATTGACTTTTGAAGCTTGAGTTCATTAGCTTGCATGATTGATTCTTGACTCATTCCTAACAATTTCACTTGACTTATTATTTCATTGCTTGAGGACAAGCAATATGGTAAGTTTGGGGGGGTTGATTAGGCGTGAAATTGTCATGATTCGTAGCTAGAAACGCCCTAGTTTTGGTCGAGTTTATAGAGTATTTAGAGTCAATTGAGCATTATTTCTACACATTGATAAATTTGTCTCTTTGATGCTCATAGGTGAATAGAGGACGAAAAACGGAGTTCGTAGGACTTTGAATCGACTCAAACGGATGCCCGGATGAGAAGATATTGAAGAAATACGATTGGTATTAGTGCGGACGAGGAAAAGTATCACTTGGGAGGAGTTAGAAGTCACTCGAGTGACTAGGTCGAGCGCCCCCGCTCGAGCGCATTGCTCGAGCGCCTAAACGTACAGAAACTTTCTTGCGCTCGAGCAGCTCGAGCGCCACCGCTCGAGCGAATCGCTCGAGCGCCCAAAACATGCAGAATGATTTCAGCGCTCGACCAGCTCGAGCGGAACCGCTCGAGCAATTGTGTCATTCGAGCTACACTGCTCGAGCGGGACCGCTCGAGCGTTTTGCTCGAGCGCCCATGGATTTTTGCCTCCGGATGCGTATTTTCGGCCCATTAACTCCCGTTTCGACCCGAGCCTATATATACCTCTTCCAAACACGTTTTGAAAGAATCCCCGACTTTTAGACATCACTTTACATAGAATTTTTAGAGAGCGAAGGAAGAGAAGAGACGAGCAAGTTTTACTTTTACGTTGTTGAGGTTTTTCATACGAATTCTAGTTTCTTTTCAATTCTTAGTTTCTTTTCATTAGTTCGTTACTTTGAACACTTATAAATTTCGTTTTTATCAATTCAATTTCAGTTCTTCGTATTTATTTTCTTTTAAAACCCTAGTCCATGTTTCGTATTTTCTTAGTGCAATTCATTATGTTTATGTTCGTTGTTTCTTCGTTTGCTTTTATGTTTGTCACAACCATGTCCGGCTAAAACCCTTGCATGCTTAGGTTAGGATGAACTCGTAGAAGTAGGATGTGGGTACGTAATTAGAGTAATTTGTGACGTTGGTTTTAATTCTCTTAGTTAATGAATTCTTATAATTAATCTGAACTTTACCTTTGAATTTAGTATGAAAGTGTTAGAGAGAGGACGACCGCATCACTCAATAACAACTAGTAGTCTTAACAAGAAGGTTTAGGAAAGGTTAATTCATTTACCGGTTTAGCGAAGGAGGACGACCGCATCACCTTAGTTAAATTAGGGTCTCACTAATTGAGCACAATCTATTAACTTGTTATTGGATTAGTGAAGTCGAGTGTTAGGGTAAAGTATTAGGGTTTAGAATCTTGAGCTTTCACCTTGCATTCTTAGACTTAGGTTAATTCTTGTTTGTCACGATTACTTTGATTATGTACCTGCTCCGTTAGTATACGTAGGGATTCCTATCCTAAGCATCACCATCTCTTATTTGAATCCAACCCTTAGTTAATTTAATTGCTTTAGTATTTTAGTTTACTTAGTTTATTTCAGTCTTTTAATTAATCTTTCAAAAACCCAAAAACATTACACTCATATTAACTACGACGCGTAGATCTTCAGGGATCTATTCGCATATACACCATCTCTTGGGTTCGATAATACTTGGTCCCTATACTTGCCCATACTACAGTGAACCCGTACTCTTGCGGGGTAGCTACTAGTAGAAGTTAGTGTAGTCGCTTCAAGTCACTCCTGCTGGAGGAGCTTCATCTACTTCACGACAGTCGAAAGTTGTTTCTCGATCTCGCTGGGATGAGAGTCGATGGAAGACTGAGAGGAGGATGAGCCGGATCCACATAACAAGTTTTTTCCAAAACCACTCAATCCAGTGAACCACCCCTTTTTAGCCTTGACGTTCTTATAGTACAACTCATTTTGAACGTCCACAGAAGGCTCTACGGGGGAGGGAGGTGGCATAGAGCTCGACCCATCCGCCCCTTCCTGAGGTTGAGTTTGGGAGGCAAGATCACCGAACATCTTCCTCTGCAAATTAATAATACTTTTAATTAATAAATGAACCCTAAAATTTTAAAAATAATACTTTAATTAAAATTAGAAATAATACTTACGTGGATCTTGATGGTGCGGTCCTTGGTAGACTTTCCAGACTCTTCTTCCCACGGGTGGGCAAGCTGCAATCTCTCAAAATGAGATGGACTGGGACACTTGAGAAGTAGCCTCATGTCCTAGAATCCAACTGCAACATTAAAACTTCAAAGTTAGTAAAATAATTAGATTTTAATAAAAAATTGAGTATAAAATATTAAAACTTACGTTGAACCACAAGGCTCAACAGTAATTCGATTGTGAGCAACCGGATGCTAGCGGGAGGAAGATGAGCCATAACCAGCCCGGGATGCGAATGAGGATCCCTCAGGCGGGACAATCGGATCAACCACGGGTCTGAGTGATCCCGTCCATCTCCTCCCTCTTCCCCGACCCCTCTACTGACTCCCACTACCGGATCCACTGTCTTGTCCACTCATCTATAAAATAAATCAATAAAAACTAAAATATTAAAATTTAACTAACTTAATCATACCACTCTCCTAACATAATCATCATACTAAATCAATATTAAAACACAATACTACTTAATCATATATAGTGTAACAACAATCAATCAACATATATACTTCATCAATGATTAACTAACATGCTTTAAAAACTAAATAATTATAAAAAAATCACATAAAGTCTCATAAATATTATAACAATTCTCCTACACATACTCATTCAATATAACAACAATCAACATATATAAAAATCTAAACAATTATAATAAAATATTAAAAATCTAAAACATTCAATATAATACAATCAACATATATAAAAATCTAAACAATTTTCTTAAAATATTAAAAATCTAAAATATTCAATATAACAACAATCTACATATATAAAAAAAAATCTAAACAATTATCCTAAAATAATAAAAATCTAAAACATGCAATATAACAACAACATGTTTCATCACATATTACCTCCGTCCCCAAGTAAACTTCTCATTGTACTATTCACCTCTCTTCAAAGATTTATAATTACATCCAATTCCACTAATGGTTTTTTCTTAAAAACATATTCATTTTGTTTCATTAACTTAAATTGAAAAATATGTCATTCTCGAAAAAATATTTTATCTATTTAAATACTACAAATTGAGTCTCACATTAAAAGTAAAAAAAGTCAAACGAAAAATTTACTTAGGGACGGAGGGAGTACTAATTATTAATACTCATAATTATAAAAAAAAACCTAAATATTAATTAACATGCTTTAAAACAAAATTTAAACGGTAAAAAAACTTACGATTATTGTGTAGAGATCGACGAAATGAGAACTTTGATCGGGACAAATTTGGCTATTGAGTGCTTGCCGAACGTTGCCTCTCTTCCTTCTTTTCTTCTTCCTCTTTTTCTTTCTTGTGGAATGAACAGCTCGCTAGACTGTGCCTTTTATATGCAAAAAAAATTGCGACGGACATCAGGCCGTCGTAAATTTTACCGCTGTTGATGCAAAATATGACATCTTTTTTGTGATTTGTCTGTCGCAAATATGAAATTTGCGACAGTCGTATCCGTCGCAAATCAGTCGCCGATAATAAATATGCACCGCTTCTCGAAGGGTCGCGGTCAAACGGTCCGGTTTTGCGACGTGCAAGTCCGTCACAAAACACAAAGTTGAAATTTACGACGGACTTTTTCGTTGCAAAGTTGTCGGCCACAATAAATTTGTACCATTTTCGAAAGGTCTCGGTCAAACAGTTTGATTTTGCGACTGGCATTGTCCTTCGCAAATTATAAATTTGAAATTTACGACAACCTTTTCGTCGTAAATTGTGGCGGTTTATACGTAGGCCAAGGGCCGCTTATTTTACGACGGGCATATCTATCGCAATTGACGTAATTTGCAACAGGCTTATCCCCGCCGTCGTAAATTTTAACCATTGACGAGTACTAGTTATGGTTCGTTGCAAATCCATTGCAAAACACATATATTTGCGATGGAAAATACTTTCTTCGCAAATTCTCGTCGTTAAAATCCGCATTTTTTGCAGTGTATGTTTCATTAAGTGCATAATAACCCTATGTTTGGTAAAATTATGCACGAAATTCTCACCGTTCACTTCTTGACACATTTAATATGTACATTTTTTTTGCGTCTATGTGCTTCCGGCTAAGTTTGTGTAAGTGTTTTTGTTTAAAAATATGAAAATTATATAATTCATACTTCAATGTTACGTCGTTAATGAGAATTTTCGTGCATACTTCAATAAAAAAAAATAGAGGAGTTTTATGCGGTTAATAAAATACAGAAGTGATTTGTGCATTTATGATCAAATACTGGAGTTTTTTTTTCTTTTTACATTTATATATTAGGAAAACCTTTTTTAATTAACCTTATATACTTAATTCACTACACATTTTCAATCGATTTTGTCACACAAAAATGACCTTTGGTGATAGTAATTTTGTCATTAGGCTATCTTCTTTTTAGGTTTTAAGTGGTTTTTAAAAATCGATTTTTTAAAACTAATGGTTTTTGTAATCCATGATGTTTTTAAAATCTATGTTCTTTTTGGGTTTTGAGTAGGGTAAGTTTTAACTTTATTATGTAAAAGTAAAGGAGTGTTGTATATGTTATTTATAAGATTGTAGGCTTAGGATTTCAAAAACCTAATTTTAAAACCCAAACTAGAATGTATTTTAGATTACAAAATCCAAATTCAGGTTTTTAAAACCCAAAAAGAACATGACCTTATTGTTTCTCTAGTTAAAAATCTTTAATCACAGGTAACAATCTTTAATGACAGGATCCTGTCATTAAATATGTCATTAATTTTTTTTAACTAAATACAATAATGACTGGAGATGACATGATTGTTATCAGTAAAGATCGATTTTCTTGTAGTGGATATTGTATGAAGATGGATTTAATAAATTTATACCGTGAGTATTCTTAAATAATTATTAAAAAAAAAACGAGACTATTATCGTCTTGAAGTATTCTTTCTGCTAGGCTACCATTTTTTTTTTTTTAATCTGCACATTGAAATTACAACAATATTGTAGCTAATATAGTTATCTGCTAAGTTATTGTGGCCCAAAATGAAGTTTGATGGGTTAGTTGGTTGGTAACGTTGGTTTGTTTGGGCTTCTCACGTGGGATTTGAAGGTCTCTTGACTATTTTTGTTCGAGGGTTAAATATTCGGATTTTGAACACCATTCAATCTTAAGTTAATATTTATTACACTTTATTACTCTTTAATTTGTCAACTTTTTTTTTTTTTTTTTTATGTTTTTTAATAGCAATTGCAAGTATTCATACTACCTTCTCCCTGTAAATGGTTCCACCATTCATAATTGTAATAAACTTTTAACATATAAAATCTCAAATAGAACACCAATTTTTACTCCTAGAATTTCAAAACCAACGGTTTCAAACTCCGGATTTGCTCGATTTATACTCTAAGAGCTCATGCAATTAACTCAAAAGGTGAGTAAGGGTTTTTATTTAGGGCAGGCTATTTTGCTCAAGCTTGAATACGGCGTGCGTGTATATTCATATACTAAGCATACTACAATAAATTAAAGAAATCCAGGAAAAAAAAAACTGTGCAATACAATTTTGACCCACAAATTTTCAATTAAATTATATTTCTTTTACTTTTTGGTGGATGCAGTTTGTTTGCTAGAAGTTATTAATATTGCTCAGCATGCAAATTAATAATTTTTATTTATATAAAATAGTACTATTCTTTATATGAAGTAACACTCTTCATTCTAATTTTGTAGATCTTATGACCCATTTAAATAAGTTAAAATTAGATCAAATTACACCAATTGTCAGATCAAATTATACCAATTGTCTAGTGCAATTAAAACCTATAATTTTTTGGTCTATGCATATATCATATATGTGTTTACACTGTAAAAAAATAAAGAATTACTTGCAAAATTAAAATTATCTAAAAATATTTCAACACAAAGTTTCTATAATGTAATTGCTGAAGTCTTGCCTACAACTTTTTTAATCATGTAGATATCTTTATTCCCCAACCTACAAACAATTTGCCTACAAAATAAATTTTTTACAAGAAATTTGTCTACAAGAAATTTTGTAGGCAAATTATATATGGGGTAAGAAAAAAAAATTATATGCAATTTTCACTACGAAACTTTTTGTTGGAAATTTTATAGTCATATTTATAAATTTCGATCATTCAGTCATAGGTAGTGAAACTCTAAGCACTTGAATTATATAGCTAGCATACATAAAAAAAGAAAAAAAAAAAAAAAGGTCAAGATCATTACATTTCTTCTAAATTTAACCCTGTGGATAGTACGAATTGTCAAATTTCTACATCCTATATAACACTGAAAACTCATACACTCAAACGGCAAGTATCTTAAATTTTTGTTGTCCTATACTTACTAATATAATAGGTATCTACTCAAATGCATGTACAAGAAATTAGAGATGTTAAATGGACTCAACATTTAGTCCGGTGTGATTTAAACGAGCTTAATTAAATCTCTAATCCGATGTAGTATAGCTAAGGTTAGCCTCGTAGTAGTTGAACTAGTAGTAATAAATATCGTTATCTTGAATCAATATTCCTCTAGAACCAACCTTGGTTAGTAGATACTCCATAAACAATATTTTGACCCATCAATCATCATATTAGAGCATTATTTCTTAAGATGCTTTTTACCTTTCTAAATGTGCTGTGGCTCTTATATACCCATTTTAAATTTGATTAATGGTAATTAACCATGATTATGAAACCACACCAAATAAAGCATGCATTAATGAAAATGAGATGAAGCCCCAAATTAAAATGGTGGCCCCTTTATAATCATTGCACCAACTGCACGCTTGGAACTTAACTATGTGACCAAACTTGTGCTCCTTCCCTGCTTTTTTTTTTTTTTTTTTTTGTTTAATTTGCATCATGACATATACTTAGTGATGATGTGGAGCTCATTTGTGGGTTCTTTATGAAAGCAACATGAGCATAAAATATCATATTTGTACATTGTCAGTTTATAACAAATTTCAAATAATTTATGTTGATGATGGACTCCAATAAAAAATCACATCACTAAGCTATACATATAGTTTTAATATGGAACCCGAAGGTTGGTTTATAATGAAATTCAATACCTATATAAAACATTTGTATACTATAGTATGATAATACATATATTTTATACAAATAGCAGGCTCTTAATTAAGAAACCCCCATCGGGCTCCATATCATAATCTCTCTCTCTCTCTCGCACGTGTACGCGTGCGCGCACACACACAAATATATATATATATATATATATATATATATATATATATATATATATATATATATAATCAGTAAGGTAGGCATCCCTGTGTTCAAAACTTTACAAATAGAAAATGCTAAATTCAAAGATTTCTCTGCCACTGAGAATCTCACTTTCTGAACTGATAAAACAGTGAACAATAATGGAGGTCTATCTTGATTCCATCTTATTTGCTATTTTTCCCTCAACATATAATCTCCTTTTCAAATTTGGTTCCTATTAAGCCAACTGTTCAAAGTTATCCTGTTTGCTGGTAAAACCATGTCCTAATGGTTGTCAAAGCAAGTGGTAATTAAAAAAATATTAATTAAATGAAAGTGATACTCCCTCTGCCCCCTACTTAATTAAACATTTGTCCAAAAGGTCTGTCCGTTGCTTAATTGTACATTTTCTACAATGGAAATAAAACACTTCAATCATTTTTATATGTATCCCCTTCAAACATCTCAAAATTACGCCTGTTGACGTTACTCTCCCCTCACAACCAATAGCATCTTTCCAGAATAACGTAGAAAAGACCATTCAATCCCTTCAAAAAGCAACTATATCTCATATAATACTAATAATCAGCTCACATTAAAATTTGTGTCGAACTATAAATGTTCGAATAAGTACGGGGCGGAGAGTACATTTTTTTATTATTTATAAAATCCAAAAAAGGCATCCGTAGCAATTAACTTTTGAAATCTGAAGAGGACATGAATCTGTCTATAAAATCCAGGAAGATGAACAGTGTACTTTTTTTGCTGCAGAATCACAAGTGCTGCAATATAGACAGGAAAGCATGGTGGGTGAAGAAAGTGGAATGTTCTTTGACTCAGAAAAACAATCATGGTATTCTTGTTCGATTTAGGCCCATGTATGGACCCTCTAAACTTTTCACATGCCATGCATACAAGTCAGTCAATTTAGGAGTGTGGGCTTATTATATATAGAGCCCCCTATAAATGAACATGTTGTAACATCATTACAACATAAGTAGGAGGAAAAAATAATGGTTAAATTCAAAAGGGTTTGTGTTTTCTGTGGAAGTAACTTGGGTTATAGGAGGATATTCAGTGATGCAGCTCTCGATCTTGGACAAGAACTGGTAAGGACGGCTTTCGTTCTGTTTTTCGGTAATTTTGCTTTTGTGGGATATGAAGATTTTCATATATTTATCGGTTTTAATTACAGGTGAAGAGGAAGATGGACCTTGTATATGGAGGTGGAAGTATTGGTCTTATGGGATTGGTTTCTCAGACAGTTTATGATGGTGGATGCAATGTTCTTGGGTAACATTTTCATTTTCGTTTTATATATATACACACATATATACGTTGTAGTAACAAAAAAGATCCCATTTTGAGATTACTTGTGAATACTCTCTTACCTCTTTCTATCTGTTTTGGCTAGAGTTATTCCAACAGCACTTGTTCCTGTGGAGGTAAGGTTGTCATTTGATTAGACATATATGTTTTTCTAATGAATTTAGAGTTGAACTTTGATGAGTTTGTTGCAGATATCAGGCCATGCAGTAGGAGGCGTAATGGTTGTTTCTGATATGCATGAAAGGAAGGCTGAAATGGCTCGTCGAGCCGACGCGTTTATCGCGCTTCCGGGTAGGCAAATATGTATCTAAAGTCCTAACTACTTGCTAATTAAACTTCAATATTTGGGGATATTAATGTTTTCTTGATTCTTGAAGGAGGGTATGGAACTATGGAAGAGTTGCTTGAGATGATAACATGGTCGCAGCTGGGAATTCATAACAAACCAGTAAGCCATTTTCCTTACAGTATGAGAAACTATAGCAGAATATTGTTAACTTAATGTGATGAAATGATAATAGGAACAGATAATTAGATAATTAAAAAGCCCCTGAAAACTCACAACCTTAAAGAAGGAAAGACAGAAAACCTGGAGAACTGATACAGTAAGGTTTTGGGGTTGTTTGCAAGTGATTTTGCTTTTAAAGAAGTGTTTTAAGTTTATATAAATGTCTTACTAAAAGTGTGTTCATTATTGGCTATCTTTTGGGTTGTGTCTACGAAAATCCAATAGCTATTATGTAATAATGTAAACAAGATTTGACTACCTCCCCAGCTTTTATGACACAGACGTTTCAACAAATTTGCATTCATGATGACCAAAACACATTTATTCCATATAAACTCAAATCAAACATAAGTATGAGAAATTGTTGAAAAAGGAATCTATCTGTACCAAGAAAGCACAAAAGACTTCATCATACTTACATGGACCAACTTTTTAAGGAACAGTTAATTGTCTTCAATTATTTAGTAATGCAAACATATTGGCACCACAGAAGTTTCTATTCTTGGTAGAGTTTGCAAATGTTGATGTTTATTTCAAACAGGTAGGCCTCTTGAACGTCGATGGATACTATGACAGTTTGCTCGGAATATTTGACAAAGGAGTGGTCGAAGGATTTATCAAACATCCGGGAAGAAATATAGCCATATCAGCCAGGACTGCTGGAGAGCTTATAGAAAAAATGGAGGTAATCTACGCTTCTATATGTTAAGCACGTTGTATCTCAATATATTTTTATTTTTAAACCCTATAAAAATACCATATAATGCACAATCAATCATCTATCTCCCACTTTTAATTATCATTATCTACACAATTCAACAATCTCTCTCCTCCTTTTTACTTTACACACACAATTTCCAATTTTCCATCAATTTTGATCACCTTTATGTTCAAAATCCTACAAAATGTACACTCCCAAACATATATAAAATCCAAATACACGTTTTATTATTCATCAAATCCACCACCTGGATCTCAATTTTAATCAAATCCATAAATAAACACCCTCTTAGGATTGAGAAAGCATTATCGTGTAATGCAATTTTAATAATGACATCTGACCACCAGTTACAAACTGAAGCAGGAATATGAACCATTGCACGGTCAAGTAGCATCAAGTAACTCTAGAAATACTGAAGACCCTGGAACAGCAAACTTGTAGCCATTCATATGTGGATCATTTAGAAGCTTCTTAGTTATTTTATTATGTTGAATTGTGTGTGGGATGAAGAAGAAAAAACAGAAGTACGTGGATTTGATTGTCGAAGAGTATAAACACTCGACCATCTCATATAGCCCGTCTCCCGATCTTCACCCAGTCCTAAAATTAACTATCGTCCTTAAATTGCCAGTAAACAAGAGCAGCAACACCTGTTATGAAGAGCCTCTTATGTTTTTTCTTTTTTCTTTTTTTTAAGGATAACATTAACAAGTTCTTATGGAGGCCTTTATTAGTTGCAGATGTATTTTAATTTTTTAAGGATAACAAGAGAATATGGAAGTAACAATGATCTTTTCCACTATAAACGAATGAAAAGGTTCCACTGAAATAATATACAGCACAGATATGGCAAGTTCATATATGAAATCAAACAAAAATAATAATTCTGAAACCACCGTGACATAATCAAAGCAAGTTTCCTAAAAATGCACTTAAAAACCTGTTTAGCATGTGTTGATCCCATCCTTGCAATCCGTAGTCAAGTTATAGAACGTCTCTACTCTAGTTTTTGCTCTATAAAGCACCTCGGTATCCACTTCAACCCTCATATAACCATCAAAATCAACAGGACGACCACCGTTCAATAGATTAGTCTCATTGAACCACTCACTCGTATTTCCCCACAGATGCTGATAATCATCGAGCAAATGAACTTTGTAATGAGACCTCAGCTTATCAAAGTAATTGTAGAATGGCTCGTTAGTTGCAACATACACGTTTCTCCAGGGGGCAATAACCCCCTCAAGTTTTGCAACGAGATTATCCGGCGAAGTATCTGCATCCAAATGAGGCCATAGCTCCTTATTCTGCGCCTTCTCCCCTCTAACCACATGAACTGCGTCAAAATCCCAATCCATGCTCCCACTAATCGCCGAAACTATATTCATCAATCTCTTCGACTTCCAAACCGCATGCCATGGCCTCTCGATGAATTTACCAGCCTGCCCTTCGCACACTCTGTACCAATAGTTTTCGGGCTCAGGAGCATCGAACTCCCTCCATATAACAGTGCTTTTATCTTTCCTAAGCTGCATTGGCGTCACCTTATGGCTTGCCACCTTTCTCACCGATATCTTCGTCTTATGACTCTTGTCCCACCTCTTCCAATCTTTCAGAAACTCCCCTTCCTCCACGATTGACGATGTTTCTTTCAAATGCTCAAAATCGAAATAGAATCTGAAATCTTTCCCTTCCTCGTCCTTGTTGCTCTTCGTGTACGTAGAAGCCAAACAAATACTCAAATCCATCACGAATGTACGATTCAAATACCGGGCCTCCCCAAGCCCACACAAGAAGCTCCACATATACTGATTCATTCCCTTGCAATAATCCCCTCCCCTTGAATAGTACAAATACTTTCCTTTCCTAAATGCCGATTCCGATCCCAAAATGGGAATCGTGTCATTTATCTCATTATCCTGAACAGAGGGAGCAACTACTTGCCCCCGCCCACGCCCCCGTTGAATGCGTGGACGACGAGCATTTAAACCGGAATGCCAACGGCCGGGACGAATGACCTTATAACTACAATCATCCTTAAAACCGAGCTTGAATCTACGAAAATCCCTATACTTCCTCCATGATTTCTCCTTCCTATTCCTAAACCTCCAAGCCACATCACATTCGTCCTGCCTCGACCCATTCACTGGAGTTTGATAATCCAAAAACACGATCCCTTTAAAAACCCTCAAATTAAACCTCTGGATCGCAATCAAAACCCTAGGATCGGAACAATTCACCACAGACAAATCCTCGCAGCCCGATTTTAAACTCCCGTTCGTCCCAAGCTCCGATTCAGAAATCTGAATCGAGGATTCGTTGATAGACGGCAGCGGCATTGCTGCAGGAGTTGTGGCGATGTCCTCGCCGGTTTTAAGGACGGAATCGTCGGTTTTAAATGTGGCGTTTTCGACGTCGGTGAAAACCCTAGTTAGGGCTCGAGAGGACTCCCATGGATCAGGGGGTTGGTATGTGATGGCAATTACGGTAAATATGAGCACAGAGAATACGAATACGGAGAAGCAGACATTGCTGATTTGCTTTATTATGTTTTGCCCAATGGGGTCTGTTGGATTCAATTCATTCATTGTGACGATCCCTAATTTACTCAAACTGAGTTCATAAATTGAAATCTTCGCAATAATAAGCTATAGCATAAGAGAATTTAGTAGCTTAAACTGAATTGACTGATCGGAATCACCTGTAATCGAAATCGAATGGCCGGAAACTGATTTGATGGAAGTGGGATCTTGAACTCGATGAGAGAAACTAGTGCGATTGCAGATATCTTTAGATTGGAATTAGGGTGTAATTACCGATGATTTGCACTGAGTCTCATTATATTTAGAATAGATTCGAGAAAAGAAGGGAAGAAAGGAAAAAAAGACTGGATCTTGAGGTTTAAGTGAGTACTGTGATGAGAGAGAGAGAGAGATAAACAGAGATAATATTTGGATTTCCTTTTTTGCTTAAAGAATCAGCAATTCAGACAACAAAATGTTGAAGAAGATGCCCACACAAAGTGTAGTGACTGTGAGTTGTTACCAGTTGCCACGTCATTAGCGAGAACACATGTGATGATATGAACCTATAAAGAATATTTTTTTTTTTTTTTAAACAACCTATAAAGAAATATTTGAAATAACTAAATTCAGGGGAATTCTAGGGAGTCCCTAGGACACCAGTGCACCTTGTCCAGTCACCAGGTGACTCCCCGGTTCTCCTTATTTTTTTTTGCTTTCACGCATTTCTAGGGAAGACAATGATTGGTTGCTGCACGGTTAGAGCACGGTCCCTGCACACACATTGCACAATATATGGGCCTCAAACCTTGGGCCTCTTATGTATTAAAATGAAGGCCCAATTTAGGGGAATTTTATAAAGGCCCAATCTATTGTTTTTATTTTAGCAATTTAGGGGAATTTTATGTTGATAGAAAATTAATCATTTAGACACAAAATAATTATTGGACATATTATTTAAAAATTATAGTTCAAACATTATTTATATAATTGGTGGTTTAAACACATTATTATTTAAAAATTATAGTTTTAACATATTTTATATAATTTCAGGTTTAAACATATTATTAATAATTGATGGTTTAAACATATTATTTATAATTAATGATTTAAACATATTATTCATATTATTGTTTACACATACTATTTGGTCTCATTTCTCTGATTATGTAGGCACTTAGTTCATCAACCTAATGCAATTTTCTACAAACTGAAATTATATACATTAACTACACACATGCAATTCACCCAAAAAAATTATATCTCCAATCAATTTTAGTAAAAATACATTCTACTTACTTATGTCATTGTGTAAGTTCTTACTATAACTTAATTATATTTATGGACCATCAAGATCAGTGTATTGTTTGAAAATTCAAATGAAATTTTAAAGATGGCTACTTATCCCACGAAAAGGTCAATGCCAAAACTGATGAAGATGATAAAAATTACTATTTGGATACTAACTAAAATTATAACCGGATGTTGGAAAAATTATACATATTTCAATCGTAAAACAAATCATCATCATCTCCTTCTTCATCTGGATGAATATCCGCACTTGCACATTTATCAGTTTCGGGTTCATCCTTCAAGATAGGGCAATTCGACTTGTAATGTCCTGGTTGTCTGCATATTCCGCATTTTCTTGGTTTTCCCTTGTTGGTCTTTGCATCAGATTGACATCCCTTTGCTCGCACGACGTCCGGGTTTTTCATAAATTTATTTTCGTCAACATGCAAACGTTTTCTTTTATTATTTTGGCTGTCCGGAGTCTTACAGCTGGCCTGGGCAAGACAAAGACGCGACATTGTGTTATCCAGATCCTCAAAGGCAAGCTTGAACAAGTCATGTGTTGTGGATGCAATTTGGCAAATATGGTAAATCTTTTGATGCAATTTTCCGAACCTCCTGTCCATAGGGTTTATTGTAGACAACTCGTTGTTCGAAATGGATCCCCCGTTGGGAGTGCATTCCTTAGACCATCTGCTTTTTAGCAATACCTCCGGAACTGAGGTCATATTTGCAGTTTTCATCGCACAGAACATATGGCGGCATGTCCATCCAACTGATTCAAACCTGCCACATGGACAAAAAATGTATTTATCTGAATTGCGTATGGTGACCCTTAACTCTGCAGCTGTCTCATCCCCATACTTCACCATGATCACTGTCTTACAACCGTCCTCGCTCTCCACTGCAATCGGAGTATATTTTGATTCCTTATTCATCTCTTCTCGTACCTTGTAAGAAAGATTATATTGTGTTATGATAACCTCATAAGTGCGATGTGCATATTCCAAAAGCAAGGCATAGTAGAAATATGGAAAGGTTTGATAAAGTTATGGTACCTCCCTGAAAACCGCTCTAGTGTAGAAATTTAAAGCCGTGGTCTCCAAACCTTTAAGATGTGTCCCCAGGTCCAACTGCGTCTGGTTGTTGATGAAGTCATGGTTCAGCGTTTGTTGCCTCATCCTACACGTGGCCCTAGAGAATTGCTTGACAAAAGTATACAAACTGAGGTCGGAGCTAACAAAACGATTCATGTATGCATGCACACTCTCAACGCGCTGTGATGTATTCATCCCCGCACAAAAAACGCCCTCAAAGAAAGGCTCGGCCCATTTTGCCCTCCTATCATACAGTTCTTTCATCCAACCATTTCTTTCGAGTTTGTAATTCTCCAAAAGTTACCTCCATTCATTTTCAAAAACCTCCTCTGAATTTTGAGGCCGCATCAGTCTCCCAAGGTCGGATAAGAAAGTGGTAGAAGCAAAAACAACACGAGCATTGCGCATCAAATGCCATGAACAGAGCCTATGCCTTGCCAGTGGCATTTGAGTTGTCAGTGCAGATGCAATTGCTTTGTCACCATCAGTTATAACACAAGCAGGCTCTGCAAAACCCATTGAATCTATGAACGCTTTGAATGCCCAGTTGTATGCATCAACAGTTTCATCTGCTATTAAGCAACACACAAAGATGATAGTGCTCTTGTGGTTATTAACTCCAACGAACTCCACCAGTGGTAGTCTAAACGTATTTGTTTTGTAGGTTGAATCAATGACCACTACATCCCCAAATAAGTCGTAATCCCTTTTGGAAGTAGAGTCTCTCCAGAATAGTCGGGTCAATTTCTGATCTTCATCCAGAGCGTACCTGATGTAAAGTCCAGGGTCTATATCTTTTAGGGCTGTAAGATAAGCTATAGTTGCTTCGGTGTCCATGTCGAGTGTTGTTCTTTCATGATCCCAAGTGATAAAATTGTAAAGATCCTTCTTAATGAAACCCAGTTTATCAAAACCACCCATGGCTGCAACCATGTAATCCATAATCGTGCAAGTCTTAATGCCAGCTGCCTTCATTGTGCGTATCTCGCTTTTCTGTCCTTCTGTCATCTTCCTATTACACCTGAAGAAATGTGTCTGTCCTTGACTGGCCAACTGGTGGTTGTGTTGTGAATTAAACGTGGACACTTTGTATGTAAGACTGGTTTTGTTATATCTTACCACGAATGCAGCTTTGCACTCACACCTTGTTCGTGACATACATTTACGTTTTTGTTCCACCTCTGATTTCTTCTGTCGTGTCTTTCCCATACGATGACAGACCATTCGACGCATGGTTAAGATTCCTTCCACCGTATCAGATGACTTGTTGTTTTGGCGTACCCCGAAACCCATTTTCCTTGAATATGCGTGGTAGAATCCTTCTGCAGCACTCATTGTGGGAAACGATTTTCCAACCAAATCTTTGGATTCCCACAATACCACTTCTTTAGCAGACAACTCATCTGCTTCCTCTGGCTTGCAAAAGAATTGCATAAGATCAATTTCATCCTCGAGTGCGTCAGCTGATTTATTCGATGACTCAGCCTGGAATTGTCCCTCGCCCTCATTTGTTTCACAAACATTCTCATCCGTCGTTGACAGCGTTCCGCTAAATTCTGCGAATAGATTGTCTATATTATTGGGCTTCTCCATCCCACACCGCCTTACTATTATTGTAAGTTGCTTTCTGAGTCAAGCTGTCACGTGAGAGTAGAGTTTAGAACCTTATCGTATTCACAATTTTCATTTTGACATTTAATCAAACATCTTGTGAGCACTCTTAAAAAGATATCGCATACCACAATTCAACACCCCATTCGTGCACATATCAATTAGTCACTCCATGGAGTGACTAATTTCGAATCAATAGTAATCATCAACACAGGTTGATATGAACTATTAGTATCAAGTTCTCGTTTACATACAATTAATAAACAATAGGTGGAAAACAATGAATCTGGGATTAAATGAATAATGAACCGGGATGTCTACTGCATCACTATTCCTGCGGAACAACCAATATATACAGAAGACAGATGCAAGTAACAGTGGATGAATAAACTTACACCAGCACAGGCGATTACTTCGTCGGAAATAAACTTTTAACCGGATTTCGTCGATGATAGTGTTCGGCTGAAGAGTTCCTTTGTGAATTGGTGATCGTTTAGTCGACGAACCCAATTGATTTGGCAAGTTCATGAGGGAAATTGTTGAGAATTTTGGGGAATTTCAGAATTGAAATTTGAATTTTTTTTATCAGTGTGGGTATGATTACCTTTCTCTTAGAACACAAATCTTTTTTTTATTATTATTCTCCAAAAATTGTTTTGTTTTGGTGATGGGCTAACTATGTTGGGCCGAAAGAAATACACTAGGTTAAACAAATTTCACGATCCAACATTTTAATTTGGGCAATGTATATTTTTTTTTTGGACAGATTAATTTCTTACTAGATGAATGCCCCCTATTACGTGGAATTTTCGTAGATAATACCTATATAGTTATAAAATTGCTCGATACTTCTTTATAAGTTGACCACTTTTAGAATCAATTTATATATAATTACGATCAAATTTCTTTTAAAAAATGCACATAATCATTCGGTGTCAATTTCTATACACTTTGAAATTATGACGATACATTCTGATTGGGGTTGTTATTAAAGTGATATTAAGGTTAAAGATCGTGAATTAATATATAATTAATATTTAACATTATTTAATAAATTTGAAACTTAATTTTCAAATATGCTAAATGTCTGAATTGTTTAATGAATATATTACACACAGTTCATCACACATGTATAATTTATGCAATTTATGTATACAGATGTCATTGAAACTATATAATATAAAATAAACGATTGGTCATTTCTATATAAAAAACAGAAAATAAACTTATCAAATTCTAATGGGCAAAGTATTATATGAAAACAATTCATGAGAAGTTTATCATGAATATATTTTAAATGACCAACCGTTTATCGGGAGTATCATAAATCTCATCAGGGGTATAATTACTTTGATATGAAGAAAACATAACAATCCCATATTAAACTAAATTCGGTCGATAAGAAAATGATATATCAAGTTTGATGTAAGGATTTGTTAATAAAATGTTAAAACTCAAGATAATTAGTCTGTATAGAGTTAAATTGGTTGGAACTTGAATTAGTCTTCAGTGAAAATGACTACTACCCTCCAGCGAACACAACTAATACTCCTTGGTAAAATAACTAATACCCTTCGATGATTCATATATGAACCATTTTCCACTGTATTTAGTCTGAGAAATTAGATGATTCTTAATAATAATACTGTAATGGATATAATAGGTCATAAAATTTTAATATACTTTATTCAATTTTTTTAGGTATACACAAATGTTAGGAAAATGGAATAAATCGTTATGTCACCACAATTGGTGAGACATTTAATCTAACCACCCAAAAAAAAATTATAACTAATGAATAAAACAAATTGTTTTGAAAATGAATACTACTAGAATGACATAATTTTAATAGGAATACAGATGGGATGTGATGGAACGAACGGACTTGAGTCGGTGGAAGTCCCCCCTTGTACATTAAGTATATTTTTTGGTTGGAAAACACTAAAACAAAACGTCCCACGATATAGAGAGCCGGTACTAGAGTTATTTAATAATAAAACTAATTTATGACTAGACCTTATAAACTTATCGAAATGCATCTGGAATATGTTGGAATAAAAGTAATTGGTGAATGGATGTCGGCCAGTTCGATATATTCTTAATGTTTTACTAAAAAAATCATTTTTCGGGAACAACCAAATTCGATTGTATTGGCGTTCCAAATTCAATTGGGTGGATTTCTTAATCACCTGTCAAAAAACTTGTCAAATGGGTGATTGTGGATGTTGTTTCTATAAGACATATTAATTGGTTTAAGTAAAAAAAATAATTGCCTCGTCCAACTAATAATTAATTGGAGCGTAGTAAAAATTGAAATTTATTTAGAATGATGTAATTTTTGAATCAATGCAATGTAATTAATTTATTTTGTTTTGGGGATAAATAATTTGTTCGTAATGAGGTAATTGTCGTTCTAAATAATTAAAGGGTTATATAACAAATTCATATTGGGGACCATACCATTATTCCGGTTGAGTCACTTAATAGCCGTTTGGAATACTTTATCAATTCATTTGAATTAATGCAATTGGGTGATGGGAAATCTTCAGTGATCTGTAAAGACCTATGTAATGTCAAAAGGCTCTTAAGTATTCGTTACAAGTAGTAGTAGCAGCAGTAGTAATATTAGTTTAGGTCAAATTTTTATGGGACCGGATTTGACCTGAACTAGTTCATACAGACCGCAAAATGTGTTCAAACTAATCAGTCAAATTACGAAGAGGACAATGAATAATTCTAACTATTAAGTTTGGATAAGCTAAATAAATCACAGCAAAATGAAAGACGGTACTTCGAAGAGTGATGGGGATCGACTTCAGTAACACTTTGACCGGAGACCAAGCACTCGAAATACTTAATGCACATAATACCACAATCATGGGTATTAAGCTGCTTCGGAGCATCGTCGAATGACTCGATTGTCAATTCGGGTCCTTTGCTATTGCAAATAGATGGTAGTACCCTGGTCATTCTCCTAAACGATTCGATTTCTGATTCGGACCAATTAGAGCGATTGTAGAGTGAATCGTAAACTGTAATCCTGTGCTCAGTCATGTCCAACTCGTACAAAACCCAGTGATTACCATTCACGTGGGCAATGCCATACACCTTTGCAATCTTATCCCATGGTGATGCCCGACCATCAACTGGAATTTGCCCTTGTACATAAGACATTACAGTACTCGCCTGAACAGACCAATCAAAATCTCCCCCACTTTGCACCCAAAAACCATAGTTGTATTGTAAAATATTCTGCACACAGAAAAAATAATGTGTGTTAGAAGTAAAGCATCTAAACATCAACTTGATTTCGGAAAATGAAATATAATGATGACAACACAATACATTTAAAGATATATTGAACAATATGCGTAACTACTATTTGGTAACTTACCCAGATGGCAATGTCAACACATGTCCAACCACTAAGAAACTGATCAGGAAGAATAACTGATTTTTGCATCACCCTATGCATTAGAACATCCAAGTTCTGAAATGTAGACACAACATATTTTAGCAACAGTTATATGAAATTTTCAATATAAATGGAATACGAGAGTTACTTTAAGGGAGGACGAGAGAACATACTTCGGCAGAAAGATCTCGTCTAGGGTTCCGTATTAAATCAAAAAATTTAGGTGAGAGGATGCCTTTTATTTCAAGGGGAATCTCGACCCGGGGTCTACATGTCCGATTGTTAGCCCATTTTATGAAGTCAGATTCCGAAGCAAAATTAAAAAAAGGGTCATATTTTTGTTTAGGCTTCAACAGATATTTTTCATCCCTAAACCCCCATAATTAACCTCTTCTGACGTTTACTCACACTTCTGCCTTCCAGGGGAACTTCTTTCTCAATCCGTGCTTCTATATTATCATCCTAGTTTACGTAATAAGAGGGTCAATGTTAGTATAATATATATATACACACACTATAAGCTGGATTATCATAAACAAAAATGTAAAGCTTGCAAAAATACACGCATAATGTGAAGTTATCATATGGAAACTGGGATATGGTAAATGACATGAATGTACAATAATCCGTCTACAGATATCTTTATCCACAACAAATTAATGTTTTTTATTTTTAACCATATGTTTTCCACAAGTAAAACTAATTGTACCAACCTGCTCATGAGGTTGTTTTTCTTCGTCTCCATCTTTATTTGCTGGACCGTCAGTGATTTGATCTTCCTGTTTATTTCACAGAGAGTGAGTCCAAGTGATTCGTGTAAGATTGAAATGGGTATTTGGGACAGCGCATTTCCTTAGTATATAAAAAATATGATTCTGTCAAAAGGGTTGATATTGAATAGTATTAAAGCTTGATTGAAATTAAGAATATACCCTCTTCCCTCGCTTCCTCAAGACTGGAATAGAGTTTCCAAAATATTCTCTAATCGATGAAAGCATGACCTCAATGTTTTTCTGTCTTTCATCCATCGTTCTCTGTCTCACATCCATTTGTCTGACTATCAACAATAGGTCTTTAACATCTCCACTCAAATTGTTCTGTTGTGCAGACTCTTGCCTAACATCTCCTTCGCTTTTTGTGTCAAAGAGTTTCCGCTTCACTTGTCCATCAGGAGTCGGGTCCTGGCAATTGGACATAATCTTTTGTTCCCACTGGAGAACACTTATGTAAGCAGGTGACCGGATCTCATATTCAGATGGGTTCAGACTTTCATGTGCAATTAACTGACAAAAGAACACAAAATAATTTCAAATAATTTCTGTACAACAAAACATAAACATACACATTGAATTCGTATCTATTTTTAGACACTTACGTCGTCGGTCACATAATCCCCGTCCGTCGTGTCAATGAAGACAAATTTTTTCAGGTCCTGTGCTAAAGCCTGCTGAGAACACTCCCACCATAACATTCTTGGGGTCACAGATCTCAACCCATCGTCAGCAAACAATATTTCTCTACCAAACTTACATCCCAATGTAGGGATTGCCTCGAATGCCCAACACTGAAGCACAATTGTAAGTCCTTGAAATACAGTCCACTTCCCCTCAAGCACCCTTGATCGTTTTGCACGTATGTCAGTGGCAAGATACTCATAAGCAACGCGTCCCCAAGGATAAGCATTGAATTCATCAATATTATCAGCAAGGTGAATGTATGATGGGTCTAACTTCAGCTTCCTGTCTCGCGGAACAATAAGACCATACAATATCCATAACAAAGCAAATTTGACAGAATCATCTGGACTGGGTTGAGTTTGGGGGTTGGATTTGCTTTTGGATTTACGGTTGGATTTGGGTTTTGATTTGGGGGTGGATTTGGGGTTGCCTTTACCTCTGTCTTTTCTTTGTTTGTTGGGAGATGGAAGACTGAGAGACTTGAAGAAATTATTCTCAATGTCGTGGAGATAAAGATGTTTGGCGTTGTTGTCACCAAAATATCTTTGATAAAGTGATGATTTCGAAGGAAGAGGGGTTTTGGAACCGAAATGTAGACCCGTAATGATGGCGAACTCTCTCGGGCCAAAATGAACTCTTTTGGATGCAACATTAAATATTACATCCCTGATAGAACTTTTGTTATCTTGGCACTGTATTAATTGGACAAAAAGTTGACATAATGGCTTCATCGTCCCCAATCTCCAAAAATCCCGAAAACAACTAGCTTCAATCCTTGAAACATCCTTAGGATTGACAAGATGTTGCTTTACACTCTGTATTATATGTAACCGAGAATAAACATGCATACCTGCGTGACTAGAATTATCTTTTGAAGCCATCTGACCTGTTTTATGAAAATATTAACAAGACACATATTAGCAGTCTACTGAAAGCATATTATGAGAAAAACGAATTAGTTTAGCAACATCCTAGAGCAGCGACAAATTCACAATTCCAAGATATCGCATCGCAATCACAATTATACCGGCTCATAACGAATGGTGTTTACAAACCCAGACCCAGGGCCTAACCCTAAAACTAAACTAAGATCACCACAAACCAGTAAATGTAGAGCACTGCACCTGACTGTTTGAGTAAATGCCTCTAAGACATAGTTCAAGTAAAAACAAAGCCATGAATCAAAGATTACTAAATCAAATGTCTGAAAGATTAATAAATGAAGATAAAGTGAAAACGCTGAAAGAAAGTACCCTTTTGAGTTTGTTGTCCGCGCACTGTGAAAAAGAACCGAAGCAGATATCGAAGTAAAATAGATGTACGGAAAGAACAAAGAGAGTGAAATGGAGGTACTGAATGTCGTTGTCATCGTCTTGTTGGCCGGAAAGACGGCGTCAATGTCTAAACCCCGATGAATGACTATTTCAATTGAATAAAGGAGGAGGAAACAATGACTTTATTTCGAATGCGAAGAGTTAAACTTCAAATAAATGTCCTCTAAAACTGTGATTAGTGGTTAAATAAAACCCTAGAAAATTGATTTTTTTTTTTTTGGAAATGACAACCTTTCGAAAAGTGAATCTGAATAAATCCTTTTTTTATTGACAAAAAATCTGATTATACAATAAGTCAGTAACACAATTAAGTATACGTTTAGATTGAAAGAATTATTAATAAATAAGAAATACAACCTTTTTCTTATTAAAATATAGTTTGTCTCTCCCGTAACAAATTGTAGAAAAAAAATCGAGTACGAAATAATAGGCGAGAATTTAAATATTTGATGACGTTTAAATGGATAGTTAATAATTGTGGGGGGGGGGCTATTTATAGATTTTCGTTTATTAAACGACGACTATCATATATTAATAATTAAGCGACGATTAGCATTTCATCAAATCTATGAATAGTTAATAATTAAACGATGAGTATCATTTGTTAAGGTGTTTGAACGAAGAGAATTGTACAGTGAATAGATAACAAAAACCTGATTAAATAGTATAACAAGAATTTTCACGCCATAAGTAAACTAATACTTTTTTACGGTTGTTGAGTGAATATAATGTTACATTCAATCGAAAACAAAAAACGAATGGAATAATACTACTCATGGTTGTGTATTGACAATTATTGAGTAACAAGAGTTGAATACGAGAAAGATATAATGAAATAGCAATCAACGACTAAGGAAGATTATTAAGGTGGTTGAATGAACAGAATCTTCCAGTGAATCGAAAAGAAAATACCAACCACTAATGCTTATAAGAAAATAATATCTTACCATGAACATAACTTATATTCATGATATAATTAATTGATTTTCCAACGTTAGAACTTAGAGAAGATTTGAAATCCGATGCTTCGAGCCTTTACTACTCACTAATATCCTATGTGAAAGAAACTAATACAACTCCACTAAACAAGTAGTATTTTGTGTTGTATAAACTATAACTTATGACATAACAGAATAATACTCATGCTATATTGAGTTGATTTTCCTATTTTACAACATAGGGAAATTGTTAAATCCGATAAGTCGACCTTAGGCAACTAATATCGTACGCGGACGAAACTATACTAATATGTTGTGTGGAAGAAATTAATACCTATTTTCTAAACAACTAATATCTCTTGTTGGATCAACTAATACAGTTAGGAGCAATAACTAATAAAGTGAGAAATTTATAATAAAAACAAGAACACAACTAATACTCATGATATAATTCATTGATTTTCCAATATTACAACTTATAGGAGATTCAAAATCCTATAAGTCGACCCTAGCCAACTAATATGCTATGTGGAAGAAACTAATACCCCTTTTCTAAACAACTAATACCTCTTGTTGAATCAACCAATACAATTACCGGCAATAACTATTTGTACGTAGGAAATCTATAGTAAAAAACAAGAACATGACTAATACTCATGATATAATTCATTGATTTGTCAATTGTACAACTTAGATGTTATAGATAAGAGACCAATACCTCTTTTCTAAACATAGATATACATTTATTTGAAACAAACTATATTCTTAGTGTCAATAACGATATGCACCTAAGCAACAAACATGTAACCGTGCACACTAATAAGACCCAGGGGGTTAGACCCTAAACAACTACTAATATCTTATATGGAATAAACTAATACCCCTGACCTAAAGATGTAATATCTCTTGTTAAAGCAAGTCATACATTTAAGGGCAATAACTAATAAAGTAGGAAATTTATAATAAAAATACGAAACATAACTAATACTCATGATATAATTCATTGATTTTCCAATATTACAACTTATAGGAGATTCGAAATCCTATAAGTCGACCCTAACCAACTAATATGCTATGTGGAAGAAACTAATACCCCGTTTTCTAAACAACTAATATCTCTTGTTGAATCAACTAATACAATTAGTGGCAATAACTATTTGTACGTAGGAAATTTATAGTAAAAAACTAGATATCCACTAAATAAGACGCTAAACAACTGCTAATATCTTATGTATAAAAAACTAATACCCCTAGCCTAAGGGACTAATATCTCCTGTTGAAGCAACTAATATAATTAGTGGAAAAAACTAATAACATAAGAAATTAATAGTAAAAACACGAACATAACTAATACTCATGATATAATTCATTGGTTTTCCAATTTTACAACTTATAGGAGATTCGGAATCCTATAAGTAAATCCTATAGGTCGACCCTAGGCAACTAATATTTTATGTGAACGGATTATGGGTATTATAAGGTGGGCTTGGAGATTTGTTGGAGTAATGGAGACTTGGTGAACTAATCTAACTACCAAAAAGTAACATTTACCGAGCTTTACAATGTTTTTGATCCCGTCATTCATTAAGGTGGTTGAATAAAGATAATTTTACAAAGATACGATAAATAAGCCGATTATACAATATAAATACGTGTCCTTTATTGACAATTAGTGTGTAACAAGTGCTGCGCATGAGTAAGAAGTACTAAAGAATACATTAAATATTTAATTAAATGAAACAGAGGAAAAATATTATAATGAGACGACTATCCTTAACTAAGCTGTTTGAAAGCCTCCATCCTCAATAAAATTTTAATACTTGGTTGAACGTATCGAGTTGTCGAGAATGATCAACTCTAGTTAGACAATCTAACTTCATGTAGGATTGTTATTTTCAAGCACCGTTATGTTCATGATAGAGAAACAATCATTATACTCCCTCCGTCCCTTTTTAATTGTCCCATTTTATCCAAATTGGCGTCCCTTTTTAATTGTCACTCCACATATATCAATGCATCTTTTACCTACTTTCTCCAACAATACCCCTAATTAAATATAAAGATATTTATCATTTTGTAATATATATGAATAATAAATAAGGGTATAAATGTCTTTTGATACCCTAATAAATGTGAAAATTGGTTTGTGTGAATGGATAAAATGGGACAGATAATAAGGGACGGAGGGAGTATAATTTTCACGCCTTCATTTATTATAGTGGTTGATTGAAGTGAATTTTGACAAAATAAATATTGTGATTTTGACTATTTACTTAGTAAAATTGGGAACAAACGGTAATGAATTTTATATGATACCATTTCGGAGGTTGTGTTAGAATAGGAGGGCATAAAATACAAAAAAAATAATTGAATACTCATACCGTTAAAAATGTAGCAATGGGGCAACTGTATAACTTTGCTAAGTATTTAAAATTTAATTAATTTGAAATAGAATGGTAGGTATTTATGAGCCCAAATCTCTCCATCCTTATTTTTTATATACAAGTGATATTATTGAAAGTTAAGAATTTAGTGAGGAGAGTGTATAATAAATATAAATGTAATTAAATTATAGGGGTATAATTTTAGAAAATGTTTGAAAAATGAAACCAAGGTATTAATAGTCAAACAAATACGAAAATTGTAGATGTGAGGGGAAAATACGTGAAATGTGTGTAGTTGTCATAGTTTAGTTTAGAATGAAGGGCGTCCGTTAATTAACCTTAAATAAAACATTTTCAACATTTTTAATAAAACTTTATTAGAAAAAAAATGTGGGAAACGGAAATTTACTATTTTGGCCATTTCCCACCAAAAATTTCCACGCATTCCCACCAACACTTTTCCGCCTTCCCAGTTCCCACTCAGAATTTACTATTCACATCATCTCGCAAATTTACTATTTTGTCCCCCTTCCCCCCCAAAAATTTTCCGCCTTCCCACCACAACCTTTGAAGCCTTCCCACCATAAATCTTGGCCTATATTTTCGCGCACTCATGAATGTATTCAAAATTTTGGTATTCCCACCATAACAACCACTTACCCAATTCAAAATATTAAAGTATTCACACAATTTGTCTTGATTTTTTTTTATCAAGACTTAAAAACAATAAAATTTAAAAAAATTAGTATTGAATGACAACAATTATATAATAAAAGTATATCCAATATTAAAAAAAAATTATTACCAATTTTATTAAGGAATAACAAAATAAAATCTTAATATAATTGATAGCGGTTAAATATAAACACAGAGTTATGCCAGACGACCGCTACAAACGAAGATCACTATATTAGTAATTGTAAAATCTAATTTTGAAACAATTGTGTAATGAAAAAACCACAAAATATATAAAAAAACGAACAGTAATTTCTTATTTTGGATAAACAAATTTAATATATCCAACTACACCATTGTTTGGTTTTTTATTTATTTATAATTATTCACAATTGGATTAATAATTAAAATACATACCAAAGTACTTATTATAAGAATCACTCCATAAAGAAATACATTTTTCTTGTGGAAAAACTCATCGTCACACTATATATCATGCACAGCCAATGTAGAGGTTGGGAAAAAAAAATTATAACCGGAATTAATTTGCAATGTGATAGAACGAAAGTATTCGATTAAATTATATAGAAATCAGGTAAATATAACCGGAATTAGTCCATAGGGTATATTAAAATAAAATAGATTCATAATAAAAAAAAGCAAAAAATATTATTTGAGAAGATTTGGAATTACTTGAAGTCGAAGTTAGAGGAGATTAATTGATTTTCCAATGTTTATAATTTAAGTAATAAGCATGATATACTTAATTAATTTCCCAATTTTCCAAGTTGGAGGACATTTGAAATAACTTAAAGTCGAACACTCATAATTTCATTAATTGATTTTCCAGTTTTACAACTTAAAGGATATTTTAAATCCTATAAGTCAACCCTAGTAAACTAATATGTTATGTGGAAGAAACTAATACCCATTTTCTAAACAACTAATTTAAAATGTTGAATCAAGTAATATGTTTAGTGGCAATAAATGGCAAAAAAAAAAAAAAAAGCCTAACCATTAACATAACTAACAATGACGAAGATATAATCCAGTTATTTTTCCAATATCTGGCAAGCAATATATTATGTGGAATAAACTAATTATATCCCAAGACTAAACAATGAATATCTTGTTTTTAAGCAAAGTGACAAGCACTATTAAAATTAGGAAATAATATATATCTATGAGCATAAATAATATTCTTGTAACTATTTATTGATTTAATTGTATTTTACAACTTATGGTAGATTTTAAATCCTAATAGTCGACCCCAGACAAATAATGTGTTATGTGGCAGAAAGTAATACCCCTTTACTAACCAACTAAGGTGGGTTTTTCTTAGATTAGACACCCTATCGAGTTCTCTGCTATCAGGTACGGTCTATAATTATGTCATGTGGCAGTGCACTGGTCTGCTACCTGTTCAATTGATTTTTTTTTATATTGATGATTACATATTAAATTAAAATTATTTTAATCATAAATTAAAGAAGAATAAAATTGTAAACTAATATATATATATATATATATAACCTATTAGCGCATATTATAATATAAAATAATATGACACAATTCGATAGTTGTCGATGCAACCCGATAGCAAATTAGCTGATTAACTCAACGTGTTGTAGGTCATCAAATTTAAACAATTAGCTTTTATTTATATTTTAATTCAAAGGGTTTATAGAGCATACCTGATATCAGACAACTTGATAGGGTGTCTGACATAAGAAAACCCCATCTAAGTAATATGCTTAGTGAAAGTAAGTAATCATGAACATAACTAACACTAATATCCTATGTGGAAGAAACTAATACTCATTCACTAAACAACTAATATCTTGTGTTGAAGCAAGTAAAATCCTTCGTGAAGCAACTAATTATACCCCTAACCCAAACAACTAATATCTTATGTGGAAGAAATTAATATCTTACGTGGTCACCGATAAATATCACAAATGTAAATTATGGTCAAATTCTATTGTAGATTTTATGTATTAAAAGTTTGTTACTAATTTTTTAAATTTACAGATATCGATATTCGATATCGACATATCCATCGTTATTTCCACAAATTTAAGGTCTCGATATATCCATCGATACCGATATTTTGAACCTTGCAGTAATAACAACATCTAACCATATGAAGAGTTGCCCGTTTTCAAAATAGTAGGAAAATCGAAACGTCGCTTCGTGTTTTAAGTGTTTGTCTTTTTAATTTCGTACCCGATACCCCCATGTGGCAGTTGTTTCCTCTTCTTCTCTTCTCTCGTCTCTCGCTGTCCATATTGTTCGAAATGACATTTTTAAGAGATTCTGACCTGGATTATCAAAGACCATGGACAATGGACACAAAAAGAAAACTTCTGAAGTTTCTTATTCAAAGCAGCGACCATGTCGATGTTTCTGACTCAAAGGTTATGCATAGATGGATTGCAATACAATCCCAACGCCTATCCGTTGGAAGACGTACGTTTACTCCAATAGATATAGTCAAGCGGATACAAATATTGGTGCTGAGGTATTCCGCGTTCTCATGGTTTATTAATTGTCGTAGAGTCTCCTATGACGTTGATACGAACGCAGTGAACGTTGATACGAACGCAGTGACAGTGTTTGGCGACGATTACCGTAGTGTAATAAATCAGGTATTTCGTTATACTTTACTTCATTCATCCTTTACATTTTTCTATATATTTTGTACTTAGGGTTAATCGTGTATTCCAGGAAGCTGAAGATGAAAAGCGCATGCTATTAGAAGGTGAACACTTGTTCAAAGAACTGGACTATCTGGTAAGGGTTCGACGTATCGACGCGTTGGACTTTCAATGGCTTGTTTCCAGCTACCTAATATTTGAACCCAGATGGGTGTCCAACCCAATTAGGGGAAACGGGATTTATTGGGAGTAATTGTGTGCTTAGTGAACTCCTTTTTGTATAAGCATTGTGAAGCAATTAAATTAATTGTATCATGAATTTCCCTAATTTAATAATATTATTTTGTGAAGCAATTATATTGTATCATGAAATTTTCCTAGTTTAATAATATTTTGTGATACAGTTATATTGTATCATTAATTTTCCATAATTTAATAATATTTTGTGTAACAATTACGTTGTATCATGAAATTTCCATAATTCAATAATATTTTGTTCAGCAATTATATTTTATCTAATTTCCAGAATTTAGTATATTAACTACCGTAATGTGAAGTACCGTACTATATAGATTGATTTTTGTCGAATTTTCTACAAATAATTTAATACAATATTAGTTTAAAGTAAAGGAGGTTTACTACTTTTTATTTTAGAGATTTCAACTCAAAATAGATAGTTCCTAACTTTTACATACAATATTTAAAGAAGAAAAAAAAAACTATGATTAATATTATTTACATCTGTAGTTGTCAATGAATCGAAAACTTTCATATTAAGCCCTAATTATAGATTATGTCTCACAATAATAAGTACAAAAAAATAAAAAGTGTCTCATTTTTGTTTTTTTTTTTTGCCAATTTAAGGCTTGTTTTAATACAGAGTATAGAGATTAATTTGTTTATCAGCTGAAGAGTATATTACTGATTTACACTGAAGAGTATTAGTTGTTAAATGAAATTGAACTAAGACTTCAGTGTAAACCTGTAATACTCTTCAATAGAAATAAGCAATACTCTACAGTTTAAACAACTAATAAACTTCTGTGATTCATGTAGTGAAAAACCATCCATATAGTGAAATAGTTCTTAATGCATTTTGTATAAGCATTTGTTTTGTGTCCATCTATAAAAATCTTTTGTATCAATTCCTAATTCATTTTATATAACCATTTGTTTTGTGTCCATCTATAAAAATCTTTTGTATCTGTCACTGAATGCCATACAGAAATTTCAATATGTAATATATTATTGAACTGCATTGTATTGAACCTTTTCGGTTTACGACATGATACAATATTTAAATTTTGATATACCCTTCATTGATTCATATATAAACCAATTTCACTCTGTACATACCTCTTCTTTTGAATTGTTGAGTCTCAATTCAAGATCCAACAAACATATTTTAAAAAGAAATTAAATTCATACAATATGGATTTTTTTATAGAGAAATTCGTTATAACAAAATCTTTTTTTTATTTAAAAAAAAAACTTTTTTTATTAGTATAATATATTTCTAATTTTGCGAGTGTTTTAAAAAATATGACAACTACCAGTTTAAAATGAAAGGATTGCATAACAAAATAAAATTTTCCATCTTGCCACCAAATATATAACCACTCTCCCTCCCACGTTTTAATTTTAACCAATCAACCTTTTTTAAAAACGATAAATTGGAATTTGACAGTTTACTATGCTTAGTTTCTTCATGAAAATAATTTTAAATAATAAAAAACGATAAATCTAGCAAATAAATTAAAAAAAAAAAAACAACTAAAAATGAATGTTTAACTCATTAATATAACTATACTTTATTCAAACATTATTAAAATGGAGTGCTATAAAGTAACTTTAACCAGAAATTGTTTGGAATGCAATCTAATGAAAGTACTGTCATGATGAAATATCATTAAATTCTAGTGAAATCATGTAATATTAACAGGAAATAATGTGGAATACGATGGAACGACCCATGGTCCAACGACGTATGCCATGGATAGGATTATTTAATTTAAAAATCAAGTCATGATGAAATAAAATTAAAGTACAGTGCAATCATGTAATTTAAATGGAAATAATGTGGAATTTGATGGAACAAAAGTAATTAACTATAAATTTAGTATTAACATCGTTGTTTTATATAATCAGACGGATAAAAGCAAGTTAAATAGCGAAACCGAACCATCATAATAATATAATAATAACTCCATTCATTTGTCAACATGTGTAAAACAAAGTTTAACCCTTTAAGAGAGTAGTTAAAAATATCCATAATATAAAGTAACAAAAGATAAAAAGGGCACCATTAAATAAATTGATTTATGAATTTCTGTTACTAAACCGTTTGGAAGCTAGTTTGTATTCTTCGGTCGCCTTCTCTAGTTTATCTTTGTAATCACGGAGGGTGTCCTCGTGAATCTTCATCGACGCCTCCGATACATGACCCTTACAAGCATCAATGGTTGATCTACTTTTTGACACCAAATGCCTAAAGAGGTTCACCTTGGTACACGCACAACTTTTTCGATTGATTTCCATGTCCCGCATCAGAAGGTCCAACTACATTTCGTAATTAATATTTATACATTCATAGGGAATTTTGAATTGTTGCGTCGGCCGGAAGAAACTCTGGAAACTTGAGAATCCTTTAAAGGATGACATGAGTCATCGACTCCCACCAAATAACATCTCAATGAGTTCGTTAGGTGGTGCTTTCCAGTCATTTGGCGAACGTATAGCGGCGTACTTTGAGACAACGTTTCAGGAGCTACAAAAGACGTGGGCTCCGCAAGACTCTACCCAACGATGCATGGAAGAGCCAGGTTCTTCGAGGGATGGGTGGGTATCGGTGTCACAAATTCAGGGTGCCGTAGAGGAGTTGAACAAGGCGGTGACTAAATTTTGCGGCGCTATAGACATGCCAAGTTTGGGTACATCGACCATAGCTGGAAAAAGGAAGATGGAGGAGGAAAGTAGCCACGCGAATGACACAAGGAGTACGGCTTTATATGGTTATGGCTCAGGTTGTTTAGGACAACCTGATCAATTTGTCCTTAAAGAATATAACAAGTGGGTGCCTGAAGATCAAAACGGGAATGATTCTACACCCCGCATGCAGGTGTGATGAATTATAGCCGTGTCATCTGTGATATTTCTTAATTTCACGTTGATAATATCGTATGCTTTGTTATGTTTTGTAAATTTAGCCCCAATATAGCCGCCAACCTGCCGACGGTCTGTTGCCTAAATCGCCATGTTCAAATTCCATGTTCATGCGTGAGCTGGATGCAACGAGCGATGCATCGAGACACAAAGCTAAGGTATTGAATAATCAATTAAAAAAAACCCACTTATACATGTCATCCTAATTTCCAAGAGTTTTTCCTACATGAGTTTAAATTCGTACTTGTTATTTATGGTGACAGGAGAGCTCCTCAGTGCAGACCACGCCGAAGTCAATTTTAAAGCAACGTGTAAAGATTAACATTGAAGGGAATAGTATTAATGTTCAGGACCTCAACTCCTCTGTGAACAAGGTGCGTACCATTCCATGTTTATTTTTCGGAAACAACAGCGTATAAATAAAGGGCTTCGTCTTTAACTTTGTGTTTGAAATGTTTTGTTATTCTAGAAAAACACCGGAGTGACTAAACAGAATTCCAGGTTGAAGAAAACGAATAGGAACATCCTGTCACAGGCAGCTGATGTTGTTACAAAATCAAAGACAAAAAAGACAAAAGTCGAGGTATTTATCCTTTTGAGTGTAACAAGTTATTTCGTACATTCATTCATTAGATTAAACATTCTCAAGTTATGTTTTGTAATTACAAGGGAATGAATCGCGAAGCACCCTCACACACAACAATAACGTTGGACCAAATAGTGACCAAACCGGACGACACTGAACCGAGCGACAGAAAAGATCACAGAGACCCCGACTTGCTAATGATGTGGAAAATATCTGATAAATTAGGATACAAATTCATGAAGAAGAGGCTCGTATTCGTAGAAAATATCCGGCTGGTCATGTTTGCGGTTGACGACAGTCTCGATCCCACGTATTTAATTTGTTTTGTTATATTAAACTTCTTATCTTATTTTCAAAATTTGTATTTGCAAAGTTATTTTCTTAAAAAACGATCAATATTGTTTTTAGGGAGACCTTGGTACTACAGGGGAATTGTCATTTGTCGAGATCCAACCTCATAACTATGTCACCAACAAAGTGGCTTAATTCTTGGGTAAATCCGATATCTTTTCATAATTACAAGATACTCCAGCAAAACTTATTGAGCCCGTGTTCTAATTATTGTGTTTATAATCAGATTTTGGATATGGCATCTGATGTGCTTATGTATGAAGAAACAAAGCATCTGGGTGGTTTTTATCATGACAAAGAAATCAAGTGTTGGTTCACACATGTTTTTAATACGGTAGGTGTACAATTATAATTGTTTCCGCTTTCTTGATTCTTTCCCATCATTGTATCGATTTTTTGTTATAGGAACATAACTTGAGGGACGTAGAGGCGGCGGAACAAAAAATGGCACAAAGTGAATTAAAGGATAAAATTCCTTGTCCATTAGTTCAATGCTCTCGTGTATGTTTCATCGTATTCGACTTTTTTAACCTTAATCCACCACTATACAGTTGTAGTTTAGACTAATAATTTTATTGATATTTATTTGGTCAAATACTACAGATTTACGTCCCTTTATTCAGCGAGTATGAGAGACATTACAAGTTGATTATCATCGACATGAACTATAATAAAGCCAGGATTTGGGATTCAGCGAGTTGGGCAGGTGACAATGTGGACAAATCGACCATTCGCGTCGTTCGAGTATTTGTAAGACATTTTTTTTACTTGAGTTTATGGATACAATATACAATCATATATATAAACAAATCATATCGAAACTCTAAAGTGTAGACTACTTACATCAATTGTATATTTATAGTTGATTGCATTGCAAAACTATTTCAAAAGTGACGTCGAAGAAGGAAGAAAAAAAACCAACAGGCTTGATTTTGATAAATATGAGCTGGTCATGGATGTTGGGGCAACCAAACAACAAAATACGTAAGAGAATAAAGTTGTGACATATGTATTTTAATTTATTGACACTTAATCATTCACATTTTAATACTGATGCAGCTACGATTGCGGTGTATTTGTGATACAACGAATGAGAAGTTGCCGAAATAGTGCTGACAGTATTCCTTCAGTTGACAAGGAACGATCGGAGGTACATAGAATGTAGTTACTGTTTGGACAATTACATAAATAAAATACTTGAATTTCAAAGCTTTATCAGCAGATGCGTTTTTTCTTATGCTACGATTAGGTATTAAGCCATGAATTGAGGCAGATGACGCTCATGTGGTTACTGGATTCCGAATGCAATGAAAGGAGGGACACAGTCAAACAAAATGCTGAATCCTGGTTTTCCAGTGTAACGGCTTCGTTGGGATAGTTGTAGCTTCGGGGATGCATTAAATAATATCGTGGTTTTATCCTATTGAATGCATATTTCGACTATTATTCATGCCCAATTAGCACATTTCCTAATTAATATATGTAAAATTCATATAACAAAAAGTGGCCTGTATGTCTAATGAGGTTAGATTGTTTTTTTTTTCTTTCATTTTCTATCCCTATTTAATGAATAACTATATGTACGTGAAATTCAAGTATACGGTATGGGCTAAAGGATAAGGAGAAACACTATATATAAGGGGAGAAAAAAACACAATTGAAGAAGAGTATGATTGAATAAAAAAGCCAACAATACATACTATTACCAAAATAAATGAGAAGGAATCCCCCATCTCGTTTGGACATTTTAAAGATAAAACAATTGGTAATACCAAAGTGTACCCCTTTACCCTGGATTTTAAAAGCATTCCAAGTTACGAAAATATTGGTTCATATCATATCCTAGAGTATTCATAACAAGTAAAAATAGTATCCCTACGGGGGATCCACGTGAAGTTATAACGCTTACCGATGCCCTGCCAATCGGCTAGAGGGTTAAACCACGTCCAACAGGTGTTAAAAACTTCAACTCTCTCTAGATGAGAGCAACCGGTAAAAATTGGATCCAACACCCCATCTTGACACCATTCATTTGTAATTGTAAGACTGCGCAAATTAGGCATGGCCTTGGGAATTACGTCGACAAAGGAGCCCCCTATATCTAGTTGTTGTCGCCGATTAGGACCCAAAAAAAAAAGCATAACGACGAAAAGAAAACGACTTCAACTTAGGGGATGACAAACCAATCCTTTCAATATCCTCAATGGAGATCATTGGAAAAGTATTCAAAAAATGTGCAACTCTTCCAAGTCTGGAAGAGTCTCGAGTACTTCAACCAAACCATACCAAGTAAATTGTAGACTATTTGTAATCGTAAGTTTCTTGACATGAGGACATCTGTAATTAAAAAATAGGATATTAGATTATACCACCAATTTTACTTTTTAAAGAAATAAATAATTATAACGGAATATGGGGAAAATGAACGAAATCAAACGACAAGTGTACCTTTCGCCAATGACCCATAACATATAATCATCCCCAAAACCATCTATAATCAAATCTTTGAGTTCTCCATTGCTCAATGAAGAGGCTTTCATGCACAAGTGGGCAAAGTTTCTGTCCAAGACACCGGGAGCAAAATTGATCATCGAAATTCGGCGCCACAAGTGGGGTTGATAGCAAATATCTCTCCATTTCTTGCAAACATTAGATGCAACTTCCAAAATTTCGACATCGTCCAGCCTTCTCGGTATTTCTTCGATTGTCTCGTCCGGTAGACGATTGAAAAAGCACCGTAAATAAATCATTTTAGAATTCTTCATATTCATATAATCTTCATTTAAAATGCCAAATATTGTTAAATAAACAATGTGATGATGGCGTCGCTTCAAATAGACCTACCAAAATCTCGATCGAATAAGTGAAACGTCATTTGTTTGCAGTGGCCGCTTTTTCCTCCAATCACATTCCTTTGCGTCTATAGGTATTTCATTTATTCTTTCCTTATGAAGAATAATGGATGTGTGTTGGCCGGATTATATGGATAATTGAAAAAGAGGGTACAATTAATTGACGTGTAATTAAATAAACTGTCCATCCCAAACGTGTAACTCGATCGTGTGTTTTATTATTTAAATATTAATTAAATTTGTATTTCATTTGAATCCACTAATCCACTAATATAATAAAAATCCCTTCCATACAAGTCCTTCCTTCCTTCAAATTCAAGGCTTATTTTATGAATAATTAAAAAAGTTATTAGAAGTTTTTTAATTTAAATTTAATTATTTGTATGATTGTTGTGTAATTGAAATGCCCATCTTCGAGCATTGCCCAATTTGATTTACCCACTTCAACTATAAATTATTTGTATTTAACCAATTTTAACTTCAAACAATTGTTATCATCCCCTAAAACCCCAATCCCACCTTACCTTTAAAATAATTTACAGATTAATAAATGGGTTAATTCCCCCCAAAAATTTACAACCTTTACGCAAACTGCAATTTAATCTAAACCTGAGCGGCTCTTTGCAAACAAAACACCAACTTAACATTTGGTTGAACTTTTAACCGAAACATAGCTCTCAATTACCCCGAAAATGACGATTGCTTATGTGTTGTCACCTAAACCAGTCTAAACAAATTAATACTATTACGTATTCATTGTCAAGTAAGTGAAATATAATTTTTTTTCATAGTCTTTTATACCATCTTTTAATAAATAAATAAACAAATTTATAATTGTGTCAAACAATTATAAGGACAGTTATGGATTAAATGATTATTTAAAAGCCTACTTAGTTTAATAGATTTTTTGTAAACCTTTTAAGCCCAACATGCCGGCCTATTTAACTATATTAATACATACGTATATAATATATATATAATAATACAATACATACACATATATACTTATGTGTAAGAATATTGCTTAATATAAATCAACACGTTATTTGAATTAGTTATTATGCTATTATTTGATATTAGTTTTGGTAACACGTTACTTTAGTTAAGTAATTAAACTCGAAATTTGTAATGTTCAATCAAGATTTTGTATTTTCTTTTTCATTAAATAGCACATGCCCGACTGCTAGTTCATGGACAATTAGTTCTTTAATAGGTAAACATAAGAATAACACAAGGGAGGACCACTATTAACCAGAACAATTTTGTTCCATTAAATTCCACACTAAAACCGTTAAAATTACGTCATTCCAATACAATTGTGAATTCTCCACTCAAAGTTTGTATTTTCATAAAAATTACTACTTCAGGGAACATTTGTTTCATAGGTGAAATTCAGAATTATTTTATAAGTTTGAACATTTTATCACAAGAAAACTTACTTTCCATAGCATTCCCCGTTAATCCCGCTGTAAAGTAAGCCATTCCACACGCAATTTGTAATGTGGAATGTTAAGTCATTCCACGAAATTATTTCACCACAAGAAATTACCCTAAAACATCATCATTCCACATCAATTCCGCTAAAAATTACGTCATTCCATGTAGTACTCAATATTTGTACTTACTAATTAATTGCACTCGAATTATAAAAAATCCGGGTCCAATAATCATATAATTGAACATATAAATAAATATGAAGAACAGGTAATTTAAATTCAACAATTATTATATATAAAATATAAAGTAATATGAACGTATTCCTAATAAATGTGTAATTATGTAAAGACTGACGTCGGACTATAAATTGCATTGTATTGAGATGAGTAATAATAAGTATTTATAGGTGTGGATGAAGAATGAGATGTAAAAACTGGATGTTATATCTCTAATTAGAATGGGACGAGAGCCGAAAATTCCTAGTCATGTCCGGGTGAATCCCAAAACAAACAAGCCCTAATTAAGCTTTGTTGGGTTGACAGTGTAATTATTGAAAATAATATGTGCTTAAAATTAGTAAAAAAAAAAATAGTTAAAAGACTTTAAAAATATTAACCGAGTTAATTTCAAGAAATAAAATATCACAATTCTAAATTTTAAATCGGATATATAAACTAAATATCACAATTCAAGATACATAAACCCATGAAGGGTATTAGTTGTTCTCACTGAAGAGTATTGGTTGTTTTTACAGAAGAGTATTGTTATACTCTTCAGTGAGAACAACTAATACCCTTCACTGATTCATATATAAACCAATTTCACTCTATACATGCATACTTATTTTTTTTATATCATTATAATGGTATAAAAATTATTATAAATTTATGATGGTATCTGAATTATTTTAAAGGTTTGAGAAAAGCATCAAAACTTAAAAAATAAAATTTCGAAAATTACTTCAATTTTCGATCTAAAAATATTATATATCAATAGTTAAAACAAGGGGTTAGACTAAATATGCATTTTGAGCATTGAAATTATCTATTTAATATTTTTTTACAAAAAAATTTAATTTTTTTTTATTGACACTTTACTTCATACAATTGCATTTCTGAAACCCTAGATGGTTTTTACGTTAGTCAATAGTCGGCCAACTATTAGTCGGTCAATTATTGACCCATAATGAATGTCAAAAGTAGAAAAAATACAGACTATTATTAGAACTGAAATGGGAGGGAAAGAGACTGTAGGAATTCACTTGAATCCCAGACCTTCTGCAATCCTGTTCATCAGTTCCTATGCCCGAAAGTTATTCAACAGTTATTATACGGCGTCCACTCTAACTTTGTGTACGTATTCCGCTCTTAGTTGCTGGGTTCAACTCCGATTTGGCTGATTATAGCTTCAAAAAACGGGTAAGTATTGGCTAGGTCTGTATTTTACTTTCCATGTCTACTATAATTACAAAATTGCTTATGCCCGCCGCTGTTTACTGACGTATTGTTACATATTTCATTCTAATTTGACCTCAATTGCTGATTCCGCGATTTAATTTTATGTATACGGTTGTGAGCTTGATTTACTCAGAAATAGCCCCAATTTATATTTCCTGTCTTGTTGCGTGTTAAACAGTATTTTGCTCAGAATGATGCAGTAATTGTAGTATACATTTTAAACACATTCGATTGCAAAACGTTGAATTCAAAATTTACTATTTTTTTTATTTCAATTTGTAGGAATAGAAATGGCAGACCAACGTATTAACGCTAGAGCTGACATAGAAATTATTAGCATTATTCGTAGACGACTGGAGGGCGAAAGCATGGACAAATTTGCAGACTCTTGCTTTGGGCATCTGTTAAAAATGAGCAACCTCCGGTTTCACGGAAAGTTATATCGGCTTCTCATAGATAATCAAGCGGCTACAAGATCAAAGGAGGAGCTGGAGTTCCGAATTCGGGGAGTTTTGACCAAACTAGGACCAACAGAATTCGCCTTGATTACGGGCTTGAGATTTGGTCATGAGCCAGATAATCTTCCAACACGATTGGAATTATACAACAAGTATTTCAAACATTGTGGGAGTGGGAGAGGAGTTTTTATATCAGATATAAAAAATGCATTCCTATACAGAGCTGAACCACATTCCGAAGATTGTTTGAAACTAGCAATGTTACTCATTGTACATGGATTACTCCTTGCCCATCACAGAACCAACGCAAAGATAGATTTGAAATATTTCCACCTGATAGATGATTTAAATTTGTTCAATACTTACCCATGGGGGTTGCTATCCTTTAAATTTCTTTTGGAAGATATTCGGAATAGGTTGTCCGAACCAAGTACTCCATCTATTGACTGCTATGGTTTCGCACATGCCATCCAGTGTTGGGCATTTGAGGCAATGCCATGGGTTGCAGAGATTTGCGGTGCGCAGTTAGATGCAACTGAGTTTGATTACCGCTCAAGGATTGTCCGTTGGAGGACATGTATAATTGGTAGTAAAGAAGCAAAGAAGTTGTTAAAGAGATTTGAGGAGAAATGCACCGGCGTACGAACACAGGTTACATATATTCATTAACAATTATAGACTGCAATTATTTTCCCTAAAAGTTAATGTTTTAATGCAGGAGATTATACATTATAGATTGGTTCCGTTGGACTTGGAGAGGACAAGTGCAGCTTACAAAACCGCAGAGGAGTGGGAAAAACAAATAGGGAAAGGGTCAACAGTAGGTGACTTTGAAAAAGGACCAACGCCTTGTACAACATCAGGGCCTGATAATATGTTTCCAGAGATGGACGATCAAATTAAAAGAATTTAGAAACACCAGCAAAACATGGAAAGCAAGGTCAATGAATGGATTGGGAAGGTTGATTCTACTATTCAAGCGATGAGGAATTATGAAGTAAACATAAAAAAATACATTGACGATGTCCAATCATCGATTGAAGCAATAAAAAAGAATCAGGCAAAATTGGAATGTATGATAAACTCATTTGTGACACACAGCTCTCAAACTGACAATCATCAGCACCGCACACCGGACAATGAAAAGGTTAGAAATATTCACTGTATTCATCATTTTTTATTTTAAGGAAAAATAATACATCTTGTGTATGAAACTCTGCAGACATTCATAAACTCAGATAAAGACACATTATTTAATCCGGCTGACAGCACAAACCTGCCAAATGATGATACGTTTCCAGCAACGTCTAATGTAGTAGATGCAGAAGTAAGTTCAGTGATTATATTTATTTGCGAGTCTTCGTTAAACAAAAAAGTAATGTAGGATGTTTTTTTAGCATACATTTCATAGGCCCGAGGTTGTTGAACCGAGGGAGGATGAGGTTGCCGTTGAGAAACAACAGGAGGGTGAGGTTGAGGTCGACGTTGAGAAACAACAGGAGGTTAAGGTTGACGTTGAGGTTGAGGTTGACGTTGAGAAACAACAGAAGGAGGATGAGGTTCACGGCGAGAAACAACAGGAGGAGGTTGAGGTTGACATTGAAAAACCACAGAAGGAAGTTGAGGTAGACGTTGATAAAGAAAGATCATGTGAGATTGAGCATGTTAAAACAATCTTGAGCTTAGCAGGTTTGGTATTTCCTGATTCGAAATTAAACGCAAATGCGAAAGACGTTGGAGCAACGAGTTCCGATCGCGGGTTACATTCTACCCATGAACATCAACAAGCGCATACCGACACCGTAAGTTTTGCATTAAGAAATTGTTTATTAGCATTAGCAACACAGATGATGATGATTAAACACGAATGTAATATTATTTCAAATTGTTGTGTACAGGATGCAATGAAAAACATACCAGGGGTGGAGGGAATAAGCAAAGCCGACTTTATTCGTCAGGTAAATGAGGTACATATGTATATAGGTGATAGGTTTTTTATTATTCAATTATGATTAAGTAATAGCACTGGAATATGGTTTATCAGATTGTACCCGTACAAAAGAAAATTTCTCATGAACAAGTGACTAGGAAGTTAAAAAACTAAACAGTTGGCCGTACGGCCGAACCGGAATAAAAGACCTGGTGATTGCATTAACACTCAAAAAACAGAACCCAACAAGCGTCAGAGGACAGTGATCAAACCAAAAGAGGTGTGTACTTAATATCCAATATTTTTTCTAGATATTATTAAAAGGTCTAAGCATTGTAGTATATTAATAATTTTATGTGAATATCTTTTGAACATAATGTGTTGTTTGTCCTAGCCCTCAAACCCTGTATCAGTAGATGCTAAGGTGTTCTTCGACGCTTTGAAACCAATTGAGAATGAAATAGGCGAGGACGGTATGTACAACCCATTCTTTACCTTCACCAAGCAACAAGTGAACCAATTTAGGAATTGGAAGGGAAAGAGGATAAAAAAAATCAAACCGTACTTCAAGTACCCCTTCATGACAACAGGCCGCCAGTGGATTCCCAATGGTTCACAAACTTACTCAAACCCCGAGGATGGGTGCTTAATTGGGTAACTAATCTTCCAACCCTACATTTTGAGTATCATGTTAATTATGCATACTAATTACAAATGATTTGCTATATGTGCATGTTAGAACATTGACGTGGCGATGCATGTCTTAATTCTGAAGGCGCAAAAATGGCCAGATTCGTTCACCAAGGGTTGGACAACTGCTGATTGTCAATTTTGGGTAAACATATTTTACTACTGAAATCATGAGCAATTGAGCCGTACATTACTCTATGCCAATTTAGATAACCACTTGTTGTAATTGACAGGATAATTCAATGGAGGTATCAAAAGAAATTTACGCACGGCAATTGAATGGTAGTGAAAAAGTTATTGATTCTGTCTTGGAAACAAAACTGAAGAACATCAGAGAATACAAACTTGGAGTATATCCATCTACTGGACGGAAAATTCCTTGGGAAAAAGCAACCACGGTGTATGGTGTTGCCAGAATATGCTCTAACCATTGGGTGTTGTATGAAATTTTTCCCAAGTTAAAACTCATCAGAGTGTACGATTCTTTGTGCGTGGAGATTCAGAAATGGCTAGGAAGGAATGAGTTTCAATTGATGGCAACTTTGTTGGCATATATGTTTGGAAGCCAAACTGCGTTCGCCGTTGAACTCAATAATGACACTCCAGATCAGGGTAACAATTACGACTGTGGGGTTTACTGTATTAAAATCTTCGAGTGTCTGATATCAGGTTGTCCATTATGCCTCATAGATCGTACCCAAATGGTTGCATATCGTGAAAACATCTGTACAGACATATATCGCATGAGTCAGGTCATCACAAGTAGATAATTGATATGTAGCATGTAGGAAAGATGGATACGTACCAGGCAATAAATAATCTAAATCCAATTATTCTTAGGTCATTTCTATTCATCCAATTATTCATTGGTCATTTTATTGCGGTTTTTTTTTAATCATGAAAAACAATAATACAGTGCAATAGGATTGACCTGTGAATCGTGAATGACACACATTGGGAAGCTAGTGGAAAACACAGTGGTGTATCAAATAATCAAGTACCACAAATTTGTCATGTTGTGAAAAAAGTTCTGCAATTGAATTGACATTACGTTGAACACAATCACTTCATCTTTGAAAAAAAAAAATCAGTCACTTATTAACATTGTATACATTACAAACTTCTTATCATATACAACTATTATAAACTCCCTCATGCCAAACTATTACTTATCCAAAATGTAGAAACCATCATGCCAAAACATTCCGGTTGGGTTGCCAAGAATCATTTTGAGAGGTGCGAAAATAACTCCCTCTGGACACCTGCTGCCGATCGGGACCTAGCCAATCAGCTTCTAGCAGAGTGTCGGGAGGGACGTTGGAAAGTTGGATGTGCGGACAACAATCGAGCAATTCAAAGTGCCACACTTTCTCTGAATATACCTTTCACAAAAGATAAATACACCGTCGATCAAGTTAAAGAAAGAGTCTTGTCTTTCAAAAGTAGGCACGACTGTTGGTTCATGATGATCACTACTAAGGGAGGTTGTGAGTGGGACAGATATTTTACTGGAATTTGTGCATCGCCGGATGTATGGGAGTTTTGGTGTGATGTATGGCTTCCCCACATTTTTCTTGTTTATACATTTGCAAGTGGGAACGATATGCGACGATTATTCAACATTTTTTGTTTTTTCCCAGGTTGATGATCAAGCAAATTCGTATACCTATTGCGAGGAACCCCTATGGGATATACTTGACGTTATATTTGGCATCCCAGCGCAGGTACCAACTCTAAGTGATTGGTTAAAAACGCGTGCTATGGATATCGCTCATTAAGGTGTACCTTTCAATTTTGTTTTTTCATTTTTGTACTGTTTCAATGATCTGGAGTATACTAGTAATAGAATGCTTTTGGTTTTAATTTGAACGAAGTAACTGGGGAGAAATGACTTTCTACAGTTTTAATTGTTTCGTTTTGTGGAAGCACCAAGATGTGTTTTTCTGATTCATTCATTTTGTGGAATTTAACGAAAAATAAAGGACTATCGTTTAAATTCAAATTAATTAATTTTGGTAAACCTAAAAATTGTTTTGAATCACATATTATATTTAGGAATTAATATAGAACCATAATTGCACAATGATAACACGACTTTGATGAAATTAACGATCTCGTCGATTTTAAAATTCATTTGTTTTTTAGAACCTAAAAAACAATTTTAAATACATAATTTCTATGGGAATATATATGGAATAAGTTGGAAAGGGGGTTATTAGGTGAAAGGAGAACCATAATTGCAAAAATATAGGACCCCGTCTATTTTTTTAGTTCATTTGTTTCCGGGAACCAAAAATTTGTTTGGAATTTAGTAGTTTCTATACAAATGAATATGGGGTCTGTTGGAAAAGAGGCACTTTGTTCAAAGCACAAGCTTTTTGCACAAATGTTGACGGTTTATCAGTTACAAAGTTATCAATTTACGCGGAATTTAAGTAAAAATGAATTATTATCATATTATATAATCAATATATGCAGAGAATTTGTATCTATAAAATGATGGACTCATGTTTTTATTAATGCAAAGTATTTATGCTCAATCACAATTTAATTACAATTGTCACAATTATGATATGTTTTTCACTATTACGCATCAATTAAATTTTACAAACATTCTCTTTGCCTATTTTCTCAATGTAAGGAGAGTTCACATTCAAGTACCAATGCACTCTCATTCATTAGTTTATATTTGCTACAAGTGCAAATCGTATATCGCATTGACACAATTAAAGATCAATTGATATAAACCCTAAGACGACATGTATGCGGATTTATTTTAATAAAACTCCCTGAGACGACATATAGACGACACATAAGCATAGAAGACTCACTAGTTCATTCTTTTTTTTTTCCAATTATAAATAATTATATTGTTCATTTAATTAATTAAAGTGTTATTAGTGTTTTTCGTTTATTTAAAAACGATTATTTTGTCTCTTTGAATTATTATATTTTTCGTTTTTGAAATTAATTTACTTCTTCTAATAATTACAATTTAATCCTTAAATTAAGAGATAATGACTCACAACAAATAGATTTTACATAATTTGAAACTCGTATACATGTTACATAATTTACACAATAACCACATTCTCAAATACATGTTGCCACTTGTGTTGCCGAAAGACTTCGAGACAACATTAAATTTTAAAGATGGCGGACACAATGGTAAAGCCAAACTTACACCCAATAATTTTTTGCACCATTCATAAAAAACGTGTGACAAATATTACACTGAAAGAAAATATGTCTACCGGACGACGGGTCCGCTTTGCCAAATACACACAAGATGGAAACCGAAGTCGAAACAATAATTCTTCTTTGAAGCAAGTCCAGCGTTGACAGAATTTCCTTTATCACCTTCCAAGAATGAATGGATACTTTTGAAGGCTCCAGATCGTATTAAATTCCTCTCTTTGCTCATTCCGGTCTCGTAGGTATTTGTTTAGTACCCATTCGTATGCCTCCTTCACCTTATAGACACCATTTTTGCCTTTCTATCATCTCCACCTATCTTGTTCTCCTTGTCTTTTTGAATATCTGTCAATCACATTGCAAAGTTCATTTAGAGATTCAATTTCCCTACTATTAAGCTCTCTTCTCCATCTCCACACCCACTACCATACTCCCTCCCTCCACTCACCCATCTCCCACACCTTCCCCTCCTTATTCGACTTTTGACGAAAAAGCTTGTTGGAACCTCTGTTTTAGAGTCCCACTCATCCTGCCAAAATAGAGTAGCCCTCCCCTATACGACACACCTCTCCAAGCCACTACAAAACACTTTTTAAAAAAAAATTGCCAGTCATATAAATCTTTAAAAAATATTACCTCAAATTTCATCTATGCCAGTGTGTTAGATTCATGAATTACAAGGATGTTTAAAGTTGCAAATTACTAAGTCCACGCATTTTGAATTACAAGGATGTGGAAGAGGGCAAAATAGCTCTTCTTATCCACAGGTTTTCCTCATTACCCAAACACACACATGCACAACACCAAGTCATACAAAGAACCTGCACCAACAAACTGTTAGTACAAACCTGCAAAAGACACAAAGTTAGTCCAGGTTATCACAAAGAAAACATCACACACAATCATGCAATTGACACAAAGCAATAAAACATGATGAAGCACGAAGACTAGCAGCTCAACCTCACTCGGAGCAACTACGACACAAAGCACATGAAACTCATATATGCAAACAGACGAATACGGGGTACGGGGAAAACATGAAACAAGCTTCAATGTTGTTACGCAAAACACACATGCAAGCACACATACACGTCATTCCCAAAGAACCCACGAGTATTTTCATGCTATCATTCCCCCCTCCTACCCACTATCTCAACATCTAATGCAACATAAGAGATCAAAGAACAATAAAGCAAGCACCACAAACAGCATGCTAAACACAAGAATACTAGTGCACGAAGAGGGGTTAGGGTAGGGGTTAACAGGAAATTTCACTTTATGTTGCTTTCCTAACACACATGAATCACAAAATGGCACACAAGACAATTTTACATCGCCAAAAGCACCAGATTTGTGCAGAATTTCCAAGCCTTTGTTACTCATGTGTCCTAATCTTCTATGACACAAATCAGTCTTGTCATCCTTGACAACATTCACAGAATTTGCATAAAGATCAGATTTAGTAAAGCACACATACAGGTTTTTCCTTTTGACAGCTTTGAGAAAAACCATGGAACCACGCATGATTTTCATACAACCATTACCCCACTTCCCCTCATAACCCTCATCTTCCAATGCAGCACAAGAAATCAAGTTATTGCACAAATCAGGAACATGTCTTACATTTTTCAAAGTAAAAACAGAACCACAATCAAGTCTCATGCAAACATCACCAATTCCAGCAACATGACATTTTTTCATCAAGAAAACCCATACTTTCCTAGAGAAATCATCAATCACAGACAGAAAATACAAGTTTCCACCATGAGTGGGCACACTAGCAGGACCCCACACATCAGCATGCAAATACTCAAATTCGGGCCAAAACCCATTGGGCTCACAAGCCTAGCCCAACAGAAACGAACGGAGAATCTTAAAAGATACAAACAAAGTGCAGAAAATATACATTTCAACCCAACAAAAAACTGGAGTGAATCGAGAAAAATGGAAGAAACCAATATATTCAACAATAATTATACATACCCAATAATTGGAAACTAAATAAACAAGCATAAAATTGAATTCGATTCAACAAATTTGCGAGGAAAAAAAAATTCAGAGTTAGGGCACAAAAATTACGAAAACAGTGCACAACATTCTTTCAAGATCCACAAAAGGAAACTTCATCATTGTTCGATAATCGGACGAACATCGGTGCCCTTCACCAATCCTCGGCCGTGGAGACAAATTCGCGACACATACCTTATTAAAGTCGCTCGAGCTTGAAGAACAAAAATGGCGCTCGATTGAACAAGAAGCAAAAGCTTTGGCTCTCGACTGTGAAGGGGGTGTGAAGGCCGTGTGCAGAGGGTGTGCATAAGCAATCATTGCTCTGCTGCCACAGAAAAGGGAAGAAACCGGCGGCGAAGGTAGGCAAAAAAGGACGCTGACTGGACATTTGAGGTGGAGGATTGGACGGTGAAGATGAGAGCTTGGATTAATCTTAGCCGTTCAATTTTCAGGTACACCAGTGTACCAGGTACTCCCTAGCACGACCCCTAAATTCATGTGAGGTCGAATCATATAAATTTTTGTCCTAAATCACAAGTGCTTGGTTGCCTACTTTGGGCTTGGAGGTATGAAATGAAAAGAATAAATAGTGTTTAATACTCTCCCCCCATACAAAAAAATTATTGGTGTATATTAATAAATATAGTTTTATAATTTATTAAATTTTTTATCATATTTCTTAATTACACTTCTAATAAATTTATTAAAATTAAATTTTAATATGAGTGAATTCTTTTAAAAAAAATTAATTAAGGGTATAATGGAGAAATAAAGTAAAAAATAAGCAAAACATTAAATATTTTAAAATAAAAAATTTACCCTAAAATATCACTCATTTTGAATGGATGGTAGCAGATACGAATGAGTAATGTTTAATAGTTTCATTTCAAAGTACCTTTTGACATTCCTCCCGTTTGGAACAATGAATTTCATTCCACCATACTATAGCATACTCAAGGATGAAAATATTCAGATATATCCACTATATATATCCTAAATATATTCATTTTTCGTAATCTATCAATATTGGGAGTAACAATATTTTCATAATATCCGTAAAAAAAAATTGGCAATATCGATAAATATCGGTATGCAATATCAATTCCAACTATATTTTTGTACAATTTGAGTCTAATATTAGTAAAATATCGAGAAAATGTAAAAATATCACTTAATATCACAAATGTAAAATTTGTTCTATTTCTATTGTTAAATGTATGTATTAAAAGTTTGTTATTAAATATTCATAATTTTTTAAATTTACCTATATCAATTTCGATATCGATATATCTATCGATATTTCCACAAATTTAAAGTCTCAATATTTCTACTGATATTTTCAACCTTGATCATACTCATATGCTAACCTCGATCCGTGAAGTTTTAAATTATTATGTCTTTCTCAAAAAAATATTATTTCTTAAACCAATATATAAATGTTTATTTTAAAGTAACTTAAAAAGAGCAAAACATAAATGATGAAATTTGGCATTTATAGAATTACTAGTACGTACCCCAGCGAATTTCGCGAACTGAAAAAAAATATATAATTATTAATTCAAATTGTAATTTTTTTTAAATATCTTATAAATTCAACATATAGATCAAAAGTAATTTGTTGTCAATATAATATTAAAATTATTTTTATAATTTCAAAGAACAATAAAAAGGGGTTAATTACAAATAAAATCACGATCGTTTCGTAAATTGCAATCTAATCTAAACTTTAAATCGTTGGTATAAGACATCACACTAAAAATTATTAGCAATTCTAACCAAATGATACATTTCAATCTGTCCAAAAATGATGATTAATTATGCATTGTCATCTGAACCGATCTAAACATATTAATTAATACAATAAATTATTAATTGTTAGGTAAATGAAACATTATTTTCGGACAATAAATAATTTATTTGTTGGTTAGGAATGCAATTAAATGTTAAGTTATGGTTTTATTTGCAAAGATTCAAAAGTTTAAATTAGATTGCGATTTTTGAAAATGTTGTGATTTTATTTGCAATTAATTCATAAAAAAAAACATGAATAAGTACACAACTTTGAAAAACATTTAAAAAATTCGGAAAAAATGCACTTATTTGTCTTTAAATTTTGGTCGACTTTGGTTTTCGTCTCGTTAACTATAGACTTTTGAATTTCAACCTATAATTTATAAAATTTGTATTTTTTTGTCTTGTTGCCTGCTTTACCAGGTAACACTTTTGATAAATTGGATGTGACATTTTGAATTTCCTCCTATAGTTTACAAAAAGTTGGTGTCACGTCACATTTATCAGAAGAGTTACCTAGTGTAGCAGGTAACAGGACAAAAAACACAAATTGATGGAGGAAGGAGAGATGGGAAAAGGTGAGACTTTAACTCACACATTATGTAAACTTAATTGTTTTCAAAAGTCATTAATAGTGAAACTAATAGCTAATTCAAGAAAAATATGTGACCCTACATATTAGTAAATCAATACTTCTTCTATCCCAAAGTTTTTCACTATTCTCTTTGGATTATTTCACAATAAGTTTTCTCTTTCATAAATAGCAAAAAGTAACACTCTATATATTAATAGACAAATATCTTCTCAAACAACTATCATTTTTACTTTTTACAAAAGTCAACATGTTGGTTCACCATATATTAATAAACAATTTTTTTTTTAAAATGGAATAACAAAAAGAAAGAGGAAGTTTACTCTAGAACAGATGGAGTATAAATTATTGCAATCATCAAAATGATAAAATAACAACTTAAAGGATTAAGAATGACAAATTGACTTCTCATGGTAATGTACAACTATAGTGTGGTTTGAAATATGCAAAAGTCAATTTTAAACATGTAAAAAGAAAATTAGTTATGCACATATCATCACACGTCGTTCCGTTAAGAGCAACCACCATGGTGGTTACTCATATGGTTATAACTCAAAAGAATTTGTTACTACTATTGTAGGATTGATTTATAACGCAATAGTACACTTCCTCTCTCCAAAAGAGTTATTGCAGATTATCCACCTTCACTTTTCATGCGAGTTCACACCCAAGAAAAAAAAAACAATTGACGCCTAACAATACATTGTCAATACCCATTTTATTTTTAAAAAATATTTGTTTATTTAATTATTGAATTTAGTGTTAATATATGTGGATGGTGACCCCATAAAGAGGAGTTATAATTCATCCACCATTGTGGAAGTTACTATTATAAAAATTGTGATATGACAATAAAGTGAAGGAGGATAATTGTTATAACTATAGAACCATTATGGTTGCTCTAAGTCAAATTACATGGAACCTAATAGATTCTCCAACATCAAATGTCACAAACGTTTTTAAAGCACTCAAACACTATATCCCTACACATTATCTTCCTTTTTAATTTGACTACTTCATCAAAAAAAAAAAAAATTGTATACTATTATGTAGAGCAAAAATATAAAAGTATAATTAGTAATAACAATATTTAACAATTCTACTTCCGCAACAATTCAGCTTTTTTTGGGATTTGCTCGCCAGCCCAATACTTTTCTAAGTTTGCAATTGACTATGTCTGAATTTTAAAAAAAAAAATATTTTCTTTATCTCAGAGTAGGTTTCTCACCTTCCATTTCAGGTCGTTCCACAATAAATTTTCTTTTCTATAAATAGCAAAAAATAGTATTTCATGTATCAATAAAAAATACATTTTCAAACAATTACCCATTTACTTTTTATGTTGACCCACCATATATTAATAAAAAAAAATCTTAAAAAAAAACAACAAAAAGAAAGGGTTGCAGCTAAACAAACCCCCGTAAATATTATACATACCCCATTTGCTATTTACACCCCACTTAAAATCTAAAAATTATTAAAACTACTAAGAATACCCCAAATTTTTACCATTGTACCCTCATTGCTAAAAATAAACAAATAAATGACTCCTTCCGCATTGCATACACTATCGCCAGAATAAGGAATCACCCTTTCAAAATTACTCCCTCTGTCCCCTAATAACTTTCATGCTTTCCTTTTCGGGACGTCCCACAATAACTTTCACACCCCAAATATGGAAATAAAACAATCTCACAATACCTACTTTAATTCAAAATACTCTTTATTCATTGGTTGAAAAAGTCAATAAAACAGTTTTTCTTAAAATTTGTGCCACCACCCCTATGAAAGTTAAGAGGGGACGGAGGGAGTAATATTTATGTGAGTTACTCTTTGAATTGATTAAATAATTTCTTTATTGTGTGTTGTACTATAGAGCAAATAAATCCACTACAATTCTTAATCTTCTCTACGTGACAACAATAATGATAAAACCTTTGATTTTTGCGATTAGTCGTCCTGCAAAATTTCCCATGTCGGAATTGTTAATATAAAATGAATGAGCCGGAAATTAAATGAATATCCGTTAAAAATGGAGATTATTTTGTATATATTTGCAGACCGGTGTTGAATTTGGAGAAGAAGGATTAAGATTTATATTTGGTAGCTAAACTTGATTGATTAATTTATATGGCAGTTTCATAAAATTTTAACAGAAGTTTGGGTTTCATCTGTGTGAATTTTTCAAAAAAAAATTTTTTTTGAAGAAGACGATAGCATTGGCATGTGAAGAGGGCGAGGTGGGTTTAAGTATTCTGTTAAATGTGAATAAAGGGTAATTTAGTGAACTTATATAAAACATTTTGTTTTAATTTAATGTTGGGGTATATACAGTAATTTTGGGGGTTTGTGTAGCCACAGACAAAAGAAAGGGGAAGCTTACTCCGGGACAGAGGGAGTATGAGTATCAGAGAAACTTTATATCAATGAAATGGAATTATATCAATGAAATGGAAAGTAATTAGGCAGATACTCACCAATTAAATTTTAAAAATTGAGTAAATTTTATATGAAAATGGTTCATAATAAGCTTATCATGAAACTGTTTTAAAGTATCGAATATTTGACCAGGAAAATCATTAATCTGGGTTCAATTTTTTTTTTTACAACAATTACGAAATAATACCACCGACCCATATTAATGATACTCCTGGTGAAATTACCGATACTTCTGGTCAAATATTCGATACTTTAATATAATTTCATGATAAGTTTATCATGAACTATTTTCATATAATACTTTGTCTTGACAATTAAATGGTAAAGAATGAAAAAAAAATAGAGACAACACTTGTCATAAATCAAAGTAGATCAGAAGAAATGTTAACTCTATCTGAGCAGAGTAAAGTCTAAAAAATATCATTTTCCTTAAATTCCAAATAAAGTATATTCTGAAATTCATTGTCTTGAGCAATCATTCAATCAAATTCCATAAGCATTCAAAGACATATTACAAAAAGAAATGAAGTTTAAAAAAAATATACAAAGGGCTTAACAAAGATATACTCTTCAACAATACATCTCCTATAGCTACTCACTTTGAACTATTCTCAATAATAACATAATTTTTAATGATCACTTCATCTATTTCTTGTCAAATAAAATAACATTCAACCTAAATTAATTAATTGAACTTGAAACACGTAGCAACTTCAAACCCCTTGTTTATCATCTTATATAGACAACTTCTGCAAGTTTGAAAAAATGTTCTATCAGAAGATGAAATTATACTTACTGCATAAACAAAAAAGACAGTCATCGTCAACGAAAGTAACATGTAGAAAAATTGCAGACACTGGCGATTGCTGCGAATCAATTGAAACTGAGAATTTTCTAAACTGCACAAATATGATGTATTAAGATGGTACATGTTTGAATTTCAAGCTTGCTCCAGTTAAGAGTTTCATTCAACTTCTTCTACATTCATCTCAAATTTGAAATTATTTTGGGATAAAGTGAAATAAAGATTCCAGAATATTGCCCCTATAAATCATTCTCATACAGCTAAAGCAAGAAATTGGTTAGAATTATGTCTAAACTTGAAAATTATTTGACTTTAGAAAACTAAGAGATAATTAACATTAATTCTTGGATAATTTTACACTTCTTGGTTAATTATTTTTGATAATGTCAAATATTAATCAATACAAAACTATACAAAAATTAAAGAAAATCAGATTATAACTAAAAATCTAAAGCTTAGAAATAGAGAAAAGAATATGGATTCAACCTTATTCCGATGATTGCTCCTCAATCCATTTAAATTGAAAAAAAAAAAGCATATAATTTATCTACAAAATACTTATAGCCAGAGTCCACAATAACATAAAAAAATAGGCATCATATCAAGAGAACACAAATTTTGAATATACCCCTCTATGAAATGATGAATGGATAAATCTTATAAAAAGTAAAAAAAAAATAGCAATGAGAGCTTCTCTGCCCCAGAAAGATTATAGAATAAAAAGGGATGTTATTTTAATAGAACCACAATCAAGTTCTCTTCAAACATGCATTTTCATTAAAACAGGTATAAATAATTTTTTCACTCAAAAGAATCAGTTTAATTCCAAATCCTAAAGAAATAAAAACTTCTCTTCCACAACTTAATCTGCTCTAAGTATTCCCCTTTGTTAATCTTGTCAGTTATATGATTATCAAGAAATATTAGCAAAATGTACAACTATGTTTATACTGCTGTGAAGTATAACACTAATTGTCTTGCTTTAAAATCGGGTCGGCAAAAACCAAACATTTTATAAATATTAAAACCCTTATTAAGGTATACTACCTACACTTACTTGTTATTAACAGGCAGCAGAAAGCTCATTGAAAATATACAGTAAATAAATATATGCACTTACCTCACATTTAAATTGAGTGCACCACTTGATATATCTTATTTAACAAACTTCTTCATGCAACTTCCTGTCATAAAAAAATAATAGCCAGAGTACCTAAATTAAATCTGGCACTATAGAGATTAAGAATTAGAAAACATAGAGACTGCACAGAGAAGACCGCAATCTATTATTTCATATTTGTGAATTGTGATAGTAACCAAACTAAAGAATCATCACCAAATCCATCAAACTGATATAAGAGCACAATCAAATGAATTCAAGTAATTCAACCTAGTCAAAGGAAGATCTTAATATGCATTTTCTGTCTAAAAAAAATACGCAGACGACAATATTCATTTACGATTACCTGTGTTAAATTCCATCATCCAAAGCGCAGTTCTTAGATGAAATCTATAGCATTTCTTGAGGCATTTCTAGAAAAAAAAAATATTGATATTGCCTGTAATACAAATTAATAATAAAGATTGAGAAAATATGAAAAGATCAAGTGGTTATATCAATTAGAAAAACAGTAATATTAAATGAGAGATTCTGCATCATACGAACTCCTTCTGTACAACTACAAATTGATTCGCAAGAAAAGTAAAATAAGAAATAGAGTTATAGAGATGAACACTTAAAGAGATAAACATCAGAACTAATATCAAACTGAATTAACATAACAATATATAGTTTCTTACTCAGGGTTTAACACCGTATATAGTTTCACCACCATATTTTTTTACTCTGCATTCACACAAAAGAGTAATTAGATTCTTCTTTTCTATAATTTTGGTTGTTTACATACCGTGAAGCTTAAAGATTATATTCAAACCTACCAAGTGAGACAGATGTTGCCCAACGATGAAGAAGGGCAAAAAACAACCAAAATTAGAAGAGATGGATTGACAAAGACGAAACTAATGAAAACCAAAATTAATTATGTTCGGAGAAATTACCTCAACAAATTCTTTTTGTCCGAATTGATGGAGGAGCCGCAACGGGCAGTGCATTAGAGATGGCGACTGATAAAATGGAAAAGACAGCGACTATTACAGAAACTGAATTAATTAATGAAATAATAGCAAGAGAACGTACAAAGAAAATATGCAGATCGACAATTGAACATGCAGAGGTAAATCGGGGATCTATAAATTCATCATGATTCATCGTTCCCTATATGAATTACTGATGCAGATTTTTACCAATGGATCGAAACCCTTAAATATAATCGATAGCAGCGACGATAATGACGGCGACGTGGCGCTGCAAAGAATGGTGAGAAGATACAGTGTTGTGAAGACGCGAGAGGAGACAGCGGCGATATTCAAACTCTTGCCCGATGCGGCGACGGGATAACGTCGGTGACCTGCTGGTATGGATACGAAAAATAAATGAATTACTGGTGAGAGGAAGAAGACGGTGGCGGTCAATTGAGAGTAAATGAGAGAGAAGACAGCGAAAGAGACGGAGGCGACAAGGAGAAAGAGAGTACAATGTTGAATTTGGGAGTGAGAAATTATCACTGATTATGTTAACCCTAAATATTAATCTACGGTTTAGATCAAACCATATAAAATTAATGGTTGAGATCATAAATTTAGCCAACTTTTAATGAGAGAACAATATTTTGAAATTGAGAGATTTTAGACGTGTCACATCAGCCTAAGAATATGGTGGTACTGACACATCATGTTGGAGAGGTTTGGAAATATAATATAATAAGATTTACATACACTAATAATAAAAAATACATATTGGGCGTGGCCCGAGTGGGGAATCACAAGAACTAAACTATCCTCAAGGATATGTTAAAAAGTGTTGCTAATCCACACATAACGTTAAAACAAAAGACAAGATGAAACCCCATTTCATAGGTAAATGATGCAAGAGACATAAACTTCATTGACAATTCTATAACAATCTGCCAACGATGTAGAAGACAACTAGAAGAGTTTCAGCCTCCAATAATAGGTGCAACATACGGTTCAAAACAAGAAATGCCTTATAATTGAAGATGCTATTCACTGAGGAGTAGAGACAGAACCCAGCTAAGCCCACCGCATGCAAACCGTTAGCCGTGCCAAAAATAAGTTTTTCGAGCTTAGCATGGAACGAAAATTGCTATACGTGTGTCTTCCCTGTAAACCACAAGAGGCTTGATTTTGCAAACAAGATGCATTGTTTTTCTTTCAATAAGATGTAAGCTTAATGAAATACCAGGAAAACCTTATTTTATGCTTAAAAGTTCACCAGGGAGTGTCACTTCCACTACTAACACGGTACACATCACAAGCTCTTGTGAGCCGATCCATGACCTTGTTTCCATGGAGTCAACTTGGCCACCAATTCCTTGTGAGGACATTGCTCTTCATCAACATAGTAAAACTTACCATTAGCCTCAAACAACACATAAGGCCTATTGGTTACTGGACATTTGATATCAGCAAAGTTGATGATCCTTGATTTGTACGTTGCCAGCCACGACAGCATCTGAACCTCAAAGCTGTCAGAACCGGGTTGCCATCTGAGCTTGTGCACATATGGGTGAGCGAACCAGTGGAGGGCAGCAGTAGTTGAAGCACTGAAGAGAACAACAGAAGAGGCAACCACACCCTTCAGGATAACATTCGAGTCCTGAGATGTCATGAAAGTGACGACAGGGCCTAGTGATGAAGAGAGAAAGAAGGTCGAAAGTGAGAGAAGCTTCACTTTCTTGATTGTACTTGATATAGGACCATAATAAACAATCTCGGTCTTCTTTTCTTGATTTCCCTCTCCTCCTGTCTGATGTCCAATACTAATATTTTCGTTCTCTTTTATTGCGGCCGGTTGAGACAAAAAACGTATCTGAGCATGAGAATACTGAATGGTAGAGTTGGCATTAGTTCTAGGACAAAGTGTGTGAGCCCATGGACCAGCCACAGCAAAGCGACCACCTGCTGCAATGAATGTGTTATGATTTATGGATAATTATGGTATAGTTGCCTAGTTTTGCAATGTAAAGCCTCCGGGTTTAGCAAGTGACTAAGACCAAGAATCATCTTGGGTATAACTGTATAATTTAACCAATATATAACCAAGCCAGTGTGATGCAAGTGACACACATCAAATGGTCAGAGCTCTACAACTAAATTCTCAACCACAACATACAACACAATTAGCTTTTCCATAGTTACAGATAATTGCTAAGATTATCATGAGTTGCAAAACAAAATCAGTTTTGTAAATCAATCCAGTTAGCCACATGTTTCTGAAATTGTTCGACAAAACACTCATGGGCTGTTTGATTGTATATATAATGCTCCGGATTAATCATAACAAAATTTTACTCTTAGCCATGATCTGAGAGTTAAGACCAGAATAACCCCCCTTCCTCCCAAACAAAAAGGACTGCAAACGGCACATGCACATGACATTCATAGAGAGAGAGAGATCAGGAAGTCCAACTTAAAGAGAATGAAAATACAGCTAACCAGACTACTTATCCCCACACTTGTTTTGAGGAAATCATGTTCAATCATAACTGATACGATAGACATGGACTCAAAATAAAATTGAATAAATTTTGGCACAGTTAAATTGCCAAATACTCCACATTTCAGTGTTTAATCTTGCAGAGACGTTGAAGAATTATGAAGATGAGGCATAAGGAAAATCCCTATTTTCGATTAGGTTTTGATTACAATGGCAACTGACTTCCTTACTAACTGAACATGAAAGACCAACTTCCCAGCATTGAAAACAATTGGATAAAAAACCATGAAACCATCCTTATTCCACTTTTGGCTGAGAGAAACAGCAGCAAAATAAAAAAAGAAATTCCTAACATCTGAACTTGCGCTTCTTAATATATAGAGCATCTTTACACCCATTTCCACCCAAAATTTAAAACCAGAAGTTGAAAATTGGAATCATAACCCTTGAAAAATAGTACTACAAAAAAGGGGAATAAACAACACAGCGTCTAATCGAACTGAGAATATAAAATCAAGCATACGAGAATAAATAAGATTTGACAATTCATAATCAATTGATAAAAAAGGAACCTGAACGGAAGCTTGTGGATTGGGATTTAAGCAAATGAAACAGAGCAGCTCTCGCCATTTCTTGTCTGAGAGAAGTTTCTGCTTCGATTTACAAGACAAATATGAAAAACCCCACAGATCGGTTATTAGGGTTTAACTCTGACGGTTTTTTTTTCAGAAACTTTGACGGTTTAAATTAAACGGAGTAAAATTTGTTGGCAAGGGCATTTGGCCTAGTGGCATAATCTTAAATATTCATCCGTTTAAAATCTTTCAAACTATCAATTTGGTACATTATTTTTTTTTAATCTTATAAACAAAAATGCAATTGCTGAATTGGCTTTTTTTTTTTTTTTTATTTAACAGAGTGAAAATAGTTTATAGAAATTATTGAAGGGTATTAGTTGTTTTCATTAAAAAATATTAATTATTTTTATTAAAAAATATTAGTTGTTTTCACTAAAAAATATTAGTTGTTTAACAAAACAAACTTATACCCTTCAATATAAACAACATATATCTTTCAGTGAAAATAGCTAATATTGTTTAGTGAAAGCAACTGATATTCTTCAATGATTCATGTATGAACTAATTTCACTCTATACATACTCGCTCTTTATTCTTTAAGTAAAAGAAAAATCAGTTATTTGATGTTCGTTGAATGTTTCATGGTTGATGTTTGACCCAGTGCATCCTTCTACTCTCTCCGTCCCACAGCTATTTTCATAGTAGAAAATGACATATATTTTTAAAAAAATTGAGTCTGTGAGTATGAGATTGAATAACATAATAATACTTTAATATTTTATTAATTTTTGTAAGTGTGATTTTTTTCCATTTTAAAAGTGTGAAAGTAATTGTGGGACGTCCAAATAAAATAAATGTGAAAATAGTTTCGAGACGGAAGTAGTATAAATCTATATCCATGCCACACTATTTTTTAATTTTTGTTTTTTTTTGTAATAATTACTTTAATTTTTTAAAAATAAATTGCAAATTATAAATATTATATTGTGTACTTTTAGCAGAATATTAATATATGATATTGTTAGGATATTTTTGCCCTAAAAATCTCTTTATTTTGATTTTGATGATGTCAAACATATACTATCATTGTAGTGCATGGATACTAACATTGCAGATATGAAGATAAGAAGAACTTTGGAATTTTTCCAAGTTTACAACTGAAGAATTGAAGTCTACAGCTAAAGAATTGAAGAATTGAAGTTTACAGCTGAAGAATTCTCACCAACTGAAGAGATAAGAGTTTACATCTGAAGACTTGTGTTAATCAAGTTTAATTAAGTGTAGTACTATTTGAACACTCACTTACATAACTTGAAAAACATCAGAGGATTAAGGAGGTTAATCAATAGCCAACAGACACAAATTGCACAGTGTTTAGTTGACTAATCCAACAGCTAACACTACAAGACAACATGTACTATAAAAGGATTATGTAAAATGACAAGAAGCCTTAAATGAGCTGAAGTCAAAACTGGAGGTGATGCTAATTCAAATTCAAAATCCCTCCAACGGCTAAGGAGACCCCAAGACTTCTATAAATAGGAGATACAACCCCAGAGGACAACAACAACAACACTCAAGCTTTCAAGCAAATCTACAACTACTTCAAAGTCTACATTCCTCAAAGTTTTAGAAGTATTAGGACTAGGTTGTTAGGTTATCAAGTTGTTGTTCCTCACAAAATTTATCCAATGTAATTCTACCTTGTGTTGAAAACTTTCTTTGTGAGTTTGATTAGGTGTTCTTGGTGAGAGAAGATTTTGAGTGAAACCTGAACTCCCATTTAAGTTTAGACAAAGTATGAGTGAAGAGTCTAGTTCTTAGGGGGAACATCATTAGATCTAAGTGATTGATCCTAGTGATATTTGGCACATGAAGGTGTAACAGTGGATGTATGAGGATTACACAATCTCTGAACCACTATATATCTTGTCTCGCTTACTTTATGTTCTTTACATTATCTTGCTTATATTCTGTTGTTCTTATATTTTGCCATTTATATTATTTTTGTGATTGATTTCATATTTGTTACATTCACCATTTCATTGATTTTTCAAAGTTAGGAAGTGCATAAGTTAGTAAAGACTGAGAAAGCTACAACTGTAGATTTCCAGAATCATTCAGCTGAACACTTTGAGTCTCTAATTGGTTTTTCATTTATCACAGACACACACACACTCTGATATTCCGCTGCATATAGGTGTCTAAAAATATGTTCTAAAGTGTGAGATTACCTCACTGAAAAATTCGTTTTGTGATAAGTTTTAAAATCCAATCAAACTTAACTTTCACTAAGTCTACAACTGCAAACTTTGTTTACAACTCTTCATTTTGAAAAGTTTTAAGTTTTTAAAACTGAAGGTCTATTCATCCCCTCCCCTTCTAGACCTTCACCACTTTTGGGACCAAACAAATATAAATGAGAGTGATGTGGAAACTCTATGACATGTTTTCATGGGATGCACATATGCTGAAGAAAGTTGGAGGAGAGCGGGTTCTGGACTAAAATTGATGAATTGAGTCATTCGGCTGATTCATTGAAACATCTTATCCATCTTGCTTCTATAAATTTCTATACTGAGGAAAGAAGTTTTTTTGCTACTAGCTAGTGGCGTTTGTGGGATTTTTTTTCTTTTTCAAAAGTATGGTTATTTCACATGCTTCAAGTTTTCTTTATGAAATTTAACATGAGACGTTTACAAGCCTATGACTGCCAATATGAGTGATTGATTGTTTGAGTGAGTCCCTTGATTATTGATATACACTTGTGAGGGAGTGAAACACATCGTTGAGTACACATCCATGCTTGATCTTGGTGTTTCTTGTTATTGTTGCATGAGTATGACGAAGGAAAGTGAGTGAGTATACGTGTGATTGATCTTTGAAGCTCGAGTTCATTTGCTTGCATGATTGATTCTTTGACTCATCCCTAACAATTTCACTTGACTTATGATTTCATTGCTTGAGGACAAGCAATATGGCAAGTTTGGGGGGGTTGATTAGGCGTAAAATTGTCATGATTCGTAGCTAGAAACGCCCTAGTTTTGGTCGATTTTATTGAGTTTTTAGAGCCAAATGAGTACTATTTCTATAAATTGATGAATTTGTCTCTTTGATACTCATAGGTGAATCGAGGATGGAAAACGGAGTTCGTAGGACTTTGAATTGACTCAAACGAATGCCCGGATGAGAAGATATCGAAGAAATACGATTGGTATTAGTACGTGAAAAGAAAAGTATTAGTTGCAAGGAAGGAAGGCCCATTCGAGCACCATCACTCGAGTGCCCCGCTCGAGCAACATAGGTCGAGCGCTCCAAACTTACAGAGCATTTGTGCCGCTCGAGGGGCACAGCTCGAGCACCCCGCTCGAGCCCTGGAACCATTCGACCAGCATAGGTCGAGCGCCCCGCTCGACCAGGCAATTCATTCGAGCATATAGGCTCGAGCGCCCCGCTCGACCGGGACAGCTCGAGCGCTTCCGAGGCCTATTCTCTAACTCTCATTTTTCGGCCCATGAGATTCCGTTGCGACCCGGTGCCTATATATACCTCTTCCAAACACATTTTGAAGGATCCCCGAATTTTAGAACACACTTACCACATCACTTTTAGACGGAATTTTTAGAGAGAGAAGGAGGAGAAGAGACGAGCACGTTTTAGTTTTACGTTTTTGAGGTTTTGCTTATGAATTCACATTACGATTTTACGTTTTAGTTTCGTTTCTTTATACCTTTGTTCTTGAATACGTTGAGACCTCGTTTTGTTAATTAATTTTAGTTTATTCTTTTATATCTTAAAACCCTAGTGTATGTTCGATCTTTTCTTCGTTTTAATTACCATGTTCTTGTTCGTTATTTATTTAGTCGTTATTATTTCCGCTAACCCTATGTCTAGCTAAAACTCTTGCATGCTTAGGGTAGGATGAACTCGTAGAAGTAGGTTGTGGGTACGTAATTAGGGTAACTTGTGACGTTAGGTTTTAATTCTCTTGGTTAATGAATTCTTAAAATTAATCTAGACTTCGCTCTTGAATTTCGTTCGAAAGGTGTTAGAGAGAGGACGACCGTATCACTCTTTAACAATGAGTAGACTTAACGAGAGGGTTTAAGAAAGGATAATTCATCTACCGGTTTAGCGAAGGAGGACGACCGCATCACCTTAGTTAAATTAGGGTCTTATTAATTAAGCACAATCTATTAACTTGTTAGTAGATTAGTGAAGTCGAGTGTTAGGGTAAAGTATTAGGGTTTAGAATCTTGAGCTTTCACCTTGCATTCTTAGACTTAGGTTAATTCTTGTGTGTCACAGTTATTTTGATTATGTACCTGCTCCGTTAGTATACGTAGGGATTCCTATCTTAAGCATCACCATCTCATATTTGAAAACACACCTTTTGATATTTCGTTTAATTTTCCTTTTGCATTCGTAGGATAATTTTAGTTTTGTTTAATTAATCTTTCCAAAAATCCAAAAACAATACACTCATATTAACTACGACGCGTAGATCTTCAGGGATCTATTCGCATATACATTGTCCCTTGGGTTCGATATACTTGGTCGTTATACTTGCTAATACTACAGTGAACCCGTTCGCTTGCGGGTGAGCGACTAGTAGAAGTTAGTTTAATCGCTTCAAGTCAATGGCGCCGTTGCGGGGGATGGCGTTGTATGCTTTTTGAATAGGACTTGTCGATAGCTTAGTAGTTAGTAGTGAGTGATTATTTTCTTTTTTTATTTTTATTTATTCAGCAGTTGCGTTTTGATCTTTCTGCTAGTGTGTCAGGTATATGAAAACACGCTCACAAGGCAATACGAGCGAAGAGAGAATACCGTTGGACCCTGAGACAATAGCTAGAACGAACCGAGCTTTCTTGAGAAGGATGAACGCTGCCGACTTAGGGAAAGAACCGATGGACATCACTCATGAGTTGGACGATGTCGAGAATGAGTTCAATCAGGCATTGAACCGGGTTGACGTCACTGATGGCAATACTAGCAAGAATCAGAATCCGTTAGGAGAGAGCCAGAGCCAAAACCCGGGTACTCAGAACCAAAACAGCCCAGCTCATAACATAGTCCAAAATCCTCTTAACAACCCTGCTTACCCACATCCTAACCTACCACAAAACAACTTACCCTATCCACCCTACCCATACCCACCGTATCCTTACCCACCATACCCGTATCCTCCACCTCCAGTCTATAATCAACCACCTGTTTACCCACCACCACCCCAACAAGTACCAGTACCTGCTGCTAATCCTCAACACGTTCCTCAGAACGTAGATCACAATATGGCTATCCGAGGGAGGTTTGCAGCGCAACCACAAAGGTACTATGATGGAGTGGCATTGCCTCCTGTTGAGGCAAATAACTTCTCGATTTCCCCAGGAATTCTTAAGCTGCTTACCGAGAACCAGTTCAAAGGGGAAGTTGGGAAGGAGAATCCTCACACTCACTTGAGGAGTTTCCTCATGATAGCATCTACTTTCAATTACAATGGCATGTCTGAAGATGCCAAGAGGCTTAGGCTGTTCATATTCTCACTGACGGGAATAACTAAAGAGTGGTATGACAACACGCTCCCAAGGGGAGGTGTTACTACCTGGGCCCCGAGCTCGAGCGTCTGTTCCTCGAGCGATTCTACCCTCCATCGAGAACGATTAAAGCGAGAATTGAGATCTCTTCCTTTCGCCAGAAGTCAGGAGAGGATTTACGCCAAGCGTGGGAAAGATACTCAAATATGTTGATCGAGTGCCCGCAGCACGGGTACAACGAGGGGGATATTATGGCGTTCTTCTATAGTGGAGCCAGCAAGGCTGACCAAGCCCATTTAGATGCATGTGCGAGTGGAGCATTTCTGAACCAAGGGATAGCGAGATGTAGAGAGATCGTGGACAACATTGTCACGAATGCCGGGGCATGGAACGAGGATCCCGAGTTTCAGCGAGTTTGCAAGTTGGAGGAAAACGAGGGTACTAGGAAGCTGTTGATGGCAATGATGGAGAAGATCAGCAACCTTGAGATGGGGCAGAATTTGGTTGGAGGGAATGTAGCGGTGAGTGAGAAAGTGGACCCACCCACGAGTCAGCAAGAAGAGGCCAACTATATGGGAAGGCCTAACTATCCACAAGGCGGGTATCCACAAGGTGGCAACCAGTTTGGGAGACCTTCTTATGGTCAACCATTTGTACCTCCAGGCCCACAGCCACCTCAAAATCAATGGAGGAACACACAAGGGTATCAAGGAGGCCAGCAGCCTCCTCAAAACACATGGAGGAAAAATGAGAATTTTTCTTATGCTAACCCAAAAGCTGGTATTACTGTTCCTGCAGGTGTTGATCCGGGGTCTAAACCTCCTGGTGGAGAGGGCGGTGCATCAACCGAGGAGATGTTGAGAGCGATCCTTCAGAGGGTGGAGGAAGGTAGCAATCGATTGTCCTCTTTGGAGTACGATGTGAAAGAATTGCATAAGAAGGGAGATCATCGAGATCAAGAACTCCAAAAGAGAGACATTGAGTGGAATAGAGTTCAGCGAGAGAATAACCGCAGGTTCTCTTCCATGGAGTACCAAATTAGTCAAATTGCGAAGTCTCAGCCGAGAGAGCCGGGCAAGTATCCATTAATGCCCAAGGATAACCCAAAAGAACATTGCAAGGCTATTGAGTTGAGAAGTGGGACCAAATATGATGGTCCTGAGATGCCTGCTGATTCTGAGACGCCCCAAAAGGAAGTTGAGATGGGGGAAAGAGAACACAAGAAAGATGGAGGTGTTACTGTTGAGAAGGGGATTGAGGGTGAAGGCATTCAGAAGAGTCAAGATATGGATGAGACCCAGGAGAGCAAAGTGCCTGATGAGGAGATTGAGGAGATTGAGAGAGTCCCAAAGTGGAAGAAGGCAAAGGAAGCAAGGGAGAAAGTGAAAGAAACTGAGAAAGATGAATGGGGGGTACCCAAATCTGTGATACTTGTCCCATATCCACAGCGCTTCATGAAAAAGAAGCTTGATGAGAAGTTTGCTAAATTCCTTGATGTTTTTAAAAAGCTAAATATTAACATTCCTTTTTATGATGCTTTGGAACAGATGCCGAACTACGTCAAGTTCCTGAAGGACTTGATTGCGAAGAGACGGAGAATAGATGGACCCGAGCTAGTGCACTTGAACCACGAGGTGAGTGCTATGGTGCACAAAGCACTGCCGCCTAAGCTGAAGGATCCCGGGAGCTTCATCATTCTTTGCGATATCGGGAACGGGATCAAGAAATGAGCTTTGTGTGATCTCGGGGCGAGCATTAATCTGATGCCTCTCTCGTTGTTCAAGAAGTTAGAGGGAGTTGAGCTTCAACCCACGATGATGACGCTCCAGCTAGCTGATAGGTCCATTACGAGACCTCAAGGAGTAGTGGAGGATGTTCTAGTGACGGTGGAGAATCACGTTTTTCCCGCCGACTTCGTAGTACTCGAGATGGAAGAGGATGAGCATGTCCCGCTGATTTTAGGGAGGCCGTTTCTAGCTACTGCCGGGATGGTGCTTGATGTAGCGAATGGGAAGATCACGGTCAAAGTTGATGATCAAGAAGTGAAGATAGCTATTTACGAAGCTATGAAATACCCCATGGGAGATGAGAGTTGCCACTTCATTGACATGACGGATGCTTGTGTTGAAGACACACTTCTAGACCCTTGCTCTTTCTATATTCATCAGTTTGATTATCCTATTCTTGACGATCTATCTTATGATTCTTATGATCTTGATTATTTTGACAGCTTGAAAGACAATGAAGACGTCAAGTTCTTGGAGTTGAAGAAAGTAGAGGATGAAGATGACTTGGCAGCTGAGGAGTCAACTTTTGAGAAGATGTTCGATAAGGCGCCACCATTGGAGGCTAAGAAGGAGTTGAAGCTGCTTCCCGACCACCTCAAGTACGCTTACTTGGATGAGACCGATAAATATCCGGTAATTGTATCTGCCCTTTTATCTGATGATCAGCTAGATAGACTTTTAGTGGTGCTTCGTAAGCACAAATCTGCTATAGGATGGTCGATCGCGGATATTAAGGGAATTAGCCCCTCGATTTGCATGCATAGGATTAGATTAGAAGAGGGTAGAAAGCCGATAGTGCAAAATCAGCGTAGAGTTAATCCGGTAATTCAGGAGGTGATTCACAAGGAAGTTTTGAAGTTGTTAGATAGCAACATGATTTTTTCTATTTCTGATAGTCCATGGGTGAGTCCGTTACACGTAGTTGCTAAGAAAGGGGGTACCACGGTGATTAAGACGGAGTCTAATGAATTGGTAGCCACTAGATTAGTGACGGGTTGGCGTGTATGTGTTGATTATAGGGAGTTGAACAAGGCAACGTGTAAGGATCACTTTCCTTTACCGTTCCTTGATCAAATGATAGATCGATTAAGTGGTTTTGAGTATTACTGTTTCTTAGATGGGTACTCGGGGTATAATCAGATCATGATAGCCCCCGAGGATCAAGAGAAAACCACTTTCACCTGCTATTATGATACGTTTGCTTTTAGGAGGATGCCGTTTGGGTTGTGTAATGCACCCGCCACCTTTCAAAGGTGTATGATGGCGATTTTTCATGGCTTGATTGAGAGGATTATGGAAGTTTTCATGGACGACTTCTCCGTTTACGGGGAGTCATTTGATAAATATCTAAACAATCTCGAAGTTGTGTTGAGCAGGTGTGAAGAGACAGACTTAGTGCTTAATTGGGAGAAGTGTCACTTCATGGTGAGAGAGGGTATTGTTCTTGGACATCATGTGTCCTCGAAAGGTATCCAAGTGGACAAGGCGAAAGTGATTGCTATCGAGAAACTTCCACCACCTTCGACCGAGAAGGGGATTCGGTCATTCTTAGGACACGCGGGTTTTTATAGACGTTTCATAAAAGACTTTTCACAAATAGCTAAACCCCTCTCGCGGCTTCTTGAAAAAGAAGTCGCCTTTGAGTTTACTAATGAGTGCTTAGTGGCTTTTAACAGGTTGAAAGAAGCGTTGGTGAACGCCCCGATACTTGTCACACCGGATTGGTCTAGCCCGTTCGTGCTGATGTGTGATGCTAGCGATTATGCGATGGGGGTTGCTTTGGGACAAATTCGTGAGAAGCGTTTTCACGTTATTTACTATGCCTCGAAGATGCTGAATTCTGCTCAAGTGAATTACACTACGACCGAAAAGGAGCTGTTAGCGGTCGTGTATGCTTTTGATAAATTTTGACCCTACCTAGTAGGGACGAAAACAATTGTATATACGGACCACGCGACGATTCGGTACCTTATGAGTAAGAAGGATGCAAAGCCCCGTCTCATTCGTTGGATCTTGTTGCTCCAGGAGTTTGATGTAGAGATTCGAGACAAGAAGGGATGTGAGAACGTGATAGCCGATCACCTTTCGAGATTGGAGCTCACCAAGGAGAACACCGTGGAGGATCGAGAGGTGAACGATGAATTTCCGGATGAGAAGCGCTTTGGCTTAGGAGACATCCCTGTGTATCGAGTTGAGGGGAAGACACCTTGGTTTGCAGATTATGCTAACTATTTAGCAAGTGGTGAGTTGCCCGTTGAGATAGACTCGGTGCATCAGAAGGCATTTTTGAAGAAGGTTCGGGAGTTCATTTGGGATGACCCATACTTGTTCAAAAGAGGGATAGATCACGTGTTGAGAAGGTGTGTGCCAGAGGAGGAGTGGAGTAGTATTATAAGGCATTGTCACGCCTTGCCATGTGGAGGGCATTTGGGTGGAGAGAAGACCGGAAGGAAAGTCCTTCAATCTGGTTTTTATTGGCCAACTCTGTTGAGAGATTGCATGGAATGGGTTAAGAGATGCGAGAAGTGCCAACGATTTGGCTCCATTACTAAGAGGGACGAGATGCCGATGCACGTGTTCATGGAAGTCGAGATATTCGACGTATGGGGGATTGATTTCATGGGTCCATTTCCTCCTAGCAATGGGTTCTTGTACATTCTCGTATGCGTTGATTACGTCTCGAAATGGATAGAAGTTGTCCCGACTCGAGTGAATGATTCCCGAGTGGTGATCGAGTTCTTGAGGAAGAACATTTTTGCAAGATATGGAGTTCCAAGAGCTTTGATTAGTGATGGGGGGAGTCACTTTGTGAACAAGTGGATGGAAAAGCTGTTGTCAAAATACGAGGTAAGTCATCGAATCTCTACTGCTTATCATCCTCAATCTAACGGTCTTGCAAAGGTTTCAAATCGTCAAATCAAGGAGATCCTTGAGAAAACGGTGAGCATTAGTAGGAAAGATTGGACGATGAAGCTTGATGATGCACTTTGGGCATATATGACAGCTTTCAAAACTCCTCTTGGTATGTCTCCATATCAATTGGTTTTTGGAAAGGCATGTCACTTACCCGTGGAGTTGGAGCACAAGGCATATTGGGCGATCAAGAAGCTGAATTTTGATAGTGCCTTGGTTGGTGAGAAGAGATTACTCCAATTGCATGAGTTGGAGGAGTTTCGAGATAGTGCCTACGAGAATGCCCGAATTTTCAAAGAGAAGACGAAGAAGTGGCATGATGCACGATTGAAGAAGAAGGAGTTCAAGGTGGGTGATCAAGTCCTCGTATTCAATTCGAGGATGAAGCTATTTGGTGGAAAGTTTAAGTCCAAGTGGAACGGGCCGTATATTGTGAAGGGAGTGCACAAGAGTGGATTCCTTGAAGTCGAGAAAGAAGATGGACAGAAATTCATGGTGAACGGGCATCGAGTGAAGAAATTCTTTAACTTCTCTTATGAGAATAAGGGAGGTATTTTAGATTCTCAAGTCCCGTGAGCTCCTTCGAGCTAGGTCCAGCATTAGGACCGTAAAACTAGCGCTTAATGGGAGGCAACCCATTTTTACTTGTTTTTATGTGTTTAGTTTACTTCGTCGTTTTTGTGAATCGTAAGTGTTAACCTCGTGTGTTAGAGTTTATTTCGTGTAGGCTTGCTTAGTGGAGCTGGATCTGAGAAAGAGAGCTTAAGGAGGAAAGTCATGAAGTTGAACACGTTTCGAGTAGGAAAGCATTCGATTTTTGGAGTTTGAGGTAAACCGAACCCCAAACGTCGACCTCTTTGCAAAGTCGAAGTTTGGGGGGGTGATGTTTCCTTTCGTTCGTTATTTTGCATTGATAGTGAGTCGAGTTCATACGAATTTTGTGTACTTACTCGTACGTACTCATTCTTTTCAAACTTTGTTATCGTGTAGCAAGAACAAAGTTTGGGGGGGTGTGTATTCGTACTTCGGGTTCGTACATGAAATTCTATGAAAAATTGGTCAAATTTTTCGAAAAATATCGATGCATGAGGGGTCGTTGGATCGAATTAAGTGTGATGGCATAAGTTCGATTTGAATTGGATTGGTGAATTGCACGTTAGGAAGAGACCCAAACTCCTCGGTCGAATGAGCGACCTGGCTTAAATCGAGGAGTTCTCAGGTTAGTTTATGCTTAAATATGTGTGATGAAAGTGTCGAGCGCGTTTGGTATGCTAAATTAAGTGTTGAGCGTCGAAATTTGAAAGTGTAAGGAGATGCCACTCGAGGGGCACAGCTCGAGCGCCCCATTCGAGCTAAGGGGTCGAGCGCATAAAACTTACAGAAAGTTTTGTCCGCTCGAGGGGCATAGCTCGAGCGCCCCGCTCGACCACTGGAACCGTTCGACCACTTTGCTCGAGCTCCCCGCTCGAGCGGGTCTGCTCGAGCGGGTAGCGGGTTTTGCCCAGGGTTTGCTCACTCTATAAATACCCCTTTTCACACGAATTCACACACATTCACACACTTGGAGGGGTGATTCTGAGCGATTTTGAGCGAATTCGGACGATTCCAACGAACTGGCCCCAAGTTCATTCGATTTCTTCACAAATTTCACGTATTCCCTCAAGAAAGGTACGTAATTTCTCTCTTTTGTCTTTCTTTCATAGTTTTATGCATGATTTAGGTATGAATTGAAGAACTAGGGTTCATGATAATTCGAAATTTGGGGATTTTTGCAAGTATTCATTGATTCTTTGTTCCTTGTTGATGAATGGGGAGAATGTGCTATGGGATTGCTAAATTTTCTTTCAATTTCAAGATTGAATGTGTAGGATTAGTGAATCTCTAGAGTGAGAAAATAGGAATATGAGGAAATGATATGGGTTTTGCAATTTGAGATGAAATTGTTGTGAATTGAGATTGATTGAGCATGAATAAGTAGGAGTTGAGTCTTGAGCATGTAAATTGCACACTTTTGGGGCAATGTTACTTCATGATAGACTCAATTATATGCATTGTTGAGTGTGAATGATGAATTGTTTGGAATTTACTTGAGAGCTTTGAGATGAATGAATGTGATTTGAATTGAATGAGTTGACTCAAGTTGAGATTGTAGAAAAGGGAATTGTCTCTACTACTTGAGATATATGGAATCTAATGTTATGAATGAATTTAAAATGCTATATGTGTCTCAGGTACCATGGCACCGAAAAGGAATGAGGACCGACTCTTGAGTAATGCTGAGTTGGAAGAGTTAACGAATGAGCTCAGGACAAAGGGTTTGCTCCCTTCGAGATGGGACAATTTGGAATTCGGGGACAGCTGGACATACGTTGCCCATAGATGGAGCTTGGTCACAGGAAAGGTAGTGAAAACCCGTAGGCCGGTGGTGCGTTTTATGCAAGACATAGGGATTGAAGCTGAAATAAGGAGGATATTTACGAGGAACAGCATGGATGAGTTCCTCGAGATATTGCTCACGATGGACACCCATGCTGATCTGACTGAGCAGTTCTTGGCTACCATTGAAAAGAAGAATGAGCACTCGTTCAAGTTCAAATACAGAAACGAGTGGCAGCATTGTGAGATCAGAGGTGTGAACTTAGCACTTGGGCTCCCTGCTCTACCTAGGCCCAACCGGATATCGAAGTCTTACAACGCGAACGGATTTTGGAAGGACATCACGGGAAGGATGGCCGGTGAGTACAAGGGTCAGAATGCTCGGGCCTCTGCGATCCGAAACCCTGTGATTAGGTATTTGGAGCGAATCTTGGGAAATACCATCTACGCCCGTTCTGAGACGGGGACCGTGACGAGCAAGCAACTCTACGGGATATGGTGTCTCCTTTATCAGAAGGATCACGATTTCGGACGGGACTTCGTGGAGCACAACTACGAGGCGGCATTCAAGCTCGGGGCCAAGACCTCAAAGGTGCGAGGAGGAGGTCTGATCTCAGTGTTCATGAAGCACTTGGGATGTGTGCCCTGTGTAGCTCATGTCCCCGGGAGGGATTTAGACTTTGATCAGTTGCGCCAAACGTTGATGTTCGAGCACTGGATGGGGAGTTTTTGTATTCGATTCGCGGAAGATACTCTTTTCCCTCTCCCAAATGATAAGCTCGTGACGTTGAAGGGGAAGAAGATTGCAAACCTGGGGATGAACGGAGAGAGGCACCTAGCTTTGAGCGCTAAATTTACTCATGATGTGGACAGCCGAGGGCTCCGAGATGGGAGGCCTACGAAGAGAAGCCGGGGTGAAGGGACGAGCGGTGCCGGATCAAGTGGAGTAGCAGACCTCCAAGAAGAAGAAGAGCAAGAGTATGAGGCAGGCGAAGATGAGGGCGAAGCTGCGGGGGAGGAGCCGCAAGAGCTGGGAGTGGAGTCACCGGAGGTGCAGTCGCCTAGGCAGTGGTCTCCCTCACACGAGGAATGGACACAGATGGGAAACATGATGCAGACGCTCCAAACTGACGTGGCCTACTTGCATGAGATGCAAGATAGGCTAGATACGAGGACAGCCAGAATGGAGGATCAGTTTTCAGACATGCATCGATGGATGGAGTCGCTGTTCGTATCGCACTTGGGGGCTGATCATCAAAACTACCGCCCACCACCACCTCCGGATGCTTGAGATCATGGGATGCCCCCAATTTTCTTTTTCCTTTTCCTTTATCTTTTCTTTTTCGTTTCTTTTCTTATTTATTCCTGCTTTTGAGTGTGAATTGTAGTGTCTGAGTGGAGTGCATGTTTTATGGGATTGTATTGGAAGTCTTTTAACTTATGAGGGACTCGCTTTGATTTGCCTTGATTGTTGATTGATGATTTCATGCTTATCAACTCTTCTAGATTGCTTATTATTGATTCTTGAGTATGACTTAGTGAGGAGAGTTGAGGTGTGAGAGTGAGTTGAAAATTCTTTTGTGTGAGTGTTTGAGTTTGAGCTGATTAGAGAGAGAACTTGTATGCTTGTGAATTTTTCTTTTGAGTACTTGTGTGATGAGAGTGAGAATGCACTAGGACTAGCATGAATGTGAAAGCCGTGAGACTTGAGCCTTATGAGATTTTGATGCATAAATTGATCTCTTCGTTTGTGAGTGGATCGTCACCTTAGAGGATGCTAGAACTTGTGTGTGCTCTTGCTTCTTGATTGTGTCTAGTTTGATATGCCGAATAGGATCTTAGGCCATCTTTGATTTTATTGAGTCACTTAGCCAAAATTTTCCCTACCAATGACATTGAATCCCTTGTTAGCCCCTTTGAGCCTAAAGCCTATTTTATTTGCTAGCACATATGAACACTATTCCAATTCCTAAGCCTTTTGTCCCAATTTGAGTGGAGAATAGGAAAGTGTGAATGTGAAGGGAGTAAATTGAGTTGAAAAAGGAAAAGGTTGTTTGTTGAGTGAATATGAGAAGGTGTGATGAAGTTATGAGATGTGGGAGAAAAAAAATTGAGAATGAGAAAAAGAAAAAATGAGCTCATGTGTTTGTGCGAAAAAAGAAAAAAAAAGTGAAGTGATTGAAAAAAAAAGTGAAAGAGTGAGAAAGAAAAAAAATTGAAGTGTTGAGAGAATTGGAATTGAAAGTGTGTTGATTGAATATGTTTGAAGTAGTCTGTTCCTAATCTCGAAGTACCGAAGTCTGATTTTCTATTCTCCATTCACTTGAGTCACTTTACCATATTGATTCTCACCTGTCCAAAGAGCCTACATTACAACCTTGAGGAAGTCCTTTTTGATTCGGCATTGATTTCTAGAGTATGGTCGAAGTTAAGAGCGCTTACAAGCCTATTGCTGCCAATATGAGTGATTGATTGTTTGAGTGAGTCCCTTGATTATTGATATACACTTGTGAGGGAGTGAAACACATCGTTGAGTGCACATCCATGCTTGATCTTGGTGTTTCTTGTTATTGTTGCATGAGTATGATGAAGGAAAGTGAGTGAGTATACGTGTGATTGATCTTTGAAGCTCGAGTTCATTTGCTTGCATGATTGATTCTTTGACTCATCCCTAACAATTTCACTTGACTTATGATTTCATTGCTTGAGGACAAGCAATATGGTAAGTTTGGGGGGGTTGATTAGGCGTGAAATTGTCATGATTCGTAGCTAGAAACGCCCTAGTTTTGGTCGATTTTATTGAGTTTTTAGAGCCAAATGAGTACTATTTCTATACATTGATGAATTTGTCTCTTTGATACTCATAGGTGAATCGAGGATGGAAAACGGAGTTCGTAGGACTTTGAATCGACTCAAACGGATGCCCGGATGAGAAGATATCGAAGAAATACGATTGATATTAGTACGTGAAAAGAAAAGTATTAGTTGCAAGGAAGGAAGGCCCATTCGAGCACCATCACTCGAGTGCCGCGCTCGAGCAACATAGGTCGAGCGCTCCAAACTTACAGAGCGTTTGTGCCGCTCGAGGGGCACAGCTCGAGCGCCCCGCTCGAGCCCTGGAACCATTCGACCAGCATAGGTCGAGCGCCCCGCTCGACCAGGCAATTCATTCGAGCATATAGGCTCGAGCGCCCCGCTCGACCGGGACAGCTCGAGCGCTTCCGAGGCCTATTCTCTAACTCTCGTTTTTCGGCCCATGAGATTCCGTTTCGACCCGGTGCCTATATATACCTCTTCCAAACACGTTTTGAAGGATCCCCGAATTTTAGAACACACTTACCACATCACTTTTAGACGGAATTTTTAGAGAGAGAAGGAGGAGAAGAGACGAGCACGTTTTAGTTTTACGTTTTTAAGGTTTTGCTTACGAATTCACATTACGATTTTATGTTTTAGTTTCGTTTCTTTATACCTTTGTTCTTGAATACGTTGAGACCTCGTTTTGTTAATTAATTTCAGTTTATTCTTTTATATCTTAAAACCCTAGTGTATGTTCGATCTTTTCTTCGTTTTAATTACCATGTTCTTGTTCGTTATTTATTTAGTCGTTATTATTTCCGTTAACCCTATGTCTAGCTAAAACCCTTGCATGCTTAGGGTAGGATGAACTCGTAGAAGTAGGTTGTGGGTACGTAATTAGGGTAACTTGTGACGTTAGGTTTTAATTCTCTTGGTTAATGAATTCTTAAAATTAATCTAGATTTCGCTCTTGAATTTCGTTCGAAAGGTGTTAGAGAGAGGACGACCGTATCACTCTTTAACAACGAGTAGACTTAACGAGAGGGTTTAGGAAAGGATAATTCATCTACCGGTTTAGCGAAGGAGGACGACCGCATCACCTTAGATAAATTAGGGTCTCATTAATTAAGCAAAATCTATTAACTTGTTAGTAGATTAGTGAAGTCGAGTGTTATGGTAAAGTATTAGGGTTTAGAATCTTGAGCTTTCACCTTGCATTCTTAGACTTAGGTTAATTCTTGTGTGTCACAGTTATTTTGATTATGTACCTGCTCCGTTAGTATACGTAGGAATTCCTATCTTAAGCATCACCATCTCATATTTGAAAACACACCTTTTGATATTTCGTTTAATTTTCCTTTTGCCTTCGTAGGATAATTTTAGTTTAGTTTAATTAATCTTTCCAAAAATCCAAAAACAATACACTCATATTAACTACGATGCGTAAATCTTCAGGAATCTATTCGCATATACACTGTCCCTTGGGTTCGATATACTTGGTCGTTATACTTGCTAATACTACAGTGAACCCATTCGCTTGCGGGTGAACGACTAGTAGAAGTTAGTTTAATCGCTTCAAGTCAGGGAGCTTACTTATCAGACATCTGCAAACAAATGAAAGAGTCTTATTCTTAAAAAAAAAAAAAGCATACAGTATCTTATTACTGAAATAGCTGTTTGTTTTATTTAATTTATTGGCCCCAAGTTAGGACTAGAGAAGATTATTATAAATAATCGAATTCACATATGATACATTTATTATCAGGATTTAATGTTTTCCCTATTTTTATGGGCCCATTTTTATTTTCAAGTAGAGTTCTACTATATACCCCTCCATATTTATTAGATACCACCACTCTATTTTTTATTTATTATAATATATTATATAAATAATTTTTATATCCTTATAATTAAAAAAATTAGATACACCCACTAAAATACCAAAAGACACAAGATAATACACAAACACAAGAAGAGAATCGGTGAAGATACGGGAAGAGAAGAGAAAATTCATCTTGTCCACCATTTTATCATCTTTACAATGGTGATGTAACCTTAGTTTCTTGTTCCATTACAATGGTGAAGCAAGCATGTGCAGGTAATTGAGTAAAACAACACGCAACCAGGATTACTTTGTCGCGGACACCATCAAATCACCTCAACCTAAGCCTCACCATTTGACCAATATTTGAGTAAATCATATAACAGAGATTTAATTCTTCAAGGGCAATTGCTATATTTTTCTGGAAAAAAAATCCTGATTCTAATTTTTCGAACCTGGTTTTTCTAAAAATGGTTAAGATTTCGGCAAAAACTTATCAAAATATGGTTAGGATTTCGATAAAATCTTGTCGAAATATATATTTTCGAAAATATTTTGCCAAAATATTTGTCATTTTTCGACAAGTCTTTTTCGAAACCCTAACCTTTTTTCGAAAAACCAGGTTCGAAAATTTAAACCATTTTTTTTTTGAAATCATTGTTTGCGAAATCTCGTCGTTGTCAGTGTTTTGCCGTCGTGAGTCGTGGGTCAACGCTTCATCTCGTCGTGCAGAAGCGCTTGGTTCGTGTCGACGTACAGAAGGACAAAAAAATAACGATAGGGAAGAGTTTAATTTGATTTTGTGGGGCATTGTCGGCGGCTCGTTGTTGGTGGTGACTTATCGGTTTGTCGACGCTAAAATGGATATCAAAAGCAGTGTAAATATTATGATAGGAAAAAGTTTGTGGGGGTGTATCAACTCTTTGAACAAATAAATAAGAGAGATACTAGGAGTAAGGGTAATATAATGTAGATATATTAATGGGGGTATATTTAATATTTATTTAAAATAGGGTGAGTAATTAAGTGGGTGAGGTTATCTAATAAACATGGAGGGGTATATAGTCCAACCCTTTCAAGTATGGACTTGATCCAAAAGCCATGACCATATGTAAAGCCGTTTAGGCCCATCTATTAATACGCATAAATTAAGGCAAAAATGCCCTAAACAGGGAAGGAAGGATTCCCAGCAATACAATACCGATACGTGTGTGATCTCGAATTTGAAGGTGCGTCGTCGTCTTCTTTTCTTCTTTGTTTCTCTTGTTTGCATCTTCAATCTCCGGCTGCCACCAACTAGATTCCGGCGGAGTTGCCGGAAATCCGTCTATATAATGGTATATACGTTATGAAATCTGTAAAAATTGCACTACATTGTTAAATTCGCTTAACTATACCCAAGCTTATTAACGAATTAGGACTCTGCAAATACAGCAATTTCAACAAAAATAACAAGCTAGAAGAAAAATTGAGTAATTTTTTTAAAGGCGTATGTTTTTGAAAGAGAACGTAATAATGCAATATTGGATTAAGTTAGTTGGTCATTAGCACGATTTGATAGTAAGAACTGATCTTTAGCATTTATAGCACTGTTTGTTGAGATGAAGGTAGTACAGTTAAATAGCCAGTTTCATGTTCTATACAAGACATCAAGTATTACAATCACTCTCCTTGCCCTTTCTCAATCTCTTATCCCCCTGTATACAAATTCGTTCTTATCATTTTTTGTTTCGACTTCACAACTATGCAAATGAAGTTTTAGCCCGACATGAATTCAATTTCAATCACATCAATGCTTCCCTGCAAACACTGTTACTCGAGTTGCAAGCCTTATGGGTCTCACACACATACTATCAACCAACTCAAAATCAACCCTTTTCACTAGGAGAATCGTCCAATTCCACAACTACTATAAATACTTATGTTCCACGAGTTGAACACCAACTGACTCAATCCACATATTACCTGTTTTCAATTTTATTAGTGTATACTATTATAATAATGTTTTAAGAATGGTGTTCTGACTTTGATGAAGCACTGCAGAACCTCTGCGCCTCGAGTGCCTGTGACACTTTTGAGTACTTTGATTAATTGGAATTTGTGGTCTACTGAATAAGTGATAGTAATTGGATCTAAATTCAATCCATTCTTTTGTTAATGATAGATGGATTTGGTGAATACATCAAATGATGCTACAAACATGGAACAAATGGCGACGGAAGGTCATGCTGCTCAAGTGGATGATTATAAGAATAAAGTTGATGAGTTGGTCACGAAGGTTAACAAAGTAAGACTTTGTACTGCCCAGAATATGTTAACGCAAGTGGAAACATTAATATCATTTTCCTTATAAGTTTAGATCATTTTGAACTTTTCTGATGCTTGTAAAACATGTAAACTAAATGGCAATAAGATTTGTTCTCAAGATCTCTAGCTTTTGTAACTCATTGATTGCATTCTGGCATAAGTTTCATTTAACAATATATAATTAGACTGCTTATACATGCTCAGTGCCGCCTGATGACACAACCTTTGCATGTGTTCTGCTGGTATTATCCACTCATATTTTACTTGTAATTTTTTCTCTGTCTTGCAGCTTGAGCAAAGAGTAAATGAAGTTGAACAATTTTACTTGAATACAAAGGTGAAGGAACCAAAAGCTTCTAGAAGTGCTTTAATGGGAAAGGATAAAGAAAAGGAAAAGCATGTCCCCAGCATGAAGAAGCTGCAGCAGGATGCTTTGCGTAGAGAGGCTGCTGCTGCCAAGAGAATGCAAGACCTTATTCGCCAGTTTGGCAGCGTGTTTCGTCAGGCAAGTTTCTTTAGTTAAGCCTGAATAGTTTAACAAATTACACGGTACTTGAACCATCTCCTGGGAGGAAATTTAAAGCCAGATGCAGTCTGAACTTTTAACTATAATCAGCTCTTATTGTGTACTCGACCAAAGATGTCAGTTCAAAATTGAAAATGAGATGTTTGATTGTGAATTGTGTGTTTTCGGTGTCTTGAAATTAAATTAAATAGTCATTTTGTGGTTCAATGGTAAGAATTTGGGTGGGGAAAACATAATTGCCTCAGTTTTGTGGTGAAGATAACTCATTATGATAATTTTGAGATATTTCAGCCCGATTTTGTTTTCTTTTCGATGGTATTAGCTTTCCAATGATGATATGTAAACTGTTACCTATTCATTTTGGGGAGAGCTGTATTGTGTTGAAACAATGCCAATTCAGGGATTAAATGATTTATCATACACCACTCTTTCTAATGTTGTAGATCACGCAGCACAAGTATGCTTGGCCATTTATGCAACCTGTAGATGTTGAAGGACTTGGGTTGGATGATTACTATCAGGTACAGCCATCTCGCTTCTTTTTCTAACAATTGCACCTACAAAGCGGTAACTTGTAATTGCTGTGGTTGGATGCTAGTCAGGAAAAAAAGGGTTTGGTATGTTGAATGTTGACATTTATATAACATCATTAATCTCAAGTGTCGGTTCACAGTTGGACTTAATAATACTGAAGCTCGAATAAATTGCTAGTAGACTTATCGAGACGGGTCACAATGCATATTTCGCAGCCCACCTCACTTACTAACGGGCCACGAGCTTCAGCGAACCAGCTCGTTTTTTCCCCCTAAATCAGAAATATGTTAATGATAACACTAACACATTCAAGTGTTAATTTGGATGCAGCTTACACCTTACTATTAATTTCTCAAATACTGATATTTCAACATCCCCGCTGCCCCCATACACGAGTTTATGAATTACTCAAAAGTACTTCCATCTGCTGATAGTTTCATCTCCTCTTTAAGTATATCTTTTGAGCCGATGCCTTGAATATTTTATCATGTACTTCAATTGGTTCATGACAAATGATCTGTGTCAGATCATTGACAGGCCCATGGACTTCAGTACTATAAAAAACCAAATGGAAGCCAAGGATGGTGCTGGATACAAGCATGTGCGCGAGGTATATTCTGATATGCGGCTGGTTTTTAAAAATGCAATGAAATACAATGAGCATAAGAGCGAGGTTCATGTAATGGCAAAGACATTACTGGAATATTTTGAGGAGAAGTGGCTCAAGTTTTTGCCGAAAGTTACTGAAGAGGTAAATTACTAAGTCAGAGATTTGTTGCTAGTATTTGGTTTCTGGTGATATTGTTTCTTACTCTCTGATAGCTATGCGACTATGCCTCTTTCACTCGTGCATACACTTTATTACCTTGGGAATTCACCTATTTTATGACCTCAATTGGAATCTCATCCACCTTTCATCTCCCTCAAAATCTAACTGTTTCTCATATATCTTCTCATGTGCTTCCGACATTACTTTTGCATCAACATATCTTATAACCTTCACTTACCATTTTTGGTTCATCCATTCTTTATCTCCCAAAAGCAACTGATTCGTTGTGATCAATTGATCACAACATCTGTCTAGGAAGAAAAACGAGAACATGAGGAAGCTGAAGCACAAAGAAGCATGCAGCTAGCTCAAGAGGCATCTCATGCAAAGTTAGCCAGAGATTTAAGTAACGAGGTGCGATAAAATCTTTAGGGTTTAAAAGTTACACTATGAAGAAATGAAATTACCTGGAAACATATAGCATTGTTAATCATTGGTTTTGTGTTTCAGCTATATGACATAGATACAAAAATAGAAGAACTCCGAGAAGTGGTGGTCAGAAAGTGCAGGTTAGTCGAAGTGCAGGAATATAAATTCAGTTTACTTTGTCATTTTATGCGCTCTTATCCTGATGATTACTGATATACTCATCTCTAGATCACTCCCATTCTCTGTTAGGCCACCAAGAACTTCTAGCACGAGTGCTTTTGATTCATATATTCCACTTCCTAATCCAACCTGGATAGTTTAACTGCCATTTTATAGAATATTAGAGGACAAGCACAATAGAACCAAACTAGTAAATAGTCACATCTCACCAATTAGTTCGATTTTCCAGAATTTTCTGCCCTAGATTTGGAAAAAGTCACGCACTTTGCTTGATTCTTTTTTGGGGGTGAGGGGATTATTAAGCCAAAAATTGACATTAATGTTGCTTTAATTAGTAGTATAAAATGAAAACAATTGACATTCCAATGGCAGAAGCCCCATTTGCTCCAGAGCTTGTGCTTTATCACTTGTGTATAACATAACCATGCACATAGTTGATTTGCTTATGGTCTTAGTGCTAACAACGATTGCCATGCTTATATGACTGGCTATTGGATTTGATTTAAACTTATACTATGTTGTAGTTTCATATTTAAGAAAATGCTATATAAATGGAACCCTTCGATTAAGATGGCTTCGAAAAGACTTGTTTTTTAAGGTTGTTAAATGCTTAAAGCAGCTTCTGTTTTTCCTGTAATTTTCTACCATCATTGCCTTGGTACTCTACACCTTTTTCTCTTTCGGTATTTTTGTCAAAAAAAAAAAAAAAACTGTCTTGTAATATGGACACATTACTTCAGACACATATCTACATTATGTTTCAATCTTGTGTTAGTGTTTGAATGCTAATACGAAAACATTACTGCAGACAAATAACTACTTTGGAGAAAAGAAAGCTAGGGGTTGCACTCTCCAAATTATCTCCTGAAGATCTTACCAAGGCATTGGAGATAGTAGCTCAAAATAACCTAAACTTCAATGCTAATGTTGAAGAGGTGGAGCTTGACATTAATGCCCAGGTTCTCATCTACGCTGTTCTGTATCATTACTTGTAGTTAAAATTTTGCAGATTCTAATACTGCAATTTTTTATTTTATAAATATCGGAGCAGAGTGAATCAACACTATGGAGATTGAAGTTTTTCGTGAAGGATATATTAAAGGGCCGATGTAAAAAATTGGGCAGCAATAATATCAATTCTTCGGATGCTGCTAACAACCATGAGAGTAACATCGTCTCCAAACGTAAACGAGAGATCTGTGATGCTCTTGCCAAGACTGCAAAGAAACGGAGGAAAAGGCCCTCATCATAGTCCATTTCCGATCAAAATTGAAGTCTAAATTGTGGTTATAAGTTGAGGAAATTACATAGATAAGTAAAATAACCATACATATAGCTGTTGTCAATGGACTAATTTGGGGATTAGGTGTAGAGTTCTTCAAAGCTGATTATACCTATATGATAGTGCATACGGAAATTGGCACATTTGTGGTGGGTTTTTATTTTTATTTTTATAGAAATTGAACTGAAAATTGTAATACATACTTCAAATAAAGTTTTGATGCTGTTTTCCAACCTAAGCTTGTTTTGAAATTCATCTAAGTGGAGTAGTTCCTCTAAAATCTCTAAAAATTAATTAAAAATGAGAATGGTGTTTCTCAAATTCATCTCTCTAAATGTCTAGTAATAAATATCAATTTAAATCTAATCAAAAGAATTTATATATAATTGATATCAGAAAATGGACTGTGTGTATGATTCAAAAACTTGCATGAGTGGTATATTTACAAATATTTGCGATATGTTAAAAATATGATTTCTAAAGTACAGTGTCTCAACTCTCGAGCAAGATTTCATATATAAGTATAAAATTGGTTTATATATGAATCGTTGAAGGGTATTAATTATTTTCACTAAAGAGTATTAGTTGTTTTCATTGAATAGTCTTAATTTGTTTTTAATAAACAACTAACATTTTTCAGTGGAAATAACTAATACCCTCCAGTAAAAAAAAAAATATTTTTTAGTGAAAACAACTAATACTCTTCAATAATTCATATAGGAACCATTCTCACCATATACTTTGTCTTCAGATAAAATGAAATACTGTGAACATGAGACGATATAAAATTTATAAAAGAAATCGTAAAAGGATAATTTAGAATTGCATGGGTATTTTCCTTCTTTGGTTTTAGATTTTCACCTTGTGGTTTAAGAGTAGGGATATTTTTACCCCCACAGTTTGATTGTTCACCCCTCCAAATTTTTGTTCTAAAATATTTTTAGAATATTTGTCATTTGTTCGAAAAAATGACTAGAACATTATTCACCCCCACAAAAATATCTAAATGTTCTAATCGTATTTTCGAATAAATGACAAATATTTTGAAAAAAATTCGAACAAAAATTTGGGGGTGAAAATATCCCTACTCGTGGTTTAATTTTGTTGTTTCCAATTTAATTGGGCTTTGATCCTTAGGCCTAAAATGAAGGACGTCCTCAAGTTCCCCTAGGCCCAACATTTTCTTTTTTACTTTTTTAACAAAAATATCATCGAAAAGAACGGTACAAGAGTTGCGGTGACATTTTTAAAAATAAAAATTTGAAAGTGGTATTTGTCCATATTTTTCCTAGGCTTTCAAGCATGCCTGACTTTCATTAGGCTTAATTCTTTAATCCATTATTATTTTTCAAGTAGATTTTGTGTGAGACTCGTGCCGTAAGATGGTAAAATATGGTATAAATTGGGTATGATACATTAAAATTTTAGCAAGTATGAATATTAATTTGTGTTGTCTCATGCTATAAGACCGTCTTACATAAATTTTTGTCTTTATTTTCCCAAGCCACTTTTTGGATTTCAATCCAAATGAGCTTGATTTTTATCTTTAATTTTTTTTTAAATATCACTTTTATATTTACAATACGGGAGACAAGCAAAATTATTTTTAAATTTATATGACAATTGTTTTTTTTGCCCAACTTTTAAAAAAATATGTTTTTTTTTTGCCCCGATCAAGGTTGTCAAAACGGTTGACAAACGATTGACACCATGCCAACCTGCATGCTAACATTTTCCGGGCAAAAAACATATTTTTTAAAAAAATGGGTAAAAATCAAGTGCCTCTCTATTTTGAGGGCGACTTTGTGTATTTTCACATATAATAATACAAACTATCACGGGGCTTATTTTTACATAATAATAATAGATATACATAATAATAGTACAATGATATTTAAAGAATTCAAATTCACATATTTAATATGGGGCAAAGTATTATATGAAAATAGTTCATGATAAGCTTATCATGAAACAATTTTAAAATATCATTAATCTCATCGGGAGTATCATTAATCTCATCAGGGTATCATTAGTCTGAGTTGAAGAAAATTGTTTTAAATTTTCTTGAACTCAGACTAATAATACCCCCGACAGGTTTAATGATACTCTAAAACTATTTCATATTAAATTTATTATCATATATATCCTAATCACGAATTTTGGCCCTAATTAAAATAGAAAGACTTGTATCAAAATAATAAATGGTGTGTGATTAAGCAAACACTTTTTTCAAGGAAAAAAAATTAAAGAGAAGGCAAGAGAGGTTTAAGGTGCAATTGCATTGGCAAAACCCTGGGCAATGGATAACGTTTTGGTCACCTAAACTAAGATGGCTCTCTCCCTCCTGCTCCTGCAACCACCGCCGTACTGCATCGTCTCCCACAACCACCACCAGGTAACCGCCGCTCATTTATTCAAAAACAAAATTCAATTTGGGGAGATTATTGACTAACACCAGTCACCAATTGCAGTGGAATGCCTCTCAACTCTGCAGAATCAGATCCCCGAGAGCCATTACTGCTGTTTTAGCTACCAATGAAGATATATCTTCATCTACTTTTTCAACTTCCACATTTCCGCTCTTTCAACCCTCCGACCCTCCCCAACCCACTCCTGCTTCTCAGGTACTATCTTTCAATATCTACTTGTTTGAGTTATTTTGGGGAAAAACTAGTCTGATTATTCGATGGACCTGGTAACAGTTAGAGCCAGCGGATCCTGACTTCTATAAGATAGGATATATTAGGAATATGAGAGCATATGGAATTGAATTCAGAGAAGGGCCTGATGGTTTTGGAGTATATGCTTCCAAAGACATCCAGCCTCTTCGTCGTGCCAGGGTAATATTTCTCTTCTTGTCACGTCCTTTCTTATTAACAGTATTTTTTAATTGGTTCTTGCATTTGCTTCTGGTAAATGCTTGGTGATGCAATTTTACCTTGGATGTACAGGTGATTATGGAGATTCCATTAGAACTGATGTTAACTATAAGTCAAAAGCTTCCTTGGATGTTTTTCCCCGATATTATACCACTGGGTCATCCTATCTTTGACATTATCAACTCAACCAATCCGGAGGTAAATGTGTGATGATAAATCTTTTTTCAGCATTTACTCATTCTATGGATTCTAGTCTTAATGTTTTAACTAAACTATGCTTTGAAGACTTAATTTTTTTTCAGCCATTTAGCTACGAGCAGGTCTTAATTTTCAGTTCCTCGTGTACATAAACTTTTTGTTTATGTCAGACAGATTGGGACCTGAGGTTGGCATGTCTTCTCTTGTACGCATTTGATTGCAAGGATAACTTTTGGCAGCTTTATGGCGACTTCTTACCCAGTGCTGATGAGTGTACTAGCTTACTTCTCGCAACAGAGGTCTGAATTCTGTGTAGATTGTTTATACCTTTTCTATGATACTACACTAAAATTGATTTTTAGATTTTGATGACAACTCTTGAACTGTTGAAAAGCAAATGTAATTTAAGGCCTCGTATGTCTTTGGACAATCACCCATTTGACTGTTGAGGCCTGGGGCACTTATTGCGTTCTAAGACTTCACCTGACGTCCAATGATACTATCAAATTATCAAAAGTTCTCTTTATTTATTATCTCATTGTCTTACTGCCTTTGCCCTAGATGCTGCTTTTACTCCCACCTTGACACATTGCAGGAGGATCTTTTGGAGTTGCAAGATAAGGAACTTGCTTCAACAATAAGAGAACAACAACATCGAGCTTTAGAATTTTGGGAGAAAAATTGGGTATGAAGCTATCTTTTGTCCTTCTGTTATCTACTCTACAGTGTTTAGCTTCATTTCCTCAATTTAACTGTATAACATTGTCAGCACTCTGCAGTACCCCTTAAAGTAAAACGCCTTGCTCAAGAGCCAGAGAGATTTATGTGGGCAGTGGGTATGGCACAATCAAGATGTATCAACATGCAAATAAGAATCGGTGCTCTCGTTCAAGATGCAAATATGATGATCCCTTATGCCGGTTAGCCTCTCCTAAATGATTTTTTGGAATTTATTTTTTGCACCCTTAAAAGTTAAAACTCTGTTCACAGGGCTCATTGTATGTCTATTTTATGTGCCATTGTCCATTAGGATAGAGTGGAATTTACTTTGACCAAACTAAGCATTCTTATATGTGGTATTGTTAGGATATTGTCTATTTTCTTAAACTTCTTTATATGGATAATTGTTCAGAGATATATTTGTTCCAGATGATAGCAAGTGAAGCCATCTTCTACAGAAGTCTAAATGTTCATCAACTACATATTAGTATATAATTATTTCACATGTAGAGCTGATTCAAATTTTAGAACTTATGACATGTTATGAAACACTAATGAATAGTGCAAAATCACGCCTTTTAGAAGTAGATGACACGCAGCTTCTTCTATAAAAAGTGATTTTAGTTGTCCTATCGTGTTTCCAAACACCACCTTAGTTTTTAATAAGTTTAATGACTTCTGGATTTCTCAATCTGAATGTTTAAATTTTCATATGTTAAGTGGAATGATCAGAAAAGATCTTGGTGATTATACTGAAGCTCATTTAGATGTGCTTGTTCATGTTTCTAGATATGTTAAATCACTCTTTCAAGCCGAACTGTTTTTTCCACTGGCGTTTCAAAGATCGAATGCTTGAGGTGATGATAAATGCTGGGCAAGAGATCAAAAGGGGAGATGAGGTATAAAATTTTAATATGTTAAATTATGAACAGAAGAGCATTTGTTAGAGCCCATACATTATCATTTGAAAAAAGAAATAGTGTGGTAAGCTACATTGAAATGTACATATTTTGTATGCGGAAAACACGTGGAGCCAGATTTCTAAAACATTATGTAATTGAAGTGTTAATGAATAGTGAGTTGAAAACTGATCAATCTATAGATTTACTTAAATGAATGCTCATTAACGTCCTGTAACTAATAAGAGTTAAAAAAGATAACAGTATGTACTTGAGAAGATTTATTAAGGATACTGTTTCTTTGGTCTCTATAATGTTTTTGCCAACCTGACTAATTACTATTGATCATGATCTCTATGCAGATGACTGTCAATTACATGGAGGGGCAGATGAATAACTTTTTCATGCAACTCTACGGCTTTTCATCCCCGGTGGTAACATTCTACTCACTGACTCTAACTTTTCCTCTTACCTTTCACAACAGTAATGTAGTACAAAGCTTAAGAACCAGTTTCTTTTTTTGCAAGAGACTAATAAGAAACAATGATTTGAAAACACAAAGACAATGACTTTCGGTGGTGTGGGAACATTAGCTTCACCAGAGGGTAAATTGATCAAGTAATAGGGAAAAGATTTCACAATGTTTGAAAGGTTACAAAATCCTTAAGATTAGACAGCTATCTCTTCCGCATTTGCGGTCTGTCTGCGACTGCATCCATGCCAAAAAAATATTTGACAAAGTGCCGATCCCCATGACAGAAACATCGATTATCCTTGAGTCTTTAGTAATCAGTAATATATCTATGCTAATTACAATATATAACTCGCAACGAAAGGCAGAGTTGGTCTTTAGTTTTTTTAACACAGTCCTCTGCTTCCAATTTTTTCATTGTCTTAGGGATATCATAGTTGTTATGTTGTACTTGATATTTCCTGAACACAAAAGCTTCTTCTGATTTGTATATTATCTATTTAATGAATATTGCAGAATCCTTGGGATGTTATCAAGTTCTCTGGCAATGCACGGATTCATTTGGATTCTTTCTTATCTGTCTTCAATATATCTGGTCTTCCTGATGAGTACTATCACAACAGTAAATATACATTTTCCTCATAATCCTCTCTTATTAACACTTAAAGCAACTTCAAATTGGTTTTATTATGGTTCATAAAATAGAGATTATTCCCCATTTAGGTAAGCTATCATACAACGAGGATAGCTTTGTTGATGGGGCAGTCATTGCTGCTGCAAGAACGCTGCCCACTTGGTCAGATCAGGACATCCCTCCCATACCAAGTATGGAAAGGAAAGCTGTGAGGGAGTTACATGAAGAATGCCAGCAAATGCTCGCAGAATTTTCTAAAACTGCAGATCAAGATCAGAAAATCCTTGGTATGTTGGATATGGAGTTTTCCCAACGCTACTAAACCGAAAATGAGCAATTAATTGATTGTGCTTTATATTTTGTATTTTGCATTGCCTTTTAACAACAGAACAGTATTTCAGAATTGTCTCAAGTATAATGTCAGTGTCTAGACGTTGCATACTGATAATTTGCCCACGAAGTACTCAGGTTCTGATTTAGTAAAATTCTCATGTGATGGTTGTCTTGGTTTCTTTCTGTAGACTCAATGCCTGAAGCTAGGAGGACACATGAAGCTGCAATAAAGTACGAAATAAAATATCGCAGGTAGTTTTTGATTTATTTAGTAGGAAAGCAATCCAGCTTACTCTGTGGGGCTTATGCAGGTATAGGTTGCACCGAAAATTGTTCATAGAGAAGATTATGCAGGCACTCGATATTTATCAAGAGCGGATATTATTCTGACTGTGAAGACAGAGTTATCAGATGCTGGATCTAATGCTTGCACTGATGCTGGTGTGGAATACAGAGTCTTGGTTAAATAGGAAGAGGCTTCAAGCTGGGGAGGTTACCCTATACTAGTATACCTTGGAGATTTTGTATTCGTTTTTGTATGATGAAGTGAGGACTGAGTTATAGTGTATCTTCATGTATACCTTTGTTTTTTGTCCTCACTCATGACCTGTAACATAACGTTCAGACGCAATGTAGTAAAATTGTTGTTATGGTAAAATTTAAAAAAAATAGTTGTAATAGTGGTGTACTGCTATCTCTATTGAATTTTGAAGAAGATGCTGCAACTATTTTAATGATTTGTTGGGGTTTTATTTTGATTTAATTAAAATGACACCTTTACTTTTTGTTCAGTTAGAAAATGAAAGTAAAAGCAAGAGGTGAAAATTTAACTCTGAAAACATTTCAGCATCTAGTGACTTGTGGGATTTTCAATCAAATCTAAATTTGTAGAAGCATTAAACTCGGTATGAGAATCAACTCCACAATCTCATTTTGAATTTGTCCATAAACTTAGCACCTTCAAAAGCTACTCCAATAAAAATACTTGCAATTCTCCATTTCAACAAAAGTCACACCATATACAAGCTGGTAGGATAGATTACCGTTTTTGCTCGAGAAGATCATGCAACGATGTTTTTTTACTTATGTTTAAATTCATAAAGTTTTATCATTCTGTTCTCCTTGCATTGTAAAATTTAATCCACTTTACAAATCTCCCGAGACAAAATCATCCATACATCCTGAGCACAGACGTGTATAAGTTTGTTTCATAAATGATATTTTTTAAAAGTTTCACCCTATATTTACACATCACCCATTAATACAACACCAATATTATTTGGTTCCAAATTCAGACCAATACCTATTGTGCCTTCTTCAATTAAAATTACTTATTTTCAAGAAAATAGAATTATTGCCATAAAATTGCGACACGAGTCAAAATAGGAACTTGGAATAAAAATAGTTAAAAAGTAAATGAATTTCAATAAACAAGGAAACCTTTGCTGATCATTAAACGTTGATTGCAACGTTCATACTGACCTAATCTAAACATTACAAACGACATCTTCTCTTTAAAAAATAATTTTTTTGACAGGACTCTTTAAAAAACAATTACATTGGCATTTTCTATCTAAAAACATCACCAATAATACCCACAAGAGCAAGCACCATCTTTGAACTGATGGAATCTTCTTACATCTCTCACTAGTCACTACCATCTCCTTAGGAGATAAATTTTATGGCAGAAAGACAATCATTACAAACAAGTGTGGTATTTTTTTTTTAAGTGAAAATAGGAGAGACTGTTTAAAAATGTATTAGAATTGCAAAGTTGTTTTTTTTTTCAATATTTCTTTTTCAATCAATTTTTCTATGCGCAAATTAATTGAGTAGTTCTAGTGTGCACTTGAGTGCATAGTATGCACCTGAATATTGAAAAAAAATATCTCAAGCAGAAATCAACAATACCCAAAGAAATAATCAGTAATACTCTAAGAAGACATCAATAATACTCCAATTGTCAAAAACACACAGTTTGGTGTGTTTGTGTGTATTTAAAAAAAAATTAAAGTTAAAATTGAGCTTAAAATTTAAGTGCATGCTAGAATTTGTGGCGCAAGTTGCACTCCATTTTTCTCGGACGGGATCTCCCGTTACACCAATAAATTATTGTCACTTGTTATAATTTGATTTAGATTAACTCAAACAAATTAACTATAGGTTAAATAATTTTTTTTTTTTTATCTCTCTCAAATCTTTATCAATTTTTTTCTCACAAATAAATATAAATATAATGCGTATTAAATCTGAATACATTGATGTAATGCGCTTTGAATTTTTATTTTTTTTATTTGACGCGTATGTGCTTTAAAATTTTAAATTGAGGTAACACTTTGATATTTTTTTCAAATTATATACACACATCTATATACTGAGGAAAAAAATGGGTGAAATAACTAATGAATTTAAAACTTATATAATTATAATAATTTTTAGACTATATACTAATTGTGTATTTAGGTTTTGTTGATCAAATAAATTCAATTATTGACCACAATATAACATTAAAATATAATTAAATTAAAAACATGACAAAAAATTACTCCATTTTATCAATAAATTGATTAAATACATATTTATATTATCCCTCTTCCAAATATATATATATATATATATATATATATATATAGACAACGTATAGAGTGAAAATGGTTCATGCATGTATCATTGAAGAGTATTAGTTGTATTCACTAAAAAATATTAGTTGTTTTCACTGAAAAGTATTACTGGTTTACACTGAAGAGTCTTAGTTGTTCAGTAAAAATGTGAAAAAATAACTAAGACGACACTAATTTTGAAACAAAATTTAACCTCTAAAACAACACTTAATTTGAAACGGAGGGAGTATATGTTTATGAGAGAGAAGATTGGATAAGATTTGAAAGAGATAAGGTGGGGATTGTTTTAACCATAGTTAATTTGTTTAAGTTAATCTAGATTAAATTATGATACGTGACAATAATCTAATGATGTAACAGAAGATGTTACACCATTGTGTAACAGGAGACACTGTTCACATTTTGCTAGAGTTTTTTTTTTCTTCCAATTCACAATATATCTTTTCACTTATCGAGTAATACTTATACGCTAATAAAGTAATATTCCAACATTTATAATCATAGCACCACAAATTATGTAAGAATTTCAAGCCTCTTTTTAAATCAAGATTAATATATATATATATATATATATATATATATATATATATATATTGGTAGTGCTCGAATACTACTACGTACGTCTTCCAACCACGGTCATCCAAGTCGTAGTACCCGAGATAAAGGAAGATCATAAATGTTTTTAGTGATGGTATGAAATAATATACTAATATATTTTTATTTTAATTGCTTGTATATTTCGAATTTAAAAAGTTGTCGTGTAAAAATAATGTGATTTTTGCGTGGAGATGATGAATAAGTATACATTACATCAACTTTGATCTAATAAATATCTAAAGCTACTAAACTTTGATCTGACACATGTGTACATTTTCTTTGGGAGGATTATATAAAATAGGAATAAAAAAACAAATAAAATTGTAGTGCAGCTTAAAGTCGTAGCATGGGACATGGCCACTTATTCGAGCGGAGACTCTCCCATTATTAAAACATTGACATAACATAATGCATTGAAATACATATTATCAAATATTTGTTTTGAAATTTTTTGTACTTATTTTTATTTTATTAATTCTTGTTTCACAAGATCTTTGATAATAAAAATTCATGGATTTTGTTGAATCGGTATAATATTTTTCAATAAAATATGACAAAACAATCAAATTTAATACTATTAAAATTGAATTCCAATAAAAAATATATATCTAACGGATTGTCAAAAAATGATCGTATGAAAAAAAAAAATATTATATATACTTTTAGAACTTTTATTTTTTTTAAAAATAGTTTAAAAATTTAATGAAACAAAAATATTTAAGTTCCAGCTTTTTAAACAAATCAATTTAGGAGTGTTTTTAAAACAAAATTTAATAATTTAAGACTGATGCATTATACCTAAAACTAAACAAGTCTCACTTTCTCAGATTAATTATATATAACATGAATTAATAGTCTTCTATTTGCACTAACAAGTTGGGCTAAAAATCAAACCAAACTACAGTAAAACCTCTATATATTAATAATGTTGGGACCGGTGGATTTTATTAATTTATAGAGATATTATTATATACAAATGTTGCACTAACAAGTTGGACTTTAAGTATACATGCATAGTTATTGATGAAAATTAAGTTAAAATACAAATGTACTAGTAGAATTCAATGAACACAAACTCACGTGGAAGTTGGAATGACTTGTTTAAATTAATTGGTTTTGGAAAATACAAAAATATGGTTCATTGGACTAACATTTGTGCATTGAATCATGGATAGAAGTCAGTACTACATATTTATCCATTGTAATCTTGGTAAATCACACACAAAAATGGCCACTCATCTAAAAGGAATTCAAAAATCAACCATGACCAACCAACAACGAAAGATGTTATGTGAGTATAAGAGAGATCAACCTGGATGCACTCAGAATGATTTGGTGAAATGGATTGAAAAATCTTTCAATTTGAAAGTTAGCCAAGCAACAATTTTGAACACTCTTAAGAGATCTGCAGAATTCCTATCATCTGACTTTGAGAAAGGTGGGTCGTCTAAGCGTCAGAAATCAGTCAAGTATCCGGACCTTGAGAAGGTTGTTTATGAGTGGTTTCTCCAACATCAAGAGCGTGTGAATATAACCGGGGAGCTAATCTTAGAGAAGACGAATGAGGCGCTTAAGCTTTTACATCCAGAGGATCCCGCAGATCATCGCCTTTCACAAGGTTGGCTTAAGAAATTCAAATCAAGGCATGGTATCAAATCATATCGCCGTTTCGGAGAGAGTGGATCAGTCGACATGCATGATATGGAGAATAAATTGGAGTCCATTAGGGAAAAAATTGATCAATTTCCAAGGAATGATGTTTTTAATATGGATGAAACTGGTTTGTTTTACAGGTTACAGGCTGATCATTCACTTGCAACAAAGCAACTTGAAGGTAGAAAACAAGATAAGGAGAGGTTGACAATTGTTATTTGTTGCAATGAAGATGGCTCTGAAAAAATTCCTCTATGGATTATTGGTAAGTATGCAAAGCCCCGTTGTTTTAAGAATGTCAATATGAATAGCTTGAACTGTCAATACCGTGCCAACAAGAGAGCTTGGATGACTGGAGTGCTTTTCGAAGAATATGTTCGTTGGCTAGATGAACAAATGCATGGAAGAAAAATTCTTTTGGTAGTCGATAACTGTCCAGCTCATTCAAACAATATTCAAGGTTTACGAAACATCGAGTTATTTTTCCTACCCCCAAACATGACCTAAAAAATTCAATCACGTGATGCCGGTATAATAAGAGCCTTCAAAATATATTACCGCAAAAGATTTTGGAAGGCTATGAGTTAGACATACCATCTCCAGAAAAGATCAATGTTTTAGATGATATCAATATGGCAGTGTCAGCTTGGACCGAAAATATTCATCAAGAAGCAATAGCAAATTGCTTTCGACACTGCAAAATTCGCTCGGAAAATCAAAGCGACTCAAGTGCAAATGATGCAACTCCTGGAGAAGACATTCATGAGCTTGAGAATTTGATCACCGGTATGCAATATCACCAAAAAATGGATGTGAATCAGTTGCTCGACTTTCCGGGTGAAAATAATCAATGTCACGAAATTCAGAGTCTAGAAGAGATAGTGGCCGATGTCATTCATAATCCGGAAGATGATGAAGCAGAGGATGATTCAATAGCTTTGCAACCGGTCACTCTAAAAGAAGCACTGCAAGCATCAACTCTTCATAACTTTTTGTTGCAGTACGAGAAGACAACGCCACAACTATTGGGTGCAGTAAGGAGATTTAAAGATGAGATCAACATAGATTTGAAGTTCAAGAAAAAGCAAGTTACAGTAGATTCTTATTTTACTAAGTTGTCTTAAGAATATTCAAGTGCATCATATATATATATGGATTATTTTTAATAATTATTAATTTATAGTTTCGTCGGGACCAATATATATACACTGGGATCTAAAAAAAATTATTATCTTATAATTTTATTGATTGGGTCCCAAATTTGTACTGGTCCCAACTTGGGACCGGACAAATTATTAGTTTTAGCGAGATTATTAATTTATCGAGTATTAATTTAACGAGGTTTTACTGTATTCAATATTCAATTCGAGATCGTTTGAGCTCAATGCGATATAAATATCAAACAAATTTGAACACATAAACTCCTCTCCATGCCATTAATCACCTCACCAAATTCAGTTTCATATTTTGTTTGAATATTTTTTATTCATTATTCTCTAATTATTTTCCATTTTAATTTTAAATTTTATGAATTTTAAGATTTGAAGGATATATTTAAGCATAATTCCACTATAATATAATACTCCTCTTCATAAATTTCCAAGGTAACATGCAATTTAATTTTCCCATTATAACGTGTAAATTATTTACAGTTGTGCATATATTATTTCATTATTTATAATTGTATGTTTTCAACTTGTGGTTCATTATTGAGATATAATTAACTCTTAGGCACACTTAATGTGCATTAAAAAAAATCACGTATTAGATATGTGTGCATATTAAATTGTGTTTTGTGATTTATTATTTTGTAGACAAAAATGAAATATGAATACTTGAATCTATTGAGAAACAAACTAGTACAAAATAAAATTGTGTAGCCTCAATTATAGATATTTTTGCAATAGGCAAGAGAGTCATTCTAAATTTTAATAGCTTATTATTGACATATTTATATATTTTGATATATTTAATTAGGAATATTGCAAATATATAATATTCAACTTTTATTATGGAATATATATTAGTTTAAGTTGAACTATATGAATTGACTCGGGCCTCCTCCTCTTTCGAAATTCTGGCTCCGCCCCTATGCTTTTACATGAACTTTCATGTTCGATACAAACTAAAGCTTGGCTCGAACTCGAAGTAAATAAAATAAAATAAGTGTAAAAATATCAAACTATCTTTCGAAATTCTGGCTCCGCCCCTGAACTTGAATATGAACTTTCATGTTCGATACAAACTAAAGCTTGGCTCGAGGTCGAAGTAAAAAAAAAAGTGTAAATATATCAAACTATTCGAGCTCGACTCGTGTGCAACTCGATTAAAGCTCGTTCGAGCTCGACTCGAAATAAGCTCAAACATAGATTTTAGAGCTCGATAACATTTCAAACAAGTTTGAACAACAACACGGTCGACTCATTTATACCCCTAGGGGCTTAGCGGAAGGCATGATCGTAGTCATGGTAGTGGAAAGTCTTGTAAATGAAATTGGACAGCCATTTTGAAGCCACAAAGCATAAAACGGCCATGCAAACCACACCATATCGTGCAGCTACAGAGATAACGCCCTGTTTGGCTGCAGCAACGATGGCAATACAAGAGACGGAGATAATCTGAAGCGCGACCTCAAGCGCGTTGAGTCGTTTATATGCTACATTGCAGCTGCTACATTGTATGGTATGCGTCCAGTACCTGAGAAACATGACGAAAGCCGACCCATTAGATTAGATAATATTAGAAAGAAAGTAGAATTGGCCAAATACATGGCAAAATCAAAGAGACACACACACACAGATAGATAGTAAGATGGATGTGAGGCTTTAGATGCCAGAATGGCGAGCAAGTACAAAGTCACTAGCTCAAATCTACTGAAAGAATTGCATTTCATCTAAAAGTTCGAATTTGTAGAGAGGTGTCATATTAATTATTTATTTATTTCCCTAACATCTATATATATTTGCTCAAAATCATGCTCAAACTAGCTAGTTTGGAATTTTCCTGCCTAAATTGCTTTCAATTATGGAAAATAAGAAAAAAGTCCAGAAATTATAAACAAGGGTATGCACAAATGCGGAAATACTATTTTTTGTTAAATTATACAATTCAAAACGTAAAGAAGTCCTCAAGAAAAAGAGTGAATAAGGGTATGCAGTTGCATATCCTATGTAGATCCGCCAATTGTGCCAACGTTGTAAGAGCAAAAATAATGTCCTTTTGTCTTTATCTCTTTCCAAAATCTAACACAAACATTTCATGACAGTTTTTGTTTCAAAACAACTTTTTTAATGTATAATATATCGACTAATTATTTTTTATGATCTTTAGTCCTTATTTCATACATAAAAACAAAATTTTGACTATATATTTTGATGTATTTTTGTTTTTTTATTACTAAATTTGGATATGTATATTACATTTGAGTATTTGTGGTGAGTTGAGTTTACAGTATAAAAACTTTAAAACAAAAAAACAGAGAAAACATTCTAATCGTGCACACTTGTTTTCTTTTCTACCATATAATACACAGCATGCATTCATTCACAAGTCACAAGTCACAAGTCAAGTTTGACAGATTTTCGATTTACCTGTCAAGGAGTTGCTCTCTAGGAGGAATGGGCGGCAGTTCTCCGCTATACTTATTCCTCCAGTTGACTTGCGAGCCACCGTACTTGTTTAACCACCTCCTGTAGGCTACAACGAGGGTGTCTGCCTTAGTCGGAACAAAGCAAGCTTTATGCCAATTGAGTGGGCCGATTTCCTTTAGTTTGTGTTCCTTTTGGAGTATACATCATTCAACGATTAAATTTCAGATAAATCTTTTGCTCACTTAATATGAACACCAAGAAATACATTGAGGATTTTCTCCAGACGCATATATCATCATTCGGGACACATGTTTTCAAAACTATGTAACAAGCTTTACAGGAAAGTTATAGTGTTTCTTGTGGAGTAAATTATAAAATTGGTCCCGTATTTAAAGTGATGGCAATTTTGGTCTCATACAAATTAATTCTCTCAATTTAGTCCGATAATTTATAAGATTGTGCAATGTTAGTCCTATATTGACAAAACATAGTTGGATTTGTTTACGTACCGCTCACTGAGCTGCCGGAATTTCATGTAACAACCGGACTACAGACTTGCTTCAGTTGGGGGCATAATGAGACCCAAACATATTAATTTCAATTAATAAATAAAATAAGTTAATTATCATCCTAAAACAAATATTGTCTATTTAGGATTAAATAACATCATTTTAATAGTTACAAGACTTAATTGAGAAAATTAATCCGTTTGTGACTAAAATTGCCAACAACCAATAGACATGATGAGACCAATTTTGCAATTTACTTATTTCAAGCAAGGAAACACAGGGCACCCTGTTCCTAAGTTTTGCAGCTTTCTATTTTCGATTTCTCAATTTTTTTCTTCCACTTTTAGATGACAAATTTTTAGATAAGGATGATCACTATATCATGGTTTACCTCCACACAAAGAAGATGGAGATCTGAATCTAGGATCAAGTTCGACGCAATATGAGATATCCAACGAGGAACAATTCGATCTATCCAGACTCCGAAGTTTCTAGGTGCTGCAAAGATTAATCTGCTTTTACCTGGACTGACTGGAACGCAGTAGAAAATAAGAAATAACTTTTTCATGGGAGGAAGAAGTGGTAGTAAAAATACATCCTGCATAATGCAAACACCCAAGTCAAGAAATTATATAGAAAAGTATAAAGATACTGCAACCTCTTCTGTAATACTTGTTCATAGTATAAATTTTTTATATCATTACATTCATTTAGTGATACGAATGATACAATTGCACTTATAAACTAATATCACAGTGTAAAATGTCATTGGTATTAGTTTATAAGAGCAATGATATCACTGAACAAACGCTATGATATCTCAAAGGAGAATGACTCTAAAGATATGAACTACATATATACATCTCTAGTTCCGCCTGGTGAAGTCTCGTCCATTGTTTGACCCCCAGCGCAGTAGCCGTAGTAGAGGCAAGGCGGAACGAAATATTTCTCCCCCATAGCTTGCTTCACGGTGAACCCTTTTTGATCTTGTTTTGAAATATTTATTTCGTGCGGTCTGCCCCCTTCCCGATCAGCCTTCTCAGTGCACAAGACTCTTCGTTAGCTTTAACCACAAAGAGTTCATAAAAATAGACAAAAACTTGTATATGAATCTGGTTCACAGGTCTAAGATCCGTGAATTTTCCATTGGATCCTATATACAAGTTTTGTTTATGGAGATCACGTGAACAAGTTCACACAAGTGTTACTCTGCTAAAAAGTTAAAATTCAAATCAATTCCATATTTTTGGACTTTTCCACAAAATGTCCCAAAAAATTTAGAACTATCAATTTAGCCACGTAATTCGTTAATTGGTTTGATTTCAGTCCGAAAGTCATTGAAATTTCACAAACGACATCGTATTGATGCACATATTTGTGAAACATTTTGCAAAAAGGTTCAAAATTATGGGACGAAAAGTGCAAAATCCGACAAAAAAAAGGACCAAACTCGGAACAATTACTGAGTTATGGGACGAAAATGAAAATCCTAAAGTTTTGGGACCATTTGCGAAAAGTTCAAAGTTACGGTATGAAATTGAATTTTAACTCCTCTACAAAATAATACTCCATATTACTTATCTCTCTGGCGTTTTATCAATCCCCATTATGCCGTGATGTGAATATGGAAAATGAGCCGGGTCCATAAGATTTTCTATAAGAATTTCATACCTGATAAAATCATTAAAGAAGCATAAGCATGAATTCAGTTTCGAAATATTCGACAAATGGAGTAAGGAAACTTTAGCATACCCGTAAGATATGTCCCTGGATATCATAAATTTGGTATATGATGGATCATCAAGTTCTGGGATATAGTGAGGCTTTTTCATTGAAAATATGTCCTTATAGTGTGGATCCGAATTTGGCCAGAACCAAACAATGCCATTTTGCTCACAACTAGGATAAGCAGCAACACATGCCTTATTGGAAGTGTGAATCTGCAGAAATTATGGAACACAATTCACATTCTGTTTTCCATTTTTCAAAATATAATGGTCCACTACCTTAAATGAGGAACACCTACAACAGATTTTAAATGTTAACATAGCTTCAATTCATCTAGAATCTGTATTGCTATCCCTATTCCTAAGAAACTTGATCAAGACATTTATTTTGAAAAACGAGAGTATTACTCTATCTACTAACAAGTCGGCTCGAGCTCGAGTTCTTTTACGAGTTGAGCACGAGCTCAAAAGATTTGAACAAAATCGAGTTTCGGCAATCGAGTAGAGTTCGAGTTTTTCACTACTCGGCTTGACTCACGAACTCTAATTTTAACTTGATAGTATAATCAAGTGAGCTCAAACATCAAGTACTCACTCGAATGCGAGCACCTCAGTGATTTAAAGAGTTATATCATTTGTTGAAGCTAAAAATCGAAGAAGGCATCAAACTATGTCATAAGATGAAGCACAAAATCATCAACTGAAAATACTTATATTTTTCATACCGGAGGGCCGTCCCGAGGAGCTTGAGGAATGAATTTGCAGTCACCGGCGCCACCGAAGCACCAACCATGGTAAACACACTGCAACCTCCCCTGTTGATCGATCCTTCCTTCAGATAAAGGAGCCAATCTGTGAGGGCAACTATCGTCGAACACCTTCCATGCATTCTCATTCCGGTCCCACCACACCACCACATCCATTCCTAACACTTTCCTCCCATGTGGCCTTCTTTTGTCCAGATCACACACTAGCGCCACTGGATACCACTCCGAATACCAATCGAATTTCTCCTCCGATTCTATTTCTTCTTTTTCAGGCAGCACAGTTGGAGAAACAGCAGTAAGAAGCTTGAAATCCTGTTTCCAGCGGTGAATTTTTGGGAGAGATGTGGTGATTTGTTGGGGAAACGGAATTTGTTTAATGGATTTTTTTAATATGCTGCAGGGATTTGTCGTTAAGCTCAGCGGACACTGAAATGATGAAGCAGCTTTGAGAGCTTCCATGGCGGACGCTTCTTTCAATGATTAAACCCACCAATAGTATTGCTAAATGCACACGACATATCAAATTAGACATATGTCTAATCAGTTGGAAAAAAATATCACCCATCCATGAAAGTCAACTGACAGATGATTCATTTGGTTACATTTCCACACCACCATTATGAAGTATGGGCACAATTTTCGTTCATTCAAAGTCATCTGCGAGAATATTTTTAATTTAATGCACAATTTTTTAATTATTTTTAATCTTATTATGCACATATATATTACTCTCGGATTCATTTTTTTTATTATCTTTTTATCATAAAAGAAAGGATTTTTTGTTTTTCATTTATCCAAAATAACAAAAAGTAAAAACTACAATTTTTAACTTATCCCTTTAAAAACATCATTTATTTACTCTTATGCCACTATTTTATTAACTTTATTCCCACAAGTACTAATAAACAACTCTTACCCGTTTTTTAAAATTTCTCTTATACCCACAAATACTAATAAACAATTTTTTTCATTAAAACCCGTGTCACTCTGAAAGTGGAAAACAAAAATGAATCGGAGGGAGTACAATATTATGAGTGTGTGTATATATATCTTTTTTTTTTTTTTATAAAAGTATGCAAGTTGTTTTTTAATTGATTTTATTACAACATAGATAAAATAAATTAAGTAGGTATTTTGAGTATTACACTACAAGAAAATAATGATTTGTCTACCGAATTAAAATTGCCTACAAAATTTTTCAATAAAAAGTTCGTAAGTAAGAATTGCATACGATTTGCCTTCAAAATTTTATAATTATGAAAACATCTAAATTTTTCAACTTATAAACAACTTGCCTACATAATTAATTTGCATACGGAAAAAAAAAACCTAAATATAATTACCTACAAGTGATTTGTCTACAAAATTTTACACTAGTGCTAGCCCCCACAGCTAAACTCCAAATTATCACATAAAATATTAGTCAGTTTTGCCAAATTCAAAAACCTGGTGTATGCCATTATTGACATAAAGATAAATAGTGAAAATATGGAATTTATCCGTACCAACTTGTAGATATAATTTATGTGGCCTTCTTCAAACAAAATAAAATGATGTTATGTGATCTTCTAAAATTTTGTCATGGGTGGGGTGAAGCCACGGGAAAATATGATGTTATATAATCTCCCAATGACAACACTTATTAACTTCTTACTAACTAGAATTTTTTTTTATAACTTCTCAATTAGCAAATTCCTTTTACGTTTTCAATTTGAGATGAGTTCTTATTATGATGCTGGTTATGTATCCGAGGATGTCACATACAATTTTTTTAACTCCGGCCGGGGGTATAAAAGGAAAAGAAGCAGTGAAGTCATATGTTAAGTGGATTGCGAGTATACGAAACATCACCTTAGCCATTCGTGATTCTAAACCACATAAGTTAATGTATGTATGTAGTCAAGGTGGACAGTATAGGCCTTCAAAAACCAAAAATGAAAGAAACAAGAGCACACAAAGAAATTCGTGTGAATTTTGTTTAGTTGCTAGGGAATATGATACTGATCAAGATCTTTGGTGCATCAATATTTTGAGCGGGACACACAATCATCCCTTCCCGGAATTTGCAGAGGGTTCGAGACTAGGTACCTTAACACCCAACCAATTTAAAGAGATACATCGGCAATTGTTAGGATAAATATTGTATAGTTTTGATGAGTTAAAACAAACCAGAAGATGTAATAGGACCATCTGGACCTGTTAGCCAGATGAGGAAGTAGATTAGGACTTAGTCTAGGGGGAATTGCCAGACCAGAAGACCTCACCAGAAGAGTCACCAGAAGAGTCACCAGAAGACTCACCAGAAGACTCTCCAGAGGATTCCATCAGAGGACTTCACCAGATGAGACTGACCAGAGGCAGCGAACCTTTCCCCAGACCAGACGAGTCTGGTGAAACAAAATATGCTCAGAATCATCTCCTGATTCTGATGAGCATTCTGTTTCTTAACCAGATCAGGACCAGAAGACTTCAAGGTTGTCTGGTGTCTGGTATTGCCTTCTCTGGAGAGAATCAGAGTTTGGCATTGGAAGCACTTGACCGTTGGGATTCAAATCAAGTCAACAAGATCAGGATTGGAAAGTTTGAAGTCAATCAATCCAAGGATCTCACCAACCCAATCAATCAATTAGGGAATTGATTGATTGAAGCTTCCTAAATAGAGGATCTGATTGGATTAGCTCTCCAACGGCTATATCCTAAATCACCTCTATAAATACAGAGTGCAATCTCAAGAAAAAAGGGTTAGAGAGAATCATACGCGCACGAAGATACATTCCAAGCTCTTGTTTATCAAGCACACAACGCTCTTATTCTGTTCATACTTACATATTCACTCTTAAGGAGTAGTTGGACCTCAACCTGTTCATCTACAAGATAAGGTTGAAGGCTGTTGTCTTTAGATCGAAGATAGATCTAAAGAGTCTGTAAGAAGGAGCTGGTACTTCCCAATTCCAGTAAGTAAGTTGTTTGTTGGTTGGATAGTGAGACCCCTTTGATCAAGGGAGAGTGGACGTAGGATCGTTATATCTGAACCACTATATATCCGGTCTTATTTATTGTTTTCTGCATTTAATTTCTTGGTTATTTTAGTGTGCTCTTGTGAAAAGATCTTTGTCAAAGACATTTACTTTAAAGCTTCCGCAATCTATCAAACTAGTGGGACCAACAAGTGGCATCAGAGAAGTGTGTCCAAAGACCACTGCTTTGTGAAGCTTTTGGTGGTCACCGGGCAGATCCATTGCTCTTTATTGTGTTTTGATTAAAATTTTTGTTAAATCTCCTTAGTAAAAATGTCTGCAAAATCTTCTTACAAGAGCCGTAAGTTACCAGAATTCTCTTTTGAGGATTACAGCCACTGGAGCTTCATGATGAGTAATCATCTTGGAGCTATTCATCACCGCATGTTGGATGTGGTAGAGAGTGGCCCAATTAAATTTTACTGGACTCCTATTGATAGTGGCAGGTCAGAGTCCAAAGAAGAAACAAGTGAAACTGCCCAGAAAGCTGCTGAGGACAGAGTTCCCAGACAGAGAATTCTCAAGAAGAAAGAGGAGCTTGACAATGATGAAAGAAAACTTTATAATTTGGACCAGGTGGCACGAACTGAGATCATCAACACACTCACTAAGGAGGTGATATAGAAGGTCAGAACCTGTGCCACTGCCAAGGAGATGTGGGATAAACTTGCCCTGCTCTGTGAAGGAACAGAGAAGATCAAGGATAACAAACTCCAAGCTGTTCAACACTCGTTTGACACCTTCAAAATGAAACCAGACAAGACCATTGACCAGCTGGATATGCGCCTCACCAATCTCCTCAACAAGGCTAGTGCCTTAGGTAAGACCTACTCTGAAAAGGAAATAAATAGTAAAATATTACGTTCACTAACCAGCAGGTGGAGAATCAAAGTGACTGTGATTAAAGATAGCAAGGATCTCAACACTCTGGATCATTATCTTCTGTTATCTGATCTTAAAGCATACAAATTTGATCTTCAAGAGGAGGATCAAACAGAAGAGGTTTCCTCTTCTGGTCAGAAATGAGTTGCCTTCTCCACTACCATCAAGACAGATGATAAACCAAAAGAGTCTACTGCAGATGACATGAGCCTCAAGGAACAGGTAGCACTCCTAACCCATAAACTTGATAAAATGAGTGCAAAATATGGCAGGTACAAAAAGCACTGGAAGGAATCTACCAGAGACAGGAAGAGTTCCTTCAAAACTGCAGATAAAGAGAGAAAATCTGGAGACTCAAGGGAGACCAGATTCAGAACTCCAGAGAGGAGAAGAGATAGCAGCTCTGGGAGATCAGATTACCAGAGGAGGGATAGCAGTTCTGGCAGACCAGACTACCAGAGGAGAGAGAATAGTCCAGCCAGAGCAGAGTACAACCAGAGGAGGAGAGATCCAAGTCCCAGTACCAGAGGAGATAACACTTGTTACACCTGCAACAAGCCTGGTCACTATAGCTATGATTGTCCTCAATTGACTCCTAGAGAAAGAGAAGAGAAAAGACTAAAGAGAGATAGGAGATATGCTGACAAGAGAGCACTACTGGCAGAAGCAGAGGAGGAAGATACAAGTTCCAGTTCCTCTTCTTCTTCTGATTTCGGATCAGATGATGATGTATGTCTTATGGCAGACATCACTGAGGTAAATAAAACTACCCTATGCTTATCTAATTCCAAATATACTGAATCCTCTCATTCATCTGGTAACTCCAGAGAGTCTGATATGCAACAAATGCTATCAGATCTCCAAAATTGTGTTCAATTATGTCAAAAACTTGAAAAAGAGAATGGTAGGCTCAAAGCTGAAGTTCAATCCTTATCTCATGAGCAAAAATCCACCAGAGAACTCATGAAAGATCATTCCAAAGAAGTCTCTGAACTTCAGGAAAAGATCACAGAAAGAGATACTCTGGTAGATCAACTCATGAAGGAAAGGGAATCTCAGAAAGATAAGTTCAATGAACTAAGAGCAAAATACCAGACTCTTATCAAGGGAAAACAAGTTGAGCAAACCATAGAGGAGATACCCATGCCCAGAGAAGCTCCTATGATACCATCTATTGTATCTATCATAACAGAGACTTCTCAACGCATTAATGATAAGAGTGGTTTAGGATATTCTGGAATCACAACCAGATCCACTAAATTTCTTAGCAATAAAGGCAAGTTGTCTCAAAGGGCTGGTGAATTGGTAGAAATCTGGGATGAAAAGGATCCTAACGGTTACAGAGTAGTTAAGAATCCTAACTAGATCAATTATTACTCTGGTGACCATATAGATGTAGTTCCAAATGAGTTCACTAAACTGGAAGAGGAAATCTTAGAGCACAAACGCCAGAAAGGAGAACCTATGAAGATTGATGGTTCTGTTCAGATGCCTAACCATATTAGGAGACCTCAGAGGATACCTAACAGAGTGGAACCTAAGCAAATTAGGGGACCTCAAAAGGGAAACTCTAAGAGGAAACCTAATCAGAATAGGAGATATCAAAGGAGATATACTGAACCAGAGAACCTCAATCAGACTCAGGGATCTCAAAGGAGTTATGCTCAACGAAGATTTCAGAACAGGAATACTCAAAAGGAATTTCATCATCAAAATAGATCCAACTTTCAAAACCAGAGGAGGTCTTCCAGACCCATCTATAGACAACCAACTGATCTAGGAAGCTATGACACCAGAGATGGTTCTTCTAGGATGTACCCTTACAACCAGACCTTTAAGACCATGTCTTTAAGGCAGGCTATTCCAAAAGCCAGATTTGAGAAAAGATACACCAGACCTGTTTATAGGAAAGGTGTTCTGATCAGACCAGTAGCTCAATATGTCATTGTAAGAGGACATGTGCTGGTAGATAGATTTGGAAGGAAGATAAGATCTCCTCATCCAACAAGGGATGATCTTTATCTTTGGATTCCTACAAAACCTGCAACTAACCAATCAGGACCCAGCTCTACTAGGGGACCTAATTGATTTCTCTACAGGATGATAAGAGCCCATTGGAGAAAGGACTATCAAGCAAATATGTGTGGTACATTGATAGTGGATGTTCCAAGCACATGACATTCCAGAAAGATCATCTCCAGGATTTCAAGCCAATGAATGGGCCAAGAGTGATGTTTGGTGACAACAACTATGGAGTCACCAGAGGAGTTGGAAAGTTGACTTTCAATGGAGTATCTGTAGATGAAGTCTACTACGTTGAAAGACTCAAGCATAATCTGCTTTCAGTATCCCAATTTTGTGACAGGGGATACTCAGTGAAGTTCTCTAGTGATTCATGCACTGTCTTCTCTTCTGAATATAATGATATTTTGCTTATAGGCTTGAGGAAGGGTAACATTTATCTTGCAGATTTTGGCAGTTGCCCAAGAAATGCTTGCCTGGTTGCGAAAGGATCTGCAGAAGATAGCTGGTTATGGCACAAGAGATTGAGCCACCTTAACTTCAAAACACTGAATAAGATTGCCAGAAAAGGTCTCATTCGAGGTCTTTCCTAATGAAGTGTTTAAGAAGGATCAGGTTTGTGGTTCATGCCAGAAGGGTAAACAACCCAAGACCTCCTTTAAGGATGTCCAGAGCACAACCACAACCAGAGTACTTCAACTACTTCAAATGGACCTGTTGGACCTGTCTCTCCTCTTAGTTTCAGTGGAAGGAAGTACACCTTGGTGATAGTAGATGACTTTTCAAGATACAATTGGGTAATGTTCTTGTTTAAGAAAAATAAAACTATCACTAAGCTACCAGAATTCTTCAAGTAGATTCAGAATGAGCAGAACCAGAGCATAGTCAGAATCAGAAGTGACAAGGGGACAGAGTTTCTGAATTCACACATTGCAGAGTATTACAAAGAACATGAGATTTCTCATGAGACATCTGCTGCCAGAACACCCCAACAAAATGGAGTAGCAGAAAGGAGGAATAGAACCCTTAAAGAAGCTGCAAGAACTCTTTTGGCAGAGTACAACACACCATAAAGGTTTTGGGCAGAAACCATCAATACAGCCTGTTATACTCAGAACAGATGCCTAATTGCCCAGAGACATAGCAAAACTCCATATGAGGTATGGAAAGGTAAAACCCCATCTGTTTCATATTTTCATGTTTTTGGATGTAAGTGTTTCATCCATGACAATGGGAAATCTAAATTAAAAACCTTTGATGCTAAAGTGGCAGATGGAATATTTTTAGGATATTCCAGCACCAGTAAAGCATTCAGAGTTTTTAATAAGAATTCACTTTGTGTGGAGGAAACACCTCATGTTGTTTTTTATGAATCTACTGTTGAGTGCAAGGTGGAATTAAAGTCTTCTGATATGACTCAGAATCAGACTACACCTAGAGTAATCAAGGTCAATCCACCCATTATTGATTCAGACTCAGATTCAGACTCAGATTCAGATGGTGACCCATCTTCTGGTTCTCTGAAGAAGAAGTCTTCACAAGGAGCAGAACCAGAGGAGGTTGGAACTCCTGTAGGGGGAAGCTCTTCTGCAGATGGTGATATTCACCAAGGTACTGCAGAGGATGGTCAATCAGGCAAGGCCACGGGAAGGAGGACCCTGGTTGATCACCCCAATGACCTGATTATTGGAGATCCAACTAAGGGTGTCTAGACTAGGAGAAATCTTAACTTAGCTGCCTTATTCAGTTGCTATGTATCCTTAATTGAGCCCAAGAACATCAAGGAAGCACTGAAAGATTCAAATTGGATTGTTGCTATGCAAGAGGAACTAAATCAATTCACCAGACAGGATGTTTGGGAGCTGGTAGACAGACCAAGACATCAAAAGGTGATAGGCACTAAGTGGGTTTTCAAGAATAAGAAAGATGAGAATGATGTCATTACTAGGAACAAGGCAAGGCTAGTGGCTCAAGGTTATTCTCAGTCTGAAGGAATAGACTATGATGAGACATTTGCTCTTGTTGCCAGACTAGAAGCCATCAGATTGTTCTTAGCATATGCTGCTCACATGAAGTTTAAAGTATACCAGATGGATGTGAAATCTGCCTTTCTTAATGGGATTCTCATTGAGGAAGTGTATGTGGAACAACTTCCTGGTTTTGAACAAGGTGACAAGGTATTTAAGCTTAAGAAAGCTCTTTATGGGTTGAAGCAGGCACCCAGAGCATGGTATGACACTCTATCTCAGTTTATTCTGGACAATGGTTTTACTAAGGGTAAGATTGATAGGACCTTGTTTAGGAAAGAAGAAGGAAAGGACATCCTTCTGGTCCAAATATATGTTGATGACATTATATTTGGATCCCCTAACAAGAAGTTGTGTGAGAAGTTTGGTGATCTCATGCAGAGCCAGTTTGAGATGTCTATGATGGGAGAAATGAATTATTTCTTAGGTCTGCAGGTAAAGCAAACAGAGAAGGGAATTTTCATCAATCAGGCAAAGTACATCAGAAACATGTTAGAGAAATTTGGAATAGGATCTAGCAAGGCAGCCAAGATTCCTATGATGACAAATTTCAACATGGATCCAGATGAGTCTGGAGGGAGTGTGGATCAGACTCAGTACAGAGCACTCATTGGTTCTCTTCTGTACCTGACTGCTAGCAGACCAGATATTACCTTTGCTGTAGGTGTGTGTGCCAGATTTCAAGCTAATCCTAAGAGAAGTCATTTGGAAGCAGCTAGGAAGATATTGAAATATCTTAAAGGTACAGTGAATTTGGGATTATGGTATCCTGCAGATGACAACTTAGAGTTGAGTGGTTATTCGGATTCAGATTATGGTGGGTGCATAATAGATAGAAAGTCTACAAGTGGAACATGCCAATTTTTAGGAAATAAATTGGTATCTTGGTTCTCTAAGAAGCAGACTTCAGTTGCTACATCAACTACAGAAGCAGAGTACATGGCTGTAGGGAGTTGTTGTTCACAACTACTCTGGATTAGTCAACAGCTTAGGGACTACCAGATTAGAGCCAAAGATATCCCAATCTCCTGTGATAGTAATAGTGCAATAGCAATCACCCAGAATCTAGTTCTTCACACCAGGTGCAAACATGTTGATATAAGGCATCACTTTATCAGAGACCATGTTGAGAAGGGAGATATAAGGATGGAAAAGATTGCAACAGAGAAGCAGAAAGCAGATATTCTGACTAAGCCTTTGGCTGAAACCAGATTCAGAGAGTTAGCATTTGAGTTAGGATTATTGGATCCAGAGACATAATTGGTTTAGGGGGAACATCAGAGAAGTATCCTTTGTTTATATTTTATAACATAATCTTTGTTCTTTAAAACTAACATGCCTGCAGATTAGATATATCAGGGAAGTTACATCTCCAGATGAGATAAGCACCAGATGAGGCCTGTACCAGATAAGGTACATCCCAGAAGAGGTGCTGAATAAGATTCAGAGAAGCCCTAAGTCCTCTCTGACCAGAACCAGATAGGTTTCATCAGATGAGATGTAACACCAGACTAGCTGTGGCATCATCTGGTTACAATATCAGGTGACAGGTATGCTTTTACTTCTCTGGCCTCTGATCATTGGGATACACTTTTAAAATTACTTAATACACCCAAATCGTTTCAACTTCAGAGTGTATTTAAGACTAGGGTATAGGGTCTAGGCAATCATTTCACTTTTTCTCTTGACTGCCACAAAACCCCTTTATACCCAGTACCAATGATCACGCCAACGCACCAGATTAAATCTGCATTTCACATTTTAATCTTGGCCATCAGATTTAATCAATGTGCAATATGTCAATCAATTCAAAAATTGATTTTGTTCCCTAAATTAAATTTGGCAATTACACGCGTTCACACGATCAAGCCACGCGTCTTGCCCTATTTAAACCAAATTTCTCTTCAATCTGTCTTTTCACATTTCCATATTTTCAAAGCCCTAACTTCTCTCTGCAAGTTTTTTCTCTCCCTTTCTCTCACTCACAGCAATGGCATCCAAGTGTAACTTCGATCCAGAATACGTTTGCAAGAAGTTGAAGTCTGAGATGGTGGTAGACTTCTATTCCACCAAGAACCCAGCGGCGCTCGAGATTTTGGAATTGCTCAGGCGATCTGGAGTGGAGGAGTTAATCTCCAAAATTCCCAAGGATTTGCGCACTGTGGATGGGTACGCTGCCCAGTTTCTTGTCCGGATGAAGATTCATGATGATCATATTTCCTCAAAGATTGATAGGGAGGATGTCGTTTTCTCGAAGGCTGATTTCTGTAATTTGTTTGGCAACATTTCCGCGGAGGGTGTGGACCCATTGAAATACAAGGAAGGAGAAGTATTGGAATCTTTCAAGCTTTTTGCCAGATCCTCATGTCAGAACTTGACTAAAGGATTTTTGGACAAACAACTGAGGCAAAAGTACAAGGTTTTGTTCGACATCGTTGTGAAGGTTTTGATGTGCGAGAGCCATAGCACAGATGCCATCTTTACTGGCAGGCTCTGTGTTATGAGGGCCATTTTGGATGGTGCCCAATGCAATTGGGCAGAGTTCTTCTGGGGAGTATTAAGGAAGAACAAGTTGAAGGTGCAGAAGGAAGAGTGCCCCCAGTTGCCTGGAGAGCAACAATTTGTGTTCAATGCCAATGTGTCATTAGGCACAAAGCTCACCTTGATTTTGGACTCAATCTTTCCAGAGAAGAAGTGGAGAGATTCCTGGTGCAAGGGCTTTCACAAGTCCAAGATTTTGTTCTCTAAGGATGGTCCTCTTCATGGACATCCTGATTCTGATGGTGAGCAAGCCATCCCTGCCCCTCCTCTTCAAGCAATTCCCTCACCTGCTAAGGGGCAGAAGCAGCAGAAGGGCCAGAAGAAGCCTGCTGAAGCAACTGGTTCTTCAACCATTGCTTTCTCTGGTTCCTCAGAGGAGGACCAGATTCCCCTTCTTAACATCTTGAAGAAGAAGGGTGAAGGTGCAGAAGCTGCCAAGAAGGCAGGAGCTCCCAAGAGGAAGAGGCCAGATGAGGCCAAGAAGGTGTCTGCCAAGAAACCCAGAACCGGCAGAAGAGTTCCAAGGACACTCCTGGTGGATGAGCCATTAGAGGAGGAGGAGGAAGAAGAGGTTGAGCCCCTTCAAAGGAAGACATCTAGGGCCAAGAAGGCCATTCTTCAAGATCCAGACTCTGGTTCTGATCTTGGAGATGCTCTGGAGCAAGCTATTGATGAAGCTGCCAGGATCATGCAGGACTCCACTGCTCCAGTCCCATCTGATGAGGTAAATCCCCCTATCCCTACCTCAACCCCCATTAATCTTGTTTCCCCTTCAACCTCTCCCCCAGAAAACCCTTCCCAAATCCCATCTACTGCTTCTGGTGCCCCCATTGCCACACCAGAGCAGACCCTCCCTGATACCCCCATATATACTCCATCCACCATACCTACCCAAACACCTTCTCCCTCACCTTCTCAAACACCCCTTAACACAAATCCTTTTCCCCCAGCCCCTGTACCAGAGGTCCCATCCACTTCTGGTGCTGAACCTCCCCTTCCACCCTCTCCCACCTCTCAAACTACCTTCCCTATTTTTGTACCAAAAGTCCCATCTACTTTTTCTGGTGCAGAACAACCCCTCCCTGATTAGGCGTGAAATTTTCATGATTCGTCACTTGAAATACCTTAATTTTGGCCGATTTTATCGAGTATTTGGAGTCAATTGAGCATTATTTCTCTACATTGATGAATTTGTCTCTTTAATGCTCGTAGGTGAATCGAGGGCGAAGAACGAAGTTCGTAGGACTTTGAATCGACTCAAACAGATGCCCGGATGAGAAGATATCGAAGGAATACGATTGATGTTAGTGTTGAAGAAGAAAAGTACTACTTGGTGAAATTTTGGGAGCATTCGAGTAAACCACTCGAGCACTAGCGCTCGAGCGCCCAAAACATGCAGAAAATTTCTAGCGCTCGAGCGTGTTGCTCGAGCGCCCTAAAACTTGCATAAGAATTCCACCACTCGAGCAGCTCGACCGTGAGCGCTCGAGCACTTGTATCATTCGAGCTCCATGCTCGAGCGCGACCGCTCGAGCACCTCCATTTTTCGTGTTTTAAAAGGCGTTTTTGGCCCACGAGTTCACGATTCGGCCCGGTGCATATATATACTCGTCTCAAGCTCGTTTTTTAGGGAGACCACACATCACTTGATAGTTTGAGACTTTTAGAGTTCGTTTTAGAAGAGGAAGAGAGACGAGCAAGTTTACTTTACGTTTGGTTGAGGTTTTTCATACGAATTCTTCGTTTATTTTCGTTTCTTAGTTTCTTTTCGATAGCTTGGTAACTTTTAACGCTTTAAACCTTGTTTTTATCAATTAAATTTCAGTTCTTAGTATTTTTAATTCTTTAAAACCCTAGTTCATGTTTCATATTTTCTTTGTTGAATTAGTCATGTTTATGTTCGTTGTTTCTTCTACTGCTTTTGTTTACGTTAAATCCATGTCTAGCTAAAACCCTTGCATGCTTGGGGTAGGATGAACTCGTAGAAGTAGGTTGTGGGTACGTAATTAGGGTAACTTGTAACGTTAGGTTTTAATTCTCTTGATTAATGAATTCTTAAAATTAATCTTAACTTTACTTTTGAATTTAGTTCGAAAAGTGTTAAAGAGAGGACGAACGTATCACTCTTTAACAACGAGTAGACTTAACTAGAGGGTTTAGAAAGGGTTAATTCATCTACCAGTTTAGCGAAGGAGGACGACCGCATCACCTTAGTTAAATTAGGGTCTCATTAATTAAGCACAATCTATTAACTTGTTAGTAGATTAGTGAAGTCGAGTGTTAGGGTAAAGTATTAGGGTTTAGAATCTTGAGCTTTCACCTTGCATTCTTTTACTTAGGTTATTTCTTGCGCGTCACAGTTATTTTTATTATGTACCTGCTCCGTTAGTATACGTAGGGATTCCTATCCTGAGCATCACCATCCTTTATTTGAAAACACATCTTAAATACTTAGTTTAATTTTCCTTTTGCATTCGTAGGATAATTCTAGTTTAGTTTATTTTTAATTAATTTTTTCAAAAAACCCAAAAACATTTCACTCATATTAACTACGACGCGTAGATCTTCAGGGATCTATTCGCAGACACACTTTCCCTTGGGTTCGATAATACTTGGTCCCTATACTTGCCTATACTACAGTGAACCCGTACTCTTGTGGGGAAACTACTAGTAGAAGCTAGTATATTCGCATCAAGTCACTCCCCTCTACCTCTACCTCTCAAAACCCTACTCCTCCCCAATCTCATACAGAACAGGACCCATCCATCTCTATGGCTCTGGGTTTCCCTGCCCCTCATTCCCCTACCTGTTTGTCCAGCGATGATAGTGAAGATGAGGATGCTTCACTGGAGCCGGAGGTCTTAGCACCATCCTCCTCTGCCTCTGGGCCCAAACCCTTCACTTTCTCATCTGTAGAAATGGGTCCCATCAGGCAGAGTATGAGTGTAAGTGCTCAGCTCTGGCTAAGAGAGCATTTCCCTGTTTTGTTGGAGCACTTACCCCTTCTGGCAAAGCTGATTGATGCCAAAGTCTGGAGCAAGGCCAGACTTGAAGATGTGGAGGACCTCATGTTATTGCTTGAGGAAATGGGTCCCTCCAACTTCACTGCCTGGGAAATTGAGCTCAAACAGAAGCTGGACATCCAGAACCCAGCTGAGCTGGAGACCCCCGTAGCAGCGAAGATTTTGATTCGCACTCTGCTCATCCAGAGAGGAGTTATGATCTCTCCTGAGGGCCCCTCCTACAAATTTGGCCCTCACTTCTCTTTCCCTCCAGAGCTTTACTCAGATGAGAAGGACTTTGATGTCACTCCTGCCGTGCTGCAAAAGATGAAGACATTCTTCAATGAGCAGATCATGCAGATTGGGCGTTTCTCCAAAGCGATTCAACATATGGCTCCTGCTATGATTGAGCACCAGATCCGGCAGGAGAGGAGGATCTTCTTGAAGCAGATTAAGTCCACTTTTGCAGCAGCCAAAGCCTCCTTCAAGGCAAATGGGCTTCTTGTCAAGCTGGATGTTATGCACAGCCAGAAGTAGCTCTAGGAGCATGTGCTTGAGCAGCTGAGGCCAGTCTCTGTACTGAAGGTTGAGATGGCTTCCCAAATGCTGCAAACTGCTAAGCTTAAGGACTCCCTCCAGGAGATGTTAGAGAAGCTGGTTGCGGAATCAAAAGCTTATCTAGAGGAAGCAAAGCAGCTACGTGATCTTCACTCTTCCTCCAACACTGCCTTGCCTGATCTCATTAGGCATGTAGTGGAGCCCCTTATTGATGAAGTTAAAAAGGGGAAAGAGAAGGCCAGAACTGATCTGGCGAAGACCACTAATGAGACTCTCTTTAGCCATGGTGCTCGTCTGGACCTGCTGGAGAACACTTTGGCCCAGGCCGAGCTGCAGAAGAAGAAGAAGGAAGAGCTCAAATCTCTTTCCATGGCAAAGCAGCTGGCGGCAGAAGAGGAGTCAGAAGCAGAACAGGATCCTATCCAAATCTCTGGACCTGCAAAGAAGAAGATCAGGAAGGTAAAGAAGAGCTTTCTAGAAGAAGTTGTGGAGGAAGCAGAGAAGAGATTTCGTGAGGAGACGCCTGATGAGAGGCAAGCCAGAATAAGGAAGAACATAGATGAAGAGCAGAGGCTCCGATATGTTAGGAGGCAGAATAAGAAGAGTAGAGAAACTGGCATATCTTCTGGTGCCAGTGGATCCAGCCTGAAGAAGAAAACTCCTGTAGAAGTGATGGAGATTTTGCCACTCAGGACAGAAGGGTCTTTTGACTCTACTGTGCATGTCCCTCTGATAGAGAAGTGGAGAGAAGCCAAGACTTTGTGGTTCATTCAACACTATATCCAGAGGCCTCCACCAGAGGATGATGCTCTCATCAACAGGACATTCCATTCTTGGATGAAGGCTTATGATGCAAGTCTGTACAAGCAGTTGATGGATTTCACCATAGAGTTCAACCTGGAGGTCACTGCCCCTGAGTTTCATTATCTCAACACTCCAATGATAGGGGACCAGGTTGATTGGGCTGAATTGAAGAAACTTTACAAGACCAAGGTGTTGGCAAATTTCACTCCAACATCTTCTGCAGAGTTGAAGGCCATTCAAGACAGGTTTCTTGATTGGTTTCTGGTGCCCAAGGAGAACAGAAGATATGCTTAGAATAGGACCAGATTTGCATTGTAATCTGTAATCTCTTTTGTCCTTATTATTAATGAAAAATCATATCTTCTCTGTTCAAAAGACAACTCTTTGTTGTCTTAGTTATTTGCCTGATAAGATCTATTCTAAGGTCTTATCATTTTATTGCTTTTATGCTTAAGTTTTCTGTGTTGATCAGTTCTGGTTGTGTTTTAACTCCATCAAAAAGGGGGAAATTGTTAGGATAAATGTTGTATAGTTTTGATGAGTTAAAACAAACCAGAAGATGTAATAGGACCATCTGGACCTGTTAGCCAGATGAGGAAGTAGATTAGGACTTAGTCTAGGGGGAATTGCCAGACCAGAAGAGTCACCAGAAGACTCTCCAGAGGATTCCATCAGAGGACTTCATCAAATGAGACTGACCAGAGGCAGAGAACCTTTCCCCAGACCAGACGAGTCTGGTGAAACAAAAGATGCTCAGAATCATCTCCTGATTCTGATGAGCATTCTATTTCTTAACCAGATCAGGACCAGAAGACTTCAAGGTTGCCTGGTGTCTGGTATTGCATTCTCTGGAGAGAATCAGAGTTTGGCATTGGAAGCACTTGACCGTTGGTGATTCAAATCAAGTCAACAAGATCAGGATTGGAAAGTTTGAAGTCAATCAATCCAAGGATCTCACCAACCCAATCAATCAATTAGGGAGTTGATTGATTGAAGCTTCCTAAATAGAGGATCTGATTGGATTAGCTCTCCAACGGCTATATCCTAAATCACCTCTATAAATACAGAGTGCAATCTCAAGAAAAAAGGGTTAGAGAGAATCATACGCGCACGAAGATACATTCCAAGCTCTTGTTTATCAAGCACACAACACTCTTATTCTGTTCATACTTACATATTCACTCTTAAGGAGTAGTTGGACCTCAACCTGTTCATCTACAAGATAAGGTTGAAGGCTGTTGTCTTTAGATCGAAGATAGATCTAAAGAGTCTGTAAGAAGGAGCTGGTACTTCCCAATTCCAATAAGTAAGTTGTTTGTTGGTTGGATAATGAGACCCCTTTGATCAAGGGATAGTGGACGTAGGATCGTTATATCCGAACCACTATATATCCGGTCTTATTTATTGTTTTCTGCATTTAATTTCTTGGTTATTTTAGTGTGCTCTTGTGAAAAGATCTTTGTCAAAGGCATTTACTTTAAAGCTTCCGCAATCTATCAAACTAGTGGGACCAACAGCAATAATTGCTTCATATAAGTCCACGCAACATGTTGACAAATATAAAGATGCGCGATCCAACCAATGTTACGGATATTAAGAGGCTGAACAATGCCATTAACAATATAAGGAGTCAAAATCGGGAAGGGCGTACCCCCATGCAAAACTACTTCCACCTACTGCAAATGCGAAATTACAGGTAAAAATATTTGCACACTTTATATTTTAAAATATTTATTTCACATAAATAAATGAAATTAGGGTGGTTGAAATTTTAGTTCTACTGCATTCAGCGTATAATACATGGAATATTTTGTCTTCATCTTGTGAGAAATATATGGTACTTAGCATTTAATGTCTAAATAAATGATGTTCTTGTATTGTACGTACTGTAAATCTAGAATGGATGCCAAAATATCATGATTGAGAAAGTTGAGAAAGTCTATGAGCTTATTGATTCAATAAATAAATAAATAAAAACCTCAGCGAGCAAATTATGAGCTGGCTCACAAAATTTAATATCTATAGTTTAGTATGTTTTCATTTGTATTTTTACACTTCCCACTGGGACAAATATAGAAATATCAAACTAAAGTTGCACGTCATAACAAAATTGTAAACATCAGTAGATAAATATATTATATACTATATAAAATAAATGAGTATTGTTTAATGAATTTAAAATATTTAACTTATAATTCTTAAGTTCATTTTATTTATAAATCGTATCCGAAATAATATATCAAATACACTTAGTCCAAATTCCTCCGTTGCGGTATTATTTGCATACTTAAAATGATACATTTTTTTTAAGAAAAAACACATTTCAAGTAAAATAGTAGCATATATGCAAAATTTACTATTTTGTCAAAAAAAAAAAGTGGCATATATGTAAATATGTATATATTATTGTGAGTGTGTAATTAATTGTGGGACAAATGATTAATATAAGTATGTAAATAATTATGGGATGAAGGGAGTATTATATTATCAATAAATTTTATATGCATCTTTAAATTTTATTTCACATTTTCAATCAAATATAATTATGAAATTGTTCAACTTATGAAATTGTTCACATTTTATATGCATCTTTAAATTTCATTTCACATTTTCACCAATACCATAGTTTCGAACTTATGAAATTGTTCAACTTTTGAAATTAGGTACCATTTTCGAACGGTGGATGGCAGTAACGAACTACAAGATGTTGTTTTCAGTCACCTAGAGTCTTATGCAATGATGGACACATATCTGCAAGTACTGATTATTGATAACACGTACAAAACGACCGGGCACGATATGCCTTTACTTGAAGCTGTTGGGGCAACAAGCACAAACAAGACGTTCACCATCGCATACACATTTATGCAGCATGAAACGCAGGAACACTTCGAATTTGTCTTGCAATTTATTCAGGGACTGTATAAGAGTGTTGAACCGAATGTTGTTCTTACGGATAGGGATCTCGCGTTGATGAAAGCGGTGGATAAAATATTTCTAAATTCCCAGAAAGAGTTATGCAGGCGCCACATAGAGCAATGTGTTCTAACTAGGGCTCTACAATAGCCAGGTTTCAATAAAGAATTCGCTGAATATTTTAAACATCAGTGGAATAGAGCAATTGAAGCGGCCACACCTGAAGAATTTCTGCATAGCTGGGAGTGGGTAAAGAAAAAGTACGAGCACTATCTGGACTAATTCACTATTGCGAAGAAACATGGCTTTCGAAGCATGTACACAGAGTTTTAGGTGCGTTTATCGATCATCGGCTGCACTATGGAAACTACACGGCAAACAGGTAATCATACAATCTTGTTAAATATAATTGTTTAAATATGTGTATTCATTAATTTTAATATATATATATATATATATATATATATATATATATATATATATTCATTTAAAATGAGTCGAATACTTACGTTTTATATGTATCTGCTTTGTTGTTACCCAAAATATGTATCTAATTACGGATTGATGTGGCTTTTGGATGAGTAACGGCTATGTGATTTGTGAATATTATTGAGTATTAATGACTTGAGGTCATTGATAATAAATGATGAACATAAATAATAAATGCAAGAAGAGTTACCAAGTCAGTCTATGACTTGGGCTTTAATGTTGTTCGTGTCATTTATTGTGGTTTGAACAAGTATTTATAGTCCAAGAGCATCCCCTTGGACTGATCCTTTGATGGACAGGTACAACGCAGTATTTAATGCTGGGCCAGGCCCATGCTGGGTTAGTGAGGAATATCTTCCGTGTTGTAGATCTTGGGTCAATTACAACTGGCCACGTGGAAAGGGGATCGTATCTTCCCCAAGATCGCGGGATATTCTTACACAAGTATGGCCTCCCCTACCGAGTCGGTCGTGATTTCTTGTACCTGGTATTGGGAATTGGAAGGATCTTCTGATAGCGCCCTAAACTCCCCAACGCCGGTCAAGACCTGATGTGTGACCGTCTCGTCCTTCTTGACGACGTGGACCTCATTCTTCTGGATCTCTTCCTCGTCTTAGGTAGTATTCTTATCGGGTCTGGTCGTCCTTATGACGAGGCCGAATACCTTTTGGGCGAAGCGAAAACCTGATGTCATTCATGACGGAGTCGAGACCGAACGACCGGGCACGAATGTCGAGGCGAGTGTTACGCTTATCTCTTTCTTTTGACGAATTCACATGATGATCCTCTATTCATCCTCGTCCTACAGAATTTATCCATCACACAACAATTGCCCCTCGGCTTGCCTTGAAGTGTTCTTCGAGGTGAGGCGATCCCGGTGTGACGAAGGTAGCCCAAAGGTTTTGGCTTGAGTGGACGTGTGCCTGGGGAAGGAGCGATATGTCTTTTCCCGAGGATACCCTTTAATGTAGCCAATGATGGCTACTTTATAGGGAAACAGCGCGAAGGTGACGGACGCGCTCTCCCCAAACGTTGCGACTGCTCGAGACGCGCGTTTGTGGGAGTGACGCGTTCGCGATGAGGCCCTCGGATTTCTCTTTATTTAACCTTGGCCCCCGCGAATATGTGAAGTTATTTGCTCCCAGATCCCTTCGTCTTTCCTATAAATTGGTGGAATTCTCCTCATTTCAAAAAATCTCATCTTCGCGCTCATCCTCTAAAACTCAAGATTGTCAAATTCTCAAGCGAGAGCGTGAGCGTTGCCCTAGGATTGTCTTCGTGGGTAAGTTTCATTTTGTGCTTTATTATTTTCTCCTTTCTCTTCTTCGTTCATTCTTCTCGGATCAGAAGAAAAAATGGATCAAACATCTTCCTCCGGTCTTGGACATGAGGTCGGAGAACTCCGGCTTCGCCTGCAAAAGGGAGCTAGAGGGAGGAACCCATTTGCGCTCAGCGATGATGACGGCCTAGATGCGATTTTCCGGCGTGCCCCGACGACGTCCGGTACATCCTCCTCCCACTCGGGCGCTGCCCCGCCAGTATCCGGCACGGACTCCGACCGTGATGGGGGTGCCAACGAACCATCTCGACGTGATCTACCCGCCGATGCCACGCGCATTCTCCAGGACTTGGAGGCTCACGATCGATCAGAGGCGATAGATGCCGAGACGGTGGCGAAACAAGCGGAAGAGCTGGCTTTTTGGCGGAGAAGGGCCGAAGAGATTGAGCGTGGTCATATGTTGTGGGCGGCCTTTGTGGATAGAAGGTCGGGATCGGGGCCCAATTTCATTTACGATTATTACCGGTCCTCATATCCATATGAGCGGCCTGAGCGTCAGCCATTCGAGTTCCTAACCCCGTCCTCGTCGAGATTTCATTGGAACGACATAGCCAGCCGGGTCACTGAGAGGAACCTCAAGGATTGGCGGCGTACCTTTCAGGTCCCCATGGACGTTCACTTCTATGTCCCGGCGCCTGACGAGAGGGTAGATCAACCACCGCCGGGCATGGTTGCCGTATCCTACGACATCATGGATACGGGACTCTGTTTCCCCCTGCACCCGGCCCTGACCAATCTTCTGAACGCTTGGGAGGTGGCTCCACTCCAGCTCAGTGTGAATTCGTGGCGCACTGTGGTTGGGACATATATTCTATTTGGTCTTTATCACCTGTATCGCATGCCTACTGCTGGCGAGATGAAATATCTATACGGCCTGGCGAAAGAATCCAGCAAGAATGGTCTCGTCCACGTCAAGTACCGTCATGAGAAATCGTCTATGACTTGCCGTCCAAAGTTCATGTCAAGGACGAGCATTGGTTCTGGGTGTCGGGGAGGTGGAAATTTGGTCGCGGCAATGTGGATGTCGACATCCCCACCCAATTCGCGCATAAGAAAGCTAGTAAGCCTTTGTGTATTCCTTTGATCGTCCTTTACTGATCTAATGCGTCTTCTTGTTGCAGGTTACGTGGTGCCGAGAAGGAAGAGCTTCCGTTCGACTTTCGACTCGTCCTTGCGAAAGTTGACTTGGTGGATTACCGGGAACGCCACTATCAGACCCTCCTTACTGAAAGGAACAGATTGGAGTCTCGTTTCTTCAGTCCGTCCCGACACCTTCAGATTCTTCCTCGTAAGTTTATCTTAACATTGCCTTTTTGGTATACGATGGAAGTTATTTATTCTTCCTTGTTGGTTGGCAGGAGACTACCCCGTCTACCCCGCCTGCCCTCCGGAACTGATCATGGAGATGCCCGACCCCCTTGCCCGGATGAAAGCCCTGGTTGGGAAGAAGAAGAAAGGGACGAAAAGGTCGCTGCCGATGCCTGCCCCGCCAGTCCCTCCCGCGGTGATTCCGACTGTCGTGGCAATCCCGAGGGTGTCCGTCGCTCCGTCGGACGAAGACAGGACCCCCTCTCCCCCGGCCAAAAAGGGGCGACATTCTGGTGACGCCGGGGGCATTGGGATGGTTCTTTCGCCCCCCGCTAAAAAGTCTGGCCTCGGCAAAGGGGCACCTGTGGTTGGCACTGGGAGCCCGCCATGGCATTCCGGTGAGATGCCATCTCGATCCTTCTTAGGTCGAGACCCTCATAGGGTGGCCTGGTAAGACTCTTCACTCGTTCTTCATGGGTCGAGACGTTGTTATTATAGGAATGTATTTGACTTATGTTATTCTTTCAGTAGCATGGAGGACGATCCCGCGCCCTCGGCCCAAGTTCTCGATTTCGTCGGCTCGAAGTTCGCCGAGAGTTTTGATGATCTTCCCGTCTGCCTCCGCCGGATAATGCGGGATGTCCCTCGCGCTTGGGACATTGAGTTGGACGATGCCGTCAAACAGAATTCGGGCAACTCCAATCTCTATCTTGCCCAGGCCCTTCAGCTGAAGGCGGCGTCGGTGATGAGTCGAGCTTTGTCCCAGAAGGAGAGCGAGGCTGAGCGTGCCTCCCGGGATGCCGAGAGCAAGAAGAAGATCTTTGAGGAACTTAAAGCGCGGGTGGCCTTCCTAGAGGGGGAGGTGGAGGCCGGCAAGAAAGCGACGGCCGAGGTTGCTGTACTGTCTGCCAGAATAAGGTCGTTAGACGAGAATACTTCTACTCTTGAGGAGAAGTTGCGCTGGGAGACAGCGTCTTCGGCTAGACTGGCTGACGAGAAAGTCGAGGCTGAGAAGAGAAAAGAAGAAGCCGAGGAGAGGAGAGGGCACTTGTTGCTGAGGCTGAGGCCAAAAAGACTAGCCAGGAAATGACCCAGATTCGGAGTGAGCTCGCTTCGGCGAAAGAGATGGTGGAGGAGTTCAAAAAGAAAATGGCCCTCTCCCCGGAGGAATACGATGCTCTGACTGATCCGGCACAGACCACCAATTATTCATATTACTTGGCGGTGTCGGATGCGCTCTGGGTGTTGTACAAGGCTGGGCGTCCCCTCGATGAACTGGTCCAGTTCTTCCGCGAGTACATCCTTTCCCATCCTCTCCATGGCGATATCTATGTCGGATACCTGGACCTGGAGAAAGAGATGTGAATTGACCTGAGCTGGTGGCCAGATCGCTCCCGGCTGCTGATGCCCGGGGAGAGCCCTCCTAATCTCTCCGATGAAGGGGACGAAGAAAAAGATCCATCCGTCCCTCCTGGTGAAGGAGCTCTGGCCGACATTTCTTCCTATGCCGCTGCCGATCTGGAGGTCTCCGAGAATCCTGCTGCCGCCGAAGTGCCCAATCCTGAGTAGATTAGGCCATTTATTTCCAGTAATTTCATTTTGTAATTGCCCATGGGGGCCTCTCATGTGGAACTCTCTTTTCTTTTATCAATGAGAACTTTCATTTCTTCTTGTCTTCTTTCGTAACTTTTATACTTTTTGTACTTAGATAAAAAATGGCTTCTTTATCATGGTTGTGGTTGTGCATCGTCTATCTGCCCCCGAGGTTCAAACTTTGTCGTGCGTCCTTGGGCCTTAATGGCGTATTTTGACCTCGTCGCGATTCCCGTATCTTGCTGTAGTCTTTTCTGTCATCGTCGAGGGCTTGATTGCTCGTACTTCGAGACGTTTGATTGTGCTCGTACTTCGAGGCGTGGCTCTTAGTACGAGTCTTTTCTGTGCTCGTCGAGAGCTTGCACTCGTCGAGAGGCTTGACTGTGCTCGTACTTCGAGGCGTGGCTCTTAGTACGAGTCTTTTCTGTGCTCGTCGAGAGCTTGCACTCATCGAGAGGCTTGACTGTGCTCGTACTTCGAGGCGTGGCTCTTAGTACGAGTCTTTTTACCGGAACTTTGAGACGTGGCTCTAGGTATGGGTCTTTAACTATACCGCCTTAGAAGGCTTGTATGTTAGCGCTCGCCTGAGTTTCAACTCGTAGGGAGTCTTTTGCCCCTTTGAGATCGTGTCTCGTCCGGGGACTTTTGTGCCATCCCGACATAGTCGGAGAGATTGGTCTTAATGCTCTAGGGAGGCTTGGCCTCTTAAAGAGTCTGGGTGTAACATGCCTGCCTGAAAAGGCCTTGCCGTTACGTGCTCGCCTCGAATCCTTAGGATCCTTCGGGAGGCTTTCGCTCAATGAGACTTTTTGCCCCTTTGAGATCGTGTCTTGTTCGGGGACTTTTGTGCCATCCCGACATGCGTCGGAGAGATTGGTCTTAATGCTCTTAGGAGGCTTGACCTCTCAGAGAGTCTTAGGTGCTCGGCCTGAGGCCTTTGGAATGGAAATACGAATTTTGGTTTTCCATTGCTGAACCCATGAAGGGAATGATTACATTTGTTTTATTGGTAGTATTTTCTAAGGTTGGCAGTGTTCCACGTGTAGCGATCGGGGATGCCATTTAGGTGTTCCAGCTCATATGCCCCGTTTGCCACAAATTTAGCTATTCGGAAAGGTCCTTCCCATCTTGGGCCGAGAGGGGCCTTTGCATTAGGTTGAATTTTCTTAAGGACGAGATCCCCGATGGAGAAACGCCTGACTTTGACCTTTGAGTTTAAGAATTTCTCCGATCTTCTTTTGTAGATCGCATTCCTCGAGGCCGAAGTGAGTCTTCGTTCTTCCGAGACGTCCAACTCGGCTCTCCTGACCTCGTTGCTCTCCTCCGAGACGGTGTGTGACGACCTTTGAGTTGGGACTAGTATCTCAGATGGGATGACGGCCTTTGCTTCGAAGGCCAAAGCGAACGGGGTTTCACCCGTCGCGTTCCTAGACGTCGTTCTGTAGGACCAAATAACCTCGGGAAGGGTTGAGGCCCAATTGCCCTTGGCCTCGTCCAACTTGGCTCTTAGGGTGTGTTTGAGAATCTTGTTGACTGCCTCCACTTGTCCATTCGACTGGGGATGGTATGGGGTGGAGAAACTTCTCTTGATGTTCCATCTTTCGCAGAACTCCATTATTTCTTCCCCGTCAAACTATTTTCCGTTGTCCGAAATTAGGGTTTGGGGGAGGCCGAAACGACATATAATGTTCCGCCAGATGAACTCGGTGATTTGGGTCTGATCGATCTTGTTTAGGGCCTCCGTCTCGGCCCACTTGGTGAAGTAATCCACTGCGACGACGGCGTATCTCATCCCCCCGGGCGCAGTGGGCATTGGGCCGATAAGGTCTATCCCACATTGCGCGAAGGGCCAGGGGCTGATCATTGAAGTCAAGGTCTCCGGGGCTACTCTAATATCCGGGGCCGTCGTCTGGCATTGATGGCATGTTTTGGCATAGGTAATTGCGTCTCGTCGTAGGCTAATCCAGAAGTATCCCTGTCTCAAGGTCTTTTGATACAGTGACTGCCTCCCGGCGTGATTTCCGCAGACCCCTGCGTGAATCACATCGAAAACAAGCTTTCCCTGCTCCGGGGTGATGCATTTGAGGAGGGGGAGGGTGAAACTCCTTTTGTATAGTTGGCCATCGATGATTGTGTATCTTGTAGCTCTGAGCTGTAATTGCCGAGACTGGATTCTATCTTCTGGAAGGATGCCGTCCTTCAGGTATGCGTAGATTGGGGTCATCCAGCTTGGGGACTCGTCCTCGATCACACCTACCAAGTTTTGATAAATTGACGGGGTTTCGAGCCTCGTCAGATTGATGTTGGATAGGTCTGCTGCACCCTCCGAGGTGGCCAGTTTGGACAGAGCGTCGGCCTGCGAATTTTGTTCCCTTGGGATTTGTTCAATATACACCTCGTGGAACTTTTTGCAGAGCTCCACGGCCCGTTCGTGGTATCTGATCATTTGTTCTCCCCGCGCCTCGTACTCGCCGGTCAGCTGGTTCACTACCAGTAATGAGTCCATGAAGATGTTCAATCTTTGGACCCCCACTGCGATAGCGAGGTCGAGGCCTCCGAGGAGAGATTCACATTCTGCCTCGTTATTCATAGCAAGGAAATCAAATCTGACGGCATTGGTGAAACATTGCCCGTCCGGGCCTGCTAGGATGATTCCGACCCCAGCACATGTGCTCGTCGAGGAACCATCCACGAAAAGCTTCCATACGGGGTGGTCTACCCTGGATGGGTGTGGCGGGTACGTGAGTTCCACCATGAAGTCGGCCAACGCCTGCCCCTTAACTGCGGTACGAGGCGCGTAGGTGACTCCGTAATGGGCCACTTCTAAAGACCATTTAATTAGACGTCCGCTTGTGTCGGGCCGATGTAGGATTTGTCGGAGGGGTAATGTCGTCAGAACCTCCACTTGGTGGTCAAAGAAGTAAGACCTTAGTTTCCTGACGCTCATGAACAAAGCGTATGCGATCTTCTCCAATGGCGAGTACCTCGTCTCGGCTTCGTGTAGCACCTGGCTCACGTAATAAATTGGTAGGTGCTCCTGCCCCTCGGCCCTCACCAAAACGACGCTTAGAGCGCTTTCGGATGCGGCCAAGTAAAGGAACAATTTTTCTCCCTGAACTGGTTTGGCCAGGATCTTGGGGTTTGCCAAATACTCCTTCAGCTTGACGAAAGCTAGTTGGCTCTCTTTATTCCATGTGAACTTTTTATTCTTGATAGTGGAGAAGAAAGGCTTGCTCTTGTCGCCTAGTCTCGAGATGAACCTATTTAGTGCGGCCAATCGTCCGGTCAGCACTTGGACTTGGCGTATCGACCTCGGCTCCGTCATGTTGATGATTGCCTTAATTTTGGAGGGATTCGCCTCAATGCCCCTTTGGCTGACGATGTGGCCGAGGAATTTCCCCCTCCCGACGCCGAAGTGGCATTTCTTAGGGTTCAACTTCATGTTGTAGGCTCGTAGAATGGCAAATGCCTCGGCGAGATCACGAGGGTGGTTCTCCTTCTTGACACTCTTGACCACGATGTCGTCTATATAGACTTCCATCGTCTTCCCTATTTGTTCGGAAAACATGGTATTGACCAAATGTTGATACGTTGCCCCGGCGTTCTTCAGGCCGAAGGGCATTCTTGTCCAAGAGTACATATTTTTCTCAGTGTGGAACGATGTATGCTTGATGTCTTCGGAAGCCATGGGAATTTGATGGTACCCAGCGAATGCATCCATGAAAGACATCATTTCGTGTCGGCCGTACTGTCGACTAGGTGGTCGATGTGCGGCATTGGAAAATGATCCTTGGGGCATGCCGCGTTTAGATCCGTGAAATCGATGCAGAGCCTCCAAGCGTCGTTCACCTTTTTGACGAGGACCGGATTTGAGACCCATGGTGGTTCGTCTTGTGCGGGTTCGATCAGCTTGTTTTCCAAAAGCTTCCGAACCTCGACGTCTAGGGCCTCGTACTTTTCTGGGCCGTACTTCCTCCTCTTCTGGGCGACAGGCTTCCTACTGGGGTCAATCTTCAAATGATGACATGCGTGCTTTGGATCGATGCTGACCATATCTTTGTGATCCCATGCGAAGACATCGCGGCTCTCTCTGAGAAAATCCGAGATTTGGCCTTTCAACTCGGACGGGATGTTCGACCCCATAGTTACTTCAAAACCTGGCCGAGCTTGGTCTAAAAGAAATTTATCTAGCTCTTCGTCCGGAATGGCTTCTTTTGGGTCCGAGCACTCGTCACGTGGGTCAAACTCGACTGTGATGGGCTCAAAACCGATCCTCGGCTCTAAAGGGTCGTTGCACACTTGGACGCGATTGTCGCCTGAGGTCGTCACGTCCTTGGTATCCCGGCTTGGTGGAAAACCGAGGTTGGTTTCATGCGATTTGGGGCTACGTGCGGTATTTAAAAGAGATAAGGGTAATTCAAACATTTTCTTACCATTTTCTGGTCCCCTTTTACCGTGCCAACTAAGCCCTCCGTAGTGGGGAACTTGATACAGTAAAAGTAGGATGAGGCAACCGCCTCGAACGTCTCAAGGAAAGGACGACCTAAAAAGCCATTATAGATATTTGGCTGATCGACTATTACAAAATCTAACAACCTAGTTATCCTTGTCTGTTCCTTCTCGTGGCAGATGAGCTCCACGGACAGTTTGATTCTTCCATAGGCTTGGACGGCGGTGTCTCCGAAGCCCCGGAGTACAGTGTCGAAAGGCTTGATGAACGAGGCGAAACTCCCCATCTTGTCGAGAGCTGTCTTGAAGATGATGTTGCAGAAACAACCATTATCTACTAGAAGACGATCGACGATGACTCCGAGGATCTTGGTAGATATGACGAGAGCGTCATTTTTCGGGCATAGAACCCCTTCCCGATCAACATTAGTGAATGTGATCACGGAAGTCTTGGAAATGGTTGGCTCTGGTGGGGAGATGGTGTGGATATTCTAAAAAGCCCTGACCTCGGCCTTCCTCTTGCGATTCGACATGGTCGAGATCGGGATGAGACCTCCTAGAGTTCCTCCTCCCTGGAGCATGTTCACTCGTCCTTCCTAACGAGGCGGTGGTACCTCCATCTCTTTGTCATCACTTTCCTCATCCTCGACATAGGCGACGGGATGGCCTTTCCTCGGAGCCTGCTGCTGGCGTGCCTGCCCCCGCTCCTGCTCGGGGTTGTGGGGGGCTGTCTCCGCCGGTCTTTTGACGAAATCGTTGAGCTTTTCGTCTTCGAATAGCTTCCAAAGCTGTCGGAGGAGGTCCCGGCATTCACTGGTATTGTGTCCCGCGCCGTCGTGGTATGCACACCATTTGGCCCTGTTGACTCGTGCTTTGGGGTTGAGGGCCCTTGGTTTCTTCAACAGGTCGTCGTGCTGGATCGCGTTGAAAACAAATGTCGGGGACTGGGCCAAAACCTAGAGCAGCTGCTCGTCCGTCTCGTTGGCCCACTTCTTGAACGTCCCGGGCGCCTTGCCACCTGCCTGACGCGGCCCGGACGAGTTCTTCCTTTGGGGGAAGGCTTTGGGCTTTTCCACTGCCTCGGCTTTTGGGGCCGGGGCCGTCACCACGGCCTTTGGTGGACCCATCCGCTGTGCCAGGAGCTTCTGGCGCGTGATCATTTCCCCGGCTCTCCCTTTGAACTCCGCGTAAGTCACGGAGAGGAGTTTGGAAATGTGCCTGAACATGGGAGAGAGTGCCGCGAAGCCGTTCAGAGTAGCATGGAGGGCGATCTCGTCGCTGACTGGCTCGCCTGTGAGGATAATTTCGTCGATGCGGTCGACATAAGCCTCGTCGGACTCATTGTCTGCCTGCTTGATGCTCATGAGCCTGTGTCGGCCTTCGGGCCTGGAGATCTTTGTCACGAAGAAAGTCAGAAATTTTTCGCTCAGACCGGCGAAACTTGTGACCGAGCGGGATGGTAAATTGGCATACCACTTGTGCGCTAACTCCCCCAAAGTGAGGGGGAAAAGACGACACTTCGTATCGTCAGTAGCGCCTCGGCCGGTCATGTAGATTCGGTACTTGCTGAGGTGCATCTCCGGGTCGGACCTTTCCTCGTATAGAGGGGTTTGGGGAGGAGTGACTTTCGTCTGAACGTAGGCTTCCTCAATCTCCTGGGATAAAGGCTCCTTGCCGATGTTGGAGCGTTTGGATGGAGAGTCCTTGGCCTCCAACTTACTTTCCATTTCGTTCAGACGCTGCTGGAGGGCTGCGATCAGGGCGCCTTGACTGCCTTCGGCTCGGAGAGTGACCTCGGGGCCCAAACATTCGTGAGCCGAAACGCGGCGTTCGAGGTTCGGGATCGGGGAGCTTTGCGCACCTTCGAGTTGCCTTCTGGCGGGAACGTGTGATTCCACCTGTGCATCCGTGTGGGCGGCCTTGGTACGGCCGGGATGTCTCGAGGACCTTGTGTAGGACTCAGATTCCGAGCTCGGCGCTATTTGATCCCATGACTCGCTGCCGAGTCGGCTGAAGACCGACCTGGAGCCCGAGGCCCTCGTCCAGGTGGGTTCGGTCAAGTCCTGGCCCCTCGAAAGGTCGACGAGAGCCTCTCTCGGGGGCCGGGTGGAACGCGAGGGATTCTTCCTCTTTTTGGACGAGGGAGGAGTCTGTATGCCCAGGCTCCTCCTCATCTCCCTCGCCCGTCGCTGGAGCTGTTCGATAACAGTCTCTACTTGCTCTGGGGTGCTCAGGTCAGCGGTGATGACGGGTATGTCCCTCGTTTGTCGGACGGGGGTGGCCGTTGGCTCCGCATCTGCCGCCTCCAGGACTGGGCGAGATGTGCCCTCGTCGGCGTCTTGGTTCGTCATATTTCTTATTTGACGAAAGTGTTTTTCGGGGGGTATTTTTCTTTGATGTATAAGGTTGATTGACCCTCCTTCTAGCGCCAATTGTTGTTACCCAAAATATGTATCTAATTACGGATTGATGTGGCTTTTGGATGAGTAACGGCTATGTGATTTGTGAATATTATCGAGTATTAATGGCTTGAGGTCGTTGATAATAAATGATGAACAAAAATAATAAATGCAAGAAGAGTTGCCAAGTCAGTTTATGACTTGGGCTTTAATGTTGTTCGTGTCATTTATTGTGGTTTGAACAAGTATTTATAGTCCAAGAGCATCCCCTTGGACTGATCCTCTGATGGACAGGTACAACCCAGCATTTAATGCTGGGCCAGGCCCATGCTGGGTTAGTGAGGAATATCTTCCGTGTTGTAGATCTTGGGCCAATTACAAATGGCCACGTGGAAAGGGGATCGTATCTTCCCCAAGATCGCGGGATATTCTTACACAAGTATGACCTCCCCTACCGAGTCGGTCGTGATTTCTTGTACCTGGTATTGGGAATTGGAAAGATCTTCTGATAGCGCCCTAAACTCCCCAACGCCGGTCAAGACCTGATGTGTGACCGTCTCGTCCTTCTTGACGACGTGGACCTCATTCTTCTGGATCTCTTCCTCGTCTTAGGTAGTATTCTTATCGGGTCTGGTCGTCCTTATGACGAGGCCGGATACCTTTTGGGCGAAGCGAAAACTTGATGTCATTCATGATGGAGTCGAGACCGAACGACCGGGTACGAATGTCGAGGCGAGTGTTACGCTTATCTCTTTCTTTTGACGAATTCGCATGATGATCCTCTATTCGTCCTACAGAATTTATCCGTCACACAACATGCTTTAATTGTAGGGTTGAACAAGAGCATCACAGGGTGAAAGCCAACCTCAATGACAGCAATCACACATTTGATTATATGTTCGACCAGATTCATCAGGTTATGGAGTTGAAAATTATTCGAAGACACTGAAGACGTTAGTGCACCTCCGGTAGTTGAAAAAAATAAGAAGTCTCCAAGCACCGACCGTGAACCTTCAAATTGGGAGAAATGGTGTAAAGCGGTCGGATTAAAGAGTTCTAAAAACCAAAAGGTAAGGGGAGGGTGGCGGCCACTAATGCATATCAGGATATTCCACCCGAAACTCATCATAGAAATAGCACATCAGAAGGGTGTCAGACGAGCTTTCCTGAAGCGAGTCAGGGTAGGGCGAGCTTTTCGCACGGTCCGAGACCACCCTCCCCAGATTCCCCATCCCTAGGGCCCTCAATTTCTAAACAGGTTCCGCCACGCAATAGTAGCGCTCGCCAGAGTGAGTCACGTGTACCATTACGAGGCTCTAAGTTGGAGGAATATTTTTCTCCCTACATCAAAGAATATATTGAATCATACACGGATGTGGTTGGAGACGGTAATTACGGTTTTAGAGTTGTCGCGCTTGCAGTCCTCGGAACCGAAGACCATTGGGGTATGGTAAGAGGTGATATGCTACATGATCTCCGCGGAAGAAGAGAATTATACGATAACGTAATAGGTGGTCTTACAACCATGTCAACCTTGGACCAAACTATTAATCACTTCGATGGTCCATGCTGTCTGGTTAACTATTTTTCAGTACCTGACTGTGGATACGTGATTAGGCGTGAAATTATCATGATTCGTCACTCGAAAATCCCGTATTTTGGTTGATTTTGTTGAGTATTTAGAGTCATTTGAGTATCATTTCTATAAACTAATGAATTTGTCTCTTTGATGCTTATAGATGGATAGAGGGCGAGAAGAGGAGTTCGTAGGACTTTGAATCGACTCAAACGGACGCCCGGATGAGAAGATATCGAAGAAATACGAAAAGTACTAGTTCGAGGGAGCAAAAGTATCATTGGAGTGCACAAGCTAGAAGAGCTCGAGCACTAGCGCTCGAGTGGCCGTGCAAGGCGCACGAGGAGGTACAACTCGTGCATAGCGCACGAGAGGAAGAAGGTCGTGCACCCCTGCACGAGTGCTCGTGCAGGGCGCTCGAGCAAGGCTTGTGCTCATGCACTAGTGCACGAGCACGAGTGGTCGTGCAGTTTTTCGGCTCTGGAAGATTGAAGTGCTCGAGTGGGAGGAGCTCGTGCACTAGTGTACGAGCAGTGCACGAGCTTGCGCGGAATTTCGGCCCATATGATCCCGACTCGACCCGTTGCTTATATATACCTCCCCGAACATGTTTTGAAGGGAGACCCACGAATTATCACATGCAAAATCACTTTTAGACTTAGTTTTTAGAGAGAAAGAGGAGCAAGCTTTAATTTTACGTTTCGAGGTTTTCCTTTACGAATTCACATAACGGTTTTACTTTTGAGTTTAGTTTCTTCATACCTTTGTTATAGAACACGTTTAAATTTCATTTTATTAATTTAATTTTAGTTCTTAAGTTTATTTTCTTTCAAAACCCTAGTTCACGCGTTCTAATTTGTCAATTCAATTCATCATGTTTATGTTCTTTACTTCGTCAATTGCTTTTGTTGTCGTTATAACCATGTCCGGCTAAAACCCTTGCATGCTTGGGGTAGGATGAACTCGTAGAAGTAGGTTGTGGGTACGTAATTAGGGTAACTTGTGACGTTAGGTTTTAATTCTCTTAATTAATGAATTCTTAAAATTAATCTTAACTTTACTTTTGAATTTCGTTCGAAAAGTGTTAGAGAGAGGACGACCTTATCACTCTTTAATAACGAGTAGACTTAACGAGAGGGTTTAGAAAGGGTTATTTCATCTACCAGTTTAGCGAAGGAGGACGACCACATCATCTTAGTTAAATTAGGGTCTCATTAATTAAGCACAATCTATTAACTTGTTAGTGGATTAGTGAAGTCGAGTGTTAGGGTAAAGTATTAGGGTTTAGAATCTTGAGCTTTTATCTTGCATTCTTTTACTTAGGTTATTTCTTGCGCGTCATGGTTATTTTGATTATGTACCTGCTCCGTTAGTATACGTAGGGATTCCTATCCTGAGCATCACCATCTCTTACTTGAACACAAACCTTAGTTAATTCGTCTTCTTTAGTAATTTAGTTTACTTAGTTTATTTTAGTTTTAATTAATCTTTCAAAAAAAATCCAAAAACATTTCACTCATATTAACTACGACGCGTAGATCTTCAGGGATCTATTCGCATACACTTTATCCCTTGGGTTCGATATACTTGGTCATTATACTTGCTCATACTACAGTGAACCCGTACTCTTGCGGGGAAGCTACTAGTAGAAAGCTAGTATTTTTGCTTCAAGTCAATGGCGTCGTTGCCGGGGATGACGTTGTATGCTTTATGAATAGGACTTGTCGATAGCTTAGTAGTTAGTAGTGGGTGCTTTACTTTTCTGTTTTTATTTTCTATTTTTATTCATTCGGCAGTTGCGTTTTGACCCTTCTGCTAGTATGTCAAGTTTATGAAAACACGCTCACAAGGCAATACGAGCAAAGAGAGAATACCGTTGGACCCGGAGACGATAGCTAGAAGGAACCGAGCCTTCTTAAGAAGGATGAACGCTGCCGGAGGAGGGAAAGAACCAATGGATATTAGTAATGAGTTGGAAGACGTCGAGAACGAGTTCAATCAGGCATTGAACTGGGTTGACGACACTGATGGCAATACCAGTAAGAATCAAGATCCGTTAGGAGAAAGCCAGAGCCAAAACCCGGGTACTCAGAATCAAAATAGCCCAGCTCATAATATTGTCCAAAACACTCAGAACAACCCTGCTTACCCACATCCTAACTTACCACAAAACAACTTACCTTATCCACCTTACCCATACCCACCTTATCCGTATCCACCATGTTGGGAAAATAGGGTGCCCGGAATCTATTCGGAATGAAATTTAAATACGGATTTAAATACAATTATTACTAGCATGAATTAATCCTAATTAATTCAAATAATAATTCCAACAACTAATTTATCATCATGCATGTTGAATTAATTCACATAAAATCTAGGCAGAATAAACAAGAATTTTTGTGACTTACGTACCTCTTGTAGACTTGGCCTTTGAATAAACGGGACGATTACAATCTCGCTTTATCAACCTAAAAGCCTTCTCAAGTATTTTCCTTTTCGCCTTGTTCAATCACCTGTGGGAGATGCTATCGAACAATTTAAATAACTAAGGAAAAAGAAAAATATATATGCTCTTGATTTTTCCAACACATGAAATTATGTACTTGGGGATGAAATAATCACCCTTATTTATAAGAGAGGTGACCGAAAATTTGATATATTTTATGGGCCTGGAGAAAATCTTTTCTTAGTCTCTAAGAAATCTTGAATATATCTCATATATTCTTTTCTCCATAATAAAATATTCCACAAAAATCTCACTCTCCTATTTAATCATGTTATTTTCGAAAATTTAAGAAGTAAATCACAAGATTTGGATCTTCTTGAATATATGAGATAATCTTGTATTCCAAGAATACTTATCTTCCATAATATCTTTCCAAGAAAATCAACAAAATCTTTTTCCTTCTTAATTCCTAATTTTCGAATTTAACAAAGAAAAATCAGCAATATATTTTCTTTTTATTTTAATCACCTTATCATTATTGGGCTACTTAATGGGCTACTTGAGGGGCCTTTAAGGAGAATTAAGATTGGACCTCCTAATGGACTTCTGAATTTCAATATTGAGCCCCAATATAATTCAATCCATTAATATTAATTATTACCACTAATAAATTAATATTGCACTATCCATCTTAGTCCATATTACGATAATATGGGCTCCCGATTATTATTTTCCGCATTTAAGATTATCAAGTCCATTAATTAATTAAGCTTCTGAATAGCTCTAAATTAATTAATATATTTCACCTTGGAGTAAAGACAGCTCAACATTATTATTCGTACCGAAGAAACTAATTTTTCACTTGCAAGATTTGGTACAATAAAACTTCTGAGCCCACCAAGGGGACTAATCACACGAGCCGTACTCGCACGCGTTTCTCCGTATTAAATCTTAGCAACCGTCGTATGATTAATATTACTGCCCAAAGCACAAGGTTCAAAGTCACAATGATTCTCACCCAACATGAATCAAAGCAGTAACCATTAAGCACACACGGTCCTATTTAAGTGACGGAGATTAAGAAATCAACAACCACTGAGGTCTAATTCTTCACATTTCAGAACAGAAGAATTTATCCTCGTTGTAGGTCCTCATCAACACATACTAAATGTGCTAGTGCAATCTCTTAGTCAAGACAGACCAATCTGAGCCTTACACATCGACCTTTCACGGCGGATTGTTCAATTCCACCTAGGTCGTGAACATGTACGTTTAGTTACAAGTAAACTGTTAATGTTGTCTTCCGTGATCGGGTATCACCACATTAACTAAAATGTAACATGTACCATATATTGAACGGTTTGCAATAAATATTCAACATTCAATCATATCTAAAGCAAATGTGATAAAAGAATTATTCTCATAAACAAGTGTTTGATACACGAGTTATACAAAGTAAAAGCATACTTTCACGTATAACTCCAACAATCTCCCACTTATACTTAAAGTCTGCTTTTTAGTATACATCACGCATGTCTTAGTGTAGTAGCTCTACGTGACATCTCATGTCAACCTATACTAACCTAATAATTCCTCTCACTTATACTTAAAGCAGATTGACAATAGTCTTGACTCCCATTCCATCCACATGTCTCTCGAATGTACTCTGAGGCAGACCCTTTGTGAATGGATGTACTAGGTTGTCCTCCGACATTTATCTTTGCCACCTCTTTATCTCCTCTCTTAACGATTTCTCGTATAAGATGGTGTTTTCTTTCAATGTGTTTGCTGGCCTTGTGGGCTCTCGGTTCCCTTGAATTTGCAACTGCTCCGATATTGTCACAAAAGACAGTTTATCTTGTCGGGTAAATTCGGAACAATGTCCAAGTCCACTAAGAAGTACTTGAGCCAAACCACTTCTTTCGCTGCTTCATAAGTAGTTACTTATTCGGTTTTCATGGTCGAATCGGCGATGCATTTCTGCTAATCGCTTCTCCATGTCATGGCTCCTTCTCCCATGTAAAACACACTACCCGAGGTAGTTATTCTGGAGTCTATGTCTGATTGGAAATTTGAGTCCGTGTATCCCATGGGAATTAGATTGTCTGACTGTTAAATCAGCATTCCATCACAAGTTCTTTTCAGAAACTACAGAACGCATTTAATTGCAATTTAATGTGCTTTCCCGGGGTTACTTTGATATCTTGCCATCATGCCCACGGCAAAGCAGATATCCGGTCTCGTACACAACATTGCATACATAAGACTTCCTACGTCCAAAACGTACGGAACGTCTTTCATGTCATCTATCTCCATATGCGTCTTAGGGCCTCTTTCTTTTGATAGATGGATTCCATGCCTAAAGGTACAAAACCTTTCTTGGAATCTTGCATGTTGTATCGCTTCAAAACAGTGCCATTGTATGAAACTTGCGATAAGCCTAACATCCTTCTCTTGCGATCTCGAGTGATCTTGATCCCAAGGATGTGACCGGCTTTCCCTAAGTCCTTCATATAATACTAATTTGACAGCTATACCCTTACGTTTGACAATACCTTTACATTGTTTCCAATGAGCAGAATATCATCTACGTGTAATACTAAGAATACCACCGCAGTTCCGTCACACCTTTTATACACACAACTCTCGAACTCGTTTTGATCAAACCCATAAGACTTAATAACTTGATCAAAACACTGGTTCCAAGTACGCGATGCTTGCTTAAGTCCATAAATGGATCTCTTAAGCTTGCATATGAGGTGCTCTTGGCCTTTTTCAATGAAACCTTTGGGCTGTTGCATATAGATCCCGTCAAGACTTCCGTTAAGGAAAGCTATCTTGACATCCATTTGCCAGATCTCGTAATCTAGGTGCGCAGCGATCGACAAGAGAATACGGATGGACTTAAGCATAGCTACAGGCGAAAAGGTCTCCTCATAATCGATCCCTTCTTTCTGAGTATACCCTTTGGCCACAAGCCTTGCTTTGAAGGTCTCTAACCCTCCGTCCGGTCCTCTTTTCCTCTTGTACACCCACTTGCATCCAATGGGTTCTACCCCACTGGGTGGTTCGACCAACTCCCATACTTGATTATGATCCAATGAACCCATCTTGGATTGCCTCGTCGTATGTCCATGGGTCTGATTCATCGCCGGGAATCAAATCCAAAGATTCTCCTATCCCCATGAATCTCTCGGGTTGCCAAGCAATTCTCCCACTGCGATGGGGTTCCGGTTGTGAAGGTGTGACGTGTGGTACATCATCTTGTATACTTGGTATAGGAGTTTACCCTCTTAACTCGTCTAAGGTAATCTCACTTCTGGGCTTTCTTTTGTTCATATAGTCTTCCTCCAAGAATTTAAAGCGTGAACTAATCACGGTCTTTTGATCCTTGGGACTATAGAGCATACACCCTTTCGTTCCCGCAGGGTATCCTACAAACAGCCTTAATTCCGAACATGGATCCAATTCACCGGCTTCCTTGTCTAGCACGTATGCCGGATAACCCCAAATCCACAAATATCTTAGACTGGGCTTGCGCCCGGTCCACAATTCCATTGGGGTTTTAGGGATCGATTTGGATAGCACCAAGTTTAGAATGTAAGCCGCCGTTTCCAAGGCGTTACCCAAAACGATTTGGGTAAATCCTAATAACTCATCATGGATCTGACTATTTCTAAAAGAGTCTGCTTCCTTCGTTCCGCCATACCGTTCTATTGAGGGGTTCCCGGTGCGGTCAACAGGGATACAATCCCTTCCTCCGATAGGTAGTTCAAGAATTCATTGCTAAGGTATTCGCCTCCACGACCAAATCGTAGAAACTTGATACTTATTTCCCTATGCATCATAAGGTAGATGTATCCATGTCTCGAGTAATCATCAAATTACTCATACCCCTTCTTGCTATGATCGTCATTGAACCACACATATCGGTATGAACGAGTTCTAACACTTTGGTGGCTCTATTCCCCTTGGCTCCAAATGCCCTCTAGGTCATTTTACCCTCTAAACAGGATTCACAAGTTGGAAATGACTCAACTTGAAGTGACTCCAAGGATTCATTTTTCACCAACCTTTGTATCCGCATTAGATTAATATGACCTAATCTAAGATGCCATAGAAGTGTTTCGTTCATTTCCGAAGAATGCTTCCTTTTATTACTCGAAATAATCGATGTGTTATTAGATTCAATTTTATGAGTGGTGTGCCCAAATAATGGTATAAAGATCATCCATTGAAGTTCCGGAACAGATAAACTCATCGTTTCAAGAAATAATAACATCCTTATTAAAAGAAACTGAGTATCTATTCAAAACAGTTTAGAAACTGAAGGTTGAGTTCTTTCTAAACTAGGAACATGAAGAACGTCTCTCAAGACCATAACTCTATCTTCAAAAGATAGGCGCACTTCTCCCACTGCTTCAGCTGCCACTCTCGTAGCATTGCCCGATGTGATGGGGATCTCACTTCCGTTAAGTCATCGGGTTAACTTGAACCCATGAAACAAATGTGATCAGTAGCTCTCGTATCCACTATCCACGAATAGACAGCATACACCACTTCACAAGTTTCGACGACTAGGGTGTGTGAATTACCTAACTTTCCTAGCCTCTTAGGCTTGGAACAGGCAGACCTCCATTGTCCTCTCTCACCGCAACTAAAACACTTCCCCTTCGATGCTAGCCTTTGCATTTGCCTTTCGCAACAATTGGATTTGCTTGGATCCGGCCTTTGGTTCTCTTCCTCTTTTTCCCTCCCTTGGGACCAAAAGAGGTAGACGAACCATTAGCCACCATAGCACTAGACTGGTGCTCCATTATCACCTCCACTGAAACTAAAGCTTGCAAGAGCTCGGGCAAACAACTTATCCGTTCATTCATCTGACAGTTCAGATGAAACTACTCAAAGCTTCTCGGTAGAGAATTGTATATGAAATCAATCAAAATATGCACCAAGTTCTTCCAACTTGTTAAGGTATGCCATTATCTCGAGAACGTGCTCCCTCACGGGCGTTCCCTCCACCATTTCCAACTTGACCGAGTCATGTTTAGTGAACTGATTAGTCATGGGTTTCTGATGTGTAAACATCTCTTCAAGGCTTTACATGATTTCAACAGTGGATACAATGTCTTCATTAACGCGCCTCACATCCTCAGATAAAGATGTCAAGATGATGCACTTCATGTGTTCATTGTCACGCTGTCAATCATAAACTGCCTTTTCCCATTGCTTGACTTATCATTAGGCTTACCGGGTTCATTAACGTGAATAACCCAATTGTGTTTTCGTGTAGTAAGGACAAATTTAAAATTACATTTCCAATCGATATAATTCTCCCCAAAAAGTTTATTAACTTTAAGTATATTAAACAGTGGATTAAAAGGTTGCGACATGATGAAATGAGAATAAAACATACATTCATATTAATATCTAGAAAAATACGAAATTATCACATAATTCGATCACATCAATTATATTGAAACCTTAAAACAATATAATCATGCATCAGCCAACATCTCGAAACAAATTAAATGCGCCACGAGGGGTGGTCTATACATTTAAATACATTCAAGCGGATCACAAACTTAAAAGTTACAAATCCTTAATTCATAATTAATAGTAGGCTCCCACTTTGACCACATAGAAACTGACAGGGACTCCGAGGGGAGTAAGTTAATATCAATTTCCTATGCCTAAGTAATAACCATAATTAAATACAGGATTATTATTTCGCTTTGAGCAAGCCACTCGTGGTGAGGGTCAATACCGCCACTAGTAATAATCCACAATCATCCTTTCGGAATTCATTCATGTGAAATCCGTTCTTTTGGCCGATCCGAGGGGGAAATGTATTCCAAAAGAACTTCACAAATGAATAAATTATGGAGGCCAAAATAATCCAATTTTAATATCCGAAATAAAATTGCGATTATAAAAACATACTTAGTAATTTTCGAAAGTAAGGTTTTTCTTGGACAATTAAATTCATGCAAACACATATTAAAAAATAATAATAAGTGCACGAAATAAAACATCCATCAAAACAAAATTAAACACATTGGAGCACTCGAATCCAATTGTCACGGTTTAATTTCTTCACGTCTTGATGCGAAAAATCATCCTTGTTGCTTTCCGTCGTTCGTCTCGACACGCTCCCACTCGAACAACAACACTTCATCAAAAACAGCATCGTTTGGAGTTCGGGACGACGTTTAAAATCACACGAAAAAAAACAGAACCAAAAAAAAATCCACAGCCCGAGATACGGCGCGCGTCGGCCCACGGAGTGGGCCCGCGCGCCTCTCGGCCGAGCAGCCGAGGCGCGCCGAAGCGCCGCACACGGAGCGCCGAGGCGCTGCAGGCGAGGCGCCGAGGCGCTACAGGCCTTGCGCGTGCGCTAGCGCGGTGCCGCCCACCCGTCGTGCGCCGTGCACCCCGTGCACCGGGTTTCGCCGTTTGCCCTCGTTTTCTTCACCCCTTGCATGATTTTACGTCCATACACGCGCCACGCTTGTATGCGTCGTCCGGGTACGCCGTTTTTAATTCTTCGTTCTTCGTCACGATCCGGTTATAATTTATTTTACAAAAAAAATAAATACTAGATCTAGACTAGTCTATTACAATGATCAAATTAAAATAAAAACAACTAATCTACTCGTGGATTTTCTCACGAGAAAAACAAATTCGAACGAATTGAATTAAAAACAATTAATTCACACGCATGAAAAATTAACAACATTAAAACCATGACAATTGGATACCTGCAAAAAAGATCTAGCAATTCTACTATCCAATTTCAATTTAATGTTTAAACAATTTAAATTCCAATTTAAAGATCAGAGCCCGAAACTGTGGCTCTGATACCAGTTGTTGGGAAAATAGGGTGCCCGGAATCTATTCGGGATGAAATTTAAATACGAATTTAAATACAATTATTACTAGCATGAATTAATCCTAATTAATTCAAATAATAATTCCAACAACTAATTTATCATCATGCATGTTGAATTAATTCACATAAAATCTAGGCGGAATAAACAAGAATTTATGTGACTTACGTACCTCTTGTAGACTTGGCCTTTGAATAAACGGGACGATTACAATCTCGCTTTATCAACCCAAAAACCTTCTCAAGTATTTCCCTTTTCGCCTTGTTCAATCACCGGTGGGAGATGCTATCGAACAATTTAAATAACTAAGGAAAAAAAATATATATGCTCTTGATTTTTCCAACACATGGAATTATGTACTTGGGGATGAAATAGTCACCCTTATTTATAAGAGAGGTGGCCAAAAATTTGATATATTTTATGGGCCTGGAGAAAATCTTTTCTTAGTCTCTAAGAAATTTTGAATATATCTCATATATTCTTTTCTCCATAATAAAATATTCCACAAAAATCTCACTCTCCTATCTAATCATGTTATTTTCGAAAATTTAAGAAGTAAATCACAAGATTTGAATCTTCTTGAATATATGAGATAATCTTGTATTCCAAGAATACTTATCTTCCATAATATCTTTCCAAGAAAATCAACAAAATCTTTTTCCTTCTTAATTCCTAATTTTCGAATTTTACAAAGAAAAATCAGCAATATATTTTCTTTTTATTTTAATCACCTTATCATTATTGGGCTACTTAATGGGCTACTTGAGGGGCCTTTAAGGAGAATTAAGATTGAACCTCCTAATGGACTTCTAAATTTCAATATTGAGCCCCAATATAATTTAATCCATTAATATTAATTATTACCACTAATAAATTAATATTGCACTATCCATCTTAATCCATATTACGATAATATGGGCTCCCGGTTATTATTTCCCGCGTTTAAGATTATCAAGTCCATTAATTAATTAAGCTTCTGAATAGCTCTAAATTAATTAATATATTTCACCTTGGAGTAAAGACAACTCAACATTATTATTCGTACCGAAGAAACTAATTCTTCACTTGCAAGATTTGGTACAATAAAACTTCTGAGCCCACCAAGGGGACTAATCACACGAGCCGTACTCGCACGCGTTTCTCCGTATTAAATCTTAGCAACCGTCGTATGATTAATATTACTGCCCAAAGCACAAGGTTCAAAGTCACAATGATTCTCACCCAACATGAATCAAAGCAGTAACCATTAAGCACACACAGTCCTATTTAAGTGACGGAGATTAAGAAATCAACAACCACTGAGGTCTAATTCTTCACATTTCAGAACAGAAGAATTTATCCTCGATGTAGGTCCTCATCAATACATACTAAATGTGCTAGTGTAATCTCTTAGTCAAGACAGACCAATCTGGGCCTTACACATCGACCTTTCACGGCGGATTGTTCAATTCCACCTAGGTCGTGAACATGTACGTTTAGTTACAAGTAAACTGTTAATGTTGTCTTCCGTGATCGGGTATCACCACATTAACTAAAATGTAACATGTACCATATATTGAACGGTTTGCAATAAATATTCAAAATTCAATCATATCTAAAACAAATGTGATAAAAGAATTATTCTCATAAACAAGTGTTTGATACACGAGTTATACAAAGTAAAAGCATACTTTCACGTATAACTCCAACACACCATACCCGTATCCTCCACCTCCAGTTTACAATCAACCACCTGTTTACCAACCACCACCCCAACAAGTACCCGTACCAGCTGCTAATCCTCAACACATTCCTCAGAACGCAGATTAGAATATGGCTATTCGAGGAAGGTTCACGGCGCAGCCACAACGGTACTATGATGGAGTGGCATTGCCTCCTGTAGAGGCAAATAACTTCTCGATTTCCCCGGGAATTCTAAAGCTGCTTACAGAGAACCAGTTCAAGGGGGTGATCGGGAAGGAGAATCCTCATACTCATCTGAGCAGTTTTTTAATGATAGCCTCCACTTTCAATTACAATGACATGTCTGAAGATGCCAAGAGGCTTAGGTTGTTCCCATTCTCATTGACGGGAATAGCTAAAGAGTGGTACGATAATACGCTTCCACAGGGAGGTATTACCACTTGGGCCGAGCTCGAGCATCTGTTCCTCGAGCGATTCTACCCTCCATCCAGAACGATCAAAGCAAGGATTGAGATCTCTTCCTTCCGCCAGAAGCAAGGAGAGGACCTACGTCAAGCGTGGAAGAGATACTCAAACATGTTGATAGAGTGCCCGCAGCACGGGTACAATGAGGGAGATGTCATGGCATTTTTCTATAGTGGTGCCAACAAGGCTGGGCAAGACCATCTAGACGCCTGTGCTAGTGGATCATTCCTGAATTAAGGAATAGTGAGATGTAGAGAGATCGTGGACAATATTGTCACGAATACCGGGGCTTGGAATGTGGACGCAGATTTCCAGAGAGCTCATCAGGTTGAGGAGGGTGAAGGAACGCGAAGGCTGTTGATGGCCATGATGGAAAAGATTAACAACCGTGAGTTGGGGAAGAATATGGTTGGAGGGAATGCAGCAGGGAATGAGCAAGAGGACAAACCCACAATTCAGCAAGAAGTAGTCAATTATATGGGAGGTCCTTATTACAATCAGAATGGGTATCCACAAGGTGGAAACTTTCAAGGAAGGTCTTCTTATGGCCAACCATTTGTACCTCCAGGTCCACAGCCACCTCAAAATCAATGGAGGAACACACAAGGGTACCAAGGAGGCCAGCAGCTTCCTCAGAACCAATGGAGGAAGAACGAGAATTTTTCATATGCTAACCCGAAGGCGGGTATTACAGTTCCTCCAGATGTTGATCCAGGTTCTGAACCTCCGGGAGGAGAAGGTGGTTCCTCAACTGAGGAGATATTGAGAGCTATCCTTCAGAAGGTGGAGGAAGGAAGCAAGAGATTATCCTCTTTGGAGTACGATGTGAAGGAGTTACATAAGAAAGGTGATCAGCGTGATCAAGAACTCCAAAAGAGAGATGTAGAGCTGAATCAAATTCAGCAAGAAAACAACCGAAGGTTCACTTCTATAGAGTTCCAGATGAGCCAGATTGCAAAGTCATTGAATAGGGAGCAGGGTAAGTATCCGTCCATGCCGGAGGGGATCCCGAAAGAGCATTACAAGGCTATCCAGTTGAGAAGTGGAACCAACTATGAAGGTCCTCAGATGCCTACTGATTGTGAGACGCCCCAAGATAGAGATGAAATTGAGGAGGTAGGAGTGGAGAAGAAGGTTGAGGGTGAAAGCACTCAAGCGAGCAAAGAGCTTGAAGAGGAAGGCCTTGAGAAGGTTGAGAGAGTTCCTAAGTGGAAGAAGGCAAAGGAAGCAAGAGAGAAAGTAAAATAGACCGAGCGAGATGAATGGGGGGTACCCAAATCTGTGATACCCGTCCCATATCCACAACGCTTCATGAAAAAGAAGCTTGATGAGAAATTCGCTAAATTCCTTGATGTGTTTGAACAATTGCATATTAATATCCCTTTTTATGATGCCTTGGAACAGATGCCCAACTATGCAAAGTTTCTGAAGGACTTGATCGCGAAAAGACGGCGAGTGGATGAGCCGAAGATGGTGCAGTTGAACCACGAGGTGAGTGCATTAGTGCACAAGGCGCTTCCTCCAAAGCTGAAGGATCCCGGGAGCTTTACCATCTTATGTGATATTGGGAACGGGATCAAGAAGGGAGCATTGTGCGACCTCAGAGCGAGCATCAATTTGATGCCGTTGTCGCTTTTCAAGAAGTTGGAAGGTGGAGAACTTCAGCCGATAATGATGACGCTTCAACTAGCCGACCGGTCTATTACTCGACCTCAAGATGTGGTTGAAGACGTCCTCGTGAGAGTTGGAGATCACATTTTTCCAGCCGATTTTGTAGTGCTAGAGATGGAGGAAGATGAGCACGTACCTTTGATCTTGGGAAGACCGTTCTTGGCGACGGCGGGGATGGTGCTAGATGTGGCGAATGAGAAGATCACGTTGAAAGTTGATGATCAAGAAGTGAAGATTTCCCTATATGAAGCCATGAAGCACCCGAAGGAGGATGAGAGTTTGTATTGCATGGATACCATTGAGTCTAGTGTTGAAGACACACCTCCTATCTCTAATCTTTCTCATGTTCATGATTTCGTTAATCCTTCACTTGATAATTTAACCCATGTGCATTATGATCGTGATTATTTTGATAGGGATAAAATGAAGAAGTTGAAGGATGAGGAGGTGAAAAGTGTGGACGTGGTCCAATTAGAGGGTAAAGGAGGAGTTAAAAAGGAGAAGTCAAAAGTCAAGAAGTGGGTACCTCCGTGGAAAGTGAGTGAGAAGGAGTTGAGACCCATAACACTTGGGGATGAAAAGGAAGGAAAAGAGCTCATAATGGAGGGGCATCAAGGAAAGGAATACAAGCACCACTCTTATGAGAGTAAGGGAGGTAAATTTGAGTATGATGTCCCATAAGCTCCTTTGAGCTTGGTCCGGCATGAGGACCTTAAAAATAGCGCTGAATGGGAGGCAACCCATTTTTATTTGTTTTTCAGTACTTTTATGTTATTTGGGTGTTGTTTTGAATTGTAAGTTTTAACCTCGTACTTGAGAGTTTTTATTTTGTAGGCTTGTCTCGAGATAATAGAGGAATCATGGAGTACTCAAAAGGGAGGAACTCAAGCAAGGAGTGTGCAACGTGTTGAGAGAAACTAAATTATTTGGTTGAGGTAACCCACAACCCCAAACTTAGACCTCTTCGCAAGGTCGAAGTTTGGGGGGTGGAGTTTTTTATGTTTCTTGTTACATTGCACCAGGGCACCCCTTATCTTTGAGTGTGTTTGGTTATTTGGTGCCTTGAGATGCTCCTTGGGGTGATTTTGATATGATTCTCTATTACATATTTCATGCCTATCAATCATCTTATGCTTGTTGATTGCTATCTTTGAGTATGATTTGATGAGTAGGGTGAATTGTAAGGTTGAGTTAGGAATTCTATTGTGTGAGTGTTTGAGTTTGAGTTGATTTGAGAGAGAACTTGTATGCTTATGAGTTTTTCTTTTGAGTACTTGTGTGATGAAAGTGAGAATTCACTAGGACTAGCATGGATGTGAAAGCCGTGAGATTTGAGCTTTTTGAGATTTGATGCATAAAATAATCTCTTCGTTTGTGAGAGGATCATCACCATTAGAGGATGTTAGAACTTGTGTGTGCTCTTGCGTCTTGATTGTGTCTAGTTTGATATGCCGAATGTGATCTTAGGCCATCTTTGATTTGAATGAGTCACTTGGCCAAAATTTTCCTTACCATTGATATTTGTCCCTTGTTAGCCCCGTTGAACCTTTTGTCTATTTCATTTGCTAGCACATATGAACACTATTCCAATTCCTAAGCCTTTTTGTCCCAATTTGAGTGGAGAATAGGAAAAGTGTGAATGTGAAGGGATTGAATTGAGTTGAAAAAGGAAAATGTTGTTTGTTGAGTGATTATGAGAAGAGGGTGTGAATGAGATTTGAGTTGTGGGAAAGAAAAAAATTGAGAATGAACAAAAGAGAAAAAAAAATAAAAAAAAGCTCATGTGTTTGTGAAAAAAAAATGAAGTGATTGAAAAAAAATTGAAAGGAGTTGGAAAGAAAAAAAAAATTGAAGTGTTGAGAGTAGTGGAATTGAAAATGTGTTGATTGAAAATATTTGAAGTATTCTGTTCCTAATCTCGAAGTGCGAAAGTTTGATTTTCTATTCTCCATTCACTTGAGTCACTTACCCATATTGTTATCCCACCTGTTAGGATAAAAATTGTTAGTTTTGATGAGTTAAAACAAACCAGAAGATGTAATAGGACCATCTGGACCTGTTAGCCAGATGATGATCTAGATTAGGACTTAGTCTAGGGGGAACTGCCAGACCAGAAGACTTCACCAGAAGACCCCACCAGAGGACTCCATCAGAAGACTTCACCAGATGAGACAGACCAGAGGCAGAGGACCTTCCCCAGACCAGACGAGTCCGGACCAGACGAGTCTGGTGGAACAAAAGATGCTCAGTTTGATCCCCTGATTCTACTGAGTATTCTGGTTGTTCACCAGATGAGGACCAGAAGACACCGAGGTTGCCTGGTGTCTGGTCTTGCCTTCTCTGGAGAGAATCAGAGTTAGGCAGAGGAAGCTATTGACCGTTGGTGATTCAAATCAAGTCAACATGATCAGGATTGGAAAGTATTTGAAGATAATCAATCCAAGGATCCCACCAACCCAATCAATCAATTAGGGAATTGATTGATTGAGGCTTCCTTATATAGAGGATCTGATTGGATTAGCCCTCCAACGGCTAGCCCTAATTCCCTCTATATATACAAGAGTGCAGTTCAAGAAAAAGCTCTAGAGAGACTCTACACGCGCATAAGTGATCCAAGCTTTTGATATTCATACCAAGCACTCTTACGGTTCATAATATTTATCTACTCTAAAAGAGTTATTGAAACCACAACCTATTCATCTATTAGACAAGGTTGTTGGCTGGTTGATCTTTAGATTGAAGTTAAATCTAAAGAGGTTGTAAGAAGGAACTGGTACTTCCCAATTCCAGTAAGTAAGTTTGTGAGTTGGTTGATAGTGAGACCCCTTGGTTATAAGGGAGAGTGGACGTAGGATATTCTATCCGAACCACTATATATCTTGTGTTCTTTATCGCTTTATTTTACTTAGTGTTTGTTGATTATTGTTCTCTTGTAAAAGACTTTGAAAGACATTTAACTTAAGCTTCCGAAATTAATCTAACCAGTGGGACCAACAAGTGGTATCAGAGCAGTGTGTCCAACGACCACTGCTTTGAAAAGCTTTTGGTGGTCACCGGGCAGATCCATTGCTCTTTAGTGCTTTTGTTCAAATTCTTGTTATTTCCCTTAATTATATCAAAATGTCTGCAAAATCTTCTTACAAGAGCCGTAAGCTCCCATAATTCTCTTTTGAGGATTACAGCCACTGGAGCTTCATGATGAGCAATCATCTTGGAGCTATTCACCACCGCATGTTAGATGTGGTTGAAAGTGGCCCCATCAAATTTTACTGGACTCCTATTGATAGTGGCAGGTCAGAGTCCAGAGAGGAAACTAGTGAAGCTGCCCAGAAAACTGCAGAGGATAGAGTCCCCAGGCAGAGAATTCTCAAAAAGAGAGATGAGCTTGATAATGATGAAAGAAAGCTCTACAACTTGGACCAGGTGGCAAGAACAGAGATCATCAACACACTTACCAAAGAGGTGATTGAAAAGGTCAGAACGTGTGCCACTGCCAAGGAGATGTGGGACAAACTGGCGTTACTCTGTGAAGGAACAGAGAAGATCAAAGATAACAAACTCCAAGCTGTTCAACACTCGTTTGATACCTTCAAGATGAAACCAGACGAGACCATTGACCAGCTGGACATGCGTCTCACAAACCTCCTGAACAAGGCGAGTGCCTTAGGTAAGACCTATTCTGAAAAAGAAATTAATAGTAAAATCTTGCGTTCACTAACAAGCAGGTGGAGAATTAAAGTCACTGTGATCAAGGACAACAAGGATCTCAATACTCTGGATCATCATCTTCTGTTGTCTGATCTCAAAGCATATGAGTATGATCTTCAAGAGGAGGATCAAACAGAAGAGGTTTCCTCTTCTAGCCAGAAAGGTGTTGCATTCTCTTCAACTATCAAGCCTGATGTCAAGCCAAATGAGTCTACTGCAGATGACTTGAGCCTCAAGGAGCAGGTAGCACTTCTAACCCGTAAATTAGATAAAATGAGTTCAAAATATGGCAGGTACAAAAGGCATTGGAAGGAATCTTCCAGAGACAGAAAGAGTTCCTTCAAGCCTGCAGAGAAGGAGAAGACATCTGGAGACTCAAGGGAGACCAGATTCAGAACTCCAGAGAGGAGGAGAGATGACAACCCTGGCAACTCTGGGAGATCAGATTATCAGAGGAGGGATGGTAGCTCTGGCAGACCTGACTACCAGAGGAGAGAGAGTAGTCCTGCCAGATCAGACTACAACCAGAGAAGGAGAGAGCCAAGTCCTAGTCCCAGAGGAGACAATGCCTGCTACACATGCAACAAGACTGGTCACTATAGTTATGATTGTCCTCAACTCACTCCTAGGGAAAGAGAAGAGAAAAGAATCAAGAGAGATAGGAGATATGCAGATAAGAGAGCATTGCTGGCAGAAGCAGAGGAGGAGGATACTAGTTCCAGTTCTTCTTCTTCTGACTTTGGATCAGATGATGATGTGTGTCTTATGGCAGACATCACTGAGGTAAATGAAACTACTCTAGTTTTATCAAATTCTAAATGTACTGAATCCTCTAATTCATCTGGTAACTCCAGAGAGTCTGATATGCAACAAATGCTATCAGATCTCCAAAATTGTGTCCAACTTTGTCAAAAACTTGAGAAAGAGAATGGTAGGCTCAGAGCTGAAGTTCAATCTCTCTCTCATGAGCATAAATCCACCAGAGAACTCATGAAAGATCATTCCAAAGAAGTCTCTGAACTTCAGGATAAGATCACAGAAAGAGATACTCTGGTAGATCAACTCATGAAAGAAAAGAACTCTCAAGAAGATGAGATCACTGAACTCAGAGCCAAATACCAGACTCTTATCAAGGGAAAACAAGTTGTTCACAACATAGAGGAGATACCTATGCCCAGAGAAGCTCCTAAGATACCATCTGTTGTATCTATCATATCAGAGTCTTCTCAGCGCATTTGTGATAAGAGTTGTTTAGGATATTCTGGAATTACCACTAAAACTCATAAATACTTTTATAATAAAGACAAGTCTGTAAGAGCTGGTAAATTGGTAGAAATCTGGGATGATAAAGACTTGACTGGTAATGGTTACAAGGTGGTTCACAATCCTGATTGGAAAATGAATCACTCTGTTAATCACATAACATATGGTCCAGAAGAGTTGACTGTTCTGGAAGAGAAGATTCTAGAGAATAAAAGTCAACAAGGGGAACCATTAATGATTAATGGTCCTGTGAACAATGAGTCCCAAGGAGTAGAACTTACTCAAGTTGGAGGACCCCAGAGTAATCCTCGAAGGGAACCTAACCAGATTAGGGGACCTCAAGGGAAACACTCAAGAAAGGGGAATACCAATCAGAGTAATAACTACCAGAGAAGGAACAATGTTCAACAGCACCAGGTACCCCAGAGACAGTTTTCTCAGAGGAATCAGTTCCAGAATAGGTATACTCAAAGGAACTATAATCACCAGAGCAAGTCTAATTATCAGAACCAGAGGAGGTCTTCCAGACCCATCTGTAGAAAACCAACTGATCTGGGTAGTTATGACACCAGAGATGGCTCTTCTAGGATGTACCCTTACAACCAGACCTTTAAGACCATGTCTTTGAGGCAGGCCATTCCAAAGGCCAGATTTGAGAAAAGGTACACCAGACCTGTTTATAGGAAAGGTGTCCTTATCAGACCAGTAGCTCAATATGTCATTGTAAGAGGACATGTGCTGGTAGATAGATTTGGAAGGAAGATAAGATCTCCTCATCCATCAAGGGATGATCTTTATCTATGGATTCCTACAAAACCTGCAACTAACCAATCAGGACCCAGCACTAGTAGGGGACCTAATTGATTTCTCTGCAGGTAGATAAGAGTCCATTGGAGAAAGGATTTTCAAGCAACCATGTCTGGTACATTGATAGTGGATGTTCCAAGCACATGACCTTCCAGAAGGATAATCTCCAAGATTTCAAGCCATTGAATGGACCAAGAGTGATGTTTGGTGACAACAACTATGGAGTCACCAGAGGAGTTGGAAAGTTGACCTTTAATGGAGTTTTTGTAGATGAAGTCTACTATGTAGAAGGACTCAAGCATAACCTGCTTTCAGTATCCCAATTCTGTGACAAGGGATACTCAGTGAAGTTTTCTAGTGATTCATGCACTGTTTTCTCTTCTGATTATAATGATAGTTTGCTAATAGGCTTGAGGAAGGGTAACATTTATCTTGCAGATTTTAACAGTTGCCCAAGAAATGCTTGCCTAGTTGCAAAAGGATCTGCAGAGAATAGCTGGATTTGGCACAAGAGACTGTGTCATCTTAACTTCAAAACACTGAATAAGATTGCCAGAAAAGGTCTCATTCGAGGTCTTCCTAATGAAGTGTTTAAGAAGAATCAGGTTTGTGGTTCATGCCAGAAGGGTAAACAACCCAAGACTTCCTTTAAGGATGTCCAGAGCACAACCACAACCAGAGTACTTCAACTACTTCACATGGACCTGTTTGGACCTGTTTCTCCTCTTAGTTTCAGTGGAAGGAAGTACACCTTGGTGATAGTAGATGACTTTTCAAGATACACTTGGGTAGTGTTCTTGTTTAAGAAAAATGAAACTATGACTAAGCTGCCAGAGTTCTTCAAGCAGATTCAGAATGAGCAGAACCAGAGCATAGTCAGAATCAGAAGTGACAAAGGAACAGAGTTTTTGAATTCACACATTGCAGATTACTGCAAGGACCATGGGATTTTTCATGAGACATCTGCTGCCAGAACACCTCAACAAAATGGAGTAGCAGAAAGGAGGAATATGACCCTCAAAGAAGCTGCAAGAACACTTCTGGCAGAATACAACACTCCACAGAGATTTTGGGCAGAGGCTATTAATACAACTTGCTACACTCAGAACAGATGCCTGATTGCCCAGAGACATAATAAGACTCCATATGAGGTATGGAAAGGTAAAACCCCATCTGTTTCATATTTTCATGTTTTTGGATGTAAGTGTTTCATCCACGACAATGAGAAATCTAAATTAAGAACCTTTGATGCTAAAGTGGCTGATGGAATATTTTTAGGATATTCCAGCACCAGTAAAGCTTTTAGAGTTTTTAATAAGAATTCACTTTGTGTGGAGGAAACACCTCATGTTATTTTTTATGAATCTGCTTTTGAGTGCAAGGTGGATTCCAAGTCTTCAGAAGAAACCCAGAATCAGACTACCCCCAGAGTTATCAAGGTCAATCCACCTGTTCTTGATTCAGATTCAGATGATGACCCATCTCCTGGTTCTCTGAAGCAGCAGCCTTCACAAGGAGCAGAACCAGAAGAGGTTGGAACTCCTGTAGGGGGAAGCTCTTCTGCAGGTGGTGATAATCACCATGGTACTGCAGAAGATGATCAACCAGGCAAGACCACGGGTAGGAGGACCCTGGTTAATCACCCCAATGACCTTATCCTTGGAGATCCAACTAAGGGTGTCCAGACTAGGAGGACTCTTAACTTAGCTGCCTTATTCAGTTGCTATGTGTCCTTGATTGAGCCCAAGAACATCAAGGAGGCACTGAAAGATTCAAATTGGATTGTTGCTATGCAGGAGGAGTTGAATCAATTCACCAGACAGGATGTTTGGGAGCTGGTAGACAGACCAATACATCAAAAGGTGATAGGCACTAAGTGGGTTTTCAAAAATAAGAAAGATGAGAATGATGTCATTACTAGGAACAAGGCAAGGCTAGTGGCCCAGGGCTATTCTCAGTCTGAAGGAATAGACTATGATGAGACATTTGCTCCTGTTGCCAGACTAGAAGCCATCAGATTGTTCTTAGCATATGCTGCTCACATGAAGTTCAAAGTATACCAGATGGATGTGAAATCTGCCTTTCTTAATGGGATTCTCATTGAGGAAGTGTATGTGGAACAACCGCCTGGTTTTGAACAAGGTGACAAGGTGTTTAAGCTTAAGAAAGCTCTTTATGGGCTGAAGCAGGCACCCAGAGCATGGTATGACACTCTATCTCAATTTCTTCTGGACAATGGTTTTACTAAGGGTAAGATTGATAGACCCTTGTTTAGGAAAGAAGAAGGAAAGGACATCCTTCTGGTCCAAATATATGTTGATGACATTATATTTGGATCCCCTAACAAGAAGCTGTGTGAGAAGTTTGGTGAACTCATGCAAGGACAGTTTGAGATGTCCATGATGGGAGAAATGAATTACTTTTTGGGTTTGCAGGTTAAGCAATCAGAGAAGGAAATTTTTATTAATCAAGCAAAGTACACCAGAAATATGTTAGAGAAATTTGGAGTAGGATCTAGCAAAGCAGCCAAGATACCTATGATGACAAATTTCAACATGGATCCAGATGAGTCTGGAGAGAGTGTGGACCAGACTCAGTACAGAGCACTTATTGGTTCTCTCTTGTACCTGACTGCAAGCAGACCGGATATTACCTTTGCCGTAGGTGTTTGTGCCAGATTTCAAGCTAACCCCAAGAAGAGTCATTTGGAAGCAGCTAGGAAGATATTGAAATATCTTAAGGGTACAATGAATTTAGGATTGTGGTATCCTGCAGATGACAATTTAGAATTGAGTGGTTATTCAGATTCAGACTATGGTGGATGCAGAATAGATAGGAAATCTACAAGTGGTACATGCCAATTTTTAGGGAATAAATTGGTATCCTGGTTTTCTAAGAAGCAGACTTCAGTTGCTACATCAACAATAGAAGCAGAGTACATGGCTGCAGGGAGCTGTTGTTCACAACTACTCTGGATTAGTCAACAGCTTAGAGATTACCAGATTAGAGCTAAGGATATTCCTATATTCTGTGATAGTAATAGTGCAATTGCAATCACCCAGAATCCAGTTCTTCATACCAGGTGCAAACATGTTGATATAAGACATCATTTTATCAGAGATCATGTTGAGAAGGGAGATATAAGGATGGAAAAGATTGCAACAGAGAAGCAGAGAGCAGATATCTTAACCAAGCCTTTGGCTGAGACCAGATTCAGAGAGTTAACTTTTGAGTTAGGTTTGTTGGATCCAGAGACAGATTTGCTTTAGGGGGAACGACAGAGAAGTATCCTTTGTTTTATTACTTTACTTCATACATTTATTTTCTTAAACTAACATACCTGCAGATTAGACATATCAGAGAAGGTATATCTCCAGATGAGGTATACACCAGGTGACACTTGTCCCAGATGAAGTGCTGAGTCAGACTCCATTATATCCAGAGTCTTCTCTGACCAGAACCGGATGAGTTCCATCAGAGGAGATGTAGCACCAGACTGGTTGTGGTGTCATCTGGTTACAATATCAGGTGACAGGTATGTCTTTACTTCTCTGGCCTCTGATCATTGGGATACACCTTTCAAATTAGCAAGTACACTCAGAACGTTTCAACTTCGGAGTGTATTTAAGACTAGGGTATAGGGCCTAGGCAATCATTTCGTTTTTTTCTCTTGACTGCCACAAAACCCCTTTATGCCCAGTCCCAATGATCATGCCAACGCACCAGATTAAATCTGTGTCTTGCCTTTCATCGTGGCCATCGGATTTAATCACTGTGCAAAATGTCAATCAATGCTAAATTGATTTTGTTTCTTCGATTAAATTTTGAAATTACACGCGTTCACACTTCATTTAATAATCAAGCCACGCGTATTACTCTTTTTAAATCAAATTTCCTTTCAATCTGTCCTTTCACGTTTCCATATTTTCAAACCCTAACCTCTGCAAAGTATTTCTCTCTCTCTCTCTCTCTCTTTCACAGTTATGGCCCCTCCGTGCAATTTTGACCATGTCCTGATGATGAAAAAGCTAAAGACGGAGATGGTGGTGGACTTTTATACCACCAAGAACCCAGTTGTGCTGTCGATTCTGGAGATGTTCCAGAATGCAGGGGTGGAGAAGTTGATCTCCACTGTGCCCAAGGATTTTCGTACTCTTGACGGATATGCGGCCCAGTTGTTGGTTCGTATGAAGATTCATGAGGATTACGTTTCTTCAAAGATTGATGAAGATGATTTGGTGTTTTCTAAGCACGACTTCTGCGCTCTTTTCGAGAATATTTATGCAGAGGGAGTGGATCCTTTGACGTACAAGAAAGATGATATCGTTGGATCCTTCAAGATTTTTGCTCGTTCTTCCTGCCAGAATATCACAAAGGGCTTTTTGGACAAGCATTTAAGGCAGAAGTACAAGGTGTTGTTCGATATTGTGGTAAAGGTGCTTATGTGTGAGAATCACAGCACAGATGCCATTTTCAATGGCAGGATGTGTGTGATGAGGGTATTGTATGACGGCGTTCAATGCAATTGGGCGGAGTTCTTCTGGGATGTGTTGAGGAAGAACAGATTGAAGGTGAAGAAGGAGCCTTGTCCTTCCAAGCCAGGGGAGTTGCAGTTCTTCTTCACTGCAAATGTCTCTTTGGGGACTAAGTTAACTCTTATTCTGGATTCTCTCCTTCCAGAGAAGAAGTGGAAATCATCTTGGTGCCACAGTTATCACAAATCCAAGATCCTCTTCTCTAAGGATGGCCCTCTTCATGGCCATGCCGACTCTGATGGAGAACAGGCCATCCCTGCCCCTCCTATTCAATCTATTCCCTCACCTCCGAAGGGGCAGAGAAAGCAGCAGAAGCAGAAGACCCATAAGAAAGCTTCTGAAGCAACTGGTTCTTCAACCGTTGCCTTTTCTGGTTCCTCAGAGGAGGACCAGATTCCCCTTCTTGATGTGCTTAAGAAGAAGGGTGATGATGATAAAGCTGTTAAGAAGGCTGGAGCAGCCAAGAGGAAGCGGCCAGAGGAGGCCAGGAGAGGCTCTGCTAAGAAGTCAAAGACTAGCAGGAAGGCCAAGAAAACCCTTCTGGTGGATGAGCCACCAGAGGAGGAAGATGAAGACGAGGATGCGCCTCTTGTGAGGAAATCCAAGGCCAAGAGAGCCCTTCTTCAGGATCCTGACTCTGGATCTGATCTTGGAGAGGCCTTGGAAAAGGCAATTGAGGATGCTTCCCAGATGATGGAGGATGCTCCAGAGTCTGCTGTACCTGCTGGTGTTGACCCAGCAGAGGTAAATCCTTCCCTTCCATCTTCTTCCCCCATTAATCTTGTCTCCCCTTCTACCTCTCCCCCAGATAATATTCCCCAAAACCCATCTGCCTCTGGTAACCCTGTTGAAACACCAGAGCAGACCCTTCCAGATACCCCTGCATATACTCCCTCTACCATTCCTACCCAAACACCTTCTCCCCCACATTTCCAAACACATCTTCCCACAAACCCCTCTCCCCCACCTTCTGTACCAGAGGTACCCTCAACCTCTTCTGGTGCAGAAATCCCCCCTCCAAACACTTCCACATCTCAAATCCCACCTACACCTTCTGTACCAGATATTCCATCACCTTCTGGTGCAGAGCAACCCATTCCTTCCACCTCTACTTCACAAAATCCTAACCCTCCCCAAACCCATACAGACCAGGACCCATCCATTTCTATGGCTCTGGGATTCGTTGGCCCTCCCCCTTCTCCTACCTGTTTAACCAGCGATGATAGTGAAGATGAGGAAGCTTCACTTGAGCCTGCTGACTTAGCACCTTCCTCCTCTGCCTCTGGGCCCAAACCCTTCACTTTCTCATCTGCAGAAATGGGTCCCATTAGGCAGAGTATGAGTGTAAGTGCTCAGCTCTGGCTAAGAGAGCATTTCCCAGTTCTTCTGGAACACTTACCACTCCTGACAGAGCTTACTGATGCCAAGGTCTGGAGCAAGGCCAGACTTGAAGATGTGGAGGACCTAATGCTGTTGCTTGAGGAAATGGGTCCTTCCAACTTCACTGCTTGGGAGATTGAGCTAAAGCAGAGGATGAATATTCAGAACCCAGCAGAGCTGGAGACTCCTGGTGCTGCTAAAATCTTGGTTCGCACCCTGCTCATCCAAAGAGGAGCAATGCTCACTCCAGAGGGCCCCACTTACAAGTTTGGTCCTCATTTTGTCTTCCCTCCAGAGCTATATTCAGATGAGGAAGACTTTGAGATGTCTCCTGCCGTGCTCCAGAAGATGAAAGTTTTCTTCAATGAGCAAATCATGCAGATTGGGCGCTTTTCAAAAGCTATTCAACATATGGCCCCTGCTATGATAGAGCACCAGATCAGGCATGAGAGGAGAATCATCCTGAAGCAGTTAAAGTCTTCTCTGGCAGAGGTAAAAGCTTCCTTCAAGGCTAATGGCTTATTTGTCAAGCTGGATGTCATGCACAGCCAGAAGCAACTACAGGAGCACGTGCTGGAGCAGTTGAGACCTGTCTCTGTGCTTAAAGTGGAGATGGCCAGTCAGATGATTCAAACTGCCAAGCTGAAAGACTCCCTCCAGGAGATGTTGGAGAAGCAAGAGAGACTTGTTGCAGAGTCTAAAGCTTACCTGGAGGAGGCCAAGCAGCTGCGTGATCTTCACTCTTCCTCCAACACTGCCTTACCTGATCTTATAAGGCAGGTAGTGGAGCCCCTCCTTGATGAAGTTAAAAAGGGAGAAGAGAAGGCCAGAACTGATCTGGCGAAGACCACCAATGAAACTCTCTTCAGCCATGGAGCTCGTCTGGACCTGTTGGAGAACACTCTGGCCCAGGCTGAGTTGCAGAAGAAGAAGAAGGAAGAGCTCAAATCTCTTTCCATGGCTAAGCAGCTTGCTGCAGAAGAGGAGTCCGAAGCAGAGCAGGATCCAATCTCCATCTCTGGACCTGCAAAGAGGAAGATAAGGAAAGTGAAGAAGAGCTTCCTTGAATCTGTGGTTGAAGAAGCAGAGAAGAGATTCAAGGAAGAGTCGTCTGAAGAGAGGCAAGCAAGGATAAGGAAAAACATAGATGAAGAGCAGAGGCTCAGATATGTTAGGAGGCAAAATAAGAAGAACAGAGAAGCTGGTGTTTCTTCTGGTGCCAGTGGTTCAAGCCAGAAGAGGAAAGGGCCTGTTGAAGTCATGAACATCCTCCCTCTCAGGACAGAAGGGTCTTTTGACTCAACTGTTCCTGTGCCTTTAATAGAAAAATGGAGAGAAGCCAAGACTCTCTGGTTTATTCAACATTACATCCAGAGACCTCCACCAGAGGATGATGCTCTCATCAACAGGACTTTCCATTCTTGGATGCAGGCTTATGATGCAGATTTGTACAAGCAGTTGATGGATTCAACTATTGAATTCAACCTGGAAGTCACTGCTCCTGAGTTCCATTTTCTCAACACTCCAATGGCAGGAGACCAGGTTGATTGGGCTGAGCTGAAGAAATTGTACAAGACCAAGGTGTTGGTGAACTTCACTCCAACATCTTCTGCAGAGTTGAAGGCCGTCCAGGATAGGTTTCTGGATTGGTTTCTGGTGCCTAAAGACAACAGAAGATATGCATAGAATAGGACCTGATCTTCAATGTAATTTGTAATCATATTTGTCCTTATTATCAATGAAATTCATATCTTCTCTGTTCAAAAGACAACCTCTTGTTGTCTTAATTGTTTGCCTGATAAGATCTATTCTAAGGTCTTATCCTTTATTGTTTTTTTAGTTTATTATTCTTGATCAGTTCTGGTAGTGTTTTAACTCCATCAAAAAGGGGGAAATTGTTAGGATAAAAATTGTTAGTTTTGATGAGTTAAAACAAACCAGAAGATGTAATAGGACCATCTGGACCTGTTAGCCAGATGATGATCTAGATTAGGACTTAGTCTAGGGGGAACTGCCAGACCAGAAGACTTCACCAGAAGAGTCACCAGAAGACCTCACCAGAGGACTCCATCAGAAGACTTCACCAGATGAGACAGACCAGAGGCAGAGGACCTTCCCCAGACCAGACGAGTCCGGACCAGACGAGTCTGGTGGAACAAAAGATACTCAGGATTGGAAAGTATTTGAAGATAATCAATCCAAGGATCCCACCAACCCAATAAATCAATTAGAGAATTGATTGATTGAGGCTTCCTTATATAGAGGATCTGATTGGATTAGCCCTCCAACGGCTAGCCCTAATCCCCTCTATATATACAAGAGTGCAGTTCAAGAAAAAACTCTAGAGAGACTCTACACGCGCATAAGTGATCCAAGCTTTTGATATTCATACCAAGCACTCTTACGGTTCATAATATTTATCTACTCTAAAGGAGTTATTGAAACCACAACCTGTTCATCTATTAGACAAGGTTGTTGGCTGGTTGATCTTTAGATTGAAGTTAAATCTAAAGAGGTTGTAAGAAGGAACTGGTACTTCCCAATTCCAGTAAGTAAGTTTGTGAGTTGGTTGATAGTGAGACCCCTTGGTTATAAGGGAGAGTGGACGTAGGATATTCTATCCGAACCACTATATATCTTGTGTTCTTTATCGCTTTATTTTACTTAGTGTTTGTTGATTATTGTTCTCTTGTAAAAGACTTTGAAAGACATTTAACTTAAGCTTTCGAAATTAATCTAACCAGTGGGACCAACACCACCTGTCCAAAGAGCCTACATTACAACCTTGAGAAAAGTCCTTTTTGATTCGGCATTGATTTCTAGAGTATGGTCGGAGTTAAGAGTGCTTACAAGCCTATGGCTGCCAATATGTGTGATTGATTATTTGAGTGAGTCCCTTTATCATTGATATACACTTGTGAGGGAGTGAAACACATCGTAGAGTGCACATCCATGTTTGATTTTGGTGATTCTTGCTGTTGTTGCATGAGTATGATGAGGGAAGGTGAGTGAGTATACTTGTGATTGATCTTTGAAGCTTGAGTTCATTTGCTTGCATGATTTGATTCTTTGACTCATTCCTAATAATTTCACTTGACTTATTATTTCGTTGCTTGAGGACAATCAACATGGTAAGTTTGGGGGGGTTGATTAGGCGTGAAATTGTCATGATTCGTCACTCGAAAAGCCCGTGTTTTGGTTGATTTTGTTGAGTATTTAGAGTCATTTGAGTATCATTTCTATAAACTAATGAATTTGTCTCTTTGATGCTTATAGATGGATAGAGGGCGAAAAGAGGAGTTCGTAGGACTTTGAATCGACTCAAACGGACGCCCGGATGAGAAGATATCGAAGAAATACGAAAAGTACTAGTTCGAGGGAGCAAAAGTATCATTGGAGTGCACAAGCTAGAAGAGCTCGAGCACTAGCGCTCGAGTGGCCGTGCAAGGCGCACGAGGAGGTGCAACTCGTGCACAAGTGCACGAGTACTCGTGCATAGCGCACGAGAGGAAAAAGGTCGTGCACCCCTGCACGAGTGCTCGTGCAGGGCGCTCGAGCAAGGCTTGTGCTCGTGCACTAGTGCACGAGCACGAGTGGTCATGCAGTTTTTCGACTCTGGAAGATTGAAGTGCTCGAGTGGGAGGAGCTCGTGCACTAGTGCACGAGCAGTGCACGAGCTTGCACGGAATTTCGGCCCATACGATCCCGACTTGACCCATTGCTTATATATACCTCCCCGAACATGTTTTGAAGGGAGACCCACGAATTATCACATGCAAAATCACTTTTAGACTTAGTTTTTAGAGAGAAAGAGGAGCAAGCTTTAATTTTACGTTTTGAGGTTTTCCTTTACAAATTCACATAACAGTTTTACTTTTGAGTTTAGTTTCTTCATACCTTTGTTATAGAACACGTTTAAATTTCGTTTTATTAATTTAATTTTAGTTCTTAAATTTATTTTCTTTCAAAACCCTAGTTCATGCGTTCTAATTTGCCAATTCAATTCATCATGTTTATGTTCTTTACTTCGTCAATTGCTTTTGTTGTCGTTATAACCATGTTCGGCTAAAACCCTTGCATGCTTGGGGTAGGATGAACTCGTAGAAGTAGGTTGTGGGTACGTAATTAGGGTAACTTGTGACGTTATGTTTTAATTCTCTTAATTAATGAATTCTTAAAATTAATCTTAACTTTAATTAATGAATTCTTAACTTTACTTTTGAGAGAGAGGACGACCTTATCACTCTTTAATAACGAGTAGACTTAACGAGAGGGTTTAGAAAGGGTTAATTCATCTACCAGTTTAGCGAAGGAGGACGACTGCATCACCTTAGTTAAATTAGGGTCTCATTAATTAAGCACAATCTATTAACTTGTTAGTGGATTAGTGAAGTCGAGTGTTAGGGTAAAGTATTAAGGTTTAGAATCTTGAGCTTTTATCTTGCATTCTTTTACTTAGGTTATTTCTTGCGCGTCACGGTTATTTTGATTATGTACCTGCTCCGTTAGTATACATAGGGATTCCTATCCTGAGCATCACCATCTCTTACTTGAACACAAACCTTAGTTAATTCGTCTTCTTTAGTAATTTAGTTTACTTAGTTTATTTTAGTTTTAATTAATCTTTCCAAAAAAATCCAAAAACATTTCACTCATATTAACTACGACGCGTAGATCTTCAGGGATCTATTCGCATACACATTATCCATTGGGTTCGATATACTTGGTCATTATACTTGCTCATACTACAGTGAACCCGTACTCTTGCGGGGAAGCTACTAGTAGAAAGCTACTATTTTCGCTTCAAGTCAGTATGGTAAGAGGTGATATGCTACATGATCTCCGCGGAAGAAGAGAATTATACGATAACGTAATAGGTGGTCTTACAACCATGTCAACCTTGGACCAAACTATTAATCACTTCGATGGTTCATGCTGTCCGGTTATCTATTTTTCAGTACCTGACTGTGGATACGTGGCCGCAACCACATATAATATCTTCTTAATAACATTCGGTGAAACTGGCGGATTTTTATGTCCTCTCGTAGCTTTGGAACCCTATCGAGCACTTCCGAGCGCAAGGATGGTGTTAGGGCACGTGAACAATTATTCTCATTGGATATTGGTAAGAAATAATATTTGTGGTTTTATTATATTTTTTATAGTCTATTTTAATATTCCGGATAGTAACTATTACTTTTATTTCAGTTGCACATGAGATCCGACTATCATCCAGTGTCATGGCTATCGGAATACTGGATCAAAAGAAGACACTCATCCGCATATGATTTAGAGTTACAATTTAAATATCAGATAGATCTATACAATTATCTACACAACGATCATGCACAACGATGTAAAGATAAACGTGAGGCTGACAAAGAGGCAAAAAATCAGGCACAAAAAAAAAATCTTCTTTTTTTTTAATGAAAAATATGTAATGTGTGTATTTTTTTTTCTGTAATGATTGTATTTTTTTCTTGTAATGAATGTATTTTTTTCTTGTAATGAGTGTATTTTTTGTTTCTTGTAATGAGTGTATTTTTGTTAGAATTGTGTATATTTGTCCTTCTTCACAACTTATACTTTTGAATTAAATAACTAATATTTTTGTAATATTAAAAAATAGTTACTCTAAACAATTAATACTTTTGAATGAAACAACTAATATTTTTTGTAAAATAATTAGAGTAAATAAATAAAGGAATATAGCATCATCTCATCATCACCCTAAACATTTTACTAATATTATTTGTAAAATAATTAGTGTAAATAAATAATTAGAGTACAGTTAAAGTTAATGTAAAAAATAAATATGATTTTTCAAATATTTGATGCAATTTAGCAGATATTTGAACGCACTAATTAATTTGGTCACTTATATAGTCCCTCAGTCCCGGATCTTTTTTCACATTTACTATTTTCACGTGTTTTAGCGAACAAATTTTTAATTAGTATTTGAAATGATAAGAAAATTTTTAAGTCACTTTATACTAGAAGAGAAATAGATCTATCATACCACTTTTTAAAAATTATTTTATCATTTTAAATATAAAAAAAAAAAACTCTTCACTAAAACACGAGAAAAAAGGTAGTGTGAAAAAAGATTTGGGATGGAGGTAGTATCACTTTTCAAATATTGCAGCCAAAATAAATATGACTTAAGATTAATTGATTAAATAATTAAAGTCTAATTATTAAAAAAAAATTAAAGTCTAGCACACTGATTAGACACATTGCATACATACATATATATATATATATATATATATATATATATATATATTTTTTTTTTTTTTTTTTGAAAGGGCCAATAGTATATTTATATCCGTACATATAGTAAACTCCTTGGATACTTTGAATGCTACAACTCAAAATGATTTTTTTTAGAGGGAAAAGGTACCATTTAGATCTGAATTAGTGTTATTGTACAAATTGGACCCTAAACTATTCTTTTATACAAATTGAATCATAAACTAATGTCTCAGGTATAAATTGGATCTCGAACTACTGCGTTGGAATAAAATCAGACCCTAAACTACTCTAAATAATAAAAAAATTAAGAATTGATATATAACATTTGACTAAAAACTTTATGATAAACTATAAATTGATATTTCAATCCATTATTATTTACCGATAGTGGTTATTTTCAACCCATACTATTAAAATAATTATTCTTTTAAACATTAATTTAATACATATTGCATATTAAATAAAAAAATCAATGCTTAAAATTTATCGACAGTGGTATTTAAATTATATTTAGCTAATTAAATAAAAAAACCACTATGTTTATCGACAGTGGTATTTAAATTATATTTAACAAATTAAATAATATTTTATTTAATAAATTGGTTTTTAAGGATTGAAAATAACCACTCGATAAACATTAATTTAAACAATATTTAGCAATTGACCTAGAAAATTTTATTTATTTAATATGTAATATGTATTTAAATTAATGTTTAAAGAAACCAAATTAATAGTATGAGTTGGAAATAACTAATGTCGATAAATAATGTTGGATTGAAATATTAATTTATAAAATTTATCATAAAGTTTTTAGTCAAATATTATATATCAATGCTTATTTTTTTTATTTGTTAGGGTTTATTTATTTTATTTATACAAAAAAAAAATAGTTTGAGGTCCAATTTGTACCTTAAACATTAGTTTAGAGTCCAATTTGTGCTAAGAAATAGTTCAGGGTCCAATTTGTACCCAAGACACTAGTTCGGGTTCCAATTTGTACCTAAGACATTAGTTTAGGGTCCAATTTATATAAAAAAAAAAAGAGTTTAATGTCCAATTTGTACCCATGACACTAGTTCAGGGTCCAAATTGTATATTTTTCTTTTTTTAAAAGTTAGACACTTGAAATCAATGAAAAGTCACAACTTTTAAGTATAAAAATATGACATTTTAATAATACATAAATAATTTTTTTAAATTATATTTTTGTTGCACAGGACCTCATACACCTATTAAAATAAAACAAGAGGGGCAGGCCTTATATAAATCATTTTATAATGAATTGGGTTATAAATTATACATAATGTATTATCACTTAAAAAAAATTAAGTATTAATGTATATTAATTTTTGGACTAGTTATGTATGCCAAAATAAGAATACTTTTCAACTGCAACAACGGGCAACCTCATTCCCGCTAATTTCTTTTCTCCCAAAAAGAGAATTTCAATGAAATAAAATTGTAGTGCAGCTTAAAGTCGTAGCATGGGACATGGCCACTTATTCGAGTGGAGACTCTTCCATTATTAAAACATTGACATAACATAATGCATTGAAATACATATTATCAAATATTTGTTTTGAAATTTTTTGTACTTATTTTTATTTTAAAAAGTTTTTAAACTATTAATTCTTTCTTCACAAGATCTTTGGTAATAAAAATTCATGGATTTTGTTGAGTCGGTATAATATTTTTCACTAAAATATGACAAAACAATCAAATTCAATACTATTAAAATTGAATTCCAATAAAAAATATATCTTTAACGGATTGTCAAAAAATGATCGTATGAAACAAAAATATATTATATATACTTTTAGAACTTTTATTTAAAAAAAAAATAGTTTAGAAATTTAATGAAACAAAAATATTAAAGTTCCAGCTTTTTAAACAAATCAATTTATGAGTATTTTAAAACAAAATTTAATAATTTAAGACTCTTGTGATGCATTATGCCTAAAACTAAACAAGTCTCACTTTCTCAGATTAATTATATATAACATGAATTAATAGTCTTTTATTTGCACTAACAAGTTGGGCTAAAAATCAAACTAATCTATTCAATATTCAATTCGAGATCGTGTGAGGTCAATGCGATATAAATATCAAATAAATTTGAGCACATAAACTTCTCTCCATGCCATTAATCACCTCACCAAATTCAGTTTCATATTTTGTTTGAATATTTTTTATTCATTATTCTCTAATTATTTTCCATTTCAATTTTAAATTTTATGAATTTTAAGATTTGAAGGATATATTTAAGCATAATTCCACTATAATATAATACTCCTCTTCATAAATTTCCAAGGTAACATGCAATTTAATTTTCCCATTATAATGTGTAAATTATTTACAGTTGTGCATGTATTATTTCATTATTTATTATTGTATGTTTCAACTTGTGGTTCATTATTGAGATATAATTAACTCTTAGGCACACTTAATGTGCATTAAAAAAAATCACGTATTAGATATGTGTGCATATTAAATTGTGTTTTGTGATTTATTATTTTGTAGACAAAAATGAAATATGAATACTTGAATCTATTGAGAAACAAACTAGTACAAAATAAAATTGTGTAGCCTCAATTATAGATATTTTTGCGACAGGCAAGAGAGTCATTCTAAATTTTAATAGCTTATTATTGACATATTTATATATTTTGATATATTTAATTAGGAATATTGCAAATATATAATATTCAACTTTTATTATGGAATATATATTAGTTTCAGTTGAACTATATGAATTGACTCGGGCCTCCTCCTCTTTCGAAATTTTGGCTCCGGCCCCTAAGCTTTTACATGAACTTTCATGTTCAATTTCTACCTATGATTTATCGGTTACAGATAGTAAAGCTATAACGCATACGAGAGCTATGTTTTAAAAAGCGGATTGGACCGGCCAGTCCGACCGCTACTCGGAGGTCGCAGACGCAGCGTACGGTTGGATAGTGTTGGACCGGCCATCTTCCGAAGCAGGCAAGAACCGGCAAAAAGCGGGAATTTCGGGTTGGACCACTCACTGGTTGAACCGGCCGACTCGGCGAGCGATGACAAACTTTGTTCGAATTCGTCTGAAACGGAATACGCACTGGATTCTTCGAGATTGATGATTTTGTATATCTTCGATATGAATAAAAAATGACAAGATGATAAAAAGGAAGTTTTGGGAGATGAAAAACAGAGAAGATGAATTGAAGACTGAACAGATCTGAGCACCGCGAAGTTCCTCCACGAAGATGATGATGTGCAGAGCCGTGTATACCTAATGTAATCAAAACTAGGTTTCAATTGAATGTTTATTAGTTGGGCTCTTCTTTTTTTGTCGGCTGGGCTAAGTCCATTTATAAGTTATCTTTACTTTTGTAGATTGGGCTGTGTTCCCTACATCAGGAGTATATTTTGGCACTTATATGTATTAATTTTTTTAAAAATATAATAATAATGTATTTTGGAACTTATATATTTTGGCACTTATATGTATTAATAAAAATAAAAAATAAAAATAATAATTTATAATATATATTTTATTATATATTACATAATTATGACGTCATACCGGTTTAATTGCTTTAATAACGGTTCAACCGATTAAATCCGGTCCGGCCAAAAGCGCTGAGGTTGTCCGGTTCAACTTCCGCTTCCGTTTTTAAAACATAGCGCATACCACCTCTTCACAATAATGTCATAATCTGATTAATATAGGCGTTATGCCCGATTTGGCTGCCATCGTGATATGTATAGACGTTAGGCGCGATTTGGACCAATATCAACTTTCATTCTTATTAATGTCTGATAGGGAAATTAAAATAATTGTCTCCTTTATAAATTGCAATATCCCAGTTATAGAGTTTTATCTGAATGTACGTGGTTCATTATGAATTATTATCCGATTATTATACTATTGGTCAAAGTTTTTTTTTTTTTTACTTTCAAAAAACTTGAAATTTAAAACTTAAATGTTATTAAATGAATAATTTAAATAATAATAAAAATTAATCGTTGTTAACAATCCTATTTAATAATGATACCCTTAACTCCAGTTCATGATATTTCTAATGAAATTTTTTATACTTTTATTTAAACTAGATAATTGTAACGTGCGATGCACGTTGTTGTTTATTTTGCTCGTTTAGTTGACGTGGTTGTTTTAAAGCTTGTACGTCAAGTTGAAATGGAAGAACGATGAGGTGGAGAAGTTTGATTTTGTCATTAAATTTGTAAGATTAGTTGACAAGTTTTGTTTTAATCGAATATCAATTACTTTCTCCGTTCCGAAATATCTTTCACACTTTTTTTTTCGTCCGTTCCACAACACTCCTCACACCCCCTAAAATAGAAATAATTATCCCTCATATTTTTTTTGTATGTCCCACAACACCCCTCACATCCCTAAAATATAAATAATTATCTCTCACAAAAGTCAATAAAGTATTAAGGTGTCATTATTTTACTATACCCAAACTCACATTTTCATTTATTTTTAAAAAATTATGCATTTTAAAATGTAAAAAGTTGTCCAAGACGGAGTGTGTATAATTTTTTAAAAACGCCACATAAGTTTACTCAGAAGTCTTCGTAAGTAATCAACAAAACCTGAATTCTGGCTAACAAGATACTCCTCGATTTAAAAAAAAAAATCAATAAACCAAATGCAAATCCAACAAGGAGTTAAATTGTAACTAAAGTGATCAAAATCTAATTAGAATTCTTAAGAATGGACTATCAAAAATGACATATGTAACTCAAGCCTTCATGTAACCCAACTAAGGTACCATCGATGAAAATGTGGTCAGGGAAAGGCCTATATCCTCCTTTCTCAACAAAAATACCAGAAAGTGTTATATAGTCAAGCAAATTACTATTCTTCTGGAAAAGGTCCACGAGAGATATCACAATTGAAAGAACCCCATTTTATTTAAACAGAAAAGGAAGTAAATATATATATATATATATATATATATATATATATATATATTTATATATATATATATCAAGCTGGAAAAAAAATAAGAGTAAGAAAAAAATATAATTTACAAGATGAGCAGGGGTGATGGATGAAGTATAATTGTATGAGGCCACAAAATTACAACAATAAAGCGCCCAATTGCATATATATTTAATTGTATCTGGGCAAGTAGGATCAACCAACCACAAATTTTTTTCACAAAATACAAGAAAGGGAAGAAAATGAATTTTGGCACACCACATTCTTTGTCATACTGGTTCTAAATCAGACTTTTCCAAATTTACTTTCCCTGTGATACTAAAACTGGTAGGCCAAAAATCAAAAGGAATTTATGTGTGTTATTTAATCATGACATGTTATCAAAATTCTTACTCACAAGATAGTTGATCCTATAGTTGATAATATGTTACCGATTGAAACCATACTGCAATCTGAATGATCATCATAGTGAATTCCGGAACTGACCAACGCTAGAACGGAGTCCCAAATGGACTCTAAATCTAGACCGGAACATAGCCCACCCCGAGATTATAAATCCTAAACCAAATTGCTTTGCACAAAATTCAGATAAGATAGAAATTTTCGTATGAGACAGCAAAAAAAAGGTTATAAAAAAGCATTGTTGTAGAGAAAATTTACCGAATTTCGCTGGATTTCATTGGCACGGTGCAGGACTTTAAGACGGAAGATGAAATAATCATCCCCTATATATAGGAGAGGTGATTTCGAAATTTTGGTGTATTTTAGGGGAGATAAAATCTTTTTCTTAGGCTCTAAGAAATCTTGAATATATCTCATATATTCTTTTCTCCATAATAAAATATTCCACAAAAATCTCATCCTCCTTATAATATGACAATTTTCGAAAATCACTAGGAAGAAATCACAAGATTTGGATCTTCTTGAATTTATGAGATAATCTTGTATTTCAAGAATACATATCTTCCATAATTTCTTTTCAACAAAATCAACAAAATCTTTTCTTTCCTAATCTTGAAATTTTCGAAAATAATAGGTAAAAATCAGCAATAATAATTTTATTTTATTTTAATCACCTTATTATTATCAGGCTACTTGAGGGGCCTTTAGGAGAATTAAAATTGGACCTCCAATGGGTTTCTGGATTACAATATTGAGCCTCAATATTATTCAGCCCATTAATATTAATTAGTACCACTAATAAATTAATATTGCACTATTCATCTTAATCCATATTACGATAATATGGGCTCCCGGTTATTATTTCTCGTGTTTAAGATTATCTAGTCCATTAATTAATTGAGCTTCTGAATAGCTCTAAATTAATTAATATCTTTCACCTTGGAGTAAAGACAACTCAACATTATTATCCGTACCGAAGAAACTAATTTTTTACTTGCAAAATTTGGTACGATAAAACTTCTAAGCCCACCAAGGGGACAAATCACACGAGCCGTACTCGCACACGTTTCTCCGTATTAAATCTTAGCAACCATCGTATGATTAATATTACTGCCCAAGACACAAGGTTCGAAGTCACGATGATTCTCACCCAACATAAATCAAAGCAGTAACTATTAACCACACACGATCCTATTTAAGTGACAGTGATTAAAAAATCAATAACCACTGAGGTCTAATTCTTCACATATCAGAACAGAAGAATTTATCCTCGCTGCAGGTCCTCTTTAACACATACTAAATGTGCTAGTGCAATGTCTTGGTCAAGACAGGCCAATCTGAGAAGTACACATCGACCGTTCAGGGTGAATTGTTCAATTTCACCTGGGTCGTGAATTTGTACGTTTAGTTACAAGTAACCGTCAATGTGATCTTCCGTGATCTGATATCACCACATTAACTACAATGTAACACATACTATATATATTGAACAGGTTGCAATAAATATATAACATTCATTCATATTCAAAGCAAATTTGATAAAAGAATTATTCTCATAGTTTAGATTTGGATTTTGTTATTTTCATCTTTCGTTCTTCGATATTTGACACTTGAAATTTCTGAATTTCTTCTTAAATAGATTTTTATTCTTAGATTTAATTTCTTTCTTCAATACCCTAGTTTATGCTTTATAATCTTTTAATTCAAATCGTCATGTTTATGTTTGTTGCTTGTTTAATCGTTTTTGCTATCGTTAAAACCATGCTAGGCTAAAACCCTTGTATGCTTGGGGTAGGATGAACTCGTAGAAGTAGGACGTTGGTACATAATTCGGGTAACTTGTGATGTTTAGTTTTAATTCTCTTAATTAATGAATGCTTAAAATAAATCCCAGATTTACCTTTGAATTTAGTACGAAGCTTGTTAGAGAGAGGACGATCTTATCACTCTTTAATAACTAATAGGCTTAACGAGAGGGTTTAGAAGGGGTTAAGTCATCAACCGGTTTATCTAGGGAGGACGACCGCATCACCTTAGTTAAATTAGAGTCTCATTAATTAAGCATAATCTATTAACTTGATTATTGGCTTAGTGAAGTCGATTGATAGGACAAAGTATTAGGGTTTAATTCTTGCGCTTTTAATCTTTCAATCTTATACTTAGGATTATTTCTTGCACATCACTGTTATTTTAATTATGTACCAACTCCGTTAGTATACGTAGGAATTCCTATCTTGAGCATCACCTTCTTTTATTTGAAACCAAACCTTAGATAATTAATTGTATTCTTTCTTTTGCATACGTAGTTATAGTTTAGAGTTACTAATTCTCAAAAAGCAAAAAACATCCACTCATATTAATTACGATGCGTAGATCCCCAGGGCTCTATTCGCATACAACCCATCCTGAGGTACGATATACTTGGTCCCTATACTTGCCCATACTACAGTGAACCCGTACGCTTGCGGGGGTAACTTCTAGTAAAAGTTGTAAAGTTAGGTTCAAGTCAATCAGGTGAAGTTTGATGATATTCAAACTGCCCTGAAAACCAAGTTTCTTCAGATCCAGACTGAAGGAAGAAGCCTGCTGAAGGATTGAATGTCCAATCCAAGAAGAAGGAGGGGTTTCAATCCAAGAAGAAGGGTGGTGGAAAGGGAAATAAGGGTGAGAAGAAATCTGGTTTTGTTGAAAAAAGAAAGTGTTTCACTTGTCACAAGGAAGGTTATCTGAGAAAGAACTGTCTTGAAAGAAGGAAGAAAGACAGTCAAGGTGATCAAGAAGGAGATGCAGCTGTGGTAGAGATTGAAGGATATGATAGTGCTGAAGTCTTGATGGTTAGTCATGAGAGACTAAGTCAAGAGTGGGTTTTAGACTCTGGGTGTACTTTTCATATGTGTCCACATGAAGGCTGGTTTCTGGATCTTGAGAAGTTTGATGGAGGTCTTGTCCTTAAAGTGCAAGGATCTGGTTCTATCAAGATAAAAATGTTTGATGGAGTTGATAGGATCTTATCTGAGGTCAGATTTGTACCTGACCTAAAGAGGAATTTGATTTCTCTTGGTACTTTGAATTCTAAGGGGTTTGAATTCAAAACTGACAAGGGTATCTTGTCTATCACCAAGTCTGGAAGGACTATGATGAGGGGTAACATCAAGAATGGTTTGTATTCTTTGATTGGAAGGACAGTTACAAGATCAGTTGAGGTCACCATGGAGTCCACTGATGCTAACCTGTGGCACAAGAGATTAGCACATGTTGGAGAGAAGGGTTTGGTGGAGTTATCCAAGAGGGGAGTAACTCCTGGGAAAAGAATAAGTAAGTTGGAGTTCTGTGAGAGGTGTGTTCTGGGGAAAACAAAGAATAAGGCATACCAGAAGGGAAAGCATACCACCACTGAGGTTATGGATTACATCCATTCAGATGTATGGGGACCAGCTAGGGTGTCTACTCATGGTGGAGGCAGGTATTTCCTTGCCCTATTTGATGATTATTCCAGAAAGGTTTGGGTGTATTACTCAAACATAAGAGTGATGCTTTCTCTAAGTTCAAATAGTGGTTGACTGAACTTGAAAACTAGAGAGGGAGGAGCATCAAGCATCTTAGAACTGAAAAATGGGATTGAATTTCTCTCAGAGGAGTTTCAACAGTTTTATAGGTTGAAGGGTATTACTAGGCACAAGACTGTTCCTGCTAACCCTCAACAGAATGGCCTTGCCGAAAGGATGAATAGAACCATTCTGGAGAGACTTAGGTGTTGGGAAAATAGGGGTGCCCGGAATCTATTTGGGATGAAATTTAAATACGAATTTAAATTCAATTATTACTAGCATGAATTAATCCTAATTAATTCAAATAATAATTCCAACAACGAATTTAACATCATGCATGTTGAATTAATTCACATAAAATCTAGGCGGAATAAACAAGAATTTATGTGACTTACGTACCTCTTGTAGAATTGGTCTATGAATAAACGGGACAATTAAGATCTCGCTTTATCAACCCAAAAACCTTCTCAAGTATTTCCCTTTTGCCTTACATGATCACCGGTGGGAGATGCTTTCAAGTAACTTAAATAACTAAGGAAAAAGAAAAATATATATGCCCTTGATTTTTCCAACACATGGAATTATGCACTTGGGGATGAAATAATCACCCCCTATTCATAGAGGTAGTGGCCGAAAATTGTAGAGATTTTATGGGCCTGGAGAAAATCTTTTCTTAGTCTCTAAGAAATCTTGAATATATCTCATATATCCTTTTCTCCATAATAAAATATTCCACAAAAATCTCACTCTCCTAAATACTTGTTATTTTCGAAAATTTCATGAAGAAAAACCAAGTTTTTGATCTTCTTGAATATATGAGATAATCTTGCATTCCAAGAATACTTATCTTCTATAATATCTTTCCAAGAAAATCAACAAAATCTTTTTCTCTTCCTTATCACTAATTTTCGAAAATTAAGAGAAAAAATCAGCAATATATTTTCTTTTTATTTTAATCACCTTATCATTATTGGGCTACTTAATGGGCTACTTGAGGGGCCTTTAAGGAGAATTAAGATTGGACCTCCTAATGGACTTCTGAATTTCAATATTGAGCCCCAATATAATTCAATCCATTAATATTAATTATTATCACTAATAAATTAATATTGCACTATCCATCTTAATCCATATTACGATAATATGGGCTCCCAGTTATTATTTCCCGCGTTTAAGATTATCAAGTCCATTAATTAATTAAGCTTCTGAATAGCTCTAAATTAATTAATATATTTCACCTCGGAGTAAAGACAGCTCAACATTATTATCCGTACCGCAGAAATTAATTCTTCACTTGCAAGATTTGGTACGATAAAACTTCTGAGCCCACCAAGGGGACTAATCACACGAGCCGTACTCGCACGCGTTTCTCCGTATTAAATCTTAGCAACCGTCGTATGATTAATATTACTGCCTAAATGATTAGGCGTGAAATTGTCATGATTCGTAGCTAGAAACGCCCTAGTTTTGGTCGAGTTTATAGAGTATTTAGAGTCAATTGAGCATTATTTCTACACGTTGATAAATTTGTGTCTTTGATGCTCATAGGTGAATAGAGGATGAAAAACGGAGTTCGTAGGACTTTGAATCGACTCAAACGGATGCCCGGATGAGAAGATATTGAAGAAATACGATTGGTATTAGTGCGGACGAGGAAAAGTATCACTTGGGAGGAGTTAGAAGTCACTCGAGTGACTAGGTCGAGCGCCCCCGCTCGAGCGCATTGCTCGAGCGCCTAAACGTACAGAAACTTTCTTGCGCTAGAGCAGCTCGAGCGCCACCGCTCGAGCGAATCGCTCGAGCGCCCAAAACATGCAGAATGATTTCAACGCTCGACCAGCTCGAGCGGAACCGCTCGAGCGATTGTGTCATTCGAGCTACACTGCTCGAGCGGGACCGCTCGAGCGTTTTGCTCGAGCGCCCATGGATTTTTGCCTCCGGATGTGTATTTTCGGCCCATTAACTCCCGTTTTGACCCGTGCCTATATATACCTCTTCCAAACACGTTTTGAAGGATCCCCGACTTTTAGAAATAATTTTAGACTAAGTTTTTGAAGAGGAGAAGAACGAGCAAGCTTTATTTACGTTTTGTTGAGGTTTTTCATACGAATTCTTAGTTTCTTTTCAATTCTTAGTTTCTTTTAATTAGCTCGATTACTTTTAACGCTTTAAACTTCGTTTTTATTAATTCAATTTCAGTTCTTCGTATTTATTTTCTTTAAAAAACCCTAGTTCATGTTTCTTATTTTCTTCGTTCAATTCATTATGTTTATGTTCGTAGTATTTTCTATTGCTTTTATGTTTATTACAACCATGTCCGGCTAAAACCCTTGCATGCTTAGGGTAGGATGAACTCGTAGAAGTAGGATATGGGTACATAATTAGGGTAATTCGTGACGTTAGTTTTAATTCTCTTAATTAATGAATTCTTATAATTAATCTGAACTTTACCTTTGAATTTAGTACGAAAGTGTTAGAGAGAGGACGACCGCATCACTCAATAACAATTAGTAGTCTTAACGAGAAGGTTTAGGAAAGGTTAATTCATCTACCGGTTTAGCGAAGGAGGACGACCGCATCACCTTAGTTAAATTAGGGTCTCATTAATTGAGCACAATCCATTAACTTGTTAGTGGATTAGTGAAGTCGAGTGTTAGGGTAAAGTATTAGGGTTTAGAATCTTGAGCTTTCACCTTGCATTCTTTTACTTAGGTTAATTCTTGTTTGTCACAGTTATTTTGATTATGTACCTGCTCCGTTAGTATACGTAGGGATTCCTATCCTAAGCATCACCATCTCTCATTAGAAAACATCCCCTAGTTAATTCGTTCTTTTTCATTCTTTAGTTAATTAGTTTATTTTAGTCTTTTAATTAATCTTTCAAAACCCAAAAACATTACACTCATATTAATTACGACGCGTAGATCTTCAGGGATCTATTCGCATATACACCATCCCTTGGGTTCGATAATACTTGGTCCCTATACTTGCCCATACTACAGTGAACCCGTACTCTTGCGGGGTAGCTACTAGTAGAAGCTAGTGTAGTTCGCTTCAAGTCAATGGCGCCGTTGCCGGGGATGGCGTTATATGCCTTTTGAATAGGACTTGTAGATAGCTTAGTAGTTAGTAGTGGGTTATTTATTTTCTGTTTTTATTTTTTTATTTGTATTCAATCGGCAGTTGTGTTTTGACCCTTCTGCTAGTGTGTCAGGTTTATGAAAACACGCTCACAAGGGAATACGAGCGAAGAGAGAATACCATTGGACCCTGAGACAATAGCCAGAAGGAACCGAGCTTACTTGAGAAGAATGAACGCAGCCGACTTAGGGAAGGAACCAATGGATATCAATAATGAGTTGGACGATGCTGCCAACGATTTCAATCAGGCAGTAGACCGAGTTGAAGGCACTGGAGTTAGTGGTAGCCAGAATCAAATTCCATTAGGGGATAGCCAGAGCCTAAATCCGGATACACGAAACGTAGGGAATCCAGCTCAGAACCTTATCCATAATCCTCATAACAACCCTGCTTGCCCACAAAACCCAAATAACCCTTTTAACAACCCAGTATACCAACATTACCCATACCCACCTTATCCTTACCCACCATATCCATATCATCCACCTCCTGTCTACAACCAACCACCTGTTTACCAACCACCACCCCAACAAGTACCCGTACCAGCTGTTAATCCTCAACATGTTCCTCAGAACGTAGACCACAATATGGCTATTCGAGGGAGGTTTGCAGCGCAGCCACAACGGTACTATGATGGAGTGGCGTTACCTCCTGTTGAGGCGAACAACTTCTCGATATCCCCGGGGATTTTAAAGCTGCTTACCGAGAATCAGTTCAAGGGGGTGATCGGGAAGGAGAATCCTCATACACACCTGAGGAGTTTTCTCATGATAGCCTCAACATTTAATTATAATGGCATGTCTGAAGATGCCAAGAGGCTTAGGCTGTTCCCATTCTCATTGACGGGAATAGCTAAGGAGTGGTACGATAATACGCTCCCGCGGGGAGGTATTACCACTTGGGCCGAGCTCGAGCGTCTGTTCCTCGAGCGATTCTACCCTCCATCTAGGACGATCAAGGCTAGAATTGAGATCTCATCCTTTCGCCAGAAGTCTGGAGAGGATTTACGCCAAGCGTGGGAGAGATACTCAAACATGCTGATAGAGTGCCCGCAGCACGGGTACAATGAGGGAGACATTATGGCATTCTTCTACAGTGGTGCCAACAAGGCGGGGCAAGACCATTTAGACGCCTGTGCGGGCGGAGCATTCTTGAACCAAGGCATAGAGAGGTGTAGGGAGATCGTGGACAACATTGTCACGAATGCCGGTGCTTGGAGTGGAGATGCAGATTTTCAGAGGGTGCATCAGGTTGAAGAGGGAGAAGGAACGAGAAGGCTATTGATGGCCATGATGGAGAAGATAAACAACCTCGAGTTGGGGAAGAATTTGGTTGGAGAGCATGCAGTAGAGAATGAGAGAGTAGACCAACCAAGTGGGCAGCAAGAGGTAGCCAATTACATGGGAGGTCCGTATTACAACCAGAATGACTACCAAGGTGGAAACCAGTATGGAAGGCCTTCTTATGGCCAACCATTTGTGCCTCCAGGCCCACAGCCACTTCAAAATCAATGGAGGAACACACAAGGAGTTCAAGGAGGCCAGCAGCCTCCTCAAAACACATGGAGGAAGAATGAGAACTTTTCTTATGCTAACCCAAAAGCTGGTGTTACTGTTCCTGCAGGTGTTGATCCGGGGTCTAAACCTCCTGGTGGAGAAGGCGGTGCATCAACCGGGGAGATGTTGAGAGCGATCCTTCAGAAGGTGGAGGAAGGGAGCAAGAGATTGTCATCCTTGGAATACGATGTGAAGGAGCTGCACAAGAAGGGTGATCATCGAGATCAAGAGCTCCAGAAGATGAATGTTGAGTGGACTGGAACTCAACAAGAGAACAATCGAAGGTTCACTTCTTTAGAGCTCCAGATGAGCCAAATTGCAAAGTCAGTGAATAGAATGCCGGAAGGGAACCCGAAAGAGCATTGCAAGGCGATCCAGCTTAGAAGTGGAACCAATTATGAAGGTCCTCAGATGCCTGCTGATTCTGAGACGCCCCAAGTTGAGAAGGGGATTGCAAGTGAAGAAGTTGAGAAGCATGAAGATATGGATGAGTCCCAGAAGGGCAAGGAAAGTGAGGAGGTTGAGAGAGTTCCAAAGTGGAAGAAAGCAAAGGAAGCAAGGGAGAAAGTGAAAGAAACAGAAAGAGATGAATGGGGGGTACCTAAATTTGTGATACCCGTCCCGTATCCACAGCGCTTCATGAAAAAGAAGCTTGATGAAAAATTTGCAAAATTTCTTGATGTTTTTAAACAATTGCATATTAATATTCCTTTTTATGATGCTTTGGAACAGATGCCGCACTATGCGAAGTTTTTGAAGGACTTGATCGCGAAAAGACGGCGAGTGGATGAGCCGAAGTTGGTGCAGCTGAACCACGAGGTGAGTGCATTAGTGCACAAGGCGCTCCCACCAAAGCTGAAGGATCCCGGGAGCTTCACGATCTTATGTGACATTGGGAACGGGATCAAGAAGGGAGCGTTGTGCGACCTCGGGGCGAGCATTAATTTGATGCCACTGTCGCTTTTCAAGAAGTTGGAAGGTGTTGAACTTCAACCCACAATGATGACGCTTCAACTTGCCGACCGGTCTATTACTAGACCTCAAGGTGTGGTTGAAGACGTCCTAGTGAGAGTTGGAGATCACATTTTTCCAGCAGACTTTGTAGTGCTAGAGATGGAGGAAGATGAGCACGTGCCCCTGATCTTGGGAAGACCGTTCTTAGCTACGGCGGGGATGGTGCTAGATGTGGCAAACGGGAAGATTACGCTGAAGGTTGATGATCAAGAAGTGAAGATCTCCCTATATGAAGCCATGAAGCACCCGAAGGAGGATGAGAGCTTGTATTGCATGGATGCCATTGATCCTCGTGTTGAAGACACACCTCCTATCCCTAATCCTTCTCATATTCATGAATTTTATACTCCTTCACTCAATAATTTAACCCATGAGCAGTATGTTCTTGATTATTTTGATAGGGATAAAGTGAAGAAGTTGAAGGATGAAGAGGTGAAGAAAGTGGACGTGGTCCCGTTAGAAGGGAAAGGAGGAGTTAAGAAGAAGAAGTCAAAATTCAAGAAATTGTTTAGTAAGACTCCTCCAGATAAAGGTGAGAAGGAGTTGAGACCTATACCACTTGAGGTGGGGAAGGAAGCAAAAGGGCTCATGATGGTAGGACATCAAGGAAAGGAGTTCAAACACCACTCTTATGAGAGTGGGGGAGGTAAATTTGAGTATGATGTCCCATAAGCTCCTTTGAGCTTGGTCCGGCATGAGGACCTTAAAAATAGCGCTGAATGGGAGGCAACCCATTTTTATTTGCTTTCATTTATTTTTAGTGTCTTTTTTATATTATTAGGGAGTATTTTGAGTCGTATGTTTAACCTCGTACTTGAGAGTTTTATTTTGTAGGCTTGTCTCTAAAGGAGTAAAGGTATCAAAGAAGTGGAGATTGAAGGAACCAACTTGAGACAAGGGAATGTGCAAAGCTATTGAGAGAAATTGAATTATTTGGTTGAGGTAACCCACAACCCCAAACTTAGACCTCTAGCAAGGTCGAAGTTTGGGGGGGGTGGAGATTTTTATGTTTCTTGTTACATTGCACATGCATGCACGCCCTTATCTTTGAGTTGAGTTTGATTGATTATTGGTTTGTTGAGATACTCCTTGGGCTATTAGTAATTTGTTTTGTTACTCAATATTTTATGCCTATCAATCACTTTATGCTTGTTGATTGCTATCTTTGAGTATGATTTGATGAGTAGGGTGATTTGTGAGGCTGAGTTAGGAATTATCTTGTGTGAGTATTTGAGTTTGAGCTGATTTGAGAAAGAGCTTGTATGCTTGTGAATTTTTCTTTTGAGTACTTGTGTGATGAGAGTGAGAATGCACTAGGACTAGCATGGATGTGAAAGCCGTGAGAGTTGAGCCTTACGAGATTTAAATGCATAATTTGATCTCTTCGTTTGTGAGTGAATCGTCACCTTAGAGGATGCCAGAACTTGTGTGTGCTCTTGCTTCTTGATTGTGTCTAGTTTGATATGCCGAATAGGATCTTAGGCCATCTTTGATTTTATTGAGTCACTTAGCCAAAATTTTCCTTACCAATGACATTGATCCCTTGTTAGCCCCTTTGAGCCTAAAGCCTATTTTATTTGCTAGCACATATGAACACTATTCCAATTCCTAAGCCTTTTTGTCCAAATTTGAGTGGAGAATAAGAAAAGTGTGAATATGAAGGGAGTGAATTGAGTTGAAAAAGGAAAATGTTGTTTGTTGAGTGAATATGAGAAGAAGGTGTGATGAAGTTTTGAGATGTGGGAAAAAGAGAAAAAAATATTGAGAATGAGCAAAAAGAAAAAAATGAGCTCATGTGTTTGTGTGAAAAAAGAGAAAAAAAAAAGTGATTGAAAAAAAAAAGTGAAATAGTGAGAAAGAAAAAAATTAAAGGTATCAAAGAAGTGGAATTGAAAGAGTGTTGATTGAATATGTTTGAAGTAGTCTGTTCCTAATCTCGAAGTGCCAAAGTTTGATTTTCTATTCTCCATTCACTTTAGTCACTTTACCTTATATTGTTATCCCACCTGTCCAAAGAGCCTACATTACAACCTTGAGAAAAGTCCTTTTTGATTCGGCATTGATTTCTAGAGTATGGTCGGAGTTGAGAGTGCTTACAAGCCTATGGCTGCCAATATGTGTGATTGATTGATTGAGTGAGTCCCTTAAACACTGTTATACACTTGTGAGGGAGTGAAACACATCGTTGAGTGCACATCCATGCTTGATCTTGGTGTTTCTTATTATTGTTGCATGAGTACGATAAAAGAAAGTGAGTGAGTATACGGGTGATTAACTTTTGAAGCTTGAGTTCATTAGCTTGCATGATTGATTTTTTTGATTCATTCCTAACAATTTCACTTGACTTATTATTTCATTGCTTGAGGACAAGCAATATGGTAAGTTTGAGGGGGTTGATTAGGCGTGAAATTGTCATGATTCGTAGCTAGAAACGCCCTAGTTTTGGTCGAGTTTATAGAGTATTTAGAGTCAATTGAGCATTATTTCTACACGTTAATAAATTTGTCTCTTTGATGCTCATAGGTGAATAGAGGACGAAAAACAGAGTTCGTAGGACTTTGAATCGACTCAAACGGATGCCCGGATGAGAAGATATTGAAGAAATACGATTGGTATTAGTGCGGACGAGGAAAAGTATCACTTGGGAGGAGTTAGAAGTCACTCGAGTGACTAGGTCGAGCGCCCCCGCTCGAGCGCATTGCTCGAGCGCCTAAACGTACAGAAACTTTCTTGCGCTCGAGCAGCTCGAGCGCCACCGCTCGAGCGCCCAAAACATGCAGAATGATTTCAACGCTCGACCAGCTCGAGCGATTGTGTCATTCGAGCTACACTGCTCGAGCGGGACCGCTCGAGCGTTTTGCTCGAGCGCCCATGGATTTTTGCCTCCGGATGTGTATTTTCGGCCCATTAACTCCCGTTTCGACCCGTGCCTATATATACCTCTTCCAAACACGTTTTGAAGGATCCCCGACTTTTAGAAATAATTTTAGACTTAGTTTTTGAAGAGGAGAAGAACGAGCAAGCTTTATTTACGTTTTGTTGAGGTTTTTCATACGAATTCTTAGTTTCTTTTCAATTCTTAGTTTCTTTTAATTAGCTCGATTACTTTTAACGCTTTAAACTTCGTTTTTATTAATTCAATTTCAGTTCTTCGTATTTATTTTCTTTAAAAAACCCTAGTTCATGTTTCTTATTTTCTTCGTTCAATTCATTATGTTTATGTTCGTAGTATTTTCTATTGCTTTTATGTTTATTACAACCATGTCCGGCTAAAACCCTTGCATGCTTAGGGTAGGATGAACTCGTAGAAGTAGGATGTGGGTACATAATTAGGGTAATTCGTGACGTTAGTTTTAATTCTCTTAATTAATGAATTCTTATAATTAATCTGAACTTTACCTATGAATTTAGTACGAAAGTGTTAGAGAGAGGACGACCGCATCACTCAATAACAATTAGTAGTCTTAACGAGAAGGTTTAGGAAAGGTTAATTCATCTACCGGTTTAGCGAAGGAGGACGACCGCATCACCTTAGTTAAATTAGGGTCTCATTAATTGAGCACAATCCATTAACTTGTTAGTGGATTAGTGAAGTCGAGTGTTAGGGTAAAGTATTAGGGTTTAGAATCTTGAGCTTTCACCTTGCATTCTTTTACTTAGGTTAATTCTTGTTTGTCACAGTTATTTTGATTATGTACCTGCTCCGTTAGTATACGTAGGGATTCCTATCCTAAGCATCACCATCTCTCATTAGAAAACATCCCCTAGTTAATTCGTTCTTTTTCATTCTTTAGTTAATTAGTTTATTTTAGTCTTTTAATTAATCTTTCAAAATCCAAAAACATTACACTCATATTAATTACGACGCGTAGATCTTCAGGGATCTATTCGCATATACACCATCCCTTGGGTTCGATAATACTTGGTCCCTATACTTGCCCATACTACAGTGAACCCGTACTCTTGCGGGGTAGCTACTAGTAGAAGCTAGTGTAGTTCGCTTCAAGTCACTAAAGCACAAGGTTCGAAGTCACGATGATTCTCACCCAACATGAATTAAAGCAGTAACCATTAAGCACACACAGTCCTATTTAAGTGACGGAGATTAAGAAATCAATAACCACTGAGGTCTAATTCTTCACATTTCAGAACAGAAGAATGTATCCTCGCTGTAGGTCCTCTTCAACACATACTAAATGTGCTAGTGCAATCTCTTAGTCAAGACAGACCAATCTGAGACTTACACATCGACCTTTCACAGCGGATTGTTCAATTCCACCTAGGTCGTGAATTTGTACGTTTAGTTACAAGGAAACTGTTAATGTTGTCTTCCGTGATTGGTTATCACCACATTAACTACAATGTAACTAGTACTATTATGAATTGTTTGTAATAAATATTCAACATTCAATCATATCTAAAGCATATGCGATAAAAGAATTATTCTCATAAACAAGTGTTTGATACACTAGTTATACAAAGTAAAAGCATACTTTCACGTATAACTCAAATAATCTCCCACTTATACTTAAAGTCTGCTTTTTAGTATACATCATTCATGTCTCAGTGTAGTAGCTCTACGTGACATCTCATGTCAACCTACATTAACCTAATAATTCCTCCCACTTATACTTAAAGCAGATTGACAATAGTCTTGACTCTCATTCCATCCACATGTCTCTCGAATGTACTCTGAGGCAGACCCTTTGTGAATGGATCCGCTAGGTTGTCACCCGATGCTATCTTTGCCACCTATATATCTCCTCTCTTAACGATTTCTCGTATAAGATGGTATTTTCTTTCTATGTGTTTGCTGGCCTTGTGGGCTCTCGGTTCCTTTGAATTTGCAACTGCTCCGACATTGTCACAAAAGACAGTTATCTTATCGGGCAAATTCGGAACAACGTCCAAGTCCACTAAGAAGTTCTTGAGATAAACTGCCTCTTTCGCTGCTTCACAAGCAGCTACATACTCGGCTTCCATGGTCGAATCGGCGATGCATTTCTGCTTAACGCTTCTCCATGAAATGGCTCCTCCTCCCATGCAAAACACACTACCCGAGGTTGACTTTCTTGAGTCTATGTCTGATTGGAAATCTGAGTCCGTGTATCCCACGGGCACAAGACTATCTGACTGGTAAATCAGCATCCGCTCATGAGTTCTTTTCAGATACCTCAAGATGCACTTTACGGCAGTCCACTGGCCTTTTCCGGGATTACTTTGATATCTTGCCACCATGCCCACGACAAAGCAGATATCCGGTCTCGTACACAGCATTGCATACATAAGGCTTCCTACGGCCGAAGCATACGGAACACCTTTCATGTCATCTATCTCCGCTTGCGTCTTAGGGCTCATTTCTTTCGATAGATGGATTTTGTGCCTAAAAGGTACAAAACCTTTCTTGGAATCTTGCATGCTGAAACGCTTCAAAACAGTGTCAATGTATAAAGCTTGCGATAAGCCCAACATCCTCTTTTTGCGATCGCGAGTGATCTTGATCCCAAGGATGTGACCGGCTTCCCCTAAGTCCTTCATATCAAATTGTTTTGACAGCTATACCTTTACGTATGACAATACCTTTACATTGTTTCCAATGAGCAGAATATCGTCTACGTATAATACTAAGAATACCACCGCAGTTCCGTCACGCTTCTTATACACACAACTTTCGAACTCGTTTTGATCAAACCCATAAGACTTAATCACTTGATCAAAATACTGGTTCCAAGTACGCGATGCTTGCTTAAGTCCATAAATGGATCTCTTAAGCTTGCATACGAGGTGCTCTTGGCCTTTTTCAATGAAACCTTTGGGCTGTTGCATATAGATATTTATCCCGTCAAGACTTCCGTTAAGGAAAGCCGTCTTGACATCCATTTGCCAGATCTCGTAATATAGGTGTGCAGCGATCGACAAGAGAATACAGATGGACTTAAGCATAGCTACAGGCGAAAAGGTCTCCTCATAATCGATCCCTTCTTTTGAGTATACCCTTTGGCCACTAGCCTTGCTTTGAAGGTCTCAACCCTTCCGTCCGGTCCTCTTTTCCTCTTGTACACCCATTTGCATCCAATAGGCTCTACCACATTGGGTGGTTCGACCAACTCCCACACTTGTTTATGATCCATCGAACCCATCTCGGTTTTCATTGTCGTTTGCCATGACTCTACGCCTTTGTCTTGGATTGTCTCGTCGTATGTCCATGGGTCTGATTCATCGCTGGGAATCAAATCCGAAGATTCTCCTATCCCCATGAATCTCTCGGGTTGCCTAGTAATCCTCCCACTGTGACGGGGTTCCGGTTGTGAAGATGTGACGTGTGGTACATCATCTTGTGTACTTGGTATCGAGGTTTGACCTCTCAATTCTTCTAAGGTAATTTCACTTTTAGGCTTCCGATTGTTCATATAGTCCTCCTCCAAGAATTTAAAGTGTGTACTAATCACGGTCTTTTGATCCTTGGGACTATAGAACATGCACTCTTTCGTTCCCGCAGGGTATCCTATAAACAGCCTTAATTCCGAACGTGGATCCAACTTACCGGCTTCCTTGTCTAGCACGTATGCCGGACAACCCCAAATCCGCAAGTGTCTTAGACTGGGCTCGCGCCCGGTCCACAATTCCATTAGGGTTTTAGGAATCGATTTGGATTGCACCAAGTTTAGAATGTAAGCCGTCGTTTCCAAGGCGTTACCCAAAACGATTTGTGTAAATCCGAATAACTCATCATGGATCTGACTATTTCTAAAAGAGTCTGCTTCCTTCGTTCCGCCATACCGTTCTATTGAGGGGTTCCCGGTGCGGTCAACATGGATACAATCCCTTCCTCCGATAGGTAGTTCAAGAATCCATTGCTAAGGTATTCGCCTCCACGATCAAATCGTAGAAACTTGATACTTTTTTCCCTATGCATCATAAGGTAGATGTATCCATATCTCGAGTAATGACAAATTACTCATACCCCTTCTTGCTATGATCATCATTGAACCACACATATCGGTATGAACGAGTTCTAACACTTTTGTGGCTCTATTCCCCTTGGTTCCAAATGCCCTCTCAGTCATTTTACCCTCTAAACAGGATTCACTAGTTGGAAATGACTCAACTTGAAGTGACTCCAAGGATTCATTTTTCACCAACCTTTGTATCCGCATTAGATTAATATGACCTAATCTAAGATGCCATAGAAGTGTTTCGTTCATCTCCGAAGAACGCTTTCTTTTATTACTCGAAATGATCGACGTGTTATTAGATTTATTATTTGAGTGGTGTGCACACTTAATCGTATAGAGATTGTTTACCAACGTTCCATGACAGATAGTAACATTCTTAAAAGAAACAGTAACAACTTTATTAAAAGTAACTGAATATCCATCAAAAAACAACTTAGAAACCGAAATTAAATTCTTCCTAAAGTTCGGAACGTATAAAATATCTCTTAAAATTAAAACTCTATCTTCAAAAGATAGGTGCACGACTCCCACTGCTTCGGCTGCCACTCTCGTAGCATCGCCCAAAGTGATGAGGATCTCATTCTTGCTAAGTCGCCGGGTTAGCTGGAACCCCTGAAGAGTGAAACAAATATGATCAGTTGCCCCGGTATCCACTACCCAAACATGGGCAGCATACGCCGCAACATAAGTTTCAACGACTAAAGCATGAGACTTACCTTTCTTTACCGCCTTCTTAGGCTTAAAACAGGTAGACCTCCAATGTCCTTTCTCCCCGCAATTGAAGCACTTACTCTTACCGGATATCTTCACGCCGTACGGCTTGGATGCTCTTTCTTTGCCACCAAGAGTGAGTCTACTGGTTTGGTTCCGATCAATCTCCTTCTTCTCAATCTTACCTTCCATTGGCCTAGATCTCGAGAAAAAGATGTTGATCACCAAAACCTCGTCCTTACTCCCTAAGTATGACTCTACCGTTATCAGAGCTTTGAGCAGGGTATCTAAAGTGAACTTGTGTTCCGATAACACGTATTCTCAAAAGAACCCATCAAAACTACTCGATAGCTTTAGGAGTATGGAATCGATTTGACTTTCTTCACTTTGTCCGGCACCAAGAAACTCGAGTTTTTCAAACTCACGCCTAAATTTGAGAACATGATCCCTTACATGTGTTCTCTTCACCATTTCCTTCGTGAGCTTCTCACGAATGGTGAACAGATTCGCAATGGGGTTCTGATGTTGAAACATCTCTTCAAGGCTATTCATGATATCAACAGCCGCTTCAATGCCTTCATGAATGCGTTTCAAATCTTCAGACATAAATGTCAAGATGATGCGCTTCATGTGCTCATTGGAATGCTTATAATCATCGAATACCGCCCTTTCCCCATTACTTGACTTATCATTAGGTTTCTTGGGTACGTCAACGCTAAATATCCAATAGTGTTCTTGCGCAGGTAGGACCATATTCATGTTACGTTTCCAATCAACATAGTTCTCACCAACAAGTTTGTTATGTTTAAGTATACTAAACAATGGATTAAAAGGTTGCGACATGATGAACTGAGAATAAAACATACATTCATATCAATATCTAGAAAAATACAAAATTATCACATAATTCGATCACATCAATTATATTGAAACCTTAAAATAATATAATCATGCATCAGCCAACATCTCGAAACAATTTAAATTCTCCACGAGGGGTGGTCTATACATTTAAACACATTCAAGCGGATTACAAACTTAGAAGTTACAAATCCTTAATTCAAAATTAATAGTTGGCTCCCACTTTGACCACATAAAAATTGACAGAGACTCCGAGGGGAGTAAGTTAATATCAATTTCTTATGCCTAAGTAATAACCATAATTAAATACAGGATTATTATTTCGCTTTGAGCAAGCCACTCGTGGTGAGGGTCAATACCGCCACTAGTAATAATCCACAATCATCCTTTCGGAATTTATTCATGTGAAATCCGTCCTTTTGGCCGATCCGAGGGGAAAATGTATTCCAAAAGAACTTCACAAATAAATAAATTATAGAGGCCAAATTAATCCAATTTTAATATCCGGAATAAAATTGCGATTAAAAAAAACATACTTAGTAATTTTCGAAAGTAAGGGTTTTCTTGGATAATAAAATTCATGCAAACACATATTAACAAATAATAATAAGTGCACAAAATAAAACATCCATCAAAACAAAATTAAACACATTGGAGCACTCAAATCCAATTGTCACGGTTTAATTTCTTCACGTCTTGATACGAAATATCGTCCATGTTGCTTTCCGTCGTTCGTCTCGACACGCTCCCACTCGAACAGCAACACTTCATCAAAATAGCATCGTTTGGGGTTCGGGACAACATTTAAAATCACACAAAAAATGCAGAACTGAAATTAATTAAAAAAAACTTCCACGGCCCAAGATACGGCGCGCGTCGGCCCACGGAGTGGGCCCGCGCGCCACCCGGCACGGCGCCCGCGCACCCCGCGCACCGGGTTTTGCCGTTCGTTCTCGTTTCTCACTCCATGCATGATTTTACGTCCATGCATGCGCCGCGCATGCATGCGTTGTCCGGGTACGCCGTCTTTAATTCTTCGTTCTTCGTCTCGATCCGGTTACAATTTATTTTACAAAAAAATAAATACTAGATCTAGACTAGTCTATTAGAATGATCAAATCAAAATAAAAACAATTAATCTACTCGTAGAATTTCTCACGAGAAAAATGAATTCGAACGAATCGAATTAAAAACAATTAATTCACACGCATGAAAAAATAACAACATTAAAACCATGACAATTGAATACCTGCAAAAAAGATCTAGCAATTCTACTATCCAATTTCAATTTTATGTCTAACAATTTAAATTCAAATTTAAAGATCAGAGCCCGAAACTGTGGCTCTGATACCAGTTGTTGGGAAAATAGGGGTGCCCGGAATCTATTCGGGATGAAATTTAAATACGAATTTAAATTCAATTATTACTAGCATGAATTAATCCTAATTAATTCAAATAATAATTCCAACAACGAATTTAACATCATGCATGTTGAATTAATTCACATAAAATCTAGGCGGAATAAACAAGAATTTATGTGACTTACGTACCTCTTGTAGAATTGACCTTTGAATAAACGGGACAATCACGATCTCGCTTTATCAACCCAAAAACCTTCTCAAGTATTTCCCTTTCGCCTTACTTGATCACCGGTGGGAGATGCTTTCAAGTAATTTAAATAACTAAGGAAAAAGAAAAATATCTATGCTCTTGATTTTTCCAACACATGAAATTATGTACTTGGGGATGAAATAATCACCCCCTATTTATAGAGGTAGTGGCCGAAAATTGTAGAGATTTTATGGGCCTGGAGAAAATCTTTTCTTAGTCTCTAAGAAATCTTGAATATTTCTCATATATCCTTTTCTCCATAATAAAATGTTCCACAAAAATCTCACTCTCCTAAATACTTGTTATTTTCGAAAATTTCATGAAGAAAAACCAAGATTTGGATCTTCTTGAATATATGAGATAATCTTGCATTTCAAGAATACTTATCTTCCATAATATCTTTCCAAGAAAATCAACAAAATCTTTTTCTCTTCCTTATCACTAATTTTCAAAAATTAAGAGAAAAAATCAGCAATTTTTTTTTTTATTTTAATCACCTTATCATTATTGGGCTACTTAATGGGCTACTTGAGGGGCCTTTAAGGAGAATTAAGATTGGACCTTCTAATGGACTTCTGAATTTCAATATTGAGCCCCAATATAATTCAATCCATTAATATTAATTATTACCACTAATAAATTAATATTGCACTATCCATCTTAATCCATATTACGATAATATGGGCTCCCGGTTATTATTTCCCGCGTTTAAGATTATCAAGTCCATTAATTAATTAAGCTTCTGAATAGCTCTAAATTAATTAATATATTTCACCTCGGAGTAAAGACAGCTCAACATTATTATCCGTACCGCAGAAATTAATTCTTCACTTGCAAGATTTGGTACGATAAAACTTCTGAGCCCACCAAGGGGACTAATCACACGAGCCGTACTCGCACGCGTTTCTCCGTATTAAATCTTAGCAACCGTCGTATGATTAATATTACTGCCTAAAGCACAAGGTTCGAAGTCACGATGATTCTCACCCAACATGAATCAAAACAGTAACCATTAAGCACACACGGTCCTATTTAAGTGATGGAGATTAAGAAATCAATAACCACTGAGGTCTAATTCTTCACATTTCAGAACAGAAGAATTTATCCTCGCTGTAGGTCCTCTTCAACACATACTAAATGTGCTAGTGCAATCTCTTAGTCAAGACAGACCAATCTGAGACTTACACATCGACCTTTCACGGCGGATTGTTCAATTCCACCTAGGTCGTGAATTTGTACGTTTAGTTACAAGAAAACTATTAATGTTGTCTTCCGTGATCGGGTATCACCACATTAACTACAATGTAACTAGTACTATTATGAATTGTTTGCAATAAATATTCAACATTCAATCATATCTAAAGCATATGCGATAAAAGAATTATTCTCATAAACAAGTGTTTGATACACGAGTTATACAAAGTAAAAGCATACTTTCACGTATAACTCCAACATTAGGTGTATGTTATATGATGCATGTTTACCTAAGAGTTTTTGGGGTGAAGCTGTCAACACAACTATGTACTTGATTAACAAAGTACCATCATCTGTAGTAGACTTCAAGACCCCTGATGAAATATGGTATGGAAAGATGTTAGACTACTCTAAACTGAGAGTATTTGGATGCTTAGCTTATTTTCCTGTGAAGCAAGATAAGCTGGAGCCTAGAGCATTGAAGTGTGTGTTTATTGGCTATCCAAAAGGTGTCAAGGGGTATAAGTTGTGGTGTTTGGAACCTGGAAACTAAAAGTGCACTACCAGTATAGATGTTGTGTTTAATGAGTTTCAGATGGGATACAAGTCAGGTGGAGGAGATCCTACATCAGAGAAGTTGAGGTGGAACCTGTTCCTTCAAATGAGGTTACCTCAACTGGACCTGAACCAGAACATGAGGCAGAAGAAGACAATGCATCTGCCGAAGATAACATGTCAGAAGAGGATGAAGTGCCTGAAGCTGATTTGAGAAATTATAGCTTGACAAGAGACAGAACTAGAAGACAAGTACATCCTCCACTGAGGTATGGTCAGGCTGGCCTGGTCTTTTATGCACTTGTGACTGCTGAAGCTATAAAGTATCATGAGCCTAGAAACTATAAAGAAGCTATTGACAGTGAGGATAGAGAGTCATGGGTTACTGTCATGACAGAAGAGATGGAATCTCTTAAGAAGAATTAGACTTGGATTCTTGTGAATAAGTCACCTGGGCATAAGCTTGTTAGTTGCAAGTGGTTGTTTAAAAGGAAGCTTGAATCTGGAATGAAAGATCAAGTGAGATTCAAGGCAAGGTTAGTGGCTAGAGGGTTTACTCAAAGGGATAGATTAAAATGAGGTGTTCTCACCTGTGGTTAAGCATTGTTCTATCAGACTACTTCTCAGTAGAGTAGTCCAAGATAACCTGGAGCTACAACAACTTGATGTGAAGACAACCTTCTTACATGGTGAGCTTATTGAAGACATTTATATGCATCAACCTGAAGGGTTTGTGGAACCAGGGTCAGAGGGAAATATATGTTTACTGAAGAAATCATTGTATGACCTCAAGCAAAGTCCAAGGCAATGGCATAAGAAATTTAATGAGGTTATGTTATCCATTGGCTTTGAGAGAAGCAAGTATGACATTTGTGTCTATCTGGAGAAGCAAGGGGGAGATGTGATAACATATCTACTGATCTATGTAGATGACATGCTAATTGCTAACAAGAGTTTGCTGAAGATTCAGAATGTTAAACAAAAGCTGAGTGCAAAGTTTGATATGAAGGATCTGGGAAATGCTAAGAGGATACTTGGCATGGATATACTTAGGGACAGGACAGTTGGGAAGTTGTTTTTATCTTAGGAGATGTATATTCAAAGGGTACTGAAGAGGTTCAACATGCATGAAAGTAGACCTGTATCAACCCCACTGGGACAACAGTTCAAGTTATCTAAGGAGATGGAGCCCAAGTCTGAAGAAGAAAAGGAGTACATGATGAAAGTACCTTATGCAAGTGGTGTTGGAAGTTTGATGTATGAAATGGTCTGCAGTAGACCTAATTTAGCTTATTCACTGAGTATGGTGAGCAGGTACATGTCCAACCCAGGCAGATTACATTGGGATGCTTTGAAGTGGATATTCAGATACCTTAAGGGGACATCTGAATTGGGATTGCTGTTTGAGAAGATGACTGATCAGAAGAGTCCACTGATAGGATTTGTTGATTCTGATTTTACTGCTAATCTGGATACCAGAAGGTCCTTGACAGGGTACATATTTACTATTTACAACACTGTTGTGAGCTGAAGATCTGTGTTGCAGAGTGGAGTTGCCTTATGCACCACTGAAGCAGAGTTTGTGGCAGTCTTTGAAGCAGTTAAGGAAGTTTTGTGGTTGAAAGACATCATTAGAGATTTTGGAATTCAACAAAAGGATGTGGTCATTCATTGTGATAACCAGAGTGCTGTTCATTTGGTTAAACATCAAGTGTTTCATGAGAGATCAAAGCATATTGATGTAATGTTGCATTTTGTGAGAGAAATCATAGACAAAGGGGTGGTCTAGATACAGAAGATATCTATTGATGATAATGTTGTTGATGTGTGTACGAAGTCTTTACCTAGCCTGAAGTTCAAGTTCTGTGTTGAACTGGTAAAGATGGACACATGGAAGGTGACTTAACCTTAAAGGTACCTGCTGGAGAGGAAGAGAGGCTTGGTACTTCAAATATGAGGTGAAGAATTGTGAAGTCATATGTGAAATATGTATTCAGTCGAGTTGAAGTTTCAGTAATCAGTGGAGTTAGCCAGTCCACTTGGATGAAGTCAGTTGAAGTGCAGTTAGTTCAGTAGACTTGAAGTCTTCTGCAGTTGAGGAGAAGTTAACTGACATTCTATTAGTAGCGAGACCGCGAATCTAAGCTAAGGGAAATGCGGTTATAACTGAAAGCTGTTATTGAGGCGGTTACTTACTGGAGTACTACTATATATATGATGCATGCAGAATTATCCAAAAAAGAGAATGAGAAGTACAGAATTAGAGTGCTAAGCTGAAGTTTTGCAATTGATATCTCTGTAACCGTTTTTAGTGTTTCTTCTTGTTGGCTGTCGAGAGGAAATTCCTTGAGTGTTTGTGAGATTGAGTGATTGTAATTCTTCCGTGTTCTCGTAGTGAAAAGATCGAATCTCTCCAATCCTGTGGATGTAGGAGTTTCTCTCTCCGAACTATGTAAAAGTCTAGTGTTCTTATTGTTTCGTTGATTTCAAGTTTATTGTTCCTTAATTCGATTCCTTGATTACAAGTTTTTCTTGCGAACGTGATTCTAACACACCGAAAGCACAAAACAAGTTAGGCCCCCTAATGGCTTTAGAGCCAACAAAATACCATTCAAATAGTGTTTTGGTCAAAAAAATGAAATTAAATAGATTTATGCCTTTTTCTTGCCCTTGTCCTTCTCCTTATTTCCTTTCCCTTGGTTCACTTTTTTGCAGATGCCAATTTCCTTTCCCTTGGTCCCCTTTTTTGCAGATGCAAATTTCTGGAGGTTAGCTGCAGTCAAAAAAATTCTTCCCACCTCTTTTGAAAACATGATTATCAGAAGACATCTTCATTTGCATTAGTTGATCATACATGGGGGTTGCTGTAAGAAGGAAGTCAATACATTACTACTTTATCAAAATTTGAAGCATTTATATATATAGAAAGCAGTAGATAAATACCTGTAAGACTTGTGTTAATTCTGGAGTACCAACATTGGTCACTTGACTCTCTTCATATTGCAATGTCTCACTTGAGCCTATTGTCAAATGGCAACAAATACATTAGTTAGATTCTACCAAAATGAATTTAGACAAGTTACTAAGCAGATTATGACGTGAGTTTGGATTAAGAAAGAAAGTACTTGGAACCTCACTTGCACACGGAGGCAGCAACGGGAAACCCGGGTAGAAACGAGACGGCACAAACTGTTGGATTTTCGTGCCTCTCGACGCCGGGTTCGGATCCGGCTAGCATAGGGATAGGGGGAAGCACACAAAGATGAGTTGCACTCCCAATCACTCATACGACTAATTCTCCCGAGTCCCGACCCGTCTATGCACTCTCACCCTGAAAATGGCCCCACCACAAGGAAGAAAGAAGTAGAGTGAATGGGGGCAAGAAAATGAGTTAGGCCAATTGCCTAAGGCCAAAACAATTACCTAGGGCCCAAAGCCTAACACGTTCGATTCCCCTTTTCCTTTACGAAGTGGATGAGCGGCGATGTAATGACCAGGGTTTGGTTTGACACGGTATACCTGTTGCAAGCGAGGACAATTCGGTAATTTTATTAGGGTTGAAAACGCGAGACAAAAAATGTCCGCCCATTTCGTCCAAATTAATAAGGCTCATATAACATGGTTTTACCGAGGAGAATGAACTTACAAAATAAACACGTCTAAATGACCTTTATCTGGCAAAGTAAATTCAACCTAAGGAGAGTTGATCAAAAATTCAAAATACGAATATAGTATAATCAGAGATGGTGTACCCTTCACATGTAGAGTAACTTCTCCATAATTCTTTTATGGCAAATTTTTTTATACATCAATTGTATCGTACAATTTGTGTATATTTTTAAATGATATTAATTATTTTTACTAATTATTAATTGTCTTTTAATAGTATTAGTTATTTAACCTTAATAATATCAGTTGTTTCTTATAAACAACAATTGTGGTGCATTGAGTGTTACACTTAGTTTAAGTGTGTAACACTAGTAAAATTTATTGAGTCCAAGGATTGTACATGTTTTCTTTCAAATTTATTTGTCCGCATGGAATTTATCCAATGAAAATTTGGTTTGCCAAAATGCAATACCAACATATTCGTTCTGTATAAAGTAATGGAGTGTTAATTTTAACTTTTTAGCTGATTTTGATTAAATTTGACCAAATAATAAGTGAAATATTAACAATATTGGGGTGCAATAATCTGACCCTTTGTCTTAGTTGAATAATATTAATTATTTCATTAAAAAAATATTAATTAGATTGTAATATATTTTAATAAAACAACTAATACCATCCATTTTGAGTGAATGACAATTGTTTACAAGAGACTTGTTTCAAGTTTAATTACATCATCAATGCAAGAACAAGAGGTTTAGTGGAAGGCGTGATCGTAGTCATGGTAATGGAAAGTCTTGTAGATGAAATTGGACAGCCATTTCGAAGCCACAAAACATAAAACAGCCATACAAACCAGAGCATATCGTGCAGCTACACCCTGTTTGGCAGCTGCAACGATTGCAATCGTGGAGACAGAGATAACTTGAAGCGCGACCTCAAGCGCGTTGAGTCCTTTGTACGCAGAGTTGCAGCTGCTGCATAATACCGTATGCGTCCAGTACCTGACGAACAAGGGATGATGAGTTGAATGCATACACAGTAGACTAGACAGTAATGAATACATTAGAAAGAAAATGGATTAATTTTAGGGATGGAACGGGGCTGGTCTTGAGCAGGTTTGCCCTGTCCCAGGACCCCCCCAGCCTAATGTCTATGGTAGTTCAGTAATAATGTAATCATCATTCTCATTGGGATTATCAGAGTTTACTCGATTTACCTATCAAGGAGCTGCTCTCTAGGAGGAGTGGGTGGCAGTTCTCCGCTATATTTATTCTTCCAGTCGACTTGCGTCCCGCCATACTTGTTTAACCACCTTCTGTAGCCTGCAACGATGGCGTCCGACTTTGTTGGAACAAAGCAAGCTTTATGCCAATTGAGCTGGCCAGCTTCCTTTAGCTTGCGTTCCTAATGGAGTATGTATCATTACACTATCAACTCTGGAATATATATCTTTCACAAATTCTCCTATCAAAATATAAAAAACTGATACCATTACATACATTTACTGATATCATTATACTTACAAACTGAAATCACAGTGTAAATTATTATAGTATCAGTCGATGCATCCAATAGTATTAGTTCCATACCATGAATAAATTTCACAAGAGATGATCAACTATGGTGTGTTGTCAAAAAATATCATAATTTCGTATTAATTAGGACGGCCAAAGGTGATTGTTTGCGATGTAGATTTTCACAACCACATAACTTGGTTTACACGTGTGAGGGAATTTAAGCGGAAGCAAGGAGAGTATCAGAAACAGGGGATTCAGTGCCTAATTTAGTAAATTTCTATCTGATATCTCTATTTCATTCTTCCACACTCATGTAGTTACACACATTAATTTTCTATTTAATTCTTGAGATTCCCACTAATTAAATTAAAGTACTTCCACTAAAATATTAATAGTACTCATGACCTACTTTTGCCAATCACTCAATATTTTATCTCCAATATATATTTCACTTTTTTTTTATTCTTCTCAACAACTAATATTCCCAATCCAATCAAATCACACACCTTATTTAATACTAGCTCCGTCCCACGACACTTTACACAATTACTATTACTCTGGTATTTTTGTGAGCGAGTTTTTTATTAGTATTTGAAATGATAAAGTAATTTTAAAATTACTTTATAATAGAGAAAAGGTAGATTTATCATACCATATCTTTAAAATTATTTTATCATTTCAAATACTAATAAACAACACGCTCGCTAGAATACAAAGATAAAGTAACTGTGAAAAGTGTTTGGGGACAGGGGGAGTGTTTTATCCCTACAATATATTTCGCTTTTTATCAAATTTTTTATTCTTATCAACAATTAATATTCCCACTTTAATCAAATCACACACTTTATTCAATGTTTTACTTCCACTTTTAAGATCTTCATTTTACCATTAGATAATTATTTTAATTGTCTTTTCTAACTCATGTCTGTAAAAAGAATAGGTAATAATTTAAATGATCATTAATTTGGAATTATCACTCTTAATTTCATTAGTTTCATTCCTCTATGTTATGTTTTATGCTTCAATTAATATTTCATCTCTACATTTTTAACACATGAACCCAAATTTTTGGTGGTTCGTCGGATACTTCTTACAGTCATACATCATGAATTTCTGACTATGAAACACAAAAAATAATATAGATAATATTGCTATTTTTTTTAGTATAAATATGCATTATATCTCATTATTTTACATTTTTGAACCTTTGATATAAATGGTAAGAGTATGTATAGTGTGAAATAGTGTGGAATTGACTCATACATAAATCACTTTGCAATTTTTTTTAGTGGAACAACTTATACCTTTTAATGTAAACAATTGTTACCCTTGAGTGAAATAAGTCATAATGGTTCATATATAAATCAATTTCACTCTATATTTTTGCCAAAGAGTACGTATAGAGTGAAGCATGTTCATACGTGAAACTTTTTAGTGTAACCAACTACCCTTGAATTAAACAATTAATATTTTTCGTACCCTTTAACTAATACCCATCAGTGAAAGCAACGAATACCTTTCAATGAAAAGAACGGATACCTTTCAAATGGTTCATTGTCGCTCTATACTTATAATTGTATGTTTAAATTTTTTTAGCTCCCAAAATATATTAAGAAATTATTAGGCGTTGTTCAGCAGATAAATGTTGAAGTTACCTCCACATGAAGAAGATAGAGATCTGAATCTAGAACCAAGTTTGCTCCCATATGAAGGATCCAAGGAGGAAAGATTCGGTCTATCCAGAGGCCAAAGTTTCTGGGAAAAGCATAGATCAATCTGCTTTTACCCGGACTGACTGGAACACAGAAGAAAACAAGACAAGATTTCTTCTTGGGGGGTATAGGGGCTAATACCTCCTGCATCATACAAAATTAATGCATAAGGCGCGAAAATTACAGAGAAAAATAAGATAGACAAGTATAAGAATATGATGCAACATTACTAGATTGAAAGGAACGTAGAATAGGCAAGGTGCTATGAAATAGCTCTCCCCAACATTAATGTGGTATGCAGTGAATCCATTTTTATCTAGTTTTGTAACACTTATTTCGAGTGGACTGCCCCCTTCCCGATCAGCCTTCACAGTGCACGAGACTATTCGTTAGGTTTAGCAACATGGAATTCATAATAATATGAAATACATCATTCATTTACTTATCTCTCTGGCGTTTTGGCTGTTGCCATTATGCCATAATGGGCATATGGAACATGAGCAGGGTCCATAAGATTTTCGATAAGAACTTCGCACCTAACAAAATCGGATCAAAAATTCGAATTGAAATGACGAGTCATCCATTCTCTAATTGCTTCATTTGATAATAAGGAAGATTACCCGTATGCTATGTCCCTGGTTATTATCATATTGGAGAATGATGGATCATCAAGTTCTGGGATGTAGGGAGGCTTTTTCTTTGAGAAGATGTCCTTATAGTGTGGATCCGAATTCGGCCAGAACCAAAGAATGCCATTTTGGACACAACTAGGATAAGCAGCCACACACGCCTTTTTGGAAGTGTGAACCTGCAGAAACAACGTTTGTTCAAATAACACTAGTAAATTTGTAGTATAATTCTCATATATTTAAACAAAACAAACACAAACAGAGGAGAGGAGAGGAGAGGAGCGTTTTATGATCAAACATACCGGAGGGCCGTCCCGAGGTGCTTGGGGAATGAATTTGCAGTCGCCGGCGCCACCAAAGCACCAACCATGGTAAACACACTGCAGTCTCCCCTGTGGATCGATCCTTCCTTCAGATAAAGGAGCCAATCTGTGAGGGCAACTATCGTCGAACACCTTCCATGCATTCTCATTCCGGTCCCACCACACCACCACATCCATTCCCAACACTTTCCTCCCATGCGGCCTTCTCTTGTCCAGATCAAACACTGCCGCTACTGGATACCACTGCGAGTACCAATCGAATTTCTCCTCTGATTCTATTTCTTCTTCTTTTTCAGGCGGCACCGTTGATGGCGCAGTTGGAGAAATAGCAGTAAGAACCTTGAATTCCGGTTTCCTGCTCTTAATTTTGCGGGAAAACGGAATTTGCTTAATGGGGTTTTTAAATATGGTCCTCGTGGGGATGAGCGGGCACTGAAATGCTGGAACAGAGGAAGCTCTGAGTCTGAGAGCTTCCATGCCTCACACTCACAGTTTGTGAATATTCGAAATCATGGGGTAGAAGAAGGGGTATTAAAAACAAGTTCTGAACTCGAGCCACGTGAAAAAAGGGAAACAGTAATTTGCGTCATGTACTCTAATTTGTCGTCAAAGTGTTATATGTGAATGTAGAGGGGTGTATTGGTTATAGAGTCTGTAGGATTTTTTTAGACTTTTAAAGTTTGGAGGTATTCAATCTAGATTTTCAAAAGTCTTTAAAAATCCTGAGGTATTCAATACGGATTTTAAAAAGTCTTAAAAAATCTTCAGGTATTCAATAATCTATGGATTTTAATACTCCACGGATTTTCTTAGATTTCCCTTCCAAAATATGAATAGATTTCACTCTTCAAAATCTCTTCTAATAACTAGAGATTTCTATGGATTTTGAAAAGTCTTAAAAAATCTTTAAGTATTCAACAGTTTATGGACTTTCTTTGATTCTTTTCCATTGGGATGTTAACGGGGGGGGGGGGGGGGGCGGGGTCATTCCCCATCCCCGTCCCTGCAAAATAAATGGGAAATTTTTTCCCCCATCCCCGTCTCGCGGCGATTCCACGTTCCCTGTCTACTTATTTTTTTTTATCTTATTTTTAAAATATAAAAAAATATTTAAATTAAAAACTTTAAAAATACACAACAACTACTTTAAGTTGGTGTTAAAAAAAATTAATTTAAATAATTTGAAGAACCTCTAATTCTAATATTTTTAATTAACATATATACTAAAGTGAAAATAATATAATTTGGAACTAATAACATAACATTAAATAAAAAATGTAATTTTTAATAAATAGTTAATTGAGTAGGAAATTATGATATATTTATTTGTAATTTACTTTAACATTAAGATTATATATAAATATACTAATTATATAAAAAATAATGCAGCTCTCCGCGGGGAACAAGACGGGGATCCCCCGGGCTGAAAATACTATCCCGGTCCCCGCTTACGGGGCAAAAAAATTATCCGTCTCTATTTGCTTTGGGGATTACTCGCCCCGTTGTTAAGTCTACTCTTGAAAAAATTAAATAAATTTTACTCTCCAAAATCTCTTCTAACAACCTGAGACTTCTAATGAGGGCGAGGTATAACTAATGTATTTTTTTTTCCTAAATAATTTGGATAACTTTTTTTTATATACAAGTGTGTCTCATATATATTTGCATAAATGGTTCCAGCATCGGAGTCTATGGAAATCCATGTGAATTAATAAAAAAATGTATTCCACAATCCTATAAAGTCTATGAAAATTCAAGTAAATCAATAAAAATAGTCAGTCAAACTCTGCATGGAGTCTATAGATTTTCTAAATCCACAGACTTTTTAAAGTCCAAAAAAATCCAATAGAATCTCAATTGAATACACCCCTCGTAGTCTCAATAATTTTGAAACAATAATAATGTATACGTAGTAAAAGTTACACTCTCAAATATATTTTGGTTGGTGAAATTAGATATATATTGTGATGGAAAGTCTTAACTAACACCAATTAAATAATTAGGTATAGATAGTGATGCAAATTCTAAACTAACACCAAATTAATCAAAACGATTACTTGTGGATATGAGTAATTTCCTAAAAATAATCAAACACAACATGAGTTGGTAAGATGAGTTGCTCCAAGTGGAGAACGTAGAGGGGCTTTGAATACACTTACTTTTTAAAACTTTTAAAAAAATAACAACTCAAACTTTTACTACTTACAAGAAAATATACAATTATGCAACTATAAATTTGAATATAAAACAATCTAAACTAGTTTAATTGTCAAAACATTTATATAAAATCTAGAGATGGAGTCCTGCACTTTTAGAAGTGTATTGAGAGTTCTAATGTGCAACGGAATAAAAATAGTGTATGTATATGAAAAAACTTTATACAAATCTACAATTTTTCACACTTGGTTACTTTGATCAAATTTTAATACAATTTTTGAAATAAAATGATAAATGTAACTTAATGAGAATACGTTTATAGCGGTTCAGAGGTGGTATAATCCTCCTACATCAACTGTTACCCTCTTAGAAGCCAAATAACTAGCAAGTCTTACAAACTTTTCTTGTTTCACTCAGATTAATCTAATCCTAGAGAAATATATAATTACTTATATTACCACTTCACTAAGGTGAATTATTTGCTAACACTTTTAAAATTCTAGAATTTCAGTTTATACAGTAACTAATATTTTTGAAAAATTTAACTCTGCAAGCTGCTGAATAATACGAAACTTTCTGTAAAGTATTTCGAAGCAATCTCTGATAGTGTTGGTCCATAAACAATATTGACGAATTTTCTTTTACAAAAATCTATGTTTTAGTTGAAGGGTATTGCAGGGGTCGAAGACCCTGAGTTCGGGGGTTCTTGATAGCTGTTAAAGAAGAGGGATAATATTAAGACAAATGATGTATTTTTTATTTTATTTTTTTAAGAAGAGAGATAATATTAATACAAATGATGTATCTTTTTTATGGAGTAGGTTTTATATGAAAATTGTTCAAAATAAGCTTATCATGAAACTGTTTTAAAATATTGAATATTTGATTATGACAAGGTATAGGGTGAAACTAGTTCATATATTGAACCATTTTCACTAAACAATATTAGTTGTTTGCACTGAAGAGTATTAGTTGTTTTCACTGAATAATATTACTTATTTACACTGAAGAGTCTTAGTTGTTATGTGAAAACAACTAATACCCTTAAGTGAAAACAACTAATAACCTTCAATGATTCATGTATGAATCAATTTCACTCTATGCATACTCTTTGATTATAGTACATATAATTACACCATAAATATATGTTGGATTTCAATAATAAAAAATAAGGAAGTTGGAACGACCAACCTCGTAATTTGCAGCGGAATGAATTAAGCCTGGTTGGATTCTTCGTACGTATCCGTGATCCTCACAGTCAAAATTCAATTATGTGAATTTATTCACAAATTGATTCGTAATCCACAATGTAAATGCCTTTGAGATAGTATGTGTGATTTGTATATTTTGAGTAAGGAAAGAATTCTCCTGGAGAATTCTTGCGTATTTTTTTTAATACTGTGGAAGAAAGATAAAAGAGACTTCTATTAATCGCTTTCTCTTTTACATATATATATGGGAATTAAAAGTCCCGTAGGAGTTATCAATAACTTCCTCCTAACTTATCCACTTCATGGGTGGATATATATATATATATTTAATAATTTAATAATTTAATATTAAATTACTTTCATCTCTCACTCACACATGAAGTTCGAGCATTACGCCCATCTACTTCACATCTTTATACTCATCACATTATACTTATTCATACAAGCAAATATATTGTGTGACCCTCGAGAATATAAGTTTTCTCGCTATACACTTGTTAAGGATATATAGCAACTCAACCAGATTTATATGAAAAATTTAATTCTCGTTATACCCCAGAACTCTTGTCGATTAACACAAGTTGACATATCTCTTTCAATCCCCTGAAATTATTAGAGCATATTCAACCTTTATCGAATCTATTTGTTCATAATCAAGTTCTCAACTCGATTAACCGGTCAATGAACACAATAGAATGTGTTAACAAAGATGTCCTTCCTTTCACACAAAATGTCTACAGACTCCCACTATAGCTGCTTTCCTAGACATGCACCGTATCGCCATTATAATTTATAGCTATTGGTAACATGTTAAAGTAGCAACACTAAAGTGAAGACTTAGAAATATTGTAGAAAGTCTTAAGGGTACTTATAAGAGGCTTATCCAAATCTCAAGGCCTCATACAATGAGAAAATAGGGATATCTTTCTCATTCCCTTATGGTCAACTTTGCACATGTGGTATGAAACACATGTCACGATGTCTAAACTTCCATGAATGGAAGCGTATGTCATAAAAGTCATTTTTCTAACATCGTGTAAATCACAGTTCAAGTGTATCCTCGACACTTAACTTGGATTTCCTCCCACTTTCGTCAAGGAATCCACTGATTTAGCTTTGTAACAAGTCAAATAGATTTTTGGTAAAAGCTATTACGATTATCTTTCAAATAATCTCATCTCTTCACATACTCAGATGTAAGAGGCGATTACTCGTATGGGAGAGCCAATCTTTACTTGTTGACATACTATTATATGAACTTTTCATATAATTCACAATACATAAACTTTTCAGGAACATTAACGTCTACATCGTACCATGTTCAAATCCACGCAAGAACTTTAACCATAGATGTCCTAAACATCTCTTGGAAAGTGTTGTCAAGTGGATTTGCTAACATTAAACGAGTAGAGAATCTTTTAGAAAATATTTGTTTCTACTTTGTAACATCCTTACAAAGTCAAACTTTATATTAAGACGTTTGGTTTTCTTGATACTTGAAATACTCAGAGTAAGCTTTAGCTGTTTGGTTATCACAATGAATTGGAGCAACTCCCACTGGGGTGTATAATTCCATAATGAATCACTACAACTCCCACTCGACTGTTTGATTCCAAAATGAATCATCACAGCTTCCTTTGAAGTGCTTACTATTTCCTAGGATAACCAGAAATCTCTCAACCAAACTACATATTGGACTGCAAATGTACATGCCATAAACTCGACTTCCTTAGTGGACAATGCTATACAGATCTAGTTCATGGTATGCCTTAAGATTGCTTCTCATTTAAGCAAGAAGGCATAATTGGAATTTTATTTATATCCATCTAAATCACAATTCCAATTGTTGTCTGTATATTCTTTTAATTCTAGATTATCTCCTCGAGATAATAATATGCAGTACCCTTCAGATATCTCAAAATCTCTCACACTATCTTCAATGTGTTTTCCCAGATTAATTTATATCTGCTAACCAAGACAAATAACTCAACAACTGTCTCGATGCAAGCACAATTTAGCAAACATCAGACATCCAATTTCAATTTTTATATGGTACTAAACATTTCAAATGTAGAGTTTTCAGACACTAATCATAGTCCAATGACCCGCTCTTGATTAATATGAGTATCTACTTTGTTCTCAAAGTTCATTCTGAATCATTCTTAGAAGGCTCTTTATGTGTGTCTCTTGAGACAACTCAAGTAACTTCCTTAAATGAATTCAATTAATCTTTTAACCAAGAAATATACTCATTGTTAAAATTCTAGCCAATGTATCATCAACTAGTGATAGAATTACAAAAAATTGCCTTGGACCGTTCAACATAAATACAGTGGTCTTTGTCTATGATAACAAAGTCAATGAGATAATTATTTAATAAAGTCTCAGTTCCAATGTCTTTGAGGATTGTTTAAGTCCGTAAATTGACTTCCTCAATCTACAAACATTATCCTCCTTGAAGAAAAATCCTACTGCTTTACATGTAGATTTCTTCTTCTAATTCTCCGTTGAGAAAATACAATGTTCAACATCCATCTTTATGTAATTCAAAATCATAATTTACTTTAGCTAGAGTTGTGACGAATCGAGGTACAACTCACATTATACAGAAAAATTTATACATCCCCTTTTAGAGTATAATCTTTTCTATCATGTGAACTTGGTCACCTCAAGAGATCTATCTTTGACTTTTGAGAATTCACATTCTCAACTATTTTGTGTCTCGATGAAAAAAACTACAAGTTTCCAAACTTGATTTGATTTCATCACCTCTATAACTTCTTCTACTGCTTTATTTCATCAATCTTTTACTAGAACAAGATATAACCTCACAAACGTCTGTAGGTTTCTCATTCCCTAAAGATTTATCATATTTTCTGGAGATCATGATGCTTCTCAAGCAAATGTTTCCTAGTATTTGAAGAGATTAAAATGCTGTGAAATTATGTAGATGATATCTCCTCTAGATAATTACTCTCATCAAGATCCATCTGATCTTTAATGGGTAAGCATCTATTAAAAATCACATTAAATCACTCCCACTTGGATATGATAGAGTGATTATTCTAATCTCACAGTGGTTTAACATCCAAATAATGCTGCCCTTACTAGAAAATTCAATTTTCAAGAAAATTGATATCATGTGATTCTATCTAATGTACTATTTTCAACTCAATCATCACGTAACCTTTGGATTTAAACGAAGCATCTTATGAAGATACATTTATCATTGGACCCAACTCTCAGTACTAACTCACAGAGTTATATGCACAAGTTGTTGATCCCAAGATTCCAAGGTTACCTTTTTGGATAAATATTCACGTGTTCTATAGGTTCTTAAAACCTTTAAAGTTATGTCTTCCATTCACATCTCATTTAGGTGGTGTCCAAAAAACAAACCAATGTCTCGGACTTATGTGAATTTAAAGACAGATATATCAAAAACGTGAAAAATTATCGACAAATGTAATGAAGAAACAATAAGCTCCAAGTTTTGTCATTGACATTCATAGAATCACATTTATCAAAAAATAAAATAATTGCAATAAAGAATTAACAATAGCTGTTTTATAATGGTTTTCTAGTCACTTATGAGCAAGATATTCCACAACTCGAATTTTACAGAACGGACATCATAATCCTTCTATCATAAGTCAGTTCACCATATCTTGCACAACATGACCTAATCTAGCAAGTCAAAATGTTATCGTCTACATAAGCATTGCTAGAGGAGCAAACATTCAGTCTACATGAACTTACTTCATATAACTAAAATAATTGCTCACTTATAGTCCATAACCATTAAAAAACATGAAAAAATATGTCTAATACCATAACTTATGTAATATATGCACTACGCGCCGCCGTTCACCCGCTGGTGGCCGGCGCGTAAAACCCACACTTAGCAGCCGTCACACACTAATCATAACCATGTCTCTTAGAAAAAAAATGTCAATCATATCCCAGCTATGGAAGATCAGATACAATGGTGAGATCCTGAGTGATCTCTCGAGCTAACAAAAGACTATGCGATATAAAACATTGACCATTGTCAATCTCAAGTTTACAAGTCCCAAGACTTCACTCAAGCTTAGTTCCTTTAATTGCATCTCGTCTTAATGCTCAACAGTCTTTAGTCAATGATTTACTATTTCTGAATCTATAATCCACAAGGATAAGATTCAGTTAAGAACACATTACTAAAGATGACTGTGCTTGAAGAAAAAAAATCGGAATGAACTACTTTGTCCTCCCTGAACTTAGTACATTCATGAGAAAAAAATTGATCATGCTCTTTTCAACTGAAACACGTCATTTTCTTTCTTATCCATTTCAGTCTAGCATTTTTCTTTAATCTTCCTAGCATTAAGATTGACATCAAGATTGATAGCAACTCTCCCAGTTAAAGACTGCTTATCATTTTCACCTTCCTTCCATTTTCTTTTATATTCAGAGTCTGAAGCTCCTATAGAACTAATAAATATAACATGAACACTTAATAAAGACTTTGAAGTTTCAAATTCTTTGTCTTTTAGCTCAACGTTATGAGCTGTATGAGTGAAAGTTTCAACTTTTTCACCAAGAGTCATGTTGACTCTTAAGTGTTCCCTACTGTTAGGAAGTGAATGGATAAGATCCTGAATTCGATATTTCTCATAAACGAAATGTCACCATACTTTCCTTTTAAATATTCCCAGATATTATAGGTGGTATGATGCAATTCACAATCATGGAATATGTTATCATAGATAAAAATTACCAATATTTCACTAGCTATGGAATTTTCAATATTCCAAGACTGGTAACCATCCATATTATTTTCATTTTGAGTATTATCTCTATTTCAGAATACTTTTCATCATGGTTAATAGTGTCTAACACATCATGTTCTCTAAGAACATGTATTATATCATACGACGCTACGTGTTATTACTATCGCCTTTTATTTTACTTATTGGTTTAATTCAGCGATGATCGTTGTTGAAGTCATTGTCTGGTTTTTAATAGAAAAAATTCTAAAAGTTAATGTTCATTTATGTATTATCTTGTTCCATGTTAAGCTAACTGACATCTATAAAATTTGATACAAAAGTTGACATCGAAAAATAACTTAAAGTTATTAATCATCAATCGCATAAAGTATCCCCATTAAACAAATTCAGCTCCAAAACACAAAACAACATAGTTCAAGTATTTAAAACAATTCGAATAACTTAGAACTGCCACTAAACTACATGAAATAACATGCAATTTCAAAAAATAAATTAATCACAACCACTTAAGGTCATAATTAATACAAAAAAAGGGAAAAACTAATAATCAACTATCAAAGTTTCAATTAGTATTTCTTTCAACAATTTAAGAGAAATGGGTTCCTAGAAACTGCAACTTTTCAATCAATTTATCATGCCGATCTATGTCATTGTCAGGTGCTCTAGTTCCTGCACAATAGATCGCATGTGCTAAAGGATCCATGTGAGGATTCTTCATCCAACTTTTACTTCGACCTTTCAGTCTAAGAAAATCAGATCGACGAATGCCTCCCATCCTCAAGCATGCTGATCTAAGCGATTTCTCACTATCATCCGCCACTGAATCAATGGTGATTGCATTCATAATCGTGTAACCTGAGGCCTTTTTCTCTAAGTCCAACCACTTCTTCCAATAAACATCTTCCAAGTAAGGAGGAAGGGTTTTAGCCCAGGTTTTCGGACTTTTAATCTCATTTAACATATAAAGCGGGATGACCTTTTTGCTCATCAGGGAAAACAATTGAAAAAAAAGTACAGCTAGGACTAGATGGTGATCTCTCAAGTTATGTTTGGGCTTCATCTTATAATTTAAGAACTTATGGAGTAATTCGTCTCCAGCCCTCTGGTCATGTGTAGCATCTATCTCCCTCATCATCATACCTAAAAAAAAATGAGCAACCAACAAAGCATGATAATGTCAGTTAAACTTTAACACATAAATCTCAGCTCTATTTCACTCTTAAGAAATCAAATTTCCAAAAGCGTATCAAGCAAATTTACAAGTGAATTCAAGTCTAACCATCGGCTCCCACTTTCTTACATAAATCAGTATTCAAACATGCTTAGTTCAAATACTATTATGTTATGTAAATGAGGAATCTACACAAGGATTTTAACATGCAAAAACACTATCGAACTTCTTATTCGACAAATATCAATAAAAAAATGAGCAACCATTCGAACATTCATAAAAATCAACTCATGAATTCAAAGCTCATAAATACACAAAAAAAAATTGATTTCTAAGTGTAACCAGCTAATTTCACAAGTGCAACAATTTAATTATGGTTCTCATTGTTGGGAAAATAGGGGTGCCCGGAATCTATTCGGGATGAAATTTAAATACGAATTTAAATTCAATTATTACTAGCATGAATTAATCCTAATTAATTCAAATAATAATTCTAACAACAAATTTAACATCATGCATGTTGAATTAATTCACATAAAATCTAGGCGGAATAAACAAGAATTTATGTGACTTACGTACCTCTTGTAGAATTGGCCTTTGAATAAATGGGACAATCGCGATCTCGCTTTATCAACCAAAAAACCTTCTCAAGTATTTCCCTTTCGCCTTACTTGATCACCAGTGGGAGATGCTTTCAAGTAATTTAAATAACTAAGGAAAAAGAAAAATATATATGCTCTTGATTTTTCCAACACATGGAATTATGTACTTGGGGATGAAATAATCACCCCCTATTTATAAGAGTAGTGGCCAAAAATTATAGTATTTTATGGGCCTGGAGAAAATCTTTTCTTAGTCTCTATGAAATCTTCAATATATCTCATATATCCTTTTCTCCATAATAAAATATTCCACAAAAATCTCACTCTCTTAATTAGGCTTGTAATTTTCGAAATTATTGAGTAAGAATCCAAGATTTGGATCTTCTTGTATATATGAGATAATCTTGTATTCCAAGAATACTTATCTTCCATAATATCTTTTCAAGAAAATCAACAAGATCTTTTCTTTCTCCAAATAAGCCACTTTCGAAAATCACCATGAAAAATCAGCAATATATTTTCTTTTTATTTTAATCACCTTATCATTATTGGGCTACTTAATGGGCTACTTGAGGGGCCTTTAAGGAGAATTAAGATTGGACCTCCTAATGGACTTCTGAATTTTAATATTGAGCCCCAATATAATTCAATCCATTAATATTAATTATTACCACTAATAAATTAATATTGCACTATCCATCTTAATCCATATTACGATAATATGGGCTCTCGGTTATTATTTCCCGTATTTAAGATTATCAAGTCCATTAATTAATTAAGCTTCTGAATAGCTCTAAATTAATTAATATATTTCACCTTGGAGTAAAGACAGCTCAACATTATTATCCGTACCGAAGAAACTAATTCTTCACTTGCATGATTTGGTACGATAAAACTTCTGAGCCCACCAAGGGGACTAATCACACGAGCCGTACTCGCACGAGTTTCTCCGTATTAAATCTTAGCAATCGTCGTATGATTAATATTACTGCCCAAAGCACAAGGTTCGAAGTCACAATGATTCTCACCCAACATGAATCAAAGCAGTAACCATTAAGCACACACGGTTCTATTTAAGTGACGGAGATTAAGAAATCAACAACCACTGAGGTCTAATTCTTCACATTTCAGAACAGAATAATTTATCCTCGCTGTAGGTCCTCTTCAACACATACTAAATGTGCTAGTGCAATCTCTTAGTCAAGACAGACCAATCTGAGACTTACACATCGACCTTTCACGGCGGATTGTTCAATTCCACCTAGGTCGTGAAAATGTACGTTTAGTTACAAGGAAACTGTTAATGTTGTCTTCCGTGATCGGGTATCACCACATTAACTACAATGTAACATGTACCATATATTGAACGGTTTGCAATAGATATTCAACATTCAATCATAACTAAAGCATATGCGATAAAAGAATTATTCTCATAAAACAAGTGTTTGATACACGAGTTATACAAAGTAAAAGCATACTTTCACGTATAACTCCAACACTCATCTGAATTGAAAAACAAGTATAAAAAAATTCTAGTTTTAATGCTTTCATACTCTACATATTAAGATTCTACATTGAAAAACGAGCGCATAGGAATTTTCGGCACCAAAAACGGAGTTAAAATGAGCTCAAACGAGCCAAAACAAGATTGCATGAGCGCATAGCTTAAAAAACAGGACAGCCGCCACCGACCACCGCCGCACCTGCCCGTGAGGCCCACGCGCGGCCGTGGTCAGCCGGCGCGTGCCGTCCACGCGCCGCCGTGGTTCATCACCTTCCGGACGGTCCGGTCCGGTTCGATCTAGTCCGGTTCGGTTTGGTCTGGTTCGGTCCAGTTTGGTCCGGTCCGGTCTGGTTTGACCGTTATTGTCCGGGTCAACCACAAAATTTTTGAAAAATATGTTTTGGCCCTTTAAAAATATCTAATTCTAAAAAACAAGCCCATAAAATTTCTGAAACTTTACAAAAACACCCCAATTCGTGGAAAAACTTTGAAAATTCATATCTTACTCGTTTCTCATCCAAAATTTACAAACAATACATGGATGGAATCCTTATGAGACGTAGATTCATCCAGTAACTAGAAAAAAAAAATCCAATTTGTTCAATTTAGTTTCGAAAAAACGGATCTAAATTTCTGTTCTTAAAAATATTTCCAAAAAATCAACGAAACTTGCAAACATCATATTTCACTCAATACTTGACCAAAAATCACAAACTTTATATCAATAGAATCCTCTTTCAATGTACTTTAATCCAGTAACAAGAAATCATCACGACTCATTATATACAGTTCATAATTTACAGTTAAAGTTACTATATTTTCTCAAAGACCGATTTAATTCTCACAAAAGGCTTGACCAAAAAAATCGAAACTTTGCAGACATCCATATCATCATATATGCTACTTACAGTAAAAAATTTATAGCCAAATTCCACCGTTTCAAAAAATCCAAAAAATTGAGAAATACAGTACTCATACAAGTTTTTCATATACGAGAACCCAACGCATTGGCTCTGATACCAATGTTGGATTTCGATAATCAAAAATAAGGAAGTTGGAACGACCAACCTCGTAATTTGCAGCGGAATGAATCAAGCCTGGTTGGATACTTCGTACGTATCCGTGATCCTCACAGTCAGAATTCAATTATGTGAATTTATTCACAAATTAATTCGTAATCCACAATGTAAATGCCTTTGAGATAGTATGTGTGATTTGTATATTTTGAGTAAGGAAAGAATTCTCTTTCTCCTGGAGAATTCTTGCGTATTTTTTTTAATACTGTGGAAGAAAGATAAAAGAGACTTCTATTAATCGCTTTCTCTTTTACATATATATATATGGGAATTAAAAGTCCCGTAGGAGTTATCAATAACTTCCTCCTAACTTATCCACTTCATGGGTGGATATATATATATTTAATAATTTAATAATCTAATATTAAATTACTTTCAATATCTAAAATTAGGGTCAGTGTTACTATATTGCAATTGTTTTAGATTTTCTTCCCGATCCAAACTTGTGATGCTCCAGATGGAATTATAGGTACTCTTGATGAAATATTCGGTACTTTCAAACAGTTTCATGATAAACTTATCATGAATTATTTTCATATAAAACTTTGTCTTTGTTAATTTAATACAGAGATAAGATCATATATGGCAAAGTATTACATGAAAATAGTTTATGATAAACTTATTATGAAACAATTTTAAAGTATCAAATATTTGTTAAATAGTATAAAAAATCTCATCAGGAGTATCATTAATCTGGGTTATTGATATATAGTAATTTTTGAAAAAATTTCTACCGCAAATTAATTATACTCCTAATAAAAAATTTGATACTTTTAATTAAATATTCAATAATTTAGGGGGCGCTTGGTTAGCAATTCTTCAATGGTAATGGGAATGAAAATTTATTTTCATCTATGCCCTCATAAGAAAATGATATGTTAGGGGAAGAAGCGTTCCAATGGTGACACTATTGCTAGTGTCATGCCCCAATTTTGGAATAGAAGTTGACAACAAATGGTTGTTGGTGGAGGAATGGGGGAGTGATTGAGGAGGATGATTGTAGTAAGAGAATAGGGTAATTAAAATGGGGTAGTGATTACCTTATTTAGGAGGAGGGGTAGTGATTTTGTTCTCATGAACTATGCTAATTAGTAATTACACTAATTTTCAATCTCATTTCCATTACCATTGAAAAATTGTTAACCAAGCGTCTCCTTAAAAAAGTTTCATAATAAACTTATCATAAATAATTTTCATATAGAATAAAACCACAACATATTCTCATAAATCATATTCAGGACAAAATAAAAACAAAGAATTAAATCACTCTTTCTCTTGATAAAAAAATAATTAATTGGACAAGTTTTTTCAATAATCTCTTTTAACCGACCTAAACTTGAAAATGGTGTATCTATTTTAATTAAATTTGTTTTTGCACTATTGTTCTCATGGCGCACAGTATAAATTGGTGTTTTCTATATTTTTCTTCAAATTCTCAATTTTATTCGATGCTATTCATCAATTTATTATGAGACTACATCAAAGTTTATACTAATCCTATATAAAATAGCCATTTATAAAAAAAATAAAATTAATTTCGTATATATTAAAATAAAAAATGAACTGTAAATCACACGGAAGAAAGTACTAGTTATAACTTATAGATATATAAAAAGGGTCACCCTAAAGGTCCATAATTTGGGCATCCAAAAAGGGTATTTTCGTCACTTTAGGTCATAAAAAGTCCAGCTCTACCCCTACTATAATTTTTGGCTCTAAATTGAAAACTTTCAGATTTTGAATGAAATTCAATTTGAAAATTTGAAAAGATTTTGCTAATTAAAATAAAATTCTTATATTTTCAAGGCAATGATTACTTTCATTTTTACATGCATTTGTCTTTATTCTCCCTATACATACAAACCTTAATATTACACATACATAACATTAGCTTTCAATTAAGTATTTTGATTAAAGAGATAATTGTATCAATTAAAAAAATTCAAAATATATTCTAATTAATAAAAAAAATGGTATTTATATACTATCAACCCCTATCGAAAATATAGCTAAAATATCTCACCTAAATAAGTTTTCGAAATATCTTCTAATTAATTAACAAAATTGGTATTTATATTAGTATAATTTAAGTATTTTGATTAAAAAGATAATTGTATCAATTAAAAATTTCGAAATATATTCTAATTAATAAAAAAATTGGTATTTATATACTATCAATCTCTATCGAAAATATGACTAAAATATCTCACCTAAATAAGTTTTCGAAATATAACAAAATTGGTATTTATATTAGTATCAATTAAGTATTTTGAATAAAAAGATAATTGTATCAATTAAAAAATTTAGAAATATATTCTAATTAATAAAAAAATTGGTATTTATATACTAACAATCCCTATCGAAAATATGGCTAAAATATCTCACCTAAATAAGTTTTCGAAATATCTTCTAATTAATTAACAAAATTGGTATTTATATTAGTATCAATTAAGTATTTTGATTAAAAAGATAATTGTATCAATTAAAAAAATTTGAAATATATTCTAATAAATAAAAAAATTGGTATTTATATGCTATCAATCTCTATCGAAAATATGGCTAAAATATCTCACCTAAATAAGGTTTCGAAATATCTTCTAATTAATTAAAAAAATTGGTATTTATATTAGTATCAATTAAATTTTTTTTATTAAAAAGATAATTGTTAAGAATTAATTGAGAATAGACTCGTAATGTTAGGAAAAGATAATTGGTATTACTAACTGTCACTATTGGTAACACTATCAATGCATATTGGTAATACTACTAGAGACTCGGTAATATCACCCTAAACCCTAAACACTCACGTCAAACCCTCACCGTAAACCCTAATTTGAATGATTAAAAAGGTCATTGTTAAGAATTAATTGTGAATGGACTCATAATGTTAGAAAATAATAATTGTATTACTAACCATCACTATTGGTAACACTATCAATGCATATTGGTAATACTACTAGAGACTCGGTAATAACACCCTAAACCCTAATCACTCATGGCAAACCCTCACCGTAAACCCTAATTTGAATGATTAAAATGGTAATTGTTGAGAATTAATTGAGAGTGGACTCGTAATGTTAGAAAATAATAATTGTATTACTTACCATCATTATTGGTAATACTATCAATGCGTATTGGTAATACTACTAGAGACTCGGTAATAACACCCTAAACCCTAATCACTCACGGAAAACCCTCACATTAAACCCTAATTCGAATGATTAAAATGGTAATTGTTGAGAATTAATTGAGAGTGGACTCGTAATGTTAGAAAATAATAATTGTATTACTTACCATCACTATTGGTAACATTATCAATGCGTATTGGAAATACTACTAGAGACTCGGTAATATCACCCTAAACCATAATAACTCACGACAAACACTCACCGTAAACCCTAATTCGAATGATTAAAATGGTAATTGTTGAGAATTGATTGAGAGTGGACTCGTTGTTGATGAACGTATTTAATCGGATGGATTAATGGCTGTTTAAATCTGTGTTACGTCACCAATCAATACGTGTGATTGATTACCACCGTAATTGGTAAATCGAGGTGTGAATTTATCGAATTAGTAAATTCGGTAGTCGAAATTGAACTGATTTCGTATGTGTGGGCATTTTAGGTGTATTTGTGTGTGTTTTGGAATTGTTTATGCATTTTAACTTTTTTGAACTTGTATTTCACAGTTGGAGAACAGCTATTTATAGAGACTAGCAAGCATGAGGTGTCCAAGACTCTTGGTCTCCCTAGCCTGCATGCTTGACATGTGTCCCTTTGATCTTATCTAAGCCGAATCTTAGCTACAAAGTCTTCTTTGGTCTTATCTCGGACTCATTGTTGTTCGCCTAGGTCGGCTTGATTGATCTTGTTGATTCTCCAACTGAAAGTTGTTCGCCTCTTGAGGTTGTACTTTGGAAGTTGTTCGCCTTATGGCTTTGTTCAGCTTGGCTTTGGGATCTTTGTCCTTTGTTCACTTGTACACACTTCCTTGGCTGTTTGTTGTATCATAGTTTGACCAAGTTGTTCGTCATTGATGACTTCACAGTTGGCTCATTCTTGGTCTCGGGTCTTAATACCTGTTCGCCCATTAGTTGTTGGTCGGGGAAGTTGTTCGTCACTTTATACACCTCTCAGATTGGTAGATGCACCCCAACTTGATTTTCTTTGTTGATCACCCTTGATCTGAGGTTGGCTCTTCATAATCCTTGATGTAGCTTTAATCCTTGTTCGTCATTTATTAATAATTGTTCGCCTATCAACAATTGCCCCCTATCTTAGCTATATGTTGCTCCAGACGAGCAACTTTGTGGCGAGCAACTATAGTTAGGATATCAAAATGATGAGGGTTGGGACGAACATCATTGATATGGGCGAGCAACATATGGTCTGTCGTTTTGTCTCCCCAAGGTCTGGAGGTTGTACGAAGATGACGTGGGCGGCATGGCTGTGCGCCGCCCACGCGCGAGCAATCCCGAGGCCACGCGCCCCTATATTTACATATAGGCCCTTCAATTTTTGAACTTGTTTGGAAATTACCCCGTTTTCTCTCAATTTGGCCCGTATTTTGTTGGAAATTGTGTTCTGTACCCCGTTTTTTGCTTGGGGTATAAATAGAAGGGGAAAACAAATTTTTCCCACTTTTTCATCTCTTGCTACAGTACTCCGGCGATTCTTCCTTCTCCGGCGATTCCAAGCTTCTCCGGCATCTGTTCTTCCAGTGTTTGGCCTCCAATCCTCGAAGCAAGGTAGTTATCCTCTTATTTCTTTTCTTTTTTCTCTTTTTCGTCCTCGGAAATTCCCATTGCCGCCGTGTGGAAATTAGCATCGTCGTCTTCTCCGGGAATCGCCACCGTCTGCGAGTGGTGTCGCCGCCGTCTGCATTCTTCTATCTTTCTTCCATGTCTTCACATTCGAGTAACAAATCTGAGGAAACCCTTGATCCCCTCTTTCCCGTTGTGGCACATCAAGATCAACCTCCTTTTGAGATTTCCTCGGCATCGAACTCCCACGTGGACTCGGTTGTTCGATCGGTGGAAGATACTGGTGCTCGCCCGTCAGAGAGATCCGGAAGGGAGTTGGTTGTTATCGCGAGCAGGAATTCGGAGGAAAGCTCCTCGTCCGGCTCTGAATCCGAGGAAGATCCATTTTTTGACGAACTCACTCCCGAGTTCTTAAAGAGTATTGAATTCCCGTCCCCCAAAATGTTGGAGAATGAAATCCCAGTAGGAGTTGCTCGACCCTTCGAATGGCGAGCATATGTCGAGGAGCATGCGAACAGTTTTGCTCGCCCACATAGACAAATAATGGACTTAATAAAAACTGACTTTCAGGCGAGCAAGATCAAGAGTGTTGTTCGCGAGGATGAGTTGGACTCAATCCGGGAGACCTACAAGATTCCCTATGATATTCACATGTGGGCTCCCCGGAAGAAAGAGAGAGCTGATCGCCCACCTCCCGGATGCACCGCGATCAACATTGACACCCTGATCGCTGGTCTAAAGTTGCCTCTACCCCCAGTTGTTGGGCGCTTCCTCGAGGCGACCAATCTTGCTATTACACAGATCACACCAATAGGGTGGATGAATCTGCTCGGCGCCATGGGTTTATTTGCCCTAGAGGGATACGTTGATCGCCTTACTGCGGAGGAAATCAACTATCTCATGACGATCACCAGATGTCCCATTGGTGAAGAAGGCTACTACTACCTCAAGGTCAGGACCGGACTTAAGATGGTAGAAGGGGTGCCGAACAAGATCAGAGATTGGAAACAACACTTTTTCTTCATAGGGGGTGATTGGCGAGCATCTTCTGGTCCACACGGTGGCATTGGGCGAATAAACTCTCCCGCAGCTTACGGAATAATTAAGCGTAAGTTTATCTTTGCTCGCCTTCGAAATGTGTTGTTCTAATTTAACTTTTATTGTTTGCTCGCAGGTCCTCGATTGCTCAAGTGGAACTCGGAAGGAGAAGAGATTGGGGACGAGTTCCTGTTCACCTCTTGTTTGGTCGGCTTGCGCAACAGAGCGGACAGGACCATCCAATACCTAAGCGACGAGAAGCGTCAAAGAGCTGCTCGTTTGCTTACTTATCCCCATCACTTGGAAGCACAGATTGAAGTGCCCCCTGGTATAACAAAAATTTCTAACTCCAAAAACCAATTTTGCTCGTCATTTGACTTCTATAACTTGCTCGTCTAACTCATTTTTTTTCCTTTTTTTTTTTTAGCCGAGCAAGTCACAGTTGCCGTTCCACCTTGTTTTGCTCTCCTCGAACATAGAGTTTTTGAGATGGCGCCTCCAAAGGGACGGAAAAGGAGGGGTGATCCGCCTACCAAAATTCTGGCAATGACGAACAAAACCGAGGGGGCCAAGGTTCCTCGGTTTGCGGCACCCTCCGGCCATGCTCGGCCAGTTCCCCCGATTTCTTCTCCTCAAGAGGGGAAACGCTTAAAGAAGGCGGACGGGACTCGCTGGCCCAAGATGTCGCCGGTGGTGGCAAAGGGAAGGAGAAGGTGGGCCACAATCATGCTCGCCAAGAGGGGGATATTGTCCGCCGCTCATCCGTCGAGCCTATGGAGACGACGGGCAAAGCGGGCAAAAGTGTTACCCCAATCCGCGGCCCTGAGGATATCACCATATTGGGTTGGGACGAGCGAAAGTTCCAAGAGTAAGCATATCTAGCTTTATGGCCGGCGAACAGCTTTTAAGAGCATCTTGTAACTTGGGTTTTTGTTCGCAGGTATCGGCCTAATGACCATCCTGGGCGAGCAGCTGCGGTCCATCAATACGCCTGCTCAAAAACTCCGGTTAACATTCACGAGATCCCGGGCGAACATGTTCGTCGGGCAACTGAGTTGATCGCCCGATCGTGGACCCGGCCTCTGGAGACGACCGTTTCCGCCCAAAGCATTGCGGACAACTTCCACTTTTCTTTGATGCATCATGCAAACGGCCTTGTCATCGCCCAGAAGGGAATGATCCAACTCGCCGAGCTCGAAGATGCTGTTCGTCGCTACGCGAGTACAGCTCGGCAGCTGACCGAAGAGAAGGATGGCCTGGTCGGCCAATATGAGGCCAAAATTGCTCGCCTTAATAACCAGATCTCCCTCTACCTTGACAATGAGCAAAAACACCTTGAAGAAATTCAAGGTTTATCCAGAGAATTGGGAGGCAAAGAAGCCATGCTCGGCGAGGAGAAGAGCAAACTGTCAGCGGCCGAGCAGAAAATCGCCGATCTAGAGGCGGAGGTTGCTCGTCTCCGGGAGTCAGAAACCAATCTCTTCACACGCGAGCAACTTGAAGAGGAAGTTCAGGGCTCGGACTGCTCCCATTTCCAACCTTGGATATATCTGCGCCTACGCGGACAGCATCCGCTCGGCCGATGCTTATGACTACAAGGACTTGGTGGAAGAAATGAGTAAGGACTTGAATGAGTTCATCGAACAATATCCGCCGCCGAACAATATTGAGATCCAGCTGGCGGACCTGGCTGAATTGGGGGTCAAGATTGATAAGCTTGACTCTAGTATTACTGTTACCCATCCTCCTCACCATGCTATTGAAGACGAGCAAGAGGGAGAGTCGGCCGCTGCTGACGAACAAACTGCTAAAGAGGCGGAAGATAAGGCAGCTGAAGACCTTGCTCGGGACATGATTGTCGACCCTTCTGCCGAACAAATTCAAGATCCTCCTTCCGCCGAGCAGCAGTAGTTTTAGGACTTAGCTTTCTTCTTCATCTTTTTTGTAATAGTTGTTCGTTCCTTTTTGTAGTACTTGACTTCTTGAATCATTGTACTATTTTTTAGGCTTGATGCCTTTTGATTAATGGAATGTCTTTCTCATGTTCGCTCATCTTCTTATATGTTAATTTCCTTTACATTTTCATGAAATGCTTTTGCAATTATAACATATTGTATTGGGCTTTGTTCGCTTTTTGAACTTTGCCTTTGATGGAATAGGGTTTAGCCTTAGGTTCTGCTCATCTTAAAAGACGAACAACCTTTGAATGGCTTTGGTCCTTAAATGGACTGGTACCTCGAGCTTTGGACTTTTCTTTTGTTGACGAACAACTACTGTATTTACATTTTGAATAAATTACAAGTGTTATAAGACTGTTCATCACTAACAAATACAATATGACGAACAACTTTGAACACAAACTAAAAACTTGCTCGCTTATAGATTTTTGCCGAGCAACTCTATTAAAAAATAAAAGACGCAGCACCAGACTATACAATGTGCCGAGCAACTTTTTAATCTATACTTAGCCAAATTTTCAAAAAATTATGCAAGTTTTTGATCCATTCCATTTGCTTGATTCACTTCATTCGCCATACTTGCCCCCAAGATAATTGTTCGCCCATTCATTGATAGTACTTCTTGAGATGTACGGCATTCCAAGAGTATGAGGCCGGCTTGCCTTCCATATCTTCGAGATCGTATACGCCATTTACGAATTTTTCCGTTATACGATATGGGCCCTCCCAAGTTGGTCCCAGTACTCCTGAAGGTTGGGCGAGCAGTTTTCTTAGAACCAAATCTCCAACTCTGAATTCCCGGACTTTTACACGGGAATTATAATAACGTTCCGCTCTTTGCTTGTATGTTGCATTTTTTAACTCAGCATTGAGTCTTTTTTCTTCGAGCAAATCTATTTCAGCACTTAGAGCAGAATTGTTTGCTTGTTCATCAAAGTTGGTCGTCCTAATCGTGCTGGTCCTTAACTCAATAGGTATTACTGCTTCTGTTCCGAAAGCCATAACAAAGGGTGTTTCTCCGGTGCTAGACCTGGGAGAAACTCTGTATGCCCACAAGACTTCCGGGAGTTCGATAGACCAACCACTTTTGCTCTCCGCCAGTCTTACTTTTAATGTATGCTTGATTATCTTGTTCACAGCTTCAACTTGTCCGTTTGACTGGGGATGATAAGGTGTGGAGTAATGCTTTTTGATCCCCAACTTCGCACAGAATTCTCTCAACTCTTGTCCATCAAACTGTGGACCATTGTCTGTCACAATTGCCTGTGGAACTCCAAAACGACAGACAATGTTCTTCCAAATAAAGTTGATCGTCTTCTGCTGCGTGATGTTCACCATGGCCTCTTCTTCTGCCCATTTAGTATAATAATCGACTGCCACAACGGCAAATCGAACATTTTCGACTCCAGCCGGGAAAGGACCAATGATGTCCATCCCCCATCTTGCAAAAGGCCATGGGCTATAAACTGACACGAGCTCTTGGGCCGGGGTATGAATGTTCGGGGCAAAAATCTGACACTGATGGCAAGTTTTTGCTTTCTTGATCGCATCCTGACGTAATGTCGGCCAATAATATCCTTGCCTGATGGTTTTGTACGCCAAGGCTTGCCCCCCAGTGTGATTTCCACATACTCCGGCGTGAATTTCTTCGAGGACTGCTCGTCCTTGCCCCCTAGGCAAACACTTGAGAAGTGGGACTGATATTCCCCTTTTGTAAAGTTGTTCTCCTACCAGAGTATATCTGGCGGCTCGCTTCACTAGCTTGGCAGCTTCAAAAGGGTTGTTTGGTTTTTCCCCATTTCTCAAGTATTTGACTATATTTGTTCTCCAGTCGTCCTCATCGGCAGTTTGATCGTCAAATTGGTTGACATTATAGCTTACTGTTGATGGATCATTCATCTTTGTAATTATAATATCTGCCAACTCTGCTGGCCCTTCACTTGTTGCTAGTCGGGCCAGAGCATCTGCCTGAGTGTTGCTTGTCCGTGGGATTTGTTCGATGAAGACTTGATCTAACATGGACATAAGGTGAGCAACAATCTGTTGATAGCCAATCATATGATCATCTTTCGCCTCGTATTCACCTCGGACTTGGTTCACAATCAGTTGTGAGTCTCCGAAGATTTGTAACCGTCTAACACCTACGGCAAGGGATATGTGAAGACCAGCAATGAGAGCTTCATACTCTGCTTCGTTGTTGGTTGCCATAAAACCGAATTTGACTGCCGAGGTGAATACTTGTCTTTTAGGGCTAATTAGTACCACTCCTGCACCTGACGCCACATTTGTCGAGGATCCATCAACATAGAGATGCCAGGGGTGATCTAGTCCTCTCGTCGGATCTGGTGGGAAAGTTAGTTCGACTATAAAGTCGGCTAATGCTTGCCCTTTGATCGCTGTTCGAGGAGCATAGGTCACCCCAAATTGGCTAATCTCTAGTGACCATTTTAGAAGACGTCCAGCAGTGTCAGTGCGATGGAGGATTTGTCTGAGCGGGAAAGTTGTTAGTACTTCGACTTGATGATCGAAAAAGTATGGTCTTAACTTTCGCACACTCATGACCAGGGCATATGCCAGCTTCTCAGTTGGGGAGTATTTGATCTCTGCTTCATGCAAGGCTTGGCTGACGTAGTATATAGGTTGGTGGAATTTGCCGTCTTCGCGCACCAGAACAGAGCTGATGGCAACTTCTGATGCGGCTAAGTATAGGAATAACTTCTCTCCTGGGACTGGTTTTGATAGGATTTTAACATCTCCCAGGTAGTCTTTGAGTTGATCAAAGGCCCTTTGACAGTTGTTAGTCCATGAGAAGCTTTCTTTTTTGATGGCCTCAAAGAATGGACGGCATTTGTCCCCCGATCTGGATATGAACCGATTCAAAGCTGCTAGGCATCCTGTGAGCCTTTGCACCTCTTTTACTGATCGTGGAGGTTGCATATCCACAATGGCTTTAACTTTTGCTGGGTTGGCCTCAATTCCCCGCTGGCTAACAAGATGTCCCAAGAATTTCCCCGAATGGACACCAAAGCTGCTCTTCTTCGGATTTAGCTTCATGTTATAATGCCGAAGAATCTCGAACACTTGGGTCAAATGCTGGAGATGATCTCCTCTCTTGGGACTTTTGACCACGATGTCGTCTACATAGACTTCCACCGTGTCTCCGATTTGTTGGTCAAACATCTTGTTCACCAGCCTTTGATAAGTTGCCCCGGCATTGATGAGGCCGAAGGGCATTCTCTTCCAGCACAACAAGTTTTTGTTAGTGTAAAAAGCTGTGCTTTCTTGATCGTCAGGATGCATTGGGATTTGATGATACCCTGCAAAAGCATCCATGAATGTTAGCATTTCGTGACCCGCAGTGCTGTCCACCAATTGATCGATGTGCGGGAGAGGAAAGTTGTCCTTCGGGCATGCTGCATTCAGATCTGTAAAGTCTATGCATAGCCTCCAGGTTCCGTTTGGCTTCCTCACCAGCACAGGGTTTGCTACCCATTGTGGACAAAGTTCTTGACGGATCAGATCGTTGTCTAACAGCTTTTTAACTTCTTCATTCAACGCTTGATATTTGTCCGGGCCGTACTTCCTCCGTTTTTTATGGACTGGCCTCTTGGCTTGATTAATGTTGAGCCTGTGGCAAGTATGCTTTGGATCTATCCCCACCATGTCTGCATGAGACCATGCAAAAACATCTAGATTCTTGAGGAGGAATTCTTTCATCCGGGATCTGTATGGCTCAGGGAGCTCAGATCCTATGTAAAGCTCAAGATCCTCGTTGTCAGGGTTAACTCTGAACGCCTCTAGTTCTTCGACTGGAGTTGCTCGTCGTTTTTGTCCTTTCCAACGGGGATCAAGTATTGGCCCCTCAAGATTTGTATCATTTTCGATGTCCATGGGCTCTGCCCCCAGGCGGGGATCTAGATCATTCGTCGGCTCTGATCCGTTGTTGTTAGCCAGTACCCGGCCCTCCAAGTTGCTTGATGAAGGTTGCTCGTCACCACCACTTCTTTGTTCGTCAGCTGGAAGTTCCTCAATGGTGGTGGTGAGTTGCTCGTCCAACACTTGCTCGTCCAAGTGTTGTTCGTCAGTGTCCATGTGGTCGTCCATGTCCATCATGTTCTCCAGTACTGACGGCTCATCGTCAGGATAGTTTGTGGTAGCCTCCATCATGGACACTTGAGTAAACTTTGCTTTTAATTGTAGGAGACACTCCCGAGCTCTTCTTTGGTCTCCTCTCACTGTGCCTGTCCCACTTGCTGTTGGAAATTTTATACAATAGTGGTAAGTGGAACATGCAGCTTTGAATTCATTTAAAAAGGGGCGACCAAGAAACCCGTTGTAAGTTGATTCCTGGTCTACGACCAAAAAATCAACCATTCGTGTAATATTCTTTTCGGGTTCATTGGCCGTTACAAGATGTACAGATAATCTAATTTCCCCTACTGGAGTGGTTACAGCATTTCCGAAGCCTACAATTCTATGAGTTGTACTTTGAATGTAGCCCAAACAATCTTCCAGTTGGTCGAGCGTCTTCTTGAATATGATGTTGGTATAGGCTCCGGTGTCCACCAAAAGTCTGTGGACTCTTGTTCCCATAATTTTGACACAGACTACGAGCGCATCATTATGTGGGGTCGAAATTCCTTCCAAATCTTCTTCGGTAAAGGTCAACTTTGTCGTTTGCATGATGGTTGGTTTGATCCCAATTTCCTGAACTTGGCCCATAGCTCGTAACTCTGCCTTCTTCTTTCTGTTCGACATTGGTGGACGTCCATCAGAACAACCTCCGGCAGAGCCGGAAGGCTCCATCATGAAAATATCCTCCAATGGACGTGCAGCTGCAGCGGGAACTGGTCGTCCGGGGCGATTATTCCGTTGAGGCTGTTCGTCGCTTTCTTCCCCTGGGCTGCTCTCCCGGCCTCTTTTGCCGGGCTGTCTATTAACAAATTCGGAGAGCTTTCCCTCCTCGTAAAATCGCCAGAGTTGCTTGAGCAAATCTCTACACTCACTTGTAAAGTGCCCCACGCTTTGATGGTAGGCACAGTACTTGTTGGGGTTGAGTTTGCCAGTGTCCTGACGGATTCTTCGCGGAGGGGAGAGCAACTCATTGCCTTTTACATTATCATAAACAGTGTCAACTGACACTGTTAGCACCTGGTTGAGCTTTTCTTTCAATTCTGTCCCTTCGTTGAATGCTTTCATGTTCTTCGGGACTCTGTATCCTGTTCCACCAGGCTTTTTGTTGTTCTCCTTGGGGTCTACTTTATTCTCCTCCAAGTTTGCTTCTAGGGCCTCATGCATGGAAACGAACACGCCGGCCTGATTTCTGAACTCGGCGTAATTCTTTGGGCACTTCAGACGTACCTATTTCCATAGTTCTGACCCTTTTTTCAGTCCTGCCATAACAGCGACAATTTTAGTGTCCTCGCTGACCGGTTCTCCTTCCAACAACACTTTATCGAATCTTTCCATGAATGCTCTGTCAGATTCGTCGTCATTTTGTCTTAAATCTGACAGTCGATGTTTCTGGGAAAGATACGAGCCAGCTGTTGAAAAGTGTGAAAGAAACTCCCGACTCAGTTGGGCAAACGAGTTGATTGATGCCGGTGGAATTGCTGAAAACCATTTGTGAACCCGGTCGCCCAACGTCAGTGGAAAGTTCCGGCACTGGGTGGCGTCGCTGGCCCCCACGGAAACCATGTAGTCCGTATATTTGGTAAGGTGGACTCGGGGGTCTGTCAGGCCTTCATACTGGATGCTTGCCGGAAACTGAATCTTCTTTTGAATTGGGGCTTTTAAAATGTGAGGGGCTAATGGGGATAATGGCATGCTGGTCGTCCCCATACCTCTTTGTTGGTCCAATTGCCCCTGCATGCTTTCCACTGCCTTTCTTAAACTGGCCAACTCATCCAAAGGTGCCCCCTGACTTGGAGGCTGTTCGGCGAACAAAGGCGCATGCCTTTCTGTTCGTCGCAGTCCCTCACTCGGAGTGGGCTCCTCCTGGAGTTGCTTCCTAGGGTTGTTCGCCGCATTCGGCCCTAGGCGTCTGAAGGCGGACTGAGATAATCTTTCATGTACTGATGGGCGAGGCTGTTCAAGAGTTGTTCGCCCATCACCTGCTCTCTGGCGAGCAGCTTCCATGACATGTTGTGGTTGACCAAGTCTGTCCTGGGCACTGGAACGAGTAGTCCCATGGCTTGACAAAGTTGTTCGCCCACGGGCAGACTCAGCCTGCTCTTCTCTTAGGTCAGCCATTTTGGCCTTGCCCTTGTCCCGCCTAACTTGAGCGTTGTTCACCTCATATTGTTCGCCCCTAACATTTTTAGCCCTCACAACTTCCAGAGACTTATCCCTAGGCCTTGCTTGGGAAGGTCTAGCTTGTTCCTGTTGTTTCTGGAGGGCTTGGAGAGCTGCTATGGTCTTAGCCAACTCGTTAGGGTTGTTCGCCAGAGCCTCCATTTCAGGCGGGAGGTTATGTGTTATGGCTGTATGCTGTGATCTGTTCGCGTGCTTAGGATCACGGTCTTGATGGTCTGCTGTCGAGGCCCGAGTAGGAGATGCTTTCCTTGACAGGCGTGATCCTTGTGTTTGCTTGGATTGAGGCATCCTAATGTTGGATTAATTTCTTAATCTTTGAATCTTCAAATTGTTATTGAAGAACACCAAGAACACCAAGAACACTTTTGCTTGTATCTTCAAGAATTTCTTGAGGATTTCTTTGAATCTTCAAGTTTCAGACTCGAAGTTCTTGAGCAATCACACTGAATCGAAGGTTCGGACCCTCCTTCTAGCACCAAATTGTTGATGAACGTATTTAATCGGATGGATTAATGGCTGTTTAAATCTGTGTTACGTCACCAATCAATACGTGTGATTGATTACCACCGTAATTGGTAAATCGAGGTGTGAATTTATCGAATTAGTAAATTCGGTAGTCGAAATTGAACTGATTTCGTATGTGTGGGCGTTTTAGGTGTATTTGTGTGTGTTTTGGAATTGTTTATGCATTTTAACTTTTTTGAACTTGTATTTCACAGCTGGAGAACAACTATTTATAGAGACTAGCAAGCATGAGGTGTCCAAGACTCTTGGTCTCCCTAGCCTGCATGCTTGACATGTGTCCCTTTGATCTTATCTAAGCTGAATCTTAGCTACAAAGTCTTCTTTGGTCTTATCTCGGACTCATTGTTGTTCGCCTAGGTCGGCTTGATTGATCTTGTTGATTCTCCAACTGAAAGTTGTTCGCCTCTTGAGGTTGTACTTTGGAAGTTGTTCGCCTTATGGCTTTGTTCAGCTTGGCTTTGGGATCTTTGTCCTTTGTTCACTTGTACACACTTCCTTGGCTGTTTGTTGTATCATAGTTTGACCAAGTTGTTCGTCATTGATGACTTCACAGTTGGCTCATTCTTGGTCTCGGGTCTTAATACCTGTTCGCCCATTAGTTGTTGGTCGGGGAAGTTGTTCGTCACTTTATACACCTCTCAGATTGGTAGATGCACCCCAACTTGATTTTCTTTGTTGATCACCCTTGATTTGAGGTTGGCTCTTCATAATCCTTGATGTAGCTTTAATCCTTGTTCGTCATTTATTAATAATTGTTCGCCTATCAACACTCGTATTGTTTGAAAATAATAATTGTATTACTTATCATCATTGTTGGTAACACTATCAATGCGTATTGGTAATACTACTAGAGACTCAGTAATATCACCCTAAACCCTAATCACTCACAACAAACACTAACCGTAAACCCAATTCGAATGATTAAAATGGTAATTGTTGAAAATTAATTGAGAGTGGACTCGTAATGTTAGAAAATAATAAGTGTATTACTTACCATCATTGTTGGTAACACTATCAATGCGTATTGATAATACTACTAGAGACTCGGTAATATCACCCTAAACCCTAATCACTCACGGCAAACCCTCACCGTGAACCCTAATTCGAATTATTAAAATGGTAATTGTTGATAATTAATTGAGAGTGTACTTGTAATGTTAGAAAATAATAATTGTATTACTTACTATCACTATTGGCAACACTATCAATGTGTATTGGTAATCCTACTAGAGACTCGGTAATAACACCCTAAACCCAAATCACTCACGGCAAACCCTCACCGTAAACCCTAATTCGATTGATTAAAATTTGTAATTTTTGAGAACTAATTGAGAGTGGACTCGTAATGTTAGAAAATAATAATTGTATTACTTACCATCACTGTTGGTAACACTATCAATGTGTATTGGAAATACTACTAGAGACCCGGTAATATCACCTTAAACCCTAATTACTCACGCCAAACACTCACTGTAAACCCAATTCGAATGATTAAAATGGTAATTGTTAAGAATTAATCGAGAGTTGACTCGTAATGTTAGAAAATAATAAGTGTATTACTTACCATCATTGTTGGTAACACTATCAATGCGTATTGATAATACTACTAGAGACTCGGTAATATCACTCTAAACCCTAATCACTCACAGCAAACCCTCACCGTAAACCTTAATTTGAAAGATTAAAATGGTAATTGTTAATAATTAATTGAGAGTGGACTCGTAATGTTAGAAAATAATAATTGTATTACTTACCATCACTATTGGCAACACTATCAATGCGTATTGGTAATACTACTAGAGACTCGGTAATAATACCCTAAACCCAAATCACTCACGGCAAACCCTTACCGTAAACCCTAATTCGAATTATTAAAATTTGTAATTTTTTAGAATTAATTGAGAGTGGACTCGTAATGTTAGAAAATAATAATTGTATTACTTACCATCATTATTGGCAAAACTATCAATGCATATTGGTAATACTACTACAGACTCGGTAATAACACCCTAAACCCAAATCACACACGGCAAACCCTCACCGTAAACCCTAATTCGAATGATTAAAATGGTAATTGTTGAGAATTAATTGAGAGTGGACTCGTAATGTTAGAAAAAAATAATTGTATTACTTACCATCACTATTGGTAACACTATCAATGCGTATTGGTAATACTAATTAATATTACCCTAAACCCTCAACCCTAAACCCTTACCCTTGCTAGTGTTACTAATAATGTGTGTTAGTATTAGTTTTTTGTTACAAATTAAATTGTTATCACCGAATTTAAGTTTTATGAATAAAAATATTAGTAAATTAATTATGTATGTCTTCTAATTAATAAAAAATATTGGCATTTATATTATTATCAATCACTATCAATCCATATCGAAAATATGGCTAAAATATCTCAACTAATTAAGTTTTCGAAACATGTTCAAATTAATAAAAAAAAATTGGTAATTATATTAGTATCAATCCATATTGGTAACACTATCAATGTCTATTGTTAATACTACTAAACACCTAATTATATTAATAGTGTTTCAAAAATTTGGTAGCTAAATTGGCTAAAATAATTAAAAAAAATTGGCAACATTTAGAAATATTAAGTTTTGGCAACATCAATTAAAAATTTTGATTAAAAAGATAATTGTTAAGAATTAATTGAAAATAGACTTGTAATGTTAGAAAAAGTAAATGGTATTACTACCAATCACTATTGGTAACACTATCAAAGAATATTGGTAATACTACTAGAAACTCGGTAATATCACCCAAACCCTAAGCACTCACGGCAAGCCCTCACAGTAAACCCTATTTCGAATGATTAAAAAGGTAAATGTTAAGAATTAAGAATGGACTCTAATGTTACCAATAGTGACGGTTTGTAATACCAATTATTTTTTCTAGCATTACGAGTCCATTCTCAATTAATTTTTAACATTTATCTTTTTAATAAAAGAAATTAATTGATATTAATATAAATACCAATTTTTTTAATTAATTGGAAGATATTTCGAAAACTTATTTAGGTTAGATATTTTAGCCATATTTTTTTATAGGGATTGATAGTATATAATTACCAAATTTTTTTATTAATTAGAATATATTTCGAATTTTTTTAATTGATACAATTATCTTTTTAATCAAAATACTTAATTGATACTAATATAAATACCAATTTTTCTTATTAATTAGAAGATATTTCAAAAACTTAATTAGGTGAGTTATTTTAGGCAATGTAATCAAATAATTAAAATTAATTTTTAAAAAGGATTTATTACATATAGGTTTAAGATTATAAGGTAAATAACTAATTGGTTTAAAAAGTGGTCCCCACATTAATGATAATCAACCCCCACCCCACCGCCCACTCCCCATTTACGCACTCCTCCTCCCTCTGTATTAACCATTTCAAATTATCTCTCTTTCTCTCTCGTCCTCTCAAATCCACACGGTGAATTCCTCCACGAGCGACGCCGCAACAAATTTCCCAGCCCTCTTCCTCCTTGAATGACGCCTGATCAACACCGAACAAATCCATGGTGGATTTTCCGATATACTGGCACAAGAGCCGAACCAAGACAGAAGCTGAACGACGCGGCGGAACAAGCGCTGAGAGGGCGGCGCCAGCGGAACTACTGCCGAGAGAGCGGCGCCGTACCTGGAGGGCACAACCTGTTCTGGATCTTGCTCCAAACTCCGGATCTGGAGGGTAGTGCTCGTTCCGGATCCTAGAAAATGGTAAAGGGCTGAGACGGTAGGTGCCACCATCATTTCTAAAATAGGCGCTGCTGCCGAGCTTTGACCTATCTCCGACCTACAAATTATTTGCGCAGATTTACCGATCCAAGGTATGTTACCATTTTTTGTCTTGATTTAAATTGTACGGTGTTGTGCGTGCATTCTGTGTATTATGTGCAGGAAATGTGAATTTTGTGTGTTCTTAAGTTTTGTTTCCATTGCCTAATTAAAATATAATTTTCGAAAAATATTTGTATACCCATGTTTAATTTGATTCAAGTGATATTTACAAGTGATTCACGTGATATTTGTATGATTGTGCTCCTGCTTGTGCGCGTGAGATGATGAGTGTTTGTGGTGTGCTTGTGAGATGAGTGCTCTAGGTCCAAAATGTACAAGTAATGTGTGGTGTGTCTGTGCATGTGTGTATAAATGCAGTTCTGGGGTATGTTATTATATGTATGTCATGTGCTTTTGAGTACTGAGTGTGCTTGTGAATATATATGTAGAGGAAGAAATGTTTGAATATAATGAGTATAGAGGCTGTGCAAATTTTTAATAAAATTGAATCTGTATTTTCAGGTTGAACATGGAAGAAGATTTGAAGATATGGGATATGTGCATTTTTTTTTTTTTTTTTGCACATAGGTATAAACATGTAATTTTAGTTAGACATTTGTCAATTTTAAATTTAAATATGTAATTTTAGAAGTTTAAAAAATTAGCAATCAATTTATTTTTTGAATTTTCGCTTGTGCAAATTATTTTAAGTTTTGCACAGTGTTTTGATTCTGATAAATAGCATGTATGCATTGTTTTTTAATTTTTTCACAGGTTTTTTTAACATAAGTTGAATTAAAAAACAACAATTCTTCAAAATCATCAATAATTATTCATGTGAAAAAAAATCTTTAAAATTGCAATACCAAAGATAATCTCCATATTCGAAAAAAATCAGGAAAATATTATAAATTAAAAAATTTGTAAATTTTTAGAATATAAAATGAACATAAAAAATGAAAAATAATGGAAAATAGAAAAAAATAACTAAACCGTGAAATGACAGCATGGGGAGGAGGGATTGGCAGGTGAGTGATAATGGTGGGGGGCCCACTAATGAACCAAAATGCATTTATGAGTTCATTTTGAACCAAATGCCAATTAACGTGCCATTTTAGCACTCAAATGTTAGGGATCCTTTTAATGATTTCTGGAAATAAACTTAGTAATTTTATTTTTATTTATGGAAATCCAACCGTTTCAACCCTAATTACACCTCGATAATGAACTCATTATCAAGCTTTTTAGCGTTCAACCTAACTTTGCAATTTATTTTTTTCGAAATCTTACGTGCTTTAGAACTTCCAGCCTCATCACATACAAAAATGGCATACTTGTAGTCTTCCCCTTCACCCAATTTCTTCGAAGCTCTTTTTACTACGCTAAAACCCTTTAGTCTAGCGTGCTCTTGATAAGCATCGAATAAGCTATCAAGATTATCAAACTGCATGTTAGGTTGCACGACCGCATTCGTGTCACTTTCTTCAACGTATTCTTCTACGGGATCATCCGACGGAGTTGATTCACCTTCTGTTTCATAGCTACCTCCACTGGAAGTACCTTGTGTGTTATTATCTTCTACGGGATTGGATGGCTCTTCATCGTCGGATATTGTGGACATGGTCGATGAGGATGAAAATGAAAGTAAGATATGAGGATGAAGATGAAAGTAAGATATGAGGATAAAGATGAAGATAAATAAGAAGATAAGTGTGAAAAATGGCTTAAGAGGAGTGGAATTTTTTAATTAAATAAAAAAGGACCAAAATTTTAAATAAAATCGAAAACCCTAATTTGTAAACCCCAACTTCTTAATTAAATTTAAAATAAGCTTTAATGTGTGTTATGATGATAATGGTTATTTTTTATGAAGATGATGACAAATAGAGCTAAACCTTAATTTCAAAATAAATTGTTTAAGAGCTAAACCTTAAGTTCGAAAATTTGTTATTAGAATTTGAAATAGGGTTAAACCTTAATTTAGAGCTAAACCTTGATTTAAATTTAAAATAGAGTTAAACCTTAATTTAAATTTTTTTTATTAAACTTTAAAATAGGTAGGGTTTAATGTGTAATGATGATAATATTTTAATTAAAATAAAAACGGACTAAATTATAAATAAAATCGAAAATCATAAACCCTAATTTCTTAATTAAATTTTTGAAATAGGGATTAATGTGTGTTATGATGATAATGGTTATTTTTTATGAAGATGATGACAAAAATTAGAGCTAAACCTTAATTTTGAAAATTTGGTATTTAAATTTGGAATAGGTAGGGTTTAATGTGTAATGATGATAATTTTTTAATTAAATAAAAACAGACAAAATTATAAATAAATCGAAAATATAAACCCTAATTTCTTAAGTAAATTTGAAATATGGATTAGTGTGTGTCATGATAATAATGCTTAATTTATATGAAGATGATGACAAAAATTAGGATTTAATGTGTAACGATAATTTTTTTATTGAGAAACTAGATGTCTTGCATATTTATATATAATGATTGCATGCATTTGTTGGAGGGAAATGGTAAGATTTTTGGCGCCAATATATAGTAAGTTTGGAGCCAAAATGGTATAAGGGTAGTTATGTGATTAAGTTAATCATTCATAATTAATTAAATAAAAAAGGCAGTTCTGGTCGACCAGAAGTTGGATCTCCATCTCTATCGATATAAAAATAGCAGCACAGTTCAACTTTGCTGAACTCTGTTGTGTATGTGAATATTTTATTCAGGCATTAATTATGATTCTTCACATGAATTGTATGGACTTTGGGGAACTGTGGCGCCAGGTCATCTTTGTGGGAATTCTAATGTCGTATTAGAAATCACTAGTGTTTCTCCTGTGCGATGCACAGATTGAATATTATAAATTTTAAATGCGAGATCGTTTAATGACTTATGTAAAAAGTTTAAATTAAGTTTATTTAATCTATAATCCAATCAATATGTAAAGATTATATTGTATATATGTGAGCATTATCATTATTTAATTAATCATACAATTTTCAATTATGTACTAAATTCACAATTAATGCTAAAATTCATAAAATAATTTTAATATTAAACATCTAAATAAAAATTATTTAAATTCAATTCATCATATATAATTAAAGTCAATAAAAAACACTTTAAAAAAATAAAATAAATATTTTAAAAATTACTTTTCTTTTTATATGCGCAGTATATATTAAATAAAAATGTTCAAAAGATAATTAATTTGATATATATTGAATTGCAAATAGATTTAAAATTAATAACTTAAAAGAATTTTGAAACTATTGATTCAAAAGAAAAAAAAAATGGTAAAGTTAATTCACTCTCTTTAATGGAGAGTGAGATTCACCATTGCACCACAAAGCAAGTAGACTTCACTTGCTTCAATAATGACAATTTTTTCTCTCTCCCCACTTCTATTTTTATATATATATAGATTTTTCTGAATTATTGCTACTTTTTTTTTTACACGCTGAATTATTGCTAAATATTGTCAAAAGAAACGCACAAAAGATATAAAATGCTGCGCATATATACTTTATATAAAAAGGAGATAGAATTTTGACAGCAGATCGAGATGGCTTTTGGCTTTGTTAGGAAGCCAGACTGAACTCTTCAAATGCAAATTAGACAGATATAAGAAGAGTTTGAAGAAGGATTTCCAAATTATACTACTATTGTTTCTTGAATTTCATGAAAAGAGAAAGATGATATGTTGGAGTTATATTTAGCTAAAATTGTTCGGGGTAAAATGTTAAGGTGACGTTGTTTTTTGGATTTTAAGTGACTTTAAAAAATTAATTTTTAAAAACTAGTAATTTTTTTAAATTTATAAGATTTTAAAATGTGTGTTCTTTTTTTTGTTTTCAATAAACGTAGATTTAACTTTATAATGAAAAAGTAAAGGATGATGTATGAGTTATATATAGGGTTGTAAGGATTAGGATTTTAAAATTTTAATTTTAATATTCAAACTAAAATGATTTTTTAAAATCAAAATCCAAATTCAAATTTTTATAAAAGTAAAAGAGAATATAGCCTTAAGATCTCATTGTAACCCAGTTAAAAAAAATGGTTGAATACCGAGTGCAAAGCAGATGATATTTCTCTTTGTTTAGATCAATTTTTAACTCGTTATATATCAAACGAGTAGTTTTTAAAGATTCGTAATTTGACATGTCTATTTAGGGAGCGCTTGGTTAGCAACTCTTCAATGGTAATGAGAATGAGCATAAAAATTAATGTAATTATGAGAGTTCATATAACAAAATTATCATCTCTCCTCTTAAATAGGGTAATCAATACTCCATTTTGATTACCCTATTTTTCTCCTACAATCATCCTCATCAATCATTCCCTTATACATCCACCAACAACCACCAACAAACATTTGTTGTCTACCTCTATTCCAAAATTAGGCATGTCACTATCAATGCAACCACCATTGGAACAATCCTTCCCCCAACATATCATTTTTATTATGGGGGCATAGATGAGAAACAAATTTTCATTCTCAGTACTATTGAAGTGCTCTTAACCAAGAGCCCCCTAAATATGTAAAAAAATATAATACAATTCAAATTAAAAATATAAATTTATTGTTTTAAAAGTGTGTTTTGTTAAAAAAATAATTTATTATATGAGTTTATTTTAATATTTTTATTTTTTTGTTATATACATCTTTATGTTCCACAATAAATTTCTTCGGGAAAATTACACATATATTATTAAAGAATGTTAATATAAAATGCAGTATAGTACAGGTGATGCAAATAAAATAAAGTGTACAAATAATAATTATTTTTTTAGAATTTGTAGAAATAATAATTTAATATAGTGAGGTAAGCGTGTTTTCAAAAATAATATGAAAAATTTAACGTGGGGCGGAGTCATGGAGTGAGTATGTTTTATTAAATTTAATATTATTTTATACTTTTAGTATTCATGGTGAATTTAATGTATAATTAATCAAATAATTTTAAAACGGACTCATGTATATCTATATGCTGCAAATTTTATATATTTATAATAATTTAGTAAATAATTTTAATTATAAGAAATATATGTACAAACTTAATTAAATTTTATTGCACAATTCATTTCATTTACACAGAATCGTGCATTGCACGGAAAAATTACCAGTGTCCTTAAAAGTGATAATGGTCCCCCACTCACTCCCACCATATAATAAATATAAGCCGAAGCACTTCACTTTGGTTAATTCGAATTATATAAAATTTAGCTTAATTATGTTAGATTTCTCTTAATACACAGACATATAATAAATGGATGAGTAAAAGTTTCCCAATTTTTTTTTTTTTAGTATTATCATTTAATATAATTTAAGTATGATTGTATTTAGTGAAATTTTAGTGTTTAATTATATATTATTTAATTAGGATGGGAGTAGGTTGTAGTAAATAAGTGGGTCATGTAGGTAAAAGAAAAATTCTAACAAGAATATATGTGTATTTTCATATTAAAATGGATAGCAAATTTTTTCTTTATAGAAGTGGGTAAAAACTTTTTTATCTCTTTGGATAAATACCATCAATTATTTTGAGCAATTTGAAAGAAAGAAAAAAAAAAGGAGTAAAACTCCAAATATGGAATCAAAATCCTATTTCCATGCTCCACTTTTAAGATACCCATCTGAGACTGAGCATATTCATATTTCATAATGGAAAACTCAATTGTAAAGTATGCACTAGGATACAGAGATGAGACAGAGTGTTCCACATTGCCTAATTATATCTACAAAGTCAAAGATAAGGGTACGAAAAAAAAAAAGAATACTCCCAAATTAGCTCCCGGAGTAAAAAAATTCGTAACTTTTTATTATTTTGTTTAAAAAAGATTTTATTTATTAATATGATAGGTCACATGTTGATTTTTGGAATAAAGTATGAATAATATTAAAAAGTGAATGAAATAAGTGACATTGTGACAATATTGTGTGTTTTTAAGATTAAAAATTATATATAGTGGAGTGTTATTTTTGTCATTTATAAAATGAGAAATTTACTGTGGAACGACTCAAAAAAAGAAAGTAGAGAATTTACTTCGGGGCAAGTATTGTATTTCATATTATAAACAACTCGGGAGTTAACAATAAAAATCCAAAATCAGGCCACAGAGGAAATGTAAAATAGGGAAAAATGCAAGAAATTTGAGTTTTCCTAACATGATATCTAGAACTTACACTTAACAAAATTATTACTTTATTAAAAGGTGTTTTAAAATCATCCATATAGTTCCACTACATTAAACAAACCATAAAATAAATACCTAGATAGGAATTTATGCACGAGACCATTTCATACAAAAAAAATTTATGCAATAAAAAGATGATGTGACGAAGTGTTATATCTCATGGTTATAGCTCTACTACCTTTGACCAAAAGATTTTGGTTTCGGGTCACAACTTTACCAATGATAAAAAAAACGATGTGACGAGACTACCTTAGTGGAAAGATTTATGATTTTGGGAGGCGATATAGTTAATCAAGCGTGGTAATGATTAAGTTATTATAAGCCGCATTATCTCATAAGAAATACGATGAAGGTGAATTGAGTCACATTATCTCATAAAAAATACTCCCTCCGATTTATTTTTGTTTTCCACTTTCAAAGTGGCACGAATTTTAATAAAAAAATTGTTTATTAGTATTTGTGGGTATAAAGTTATTTTTGTGGATATAAAATAAGGGTAAAAAAGTCATTTCAACTTTTTAAGGGGTAAAGTTAAAGTATATATTTTTTTGTCATTTTGGGAAAGAGATTGAGAAAGTGGGAAAAAAACCTTCATTTTATGGTAATACGGACAATCTAAAATGAATCGGAGGGAGTATGACGTAGTTTCGGGGGAAAATATTTTTTTAGATTTACATCTTTAGAGTGGTTGCAAAAGGAAGACAATATGTTTTCAAATTTGGAGAAGTAGAACAATAATTTTAAGAAGTGGTAATGTAGGACAATTGAGTCCATGTTAGGTCCAAAATTATTGTCCTAATTTAGTCCAATCGGAAATAATACGAGCTCAATTATCCTCCATCTGCCACTTTTTAAAATTATTGTCCTTTTTTTCAAGTTCGAAAATATATTATCATTCTTCTCAAACTAATCTAAAGATACGAGCCTAAAAAATATTTTTTCCAAAATTTTGGGTATGTGGTAAGGACGTCATTTGGAGGGAAAGATTTTTATTTTATTATTCTTATTCTTTTGAGGGAAAGATTTTGAGTATATGGAAAATGGAAGTAGTGTAATATCAAAGACATCTTTTGGGTCAATTAAATATGTCTAGTTATGGTCAAATGTTGCGACTTAAAAGGAAAGATTGTGTTTAGTACTATTTATGGTGATGAATAGGTGAAAAGATTTAGCCTAAAAAATGTTTACTTAAAAAAAAAAATGGATTGGCTATAACTAGGTGCCATGAAACATGGAATGCAGATTGAATTCTATTATCCATCATCTACTAAACTGAGTAGATTTGATAAAACTCAATCCATAATCTATAACTACATAAAAGCAACAGCCACTGTTAAATTTTGGAGCAATTTTCTGGGCGAGTGCAGTGACACACGCTTCCGGGTGAAATCGTGAGCTGTACGCACCAATTTTTTGTGTGAACCTGCATTTGTATACTCCTATAATTTTTTGTTGTAGTTTTATCTGGTATCAGGCTATCAGTTTATTTGTAGTCAAAAGTAATGAAGGTATCTAAAAGGCATCGTTGTTTTTCAAGAAGTAGCATGCTCTTGAAATTTGTAAAAACAGCCGCTTAAATAGATAAAGTTACTGATTGTTTTCAAAGTTCAATTTTTTTTAAAAACAAATTAATGACAAAAAATATATGGAAAAAACTTGGTTTACCCGGTGGGTAATTTACCCACCTAATAAAATATTTAAAAATAATAAAAAGTATTTAAGGAGTTATTGGAATTAAATATAGGGTTCTCTCTCCAAAGCAATGCATTTATTGTTGTACAGTTAATTTTTATTTTTGTCTATAAAATTCTCTCCTCTATATTAAGGATAAAGTTGTTTCTTAAAATCCATAATTTTAAATTGTTATATGTAAAGACTATATTAACCCTCCTTATTTTGGCTCCAAGATTAGTGCATAGGAGCCAAAAAATTTCCTCCATCCTAATTTCTTCTTTCTATGATACATTAATTGTCTCGATCTTATAAATGACATATTGCAATTATCACTATAAAAAATAATTTACAAAAATAAAACATAAATGCATATCCTACCATTATAAAATAAATTTCTTAATATACTCCATTTAACGTAATATGCAGAATATAACTAGTTTTTTAAATGATTTTTTTTTATTAAAAGAGAGTATATATCAAGAATGATCTTGGTATTTTAGATTGAGCCTAATTTTTTTTATTTAAATATTTCAAATATTTATAAATCCCTATATAATATTTAATTTAATTTTTTTTTCAAGAGATATTTGATTTTACCAATTTCAAAATTCAGATCCACTTCTTCATTACTCTATCAGTTTTTTAGTAATCGGTTTAAATTTATTTCCTAAATTCTTGCATAGTGTCCATCATTACCTATTTTCAAAACATGATCTTTAAAATGTGTTAATCTCATTCGTCAATTTTTGATAGATATAAAATATTTTTCTATTTCAAACTTTTCTGGAATGTCAAATTTTCTTGAATCAATTTTGAAATTTCAAATCATCAATCCAATTTAATGATGTGAAAATGCACAAAATATAACCGATCATACACTACATTTTATTTATTTAAAAGATAAATAAATACGAAAAATATTATTTGAATACAAAAATATATTACAAACTAATGTTCATATAAAACATATATTAAATATATTATAAAGCATATCTCTATAAATATTCCATATTACATTTTAAATATGTGATATATATTTTATGAATTTTTGAAATACATATTAAATATATAATCATGTTATTCAAAGATTGATTTACTTAAATAATAATTAGATATGCGGAAAACAAAAATAGTGTATGAGTCATGGTTCGCTAGGGACCATTGAATCTTAAATCGTAAACTACAAATTTAAATGGACCAATCTAAACTAGAATTTATTCAACTTATTATGTTTATCCAAGTTTTAATTATTACAATTAGATATATAAAAAAAAAAAAAAAATTGCTATGTGAATCATACCATCTAATCCTAAAGTTAAACCACAAACTCTATTGTACAACTATAAATTATAATTTCTCAATTAAGATTTCTTCAAATTGCTATATTTATGAAAGTTTTATTAAAATTAAAATTTGATATGCAAAAAAATAAGAGTATGTATAGAGTGAAATTGGTTCATACATGAATAATTGAAGGATATTAGTTATTTTCACTGAATAATATCAGTTGTTTTCACTGAAGAGTAGTTATCTACACTGAAGAGTCTTAGTTTGTTTGTAGTAAACAACTAAGACTCTTCATTAAAGTCAATTAATACTCTTTAGTAAAAACAACTAACACCCTTCGAAGATTTATGTATGAACCATTTTCACTCTATACTAAGTCAAAAAATAAATATATACACAGTGTCACTATCTTGTGAGCTTCGGTTCACTAGTCGGACCATCGAACTCTAGATCTTAGTTGTATAGTGAAAACAAGCTAATACTTTTCAGTTAAAACAACTAATATTATTTAGTAAAAATAAGTACTACCTAAGTACTACTATTTAGTGAAAATAACTACTTCAATGATTCATGTATGAACCAGTTTCACTTTATTCATATACCTAAGTTTTATTTATATCATAATTAGATTTGCAAAGAAAATACTAATATTACTATCTTGTGAATTTCAGTTCATTAGTCAGATAATCGAACCTTAAATCGTAAATAAACCGCAAAATTTATTGTATCACTCTAAATTAAAGTTTCTTCATATAACTATATATCTCTAAATGTTATATATTTTTTTATAATGATTCATGAAAAAAAGTAATTGTGTCGCTATCTTGTGAGTCTCATTTCACTAATCGGACTAATCGAACCCTACATCGTAAACCAAGAATCCTACATCGTAAACTAAATTATTTTTTAAACCAAAATATTGAACTATGGATTGTCTAAATACCAATATTGAACTAAGCAATAATTTGATTTAAACTTGTAATGGTGATTAGAATTTAAATTTGATCTCTAGTGGTAAGATTGGTGTTTCTTGTTACGTTTAGAGTTCGATAGTTGAACTAGTCGTACCGTAATATTACTATTATTGGTGACACTAGTACTATAAACTTTTTTTTTGCGGTTAGGGTTCAATAGTCGGACTTGTCAACAGTAACATTACTATTGTTAACCGTAACATTGAAATTAAAACTTTATCTATAGTGAAATAATTTAATTAAAACTTATAATGGTGATTAGAAATTAATTTTTTATCTATAGTGATAAGATCGATATTTCTTGTTATGGTTAGAGTTCGTTAGTAGATTAGTCAACCGTAACACTTTTATTGTTACTGACAATAATATCTTTTTTTTTTCAATTTTCTATATTAAAATAAGTTAATTATAATTTATAATGATAATTACAACTAATATTATTTGACATATATACTATATCTTGAAAATTTACATGACTACATTTCAACTTTAATGGAATTGAAATTGTAAGTTTTAATCTACTAATAAGAATAATAGATTACAATAGCAAAATGAGCAAAATGATCTCTAGTTAAATATCTTTAATGATAAAATCATATTATTATTTTCTGTCATTAATTTTTTTTAACTAGAAAAACAATAATGAGGGGATGTGATAAGATTATTGTCACTAAAAACAATTTTTTCATGTAGTGTTATTTGATGATAAGTAAAATTTATAACCACCATTTGATCTTTTGACTCCACTAATTACAAGATATACATCTCAACTATCTCCACTACTTACTCAATTCTCTATTGCATATTATATACTCCATGTGATTAGATAAATATATACTGCATGCCAAAATAAGTGAATTTATAATATTACTGCAATGTTAAAGATGTCATTATACATTATTGAAAGAAATTAGTGGTAATGCTAAAGGATATGACTTAAATGAGTGAAGTGTATTGGTTGTAATACAAAAGGGCGTTACTTAAATTATTAAAAGGTATTAATTGTAATGCTAAGGGGTGTCTTTTAAACTATTTAAAGATATTAATCGCGTGAATAGAGTTTCATTGTGATTTTTTTTTCACACAAAACCAACTTCTATAATGAAAATGCTAAATATTTATATAGTGATTTAATTATATAATTAGTTATATAATAAATGACCTTCGAAGACTAACTTTTTTTTAATCTTTTGGTCCATATATTTGACGATAATAAAAATAATATTCAATATAAAATACTCACCTATACATTTAAAAAAAATTAAATTAAATCCTAAATGAAATTTCAAATTGTCTCATTTAAATATTATATAAATGAAAATATAAATTGAAGTAACTTACGTTTACTGATCATATTGCAAAATAATCATTTATATACTTACTTTGCACTTCAAATTTCAATTTTGTTATATATTTAATTTACATTTTCTTATTTTTCTTTCAATTCAAGGCTAGTTATATAAATCACCCTAAAACCTTGTGTTTATGAGGAATTTACTGCGTAGTTGTGGAATATTGGATAAACAATGTGTCAATCTTCTAAATTAATAATTAAGTTTAAATAGTTCGCTTCTCAAAATTAAACAATAGAGATAAATAGTTAATTTGTACTAGTAGTAATTTTTAAATTGAGTACAGAGTAATAAAATAAAATAAAAGTCTAATATTCAAAAGAACACTATTAGTCTATTTTTAGGCCATAAATTAAATTATAAATAAGAAATTTACACTATAATGTAAAGGTTGTGAAAAATGAAGGTGGTCAATTTTTTTTTTTTTGACGGGAAGGTGGTCAAAATATTAACTTCATTTTAAATGGGGATTGCGAAAGAAGAATTAATTCATGATAATAAATAAGGTGAGAGAATAATGAGGATTGTGAAAGAAGAATTAATTCATGGTAATAAATAAGGTGAGAGAATAATGATGTGATATTTAATGTTTCTTATTCTAAATTATTTTTTTATTATTTAGATTTAGATTAAGCGGATGGATTACCCGGTGGGTAGATGTAGCATTCTCCAAAATATATCTATGCCTCTTGAAATTTATGCAGAAAGCCTGCGGTTAGGGGTAACTTTTTTTTTTTTACCACAAACCTAGGTACGTAATAGCACTTCAAATTCAAATTTGAAATCTGCAGATTGAAGGCGTACCAATAAGGCCTATAAATAGTGATAGTTGTGTTCACTCTATTGTGTGTTTTCTTGCAAAAAAATTTGAGGCGCATCAAATAATCTCTCATATACAATATGAATCAACTAAGATCTCACGATTCACCTCATTTGCACATTCATTCACGGATTTTCCCAGGTAAGAAAGACCAATCACTTGCCATCCGTTTGTGGGTTTGTACTATCTGACTGGATTAGTTGGAAGTGAGAGAAATAAGGTTGTTTTTAAATGTGCCCGTTGTGACAACTCACAAGGGGAACAATATGGCTTAAGGAAGATTTTTGGAGTTGATTATCAGTGAAACATTCATCCATTTGTAATTTTTCTTTTAATTTGTGTCTATTAGAACCTAGAAAAAATCTAGAGAGTTTGATGTAATCAATGCACATGTATTCTGGACAATTTCGGACATGTCTTATATCCTCTTTTCTTCTAGAGTAAAAGTTCTTTTTCTTGAACAAAAAAAAAAAAAAAAAATACAATTCGCTAATTGTTGGTTATTATTTTTTTTTTTTATAGGAAAGGAAATACAAAACAGGTTTCTATAACAATTAGTTTGGATCTTAAAATAGAAGAATGAAGAACCTGATCAGATCCTATTATTGTGCAAGACTCTGCCATTTCATAATTTTATGGAGTAATGAAAAAATGGTAAATTTTAATTCACAAAGCATGTGAGAGAGACATAGGATTGAAGTTGATGAAATGATGAGAGAAGACAAAGAACTGCAGCATACTCCCTCCGTCCCGGATTTTATTTCACGTTTACTGTTTTCACGTGTTTTAGCGAGCGAGTTTTTAATTAGTATTTGAAATGATAAAGTAATTTTTAAATCACTTTATACTAGAGGAGAAATAGATCTATCATACCATCTTTTCAAAATTACTTTATCATTTTAAATATTAATAAACAACTTCCTCGCTAAAACACGAAAAAAAAGATAGTATGAAAAAAGATGCGGGACGGAGGTAGTATTAAAAAGACGGGGAAAGTGAAAAAGTTGGGAAGTTAGAGAGGTGCGGGGGGCTACTTAAATGGGGTAGGTGTAATGGGTGTGTTTGCCGTGTAGAGTGGGAGTGACACGTGGGGGGCCTTAGAGAGCTTTAAATAATACTTTTTATTCTTTTTTTTTTAAGTACCATAATAATCTTTAAATTTGTCAAAACTAATTAATATTCATTGTTTATATTTTGACGGGATTGTCTATTAATATATTAATGGAGTAGTTGATTTACATAGTCGACTTATATTTCTTATTACAAGTATTATTTTAATATTTATATAATAGATTGTTAAAAAAAATTAGTCCAAAGACTTAGTATAATTTTCTAATAGTTGATTATTTGTTGTACAAAAACTTGGTATAATTTTGTAATAATTTTAAACATTTTTTTTTCCAAAATTTATTAATGATTGGGATAATTTTAAAATAATAATAGGTTTATTCATGTATCATTTAATCTATATAATGCCATTTTAATGAACTTTATTTTTTATAAACTATTGTATTTTGTTTTAGATATTCTGACAGTTAAATATGTTAAATACGTAATACTTTAATTAAGTTTCTATTATCATTTACTAGTGATCGTCCTACCCGTGCTTCGCACGGACAGAATTTGTTACAATTTTCAACTATGATAATAACCTATTTTTTTATTATAATACTTAAAAATAATTTTTAATGAAAAATTTTACCATAAACTTTTTTTTATCCCAGATAAAATATACTCCAAATGAAGTTTGTTATATTCCCGATTAAATATTCAATAATTTAAAAAAAATCTTGATTAACTTATCACAAACTATTTTTAAATATATAACACAACTGACGTAAAACATAAATTGAATATAACACACTAACATTCTAATAGTTGTGGTTGTTAATATGCATTGTCCAATAACATAAGACAATTATACTTAAATTCAACATATAATTAAAATAATTTAATAATAAACTACAATTTAATATTTTTTGAAAAAATACTCACTCCGCCCCTTGTTAAATGTCTTTTTTTAAATCCAAAACAACGTCCTTTTTTTAATTGTCAATACATTAATATAAATACATTTTTACCTACTTTTTCCAATAACACCTCAAATAAATTATGAAGATAATATTATTTTGTAATAAATAGAAATAATAAATAAGGGTGTAAGTGTCGTTTGATATCTTAATAAATAAATAAAAATTGGCTTGTGTGAATAGATAAAATGAGACAGATAACAAGGGACGGGGGGAGTATCCATTTTCTTATGGCTAAGTAAGAGTAGGTCCTGTGTGAGCTGACTCAACACAAGAGACAATGAGGTATAATTTGACCGTAAATACATTAACATTTTGATATGAGTAGATGTTAATTTTTCTTGTGTCATGCCATGAGATGGTGTCTTATCAATTTTTGCAAAAAGCAAAACAAAATCAATTACATTAATAGTAATTTAAGACACATTGAATAATTCGTCCACACTTTCCCATATACACTTGACAAAATACGTGTATGTATAACAATACACATGGAAGAAGATTAAAGAACTATTGTTTCCCACATTCAAAGGGTATGTTATGCCAGTCCAAATTCGTTAATTATTTAAGGTAAATCAATCCTACTTACTTCTGTTGATAGGCGAACATCATCCAGCATGGAGCGAACAAGAGTTACAGGCTTAAACAAAGATAGTCAACATTGGGGTGCATCTACCAATCTGAGAGGTGTATAAAGTGACGAACAACTCCCCCGACGAACAACTAATGGGCGAACAGGTATTAAGACCCGAGACCAAGAATGAGCCAACTGTGAAGTCATCAATGACGAACAACTTGGTCAAACTATGATACAACAAACAGTCAAGGAGGTGTGTACAAGTGAACAAAGGACAAAGATCCCAAAGCCAAGCTGAACAAAGCCATAAGGCGAGCAACTTCCAAAGTACAACCTCAAGAGGCGAACAACTTTCAGTTGGAGAATCAGCAAGATCAATCAAGCCGACCTAGGCGAACAACAATGAGTCCGAGATAAGGCCAAAGAAGACTTTGTAACTAAGATTCAGCTTAGATAAGATTAAAGGGACACATGTCAAGCATGCAGGCTAGGGAGACCAAGAGTCTTGGACACCTCATGCTTGCTAGTCTCTATAAATAGTTGTTCTCCAGCTGTGAAATACAAGAAAAAATTGATAATCACTCCCAAAACACACACACAAATACACCCAAACCTACACATATACGAAATAAGTCCAATTTCGACTACCGAATTTACAAATATGATAAGTTCATACCCCGATTTACCATTTACGGTGGTAATCAATCACACGTTATTGATTGGTGACGTAAAAACAGATTAAAACATCCACTAATCCTTACGATTAGATTCGTTCACCAACAATTTGGCGCTAGAAGGAGGGTCGAACCTCCGGTTTAGTGTGATTACTCAAGAACTTCAAGTTGAAAACTTGAAGATTCATAAGAAATCTCAAGAAATATTTGAAGATACAAACAAAAGTGTTCTTGGTGTTCTAGGTGTTCTTCAATTTATAAATTAAGAAATAATTTAAATTGAGATGCCTCAATCTAAAGAGACCCAAGGATCACGCTTGTCAAAAAGAGCATCTCAGACCCGGGCCACGTCGGCCGACCACCAGGACCGTGACCCTAGACATGTGAACAGGTCGCAACATACAGCCATAACACATAACCTCCCCCCTGAGATGGAGGCTTTGGCGAACAACCCCAACGAGTTGGCCAAAACCATAGCTGCTCTCCAGGCCCTCCAGAGGCAACAAGAGCAGGTTAGGCCAACACAAGCAAGGCCAAGGGACAAGTCCCTAGAGGTTGCTAGACCCAGGACTACTAGGGGCGAACAGCGAGAGGTTGATAGTGCCCAAGTCAGACGGAATAAGGGAAAGGCCAAGGTGGTCGACCAAAGAGAAGTACAGGCTGAGTCTGATCGCGGACGAACAACTATGTCTAGCCATGGAACAACACGTTCCAGTGCCCAAGACAGGCTTAGCCAACCCCAACAAGAAGTTGCTCGCCGGAGAGCAGAAGATGGGCGAGCAACTTTTGAACAGCCTCGCTCATCCGTCCATGAAAGGCTCTCCCAGTCAGCCTTCAGGCGCCTAGGGCCAAATGCGGCGAACAACATTAGGAGGCAAGCCCAGGAAGTGCCCACACCAAGCGAGGGACTGCGACGAGCAGAAAAGCTAATGCCTTTGCTCACCGAACAGCCTCCAAGTCAGGGGGCACCTCTTGATGAATTATCAAGCCTAAGGAGGGCTGTGGAGAACATGCAGGGGCAATTAGACCAACAGAGGGGGATGGGAACAACTAGCATGCCATCCTCACCTTTGGCAGCTCACATTTTGAAGGCCCCGATACAGAAAAAGATTCAATTTCCGGCAAGCATTCAATATGAAGGCGTCGCCGACCCCCGGGTCCACTTAACGAAGTATACGGACTACATGGTCTCCGTGGGGGCCAGCGATGCCACCCAATGCCGGAATTTTCCTTTAACATTGGGCGATCGGGTTCACAAGTGGTTTTCATCAATGCCGCCGGCATCAATCCACTCGTTCGTCCAACTAAGTCGAGAATTTCTTTCTCACTTTTCAACGGCGGGATCGTATCTTTCCCAAAAACACCGGCTGTCAGATTTGAGGCAAAATGATGATGAAACTGACCGGGCGTTTATGGAAAGATTCGATAAAGTTTTGCTAGAAGGAGAACCGGTGAGCGAAGATACAAAGATCGTCGCTGTGATGGCCGGATTGAAAAAAGGGTCGAAGTTATGGAAGGAGGTACGTCTAAAGTGCCCAAAGACTTATGCCGAGTTCAGAAACCAAGCTGGCATTTTCGTTTCCATGCACGAGGCCCTACAAACAAATTTGGGGGAGAATAAAGCTGATCCTAAGGAGAATAACAAAAAGCCCGTCGGGACAAGCTACAGGGTCCCAAAAAATATGAAAGCATTCACCGAAGGATCGGATTTGAAGGAAAAATTGAACCAAGTATTGACAGTATCAGTTGACACTGTGTATGAAAGCGTAAAGGAGAAAGAGTTGCTTTCCCCACCACGTAAAATCCGTCAGGATACTGGCAAACTCAACCCAAACAAGTATTGTGCCTACCATCAAAGTGTGGGGCATTTTACGAGTGAGTGTAGAGATTTGCTTAAGCAACTCTGGCGATTTTATGAGGAGGGAAAGCTCTCCGATTTCGTTAAAAGGCAACCTGGGAAGAGAACCCGGGAGAACAACTCAGAAGACGAAGAGGATGGTCAACCTCAGAGAAACAACAGACCCGGGCGACCAGTTCCCAGTATACCAGCTCAACCTTTAGAAGATCTTTTCATGATGGAACCCGCAGGTCCAGCGGGAGGGTGTTTTGATGGACAACCACCCGAATCTAATCGTAAGAGGAAAGCGGAGCTACGAGCGATTGGCCAAGTACAAGAAATGGGAGTTAAGCCGTCTATCATGCAAACGGCAGAATTAACTTTCACCGAAAAAGACCTTGAAGGCGTCTTAACTCCGCACAATGATTCACTCGTAATCTGCGCAAAGATTATGGGGACCAGAGTCCATAGACTGTTGGTGGACACCGGAGCCTACACCAACATCTTATTTAAGAAGACCCTCGATAATCTAGGAGATTATTCGGGTTATGTTCGGAATACAACACATAGAATCATAGGCTTCGGGAATGCTGTGACAACACCGTTGGGAATTGTAACATTAGCAGTACAACTTGTAACGGCTAATGAACCCGAAAGAAATATAACAAGAATGGTAGATTTCTTGGTTGTAGACCAGGAGTCGACCTATAACGGGTTTCTTGGCCGACCTTTTCTCAATGAATTTAAAGCTGCATGTTCCACTTACCACTATTGTTTGAAATTTCCAACAGCTAGTGGAGCAGGCACAATTAAAGGAGACCAACGGAGAGCACGAGAATGCATTCAACAACTACGAGCAAAATTTGTACAAATATCCATGATGGAAGCAACAAGTTATCCCGTCGACGAACCATCAATGCTGAACAATACGATGGACATAGACGACCACATGGATACGGACGAACAACACTTGAACGAACAAGGGTTAGACGAACAACTCGTTACCACCCGCGAGGAACCTCCATCTGACGAACAACAAAGGGGTGATGACGAACAACCCTTAGTGGGGGACTTGGAGGGCCAAGTACAAACGAACAACAATGGGACGGAGCCAACTGATGATCTAGAACCTCGCCTGGGAGCAGAGCCCATGAACATCGAAAATGATTTCAACCCTGAGGAACCCATACTTGATCCCCGTTGGAAGGGACAAAAACGACGAGCAACTCCAGTCGAAGAGCTGGAGGCGTTCAAAGTTAATCCCAACAACGAAGATCTTGAATTATTCATAGGATCTGAGCTCCCAGAGACTTACAGATCCCGAATGAAAGAGTTCCTCACCAAGAATCTAGATGTCTTTGCTTGGTCTCACGCAGATATGGTAGGGATAGACCCGAAACATGCTTGTCATAAGCTGAACATAAATCAAGCAAGAAAGCCCGTCCATCAAAAACGAAGGAAGTACGGCCCGGACAAATATCAAGCGTTGAATGAAGAAGTTAAAAAGCTGTTAGACAACGATCTGATCCGTCAAGCACTTTGCCCACAATGGGTAGCAAACCCTGTGCTGGTGAGGAAATCAAACGGAACCTGGAGGCTATGCATAGACTTTACAGATCTGAATGCAGCATGCCCGAAGGACAACTTTCCTCTCCCGCACATCGATCAATTGGTGGACAGCACTGCGGGTCACGAAATGCTAACATTCATGGATGCTTTTGCAGGGTATCATCAAATCCCAATGCATCCTGACGATCAAGAAAGCACAGCTTTTTACACTAACAAAAACTTGCTGTGCTGGAAGAGAATGCCCTTCGGCCTCATCAATGCCGGAGCAACTTATCAAAGGCTGGTGAACAAGATGTTTGACCAACAAATCGGAGGCACGGTGGAAGTCTATGTAGACGATATCATAGTCAAAAGTCCCAAGAAGGAAGACCATCTTCAACATCTGACTCAGGTGTTCGAAATTCTTCGACACTATAACATGAAGTTGAATCCAAAGAAGAGCAGCTTTGGAGTTCACTCAGGGAAATTCTTGGGTCATCTTGTTAGCCAGCGGGGAATTGAGGCCAACCCTTCAAAGGTTAAAGCCATCATGGATATGCAACCACCACGTTCGGTGAAAGAAGTGCAAAGACTCACCGGATGCCTAGCAGCATTGAACCGGTTCATATCCAGATCAGGGGACAAGTGCCGTCCATTTTTCGAGGCCGTCAAAAAAGGAAAGTTTGCATGGACTAACAACTGCCAAGCGGCCTTCGATCGACTTAAAGAATACCTGGGAGATGTCAAAATCCTATCAAAACCAATCCCAGGAGAAAAGCTCTTTCTATACTTAGCCGCATCAGAAGTTGCCATCAGCTCTGTTTTGGTGCTAAAAAGACGGCAAATTCCACCAACCTATATATTACGTCAGCCAGGCTTTACACGAAGCAGAGATCAAATATGCTCCAACCGAAAAGCTGGCGTATGCTTTGGTCATGAGCGTGAGAAAGTTACGACCATACTTCTTTGACCATCAAGTCGAAGTTCTAACAAATTTCCCGCTCAGGCAAATTCTCCATCGCCCCGACACTGCATGTCGTCTCTTAAGATGGTCACTGGAGATAAGCCAATTCGGGGTGACCTATGCTCCTCGAACAGCGATCAAAGGGCAAGCATTAGCCGACTTTATAGTCGAACTAACTTTCCCACCAGATCCGACGAGAGGACTTGATCATCCTTGGCATCTCTATGTGGACGGATCATCAACCAATATAGCCTCGGGGGCAGGAGTAGTTTTAATCAGCCCTGATAGACAAGTATTCACCTCGGCAATCAGATTTGGTTTCATGGCAACCAACAACGAGGCTGAGTATGAAGCTCTTATTGCTGGTCTCCACCTATCTCTCGCAGTTGGTGTCAGACGCTTGCAAATATTTGGCGATTCACAATTGATCGTGAACCAAGTCCGAGGTGAATACGAAGCAAAAGATGATCACATGATCGAGTATCAACGGATTGTTGCTCACCTGATGTCCATGTTGCAGCAAGTTTTCATACAGCAAATTCCAAGGACGAGCAACACTCAAGCAGATGCGCTTGCTCGACTAGCAACAAGTGAAGGCCCCGTAGAGTTGGCAGATATTATAGTTACAAAGATGAAAGATCCATCAACAGTAAGCTATAATGTCAACCAACTCGACGATCAAACCAGTGAAGAAGACTGGAGAACAAGTATAGTCAAATACTTGAAAAGTGGGGAAAAACCAAACAATCCTTTTGAAGCTGCCAAGCTAGTAAAGCGAGCCGCCAGATATACTCTGGTGGGCGAGCAACTCTTCAAAAGGGGAATATCAGTCCCACTTCTCAAGTGTTTGCCTAGGGGGCAAGGGCAAGCGGTACTCGAAGAAATTCACGCCGGAGTATGTGGAAATCACACTGGGGGGCAAGCCTTGGCGTACAAAACTATCAGACAAGGCTATTACTGGCCAACTTTACGCCAAGATGCAATCAAAAAAGCAAAGACTTGCCACCAATGCCAGATTTTTGCCCCGAATATTCATACCCCGGCCCAGGAGCTCGTGTCAGTTTACAGCCCATGGCCTTTTGCCAAATGGGGGATGGACATCATTGGTCCTTTCCCGGCTGGAGTCGGAAATGTTCGATTTGCCGTTGTGGCAGTCGATTATTACACTAAATGGGCAGAAGCAGAGGCCATGGTAAACATCACGCAGCAGAAGATGATCAACTTTATTTGGAAGAACGTTGTCTGTCGTTTCGGAGTTCCACAGGCAATTGTGACAGACAATGGTCCGCAGTTTGATGGACAAGAGTTGAGAGAATTCTGTGCGAAGTGGGGGATCAAAAAGCATTACTCCACACCTTATCATCCCCAGTCAAACGGACAAGTTGAAGCTGTGAACAAGATAATCAAGCATACATTAAAAGTAAGACTGACGGAGAGCAAAAGTGGTTGGTCTATCGAACTCCCGGAAGTCTTGTGGGCATACAGAGTTTCTCCCAGGTCTAGCACCGGAGAAACACCCTTTGCTATGGCTTTCGGAACAGAAGCAGTAATACCTATTGAGTTAAGGACCAGTACGATTAGGACGACCAACTTTGATGAACAAGCAAATAATTCTGCTCTAAGTGCTGAAATGGATTTACTCGAAGAAAAAAGACTCAATGCTGAGTTAAAAAATGCAACATACAAGCAAAGAGCGGAACGTTATTATAATTCCCGTGTAAAAGTCCGGGAATTCAGAGTTGGAGATTTGGTTCTAAGAACACTGCTCGCCCAATCTTCAGGAGTATTGGGACCAGCTTGGGAGGGCCCATATCGTATAACGGAAAAATTCGTAAATGGCGTATACGATCTCGAAGATATGGAAGGCAAGCCGGCCTCATACTCCTGGAATGCCGTACATCTCAAGAAGTACTATCAATAAATGGGCGAACAATTATCTTGGGGGCAAGTATGACGAATGAAGTGAATCAAGCAAATGGAATGGATCAAGGATCAAAAACTTGCATAATTTTTTGAAAATTTGGTTAAGTATAGATTAAAAAGTTGCTCGCCACATTTGTATAGTCTGGTGCTGCGTCTTTTAATTTTCAAAAAGAGTTGCTCGGCAAAAATCTATAAGCGAGCAAGTTCTTAGTTTGTGTTCAAAGTTGTTCGTCATATTGTATATGTAAATGATGAACAGTCTTATAACACTTGTAATTTGTTCAAAATGTAAATACAGTAGTTGTTCGTCAGCAAAGGAAAAAGTCCAAAAGCTCGAGGTACAAGTCCATTTAAAGGTTGTTCGTTTTACAAATGAACAGAACCTAAGGACCAAAGCCACTTAAAGGTTGTTCGTTTTTTTTTTTTTTTTAAATGAACAGAACCCAAGGCTGAACCCTGATTCCACTAAAGGCAAAGTTCAATTCGAACAAAAGCCCAACACTATATGTTATAATTGTAAAGGCATTGACAGAAATGTAAAGGCAATTAACATATATAAGAAAATGAGCGAACAAAAGAAAGACATTCCATTAAAGAAAGGCTTTAAGCCCAAAAAATAGTACAAGCTGGAAGCAGCCATTACAAGTACTACAAAAAAAAAAAAACGAACAGCTATTACAAAAAGTAGTCTGGAAAAGACTAACTCCTAAAACTATTGTTGCTCGGCAAGGGGAGGATCTTGAGTTTGCTCGGCAGGAGGGTCAACAATCAAATCTTTGGCCAAGTCCTCCGCAGCCTTCCGCTCAATCTCTTCGGCATTCTGCTCGCCTGCGGCAGCCGGCTCATCTCCCTGCTCACCATCATCAACAATTGGTGGAGGATGAGTGATGGTGATACTGGGGTCAAGTTTATCAAATTTAACCCCTAGCACAGCCAAGTCCGCCAACTGGATTTTAACGTTGTTCGGCGGAGGATAGTTCTCAAGGAACTCGTTCAAATCCTTACTCATCTCCTCCACCATGTCCTTGTAATCATAGGCATCAGCCGTACGGATGCTGTCCGCGTAGGCACAAATATATCCAAGGTTGGAGATGGGGCCGGTGCGAGCTTGAACCTCCTCTTCAAGTTGCTCGCGGGTGAAGAGGTTGGCTTCTGCCTCCCGGAGACGAGCGTTCTCCGCCTCAAGCTCAACAATTCTTTGTTCAGCCGCAGTCAATTTCTTCTCCCCCTCACCGAGCAAAACCTCCTTGTCCCCAAGCAGGGCCTCTTTGTCCTTCAGCTCTTTGGACAAGACTTGAATCTCTTCAAGGCGCTTGTGCTCAGCATCAATGTAAACATTGATCTGGTTGTTGAGGCGAGCAATTTTAGCCTCGTATTGGCCGACCAGGCCATCCTTTTCTTCAGTAAGCTGTCGAGCAGTATTCGCATAAAGGCGAGCAGACTCTTCTTGCTCGGCAACTTGGGCAATTGCCCTTTGGGCAGTAACGAGGCCGTTGGCGACGAGCATCATTGAGAGGTGGAGATTGTCCATTTGCCCCTGTTGGAGGATGGCTTTGTCCAAGGGACGCGTCCAGGCTCGGGCGACCAACTCCGTCGCCTTGCGAACATGCGCGCCAGGAATCTCCCTTATGTTAACGGGAGTTTTCGAGCAAGCGTACTGATGTACAACACTTGCTCGACCAGGATAATCGTCAGCACGATATCTGCGAACAAGAAAGGAAAGGATACTTAGAAGAATAATAAAATATGATGATGGAACTTGTTCGGCAGAAGCTAATGTGGACTTACTCCTTGAATTTTCGCTCATCCCAACCCAGATGGGTGAGATCCTCAGGGCCGCGACCAGAGGTAGAATCCTTGCTCGCCTTGCCTGTTCTTTCCACAGGCTCAGTAGAGCGACGAACAGCATCCCCCTCTGGACGAGGATGACTGTGACCCACTTTCTCCTTCCCCTTGCCAGGGACATCGTGGGACAAGGGAGTCCCGTCAGCTTTCTTTAAACGCTTCCCCCCATGAGGAGGGGAAACGGGAGGGGACCGGATTTGGACTGGGGGGGCAGCCTGTCTCGGAACTCTAGCCCCCTCAGGCTTGTTCGACATGGCGAGCACCGCTTGAGGTGTGTCACCTCTCCTTTTCTTCCCTTTTGGTGGCCCCATTTCAAGGACCCTTTGCTCAAGGAGAGCGTAACTTGGGGGAACGGCAACTGTTACTTGCTCGGCTAAAAAAAAAAAAAAGAAATTAGGCGAGCAAGTTAAACAAGACATTGACGAACAAAGTTTAAACTGGGAGTTAGAAATTTTCGTACCTGGGGGCACCTCAGCTTGAGCCTCCAGGTGGTGAGGGTAAGTCAAGAGGCGAGCAGCTCTTTGACACCTTGCTCGGCAAAGATAGTCAATAGTCATATCTGCCCTATTTCGGAGGCCAACCAACCACGAGGTAAACAGAAACTCGGAGCTCAACTCCTCCTCTTTCGAATCCCACTTGGGTAGACGAGGGCCTGCGAACAAACAAGAAAAGTTAAATTAGAACTACTTAGCCTAAAGGCGAGCAAGAAACAAACTTACGTTTCAGTTTTCCATAGGCTGCTGGAGAATTTATTCGTCCAGGGCCGCCGTGTGGACCAGAAGATGCTCGCCAATCACCCCCAATCCAGAAGAAGTGTTGCTTCCAGTCACGAATCTTGTTCGGCACCTCTTCCACCATTTTCAACCCAGTTCTTGCCTTGAGATAATGATAGCCTTCTTCTCCTATAGGGCAGCTTGTAATTGTCATCAAGTAGTTGATCTCTTCCGCAGTGATCCGATCAACATACCCCTCCAAGACGAACAAGCACATAGAGCCTAGAAGGTTCATCCACCCAATTGGAGTAATTTGGGTGATGGCCAAGTTGGTCGCCTCCAGGAATCGACCAACAACGGGTGGAAGAGGCAGCTTTAATCCGGCAATCAAGGTGTGAAGGTTGATCGCCGTACATCCGGGGGGTGGGCGATCAGCTCTTTCCTTTCTCCGGGGGGCCCACAGGTGAATATCGTATGGGATTTTGTAGTCCTTCCGGATAGAGTCCAGTTCATCTTCGCGAACAACACTTTTTATCTTGCTCGCCTGGTACTCAGTTTTCACCTTATCCATTATTTCCCTCTGGGGACGGGGAAAGCTGTCCGCATACCTTTCAGCATATGTTCGCCATTCGAATAGTCGAGCAACCCCAGCTGGGATCTCGCTTTCCCGCATCTTTGGGGATGGAAAATTGATACCCTCCAAAAACTCGTAAGTGAGTTTGTTAAGGTCTGGATCTTCAGATTCGGCAGAAGACGAAGAGCTTTCGTCCCGATTGTTGTTCGCCGCAACTGTTAGTTCTCTCCCAGATGGGCCCACACCGATGTCCTCCACAGAGCGAACAACTGAATCCACGTGAAGATCCGACGCCGAAGAAATCTCGAAGGGAGGTTGATCGACGGGGACCGCAACTGGAAAAAGTGGGTCTAAGGTCTCCTCAGTCTTATTGCTCGAGTGCGAAGACATAGAAGAGGAAGAAAAATCCAAGCGGCAGTAGAAAGAGTTGCAGACGGCGGCGCTATCCTGGAGAAGACGGTGGTGCTCGAACCCACACGGCGGCGATGGCATTTTCGAGAGAAAAAGTAAAGAAGAAGATAGGAGAAGAAGAGTAACTACCTGGGAGTTGATATTTGAAGCCAAACGCTGAAGGATGGACGTCGGGAAGCTTGGAATCGCCGGAGGAAAGTAGAAATCGCCGGAGCACTGTAGCAAGAGGGGGAAAAGTGGGAAAAATTTCAGTTTTCCCACTATTTATACCCCAAGCAAAAACGGGGTCCCAGATATAATTTCTCGAAAACTCAGGGGCCGAATGGAAAGAAAACGGGGTTAACTTCGAGCTAACCCACAAGTTGAAGGACCTATAAACAATTATAGGGGCGCGTGGCCTCGGGGTTGTTCGCGCGTGAACGGCGCGCAATCATTGCGCTGGCGTCATCTTCGTGATCTCCCCAGATCATGGAAAGACGAAACGGTTATCCCGATGTTGCTCGTCACAAAGATGATGTTCGTCCAAGTCTTGACCAGAACAATATCCTAACTACAGTTGCTCGCCACAAAGTTGCTCGTCTGATGCAACATCTAGTCAGGATAGGGGGCAATTGTTGATAGGCGAACATCATCCAGCATGGAGCGAACAAGAGTTACAGGCTTAAACAAAGATAGTCAACATTGGGGTGCATCTACCAATCTGAGAGGTGTATAAAGTGACGAACAACTCCCCCGACGAACAACTAATGGGCGAACAGGTATTAAGACCCGAGACCAAGAATGAGCCAACTGTGAAGTCATCAATGACGAACAACTTGGTCAAACTATGATACAACAAACAGCCAAGGAGGTGTGTACAAGTGAACAAAGGACAAAGATCCCAAAGCCAAGCTGAACAAAGCCATAAGGCGAGCAACTTCCAAAGTACAACCTCAAGAGGCGAACAACTTTCAGTTGGAGAATCAGCAAGATCAATCAAGCCGACCTAGGCGAACAACAATGAGTCCGAGATAAGGCCAAAGAAGACTTTGTAACTAAGATTCAGCTTAGATAAGATTAAAGGGACACATGTCAAGCATGCAGGCTAGGGAGACCAAGAGTCTTGGACACCTCATGCTTGCTAGTCTCTATAAATAGTTGTTCTCCAGCTGTGAAATACAAGAAAAAATTGATAATCACTCCCAAAACACACACACAAATACACCCAAACCTACACATATACGAAATAAGTCCAATTTTGACTACCGAATTTACAAATATGATAAGTTCATACCCCGATTTACCATTTACGGTGGTAATCAATCACACGTTATTGATTGGTGACATAAAAACGGATTAAAACAGCCACTAATCCTTACGATTAGATTCGTTCACCAACAACTTCTCCGTAAATAGAAGCACACCATATGGTCCATATCCCTTCTTCCATTATAACTCTGCATCTCAATACCCTACTAAACCAGTAAAGAAATTAACGAAGTCATTGACAGCCCAAGACGAAGGTTACCGCCTACAAATCCAACCTACGAAAAAACACCATCAGATTTCGAAAGCCATTTAAATCAGAATCACAGAGCAAATTTCTTTACGAAAATTAAGGTAGGCTGCGGACATTCAAATTGACTTATATTTTGTTTTTTATATTTTTTTCAAATCCTCAACATTTTCAAGTTAGACCCAAATAGAGGATCAACCTCCGACTGGTGAAAGTTTGATGATTATGAAAGGATTACAAAGAGGTGTAATTCCGTAGAAAAACGGTTGCTTAATCGGTTAATTATTTGTTCTAAGAAATATTAATTTCATTTAATCCTATTTAAATTTTAATTCTTTAATAACATTAAAATTCTTCCGAGTTGCAAAGTAGGTCAATCGGATGAATAGTGAAACCGATCAGGATTAGAAGAAACTCACTAAAGTATAATTGATTTTCCAAACATTAGACTTTTTAATTGTTCCGTGTAATTTTGCTGCATGTCCGGGATAAGGTGGTTAACCACTTCCAAAAACTAAATGCTGCTAATTTATTGGTAACACAAGAATTTTCCAAAGGTTAATATAGTATTGCATTAATCTAATTTTAATTAATGTTAATTAACACCTCAAACATTCATCCAAGTGGCAGAGTTGACAGATTCGAAGCGCAGGTCAGACCTCACACACATTAATAGCTTATTAAAGAAACATATAGAAACTAAAACATACTATGAAGGTACGAATTTCTTCACTTTAATCTAATTAAGTAATTGGCCAATTATATTTTGAAATGAAAAAATGGAATATATGGTAATAATATATTAACCTGAATTAGAGGTCGACATATAATAAAGAATTATTAACAAAATAATACAACTCTTGTTACTCCCATAATTAATGATGACATTCAGGTAATTTTACATTATTTGTTATGTTTTGTTAAATCATGATGGTAGTGATAATATCAAGGTAATTTTATAGTATTTCATGTACATGATGAATTATTAATAACCAGTATTAAACATGACAATTTATGAAAACAAATATCAATACTATTATTAAAAAAAGATTGACACTATAAACAAAGTTATAATAACCACAACACTCCAAAAGTATTGATCCAGACATAACACCTTATAGAATCATCCTTGAAAGATAAAAAAATAACATGGGAAGCATCATTTTCTTCATCGGGCTACTTGTAGAAATAGACTTTATCAGATATCTTCAAAGAAACACTCAACGCATAGATTTCCAATTATCACATAGACACATAAAAACAGAATGCCCACCATGAGATTCTATGAAACGATGATCATAACGAACATTGAAAATTTATCCATTCAATGCATTCTTCAACCAAATAGTAAGACTAATAAAACCAAAAATACTAATTGCATCCCTTTGAAGATTCTGGAATAGAAAGAATAATATATTGAACTTAGAAATATACATTATTAAAAAATATGTACCTAAACTTTCTATAAAATAATTTTGACTGGAAAAATAAGATATAAATATAATCAATACGCACCAAACAATACAGAAAGTCAAATTGATGTCAATCCACAACAATTTGAGAACGATAATCTTTAGGATAGCTAACTGAAATAGAACAATACTATGTTATATATAATATAAAAAATGCTAAACAAAAAGATATACTTAACAAATGGAGACAACGAAAAAATATAAAGTAAATGTGATTAACATAGCGAGACCACGTAGCAACTTCGTAATTATTGTCTAAAAAAATCGACATAAAATATTTGAACATCATCATGTAATAAAGTTAGATATCTAACTTTATTATAACAATGAAATTCATCATGCCATTTTTTTTTACTTTCAACTGAAATCCATTATGCTTCATTATGTATGTGCTCATATACTGGTTTTCAAATTTAGTTCTCAGATAGAAACACTTCGGAAGAGTATTTCCAAATAATTGAACAAAAGGTCCTGGAATAAACTAATAATAAATCCAAAAAAAATTATTATAAACCAAAAAAAGACATCGAATGCACTAAAACGATTATAATTGCAATACGCTTAGTGCATTCAACAACAAATTCAGGAATAATCTTGTACAATTTGACAACAACTGTAATCGGGTAGTTTAGTAGACGTTCACCTCTCTTTTCCTTCAAACACCCATCATTACCATTGAATATAGTAAAGGAAAAAGCACATCCATGACCCTCTTCCAAAAAATAGTAGATCACCAGCACGAATATCAAAATAATTTTAAAAACCAACATGAACATTTAAATACCAGATTCCACTATTTTATAGAGGCTCAACATTAAAGTACTTTAACAATGAATTTGAAATTGACCTCTGCTTCAGAATCAACTCTTGCAAAGTAGTAGAAGTTACAAACCTCTTAACGAACAAATACGGCAAATACTAAATTATAAAATTAATTAACTGTGAAACAAAAATAATAAACTATATTAAAAACTATAAATAATTAAATAAATTTACCTTCAATTCAGTCTCCCTCCCTTTATAAAACGAAAAATAGAATCTAAATCGGTCCACATGAAAATCGTTCGCAATATAATTACAAATATCGTCCAAAGGCACAAGAATATCATCTCATTTCTTTAGTCTGTATATATTTTTGACGATATTAAATAAATATTGCTGAACAAAAGCAAAGAATTATACCAAAAATTAATACAACAAAGTATTAGATAAAAAAAATACAATAACAATTTAATAAAACGTTGACTCATTCCAAAATTTAATAAAATAAAAAAATATACCCTGCATTCATTCTGCAATAACTGGTTTGTACTCTTTTGTATGAGTTCAAAGCAAATATTATCCCACAAATTAAGATAAATAGTGTATGTGTCATCCACAACTATGACCCTCAATCCATACCTACATAAAAAATATAAAAATTTAAGGGAAAAAAAATATTTTAAGGAAAAAAAATAAGACTTCCAAAATATAACAAAAGAAATAATTTTTTTTGAAACATAGTTACCCTAGACAAAAGACACATCTTTCTTTCCACATTTCAAGCAATCAAATCTACCTTATATCTAGGTGGGTAAATTTAGATGTTTGTGAACTCAGTAAAATAGTTCATGAAGATAGTTGTGTCCTATAATAAATTTATTTATAAACAACTTCATATTTAATTTGATCAAGAATTAAAAATCACTCCCTCCGTCCCACTATTAACTTCTCATTTAGTCTTTTTCGTCTGTCCCACTATTAATTTCACGTTTCTCTTTTTAGAAATAAAAAAATATAATATTATATTCCTACACTTAATTCATATCTCTAATCTCTCCATCACATCACTTCTACTCTATATATATATATATATATATATATATATATATATTTAATGAAGAGTTAATAGTGGGACGGGGGAAGTATCATATTTTATATGAATAATACTAATAATTAAAAAAATTGATTATTCTTAAAATAATTATATAACTGTAAAAAAAATGTTGTATTTAAATTTTTTTTAGAAATAAACTTTATATAAATAATAATAACAAACACACAAACAAAATTAGATAACAAATATAACAAAATTAAGCACCTCAAATTTTAATAAAAATCAGAAAACTTAAATCTTTGTAACTCAAAAGTGGACTGTTACTAATCATTAACATCCACTTAAGTTAATATAAAGTTAATATGATAACAAAATATCATATCGTCGTTGAAATTTAGAAATACAAATGAAAAATCAATAAAAAAAAATTAATTGAAAAGATCAATATCAAGTACTCCCTCCGTCCCCAAATACTTTTCACAGTTACCTTTATCTTCGTGTTTTAGCGAGCGGGTTGTTTATTAGTATTTGAAATGATAAAATAATTTTTAAGGTAGGGTATGATATATCTACCTCTTCTCTATTATAAAGTAATTTTAAAATTACTTTATCATTTCAAATACTAATAAAAAAACTTGCTCGCGAAAATATGAGATGAATAATAACGGTGCAAAGTGTTGTGGGACGGAGGTAGGACACAACTTTGGTATATGATTAATAAAAATTATTCTTGCTCCGACATCCATATCATTATATTTTAAAAAAAATATTTTTTTATCATTTTTCACAATCTAACATTTCTAACAAAATTTTACCAAACTTTAGTGAGACTAATCATGAGACGATCAATGTCACCAGTGAACTTGCTGAGAACAAATCTCCAGTTATCATATACTTCAATATAATAAAATATATTTTTTCTAAAAATATAAATTAAAAAGTTTTCTCCCAGAATTGGTGGTTGTTAATAAAAAAAAGATGAATATTAAGCTTACAATTTCGGTGAAAAATTAAGAAAATAGATATTTATCCACATAAATATATATGTCACCAAAAAAAACGTTTCAATTCAGTATTATCACATTTCACAAAAAGCTCATTCATATCACCAACATTCATTAGTTCAATTTTTCTTTTAACAAAAATTTCAAATTGACCAATTTGACTTTCAGTCGAAATATTTTGAGAAAAACTTAAATTATCTATACATGGTTCAATAACAATTTTCATTACTGTTCAAACAGAAAATAACAAAAATTGTAGTATAATGCAAAAAAATAAGTATTATACATTAAAATTAAAAAATATAATACATATAAACAAATTACCTCGCTTTGTAGTTTCTTTCATACTCAATTTTAAACTTCTCTGCTCAAATGACACTTGTGCAAAAGACTTCTGGAGCTGGAAACATTCTCAAAATGGTATCTACGTAATAGGTCTAGCGTACTCGAAGAATACAAATAACAATCACCATCCGAGCGTGGAGGACAGGGCGTTCAAAAGTCTGTGGAGATGCTACGCACCAAGAAGGGTTCAAGCGATCGTGTGGAAAATACTGAGACAAAGATTGCCTTTAAAAACAGCTCTTCGTGATCGGAGTATAATCCCGGCGACGGTGGATCCAAATTGCGTGTTTTGTGGAAAAGTGGAAGAGAATATTTCTCACATTTTTTTCACTTGTGAGTTTGCAAGGAAGGTGTGGGCGAGATGCTACGAATGGACGTCGATAAATATGGTGCCACACCACAACCCGACGGCCCATCTTCTTCAACACGACGATTGGTTGGGCAAGGTAAAGAAAGGAAAGATCTCAGCAACACTTTGGACAATAGTCACATGGAGTTTATGGAAGAAGAGAAACGAAGTAATCTTCAGAGCTAAAACACCAAATGATTTTAGATTATTTTCGGACATCAAAGCCAAGGTGTGGTCGTGGTTAGGAGTCAAGAATATTATATTATTTTCAAAGTCGTTTCTCGAGTGGAATAGAGATCCCAGAGTTTGTTTTTGAGAGCTTGTTGTGGTTTTTCTGGATTTATTGTAAGGGTTGGAGGACCCCTTGTTCTCCAATTTATTTATAATAAATCTGTCTTTTTTCTGTTCAAAAAAAAAATGACACTTGTGCAAATACTTTAATCATGTTATTCACCATTTGACTGAAGAGGTGGTGGAGTTGGTATGTTTGATGGTTGTATTAAAATTGAATGAGATTGACGATAAAGATATGAGTAAAGTATTATATAATAGATAATATTATAATTTTAGAATGAATATATTTAGTATAGTTTATAAATAAGGTGTGTGAACTTAGAAAAATAACGGGTGCAGTTAGCTGCACCATATAATTTTTTGATGAATCGTTATCTGACCCAAGAACTTATAACTAATTTAGGGATATACTGTAATCTATAATATATTTATGTATAATTGATTTCATATTTAATTTAATCAAGAATTAAATATTTCAGTATTTGATTAAAAAAACAAACTTGTTTGAAAAAATATCAATTTATATTAGTTCAAATCATCAATTTTTAGTATATATTTTTCATTTTTTTAATCAAACGTAACATGTAATTTTTAAAACAACACATTACAATATTTCTAACAAATTTACAGCAACTTTTAGTGAGACAAAACATGTGTTGAACCGTAACACCAATAAACCAAAATTTATAATAGACTGGGAATAATTTTCCAGTTCTGATCTACTTCAATTTCAAAATTATACACAAAATTGAATATGGTTTCAAAGTAAAAATAACTATTTTTAGGATATTTTACATAATTTATGAAGCAATTGTGTTATTAAAACATAGGTAAGCACAAATTGAACCATTGTGTGATTTAAATTGATGACAAAGTGAGCTATGATCGAATAAAATTCATGAGAAACTGACACTAATTTGTGATAAAACACAAAATTGAACATCGGTTTAATAAAATAACATGGAGTGATAAATTAAAGTGTAGATTTCAAGTTTTAAAAAAATAATTCAAATTCAAATGTTATGTCATTAAATTAAATTAAATTTATTTATATTTATGTTGTAATATAAAATAAATAGATAAAAAATTAATTAGCAAGACATTTAAATTGCTACAACTATGACAATGTTGTGATTAATTATTTTTTTAATAATAATAAATTATAAATATGTTGAACATTTAAATAATACTTTTAAAAAACTTCAAATAAAAAATTTCATCAATTAACGTAATAAATATTATAAGTTGATAAGAGGAATTAAAATTTATATATAATATTATATAACCAGTTAATTGCGAATAAAATCACGTACTAAAATAACATGGAGTAATAAATTAAAGTGTATATTTCAAGTTTTAAAAAAATAATTCAAATTCAAATGTTATGTCATTAAATTAAATTAAATTTATTTATATTTATGTTGTAATATAAAATAAATAGATAAAAATTTAATTAGCAAGACAATTAAATTGCTACAACTATGGCAATGTTGTGATTAATTATTTTTAAAAAATAATGAATTATAAATATGTTGAACGTTTAAATAATACTTTTAAAAAACTTCAAATAAAAAATTTCATCAATTAACGTAATAAATATTATAAGTTGATAAGAGGAATTAAAATTTATATATAATATTATATAATCGATTAATTGCGAATAAAATCACGAACTTTGTTTAAATTGCGATTTAATCTAAACAATTGAGTAATTGCAAATTTATCACAACTTTTAATTTTCTTTTACAATTGATGGTTCAGGGCAGCTCCTCCTTGCCCGAATCTAATGTAGCAAGCTGACATGGCATACTCTAAATAAATAAAAAAATACATGGAATGTACAAATATATCAGAATATATCGCACTTAAAATAACATAAAAGATCTAAATTCAAACAAATATCGAATATAAAATGAAAAAATATATGTACTATCAAATGTTGCATGTCAAAATCCCCCAAATCCAATATCACAAGGTACCTTCTTCCTTTTTTTTTCTAGGTATAATTAGTATATAGTACATGAACAACAAAATATTACTCCGCATTACATGAAAATATTGTACATACTATTAAAAATTGTATATAGTTGTACATACAGTCATTGAAATGTACAATGTGGCGGAGAGCTATTGCCCCTTTCTTCTATTAGATTCTCACCTCCAAAATATCGACGCTCTTTCAGATTCTCTTCAAAAATTCTATACTTGTCATTTGACAAATTCCCAAATATCATCTTCCCCAAATTCTAACCTTAAAAATCGCAATAATTGAACTTTAGAAATAATAGAATTCATTTATCTAAGCAATTGTTCATGTCCAGTGGTTTTCATCATTCCTCAAACTCATCTTATAACTCGCACGCCGATGTTTCCTTGAAGGTATATGGATGTGATAATATGAGAAAAGATGAAATATATACGTCTCCAAATTGGAGCGGATTTTGTTTTTTTTTTATTCCAATTTTTGTTCAGCATTTAATTTGATATTATATGTTTTATTTATGTTCATTATTTTTATGATTTTCTCAGGGAATCGATCTTTTTTTTAATCTTGATATTAACTGATGTATTTGTTTATAACGTACTCCGTGTATTATGAATTTATATTCAATATTCTGTTATATATACCAGTTAATTTTTTTAATTCTAGGAACAAAACAACATCGTTTAATTTAGGGGGTGTGCCACATTAGATTGCCACATCAGATCTAAGCATTGGGGAGCTTCCTGAAAGCCTCAATTGACATTTTTTAAAGTTAGTGATAATTTTGCAATTACCCAATTATTTAGATTAAATTGCAATTTGGATAAAGTTCCTGATTTTATTCGCAAATTAACCTTTAGAGTCATAAGCATAAACTAATCAACGGAAATTGGTTAAATATAACTTCACGCGAATACTCACAATCATTGAGAACATAATACCAATTTTTCCAAATAAGAGTATTTAAAAAAAAAAATGTACACTGTATAAGACAATAAGCAATACAATATCATCAATCTATAAGATTCTAAGTAAATTACATTATTTTGATTCTGAAGATGCAATCACCATTAACCTTCATAGTATTATTGTTACAAAATATTCGGTCTTTGTCACTGATAGAAGTCACATTTTAACTTTTAGTAATAACTGTTTTTTGAACTTATATATATTAACCAAGGCACCTTTACATTAACAAAAAATGATAAAGATATAATTCATAGACATTCTAATGGAAGAAATAATGTCTATTACTAAATGAGATATTTTTTAAACAACAAAAAGAATGTATATTTGTAAATAAATTTTCAAATATAAATTTAGCATGTAAAATATTGACATTTAAAAAAAATCATTTGTAAAATAAATTATTAAATAAAAAATAATTCATTAAAGTTTCACCACTATTACGTAAAATCATATTTTTATTAGGGAATTCTTTTGTTTTCTTATTATTATACTCCTATTGTAAAAAAAACACAAATTTATCTCCATTAAAAAAATTGCGTTCTATTTATGAACCCTAAGGACTCATAAAATACATCGTTTGAAACTTTGGAATTGTATAATAAATATAACTATTACATACTTAAGAATCTTAAGATTGTATCCAAGAGTGTATTCAAAATTGTTTGTTGAGGAGCTAAAAAAAAATTCTAATGAATATAACTATTTTTTTTTCATTCATGTATATTTTACAAAAATTAATGAACATTGAAAAATCTAATAATCCTAATAAGCTAATGGAAAATTTTACTTATTCGTATTAGGTTTAAAAATTATTAACATTCCATTTAACACATTATTCATGAAAAAAATTAGATGTTCATTATTTCATGCATGAAAAATTCAAGTTTTAATATTACTAAATGACAACATATAGACTAAAAATGGTTCATATATAAATTGTTTGAAGGATATTAATTATTTTCACTAAAATATATTAGTTATTTTCACTGTATTAGGTGTTGTCATTGAAAGGTACGAACAATATTAGTTGTATAACTAAAGGCTATTAGTTGATTACACTAAAGAGTATTAATTGCTATACTAAAAAGTATTATGTATGAACCAGTTTCACACTAAAATTTGTGTTCAACTTGTAACATAATCTCCAAATATTCGTAGTCTTCAAACATGACAAAATTTTGTAAATTAAGATGAGTAAAAACATTACATCATCAACAATATAAATAAATAGAAAATTGATTGTTTTGAAATTTAAAAGACTAAAATAATAGTAAAAAAAGTTGAAGAATAATTTGAGTCCATAAAAATTTGAGCGTATAAGTGAATATAATATATATATATATATATAGGCCATCAATTCATATTTTTTTTAAACCTAAACCGTCATCTATTCATCTAATAACTAATGGGGAGACTGGGCACACCCCCACCCCAAGCGTGATTAAAAAATAATACGAAAAACTCATAATGTTATACAATGTAGAAATCAACTATGCATGAATCCAATCCACGGCCACACAAAGTGCATAAGGTGTAAATGTAAATTACTCACTCATTTTCTATTTAATTATCTCATTTTATTCAAAATGATGTTTTTATATTTGTCAATCTCAATGCAAATTTATCTTCTTTTTTTCAACAAAATATCCCTAATAAATTGTAGTTATTGTAATTTATATAAATTTAATGTGTATAATAGTCTTTTGATATTTTAATTAATGAGAAAATTGATTCGCATGAATGGATAAAATGAGACAAATAAAAAAAAATAGAGGGTGTATTTAACATTACACATAAAGGTGTAAATGTAATTTTTTTTATATTCTAGCTAGTACTAAATTATTATTTGATTGATTTATCGATATCACTAATATAATTTATTTGTAGAAATTACATGTATTCTATTTATAAATATATTATTGATTCCATTGATTATGCACTAATTCGGATAAGGGCACGACTATTAACACCCACGATAATACTCCCACTACTAAGTTAACCCACCATATATATTACTTTTTTTGTTTTTGTTTTTCTTATTGCACCCCTTTAAAATTTGCAACTATAACCTTAATATAATATTTATGGTATTCACTATATATACACACCTATCAAGTTGAAATTAAAAAAGTAGCACATCAACAATTTTTTTTTATTTCAATTGAACTACAATTCCATTTATTTTCATGGTGTACCAATTTGTAGATAAATAAAAATACTTTAATCTCATTTAAATTGTATTTCTATGATTTATACTTTTATGATTATACCTTTTTTTCCAATTTTTCTTTTATGGTGCAACTGTGTGTGAAAAAATAGAAAATTTTGCGTGAATTCTGAAATTTTAGGGATGATATTGAAAGCATGAGTGTTTAATAAATATATTGTTTTTTTATAAAGTATATATTAGTATTTTTATTAAGCTTTTTTTTTAAGTGGGTGAACAAAACATTTTTACGTGGGTGAATAGCAGCGCCCTTCGGCTAAATTTGACCAAATTTAATTTTTTAAGTATGTAATTGATTTTGCAAATATATAATTGGTAATACATAAAATAGGGGATAATCGTTCACGAAAGTGTTTGCTTGTTATACTTAAAAAAATATCTATTTATAATTAATTGACAACAAACAAATCATTCAATATTGAAATATTTATTAGATTTTTTTAAAACACATTCTTATTGTAACATTTCAAATTATAATATATTAGTATGTATAGAGTGAAACTTGTTTATGTGTATATTATTGGAATATCTTTAAATAAAAACTCATACTCTTTGAAAATAACTTGTGTCCTTCAAGACTAATACCTAACCAATATCCTTCAAATTTACTCCATACTTTGCCTTTTAATATTTATGCTTGAAACATGATTAATATAAATAATTTTCTCAGAAAAATACAAACAAACAAAATATAAAAAAACAAATATCTTCCAAACGTGGTAAAATTAAAATTTAAAACTCACATGAAGAAAATTTGTTCCTAAGTTAATGGGATGTGTATGGCGGTTGACGATAATTCAATTATTTTTATTTTTATTTAAAAAATAGATTCTTTTCCATCATACCACGATAATAAACGTAAAATTAAAAATATATATATTATTATATATATATATATATATATATATAATCGACTAATTCTTTGATAAATGTCCTTAATCGACTAATTCTTTAATGAATATCTTCAAAATCTATTTTAATATAAATCTTTAAATCTAAAATAAACACATGCTAGAATATAGATATAGATACAATAAAAAATTGAGATTCATCACAAATAACACTTACAAATTTCTTTTTAACACAGGAACAAAGAAAATGCATGAAATCTGGAAATCACCTGCCAAACAAAATTGAAGGTTTGTAAAATGGTGGTTAAATTTTTGATGAACAGATTTGAGTAATCTTCGATTTTGATAAATGACTTCAATCCTTCGAGCAATGTCTTCAAATATTTAAATAATATATTGAAAAAAAATCTAATCAATATAAATACTAAACGAACGGTTAAGCATACAAATATAATGACTAAATGAAAATTACATGTTTATGCTAAATTACATCTAAAATACAAAAAGTATATACATAAGAACAATTAAAATATAGAAAAATATGTATATATAAGAACGCTTGCAAATCCGTGGTTAAGAAATTGATAAGAAGAGAACGTATATATAGGGCACAAAGTTAAACGGATCCTCAATTTTAGCTAATTATGGACAAATTAATTATTAAACAGATCCTAAATTGTAGCAGATTATTGGCAAACTAATGGCTAATTGATATTAATTATAACAAACAAAAAAAGAACGGTGATGATGAAGTCAAAAAAAGATGATCAATGGTGTAAATTGTTTCCCGCCCAAACTATTTTAGGAAAAATAGCTTGTATTATATATTTATAGATTATAGATTTTCATATTATTGTACATTATTCTTTAACATTATATTTTTAAACATAAGCCACTATTTAATTTAAATGTGGTGTAATTACGATGACCCCAATTTTATATTTGATGTAGTGATCTTATTTAATTTAGTTGGGTTTTTAATAAACTTAATTTAAAGGAATTTTATTATTGAATATAAATAAAAATTAAAAATCACACTCCATTATTTAATCACTTATAATTTTTTAAATTAAAATGAAATAGTTTTCACAATAAATATTTTTAAAATAATTAATATTTGTAATATATTTATTTTATTAAATATTAAATTTTCAATTATATACATATATATATTCTAACCGTGCATCGCACGGGAGAAATACTAGTATTGGGTAAATTCACAAAATTGCCCTCAAATTTATAGGGCAATTAATTTTTGCCCTACTTTTAAAAGAGATGTTTTTTGCTTCCAAAAAATTGACAAAAAGTTGACATCCAGGTTGGCACGGTGCCAATCTTTTTACCAATTGTTTTGTCAGCTTTATCTACGCAAAAAAACATCTCTTTTTAAAAGTAAGACAAAAAATAATTGTCCCATAAATTTTTAAATAAATATGCTCTTTTCCCTTTTATCTTATTTAACATTTACCTTCTTAAGTGTGTTGATTGTAAATTAATGTTTTTACTGAAATACCATCTAGATCTTTTTTTCTCAAAATTCTAATGGGCAAAATGAATGTTTATACTGAAATACCATCAAAATCTTTTTTTCTCAAAATTCTAATGTGCCCATCTATGAAAGAGCCGGTGGGTGTAAGATCCAAATTAGGTCACAAGTTTAAAGTCATTTCTTGTGATCTGCACCTCCAAGTCAGTAGGTATCCAATATAATAACAATGTATTGAAAATATTATTTTTACAAGTCTTTTGTGAGACGATTCAAAAGATTATCACATTTTCAGTTAAAAAAATATTTTTTTTAAAATATTTTGTATCACTTATTTAAAACAATATAAAAAAAAGCTTTTAAAAAGAAAATAAAATTGATACAGTTTCCTTTAAAAATGATGTTCTTTTATGTACTCATTCTATCCATTAAAAGTATGCACTATCGGTTTTTTACAACGATCTATTTTTCTTCACCATCAAAACTGTTACTTAATTATTTCACATGTCGTTGACTTTACCCTCACAAATAATCACTCAATTCATATGGACCACACAATACCCCAAAATATTCTTATTTTATCTACGTTTTTTTTTTAAACCTTTCAAAAGCAAATGTGTATATTTTTAGTGGAAAGACAAGAGTATAAGTTTTTAGATTATTACTTCCTTCATCCTTAAATAAACTTTCCATAAAAAAATTGCACTGAAATAAGTGGCGGATGCAATTAGGAACAAGGGGTACAAAGTGTAACTCCAAAATAAATTTTCATTTTTTAGTATTTTCTTATATACTAGTTGGGTACCACGTGCGTTGCACGTCGTGCGTAATTTGGTTTAAAAAATTCTTGCAAATAGATCATAAATAGATTAAGTGGAAAAATATTGAGTTTGTATGATTTTCCATCTCAAGGAACTTTTAATATAATATGGATTATAAATAACTCTTGAATCCAATACAACCATCAAAAATCAATATTTACTCAAACTACCCTCTTACAGATCTTCATGCATAGAGTTTAATAAGCAACCTTGTTGAAATTTTTCAAAAGAGAGTAGATCATATAACTTAATGCAATTGCAATGAAAAGGACCACAAATAAAGAAAAATCATCACAAAGTTCTTAGGCTTAGATCTTTTTTCTCAATTAGTGTTTGGGATGAGTCATGAGTGGCATGAGTCAAGGCAAATCCAATCAACTTAGTCCTGATCATTCGATGGACTAAACGTTCATGATAAAATTGAGCAATGATTAAGTTTTATCTCATCTTGAAGGTAGAAGATAAATAGCAACAGAAACGTGTTTCCATGAGATTAACACAATTATTAAACACCAGGGATTCATCACAATACTTGTTTGTGTACAAAACTATGTAAATCAAGTTTTTCCAAAATGACATAATATGCACATAAGGAGCATGACTTCACGGGACTCCATATCTAAAGCTTAGAGTAGGCAAATTAAAACAGTGGTCTAAGCAGATAACCTCAGGCCTCATCAAACAACAGCTGGATCTTTGACAAAACATCTTCACTGGACAACAGAGTAGAACTAACGGAACATAAGCAAAATGACACCTAGAGTTCACCTTTAATATTAGCCTACATAAACACATATGTTATGCAAGTAAAATTTAATACACTCTTCCCGTAAAACTAAAATAAAATTAATACACTCTTCCATGGGAACATGAAGACAATTTTAGAAGCTTGGAGCCTCACAAGTCACAACATAGAACCCATTTCAAAGAGTGAGCATAACTCAAAATGAAGAGATGATACCTAATCTAATGTAATCAGTAGAAGTAGCACAAGCCTCAAATATCTTATTAAAAATAACTATACATTAACACAAGGTTTCAATGTGCAGGCCAGAGGCAACCATAAGAAAAAATTTGAACTTAAACACGTAGGACCATATAAGTTGTTCGGAATGAAAATAAACACTTTTAATGTATGATCTAATTGAAAGTTCACCAATATTAAAATGTAAATGGACAGAACAAATCCTACACCCTAAAACTTGGTGTAGAGAACTCAGAGCAACCAAGCATAATCTCGCTTCAACACCCTGTCCACCATACATCAAAAGCAAATTTCACGCAAAGATCACAAGAATTATTGATAGAGATTGAAACAATACCCCCCCCCCCCCCCCTCCCTTTCTGTTTTGACAACAAATCAAATTGAATCGCATTACCTGGTAGATGGTTGTCCCATTTAAGTATATCCTCTAATATTTCTACACATTCCTTCGTATCCTTAAGATTCCCATGCCCCGTAGCCTTTTCAATCATTTCATCCCATTTTGTGTCATCCATGTTAAAATATGGATTAGATGCCATTCTCTACATTGTAACATCCCTAGCATCATACAAATCTTAAATTTCATCATCAGTTTCATGCATAGCCTCAAAATCTGATTCGAATTCCTCATCGCTTACATTTTCTAGTGGCCTAATTTAAGCTCTTCCATTAATTCATCATTTGTCTCTTCATGCTTCCCTGAAATGTTTCTCCTTAGTATAAACTCAAGGACTTTTGGGAGTGCCTCCTCCTTGTAGTTATGTAAATAGTCCTCTACCAGCACTTTCAGTTCGGCAAAATATGTATGACCAATGGAACTGAATACAATTAGTATATGGAAAATACCTAGCATACGATCATCACTAATTCCAAAGCATGTGGCATAGTGCTAATATATGATATTTCTCCTCATTCAATATATTAGATCAAATCTTCTTTGCCCTACCCCATTTTTCACTACAAGGTTACACAATTATTTACAATTAAATAGACATACATGAGTTGCATAATTTATACAAAAACTAAAATTAAGACCTAAAAGCAGCATGTTGAATTAGGTCACTTATCGCTTTACATAATCCGGAAACTCTACCTTCATGAAATGGACCTTTAAAAATAAGAAATCCATTACTATGCCCATTTTTCACGAATAAGAGAAGACACACCAACAACCTAATAATTGTAATCAATATCCCAATATGCACAGTATAACACAAAATATTGATGATAGACCATTTTTGCTAGAAAATTCAAGGAATTAAGTTTCTGAAGAAAAATAGAACTCTGCCTTTGTTGTCTACATCCTCTATCTTAGACGCCGATTCCTTCTCTTCGGGTACGGCTATGCTAGACTCATATTCTAGCTTTGAGTCCAGATTCGGATTTCTATTTTCGATTGAGAAAAACTGCATTCTCGATGGAAAAATATTGTAAGTACGCACGACTGATTGCATGATTCTTACAAGAAGAATTGGTTGAGCCATTGGTAATGAACGATGTAGGTTTGAGATTGCGAGATTTTAAATGGTTGCGAGAGTATGAATGTAGATTAATCCCACTCCATTACAAAATTCATACCTCACTGTTCCACAAACCAGGATTTATCACCCCATACCAGAAAATTCATAAAAATAATCTGATAAACAAAAAAATTGATTTGAAATGCAACAAAGAACAAACCTTAATCTCCCGTTTACATGAATTCTCGAGCACTAACCTTACCATTCATCTAACATCTCCTAACTTCCCATCATCATGAATCCTCTACAAAATAGAAGAAGCCGAATCAAATTATTTAACAGCAACAAATTTACAAATACTTGTTAGGCTAAGGGATTAGAAGATTTCATTTGCTTACATAATTTTTCGAAACTTTGATTTTGCCAAAGGTCGGGGACGTCCTGACCCCATTGCAATACTTCCCTCATGGCTCCCCTGCCTTTCCTCTCAATTACATTTCTCCCCCATTTGCTTCTCACAAGAGCTAAAAAAAATTCTCAAGTTTTTAATGGTAATCAGCGAGGGTAATCTCGATTGTACAATGAGGGGCTAGGTGAGTGGTACAATAAAAATATGCAACGATAATAAACACATATAAATAAAAAGTGCACCTAATCGAAACACACATATATATAAAGAACGCATCTGGTCGTCCGAGGAAGATTTCATGCTGTTGGGAGAGGAACTTAAATAAAAAGGGCACCTGATTAAAACACACATATATATAAAGAGCGCATCTGGTCGTCCGAGGAAGATTCACGCTGTTGGGAGAAGAATTGATAGCGTCGATTTTCGATCTGGAAACAACGTGGGGCATAGCCGCATATGTGCGAATTGGTGGTAGAAGTCGCCAGAGAAGCAACTGAGAAAGTGTTGTGAGAAGAGGAAAAGGCAGACACGGTGGTAATAGAGTTAATAAATAAAAAATAAAATGCAAAAGTAATAAAAGTAAAAAAAAAAGGATGAAACTATACAAAATAAAAGAGTGAAGGGGTAATATTGTCCGAAAATGATTTACAAGTGCTAGGCACTTTTAAATATATTATAGATAAAAGTATAAATTGTATTCTTAAATCTTATTAATTCAACAAATAGGCCAAATTAATTCTTATACCCCACCAAAATTTTGAATCCACCACTGATGGAGATTAAAGAGTATTAATATAAAATGAAGTGTAGTACAAATAATGTGATAATAGAGAGAATAAAGTAAAATGTAGGAATAAAGAAATGTAAAAATGAGTAAGGTGGGTTGTTTGAATTTAATTTAGAAATTTGAGTTTTAATTTAATTGTTAAATTATTTTTGACAAATTAAATTAAATTTCATGTCTATATAAGTAGTATTTTATACAAAATTACTAATTAATGAGGTAAATATTGTAACCAAGTGCAACAGTCACATTAAAAAAAATATCAAGCGGAGCGATTTGGCTAGTAGCCCGTCTAGGGCCAGAACAAGTTTCAAAATATGTGGCACGAAAATAACCCGGCCGGGCCAAAAATAGCTACCGCTTGGTCCGGCCCATTTGACAGGTTTACTCCAACACACTTTTTTTACTCTAAAATAAGAGATAAAAGTACTTTCCGAAATAGATAGTGCATAAACAACGATCGTTTAGGATAGCATGAGTACAAGACTTTGTTTACTCTTTCCTTATTTATAAATTCTTAAATAATCAAGAGCTTCACCGGTCTCCAGCTCTTTAGACACTCGGAAATTTCTATACTCTTCATAAGTGAAAGGAGAAAACAACCGAGGATGTTCCGAATCAACCAATTCCCGTGGTGCTTCCACCAATCCCGTCTTCGGTCCTAGGAGAAACGAAGCAATCGACAACCTAACACCCGCTTCCTTGCACATCACGCGATGTTTCACGTTCAAGAATTTGCCGTTGCTCCACACCTTAAAACCCGAAACACATACAAGACTATTACTACAAATGTTACACCCAGTGAAATATATTTGGGAAAATAGACTTTTTAGTCATGTAAGTTATTCTTATTTTAGTTTCAGTCCTGTCGACGTTAACAAATTGAAAATAGTCCTATAACCTTTTTATTTTTCTACATTGTGGTCCGATAACCTATTGTCCCAAACTCAGTCATGTGGACAAACCCGACTTTGTCATGTCAGCTTCAACAGGATATTCCAACTTCTGTAGTCAATTTTCGGACAATTGCATTTACAAGACTAGTTTCAATTTGTGAAAGTCAACGTGACTGATTAAAATATCGAACCATTGATAATTACAGGATTAATTTCAATTTTTAAAAATCAACAGGATTGAAATCGAAATTGCAGTAACTTATCGGAGTAAAAAATTATTTTCTCAAATACATCAGACATGACGATTTTTATCTTAAATTAGACAAAAAGTTATACATACCGGTGCAATATCTCCAAGATTGACAACAAGAGTTCCAAGGCAAGGATCAACAGCCTCAAATTGGCCAGATCTTGTCATAACTTGAAGCCCACCGATATTTTCATCGTCTTGCAAAATTGTAAGAAATCTGGAGTCTGTGTGCAGTTGAACTCCTAAGGTACCTACAGTTTGAGGGGTGAAGCTGTATTTGTTGATTCTGAACTGGCAAACCCAATCGTCAAAGGAAACACCATCAACACCTAACCCTTCTCCAATTTTACGAGCAACGTCCATCAACAGTTCGTGCATTGCTTTACCATATTTTAAGATAACATCCCTAACAATTTTAGTATCATTAGTGTAGTTCAGTTGGTGTAGCACCATAATTCTAAGAGGGCATATTATTAAAAAATAAAACTTCATTTCATCTACATAAGAATTGTGGAATTTTTATCTTAATTATTTATTTGATGTGATTTACACGGTCTTAATATGCAAATGATAAGAAAGAGAGCTACCTTTGGTGAGGAGTAGCTGACAAGGTAGAACAGAATGCTTCAACAACTTGGGGAGAGGCCATATCGTATAGGCCTAACGCCTCATAAAGTGGGTTCATCTCCGACGGCGCCATGTACCCACTTCCGGCGATGACCGCCGTGTTTCTCATCTTGATCTCCGTCGGCAGTTCAAACAGTGATCTCGTCACCACTTCCTTCATTTCCAGCATCAACCATTTGGGCAGAATTCCCTCGAAATTGGCAATCCTGAAGCATCCCAATTCTTCGCACGCCTTTATCAGCCTCCCTCTCTCCCCCGGGAAATCCTGCATATCGATAACCGGAATCGCCTTCTTTTCTGCCATCGCCGGATAATTGCCCAACGCTTTATCTTTTTAATTCAATTTCGCTGCTCTCATCCGATTTACTTTTATAATACACCTACACGTTTATTTTCATACAATTTTATTAATTTCTTTTTTCCAGTTTTATTTTTCCATTTGATTTTTCTTGATTTTTAAATTAAAACTTGATTTGTAATATATAAATAGATAAAATATTTTTTTAATAATAGCATATTATTCAATTTAAGTTAATGAAACAAGATAAAAATATTTTTTTATGTAATTATTAATGGATGTTCAACTATTTGTTTAGTTAAGGAAGTATTTTTGTTTGGTTATGGATGAGCTCATTCAATCTTATCCCATTATGGATGGACACATCTAAAATTCATTTAAAATATTTATTCACCTTTATAATACACTTACACATCCAATTTTATTTATTCATTTTTTCTTAAAACTCGTGTCCAGTCTATGAGTATTCTTTTAATGGATAGCGAAAGTGCATCATTATTCTTTCTCATTTTATACATTCACACAAAATATTTTCTTATTTATTAGGATATCAAACTATATGTACACCCTTATTTATTAAAAAATATTGATTAATTATAATATTTATTAGGGACATTGTTAAAAAAAAAATAGCTAAAAAATGCATATAAAGTGACAATTAATAAGGGACACAATTTTGGATAAAATGAGACAAGCAGAAAAGGACTGAGGGTGTATAATAATATAACCTCCGTCCCTTTTTAACCGTCTCATTTTATCCAAAATGATGTCCTTTTTTAATTGTCACCCCACCATTATCAATGCATTTTTTACCTACTTTTTTCAACAATGCCCCTAATAAATTGTAAAACTAATAATCATTTTGTAATAAATATGAATAATAAATAAGGGTGTAAGTGTCTTTTGATATTCTAATAAATGAGAAAATTATTTTGTGTGAATTAGTAAAATAGGACAGATAATAAGAGACGGGGAGAGTATCACTTTTGATTTGATATAAAATTTCATCCAACAACTTCTTAATTATTAATCAAACATAAATGTATTATTCACCCGATTATCTCATCCACATTTAATGACCACTAGTTTAGATAGTGGCGCGTATATTCATCATGGTGTGCAATTGGAAATTAATTAAGGAGTGTTTATGTGTAATCATGTTTTTTAAGGAGTGGTTTAAATTGATGTAGAAAAATTAAAAGTGGATAATATTTGAGGACTCCTCAATTTATTTTTAGTCAAACTTTTTAAAATTAATACTCCCACTTCAAATTTTCATTTTTCAATTGTTCCACAATAATTTTCACACCCATAAAATGAAAATAATACTTTTACAAAATCATTTATATTCAAATAAAATTATTAAAAACCACTTTTTTTTAAAGTGTCCAACTATATATGAAGATCAATAGAGACGAAGGGTATTTTTGTTAAAGGACAAAATTGTGTTGACTAAAAATTAGAAAAATTGCACTTTTGGTCACAAGAGAATGGACCAATTGCAAAATGGTCCTTTATAAGCATTTTTAGTCTCATATAATTTTTATGTCAAACTTTAACATAATTCATGCTTGAATTGCACTCTGGATCAACTAAATGCCCATTTTTATTAAAAAAAAAAAAAAAAAAAAACCCCAATTCCTAATCAAAGCTATCTCTTTTTCTTCACCATCAAAACTGTTACTTAATTATTTCACATGTCGTTGACTTTATCCTCACAAATAATCACTCAATTCATATGGACCACACAATACCCCAAAATATTCTTATTTTATCTACGTTTTTTTTAAACCTTTCAAAAGCAAATGTGTATATTTTTAGTGGAAAGACAAGAGTATAAGTTTTTAGATTATTACTTCCTTCATCCTTAAATAAACTTTCCATTAAAAAATTGCACTGAAATAAGTGGCGGATGCAATTAGGAACAAGGGGTACAAAGTGTAACTCCAAAATAAATTTTCATTTTTTAGTATTTTCTTATATAAAAGTATAAATTGTATTCTTAAATCTTATTAATTCAACAAATAGGCCAAATTAATTCTTATACCCCACCAAAATTTTGAATCCACCACTGGTGGAGATTAAAGAGTATTAATATAAAATGAAGTGTAGTACAAATAATGTGATAATAGAGAGAATAAAGTAAAATGTAGGAATAAAGAAATGTAAAAATGAGTAAGGTGGGTTGTTTGAATTTAATTTAGAAATTTGAGTTTTAATTTAATTGTTAAATTATTTTTGACAAATTAAATTAAATTTCATGTCTATATAAGTAGTATTTTATACAAAATTACTAATTAATGAGGTAAATATTGTAACCAAGTGCAACAGTCACATTTAAAAAAATATCAAGCGGGCCGATTTGGCTAGTAGCCCATCTAGGGCCAGCACGAGCTTCAAAATATGTGGTGATTAGGCGTGAAATTGTCATGATTCGTCACTCGAAATGTCTTTGTTTTGATTGATTTATATGAGTTTTTAGAGTCATTTGAGTATCATTTCTATAAACTAATGAATTTGTCTCTTTGATGCTCATAGATGAATAGAGGGCGAAAAGAGGAGTTCATAGAACTTTGAATCGACTCAAACGGACGCCCGGATGAGAAGATATCGAAGAAATACGAAAAGTATTAGTTCGAGGGAGCAAAAGTATAATTGGAGTGCACAAGCTAGAGGAGCTCGAGCACTAGCGCTCGAGCAGTCGTGCATAGCGCACGAGAGGATGCAAGTCGTGCACAAGTGCACGAGTACTCGTGCATAGCGCACGAGCAAGAGAGTCAGTCGTGCACTAGTGCACGAGCGAGGCTGGTCGTGCAGTTTTGGCTCTCTGGATGATTTAGTGTGCTAGAGTTGAAGGAGCTCGTGCACCAGTGCACGAGCAAGCGCGTTTTTTGGCCCATACGTTCATTATTCGGCCCGAGGCTCATATATATTCGTCCCGAGCTCATTTTTAACGGAGAGACACGAATTATCACATGCAAAAATCACTTTTAGACTTAGTTTTTAGAGAGAAAAAGGAGCAAGCTTTAATTTTACGTTTCGAGATTTTCCTTTACGATTTCACATAACGGTTTTACTTTTGAGTTTAGTTTCTTCATACCTTTGTTATTGAACACGTTTAAATTTCGTCTTATTAATTTAATTTCAGTTCTTAAATTTATTTTCTTTCAAAACCCTAGTTCATGCTTTCTAATTTTTCAATTCAATTCATCATGTTTATGTTCTTTACTTCGTCAATTGCTTTTGTTATCGTTATAACCATGTCCGGCTAAAACCCTTGCATGCTTGGGGTAGGATGAACTCGTAGAAGTAGGTTGTGGGTACGTAATTAGGGTAACTTGTGACTTAGGATTTAATTCTCTTAATTAATGAATTCTTAAAATTAGTCTTAACTTTACTTTTGAATTTCGTTCGAAAAGTGTTAGAGAGAGGACGACCGCATCACTCTTTAACAACGAGTAGACTTAACGAGAGGGTTTAGAAAGGGTTAATTCATCTACCAGTTTAGCGAAGGAGGACGACCGCATCACCTTAGTTAAATTAGGGTCTAATTAATTAAGCACAATCTATTAACTTTTTAGTGGATTAGTGAAGTCGAGTGTTAGGGTAAAGTATTAGGGTTTAGAATCTTGAGCTTTTATCTTGCATTCTTTTACTTAGGTTATTTCTCGCGCGTCACGGTTATTTTGATTATGTACCTGCTCCGTTAGTATACATAGGGATTCCTATCCTGAGCATCATCATCTCTTACTTGAACACAAACCTTAGTTAAGTCGTCTTCTTTAGTATTTTAGTTTATTTAGTTTATTTTACTTTTAATTAATTTTTCTCAAAAATCCAAAAACATTTCACTCATATTAACTACGACGCGTAGATCTTCAGGGATCTATTTGCATACACTCCTTCCATTGGGTTCGATAATACTTGGTCATTATACTTACCCATACTACAGTGAACCCGTCCGCTTGCGGGAAAGCGACTAGTAGAAGTTAGTATATTCGCATCAAGTCAATGGCGCCGTTGCCGGGGATGACGTTGTATGCTTTTTGAATAGGACTTGTAGATAGCTTAGTAGTTAGTAGTGAGTGCTTTATTTTCTGTTTTTTTATTATTCATTCGGCAGTTGTATTTTGATCCTTCTGCTAGTGTGTCAGGTATATGAAAACACGCTCACAAGGCAATACGAGCGAAGAGAGAATACCGTTGGACCCTGAGACGATAGCAAGAAGAAACTGAGCCTTCTTAAGAAGGATGAACTCTGTCGGAGGGAAAGAGCCAATGAACATTACTAATGAGTTGGAGGATGTCGAGAATGAGTTCAATCAGACATTGAACCGGGCTGACGGCACTGATGGCAATACCAGTAAGAACCAAGATCCGTCAGGGGAAAGCCAGAGCCAAAACCCGGGTACACAGAATCAAAACAATCCAGCTCATAACATTGTCCAAAATTCTCAGAACAACCCTGCTTACCCATATCCTAACTTACCACAAAACAACTTACCTTATCCACCTTACCCATACCCACCTTATCCGTATCCACCATACCCGTATCTTCACCCTCCTGTTTACAACCAACCACCAGCTTATCAACCACCACCACCCCAACAAGTACCCGTACTAGCTGCTAATCCTCAGCACATTCCTCAGAACGCAGATCAGAATATGGCTATTCGAGGAAGGTTTTCCGCGCAGCCACAACGGTACTATGCTGGAGTGGCATTACCTCCAGTAGAGGCAAATAACTTCTCGATTTCCCCGGGAATTCTAAAGCTGCTTACAGAGAACCAGTTCAAGGGGGTGATCGGGAAGGAGAATCCTCATACTCATCTGAGGAGTTTTCTAATGATAGCCTCCACTTTCAATTACAATGGTATGTCTGAAGATGCCAAGAGGCTTAGGTTATTCCCATTCTCATTGACAGGAATAGCTAAAGAGTGGTACGATAATACGCTTCCACGGGGAGGTATTACCACTTGGGCCGAGCTCGAGCGTCTGTTCCTCGAGCGATTCTACCCTCCATCCAGAACGATCAAAGCAAGGATTGAGATCTCTTCCTTCCGCCAGAAGCAAGGAGAGGACCTACGTCAAGCGTGGGAGAGATACTCAAACATGTTGATAGAGTGCCCGCAGCACGGGTACAATGAGGGAGATGTCATGGCATTTTTCTATAGTGGTGCTAACAAGGCTGGACAAGACCATCTAGACGCCTGTGCTAGTGGATCATTCCTGAATCAAGGAATAGTGGGGTGTAGAGAGATCGTGGACAACATTGTCACGAATGCCGGGGCTTGGAATGTGGACGTAGATTTCCAGAGAGTTCATTAGGTTGAGGAAGGTGAAGGAACAAGAAGGCTGTTGATGGCCATGATGGAAAAGATTAACAACCTTGAGTTGGGAAAGAATATGGTTGGAGGGAATACAGCAGAGAATGAGCAAGAGGACAAGCCCACAATTCAGCAAGAAGTAGTAAATTATATGGGAGGTCCTTATTACAATCAGAATGGGTATCCACAAGGTGGAAATTTTCAAGGAAGGCCTTCTTATGGCCAACCATTTGTACCTCCAGGTCCAAAGCCGCCTCAAAATCAATGGAGGAACACACAAGGGTACCAAGGAGGCCAGCAGCTTCCTCAGAACCAATGGAGGAAGAACGAGAATTTTTCATATGCTAACCCGAAGGCGGGTATTACAGTTCCTCCAGGTGTTGATCCAGGTTCTATACCTCCGGGTGGAGAAGGCGGTGCCTCAACGGAGGAGATGTTGAGAGATATCCTACAGAAGGTGGAGGAAGGAAGCAAACGTTTATCATCTTTGGAGTACGATGTGAAAGATCTGCATAAGAAAGTTGATCAGCGTGATCAAGAACTCCAGAAGAGAGATGTAGAGTTGAATCGAATCCAGCAAGAGAACAACCGAAGGTTCACTTCCATAGAGTTCCAGATGAGCCAGATTGCAAAGTCATTGAATAGAGAGCCGGGTAAATATCCTTCAATGCCTGAGGGTAATCCTAAAGAGCATTGTAAGGCTATCCAGCTTAGAAGTGGAACCAACTATGAAGGTCCCCAGATGCCTGCTGATTCTGAGACGCTCCAAGGAGATGTTGAGATAGAGGGGAAATAACATAAGAAAGATGGAGATGAGAGTGGGGAGGTAGGAGTTGAGAAGAAGGTTGAGGGTGAAAGCACTCAAGCGAGCAAAGAGCTTGAAGAGGAAGGCATTGAGAAGGTTGAGAGAGTTCCTAAGTGGAAGAAGGTAAAGGAAGCAAGGGAGAAAGTGAAAGAGACCGAGAGAGATGAATGGGGGGTACCCAAATCTGTGATACCCGTCCCATATCCACAACGCTTCATGAAAAAGAAACTTGATGAGAAATTCGCTAAATTCCTTGATGTGTTTAAACAATTGCATATTAACATTCCTTTTTATGATGCTTTGGAACAGATACCCAACTATGCAAAGTTTCTGAAGGACTTGATCGCAAAAAAACGGAGAGTGGATGAGCCGAAGTTGGTGCAGTTGAACCATAAGGTGAGTGCATTAGTGCACAAAGCGCTGCCCCAAAAGTTGAAGGATCCCGAGAGTTTCACCATCTTATGTGACATTGGGAACGGGATCAAGAAAGGAGCGCTATGTGATTTAGGGGCGAGCATAAATCTTATGCCCTTGTCGCTTTTCAAGAAGTTGGAAGGTGGAGAACTTCAACCGACGATGATGACGCTTCAACTTGCCGACCGGTCTATTAGTCGACCTCAAGGTGTGGTTGAAGACGTCCTCGTGAAAGTTGGAGATCACATTTTTCCAGCCGATTTCGTGGTCCTAGAAATGGAGGAAGATGAGTGCGTGCCCCTGATCTTGGGAAGACCGTTCTTAGCGACGGCGGGGATGGTGCTAGACGTGGCAAATGGAAAGATTACGTTGAAAGTTGATGATCAAGAAGTGAAGATTTCCCTATATGAAGCCATGAAGCACCTGAAGGAGGATGAGAGATGTTATGTCATGGATGTCATTGATCCTTGTGTTGAAGACACACCTCATATCCCTAATCTTTCTTTTACGCATGATTTTGATAAACCTTCACTTGATGAGTTAACCCATGAGCATTATGATCTTGATTATGTTGATAGGGATACAGAGAAGAAGTTGAAGGATGGAGAAGTGAAAAAAGTGGACGTTGTCCAGTTGGAGAGAAAATGAGGAGTTAAGAAGAAAAAGTTCAAGCGCAAGAAATTGCTTAGTAAGACTCCTCCAGATAAGGGTGAGAAGGAGTTGAAACTCATACCACTTGAGGTGAAGAAGGAAGAAAAGGAGCTCATGATGGAGGGGCATCAAAGAAAGAAATTCAACCACCACTCTTATGAGAGTAAGGGAGGTAAATTTGAGTATGATGTCCCATAAGCTCCTTTGAGCTTGGTCCGGCATGAGGACCTTAAAAATAGCGCTGCGTGGGAGGCAACCCACTTTTATTTGTTTTTAGTTATTTGAGTTTTATGTTATTAGGGTGTTGTGTTGAATCGTAAGTTTTAACCTCGTACTTGAGAGTTTTTATTTTGTAGGCTTGTCTCGAGATAATAGAGGAATCATGGAGTACTCAAAAGGGAGGAACTCAAGCAAGGAGTGTGCAACGTGTTGAGAGAAACTAAATTGTTTGGTTGAGGTAACCCACAACCCCAAACTTAGACCTCTTCGCAAGGTCGAAGTTTGGGGGGGTGGAGTTTTTTTTTATGTTTCTTGCTACATTGCACCGGAGCACCCCTTATCTTTGAGTGTGTTTGGTTATTTGGTGCCTTGAGATGCTCCTTTGGGTGATTTTGATCTGATTCGCTATTACATCTTTCATGCCTATCAATCATCTTATGCTTCTTGATTGCTATCTTTGAGTATGACTTGATGAGTAGGGTGAATTGTGAGGTTGAGTTAGGGATTTTCTTGTGTGAGTGTTTGAGTTAGAGTGGAATTGGGAAATAACTTGTCTGCTTATGAGTTTTCTTTTTGAGTACTTGTGTGATGAGAGTGAGAATTCACTGGGACTAGCATGAATGTGAAAGCTGTGAGATTTGAGCTTTTTGAGATTTGATGCATAAAATAATCTCTTCGTTTGTGAGTGGATCGTCACCCTAGAGGATGCTAGAACTTGTGTGTGCTATTGCTTCTTGATTGTGTCTAGTTTGATATGCCGAATGTGATCTTAGGTCATCTTTGTTTTGAATGAGTCACTTAGCCAAAATTTTCCCTACCAATGACATTGAATCCCTTGTTAGCCCGTTTGAGCCTTAGCCTATTTTATTTGCTAGCACATTTTGAACACGATTCCAGTTCTTAAGCCTTTTTGTCCCAATTTGAGTGGAGAATAAGAAAAGTGTGAATGTGAAGGGATTGAATTGAGTTGAAAAGGGAAAATATTGTTTGTTGAGTGATTATGAGAAGAAGGTGTGAATGAGATTTGAGTTGTGGTAAAAATTGAGAATGAGCAAAATAAAAAAATGAGCTCATGTGTTTGTGCGAAAAAGAAAAAAAAAAGGTGAAGTGATTGAAAAAAGTGAAAAGAGTTAAAAAGAAAAAAAATTGAAGTGTTGAGAGTAGTGGAATTGAAAATGTGTTGATTGAAAATATTTGAAGTATTCTGTTCCTAATCTCGAAGTACCGAAATTTGATTTTCTATTCTCCATTCACTTAAGTCACTTACCCATATTGTTATTCCACCTGTCCAAAGAGCCTACATTACAACCTTGAGAAAAGTCCTTTTTGATTCGGCATTGATTTCTAGAGTATGGTCGGAGTTAAGAGTGCTTACAAGCCTATGGCTGCCAATATGTGTGATTGATTGTTTGAGTGAGTCCGTTTATCATTGATATACACTTGTGAGGGAGCGAAACACATCGTTGAGTGCACATCCATGTTTGATTTTGGTGATTCTTGCTGTTGTTGCATGAGTATGATGTTGGAAGATGAGTAAGTATACTTGTTATTGATCTTTGAAACTCGAGTTCATTTACTTGCACGATTTGATTCTTTGACTCATTCCTAAAAATTTCACTTGACTTATTATTTTGTTGCTTGAGGACAAGCAACATGGTAAGTTTGGGGGGGTTGATTAGGCGTGAAATTGTCATGATTCGTCACTCGAAATGCCCTTGTTTTGATTGATTTATATGAGTTTTTAGAGTCATTTGAGTATCATTTCTATAAACTGATGAATTTGTCTCTTTGATGCTCATAGATGAATAGAGGGCAAAAAAGGAGTTCGTAGGACTTTGAATCGACTCAAACGGACGCCCGGATGAGAAGATATCGAAGAAATACGAAAAGTATTAGTTCGAGGGAGCAAAAGTATCATTGGAGTGCACAAGCTAGAGGAGCTCGAGCACTAGCGCTCGAGCAGTCGTGCATAGCGCACGAGAGGATGCAAGTCGTGCACAAGTGCACGAGTACTCGTGCATAGCGCACGAGCAAGAGAGTCAGTCGTGCACTAGTGCACGAGCGAGGCTAGTCGTGCAGTTTTGGCTCTCTGGATGATTTAGTGTGCTCGAGTTGAAGGAGCTCGTGCACTAGTGCACGAGCAAGCACGTTTTTTGGCCCATACGTTCATTATTCGGCCCGAGGCTCATATATATTCGTCCCGAGCTCGTTTTTTACGGAGAGACACGAATTATCACAGGCAAAAATCACTTTTAGACTTAGTTTTTAGAGAGAAAGAGGAGCAAGCTTTAATTTTACATTTCGAGGTTTTCCTTTACGAATTCACATAACGGTTTTACTTTTGAGTTTAGTTTCTTCATACCTTTGTTATTGAACACGTTTAAATTTCGTCTTATTAATTTAATTTCAGTTCTTAAATTTATTTTCTTTCAAAACCCTAGTTCATGCTTTCTAATTTTTCAATTCAATTCATCATGTTTATGTTCTTTACTTCGTCAATTGCTTTTGTTATCGTTATAACCATGTCCGGCTAAAACCCTTGCATGCTTGGGGTAGGATGAACTCGTAGAAGTAGGTTGTGGGTACGTAATTAGGGTAACTTGTGACTTAGGATTTAATTCTTTTAATTAATGAATTCTTAAAATTAGTCTTAACTTTACTTTTGAATTTCGTTCGAAAAGTGTTAGAGAGAGGACGACTGCATCACTCTTTAACAACGAGTAGACTTAACGAGAGGGTTTAGAAAGGGTTAATTCATCTACCAGTTTATCGAAGGAGGACGACCGCATCACCTTAGTTAAATTAGGGTCTCATTAATTAAGCACAATCTATTAACTTTTTAGTGGATAAGTGAAGTCGAGTGTTAGGGTAAAGTATTAGGGTTTAGAATCTTGAGCTTTTATCTTGCATTCTTTTACTTAGGTTATTTCTCGCGCGTCACAGTTATTTTGATTATGTACCTGCTCCGTTAGTATACGTAGGGATTCCTATCCTGAGCATCACCATCTCTTACTTGAACACACACCTTAGTTAAGTCGTCTTCTTTAGTATTTTAGTTTATTTAGTTTATTTTAGTTTTAATTAATTTTTCTCAAAAATCCAAAAATATTTCACTCATATTAACTACGACACGTAGATCTTCAGGGATCTATTTGCATACACTCCTTCCCTTGGGTTCGATAATACTTGGTCATTATACTTGCCCATTCTACAGCGAACCCGTCCACTTGCGGGAAAGCGACTAGTAGAAGTTAGTATATTCGCATCAAGTCATGTGGCACGAAAATAACCCGTCCGGGCCAAAAATAGCTACCGCTTGGTCCGGCCCATTTGACAGGTTTACTCCAACACACTTTTTTTACTCTAAAATAAGAGATAAAAGTACTTTCCGAAATAAATAGTGCATAAACAACGATCGTTTAGGATAGCATGAGTACAAGACTTTGTTTACTCATTCCTTATTTTTAAATTCTTAAATAATCAAGAGCTTCACCGGTCTCCAGCTCTTTAGACACTCGGAAATTTCTATACTCTTCATAAGTGAAAGGAGAAAACAACCGAGGATGGTCCGAATCGACCAATTCCCGTGGTGCTTCCACCAATCCCGTCTTCGGTCCTAGGAGGAACGAAGCAATCGACAACCTAACACCCGCTTCCTTGCACATCACGCGATGTTTCACGTTCAAGAATTTACCGTTGCTCCACACCTTAAAACCCGAAACACATACAAGACTATTACTACAAATGTTACACCCAGTGAAATATATTTGGGAAAATAGACTTTTTAGTCATGTAAGTTATTCTTATTTTAGTTTCAGTCCTGTCGACGTTAACAAATTGAAAATAGTCCTATAACCTTTTTATTTTTCTACATTGTGGTCCGATAACCTATTGTCCCAAACTCAGTCATGTGGACAAACCCGACTTTATCATGTCAGCTTCAACGGGATATTCCAACTTCTGTAGTCGATTTTCGGACAATTGCATTTACAAGACTAGTTTCAATTTGTGAAAGTCAACGTGACTGATTAAAATATCGAACCATTGATAGTTACAGGATTAATTTCAATTTTTGAAAATCAACAGGATTGAAATCGAAATTGCAGTAACTTATCGGAGTAAAAAAATTATTTTCTCAAATACATCAGACATGACAATTTTTATCTTAAATTAGACAAAAAGTTATACATACCGGTGCAATATCTCCAAGATTGACAACAAGAGTTCCAGGGCAAGGATCAACAGCCTCAAATTGGCCAGATCTTGTCATAACTTGAAGCCCACCGATATTTTCATCGTCTTGCAAAATTGTAAGAAAGCTGGAGTCTGTGTGCAGTTGAACTCCTAAGGTACCTACAGTTTGAGGGGTGAAGCTGTATTTGTTGATTCTGAACTGGCAAACCCAATCGTCAAAGAAAACACCATCAACACCTAACCCTTCTCCAATTTTACGAGCAACGTCCATCAACAGTTCGTGCATTGCTTTACCATATTTTAAGATAACATCCCTAACAATTTTAGTATCATTAGTGTAGTTCAGTTGGTGTAGCACCATAATTCTAAGAGGGCATATTATTAAAAAATAAAACTTCATTTCATCTACATAAGAATTGTGGAATTTTTATCTTAATTATTTATTTGATGTGATTTACACGGTCTGAATATGCAAATGATAAGAAAGAGAGCTACCTTTGGTGAGGAGTAGCTGACAAGGTAGAACAGAATGCTTCAACAACTTGGGGAGAGGCCATATCGTATAGGCCTAACGCCTCATAAAGTGGGTTCATCTCCGACGGCGCCATGTACCCACTTCCGACGATGACCGCCGTGTTTCTCATCTTGATCTCCGTCGGCAGTTCAAACAGTGATCTCGTCACCACTTCCTTCATTTCCAGCATCAACCATTTGGGCAGAATTCCCTCGAAATTGGCAATCCTGAAGCATCCCAATTCTTCGCACGCCTTTATCAGCCTCCCTCTCTCCCCCGGGAAATCCTGCATATCGATCACCGGAATCGCCTTCTTTTCTGCCATCGCCGGATAATTGCCCAATGCTTTATCTTTTTAATTCAATTTTGCTGCTCTCATCCGATTTACTTTTATAATACACCTACACGTTTATTTTCATACAATTTTATTAATTTCTTTTTTCCAGTTTTATTTTTCCATTTGATTTTTCTTGATTTTTAAATTAAAACTTGATTTGTAATATATAAATAGATAAAATAATTTTTTAATAATAGCATATTATTCAATTTAAGTTAATGAAACAAGATAAAAATATTTTTTTATGTAATTATTAATGGATGTTCAACTATTTGTTTAGTTAAGGAAGTATTTTTGTTTGGTTATGGATGAGCTCATTCAATCTTATCCCATTATGGATGGACACATCTAAAATTTATTTAAAATATTTATTCACCTTTATAATACACTTACACATCCAATTTTATTTATTCACTTTTTCTTAAAACTCGTGTCCAGTCTATGAGTATTCTTTTAATGGATAGCGAAAGTACATCATTATTCTTTCTCATTTTCTCTTCTACTTTCTGCCATCTACTTGTCTCATTTTATACATTCACACAAAATATTTTCTTATTTATTAGGATATCAAACTATATGTACACCCTTATTTATTAAAAAATATTGATTAATTATACTCCCTCCAATTTAAAATACATGTCACTTTAGCTATTCACATCATTTGCAATTTAGATGTCATTTTGCACTTTTCAAGGTTAATTAATTATGTTTCTTCCAAATTTACCCCTAAAATTATTAAAAATAACTTAGATAATGATAGATTTTAAAGTGTTATGTAGAATCTCAAAGTTATTAATTAGGGGTATTGAAGGAACTCAATTATTACCTTAATATGTGTGCATTGATCTAAAATGACATCTATTTTAAATAGGAGGGAGTAATATTTATTAGGGACATTGTTAAAAAAAAATTGCTAAAAAATGCATATAAAGTGACAATTAATAAGGGACACAATTTTGGATAAAATGAGACAAGCAGAAAAGGACTGAGGGTGTATAATAATATAACCTCCGTCCCTTTTTAACCGTCTCATTTTATCCAAAATGATGTCCTTTTTTAATTGTCACCCCACCATTATCAATGCATTTTTTACCTACTTTTTTCAACAATGCCCCTAATAAATTGTAAAACTAATAATCATTTTGTAATAAATAGAAATAATAAATAAGGGTGTAAGTGTCTTTTGATATTCTAATAAATGAGAAAATTGTTTTGTGTGAATTAGTAAAATAGGACATATAATAAGAGACGGGGAGAGTATCACTTTTGATTTGATATAAAATTTCATCCAACAACTTCTTAATTATTAATCAAACATAAATGTATTATTCACCCGATTATCTCATCCACATTTAATGACCACTAGTTTAGATAGTGGCGCGTATATTCATCATGTTGTGCAATTGGAAATTAATTAAGGAGTGTTTATGTGTAATCATGTTTTTTAAGGAGTGGTTTAAATTGATGTAGAAAAATTAAAAGTGGATAATATTTGAGGACTCCTCAATTTATTTTTAGTCAAACATTTTAAAATTAATACTCCCTTCATTCTACAATAAACTTCAAAATTTCATTTTTCAATTGTTCCACAATAATTTTCAAACCCCTAAAATGAAAATAATACTTTTACAAAATCATTTATATTCAAATAAAATTATTAAAAACCACTTTTTTTTAAAGTGTCCAACTATATATGAAGATCAATAGAGACGAAGGGTATTTTTGTTAAAGGACAAAATTGTGTTGACAAAAAATTAGAAAAATTGCACTTTTGGTCCCAAGAGAATGGACCAATTGCAAAATGGTCCTTTATAAGTATTTTTAGTCTCATATAATTTTTATGTCAAACTTTAACAGAATTCATGCTTGAATTGCACTCTGGATCAACTAAATGCCCATTTTTATTAAAAAAAAAAAAAAAAAAAAAAAACAATTCCTAATTCATAATTACAATACAAATTTAAATAATGTATTGATTGTCGATGATCTTTCAATCGCCGAAAATTTTTGGCCACTTTTCGGCGCACATCTCTCCTCCCCATACCTCTAAAAAAAGGAAAAATCCAACCCCTATCACACACACAAAAAAATAGAAAAACATAATTAATAAAATGAGTCAAAAAAATCGAAATTTGGAAAGGACTATGAGATCAAAAACTAAAATTGATAAGAGGTTTTCACTCTTCGCGCTGAGATAAGCTTGGGTGGGTAGGTCTAATCCAGCGATCTGAAACTGAAATCTAAAATATGAAATTTGAAATCTGAAAATCCAACGGGGAATTTGAAGAAGAGATTTACAGAGGTGTTACACATAAAATTATAGACATATTATACATAATATTATAGAGATTTGAAGAAGAGTTTTCAAATTATAGACATGTTATACATAAAATTAATAATTTTCAGATTTGTACATATATTTTAATTATTGGTTTAAATTCTTTTTATTTTTTTTTACTTATATACTCCCTCCGTCCCAATATAATGACCTTTTGTTGTTTTGTTTAAGAAAATATATTGTTCATTAATATATGGTGGACACATGTTGACTTTTGAGTTAAAGTAATGAATAATATTGTGATAATATTGTGTGAGCTTGAAGGTTAAATATTATAAATACTAGAGTGTCAATTTTTGTAATGAAAAACTTATTGTGTGACAGTCCAAAATGAAAAGTGGAAACTTACTTTGAGATGGAGGGAGTACAACTTTTTCCCCGGATTTTAAAGTAATTATTATTTTGTTCAAAAATACTTTTCGTATTTTAAATTATATTTAAAAGTCAATTTTATTCCACTGATGATTTTCATCCAAAAACTAACTGATGAGACCAAAAATGGAAAAAAAAAAAAAAAGGATCAGTCCTGTACATAATTACTAAGTGCGTTTTGGACCAATTCTCTTCGGAAAAAAAAAAAGGCAATTAACCCTAATACTAAAAATTATTTTAAAATTCAAAAGTTATCTATGAATAGTACTAGCGAATCTAGTGTGTGTTGTGTACCAAAATGAAAAGATCTCACCTAATGTTCATGTCTTAAACCATAACTTTGCTCATCATACTTCTCTTCTCTCGGCATTGGCGCAACTTTTATATCAAGTTAACTTTCTTAGGACTGGTTTGTTTTGGGATTCACCTAGATAGGACTAGCAGTCTAGCACTTTCCAGCCCTCGTCTCAAAGATGTAACATCCAGTTTTTACATCTCATTCTTCATTCACACCTATAAATGCCTATTATTACTAATCCCAATACAATTCACTTTATATCACTTTTCTCTTACTCAATCATTACCCACATATCATTTTTCTCTCATTTACACTCTCTTTCCTACTTTTTTCTTACACATCTTACTTTACTCTTACACATGATTTGACATAAAGTAAAATCTCACCCTACTAAAATCTCAAAACAAACACATACTTTTATTATCATCCAAAACTTTACATCTTGTGAATGTAAAGTCATGACTTCACACGCCCATTTAAACCCCGAAACAAACAAGCCCTTAATGTTTTATTTTGATACATACACTTCAATTCAAATGTATTTTAATACAATATCAATTATTTTTAACTTTTATATCTCAAGTTAACTTTCTTAATGTTTTATTTTGATACATACAGTTCAATTAATGAATTTTAATACAATATCAATTATTTTTATTAAAACAGTTGCAATTGTTTTTACAGAAGATTAAGAGAGTAATAATTTGAGAACAAAACCATTAGGCAGGCAAAGCACTCGTCTCAAATAAGCTCTAAAACCTTTTTATTTTAAGAAAAAATAAACGGTAGCCTTGAATTGTATTTGATATAATAAACAACTTGTGAGTTAACAACAAAAATTCAAAATCTATCCAGAGAGTGAATGCAAAAATAAAGAGAGAAATGCAAAGAAATTCGAGTTTTCATATCATTATTATCTAGAACTAATATTTTAACAAAATTATTTACTTTCTTAAAAGGTTTTTCAAAACCATCCATGCCGTTCACTACATTAAAAGGAAAAAAAAAAAAACCCAAAAAAAAAATAAAAAGGAATTCTTGCAAGAGGCAATCTCATACATGAAACATAATACAGTAAAAAGATCACATGACTACCTTTATTCTCGACATATGAGTGTTTATCGACTCGAGAAAATTCGAAATAAAGCAACATACGTTTAGAGCTTTAGAAAAGCCTTGATGATTCCCATCATTTCACTTCCAGTAAACCTCCCAAGAATCCCTCTTGCAGCAGCTATATCATTGAACTCAGAAACCGCATCACCTTTAAACGCACGATCCTCTCTCCCTCGTTTCTCTTCTCGACTCACATAAGCATCAGATAAATCCTCATCAGGTTCAACTGTAGGAAGAGGAAACGGGTCTAGAGACGTTTCTAGAAGACATGATTCCCCACCAACAGCGCCAACAAAGTCTTTCAAACGACACAGTGCGAATGGGACTGGTTCAAAGCTGTGATCACCATACTCAACTGGAGTCGAATGATCTCCCGTGACACAGATATAATACTGAAAACCCCCTGTTGATTCTGCTTCCCACAGCAGCTTAGCTAGCTGCCCTATAGCTCTATCAACAGTTTCTAGTCCTTTGACTTTGAATACGCTCGCTTTATCATGACCAGCATCATCAATAGCCTGAAATTCCATCCATGATAAGTTCAAAAACAGCCGATTGGTCAGTTCTGAATCAGAATAGGCACAGTCAAACAGTAAAATATAAAAGTCTCACATAATTTATAATTAGCATAAATGACCCACATAGTTAAAGGGGACGCTTGTTCAAATCTTTCAATAAGAATGATAATGAGAATTATTGAAAGTGAATTATAATGAAAATGAAGGTTACATGGTCAGTGTTTTGCTGTAATCTTGGAAAAAGTTGAGACAAAAATAGGGTAGTGATTAGCTTATTAGGAGGGGAGGTACTAAATCAAAATGGGGTAGTGATTAACTTATTTTGAGTCTCATTATCTTATACTTGATACTTACCCCATGCTCATTTTTATTATCATTCCCATTGAAGACTTTTGAACTAATCGGCCCCTAAATTCTCATTCAAATGCAGTTTTCACTAACATAATCTGTAAAGTAGGCATACAGAAAAGGCATCATTGCAGGAAAAATCGCCACCTTTGCTTCGATTGCAGTTTAACTAGTTTATATTGATTTCGAGTAGATGCACAAGGAGAATAGTGATCATTTTGTGGCTTCAATCAGCTCGAATTGCCAAAAAAAGAAAACTAAATTGGTATTTGATTTACAAATTGGATTTAACTGCAACCAAAGCAAAGATGGTGATTTTTCCATCAATTAAGCCTACTGAAAAATGAGTTTTTCTTGTTCATAATGAACAAGAAATACACTACTAGCATTGCAGGCTTGCAGCCAAGCTCTCAAATGCCAGAAAACAACGGAAAGTATATTTTTTAACAAACTCATATATGCAAAGCACAAACATTTAACAAACAGACTAAATTAATCTCACACCTTAATGTGAAGGAACCCAAAATCATATCCATCAGCTGGGCCAGGTTTATGTTCATCTTCTCCAGGTACAAAGACATTGGGGCATGAATTCAAAGGAGCTGAGAGTGCTTTGGCTATTGCAGTTGCTTTCGATGTTAACTGGGTTCTATAGTCCCCTGTTGCTCCGGGAGCTTCTAGAATATCAATACCGAGAGATAAGCCCAGACCAGCGATAATTTTAGTAGGCGCAACCATACATGGCCGTAGACCTTGTACATTTTCAAAATGAGGGACCTGGTTTATTTAATTGTCAATTTTGATGCAGTTTATAAGGAGCATAAATAAACAACCATTCCCTCCGTTCCAATTTAACTTTCATTTTAGAGAGAAAAAAATCCAAAATTTCTGTCGTTTTAGGTTTTTCTAAGAGAAATTAAAGATTTTTTTCCACTTCGCGATATGACTTATTTATTGAGCTACAAGAATCCATGTGAACACCCAAAGGGTATATTAGTCATTTTATTCAAATAATTATATGTCTTAAATGACTTTCTTAATATGTGTGAAACACCAAAAAACGACAGTCAAATTGGAATGGAGGGAGTAAAATAGATGTTTCATTTAAAAAAGGCTAAATGACTACCTCAATTCGAATCCCACAACCTCGCAAAAGGACGATATTAGCAATATTCTTTCCTTCTGCAGCCCTCTTTGCATTCACGGGATGAGCAACCAAAATGCGAGAAATCTCCTTTGATAACTCGTTAACAACATCAGCTGTGTTCTTTGCTTCATAAGAATCATCGAGTGGTTGAACTTGTAAAAGCAGACGGTTATCCTTCAACGGGTCCGTCCCTGATATGTTTCCACTTAATTTTGGTCCTTTCACCACCACCCCACATCTATGCTCTGTTGCATACCTAAAGTGGTGATTTTTTTTATCACATTAGTTCAACTTGGCAAATAAGAGTTACCTCTTTGAATCAACTAACTCACAACACAACTTAGATATTAATAGTGGATAAGTTAGTTAGTTAGCTTGCAAATATTCAAGTTCATCAATTGATGTTTGCTCAAAGAGTTAAAGACGAACAATTTCAGAATGTGAACCTGACTCTAACTTCATAATCGGGAAAAGAGGGCAGCTTCATTCCATCTAATGCTGCACTAAGAATAGGTCCTTCTTCTTCGAAATGCCTATCAGCTCTCCTGCTTGTGACTACTCCAGTATTTTCATCCAGTGTTGCAAAGTTTGACTGACATCGAGCATCAGCCATTCAACAATTTAGACAAAATCTATGTGAAAGACATGAAATTTAGACAATTTAAGGCTACTCAACTTACTCAATTCCAGATGTAATAAGACATCTTGTAAAATAAATGAAAATGTACACCAACAAAGACTTATCAACCTTAAGGCCTACTTTTAAGAAACTCATGAGACAATAAGTGCCATAAAACGACAGAATATATCCACAACAATTATAATGTTTAACCCAATCTAAATCCTGTGTTCGCTTACACAAGGTCATTGAGCGATAATCCTGATAGTTTAGCCAATAAAAACTGAAAAAGAGAACAAAAATTTTTTCAGAAAGAAAGCACCACAAACATTAAACTCGTGTTCTTTTTAAAGTTAGTTAGATTGGAAAACTACCAAGCTAACCATCGACACAAACTACACAAGTACTAATCACATAACGAACTCAAAGAGCAAAGAATGGCATATCAAAAATTTGAGAGAAAGACCAATTTAAGATAGCAGGAAAGCGAATGATGACAAAAGAGCAAGCACGTACTTTGAATGCGATATCTCCCGGTGACATTGCTAGACCTGCACCCATTGATTCAAATGCTCCTCGACCTCGATAATAAACCCGAGGATCATACCCCAATAACGAAAGATGTGCAGTATCACTACCACAAGCTAATCCAACTTCAACGGGATCCATTAAACCGTTGATGCCAGCCGATGCAATGGCATCCAAGTTAGGTATATTGGCTACTTGCAGAGGAGTCTTGTACCCAAATCTTGGTAATGATACATCTCCCAAACCATCAATTAACACAAAAGCTACCCTTCTCTTTGGCTCTTTCGAATTAACCATTATCTTTTGTTAGTTTTCTTGCCTTAGTAATTGATCAAATATGCTATCTGCAACAGAGAACCACAATCCTTTCATTTTGAGCATTTTTCAACAATCAATCAAAAATTCCACCAAAGAATCATGCTACGGATACGGAATAATCATTTACCATGGCAATAAGACAAACTGCGTAAAATCTGAAAACCGTAATTGAAGAAGAAGTAGTATTTTCTAAATAAATGCTTGTATTCAACCAAAATGGGGAAAAGCAATTAAGAAAACCCTCAAAATACAATTCAGTATCTAAAATTGAAGAACACTTTCGATCCAGTAATCTGGAACGTACCTTTTAACAACAATCCTAAACCGTGATACTCCAAAAATGGGATGGCGAATAAGAGAAACTGGGTTTGAGAAATCAGAATTATTCAGCAAAAGCTAAGCTGGAGTGGAGAGTGTGGAATATTGTCGCTCTCTCTTTTTTGGTAGCGTCGGTTTTATGCATTTCAATTCTTGGTCGACCTGACCACCTGGCTCCCATTTAAATCGAATACTCCGCCTTTGATTTATACTCACAAATAACTACAATTACACGATGTATTATTTTGAATTCGGAAGAATGAATATTTTAATTTCATTTATTATTGTTTTGTTTATGTGATACTGATCAAGAATAATTGGTCAATATTTTTTGCAGGGGAGAAGTTGAACTAATTGTTTCAGGAACGAGGAATAGTTATTTATCAATTCTATCATTCAAAGGGGTTACTTGCAAAAAATATCATGAACCCTACTATTTTTATCAATTTAAAATATTTAATAATTTTTCGATAATAATTTAATGACGTCCTTACTAAAATGTCATTTAAATATTCATGTAGACACCAACAAATAAAATTATTGAAAAAAACGTCTTGAAATTAGATTTTTAAGTTATGTTTCCAAAGTGAAAACTTACTTTAAAGATATTATTCTCATTATAAAAAATATACTCCCTCCGTTTGAGTGTTAATTTTCCATTGTTTTTTGGCACAACATTAAAAAGGATAATTAAATATAGGTATAGTATTAATGATGTAATGGAGAGAAAAGAGAATAAAGTGTATGAATATATTATTATTAGTTGATATTTAAAAAATGTATGAGAAATTAATAGTAGAACGAACGAAAATGATAAATGGGGAAATTAAGGATTATAATTTTATCTGTTCATATGGACGTGAAAAAATCATAACTCTTTATATCAGAATCTCGATTTAACCAATCGAAATTTTGTTGGAAAGAAAATGATAAATTTTGATTCAATATATTGGGTGTGTTGACCACGGGTGGAAAACAAAAATTATTACTTGGAACTTATAAATAAACGTTGTTTCCTTCTCAAAATACATAGGTAAAGGTATTAATTAACACTAACAGGGACGAATTTAAGAAGGGGCACGAAACCGTTGGATTTTTTTTTTTTTTTGATATATTCTGGGTTAGGGTTCAAGTTTTTAATTTTTTTTATCGGGGCCATTGGATTTAATTTATTTTTTACTATATATGTAAAAAAAAAAAAAAATCTGCACCTTTATTTTGAATTTAGTTGGAAACATGCATAATATTAGTATATAAAAATTTCCACCCCTATGTACAATCCTGGATGCATCCATGCGCATGTAAACACGTTTCTAATCCTACCCTTCGTCGCATCTACACTTATTTTCTACACAAGTCGAACACAAAAAACAAATAATACATGTATATTGAGTTTCGGCCTTAAAAGTTAGACAAGATAGGAACGAAAGTGGAAAGTAGTTGATGAGATATTTATCATGCACGAAGATACCAGAAAACGTTCAGTCTAGATATAACTGAAATTGCATATACTATAGTTCGTTTTTTAGAACTCGAACTTGTTGGTTCTTCATCTATTCTGATCGCATCTTCGTTCTAAATGAATTTATGATCAGTTTGTGTCATTCAACTACAACTGTGTAACGAAAAGGGGGATCAAAATCGACTATGAAAAGAGAGGAAAGTTTTGTTACAACTTAGAACCGATTGAGCTTTCCAACACTTGTCTTAGATCAATGTATCCTAAATCCATTGCAATGTAATAATTTCACATCCACAACAACTCATTTTCACATGTTAAATATAACATGTAAAATAGTGGAGTAGAAAAGAAAAGAAAAGAAAAGAAACAAGATGACTTATCCAGATAATTGTTGATTAATAGGGACGGAATTTTCTCGCAGCTCTCATTTGTTGTATCCGCTTTTTATCCTGTTCGAATTTGCTTTGCAACATCATGATCTCTGCATGGACCATAAACACAGTGAGACAAGACTTTAAATTACTAACATCAACCTACTTTAAATTACCACCACATATAAATTGGAAAGCAAATTAGTGAAATACTCATAAATCATTTTTGAACAATTGTAGTATATAACTAAAAATGCCAACTAAGTCTTTAAACAATGAACTGCAACACAAGTAGTAGCACTTACCGTTTCTGTGGGCTTCCTTTTTCTGGAACCGATAGAAATCTAGACCGACTTCTTTCTTTTTCTTTTTCCCCATATTGTCTAGAACAGCCGCTTGGGCAACAGAACCCACAGCTACTCCACTTTCAGCATCAGTTGTCTTTTTACGACCTCTGTGATGTACAACAACAGTCCATCCTCCTTCCGCAGCTTGGGCTTCCTTTTCTGCTTTGGCCTGCATCACATAAATTACACGAATAAATAATATCACGATGGTCTTAAATTAGAAATTTCAGTACGCTGAATAACTATTACCTGCTCCTCCTTTGCTTCGTGAGCCATAATGAAATCATCGATCCTTTCTTGCAGCACCTTGAGCCCAGGTCTACTCTGATGGTATTCCATGATCCATTCTGCACAATGAGAGCAGAAATTTTTACTGTGTTATCTTAATATTTCAAAAACTATTTCATTTAGGTCTAGCTATACAACCTTACCTAATCTAAGGTATTTAAAATTGGTTGAGCTTAAGGACTCATTAATATCAACAGAACTTATCAAGAAAGATAGTTCAAGTGATTTAACTCGAAAAGGTTTCATGATGCTGTTGGCTATTACAATACAATCACAAACAAAACCCCAGATAAACTAACCTCAAAGAACAAACTTTTGACAAGCCTAGAATTTAAGAAGCTAACAAAGTGCAAAATAATTTGATATTACATGAATCCTACGGAAATATGATCAAGTTACTGTGTTGAAAGACCAATAGACTCATAAATCATAATTCCAAATGTAAGAATCTATAGAACTAGAATGGCTGAGTTTCAAGAATTTTCTCTAAACAACGAAGTGGACGCATAAGCAAATATAAAATGTATAAGAGAAAGACACAATACAAGGATCGTACTTTTCATTCCTTTCGAGTAATCTTCATCACCGGAAGACATCTCATAAACTTCATCTTCTGCATCTTCTTCTCGCTTTTCCTCTCCTTTTTTGTCCAGAAGATTATCAGAGGATATATCAGTTGCCACCAGCTGCTTCTTTTTCATTTTTCCAGGCTTTTTTGACTTTCCTATCAACCAAAAAGCCCAGATTTATTTCCAATTACAAGCATTCAAATTTAAAAGGTGGGCAGGGAACAATAGAAATCTAAACAAAATTTGCACCACCACCACAATAAATTGTTTACCAGTCTAGAATTCCTTCTTGTATCGCCCTCTTATATTTGAGGATAAAGATTACACGGAAGCAAAAAAATCTTCACCTCTTATATTTGAGGATATAGTACGGAAGCCATAAACTTCCCTCCCTACCCAATTCAGCCCCCTACATGGAGAACCTGCCATACCCTATATTTTCACAAATGATGATACCATAATATGATAGATCATTTTTCTTCCATCCATTTAAGATTAATATAGACCCTTCTTGAAAAGACAACGTAGCATACAAATTACACACATAAAAAAAAAAAAAAAAAAAAAAAAAAAAAAAAAAAAAACCAATTATCTTAACAATTCACTCACCAATTTGTTGTTCAGATGCATCATCTTTCTCGTTGACCCCATCAACCTTGTTGATTTTCACTACATTTTTCCTTTTCTTCTTTTTTGATTGCTGCAACTTATCTTCTGCCTGGTTGCTTTGAGCATCATCTTTCCCGTTGACCTCATCAACCTTGTGGATTTTCTCAGCATTTTTCCTTTTCTTCTTTTTTGAATTCTGCAACTTATCTTCCCCCTGGTCGCTCTGAGCATCATCTTTCTCACTGACCTCATCAACCTTGTTAATTTTCTCAACATTTTGTCTTTTCTTCTTTTTTGATTTCTGCAACTTATCTTCTGTCTGTTCGCTCTGGGTATCAAATTCTTGAGTTTCTGTTCTAGTCGCCTCACCCTTCCTTCTTTTCTCATCTCTAGATCTCTTATTCTTCTTCTTTCCTCTACTTATTTCGAGTGTCTCATCTGCTAATACATTATAGCGGATGCATGTTACATTCGAAATTGTATTGTTCCGGTGCAAACATGTTGCCTCGAAATTCAGATTTTATACAACTGATACAGGATTATAATCACTATTGAAATATAATAAATATTTTCCATTTTACTAAATATTGAGAGGGGTCCGCCCACGGTTCTTTTACAGCTCATCCAAAGTAATTACTAAAATACGAGTGCTCAAATTTACTTGTGCTATCATATTTCAAAAAGGATTTCATTTAGTTGTAGCTATACAACATAGCCTAATAACATATTTCAAATTGGTTGAGCTTAAAGACTTATCAAAGAATTCATCTACAAGATAGTTTGGATAATTTAACTTTGGACAAGCTTTATGATGCTATCACAATTCACAGAATCAGACCTCAGATAGTCAAACCTCAAAGAACAAACTTTGGACGAGTCTTTTATTAAGAAGCTAACAACAAATTCAAGGCACAAGCAATGTGGAATATAAAACACAACAAGCAATATTTTTTCTGATATAAGGATCATACTTTTCATTCCTTTGGAGAAATCTTCATCACCAGAGGACATCTGATTAACTTCAACTTCTGCATCGTCTCCTCGGTTTTCCTCTCCTCTATCAGAGGATAAATCAGCTGCCACTACCTGCTTCTTCTTTCTAATTTTTCCAAGCTTTTTTGACTTGCCTATTAAAAAGAAATCCAGATTTACGTTTTCTCATACAAGCATTGATATATAAAAGGCAGAGAACACTAGAAATTCAAATGAAATTTGCACCACCACCATTAATAAATTACCAGTTTTGGAGATTCTTCTTGTATCACCCATGTTAGGTCCTAAATTAGCAATATGTCTTCACGTTTAAAATCTGTTAACCAGAAATCATTAGGGAATATCACCCAAAATCAAAATTATATGAAAAATAGGTCGAGAAATGAGATTCACAAAAAGGAGAGCGAAAAGTAACGGAAAGCAACGAAAATTACTGCACAGTAGCGCAAGCAGGGCAGTGCCAGAGAAAAGGCAGCGGCGGTCGGAAACGACTGGCGGAGGAGCGGCGGAGGTCGGTGGACGCTCGACTGTTTCTTCCTTTTTTATTTGTTAAACCCTATGTCAAAATTTAGCGCTATTTTGTTTATACTGTTGTCGCTATTTTTTTTTTTTTTTGTACGTATAAATATATTAAATAATTTAGTGGGTAATCGTAACTTCAATTTAAACCACCCCATGAAAATTACGATAAAAGGGCTTTATGTGCTGGGCTGGCAATTAAAATGCTTAGTGGGCTTATTCCTTAATTTAGACTGGCCCAAGGAGATTTATTATAACTATTTTGTCCCTACCTTAGTTGGGTTCTTCTTAGATTAGGCACTCTATTGAATTGCCTGATATCAAACATGGTCTATAATTGTGCCACGTGTCATTGCATTGTATCGCACTAAGCCACTAACCTGCTACCTATTGAGTTAATATATTATTTTAAAATTAACTTTTTATTTACAATTATACCCTTTTAAATTTGTAAATTAATAATTATAAATTTTTAAAATATTAAATTTAATATAATAATAGAATAATACGACACAACTCGATAGTACTCGATGCTACTCGATAAAAAATTAGATGATTAACTCAACAGGTTGCAGGTCATCAAATTTAAACTATTGAAGAAGATAGTTGCATTCGTTTGAAATCAATCTGGACGTCGACAATAATGTCTCTTTTGAGCTTTTGATAACCACCTTCGTGTCAGCTTTATTTTATCATATATGAGTAAGGGGCCCCGCCGCTCTACGGACAGTTCTAGTGAGCACTTGAGTGCATGGTATGCACTTGGATTTGAAAAAAAAAAACATTTCAAGCAAAAATCAGCAATACCCAAGAAGACATCAGTAATACCCCAACTGCAAAAAAAAAATACAATTCGGTGTGTTTGTGTGTATTATGAAAAAATCAAAATTGAAGTCAAAATTGAGCTTGAAATCCAAGTGCATGTTATGCACTTTGATGCACCCTAGAATTTATCTTCGTCGTATAGTCACTTTAACTTATTAGATAGATACTATCTTTCAATTTGATATCTTATGGTAATTTATAATATAAAGAATAAGTGTTTGTTCCAACACTGTTTCATCGTATAGTTACCTTCATTGTTTAGGTAGATACTATTTGACAATGGTTGGTATTTTACGGTTATTTCTAATGTAAAGGGGAAGTGTTTATAAACATTTTTGCTTAAAATTAACATAGTATACACAATAACGAAAATTTAAATTTGAGTATTTTATAATGCATAAAAGAAGTTCATCGTTAAAAACTTATACTTTTATTTTTTCTAACTACTTACATACAACGTGCAACACATGTGGTGCTTAACTAGTAAATAAAAAATCATATTGTGATACTCCAAGTAATGATGATTCAGATTGTTACGACGTTTTCGAAATTAGATTATTTTTCTAGAAAGGACAACAATATTTGATGAGTAGGTTTCCTGTAAACTCGGTTCGTGTAATTTTTTTTTTAATAAATTCGGTTATATGCACACATTATCATTATTATGCATATCAATCATCACTATTTAAAAAATATTTGATATTTTAATCAATGATGCTCCCTCTGTCCTTTAAAAGTATGCACAATTTTCTGCACATGGTTTAATGCGATATGTCGGAGGGTGTCTAGGGGTCTTATGAGGTCTGTTTATAAATAAAGTGATTATTTATGTCAAAGGGTATCTAGGGGTCTTGTGAGATCCTTTTATGATTGTCTATGCATACTTACTCATATATCTTCACCGCCTATTCACAACGGCAATCTTTGTATTTTCATTTGCCATTATAGTCTTGTTTAAAATATAAATATGCATTAACTCAATTATATAAAAAAAATGCAATCTAATACATGAACAATTAATATATTAAACCTTAAACCATGCAATATAACAAACAATCAATATATATACTAATTTTAAATGATTCAACATATAAAATCAATCATACACAATCATACTAATACACGTATTATATTACTTAATCATACTAATATTCAATCATGTTCGATAATACTTAGTCATACTAAAACGGTAACATACTAAATCATACTAATAATCATATCAAAACTCAATTATACTAAATCATATGATTAATATGCTTTAAAATTAAATTTAAACGGTAAAAAATAAAAAATAAAATTACAATTATTTTATAGGGGATGACGAAACGAGAATTTTAACCGAGATGGATTGACCAAATACGAACAGCACGATATTTTGTAAAATTATTTATTTCGACAATGCGTAAATTTATAATTCGTTCATTTTTACGCAATTAATTGTATATGTGTCCAAATTGACTCTTTTTTTTTTATAATTCACCAAATTAACTTCTTTTCGAACCTAACTTGTTTACAATTAAAAGTTGTGTCCAATCTTTTTTTTTTTTTGTAAAATTATTTATTTCAACAATGCATAAATTTATAATTCATTCATTTGTACGCAATTAATTGTATATGTATCTAAATTGACTCATTTGTGCCCAACCTTACCTCCAAAACGAAATCTTTTTTACAATTTGCGACAGCCAAGCCGTTGCAAACTATCAAATTAAATTTTGCGACGGCTTTATCCATCGGCAATCCGGTCAGCCAAACGGATCAATTTTGCGACGATTATATCCATCGCTAATTCACTCTTTGAAATTTGTGACGGACATTCTGTCGCAATCCATTTTGCTAAACGGGTCTCGGTCAAATGGATCAATTTTGTAACTGTTATGTCCGTCGTTAATTTCAACTTTAAAATTTAAGACGAACATTCCGCCGTAAATTCCAACTTTGAAATTTGCGACAGACATTCCGTCACAAATTTTGGCGCCCTTTTGTCCGTAGCAAAACCTAAGAATTAGCGATGGACTTGTTCATCCGTCGCTAATTCTTAGCATTTACGACTACTGGTGAAAATTCGTCGCTAATCTATCGCAAAAACTATTATTAACGATGGATAAGATGTTCATTGTAAATTTTTGTCGCTAACCAACGAGTTTTTTTGTAGTGTCTTCTCAGAGATTTGGTGGTGTTGCGAGATTTGGCGAGGCTGCAATTTTCGGGGTGAAAGGGAGTTTATGGCTGCGATTTTTGGGCTGAAAATAGGGTAATACAATTTAGACTGTTGGGGATAAAGGACAATCTTTTAATGGAAGTGTATTTCATTTCTTTGATTAAAAAAATATTTTAATTTTCTTATTTAGAAGTTCTTTTTTAATAAAAAGAACTAGTGCGTATCCCCGCGAATTTCGCAGACTGGAAAAAAAATATTATTTTTATTTTTAAATTATGAATATAAATATTTTTATTTTAAATATCTTGTAATTTTGATATAATATTAAACGTCAATTCGGATTATTTAAAAAAAATTCAATTCCCTCCTAAACATTTCATGTATACATGTATTTTGATAAAAAAAATATTAAAAAATCGAAAAATAAAAAAAACTACTAAATTTCAGTATCATAGTATTATACATGATAATATATTGTATATCATGGCAAGATTTTTTTTTTTTGGAAATAATGTGTTATTTCATTAACAATATCTTTTGGGTAGTAAAATTTTGTCAAAAAAAAATATTATAATCTATTATCCATGGTAAGATATGGTATTGGATGACAAGATTATTTGAGAATCTTGCCATCTTTTACGTGATAATATCTTTTGCAAAATATTTCAATATCCTCTTAGAAAATTAGCATATATAAATATTATGCAAAAATATTTGTTGATAGGCGAACATAAGTCAATAAATGGCGAACAAGGATTAAAGCTACATCAAGGATTATGAAGAGCCAACCTCAAATCAAGGGTGATCAACAAAGAAAATCAAGTTGGGGTGCATCTACCAATTTGAGAGGTGTATAAAGTGATGAACAACTCCCCGACGAACAACTAATGGGCGAACAGGTATTTAGACCCGAGACCAAGAATGAGCCAACTGTGAAGTCATCAATGACGAACAACTTGGTCAAATTATGATACAACAATCAGCCAAAGAGGTATGCACATGAACAAAGGACTAAGATCCCAAAGCCAAGCTGAACGAAGCCATAAGGCGAACAACTTCCAAAGTACAACCTCAAGAGGCGAACAACTTTCAGTTGAAGGGTCATCAAGATCAGTCAAGCCGACCTAGGCGAACAACAACGAGTCCGAGATAAGGCCCAAAAGAAGACTTTGTAACTAAGATTCAGCTTAGATAAGATCAAACTAAGGTCAAAGGACACATGTCAGGCATGCAAGCTAGGGAGACCAAGAGTCAGTAGCACCTCATGCTTGCTAGCCTCTATAAATAGTTGTTCTCCAACTTATTGAAAAAATTTCGAATTTTCAGATAAAAATACACACATAAACACACCCAAACTTACACATACACGAAATAAGTCCAATTTCGACTACCGAATTTACAAATTCGATAAATTCATACCCCGATTTACCATTTACGGTGGTAATCAATCACACGTTATTGATTGGTGACGTAAAAACGGATTAAAACAGCCACTAATCCTTACGATTAGATTCGTTCACCAACAATTTGGCGCTAGAAGGAGGGATCGAACCTCCGGTTTAGTGTGATTACTCAAGAACTTCAAGTTGAAAACTTGAAGATTCATAGGAAATCTCAAGAAATATTTGAAGATACAAACAAAAGTGTTCTTGGTGTTCTTGGTGTTCTTCAATTTATAAATTAAGAAGTAATTTAAATTGAAATGCCTCAATCTAAAGAGACCCAAGGATCACGTTTGTCAAAAAGAGCATCTCAGACCCGGGCCACGTCGGCCGACCACCAGGACCGTGACCCGAGACATGCGAACAGGTCGCAACATACAGCCATAACACATAACCTCCCCCCTGAGATGGAGGCTTTGGCGAACAACCCCAACGAGTTGGCCAAAACCATAGCTGCTCTCCAGGCCCTCCAGAGGCAACAAGAGCAGGTTAGGCCAACACAAGCAAGGCCAAGGGACAAGTCCCTAGAGGTTATTAGACCCAGGACTACTAGGGGCGAACAGCGAGAGGTTGATAGTGCCCAAGTCAGACGGAATAAGGGAAAGGCCAAGGTGGTCGACCAACGAGAAGTACAGGCTGAGTCTGGTCGCGGACGAACAACTATGTCTAGCCATGGAACAACGCGTTCCAGTGCCCAAGACAGGCTTAGCCAACCCCAACAAGAAGCTGCTCGCCGGAGAGCAGAAGATGGGCGAGCAACTTTTGAACAGCCTCGCCCATCAGTCCATGAAAGACTCTCCCAGTCAGCCTTTAGGCGCCTAGGGCCAAATGCGGCGAACAACATTAGGAGGCAAGCCCAGGAAGTGCCCACTCCAAGCGAGGGACTGCGACGAGCAGAAAGGTTAATGCCTTTGCTCGCCGAACAGCCTCCAAGTCAGGGGGCACCTCTTAATGAATTGTCAAGCCTAAGGAAGGCTGTGGAGAACATGCAGGGACAACTAGACCAACAGAGGGGGATGGGAACGACTAGCATGCCATCCTCACCTTTGGCAGCTCACATTTTGAAGGCCCCGATACAGAAAAAGATTCAATTTCCGGCAAGCATTCAATATGAAGGCATCGCCGACCCCCGAGTCCACTTAACGAAGTATACGGACTACATGGTCTCCGTGGGGGCCAGCGATGCCACCCAATGCTGGAATTTTCCTTTAACATTGGGCGATCGGGTTCACAAGTGGTTTTCATCAATGCCGCCGGCATCAATCCACTCGTTCGTCCAACTAAGTCGAGAATTTCTTTCTCACTTTTCAACGGCGGGGTCGTATCTTTCCCAAAAACACCGGCTGTCAGATTTGAGGCAAAATGATGATGAAACTGATCGGGCGTTTATGGAAAGATTCGATAAAGTTTTGCTAGAAGGAGAACCGGTGAGCGAAGATACAAAGATCGTCGCTGTGATGGCCGGATTGAAAAAAGGGTCGAAGTTATGGAAGGAGGTACGTCTAAAGTGCCCAAAGACTTATGCCGAGTTCAGAAACCAAGCTGGCATTTTTGTTTCCATGCACGAGGCCCTACAAACAAATTTGGGGGAGAATAAAGCTGATCCTAAGGAGAATAACAAAAAGCCCGTCGGGACAAGCTACAGGGTCCCAAAAAATATGAAAGCATTCACCGAAGGATCGGATTTGAAGGAAAAATTGAACCAAGTATTGACAGTATCAGTTGATACTGTGTATGAAAGCGTAAAGGAGAAAGAGTTGCTTTCCCCACCACGTAAAATCCGTCAGGATACTGGCAAACTCAACCCAAACAAGTATTGTGCCTACCATCAAAGTGTGGGGCATTTTACGAGTGAGTGTAGAGATTTGCTTAAGCAACTCTGGCGATTTTATGAGGAGGGAAAGCTCTCCGATTTCGTTAAAAGGCAACCTGGGAAGAGAACTCGGGAGAACAACTCAGAAGACGAAGAGGATGGTCAACCTCAGAAAAACAATAGACCCGGGCGACCAGTTCCCAGTATACCAGCTCAACCATTAGAAGATTTTTTCATGATGGAACCCGCAGGTCCCGCGGGAGGGTGTTTTGATGGACAACCACCCGACTCTAATCGAAAGAGGAAAGCGGAGCTACGAGCGATTGGCCAAGTACAAGAAATGGGAGTTAAGCCATCAATCATGCAAACGGCGGAATTAACCTTCACCGAAAAAGACCTTGAAGGCGTCTTAACTCCGCACAATGATTCACTCGTAATCTGCGCAAAGATTATGGGGACCAGAGTCCACAGACTGTTGGTGGACACCGGAGCTTACACCAACATTTTATTCAAGAAGACCCTCGATAATCTGGGAGATTATTTGGGTTATGTTCGAAATACAACACATAGAATCATAGGCTTCGGGAATGCTGTGACAACACCGTTGGGAATTGTAACATTAGCAGTACAACTTGTAACGGCTAATGAACCCGAAAGAAATATAACAAGAATGGTAGATTTCTTGGTTGTAGACCAGGAGTCGACCTATAACGGGTTTCTTGGCCGACCTTTTCTCAATGAATTTAAAGCTGCGTGTTCCACTTACCACTATTGTTTGAAATTTCCAACAGCCAGTGGAGCAGGCACAATTAAAGGAAACCAACGGAGAGCACGAGAATGCATTCAACAACTACGAGCAAAATTTGTACAAATATCCATGATGGAAGCAACAAGTTATCCCATCGACGAACCATCAATACTGAACAATATGATGGACATGGACGACCACAACGATACGGACGAACAACACTTGAACGAGTAAGTGTTGGACGAACAACTCGTTACCACCCGCGAGGAACCTCCATCTGACAAACAACAAAGGGGTGATGACGAACAACCCTCAGTGGGGGACTTGGAGGGCCAAGTACAAACGAACAACAATGGGACGGAGCCAACTGATGATCTAGAACCCCGCCTGGGGGCAGAGCCCATGAACATCGAAAATAATTCCAACCCTGAGGAACCCATACTTGATCCCCGTTGGAAGGGACAAAAACGACGAGCGACTCCAGTCGAAGAGCTGGAGGCGTTCAAAGTTAATCCCGACAACGAAGATCTTGAATTATTCATAGGATCTGAGCTCCCAGAGCCTTACAGATCCCGAATGAAAGAGTTCCTCACCAAGAATCTAGATGTCTTTGCTTGGTCTCACGCAGATATGGTGGGGATAGACCCGAAACATGCTTGCCACAAGCTGAACATAAATCAAGCAAGAAAGCCCGTCCATCAAAAACGGAGGAAGTACAGCCCAGACAAATACCAAGCCTTGAATGAAGAAGTTAAGAAGTTGCTAGACAACGATCTCATTCGACAAGCACTCTGTCCACAATGGGTAGCAAACCCAGTACTCGTAAGGAAACCAAATGGGACCTGGAGGCTATGCATAGATTTTACAGATCTGAATGCAACATGCCCGAAGGACAATTTTCCTCTCCCGCACATCGATCAATTGGTGGACAGCACTGCAGGTCACGAGATGTTGACGTTTATGGATGCTTTCGCCGGATATCATCAAATTCCTATGCATCCAGATGATCAGGAGAACACAGCATTTTATACAAACAAAAACTTGTTGTGTTGGAAAAGAATGCCGTTTGGCCTCATAAATGCCGGAGCAACATATCAAAGACTGGTGAACAAGATGTTTGATCAACAAATTGGAGACACGGTTGAAGTCTATGTAGACGATATTGTAGTCAAAAGTCCCAAGAAGGAAGACCATCTTCGACATCTGACTCAAGTGTTCGAAATGCTTCGACACTATAACATGAAGTTGAATCCAAAGAAGAGCAGCTTTGGAGTCCACTCAGGGAAATTCTTGGGCCATCTTGTTAGCCAGCGGGGAATTGAGGCCAACCCTTCAAAGGTTAAAGCCATCATGGATATGCAACCACCACGTTCGGTGAAAGAAGTGCAAAGACTCACCGGGTGCCTAGCAGCATTGAACCGGTTCATATCCAGGTCAGGGGACAAGTGCCGTCCATTCTTCGAGGCCGTCAAAAAAGGAAAGTTTGCATGGACTAACAACTGCCAAGCGGCCTTCGATCAACTTAAAGAATACCTGGGAGATGTCAAAATCCTATCAAAACCAATCCCAGGAGAAAAGCTCTTTCTATACTTAGCCGCATCAGAAGTTGCCATCAGCTCTGTTTTGGTGCGCGAAGACGGCAAATTTCACCAACCTATATATTACGCCAGCCAGGCTTTACACGAAGCAGAGATCAAATATGCTCCAACCGAAAAGCTGGCGTATGCTTTGGTTATGAGCGTGAGAAAGTTACGACCATACTTCTTTGACCATCAAGTCGAAGTTCTAACAACTTTCCCGCTCAGGCAAATTCTCCATCGCCCCGACACTACAGGTCGTCTCTTAAGATGGTCACTGGAGATTAGCCAATTCGGGGTGACCTATGCTCCTCGAACAACGATCAAAGGGCAAGCATTAGCCGACTTTATAGTCGAACTAACTTTCCCACCAGATCCGACGAGAGGACTTGATCATCCTTGGCATCTCTATGTGGACGGATCATCAACCAATATAGCCTCGGGGGCAGGAGTAGTTTTAATCAGCCCAGATAGATAAGTATTCACCTCGGCAATCAGATTTGGTTTCATGGCAACCAACAACGAAGCTGAGTATGAAGCTCTTATTGCTGGTCTCCACCTATCTCTCGCAGTTGGTGTCAGACGCTTGCAAATATTTGGCGATTCACAATTGATCGTGAACCAAGTCCGAGGTGAATACGAAGCTAAAGATGATCACATGATCGAGTATCAACGGATTGTTGCTCACCTAATGTCCATGTTGCAGCAAGTTTTCATACAGCAAATTCCAAGGACGAGCAACACTCAAGCAGATGCGCTTGCTCGACTAGCAACAAGTGAATGCCCCGTAGAGTTGGCAGATATTATAGTTACAAAGATGAAAGATCCATCAACAGTAAGCTATAATGTCAACCAACTCGACGATCAAACCAGTGAAGAAGACTGGAGAACAAGTATAGTCAAATACTTGAAAAGTGGGGAAAAACCAAACAATCCTTTTGAAGCTGCCAAGCTAGTAAAGCGAGCCGCCAGATATACTCTGGTGGGCGAGCAACTCTTCAAAAGGGGAATATCAGTCCCACTTCTCAAGTGTTTGCCTAGGGGGCAAGGGCAAGCAGTACTCGAAGAAATACATGTCGGAGTATGTGGAAATCACACTGGGGGGCAAGCCTTGGCATACAAAACTATCAGACAAGGCTATTACTGGCCAACTTTACGCCAAGATGCAATCAAAAAAGCAAAGACTTGCCACCAATGCCAAATTTTTGCACCAAACATTCATACCCCGGCTCAACAGCTCGTATCGGTTTATAGCCCATGGCCTTTTGCTAGATGGGGAATGGACATTATTGGTCCTTTCCCAGCTGGAGTCGGAAATGTTCGATTTGCCGTTGTGGCAGTCGATTATTACACTAAATGGGCAGAAGCAGAGGCCATGGTGAACATCACGCAACAGAAGATGATCAACTTTATTTGGAAGAACATTGTCTGCCGTTTCGGAGTTCCACAGGCAATTGTGACAGACAATGGTCCACAGTTTGATGGACAAGAGTTGAGAGAATTCTGTGTGAAGTGGGGGATAAAAAAACATTACTCCACACCTTATCATCCCCAGTCAAACGGACAAGTTGAAGCTGTGAACAAGATAATCAAGCATACATTAAAAGTAAGACTGGCGGAGAGTAAAAGTGGTTGGTCTATCGAACTCCCGGAAGTCTTGTGGGCATACAGAGTTTCTCCCAGGTCTAGCACCGGAGAAACACCCTTTGTTATGGCTTTCGGAACAGAAGCAGTAATACCTATTGAGTTAAGGACCAGTACGATTAGGACGACCAACTTTGATGAACAAGCAAATAATTCTGCTCTAAGTGCTGAAATGGATTTACTCGAAGAAAAAAGACTCAATGCTGAGTTAAAAAATACAACATACAAGCAAAGAGCGGAACGTTATTATAATTCCCGTGTAAAAGCCCGGGAATTCAGAGTTGGAGATTTGGTTCTAAGAAAACTGCTCGCCCAATCTTCAGGAGTACTGGGACCAGCTTGGGAGGGCCCATATCGTATAACGGAAAAATTTGTAAATGGCGTATACGATCTCGAAGATATGGAAGGCAAGCCGGCCTCATACTCCTGGAATGCCGTACATCTCAAGAAGTACTATCAATAAATGGGCGAACAATTATCTTGGGGGCAAGTATGGCGAATGAAGTGAATCAAGCAAATAGAATGGATCAAGGATCAAAAACTTGCATAATTTTTTGAAAATTTGGTTAAGTATAGATTAAAAAGTTGCTCGCTACATTTGTATAGTCTGGTGCTGCGTCTTTTATTTTTTAATAGAGTTGCTCGGCAAAAATCTATAAGCAAGCAAGTTTTTAGTTTGTGTTCAAAGTTGTTCGTCATATTGTACATGTAAGTGATGAACAGTCTTATAACACTTGTAATTTGTTCAAAATGTAAATACAGTAGTTGTTCGTCAGCAAAGGAAAAAGTCCAAAAGCTCGAGGTACAAGTCCATTCAAAGGTTGTTCGTTTTACAAATGAACAGAACCTAAGGACCAAAGCCACTTAAAGGTTGTTCGTTTTTTAAAATGAACAGAACCTAAGGCTGAACCCTGATTCCACTAAAGGCAAAGTTCAATTCGAACAAAAGCCCAACACTATATGTTATAATTGTAAAGGCATTGACAGAAATGTAAAGGCAATTAACATATAAAGAAAATGAGCGAACATGAGAAAGACATTCCATTAATCGAAAGGCTTTAAGTCCAAAAGATAGTACAAGCTGAAGATAGCCATTACAAGTACTACAAAAAAGGAACGAACAACTATTACAAAAGAAAGAGAAAAAAGGCCAAGTCCTAAGAGCTATTGTTGCTCGGCAGGGGGAGGATCTTGAGCCTGCTCGGCGGGAGGTTCGACAATCATATCTCGAGCCAAGTCTTCGGCAGCCTTATCCTCAGTCTCTTTAGCACTCTGCTCGACAGCGGCGGCCACCTCTTCCTCTTGTTCGCCTTCATCAACTGGAGGAGGAGGATGAGTGATGGATATACTGGGGTCAAGTTTGTCAAGCTTAACCCCTAGTACGGCCAGATCCGCCAACTGAATTTCGATGTTGTTCGGCGGTGGATAATGCTCCATGAATTCATTCAGATCCTTGCTCATTTCTTCAACCAAATCCTTGAAGTCATAGGCATCGGCCGTGCGGATGCTGTCCGCATAGGCGCAGATATATCCAAGGTTGGAAATGGGAGCAGTTCGAGCCTGAACTTCCTCTTCAAGTTGCTCGCGCGTAAAGAGGTTGGCTGCCGCCTCCCGAAGACGAGCAATTTCTGTTTTCAGTTCGGCGTTTTCTTGTTCAGCTGCGGACAGCTTTTTCTCCCCCTCGCCGAGCAGGGCCTCCTTATCCTTGAGCAGAGCCTCATTGTCCTTCAGCTCTTTGGACAGGCTTTGAATTTCTTCAAGGCGTTTATGCTCAGCATCAATGTAAACATTGATCTGGTTGTTGAGACGAGCAATCTTAGCCTCATATTGGCCGACCAGGCCATCCTTCTCTTTAGTAAGTTGCCGAGCAGTGCTGGCATAGTGACGAGCAGATTCTTCTTGCTCGGCAACTTGGGCAATGGCCCTTTGGGCAGTAACGAGGCCGTTGGCGACGAGCATCATTGAGAGGTGAAGATTGTCCGTCAACCCCTGTTGAAAAACGGCCTTATCTAGAGGACGCGTCCAAGCTCGGGCGACCAACTCCGTCGCCCTGCGAACATGCTCGCCAGGAATCTCCCTTATGTTAACGGGAGTCTTCGAGCAAGCGTACTGGTGTACAACACTTGCTCGACCGGGATGATCGTCAGCACGATATCTGCGAACAAGAAAGAAAAAGACACTTAGAAAAATAAAAAAAATGAAATGATGATGATGAATCTTGCTCGACAAAGGCAAGGGTAAACTTACTCTTTAAATTTCCGATCATCCCAACCCAGATGGGTGAGGTCCTCAGGGCCGCGACCAGAGGTGGAATCCTTGCTCGCTTTGCCTAATTTTTCTACAGGCTCAGTAGAGCGGCGAACAGCATCCCTCTCAGGACGAGAATGAATGTGGCCCACTTTCTCCTTCCCCTTGCCACCAATGGGGATGTCTTGGGCCAGCGGAGTCCCATCCGCTTTCTTTAAGCGCTTCCCCGCACGTGGGGGAGAAATTGGAGAAGATGGCTGAGCAGGAGCAGGAGGAGCAGCTGGTCGCGGGACTTTGGCTCCCTCAGCCTTATTCGTCATCCCCAGGATCTTAGTAGGCGGATCACCTCTCCTCTTCCGCCCCTTCGGAGGCGCCATCTCAAAAACCCTCTGTTCTAAGAGAGCAAAACTTGGAGGAATGGCAACAGTGACTTGCTCGGCTAAAAAAAAAAAAAAAATTAGACGAGCAAGATTGGGGATGTCAAATGACGAGCAAAGTTCTCATTAAGGAGTTCGAAATTTCCATACCTGGGGGCACCTCAGCTTGAGCTTCCAGGTGATGGGGGTATGTGAGCAGGCGAGCAGCTCTCAGGCACTTTCTATCACGCAAGTACTCGATAGTCCTCTCCGCTTTGTTGCGAAGGCCGACCAAGCAAGAGGTGAATAGAAACTCTGAGCCGACCTCTTCTTCCTCCGAGTTCCACTTGGGCAAACGAGGGCCTGCGAACAAACAAGAAAAGTTAAATTAGAACAGTACAGCTCGTGGGCGAACAAGAAATTAATCTTACGTTTAAATTTCCCGTAAGAGGCTGGGGAATTTATTCGTCCATCACCACCATATGGGCCAGAAGATGCTCGCCAATCACCCCCAATGAAAAAGAAGTGCTGCTTCCAATCGCGGATTTTGTTCGGCACTCCCTCTACCATCTTCAGTCCAGTCCTGGCCTTGAGATAAAAATATCCTTCCTCTCCAGGGGGACATCTCGTGATCGTCATGAGGTAGTTGATCTCATCTGCAGTTATGCGATCAACGTATCCCTCTAGAGCGAACAGACACATCGTCCCCAATAAGTTCATCCATCTGATTGGGGTGATTTGGGTGATGGCAAGGTTGGTCACCTCCAGGAAGCGAGCAACAATAGGTGGAAGGGGCAATTTCAATCCAGCAATCAGAGTATGAATGTTGATCGCTGTGCATCCAGGAGGTGGGCGATCGGCTCTCTCTTTTCTCTTGGGAGCCCACATATGAATATCAAAGGGAATCTTGTAGGTCTCCCGGATCGAATCCAATTCATACTCGCGAACAACGCTTTTAATCTTGCTCGCCTGGTACTCAGTCTTTACCAGATCCAATACTTCTCTCTATGGGCGAGCAAAGTTGTTCGCATACTCCTCAGCATATGCTCGCCATTCGAAAGGCCGAGCAACTCCGACTGGGATCTCGTTTTCCAACATCTTTGGAGATGGAAAGTCTATCCCTTCTAAAAATTCGCGAGTCAACTCGTCGAATTGGGGATCCTCCGATTCAGCGCTAGACGAAGAGCCCTCGTCAGAGTCCCTGTTCGCAGCAACCACCACTTCCCTCCCAGATGAGCGAGCACCAGAATCCTCCAAAGAACGTACAATCGAGTCCACGTGAGGATCCGACGCCGAGGAAATAACGAAGGGAGGTTGATCGACAGGGGCCGCGATTGGGAAGAGCGGGTCGAGTGTTTCTTCGGATTTGTTACTCGAATGCGAAGACATGGAAGGAGAAGGGAGAAGAAGAACCAGACGGCGGCGTTTCGTCGGGGAAGACGGCGGAGCAAAGCCACACACGGCGGCGATGGAGATTTTTGAAGAAAAACAAAAGATATGAAATGAAGAAAAGTAACTACCTTGTCTTAAAATTTGAAGTCAGATGCTGAAGGACGGACGCCGGAAAGCTTGAAATCGCCGGAGAAGGAAGAATCGCCGGAGTACTGTAGCAAGAGATGAAAAAGTGGGAAAAATTTGTTTCCCCCTTCTATTTATACCCCAAGCAAAAAACGGGGCACAAAGCGTAATTTCCAATAAAATACGGGCCAAATTGAAAGAAAACGGGGTAATTTCTGAGCAAGAATAAGAATCGAAGGGCCTACATGCAAATGTAGGGGCGCGTGGCCTCGGGATTGCTCGCGCGTGGGCGGCGCACAACCATGCCGCCCACGTCATCTTCGTACAACCCCCAGACCTTGGGGAGACGAAACGATAGACCATATGTTGCTCGCCACAAGCCAATGATGTTCACCCCAACCCTCATCATTTTGATATCCTAACTATAGTTGCTCGCCACAAAGTTGCTCGTCTGGGGCAACATATAGCCAGGATAGGGGGCAATTGTTGATAGGCGAACATAAGTCAATAAATGGCGAACAAGGATTAAAGCTACATCAAGGATTATGAAGAGCCAACCTCAAATCAAGGGTGATCAACAAAGAAAATCAAGTTGGGGTGCATCTACCAATTTGAGAGGTGTATAAAGTGACGAACAACTCCCCGACGAACAACTAATGGGCGAACAGGTATTTAGACCCGAGACCAAGAATGAGCCAACTGTGAAGTCATCAATGACGAACAACTTGGTCAAATTATGATACAACAATCAGCCAAAGAGGTATGCACATGAACAAAGGACTAAGATCCCAAAGCCAAGCTGAACGAAGCCATAAGGCGAACAACTTCCAAAGTACAACCTCAAGAGACGAACAACTTTCAGTTGAAGGGTCATCAAGATCAGTCAAGCCGACCTAGGCGAACAACAACGAGTCCGAGATAAGGCCCAAAAGAAGACTTTGTAACTAAGATTCAACTTAGATAAGATCAAACTAAGGTCAAAGGACACATGTCAGGCATGCAAGCTAGGGAGACCAAGAGTCAGTAGCACCTCATGCTTGCTAGCCTCTAAAAATAGTTGTTCTCCAACTTATTGAAAAAAATTCGAATTTTCAGATAAAAATACACACATAAACACACCCAAACTTACACATACACGAAATAAGTCCAATTTCGACTACCGAATTTACAAATTCGATAAATTCATACCCCGATTTACCATTTACGGTGGTAATCAATCACACGTTATTGATTGGTGACGTAAAAACGGATTAAAACAGCCACTAATCCTTACGATTAGATTCGTTCACCAACAATATTTATTTCAAAAATATCTATTATTGTATTATACATGGTAAGATATTGCATTTCATGGCAAGATTTTTTGGGAATAATATGTTATTTCAGTGACAATATCTTTTCTATAGTAAAATTTTGTCCAAAAAAAAGGGTTACAATCTATTATCCATGGTGAGATATGGTATTCGATGGTAAGATTCTTTGGGAATCTAACCATCTTTTACATTACAATATATTTTGCAAAATATTTTAATATCCTCCTAAAAAAATTAGCATATATAAATATTTTGCAAAAATAAATTCCAAAAATATTTAAGAAACAAAATCGTTGAACTGTGGAAAAAATATTTGTTTTACATCTTAGAGGACATGACGGCGGCGCCGAGGCTGTTCAATGGTAAGAAAGGAGGTGAAAAAAAAAACCTAAGACCAAGAAAAATACTATAAAAAATCAGTATCATACATTCGGTTCAAGGTCGTTGTATCTGATGCGGTTTGAGGCGGCCAGAGTAGAGCAGCGAGGCGGAACTGGTTTGAAAATAATCTAACAGGAAAATGGATGACGGAGTGAGAAAAGAATAGAGGAGAGGTGGTGGCAGTTTATGTTGGGAAAATGTATAAGACTTGTTTTGATTAGATGCCAACATATCCCTCCTAAGTTGTTTTGTAAGTAAATTATTCAGTAGAGTTAATGTTTAGTTCAACAGTTCAAAGTGTTAAGAACTGGAGTACAGTTAGTAATAACTAGAGTGTATTTTAGTATGAAGTCTGATAAAGATGAAATCCACTGAAGTGAAGTCCACTGAAGACTAAGTGATCTGAGAAAGAAGTCTAAGTCTTGAATGTTTTCTAAGTACATTCTCACTAAGACTAAATCTATCAGTAGAGGACGAAGGTCCACTGATAAAGAAACTAACAAGTACATTAAATGTTAAACATATTTAAAGCTGTTAGTTAATCTGGTTGGAACAAGGCAAAATGAATTTCAGTGAAGCTTACAATAAATGAAGGAATAAGAAGGTTCTCTCAGAGGAGTTCCACCTTAAAGCAAGACAAGAATCTGGGCATACAGACTTAAGGTCCAATGAAAAGATGACACGTCAGTGTACTTTACTGACAGCCGACCTGCCCCAGCCTGACAAGTACCAAAAGTCTTTCACCTAGCAATCTACAGAAAGTTGGTGAACAGCATGGTTTTGCAGCCGTTTCTTGACAAGACTTAAAGCTTCAAATAGAGCCGTTTGAACCAATCAGATACAAGAAGACTTACTTGAGAAGATTCAAATCCAACGGGAAGATTTTCAAGGAAGCCTATAAATACAGAAGGACGTGCACATTTACAAGCACGGGAAACTCACAAGATCAAAGCTATCTCTACATTCATAATCATCTAGAAGCACTCGAAATTATCATTGTTTCCCAAGTGTTTCACAATTGTAGAGAGCCTAACAAACCTTCAGTAACCAAGCTTAAAGCTATATCCAAATCTTAGAAAGAGATAATCCAATCCTAAGCCTTGAGCTAAACTTGTAAGGATTATCTCAAAATAGTTGGAACCAAAACCCTACTCAGTGTTTAGGTTGAGAGCTAGTGTTAAGTGGTGTTAGTAAGCTGATTGTTGTATCAGTCTGAAAGCTGGTTTGTTTTGGGAACTAGGACCTGGAATTTCCTAGTGATCAATCATCCTAAGAGAGGAGAAGTTGATCAGTGCACCTTGGCACTATAACACAAGGAATTCCAAGTGAAATGAATTCTCCTGTTTGATCAGGCCAGTGGACGTAGGAGATTTATCTCTGAACCACTTTACATCTTGTGTACTTACATTCTGCTATTTCATAGGTGTGTGTTAATCTCAAGTTTATCAAAGTAAAACCAGTTTTCTAAAGGGCTCACTAATCCGCATCTGAAAGCTAATTAGATAGTAGTTCAACTGAAAGTCTTGTGCTTTCAGTGGAGGTATTATCTCAGTAAGCTTTCACAGAGTAACTCTCAGCAGACCTCAAGTCCACTGACGAGCTACTGTCTTAAGTAACCTGATAAGTTTTGAACAAGTTTTAATTTGTAACAACAGGTGTATTCCCCCCCATACACCTGTTTACTCGTTTCGGGACCAACAATTGGTATCAGAGCAGTGGTTCAAAAGACCGTTGTTCTAAGTATACCTTGTGCGTAAAGGTATTTTATTAAGGTCACCTGAATTGATCTTTTGATAAACTTGCTTTTATAATATGGCTGACAACACAGCTAGGGTTGCACCACCAGCAGAGAACAACATGAGAGTTAATCCCTTGAACCATATGTCTCATCACAAGCTTCCACAATTCTCAGTGGAAAACTATGATTTCTGGAAGATCAGAATGAGAGCTCATCTTGCCTGTGTGCATGATGAAATGTTAAGGGTTATTACTAAAGGTCCATTTGTGTTTATGACACCTAACCCTAGAACTACAGCTGAAACTATTGCAGATCCTAGAGAAGAATGGCCCAAAGATGAAGATAATTTCACTGCAGATGAGAGGAGGAGAAACAACCTCAACTTCATTGCCATGAACATTCTCTACACCACTATTCCAGATTCTGTAATGGGAAGAGTGATCCACTGCAAGACAGCAAAGGAACTATGGGACACTCTTGCTCTCATGTGTGAAGGAACTGACAAGATAAAAGAGAACAAGCTTTCAGTAGCTGTTAAAAAATATGAGCAGTTCACCATGGAGTCCACTGAGACCATAGACCAGCTTGATGGGAGGTTCACTGACATCATGAATGAGATAAATTCTCTGGGAAAGGTCTACACCAAAAGAGAAGTTGCCTTAAAGATCCTGAGAGGTCTAACCTCAAGATGGGATGTGTACTCTGTAATGATGCAGAATACCAAGGATCTATCCAGCATGTCTATGCAACAGGTATTCTCTGAACTTAAGGCTTATGAGTTTGATCTAAACAGGAAAAGGGCTCCTGATGAGACCTCAGCTGAGAAGGGAGTTGCCTTCAAAGCTAAGGAGTCTGAGCCAAAATCCCCAAAGCCTCAGAAGAGTACAAAGGCAAGTAAGTCTCAAAGCAAGGCTGAGATGCAGGAGGAACTCAGCCTCATGGCTAGAAGGTTTGAACAACTTAACAGCCGCTTTGGCAAATATAAGAGATTCTACAGGGATAACAGGGAAGGTAGAAGTTATCCACAAAAGACTACCAGAGAAGGAGAGAAAAGCTCATCTGAGCTGGAGAAGAAGAAGGAATACAAGAATTACACCAAGGCTGAAGGATCATCATCAAAGACCAGAGAGTCCACTGAGGAAAAGAATGATGATGCCAACAGGTGTTTTCAGTGCAAAAAGATTGGGCACTTTCAATATGACTGTCCTCAACTGAGCACAAAAGAAAGAAGAGAAAGGCAAGCCAAAAGAGATAGAAGATATGGAGAAAGGAAAGCCATGATGGCTGGGGATGTTGATGAAAACCTGGAGTCACCTGATGAACTGTTCTCTGACAGCAGTGAAGATGACATGTGCCTCATGGCAAGAGAAGAACCAGAGGTACAATCTAAACCATCCATTTCTCTAGAACACACACCTGAGCTAAGCTCAGAGTCAACTGAGGAACTCAATCTTCAGTCCGCCTTGGAATAATTGATGATTGATTTCTCAAGGTTGCAAGAAGCAAGTTTCTGTCTTCAAGATGAGAACAAACAACTCTTGAGTGAAAACTCCAAGTTAATTGAGTCTAGGAATCAAGCAGATCTGAACCCAGCCAAATCTACCATTGAACTGACAAAAGAGGTGGAAACCCTCAGAAGTCAAGGAAATGGTAGAGATCAACTGATAAAAGATCTCAATGAATCTAAGACAAAGTTAACTGAAGAGAATTTAAAATTGGTAAGCCAAATAAAGGATTCTCTCCTGAAAATTGATGTCTTACAAAAATCTGAAGAGACTTTGTTAAAAAGGATTGATGCTCTAAACAAACCCTCTCTTGCCATAGAGGAGATCCAAAATTTTCAAACCAATCCAAATAACAAGTGTGGGATAGGCTTTATTCCAAAACCTTCAGAAGGTCCTCTGAGTGTTGCTTCTTCAAGTGGCACAAAGAGAGTTTTTGTCAAGTCTGTGACATTTCAACCACAGACTATGGATAAAGGAAAAAGACCAGCTGAGATCACTCAAAAGAAAAGTCAATCTAAGCCAAAACCAAATGGAAAGGCTCAGGTGACTTATCAGACTAGATCTCAGCAGAGGTACTATCAGCCGAGGTCTTCACAGATGAAGCAACCTCAGCTGAGAACACCCAGGCATGAGCAGTCCTCAAGGAATGACTCATATGAAAGACCTAGTCCTTTTGTGCCTAAAGGAAAAGGTCCTTCATACCTTTATCAACAAAAACCAAGACCAGGTGCACCCAAGCCAAAGAGAAAGAATGTGAAGAAGGTTCATGTTCCTTCAAAGGCTGACACCCATAGAAAGTTTACTCCTAAGGCACCTAGGGAGATAACAATCTATGTAGATGTTTATGGAAGACAAATTAGCCAATCTAAAGTGATTAGAACTGTGAGGCAAATTTGGATTCCGAAAGGTACAGCTAACCTTGTAGGACCCAACACCAAATGGGTACCTAAAGCTTGATCTGTGATTGCAGGGCTCAGTGGACCTCAACAAAGGAGAAGCTCTTATATCATCAGTTTGGTACTTGGACAGTGGATGTTCTAGGCACATGACTGGCAACAAAGATCTCCTGACAGAATTTGTTGAGAAGGAAGGTCCACAAGTCACTTTTGGTGACAACTCTCAAGGAGCCACTAAAGGTTATGGTACTTTAATTATTGGCTCAGTAAGGGTAAACAATGTATCCTTTGTCAGTGGACTTAAGCATAATCTTCTGTCCATAAGTCAATTCTGTGATAAGGGATACAGTGTTGAATTTTCATGTAACCTGTGTTTTGTTAAGAATGTATCTTCACAACAGGTATTACTAACTGGGTCAAGAAAGGGAAATATCTATCTTGCAGATTGGAAGTCTTGCACACCAAATGCATGTCTTATTGCTAAGAGCTCAACTGACACTAATTGGTTGTGGCACAAAAGGCTAAGTCATCTGAACTTCAAGATGATGAACAGGATAGCAAGACATGGACTGGTAGAAGGAATGCCAAATGAAGTTTATAACAAAGAACATATCTGTAAAGCCTGTCAGGAGGGGAAGCAAGTAAAGGCATCTTTCAAAAGCAAAGTAGCAACCTCTACTGACAGAGTACTTCAACTGTTACATATGGATCTTTTTGGTCCAGTAACCCCTGTAAGTATCAATGGGAGAAAGTATACACTTGTTGTTGTTGATGACTTCTCCAGGTACACATGGGTAATATTCCTTGCAAGCAAAAAGGAGACTCAACTGAGACTGCCAGAGCTCCTGAAGAAAGTTAGCAATGAAAAGAGCCTGAACATTGTAAAGATAAGATCAGATAAGGGCACTGAATTCATAAATTCCATTATATCTGATTATTGCAAAGAATTAGGTATTTCACATGAGACATCAGCTGCAAGAACTCCACAACAAAATGGAGTAGCTGAAAGAAGAAATAGGACTCTCAAGGAGGCAGCAAGGACAATGTTAGCTGAAGCTCAGGTTCCTAAAAGATTCTGGGCTGAAGCTATTAATACTGTCTGCCACACTCAAAACAGATCCATGGTAACCAAACATCAAGGAAAAACTCCATATGAGTTATGGAATGGCAGAAAGCCACAGGTATCTTACTTTCATATTTTTGGTTGCAAGTGTTTCATTCACAACAATGGGAAAACACAACTGAAAGCTTTTGATAGCAAAGCTGATGAAGGAATTTTCTTAGGATATTCCCAAATCAGTAGAGCTTTCAGAGTTTACAACTGTAGAACTCTTGTTGTGGAAGAAACACCTCATGTGGTATTTGATGAATCTACTTTTGAGTCCAGAAGTAAGGAGAATGAGGATGTGATAAGCAAAAGGCTAACTAGGCTGAGTATCAAATCAAAAGGATATCCTGAGAATTGTGTTGATACATTCATCCCAACTTGGGACAACCTCAATGATCAACAATTCAAATAGGACACTCAAAATCAGACCACTCCTCAAAGCTCACCTGAGAGCTCTCCTGAAGATGTAACTGAACTGATGAACACCATCCCAGTTCAAGAGGTAACCAATGTCAATGAAGATGTGGTCACAGCTGAGACACTCACTGAATCCATCATTCAAGGGGGAACCAATGAAATTACCATTGAGAATGAAAATACCTTGAATGATGACTCAGGACTACAACCCTCTGTCTTATTTCCTGAATTCGATTTCATTCCAATATCTAGTGACTCAACTTCAGAAGAGTTAAACTTTACTGAAGGGCATCAGCCTAGGAGAACTTGGCTCTCAGATCACCCTGTTGAGCAAATCCTAGGTGATCCTTCCTCAGGAGTCAAAACTAGAAGTTTTCATGGTGAAAGTGCTTTGTTTTGTTGTTTCTTATCAAACCAGGAACCAAGTTCCATAGCAGAAGCACTTCAAGATTCCAACTGGATTATTGCCATGCAAGAAGAGCTCAACCAGTTCACAAGGAATCAAGTATGGGAGTTGGTGGACAGACCATATCACTGCAATGTGATAGGAACCAAGTGGGTATTCAAGAACAAGAAGGATGCGAATGATATCATAGTCAGAAACAAGGTCAGGCTAGTTGCAAAGGGCTACTCTCAAGTTGAAGGATTTGACTATGATGAAACATTTGCTCCAGTAGCCAGATTGGAGGCAATAAGGTTATTTCTTGCATATGCTGCTCACAAGAAATTCAAGGTGTACCAGATGGATGTTAAAAGTGCCTTCTTGAATGGAGTACTCAATGAAGAAGTTTATGTGGAGCAACCCCCAGGTTTTGAAGAAAGTCACAAAGTATATAGACTGAGGAAAGCTCTATATGGACTGAAACAGGCTCCAAGAGCTTGGTATGATACTTTGTCACAATTCCTTTTGGATCATGGTTTTATCAAGGGGAGAGTTGATAGAACACTTTTCAGAATCACAAAAGGAGAGGACACATTGCTGGTTCAAATTTATGTGGATGATATCATTTTTGGATGTCCTAACCAAGTCCTCTGTGAGAAATTTTCTCAACTGATGAAGGGAAAGTTTGAGATGTCTATGATGGGAGAAATGAATTTCTTCCTAGGACTTCAAGTCAAGCAGTCCACTGAAGGAATCTTCATCAACCAAGCCAAATACACAAGGGAGCTGATCAACAAGTTTGGATGCCAGACCAGCAAGGTTGCAAGAGTTCCACTCAACACCAACACCAAAATGGAACCAGATGAGGATGGAGAATCAGTAGACCAGACTTCCTACAGAGCCATTATTGGATCTCTACTGTATCTCACAGCAAGCGGGCCTGATATCACATTTGCAGTTGGCATTTGTGCAAGATATCAAGCCAACCCCAAGAAAAGTCATCTGGAAGCTGCTAAGAGGATTCTCAAATATCTTAAGGGTACTGTGAATATGGGATTGTGGTATCCCTCAGATGACAATCTAGAACTCACAGGATACTCAGATGCTGACTATGGTGGATGCAGAATTGATAGAAAATCAACCTCAGGCACTTGTCAATTCTTGGGAAGTAAACTGATTTCTTGGTTTTCCAAGAAACAAAATTCAGTAGCCACAAGCACTACTGAAGCAGAGTATATGGCAGCTGGAAGTTGTTGTGCTCAAATTCTTTGGCTAAGACAACAACTGAGAGATTACAACATCTTTGCCAATGAAGTCCCTATTTTCTGTGACAACAATAGTGCAATTGCTATTTCAGAAAATCCAGTTCTCCACACAAGATGCAAACATGTGGATATAAGGCATCACTTCATCAGAGATCATGTGGAGAAGAAGGACATCAAAATGCTCAAAATCCACACTGACAAGCAGAAGGCAGATATCTTCACTAAACCTTTGGCTGAAGCAAGGTTTCAAGAGTTGTCAGTGGAGCTTGGACTCCTAGATCCAGGGGAGTTAAGAAAGGATTGAATCTCAGTAGAGTTACCTTCAACTCAGTGGAGGTTCATACTCAGAAGAGGATCTTCTCTCAGAAGAAGCTCCTCATCTCAGAAGAGGCCTTAATATCAGACGAGGTAGAACCTCAGTGGAGGTCAAGTTTATACTTATGTTATTTTCAAAGATAAAGCCTCTTAGTTTTATATATATTTTAATTGGTTTCAATATATTTACTAATGAGTGCTTTCTGAAAAATTAAATCTCTTTCCACTGTTCCGAAGAGATTTTGGTATGGCAAGCATTTAATGCGCGTGGTACAAGTCAGACATGCTTTTTCAATTACCTATCTCACGCGCCCTAAAAGCCGGTTGATATGACCTTCCGACTACCAACCATCTCAATCCATACCATTCAATTAGGCGGTTCTTTTCTAACCATCAAGATTTCTTAAAACCCCCCCACTAAACCTTGCAACTATCCACGATCTCAAACACGATCAATCTCAGGCGTTGATCTCTTTGTTCAATCTCACCATTCATTACTCATATAAAAACTCCAAACGATCATTTGTAAACCTTTTCGAATACACTTCCAAAGCAAACACTTACTTCTTTTCCCAACTCTCTGCAAATCGTTTCTCTCAAACCCTCTTATTCAAATGGCAAAACTAAATCTTAGTTTCCTTACCCATAAAGATAACTTCTGGTATGAACCCATCGTGGTTTTTGATAACCCAGAAATTGAGTCCAGACCAGAGTATGCTCACATCAAAGAAGCCCTTGAAATGATAAAAAGTGCTGGGTTAGAGAAATTTCTATCTGTCCATCCAGAGAACTGTTTTGACAGACAGGTTCTTGAATTCTACAACAATGTCTCCAACTCAGATACAAGGATCAAGTCTCATCTGATCTTGCAAAGGAAGAAGAAAGTTATGAGAGATAACATGGAGGTCACAGAGCACCAAAAGATAAAGAAGGAGATTCGTGTGAGCGGAGAAGTTCTGAAGGAGCTTTTTGATCTTCCTTCTGAAGGACCCAATCCAGAAACGTGCATAGTAGAGAAAGAGGAAGAATGGGTCAAAACCATAATGCAGAGGAAGGTACAATACACCCCAACAATGAACATAAGTGAACTCCTGCCAGTTTACAATGTTCTCTGTGAAGTTGTGAGTAAATGTATCTTGGGAAACCAAGGGAGTACTGAGCAAGTGAGCAAGCCAAAGCTCAGGCTGATGAAGGCGATAGTTGAGAGCAAGGAAAAGCCATACAATTGGCAGCAGTTCTTTCTGAGGGCCTTGAATAAAGAGCACTCGAAGTTTCAACCTGACAAATCTCCTCAACTATCAAGTAAGCTAAACTATGCAACAAAAATCTCTTACTTGATAGAGAATGTAGATCTGGGAGTAGATTGGATCCCTGATAGGAAATGGAGCAATCTAAAGATCTTATTCAAGTCTGGAAAGACTCTGGAGGCAAGGATGATTAAGCCTGCTGTGGAAAGCCCAGAGGCAGTTGAGGAGGAGGAAGCTACCCCTGCTGAGGGGAAGAAAACAAAGCTGAAGAGGAGATTGGTAAAGTTGAGTGACAAAATGGCTCAACATAAAGAGGCTGTGGCGGAGAAGGCCTCAAGGAAGGAGAAGAAGAGGTCTTCTGAAGCAGAGAAAGAGGCTGCTTCGAAGAAAGTCAGAATCACTAACTCTACTGATGAGTCTTCATCAGGTAACCCTACCTCTTCTCCCAACACTATCTCAACTGAGTCTGACTCAGATGTCCCTGCACCTACCCCCATCAAACCTAAAATCACTAAACCTCGCACCCCTGCTGCCAAAACCAAACGTCTCTCCAAAGTAACTCACACTCAAACCCCCACTGATGGCTCTCAAAAGCCAGCAAGTGGATCCCAAACTGAAACCCCCACTGAACCCATCTCCACCCCAACTGAAACCACCCCATCAAACCTTACTGAACCCATTCCCTCAACCCCATCTGAACCCGTATCATCCACCCCCACTGACCAAAACCCAACCTCACCTGACACTCAAACCTCATCTGAGTTGAACCCTCCTGAAATTAATCCAACTCAACTGGAGTCTATCCCAGAAGAGCCAACAGAAAGCAGATCCCCTACCCCTTCCCTTCCTTCAGACGATGAAGAAGAGTACTCTTTCCTTGATACTCTCAAGGATGAAGTTGCATACTCTTTAGAGTCTAAGTACCCTGAGCTTGATGGGTACCCAACCCTGAAAGCTTTATTCTTGAGGCTGAGACTCCTTGTCCAGCTCAAAGATAGAAGGCTAGGAGAAATTCTACTGGCAGTCAAAGGCAGCAATGCTGATGATTGGAAGAAGGAGGAGATGGAGGTGTTGCAATTTGCAGGGATGACCAAAACCAGACTTCTCTGTGATGAGAAAATTTTTGAGAGTCTGGTGATGGAGAAGATAGCTGAGGCTAAGAAGGCAACTGAGGAAGAGAGGGCTGATGTTGATGAGCAAGAGAAGTCAGCTGAGGTGTTAGCTGAAGGAGAGGAGGTGAAGGAGAAAGAGGGAGAGAAAGAAGAAAATATACAAGGAGGAGGGACCTTACCAAGGCAAGGTGATGGTGAGGTAGCCAAGGATGTATCCAAGGCAAGGGATACTGAGGCTCAAAATTTGCCACAGGAGAGTCCAGTAGAGGTGTCTACTGAGATTCTCCAACAACAGCCCTCAGTGGTGGCTTTAGAGTCAACTGAGGTGACTGGAATCGAAGGAGTTGAAAAGAAAAGAAAAAAGGCTGAGGGTGGTGAGAAAGATGTTGAAATCACTGGAGTTGTGAGAGGTCAAATAAAAGCAATCATCCCTGTAAAGGGTGAATTGGCTGAAAGAAACATAGTTGAAAAGGAGAGTGATGAGAGAAGTAAGATGAGTGAGGAGGAGGGAGTTCCAATGGAGTTAGAAGTTACAGGTGACTTAGGTGGTGAGATTGAGGGAGGAAAAACTAACACTGTCTTAAATGCAGGTACTCAAACTGATGAAATCCCCCCAGTCCAAGTCAACCTAACTCCCCTGAAGGATGAAGTGCTTAAACTTCAAGAAGAAAGAATCCCTGCTCTTGAAACTCAGCTGAGAGATGTCCAAGAAGCTGTCCAAGAGGAGGTGGACGAAATGGTCATCCTCTCAGATCACATTGACGAACTCATGGAGTCCACAACTACATCACTCTAGAATCTCACACTTAAAATTGACGACTCTCAGCAGATGGTGATTGATGTAGTTGAGGGGCAAAGTGTGCTAGTCATTGAAGCCCTGAAGAAGCTGGAGGAAACTGAAGAAGAGGCCAGAGCCAAATTCCTCAAAGACTCAGTAGAGAACGTTTCCATCAACCTGAAGTCATCAGTGGAGGCCTTCTCAACTGACCTTCTTGGAAAGGTTGAAGGATTATGGAACTCGAAGATGTCTGAATTCGAGGCCAAGCATGCTGAGCTGGGAGCCAAACTGGGAGAGGTACTAAAGAAGGCAGCTGAGGATATCCCAACTCAAGAGAAGACTGATGTGCTTATCAATGAAAAGCTTGCGCAGTTTGTTCAATTTGGGCAGACTGCTGGGGCTACTTTAGAAAGGCTTGAGGATGAGGTAGATCACTGCTCAACTGAGCTGAAGGCATTGGCACATGATCAACTGAAGCTCAACATCACAGTGGCTGAGTGTATGATTAATGCCGGAAAGGGGGAAAAGAGGATAAGTGCGAAGGACATGAAGGCTGATCCCAAGAATAAAATGAACATTATCCTTGAAACCCCTGATTTCGAAAAAGGCCAACAAGTGAAGAGCACCCTGAAGAAAGTTGATGCTGAGGCCCAGAGGCTGGTTGGAGAAAAGAAGGGCAATGAGACATCATCAGAAGACCTTTCAAAGTTCAAAGAAGCTCATCTGAAAGAGAAGGAAGAGAGAGCTGCAAAGAAGGGGGAACCTGCAAAGAGGAAGGCATCTGAAACTCTCTCAGCAGAGGTTGCTAAAAAGACAAGAACCTCAGGGAGGTTGGCAGCTAAGTCCACAACCTCTACTGATGAAGTTCAGGTACTTCCTATTCTCAACCCTGAACCCCTATCTTCTGAACCTTCCAAGTATGCACCTACCAAAGTCACAGAGCTCGCTGAGCTAATTAAAGAGGCTGGAGGTATGAATGAGAGAGCAAGGAAGCTAACAGCCCAGCAGCAGGAGAGGAGAGATAAGGTGGTTGATAAGATAGAGACCATTGCAGAGCTGGCTGAGAGGAAAAGAAAGGAGAGGCTAGCCACATTTGATAAAACTACTTCTAAGAAGTTCAGAAGTGGTTATCTTAAGTGGGCTGCCAAACTGAAGAAAGACAAGATCACACCTTCTCAAAACAGATTCCCTCACCATGATGCCTGGGTTCCTAAGAAGCTCAATGATGCTTGGGAGACTGCAAAAAGGGAATTCGTTTATTCCTTTTATGTCAGTGGAGAGTTAGGAAGGGACAATGCACAAGAAGTCTTTAACTCATGGTTGTTTGATGCCTATCCCAAACTCTATCCTGAGATCAGTGGTGCTTGGAATGATGCCTTCCCTGATCATGCTCTGAAGGCCCCTGAGCCAATCACCTACTGGCCTCCTCAAGATGCAACAGGAGCTGTTGATAGAGAAAGGATCACTGAAGAATGGACATCTTTATGTGAGCATCTTGGTCTCAAAGGACATTCCAAGGAAATGATGGAAAGGAAGAATGAGCTGAAGATCAGAGTCTTCAAACAATATGGACTTGAACCTTTGTTTGAGTCCATCTGAGAATGTTGTATCTTTTGCTGGGCATTTGTTTATAAGTCCCAGGTATGTTTTTAGTTTGAACTTTTTGATAAGTAGACTTCATGTAAAATGTACTTCATCCTTTTGTCAATGAAATGAACTCTACTGATGCTTGCCCAAGATAATATCTCATTATCATTTAGGCTTATGTACTTGAATGTTTTACTTACAAAATCTGTGAACTTTGAATGTCATCTGAAGAACCTCATCTGGAAGAAGATATGTAATAAGATAGGTTCCGGCATAATCAAAAAGGGGGAAATTGTTGGGAAAATGTATAAGACTTGTTTTGATTAGATGCCAACATGTCCCTCCTAAGTTGTTTTGTAAGTAAATTATTCAGTAGAGTTAATGTTTAGTTCAACAGTTCAAAGTGTTAAGAACTGGAGTACAGTTAGTAATAACTAGAGTGTATTTTAGTATGAAGTCTGCTGAAGATGAAATCCGCTGAAGTGAAGTCCACTGAAGACTAAGTGATCTGAGAAAGAAGTCTAAGTCTTGAATGTTTTCTAAGTACATTCTCACTAAGACTAAATCTATCAGTAGAGGACGAAGGTCCACTGATAAAGAAACTAACAAGTACATTAAATGCTAAACATATTTAAAGCTGTTAGTTAATCTGGTTGGAACAAGGCAAAATGAATTTCAGTGAAGCTTACAATAAATGAAGGAATAAGAAGGTTCTCTCAGAGGAGTTCCACCTTAAAGCAAGACAAGAATCTGGGCATACAGACTTAAGGTCCAATGAAAAGATGACACGTCAGTGTACTTTACTGACAGCCGACCTGCCCCAGCCTGACAAGTACCAAAAGTCTTTCACCTAGCAATCTACAGAAAGTTGGTGAACAGCATGGTTTTGCAGCCGTTTCTTGACAAGACTTAAAGCTTCAAATAGAGCCGTTTGAACCAATCAGATACAAGAAGACTTACTTGAGAAGATTCAAATCCAACGGGAAGATTTTCAAGGAAGCCTATAAATACAGAAGGACGTGCACATTTACAAGCACGGGAAACTCACAAGATCAAAGCTATCTCTACATTCATAATCATCTAGAAGCACTCGAAATTATCATTGTTTCCCAAGTGTTTCACAATTGTAGAGAGCCTAACAAACCTTCAGTAACCAAGCTTAAAGCTATATCCAAATCTTAGAAAGAGATAATCCAATCCTAAGCCTTGAGCTAAACTTGTAAGGATTATCTCAAAATAGTTGGAACCAAAACCCTACTCAGTGTTTAGGTTGAGAGCTAGTGTTAAGTGGTGTTAGTAAGCTGATTGTTGTATCAGTCTGAAAGCTGGTTTGTTTTGGGAACTAGGACCTGGAATTTCCTAGTGATCAATCATCCTAAGAGAGGAGAAGTTGATCAGTGCACCTTGGCACTATAACACAAGGAATTCCAAGTGAAAGGAATTCTCCTGTTTGATCAGGCCAGTGGACGTAGGAGATTTATCTCTGAACCACTTTACATCTTGTGTACTTACATTCTGCTATTTCATAGGTGTGTGTTAATCTCAAGTTTATCAAAGTAAAACCAGTTTTCTAAAGGGCTCACTAATCCGCATCTGAAAGCTAATTAGATAGTAGTTCAACTGAAAGTCTTGTGCTTTCAGTGGAGGTATTATCTCAGTAAGCTTTCACAGAGTAACTCTCAGCAGACCTCAAGTCCACTGACGAGCTACTGTCTTAAGTAACCTGATAAGTTTTGAACAAGTTTTAATTTGTAACAACAGGTGTATTCCCCCCCCCCCCCATACACCTGTTTACTCGTTTCGGGACCAACAGTTTAGGATCTACATACCTTGGATTTATCCTATTTTGCATATTCGTTTTTTATGCCCTCGTCGGAGTCCACGATAGATTCCGCCACTTGAATCATTGGACTAGGGGGAGAAGTCATCTGAGATGGGTTCAGAGTAGGTACAATGATCGATCAAGTCGGAGCAACGACGATGCATAAGCAATATTGGTAACGACGATGCCGGCTGTAATATAGGAGGCGCCGTCGATGATGGTTGCAACGGGAGAGAGAAATATGTGGCATATTTAAGAGAAAGGGGATGGTGTGTGCGATACTCTTAATAAGAGATTAATAAAACCTAAATATAAAATGAATGGTTTAGATTTAATTTTGTGAGATAAATGGTCGAGATCAAAACTTAAACCAACTTTTAATAACAGCGCTACATTTCGAAATGAAGAAATTTGAGACATGCCACATCAGCCTAAGAATAAGGTGGTGTTGACACATCATCTTGGAGAGGTTTGAAAATATATTATAATAAGATTTGACAATGACATTTCATCTACCTGGCATCTAGAAGTGGTTCCGACATCACTTACAGAGTTGTGTGGATACTGGATTCATTGGATTGCAACAATTAATTAAATTATGTATCGAATTACAAATTTTAAAAGACCACATTGTAATTGATAAAGAGCATAGATGTTATATATATCTTTTAATTAACCCTTTTATTTAACTTTTTTTTTAAACTACAAACATAACAATTTGACAAATGACCATTGGTGTTCTATGAAAATAATTTAATCCAAGTAAAAAATGGAACTAGGAGTTGAGAGATGCAGGCTCCTGATATGATTAATTAAAGATGTCATCTCGAATCCTATTCATTATTTAACTCACAATGCTTCATTTCCAAATTCCAATTCAAGTGATTGAGTGGATCAACATGGGAGGAGGGAAATCGGGAATCCAAAAACTGTGACCCCAAAACTATTTTTCTGGAACTGGAAGGTTGCCATGTGCTGTCGTGCAAGGCCAGTTGGTAGATCTTACAATTAAGGTGAAGGCCGTTTCAAACTCTTTAATAAAAATGCGAATGAAAATATTTTTTCATGGTAAAATAACTAATACCTTTAAAAAAAAAAGTCTAACAGTGAATTAACTTGTTCACATAATAACATAAATATTTTATGGGTTCGACCTGTTAGTGTTAGTGTCCTAGAGACAATCCATCGAAAGGACATAATACTAAGATAATATTCAAATTTAGTTTAATATTATTATTGGTTTAATATTAAATATATGGCGTTACACTTATCTGAATATGATGTTTGATTGTTTGCATATATTCTTATTTGTGTTCCCATGAATCACTATTGTCATTGAGTGAGTGAGAACTCAGATGACTTAAGTATGATTCTCAAATAGCCCCGATCAAGGATCATCAAGAATGGGATATTGATGATGCAATTGAGATTGGTGTGCGATCTGCATCATACTCTTAGAGAGTGTAGTAAGATCTCACTTACTACGAGATACCGGGTATCTCATGATGGATGCACAGATACCTTAGAGGGTATTGGTATACCCATCCGAGAAACCGTTTGATGTAATTCCACATAATGTGTCTACGGGTGTCTCGGTTAGTGGGAGCGATGTGATACTCCTCTGACTTGAGGTCAATACGCACAACATGTGTGGAGTGGTGAACTTTGACCATGACCGACGCTTGCACCCTTCCACGGGTAGATATGGCATGGATTGAGTTCATCACGAAATACATGTGCGTGGTAGTTGAGCCAAGAATAGGATTCATTCCTCAATGTGGATTTAGAGAGAATACTCATCTTCTTATCATAATTGGATCTAAGTCGTCGGCCGACGCGCATCAACTTAGACTTTGTGGCTAAGTGTGATATACTTGATCAATTAGTGATTTGAGATAATAAGATTAAGCTATTTGAATAGACACTTCATCATGTTCGAGGTTTAATCGAGTATTCGTGAATGAAAGGAAGATATCACAATAGCCTACAATATTACAGGTAGTTGCAGATTTCCTAGCAACGTACCTCGTATATTGAGAATGTCTGATTTATTGTCTAGGGTTCAATTAAGACCGTTAGTTTGACTAATCGCTCGATATACGAGAGCCTATGGGTCACACAACAAGTAATGGCAATTTACCGATTATAGTTGGTTGATTAAATATTGTATTGGATATAATATTTAATTTATGGAGAATATAATAATAATTATATTTAGAATTAATTATTATTATTATTATTATTTAATTAAATTAGATTTAATTAAATATGAAATCCCAATAATAATATTTGGAATATTATTATACAAGAATAATAGATATGGTAAAGATATTATTCGTAGGAACGTATCTAGGGAAATATAATCCGTAGAGATTATATTACGGGCTAGACCCGATATCTTGCTTAGGAATTAAGCCAAGTTAATCCCTATAAATACGTGTCATGGGAACTCAGAAAATACACACAAGAAATATAATTTCTCCATAAAATCTCCAGTCGGAATTTTCCTAGCAAATTCATCTCGAGATTCAACGCTGGCATATCGGTGCGGGTTGGTAGAAAGCCGTTATGTGGATACCATAGTTGAGGATTCCGCGTACAAATCGCTGTAAGGATTTATATACATGTTATTTATCCTTTTATGTTTATGTTATACAACCGTGTTTCAGATTCGTTGTTGGTGAATCGTGTTCTTCCGCTGCGCCGAACATGGTGTTCGTACCTCTAAAATCCAACACGACCAACTAAAATGCCTCACCTTTTCTTTAAGTTAATAGAATAATATTTGTGTCGGTCAGGCATAAATTTTGAAAGCTCGGCCCAATAACTAGAGCAATCATATGTGCAAGAAGCTATGACGAGAGAATGTGTTACAGGAGAGGCGTTGTAGGAGAAGAGTGATAGGGTGGTGTGGGAAGGTGTTGAAGTGCGTAGAGGAGGGTCAGGGTAGCTGGTTTTTTAGTGTTTTAGAGAGGTGTGCAGGGGAAGGGAGGGAGACGTCCTTTTGGAGAGATAAGTGGGTTGATGATATACCACTTAAAGATAGATTTATTAGACTCTTTAAATTAAACTTGAATAAGAAAGAGGATATTCGGGACATGGGTGAGTGGAAGGAGGAAGGTTGGGAATAAGTTTGGAGGTGGAGAAGGGTTCTTAATGATAGAGAAACTGAAATGTTAAATGAAATACGTGTTGTGCTTAGCAGGTACAATCCAAGACAAGGTGAACCAGAAACATGGAGATGGGGTAAAGCTAGAATATGCGTCTACAATGTGAAGGAAGCGCATGAGTGACTGCTAAAAAGAAAGCTTGGAGGAAGAGTTGAACAAATAGAGGAATTCAAGGTGATATAGAGTAGTGGAACACCATCAAAGGTTCGAGTTCATGTATGGAAGGTGTTCAAGGAAGGCTTACCTACGATGGATTTATTACATAGAAGAAATATAGTTTCGCCCTTAACCAATACAAAGTCAGGTAGACATTTATTTATTGAATGTATAATCTCTCATACTTTCTGGATGAAATGTGCAAAATGGTTGGGTGTGAGTATGGTTTATCCTTGTGTCCACACTCAAACTTGCTGTAGTTTCTGGATCTTTGGAATGGAAAAAATAAGAAAACGTACGGTAGCTTGTATATGGAAATGCAATCTTTAGCTCTTATAGAAAACAAGAAATGAAGTCATATTATTATTTAGAGGTGAACAATTAGCGATAGATAAATATTTACTGATTGTAAAATTCATTGTTAGAATTGTTTCAAAGAATATGCATATTGGGATAAACTTTCGAGATACGTAGACTGTGAATTGAAACCAGTTAATTGCTTACTTTTTATTTAGAGTTTGGTTGATGTTTTGAGTGCTTAGAAATAGTCTGATAGTTTGGATTTAATAAGTTTATGTATCTCACACCACAATTGTAGTGTGTAATTTATGCTTTGATAAAAGTTTAATTATTCCTGATAAAAAGAAAAAAATTGGTAAACAAATTAATTGAGTACAACGGATTACTCCCTCCGTCCCCAAAATATAGGTCTAGTTGTCTTATTGGGTCGTCCCAGAAAAATAGTCATGTTGCCTAAAATGAAAATAATTACTTTTATTAATATACCTCATTTACACAATTCATTTTAATTAAATAACTCCCTAATTTAATTACTCTTAATTAAAACAAACAACCCCAAATACTATTTCTTCCACAAACCTTAATTCTCTCTCACTCTCTATCTCCTCCGCTCACCATAGTTTGCCACTCACCACAGTCCGCCGCTCATCACAATTCATTGTTCATCGCCGTCTGCTACTCACCACCGTCTGTCGTTCACCACCGCTCTTCCATTTACTCCGTCACTCGTATTTTCACATTTCATGCTGCCGATTGCGATTAGTACCGCCGCTCACTCTCTATCGCTGCTGCACCACGATCTGCTGCCACCAGTCTCTTAGATAATAAAATCTATTGTCCCTGCATCTAGGGTTATCAAAGAAACCCTAGTCAATTCTGATTTTGAAGCTGTAGTGGCGGATATGAGTTCGAAGTTATGGTGGCCGATTCAGATCTCGACGATGTGGTGGCCGATTCAGATCTATGTAGTGTGGTGGCTGATTCGGATCACGGTGATGTGGTGGCTGATTCAAAGTCGGTGATGTGGTGGCCGATTAGGAGTCAAACGATGTGGTGGTCAATTCGGAGTCCCATGGTGTGGTGGCAGAAACTGTGGTAGAGGAAACCAAGTTAGATGTTGTGGTGGAAGAAACTGAGTTAGATGATGTTGGTCCTAAAAAGGTTATCCAGCGGAAAGCGTTTTGAAATATTCTTAATGAAAAAAACCAAATTATAAAGTAAGTGCTAGAATTAAAATGCAGAAATCTAAAGTGCAGAAAATAAAGAACACCAGATTTATAGTGGTTCGGACCAACTTGTCCTACGTCCACTCTGCCTTTCTCCAAATGGGACTCTCTCTCCAGCCAACCTACTCACTTCCGGAATTGGGAAGTACCAGATCCTTCGTACAACTGCTTACAACAACCTTTCAAAGTGGTGAATAGGTTGAGTAAAGTTCCAACTAAAAACTCCTAAAGAGTATATATACGTGAAAGGACAAAGGTGAGTGAGTGGAGAGTTCGTGTGCTTTATGCTCTTGCCCGACTTTTATGTAGAACTCATCAAAGCACTCTTATTTATAGTTGTAAAAATTAACTAGTCGTTGGAATGCTAGCAATTCAAACAACCATAATTGGAGGGATATAATCAATCAAAGATTGATTATATGATTTATTAGTTGACTTCAATCAATCAATTAATCAGATTCTCCTAATCAGTTGACTCTCCAGATTGCCTTCTTCTCCATCATTGATCTCCAAAATCTCCCCGTCTCCAGATTACTACGAAGCCTACATGTGGGTGAACTAATTCATCATATACTTCACCCTCATCTGGTCTTGTCTCGTCTGGTCAGAGCTCATCTGGTTAGAACTCGTCTGCTCTGGTCTGGGTCTTCTTGTAGAGGTCTTCTGGCCATCTCATCTGGTCATAGCTCATCTGGTCAGAGCTCGTCTGGTTAGAGCTTATCTAGTCAGAGCTCATCTGGTCGATTCCTCTGGTCAGACTCCTCTGGTCAGACTCCTCTGATCAGACTCCTCTGGTCAGACTCCTCTGCTCTGATGACTTATCTACCCTGGTCTGGACACCTCAGCTGGTCACCTCATCTGGTCTACACAGATTTCTTCCCCCTTAACCAAAGACCTATTCTAGACCTAGATTAATCTGTAGCTGACTAACAGGTTCAGCTAGTTCTATTACAAGTTCTTTGTTTTAACATCTTCAAAACATCTAACCTATATCCCAACAGATGATTATGCAAAAATTTAGGGGAGTGTTGGGGGGGTTCAAAACCCTGAAGTGCGTCGGTTTACGGTTGAACACTATGCTATCTGGATTCCAGGAGTGTTAAAGCTTTTTTAGAGGTCTTCTCTGATATCCCTCTCCATACATGTTAATCTTGATATCTAGGTTTTTGGTTTTGGGCAAGATTATATGAGTATCTTGGGTATGATTGTTGAGATGATGTTAATTATTGGTAAAATATGTGTCCTGATGTTAATTGTTGATTGTTGAGATGATATCAGTTGCTGATTTTTGTCTTTCAATGTCACCACTATGGATTTTTCCATGGTTTAGAGACTTGTGTGTCTATTAGTGACCCTACAATGATATTATAATATGTGGGGGTGTGTTAGATGATGATTATTAACTCTTAAGATTATGTTTATCAATGTATTGTATCAATCGATTAAAGGAAACAGACAAAAAATGATAAAAGAAAGAAAATCAAAATGAAAAAGAAATGCACAATCGGATCAGTTTAGAGAACGGGATTGTGGGACTTTTTCATTCTTTCCACATGCCATGTGTCGAAATTTTATTAGTTAATATTAATTTTATTAAATAAGCTTTAGATTTTTAATTTCAAGAAATTATCAATAAAAAATAATGATAATAATTATATCAATATTTTTAATTTTTTATTCTCTGCAAATGGAGATCAATATCGATATATTTTAAATCACAATCTTATATTCTATTTTTTCTTTTTCCACTACAAAAAATATAAAATTTCCTAAAAGAAACAATGATATTTGTCTATGAAATTTTCGTAGGTAAATTTTTTAAGAAAAATTGCTTGTAGTAATTAATGTCTAGGAATGAAAGTGTCTATTTAGAAATTTTTGTAGGCAAGTCGTAGACAATTCCACTATAAATTTTATTTTTTTTTAAAAAAAATTGTAGGCAATTTTTATTTGGTAGACAATTTTTTATTTACAGTTTTATATTCTAATTCTTGTAATTTAAATTTTATTGTTAAGATTGTAACTTATTGTAAATGTATAGTTTTATTTCTTTATTATAGTTACGAATTTTGAATATAAAATAATTAAATACGCCATTTTATAACTATAATAAAAATTATTTATAAATAAATGTAATTATTAAATAATAAAAAAGAAAATTATTTTAGATATGGTTGGGTTATTGATAAAGTATGAAAAAAGATGAGATTGTAGATTATATATATGGAAAAGAGATAAATGAATTATTTATTGAGAGATTGAGTTGTAATGAGTTGTTGATAAAGATAGTCTAATGGTTGAGTTATGAGTTGTTAGTTGCTGATTTTTCAATCTCAATGTCACCACTATGGATTTTTCCATAGTTTGGAGACTTGTGTGCCTATTAATGACTCTATGATGATATTATAATCCGAAGGGCGTGTTAGATGATGATTATTGACTCTTAATGGTTGAATTATGAGCTGTTAGTTGCTGATTTCTCAATCTCAGTGTCACCACTATGGAGTTCAATCTCAATTATAATCTGAGGATTGCTAGAAAATGTTCCATATATAAGTAGAGTAAAAAAACATACAATAGAAACATGTTTACAACTTAAACAAAACACATGTTTACATTTTTAGAAGCAAAGGACTTGTTTACAGCTTAAACAATGCATTTTCATCTAACATTTAAACTACTCTAGATGTTTATGCTGTAAACATAGCAACTAGTTTTCACAAAAGTGTGACTAATACTTGAAGTTCTTAATAGCCCAAATCTGAAATTAGAGTTTCCACGCCATATGGAGACTCAATTTCATTTTCAGGTTGTCTTAAGTAGTTTATCACTTGCTTCATTAACTCCCTATCTACCTGTAGAACAAATGGTAGTGTTCCTTCTCTCAGTAGCTTATCCTTGTTCATATGAGGCACATTATAAGAGTTATGTCCTTTGCACTTTATCAACTCAATCAAACATGCCTGCAAACTAAGGAAAACATTGTTTAATGTGATGTTAGTTAGTGTTTCAAAAGACAGATTAACATTTCTAATAAGGTCATTCGCTGTTTTTGAATCTGTTTCATCTTGCAAACTCTATAGTGCTCTAAACCAGCCTAGATCATTGGTATTTGTATCTAGACTAATAGCTGGTTGGCACAAAAGTTGGATATTGAATCCATCTGGCATTGCAGCCGCTTTGAAATCAGGATCATTGTTGTTGATATGTGGTATATCATTGTCTTGTTTTATATAAATATCCTTACTTGCATGTGGTGGCCACTTAGACTTGATAGCAGGAATAATTTGAAATTGTATTGTAATGTAACCAACAAAGCAATAAAACAATAGTGAGAAATTCTTTGTTTAGGACACTTGCAATAAAAACTAAATGATGATTTTTTTTCTGATAGTTTGAGAATTTATGTGTACCTTATTGATTAAACACTCTTTTATGACTTCTTTGGTGATTGCATCAATTAGTTTAGTCTTTATAGTACCCCCTTGCTCTGTTTATGTTGCTCCTTTGGGCTGGTACATCTTTTATGAATGGAAAAACACCAAGTTTTCCATAAAAATATTAGCTCCCCACTTGCTGCATATAATGGTCTTGCTACTGCACACATGAACATCAATTTCACTATGTATTTTTTGCTCTTACATACCATGTAAGGCTCTTCTTCACCGGGTGCCAAGTAACTTTTCTCACATACTTTGGTCACATAGAACCACTTCTCATCAATGTGAACTACATTGTGCATGCCTTCAAACTTGACAATGTTAAGTGCACTATCGTATTTCAGATTACTTAAACTGTAGTACAACCTTAGCAACATATTTTGATGTGTTAAAACTGGTTTGATGGCATTTGAATGAGCCCTGGTAAGCTATTTCTTAACTCACATTCCCACTAAACTCTTGCTCACTCCCAATGATCTAGCCATTCTTCGAATAGTGGATCTGCTCTTGTAAGGAATTAGCTTTAGCATCTCAACATCCAGCTCAATCATGTTGCTATGCTGCACCATTTTGTTATTTTTGAATGTCACAACTTGTCCCTTACTTATCTGTTTTTTTACTGCAGCCCATATCCTTGACACAGATCTAATGGAGATGCCTAGAAGACCAACCACTTCCTTGATTTTGCCTTTTTGTGGGTTGCCATTGGTGCTTTGCTGCAGAAGACACTGAACCACCCTACACTTTAAGTCTGGAGATAAATCCTTAGCTCACTTTTCTTTCATGATAGGTTGAATTTAAGATGTGATTTGTAAAAATGCTTTTAATGAATTCTGATAGTTGGGTGTATTTATGGTGTAAATGAATTAGGTGGAAAAATGGATAATTTTGGGTTTGGAGGGAATATTTTACATTTAATCACATCAAGAGAGGTGATTGGGAGGGTTTGTAATGTATTTTGGAAGAGAAATGAAATGAATACACTGCGCAGTTTCTATTTATTTCAGCCTCTTTCTTTTAATTAAGAATTTTATTGCAGTTTTTATTTATTTTTTAATTGAAAAAATAAAGTCAGCTTTTAACTTTCTCTCATTTAGAAATTTGGGGGGAAAATTTAATTATTAATCACTTTTGGTAATTCACCACAAAATGGCCTAATACACTTAATATCAAATTTCTTAATAACCGTGCATAAAGCAACAAGCCTATATTCCAATGATAGAGGGAGTATTTCATAACAAACAAATGAAGATATAATATAAAGACATTTGAATTTTAAACTCAATTTTGACTTAAATTTTGATTTTTTCAAAACTACACCACAAATACACGGAACTGTGTCTCATAACAAAAATAAATTTATTTTAAGTACTAATAAAAAAATTCACTCGCTAGAATACGAGGAAAAACAATAATTATGAAAAGTGTTCAGGGTGTTTTTTTTTTTTTGACAAGGGTGTTCGGGATGTATTAATATGTACGTAAAAAGATAAAAAAAAAATTGTAGTAGTAACTAGTAATTGGACTCGGGAAATGTCGAGTCGAGATGCACACCCCTGATCAGACAAATTAACGATGCCGTTTCGAATTCCCTGAGTCATTATTTAAGTCCCAACTTCCCAATGTTTTATTTTCAAATTCCTATTCAACTCTCCTCTGCCTTCCATGGGTGGAGGGAAACTATGAAATTGAACTCCCAATGGCTGTTGCTTCATCCTCAGCCTCGCCGCAGTGGGTCGAATTGCCCCGAGATGTGACGGCTAATATCCTCCACAGGCTTGGTGCTGTGGAGAGTGCACAGAAAGTGTGTACTACTTGGCGGAGAGTTTGCCGGGATCCAGCCACGTGGCGAGTCATCCACATCACATATGATGGTGTCTGCGAGTATGGCGAATTCATTATTCATTCTGGATCTTAGCCAGGGACACTTGGTCGATCTTACTCTTGAGAACTTCAGCGGTGACACCTTGCTAAAATACATTCTTGATCGGTATAATTTTCCTTGCGTTTTCACCCAATTTCTTCTATAATCAACTTTCTCATCAATCTATTATGATATGCCTATACCAAAATTTGCATTCACTAGATTTCGATGTGTCCCTTCGAAGAAACTAAATGGTCCTATTATTTTCTGCCTCTTGTGAAACTCTTTGCAATTCTCTACTTTCTGATGTCTCTGTCTGGATTTTTTATTGGTTCATTAGTGTTGATGTTGCATCTTAAGCATTCTTCCTTTCCAAGAGCCTAAATTCATATTTGTTTCAACAGATCAAGTCACCTCAAGCGTCTTACTCTTCAGAACTATCATTTGTTTATAGGGGAAGCTTTAGTTGAAGCAGTTAAAAAACTTGCACACTTGGAAGAGTCAGTCAGAGCTCAAGATATCATAAATATTGGCACTTCTTGCCCAAATTTGAGGTCATTTACATATAGTTATGGGTTTTGGCGTCCGTCTATAACACATGGTACTAACTTTGAAGTACCAAACAAAAATGAGCATGCGCTAGTGATCGCGAAAAGCATGCCTAATCTGTTCCATCTTAGTCTTATTAATGCTAATCCAATTGACAATGATGGACTAGAAGCAATTCTTGATGGCTGTCCCAACCTCGATATCACTTGATCTCCGTCAATGCTTTAATCTTGATCTACATGGGGCTTTAGGCAAAAGATGTTGTGAACATCTCAAACTCCCTTGGGACTATGTTAGTCCAATTGAACATCTTAGAGCAACCAACGAACTGGATTTTGATGATTAGGTATCTTCTTCAGAGGTTGAAGTTTATGAGTTGCCTAATGATTACAGACATTATGATGACGACGGGAATTGGTTTTGTTTGAGCTTGGAGTTGGTTGAACTGGAATCATTTTGTTTTCTTACTAGGTGGTTGTTTTAAAATGCTTGTTGTTGGTACTTATTGGCAATGCACTCATTGTTATTGTATTCCTTTTTGTACTTTGATGGGGCATTTTACAGTTTTCAAATGGTTGTTAAAATTGGAGTATTGATACTTATTAGCAATGTACTTGCTGTTGTTGTGTTCCTTTCCTTTGCTCTTTGATGTGGCAGAAGTTTCGTTTCACGGTTTCTGTTAAATAATACGAATTGGCTTTGTCAAAAAAATTGTCTTGAATTCTCGGTAGTTTCTCATAACCTTAAATTGCACAGTATTTCATTGCTGTGTGAATTTATGAATGTGCAAAAGAAATCTTGGTCAGTATTAATGCGATTAATGATGTCATTTTAGGAAAAGTAGGCAATGGCATATCTTAATTAATCCATAACCAAGACTAGGAACTACGGCTAGATGCCCGAAACCTATGACAATTCAGAGGTCTAATATAGCATTAAATTGACTATACTCTACCAGATTTGGCCTCTGATGATAGAACCTACAGCCTAGCTAGATGAAAAGCATAGAGAAGACAAACTTGGGTCCATTTTGTAGGTAAAGTATGTAGTTTGCTTTTGCTCTTTCTACTTTTACAGGTGAGGAAAGAGATGTATGGTGCTTTTGCTCTTGTCTTGTCTTTTTAAATATGCGATGATTGCAACCAAAGAAGTTGTACAATATCTACTGGGCTTATATTAAAAGATGTCTTGATTCTATCCTTTAAATATAACTATTTGTCTGTGACACCGTTATGTCAATCTTCTAACCTAAAATGCATCTTCCACTCTTGTGAGTGACGAGACATTCTGAAGGATAAAGTTATGCAGTTTTTCCTTGTAAACATGGGATAGATGTTTGGGACGTGCTTCCTTTTCTGAGAAGTGAATGTACACAAAATGCTATTGATAAGATACAGTCCTGTGGTGTATGTTTTAGATCAAAGCAATGCAGATTCTCCTTTAGTTTTGAGTCCAAAAATAAAATGCTGATAAACAAAAGGAATTGCGAAATCCTTATTCATTGCCACCAGCCCTGCAGTGGACTGAATTTCCTGGCTATGTCACGGCTAATATCCTACAAACACTTGGGGATGACTGTTGGTGGATCTTTGCATTGATAATTCACAATGATAACTTGCTAAACTACATTCTTGATCGGTATATGTAGCTTTCCTTGCCCTTCATCTATTTCACAATGCTCTCTTTTCCCAGAATATCATTATTTTTTAAACTACGTTCAGAAAATGATGCATATTTTTAATGGACATATGGAGTAATACATATGCATAAATCATAATAGTAATAGTGAATATTCAAAACAATGATAGTATGTACACGTAAGAGTTATATTTGAAAAAATCGAGTTCACGTGAACTAGAGTTAACACACGTTTTTGTCATATTTGATTTAACTCAATTTTTTATATTTTATATAATTTGGAGAAAATTTGTGTGAGACCGTCTAGTGACATCAAATTAACATTCACTCTTGTTAAAGTGTTCATGCGTCATGTCTAATTTATGCATCATCTCACTGTTTCATACATAAGAAGGTTTCACACAAGACACGCCCACATATTAAAAATTATATATGAATCACACTGTTAATAAAAAAAAAACAAAAAGGAAGTCTTGTTAGAACAAGCTTCTCATAATATTCGGATCAAAAAAAGAACATATGTGGCCCAACGCGTTTCACTGAGGTGAAGGGTCACGATTAAACATGAGAGGTCTAATTTTGCAGTGTGTAAACAAGTATAAATACCTCTTCACATAATCCTAAAATCATCACCTCAAGATAAAAGAAGTTGTATTAACAAAAAATAATCAATATGAATAACCAACAGAACATGAGCTACAAAGCTGGCGAGGCCAAGGGCCAAGCCCAGGTTTGCTTCATTATTTTCTCAAATTTTTCATACATATATTATGTTTCCATTTTTTTTATAATTACTTTGAATGCAGGAAAAGGGTAGCCAGTTAATGGACAAGGCTAGCGATGCTGCCCAATCTGCTAAGGAAACGATGCAGAATGTAAGTATCCCAATAAATTCTTGTATGCGACCGTGTAATATCAGACGAATTACAAAATAGATTCAAATTAAATACTACTCCTATCTTACCAATTTTTGCAGTGAAATTTCTACTTTTGAATAATTTATGAATTTTTATAGGTCTTGTATAAAAATTCATCATGACTCAAAAAATTAAATAAAATGTTACTACTAGATTTTAATTTTGTGAAATAATTGCTAAAGTTTGATAAAATTTGTAGGCTTCACAGCAGATGCAAGCCAAGGCACAAGGTGCAGTTGATGTTGTGAAGGATGCAACCGGCATGAACAAATGAGACCTTTACCACTATATATATAGCTGCTTAATTTCATGGACTCATTAGTTCTTTATAAAGGCATTTTAATTTGTTTTTTATTTATTGATTTAGATTTAGGCTGGTTCAATTCGGCAGGAAGAAGAGTCTGTGAATAATTTCTCTCTTTTGATCGAATAAATCATATTTTTTTATTAAATTTTGTCTCTATAGACTTAGATCCTCTTTGCATTTAATTTTCTGCATAAATATTTTGCTGAAAGTGCTGCGATTGACTTATGAAATATGATTCAAGCTGTATCATGATAATGATGTCAAAAATGCTAAAACACAAAAAAAATAAAATTGAAAACCTCCAGCCTCTATACAAAAAATAAAAATCAAGAAGTTGGAAAACAATGCATATATATGTTTATTATAATCGTACGTAGATATTAATACAGTAATAATTAAGAAGATGTGAAAGATCTTGCAAGCTAAACTTCAAATAGTTTAATTTCTCCTGTTGATTAATTAGTAATTATTTCCACCTCGCAATTAGATGAACATTAGATTCATTACTTATATATTGAAACCGAATCCACCCCAATTAGTTCGAAACTTGTTCTGTGTGACAGTTAATTTTTTTTAGTAGTTTTTTGACATGCAAATTTTCACTTTAAGAGTGAATATATATAGAATTTCAATATATATGGAGCCCAAAATGGACTTGTTATGGAGCTAAATTTGTGGTGTGGAATTACACATCATTATATTTGACTTATTTAATTGATACTAATTTAAAATTTATTATAATATGTATTTGGAAAAGATATTTCACGGTATTACCCATTATATTTGCTTACAAAATCTCAACCATCCTTTATAATAACTACATACTGTACGTTCATTACATGAGACAATTATTATAAAAAATTAAACAATGAATGAATTGATATTAATAATTAGAAAAGACATATCTTAAAGATTTTGACATTAATCTAAATAATTAATATGAAGTTTTAGTACCCTACCAACATGCTCTGGCGACTCAGTCAATCTTCACTCTAATCCATGGATCCTCACGCTAGAGGCTGCGGCCTCTAGCCTCACGGCAGCGACCTCAACGGCACGGAGCGCCGCCATCCCTGCGCCCGGAAATGGTCTTCCGGCAAGGCGTCGAAAACAGCAAACCTGTAATATCTCTCCTATGATGCAATTTCCGTAATCTGGTACTGTTTTTGAGGCGGAGATACGTGCAGGGCTTCATCGCACACAAGATGGATTGGAATTTGGAATAGGCTTTGGCTTGAGATGGATTCTGTTTTGGCAATTGATTTCTTCCGCACAAAGAGGCCCTCGGTTCCATGGAGAGTTCGCTCCTTTTGGGAGCAAAGCTGGCAGCTTCGGATTACCCATATTTATCGGATTTGCTTGCGAAGAGACATGCTTTTTAATTTAATGTTTAAAATATTGCATTAATTTGATATTTAAAATAATATTTCATATTATACGTAAATATTATGTTTCCATTGATTAAAATATATTCACATTTATTGTATTTTAGAGTAAGATTTTTTTTTTTTTTAAGTTGTAATACTTAAGTTGTTAGTAAAGAGACTTAATGTTCTTTTTTTTCATTTTTTTTTTTGGCCAACGCTATAATTTTTTATCCATAAAAAGCTTATTCCAAATATTAAAAAAAATATTTATATATATATATATATATTATTTATATAACATATAACAGTCTTTTACTTATTTATCATTTACAATACTATTTTAATATTTGTATGTTAAAATAATATAAAAGAAAAATATAATCCTAGTCTATGAAAGAATATATGTATTTTACAGTTTAATAGTCTATTTTGGCGGCATAATATTATCCAAAAATAAACTTTTGTATTATAGTCTATTATAGAAGACAATATATTATATTTGGTGGCAAGATTTTTTTGGTATCATATACTATTTTGGTGACAATATAATTTCTTAAATATTTTAATTTCCTCCTACGAATTTAACATTTATCAATATTTTGTAAAATTAACTTCCGAAAATACCTTAGTTCAACCGTGAAAAAAGATCTACTTGCATTAATATAATATTTAAAATAATATTCCATATTTTACGTAAATATTTTATTTTCCCATTGATTAAAATATATTCAGACTTATTATATTTTAAAGTAAGATACTTTTAAAAGTTATAATGCTTAAATTGTTAGTAAAAAAAATTAATGTCCTTTTTTTTTTGCCAACACTATAATTTTTTATCCATAAAAAATTTATTCCACATATTTGAAGAAAAAATATATGCATTAATTATATAAGATATAACAATTTTTTATTTATTTATAAATTGCAATACTCTTTTAATATTTGTATGTTAAAAATAATATAAAAGAAAATTTGAAATCCTAGTCTAGAATAGAATATCCGTATTTTTCAGTTTAATAGTCTATTTTGGACGCATAATTTTATCAAAAAATAAAATTTTGTATTACAATCTATTATTGAAGACAATATATTATATTTGGTGGCAAAAAATTATTGGTATCATACACTATTTTGGTGACAATATTTTTTCCAAAATATTTCAATTCCATCCTACAAAAATTTCACATATATCAATATTTTGCAAAAATAACTTCAAAAAATATCTAAGAAGAGAAATCGTTCAACCATGAATTTTTTTTTCCCATCACCTTTAGGTTACCTGCAATACAAAACGAAGAAACATAAAATTTAATCAGATTTCACCAATAAAGCACACGTTGTTCGCAAAAGAATAATAGTTGGATCAAAATCGTAGGCAGCGTGATAATCTTCTTTTTTGAAAGAGAAAAAAGTTATTAATAGTGGATTCTAAAAAAATATGAATGTAAAAATATGAATATACTTTAGAAACTTATGAAAAATTTCTGGATTTGCTCGAATGATCTTCAACTCAGATTGATGCACATATAATTTTCTCTTAATGTATGCCTAATCATCTCCATGTGTATAATAAATTAGTTTACCTGTAAAAAAAAAAAGATATGATCTATACAAAAAATTATAGAAATAATCCAAACAAATAAACAAAAAATAAAATTATATTTCTTCACATAGTAGACAACAAATGAGAAAATGAAGAGAAGAGATGATTAGTGTTGGGAATCAGAATGAAAACTAAAGATAGATTAGACATTTATAGAAAATACAAAATGAAATGTATGGTTGAGATTAAAAGTGTAAAATATATGGTGTAGATTAAATCTTAATATGATTTAAAATATGTCTAAAATAAATTTTAAGGAGAATGCATGATTTTGAAATGAAATGATTTGAGAGGTGCCACATCAGTCTAAGAATAAGGTGGTGCTGACACATCATTTTGGAGAGGTTTGGAAATATAGTATAATAAGATAGTAAAACAATTAATACTCTTTAATGAAATAATTAATATTTTTCAATTAATTCTTTTTAATGAAACAACTAATATTATTCAAAATTAATATATTATAGTATAAAAAACTAATACCCTTTAATTGATCAATTAATATCTTTCAAATAAGTTTCACGCTGAAATTTATCCTCATTTGACTTTGCCTTTATAAAATTTTTACGAAATATTTTAATTATAGTTAATTTATTTAGTTCTTTAAAGTAATTGGATATACTTAATCCTCTGCTTGGTTATTTTAATCTACCAATTAATTGAATTGTCCTCTTTTTTTTTTTATTTGTCGCCTCAAATTTGAAAAATTCATTAAAAATAATAAGTCCTTTTTTTTTCTTTTAATTTCATGAATTCAATGATTGTATTTCTTCTACTAATTTGATATTCAAATTAATATGATCATAAAGTGTGTGTTCTCTCATTTTCATTTTAATGATCACTAAGTGCATAACTATGTATGTTCAAATTGAACTTCATTAAAATATATCTAATTTTTTCATTTATTTATTGTAATAAATCAAAACAAACATAATTATTTTTAGATAAAGTATAGAGTGAAACTGGTTTATACATGAATCATTGAAGGGTATTAGTTGTTTTCATTGAAGAGTATTAATTGTATTTACTGAAGAGTATTACTGATTTACACTAAAGAGTCTTAGTTGTTCAGTGAAAATGAACCAAGACTCTTCAGTGTAAACCAATAATACTCTTCACTAAAAACAGCTAATACTCTTCAGTGAAAACAACTAATACCCTTCAATAATTTATATATAAACCAATTTCACTCTATACATACTTTTATTTTTATTGCAACATTTTAAAAGAAAACTTCGAATAATCAATGATGATTATTAATTAAAATAAATAAATAGAAAATCAAATATCTCTGCTTACGGTTGTGAATTTTTGTTAGAAGATTTGTTGCCTAATTTGTGGGGTAAGATATGATCTAATAAATCTTCTATACTTTTAATTAAATTAAGTATTATATGATGATTGTGTAACGATACATCACCCATTTAGTTCCATAAGGAGCCCAATGTTGGGCCCCATATCAAAACTCTCTCTCTATATATATACACACATACACACTTATGTTTTCCTTGTAATAATATTATTTTTATAATATTAAAATAATACTTCTCAATTCTTACTTTTAAAGCAATGCATTTTTCACTGTAGCGTGGAACACATTTCGTGAGACAAATTCATATATAATTGCCATAAACTTTAAGCGTAATTGATCTCAATATAAGTAAATTTACATCACAAATTCTTGCATGCACCCAAGTAAATTAGCATTTAAAAGAGTTAAAATTAATTTGAAATTGAACTCAAAATACATGTGAATGCTATGCATTTAAATGCACACAAAAATCACTCAATTTACACTCATAAAAAAAGTGTTCTGATGACCAAAACAAGTTTAAATTCAATACAAAAGACGGTAGGTGTAATATATTTATAATTTTGTTATGTACATTTTTATAGATTTGTTTTTTGAAAATTTTCACAAAATTTTACAAAAGCATCTGATTTTGTATTAGTCGTACATTCAATCCAAGGTCCAATTATGATTTGGACCCTCCATTTGACACACCCGCACGAGTGTGTGTTTATGTGTACGTGTGAAATGGAGGATCTATTTCAATATGAACCCTGCATTTACTGCAGGGGATCCACCCCCTCAATCCATAAGTATATGTTTATGATGAGTATCTTAACATGAAAACTCGATAAAATTTATAACAAAATTAATTATATTCATATAAAAAAAATTCATAATACTTTCTCTGATTCATTTTAATTAATTGACTTTTTAGATAAAAAAAAATTATATCTAAATAGTTGGCGTGAAAATAATATATCATATATATATTTTTTTTTTAAAATTGGTTTTCGTGATAGTATGCATTAATCAAGCAAATTAGATAATACTCTTGTACATTAATTGTATGGTGCAATTGCACAGTACCATCATTTTTTAGTAAAATAATTAAAAAAAACGGTGATAAACTTTTAACAATTTTCAAACAATCAATATCATTTAAAAATATACTACCTCCATGTTGTAGCACTAATGATCATAAGTGTCGCACCTTGTTTAAGGATTAGACCTCGCCAGACGAGGTCAATATCGTCACGTTTGCTGCATAACCCCTCTCAAAGAAACTCGACAAATAAGCACCCCAAGTGTCACTATACGGGACCGCACAACCAATTTGTAGAGTCCATGTAAGATGAGATGATGACGAGGCCACGCGGGTAGTAGATAGCAGCTCGATAAGTGAGCATCGTCAATTTGGCGACGTACGGCCTCGACTGCCGAGCATGGGTCAAGAAGTCTGGAGCCAACAAGATCGAGATTAGTTAAGAAAGATATCAAAGTAATAGAGGTAGTACAAGAATTTCATATACCTAATTTAGAAAGCAAATCATCCCATGGAAAAAGATCTACCCCAACAGACAGTTGGTAGTAAGCCATTAGCCGAACCTATACTAAATGAACAAATTTGCCACAACCGATACACCCAACAAATACATGCAATTAATACATGGATTGCATGGAGGTACTATGACAACACATGGTGTAACTTTGAGTACTATAAATAAAGTCTCTAAGGCACAATAAATAGATCATCAACTTACGATTGAGTCTTACAAATTCAACAACTCTTTGCGTATTTATTATTTTTCTTATATTTATCACACTCCAAATGTTCTTCATTGATTGAAGCATTCACTACTTCAATCAATCATCAAATATTTGTTTATATATTCAATATCAAGCCACACTAACACCACAAATTCTCTCATATTTAAATAGGGTAACAACACTTCATCCCCTAAAAGTATGCATGATGTTATTTTCAACAGTTTTGTTTTCTTTATCATTCATTCATCATTTAATTACTTCATATGTAATTGACTTTACACTTATAAATAATCACTTAATTTGTAAATAGATTACAAAATACTGACCAACACCCATATTTCTTGGGGGTGAAGTTAGTATTTAAATTATATATTGTATAAAATATATGCAAGTGTTTATCAAATCAATTTACTCCATATATATCTATATACTATTATAAATCTATATATCTATATACTATTATAAAAGTGACAAAACTTGTGAGAAATATTTTTGGACAACTTTACCCCTCTTCTATTCCACATTATACACATTTGCCATTGCTAAGTTACAAAACCATTTTCCATTAATCTTAAATAATGGTAACATAACTCCTCATTAATCTTAAGTAATGGTAGCATATACATAATCAATAAGATTTATTTACGTTAAATCTTTGATATTCATACGAAATACCCAATTCCCTTCTCCTCCTACTCAATTGGTTGTATTCAAAATAATTTTCACCTTTGTTTCACTTATCTTCATCATCACAATTCACAATCCCTTCTTCTCCCTTATAATTTTATACAACATTTTATGATATAACTTGATATTACTCCCTTTTAAATATTGTTGTTCCTTTCAATTAGAAAACATTTGTCTAATTAATGCTTCCATTTCAGTTTCATTTTTTTCCTTATCACCCTTTCCTAGCGATTAATTATGCTGAAAAGTATATCAACACGATCCGTCTTCATATCTACTACACGATCCATCTTCCCGTCTTACTATCTTCCCCTCTTCTAATTCACTTTCACATCTACCATGTTTTGGCATTCGATCAATGAATGCTCCGTCTTCCCTTTCTCTGTGACAATCGAAGCATCTATTTCTTTTCTTTTCTCAATCAAGCTGATAAGGAATTTTTCACGGACTGCTACATAAAATCTATTTTCAGACAAATCAGGCCCTAAAAAGTTAGTCATCGATTGTGAATATAAAGAATTTGGCTGTGATTATTTTGGCAGGAAGTGTCAGAGCACCACTCTTATATGTGCATATGAGGTGAGAAATTATCTTTGTACATGTTGGCTGCTAAATACCCATAGTAGTTCTTTATGTACGATTTACAATTAATTTTATGTTTGTCAAACTGATTTTTACTTTATTTTAGATTATGGGAATAAACATTAATGTCTTGTGCTTATGAAATAATACAACTGTTGATGAACATATTTAATCGGATGGATTAATGGCTGTTTAAATCTGTGTTACGTCACCAATCAATACGTGTGATTGATTACCACCGTAATTGGTAAATCGAGGTGTGAATTTATCGAATTAGTAAATTCGGTAGTCGAAATTGAACTGATTTCGTATGTGTGGGCGTTTTAGGTGTATTTGTGTGTGTTTTGAAATTGTTTATGCATTTTAACTTTTTTTTTTGAACTTGTATTTCACAGCTGGAGAACAACTATTTATAGAGACTAGCAAGCATGAGGTGTCCAAGACTCTTGGTCTCCCTAGCCTGCATGCTTGACATGTGTCCCTTTGATCTTATCTAAGCTGAATCTTAGCTACAAAGTCTTCTTTGGTCTTATCTCGGACTTATTGTTGTTCGCCTAGGTCGGCTTGATTGATCTTGTTGATTCTCCAACTGAAAGTTGTTCGCCTCTTGAGGTTGTACTTTGGAAGTTGTTCGCCTTATGACTTTGTTCAGCTTGGCTTTGGGATCTTTGTCCTTTGTTCACTTGTACACACTTCCTTGGCTGTTTGTTGTATCATAGTTTGACCAAGTTGTTCGTCATTGATGACTTCACAGTTGGCTCATTCTTGGTCTCGGGTCTTATTACCTGTTCGCCCATTAGTTGTTCGTCGGGGGAGTTGTTCGTCACTTTATACACCTCTCAGATTGGTAGATGCACCCCAACTTGATTTTCTTTGTTGATCACCCTTGATTTGAGGTTGGCTCTTCATAATCCTTGATGTAGCTTTAATCCTTGTTCGTCATTTATTAATAATTGTTCGCCTATCAACAACAACATTGAATTCTTTTGTCAAAATTTGTAATTTGAGGGTTTCCAAACCAAAAAGTATGTTCATATTGGTGCAACAAATAATTGGACTATACATGATCTTTTTCATGTTATTGTTATTAAATTTTGTTCAGGAACAAGCTTACTTTTTGTCGCTTTACACATACAGATAGCTATCTTCGTAGTTAATAGTCAAGTTTATAATAATTTGATATTATAAGGTCTGACAGAATTTGCTTCTGAATGTATATTTTATTAAAAACTAAATTAAAATTTATTAAAAATCAAGATTTCAATATTCTAATTTTTCAAGAAAACTGTGTAGGGGTTTCGCTTATAAAAAATATTTTTAAGAGAAATAACAAATTATATTTCACGTAATTTACTACATTCGGGTATAATTTTTAGGTTGCCAACTTCTTCATGATATCTTATTTGATGTAGGCGTGTTCTTAAGTTTTATTTGACAATTTTTAATGATTTATAAACTATAAATATTTTGTTTATATTTTTTTAATTTTTAATACAAACAACTCTCATTTTTATATTTTATTGGTTTTAATTCTTTTTTAATTTTAAATTTAAAGATATTCATCTTAATTATAATTTATTATATCCTTCTCTTGATTAAAGAAATCAATTGCCAAGTTTGTTAGTATATATGAGAAGTAGAAGAATTGAAATATATAATAGTATACAGAACGGACGAGTTCCCTCCCCTCAAGCAGATAATAAATTTCACGGCAGTGCTCCATAGAACTGAACTGAAGCAAATTTTAATTAGGGTAGTGCTCCATCGAGGGCAACAATAGAACGACGAATTACGATGGCACTCAATACAATCCTTCCCTCTTTCTCAAGTAAATTAACAATTAATCGTAAGATGTAACAAAATTTGATCAAAGCTACGTTAAATTTTGTGAATTTTGTCTTACGCGTGATTGCATTTGTGTACTTTGATTGTTGTTTCGTGCAAAAAAAAAAAATCTCTTTTTCGTAATTTGGTTTTTGGTGCTTAATTGCATATTTCTCTCTTGCTTAATTGCAGTTTGCAAGTTACTAATGTAGGGGCCTCCAAGCAGTTGGTAAAAATTATATTCTGGTATGTTCTATATTTCTTCTTCATTTTATTTGCCTTCTAAGTCTTAGTTTTTTAAACTGACATTTCCATGGAAAACCCTTTATCTGCCCTTTTGTTTCATGATATATTTGATCACTGTAATATTTTGGGAAGATATTGGTCATTGAGAGTGGATTACACATTCGTCCCTTTCTCTAAAGTTCACTGTGAAGTCATATGTGAAGTAAGTAGTCAGTCAAGTATGAGTTTCAGTTGTCAGCGGAGTTGGAATTAGCCGGAGTCAGTCTACTTAGATGAAGTCAGCTGAAGTTCAGTTAGCTCAGTGGACCTGAAGACACCTGGTCAGCTGAGGTGAAGTCCACTGATCTACTGTTATTAGCGTGATCCCGAATCTAAGATGAGAGAAAGGTGGTTCCATCCAAAGGCGATTTATTGAGACAATTACTAGCTGGATTACTACTATATATATATGATGTCTTGCACAAGAATCTACATCTTTCGTATTGCATAGAAAGTTTAGGGTTTTATGTACAATATCTCTGTAACAAAGTTAGGGTTTCTCTCTGAACCACGTAAAATTTTGGTGTTCTTTATTGTTCTTTTGATTTCAATATTCCTACTTATTGTGCCATATTTGATTCCTTGATTACAAGTTTTCTTGTGAATTACAAATTCCTATTAACAAGTGGCGAAGTCTGTGGAAAGCTATCATGGTTGCAACCAAGTTCGATATTGAGAAGTTCACGGGGAAGAACAATTTTAGTTTATGGAAGATTAAGATGAAGACTCTTTTGGTACACAACGGTTTGTACGATGCCTTGTTGCTGTCTGATCAGGTGGCGTCTGGTACTAATCCGGCGAAGGTGGAGGAGAACAAGAGGAAGGCACATAGTGCGATTATCTTGTGTCTCGAGGATAAACTATTGAGAGAAGTATCAAAGGAGAGGACTTCTCTTGAAGTCTGGAATAAACTGGAGCAGTTATACCAGACCAGGTCTGTTACGAACAAGTTATACATGAAACAGAAGCTTCAAGTCTTCAAGATGAATGAAGACAAGAATCTTGGTGATTAGTTGGATGAGTTCAACAGATTGATGGATGATTTGGAGAGTTTGGATGTTACTATCGATGATGAGGATAAATTATTGATGTTGTTGAATTCCCTACCTAAATCTCTGGAGAATTTCAAGGATGCTTTACTATTTGGAAGGCACGATCAGGTTAAGTTTGATGATGTGCAAGCAGCCCTCAAAACCAAGTTTCTACAGATTCAATCTAAAGGCAAGAAACCTGCTGAAGGTCTGACTGTTCAATCCAAGAAGAAAAAAAGGTTTCAAGCCAAGAAGAAGGATGGTGGAAAGGGGAAGAAAGGTGATCAAAAATCTGGTTTTGTTGAATGAAGGAAGTGTTTCACTTGTTACAAGAAAGGTCATTTGAGAAAGAATTGCCCTGAAAGAAGGAAGAAAGACAATCAAGATGATCAAGATGGAGATGCAGTTGTGGTGGAGGTTGAAGGATATGATAGTGCTGAAGTCTTGATGGTTAGTCATGAGAAACTAAGTCAAGAATTGGTCTTAGACTCTGGGTGTACTTTTCATATGTGTCCACATTAAGGCTGGTTCTTGCATCTTGAAAAGTTTGATGGAGGTCTTGTCCTTTTGGGTAATGATGAGAGCTGTAGAGTGGGGGGTCTGGTTCTATCAAAATTAAGATGTTTGATGGAGTTGATAGAATCTTATCTGAGGTCAGATTTGTACCTGGTCTGAAGAGGAATTTGATTTCTCTTGGTACTCTAAATTATAAGGGATTTGAATTCAGAACTGCCAATGGCACCTTGTCTATTACTAAGTCTGGAAGGACCGTGATGAGGGGTAACATCAAGAATGGTTTGTATTATTTGATTGGCAGGACAGTTACAGGATCAACTGATGTCACCATGGAGTCCACTGTTGCTAACCTGAGGCATAAGAGATTAGCATATGTTGGTGAGAAAGGTTTGGTGGAGTTATCCAAGAGGGGAATAATTCATGGGAAGAGGATAAGTAAGCTTGAGTTCTGTGAGAAGTGTGTTCTGGGGAAATCAAAGAAGAAGGCATACCAGAAGGGGAAGCATACCACCACTGAGGTGATGGATTACATACATTTAGATGTATGGGAACCTGTTAGGGTGTCTACTCATGGTGGAGACTGACATTTCCTTACTCTTATTTATGATTATTCCAGGAAGTTTTGGATGTATATACTCAAACAGAAGAGTGATGCTTTCTCTAAGTTCAAAGAATGGTTGACTGAACATGAAAATAAGATAGGGGAGAGCATCAAGCATCTTCGAACTGACAATGGGCTTGAATTCCTCTCAGAGGAGTTTCAACAATTCTGTAGGTTGAAGGTATTACTAGGCACATGACTGTTCCTGCTAATCCTCAACAGAATGGACTGGTTGAAAGGATGAATAGAACCATTCTGGAGAGAGTTAGGTGTATGTTATTTGATGCAAGTTTGTCTAAGAGTTTTTGGGGTGAAGCTCTTAACACAGTTGTGTACTTGATTAATAAAGTGTCATCATCTGCTATTGACTTTAAAACCCCTGATGAGATCTGGTATGAGAAAATATCAGACTACTCTAAGTTGAAAGTGTTTGGATGCTTAGCTTATGTTCATGTGAAACAAGATAAGCTGGAGCCTAGAGCATTAAAGTGTGTGTTTATTAGCTATACAAAATGTGTTAAGGGGTATAAGTTGTGGTGTTTGGAACCTGGAAACTAGCAGTGTATTACCAGTAGAGATGTTGTGTTCAATGAGTCTCAGATGGGTTACAAGTAGGGATGTAAACGAGCCGAGCCGAGCCGAATACCATCAAGCTCGAGCTCGGCTCGTTTGGGTTTTTATAGGCTTGAGCTCAGCTCGAGCTCGGCTCGAGCTTTATTAGTTGAGCTCGAGCTCGGCTCGTTTGTAAATTTTTAGGCTCGCGAATAGCTCGAGCTCGGCTCGTAAAATATTCGTTAACCAAGTAAACAAGCTTGGCTCGAGCTCGGTTCAAAAAAAGCTCGTTTTCAAATTAATCAAGCATAATTCGAGCTTGAGTTCGAATAATTTGGCTCAAAAAGCTCGGTTCAAAAAGCTCGGCTCGAAAGGTTCGGCTCGAAAAACTAATTAAATTTTTAAAAAAATATACAAAAATAACACATCTAAACTATGTCTACTTAAAAACATAATAGTCCATACTCCATAATAATAAATTTGTCCCTAATAACACATAATAATACTAATATCATAATAAATTTGTCTCTACATTACATTCTTATGGATATATTTTTTAAAATATTTATATAAAAAAAAATTAATTAAACGAGCCTGCTCACGAGCCTATTCGCGAGCTCAGTAAACGAGCCTATTCGCGAGCTCAATAAACGAGCCTGTTCGCGAGCCTGCTTGCGAGCCTGTTCGCAAGCTCAGTAAATGAGCCTATTCGCGAGCTTTCGAGCCGAATACCGTCAGGCTCGAGCTCGGCTCGATAAAATAATCGAGCTCAAAATCGGGCTCGAGCTCGGCTCGTGAAACTTAACAAACGAACTCGAACGAATATTTTTCGAGCCGAGTCCCGAATAGCTTGCGAACGGCTTGGTTTGATTACATCCCTAGTTACAAGTCTGGTGGAGGTGATCCTACTTCAGAGGAGGTGGATGGAGTTATTTCTGAATCAAATACTCAAGTTGAGGTGGAACCTGTTCCTTCAGATGAGGTTACCCCAACTGGTCCTAAATCAGAGCAGGAGGCAGAAGAAGATAATGCATCTGGTGAAGATAACATGTCAGGGGAGGAAGGAGTGCTTGAAGCTAATTTGAGAAATTATAACTTGACAAGAGACAGAACCAGAAGACAAGTACATCCTCCACTGAGGTATGGTCAGACTGATTTGGTCTCATATGTACTTGTAACAACTGAAGTCACGGAGTACCTTGAGCCTAGAAACTATAAAGAAACCATTGACAGTGAAGATAGAAAATCATGGATTACTGCCATGACAGAAGAGATGGAATCTCTCAAGAAGAATCAAACTTGGATTCTTATGAATAAGTCACCTGGGCAGAAACTAGTCAGTTGCAAGTGGTTGTTTAAAAGGAAACTTGAATCTGGGATGAAAGATCAGGTGAGGTTCAAGGCAAGGTTAGTGGCTAGAGGGTTTATTCAAAGGGAAGGGATAGATTACAATGAGATGTTCTCACTTGTGGTCAAGCATTGTTCTATCAGACTACTTCTCAGTAGAGTAGTCCAAGATAACCTGGAGCTACAACAACTTGATGTGAAGGCAACTTTCTTGCATGGTGATCTTATTGAAGACATTTATATGCAGCAACCCGAGGGATTTGTGGAACCAGGGTCAGAGGGGAAGATATGTCTACTAAAGTAATCTTTGTATGGCCTCAAGCAAAATCCAAGGCAGTGGTATAATAAATTTAATGAAGTTATGTTATCCATTGGTTTTGAGAGAAGCAAGTATGACACTTGTGCGTATCTAGAGAAATAAGGGAGAGAAGTGGTAACATATCTTCTAATCTATGTTGATGACATGCTAATTGCTAGTAAAAGCTTGTTGAAGATTCAGAGTATTAAACAGAAGCTGAGTGCAAGGTTTGATATGAAGGATCTGGAAAATGCTAAGAGGATACTTGGGATGGATATACTGAGAGACAGAGTAGCAAGGAAATTTTTCCTATCTTAGAAGAGGTACATTGAAAAGGTCCTGAAGAGGTACATTGAAAAGGTCCTGAAGAGGTTCAACATGCAGTAGAGTAGACCTGTGTCAACTCCTCTGGGGCAACAATTCAAGTTATCTAAGAAGATGAAACCCAAGTCTGAAGAAGAGAAGATATATATGATGAAAGCCCCTTATGCAAGTGGAGTTGGAAGTTTGTTGTATGCTTTGGTCTGCAGTAGATCTGATTTGGCTTATTCATTAAGTATGGTGAGCAGATACATGTCCAATCCAGACAGATTACATTGGGATGCTTTGAAGTGGATATTCAGATACCTTAAAGGTTCACCTGAATTAGGATTGGTGTTCGAGAAGGTAAATGATAAGAAGAGTCCACTGATGGATTTTGTTGATTATGATTTTGCTGCTAATCTGGATACCTAAAAATCCTTGACAGGGTACATATTTACTCTTTACAACACTGTTGTGAGTTGGAGATCTGAGTTACAAAGTGGAGTTGCCTTATCCACCACTAAAGCAAAGTTTGTGGCAGTCCCTGAAGCAGTTAAGGAAGCTTTGTGGTTGAAACACATCATTAAAGATTTTGGAATTCAACAAAGAGATGAAGTTATTCATTGTGATAATCAAAGTGTTGTTCATCTGGTTAAACATCAAGTGTTTCATGAGAGATCAAAGCATATTGATGTAAGGTTACATTTTGTAAGGGAAATCACAGACAAAGGGGTGGTCCAGATCCAGAAGATATCTACTGATGGTAATGCTGCTGACATGTGTACGAACTCTTTACCTGGTCTGAAGTTAAAGTTTTGTATCGAACTGGTAAAGATGAACACATGGAAGGTGCCTTAGCCCTAAAGGTGCCCGACGGAGAGGAAGAGAGATTTGATACTTCAAATATGAGGTGGAAAGTCACTTCCCCATTAATAATACTTCATTGTTCCTTTGTACTTTCCAAATCATGCCATGAAGGCAAATCTTGTGAACTCCACTTTGTTTGCAATGGGAAAGAGAAGGTTGATGATGATAATTGGAGGAGCACAACATCGAGGCGGTGACATTTCCTACAAACAATAATTGGGACTATGTGAATCAGGTCCTGAAAAGTTTTTTGTATTAAAAACTAAAATCTTCATTGTATTCTATTTTTAGCCCCTTGAATGGTAGCAATTAATGATTCCACCACCCATTCCTCCCTCACAGCGCATTCCACCCATTACAAATATTCATGTCGTTGATCTCGATGGCGTAGAAATGATGTAACGCCCCGAATCCAGAATATATTAATTATATAGGATTCGAAGTATTATTGTGATCAAAAGTCCGAACTATAAAATTTTTGAAGGAATATGACGGAAATGAGAGATGATCAGTTTTATGCAGCGGAAGAAATGAATAGAATAATTTTAATAAGTATCTCACACACATATATGTGTACATAAAGCATAGTATTAATAGTAACATTTTATTTAAGTGGGGAACTCCGTGTCGTCTCTATTACTGTCCTTGCTCCACGAAATCATAATCTGCAAGGGTTGTAAAAAGGGAGGGGGGGGGGGGGCGTGAGATTTGAATTCTCACGTATGGGTGATTTGCAACGTCATGGAATTGGTAAATCCGAAATATATTAAGTTATACTCATTAATAAAATATAATTTATTTAAGCAGTTGACATAATAATACAAACATCATATATCATACAAATAACAAGTTCACATAATAATCAGTTGGGCACAACAGGTTTCACATCATGTAATCACAAGTTGGTTCACGTTAAGGGGCAAAGCCCACAATCAATTTCACATAAATAAATCTCTTCTCAAACAATATAAACAATTCCCCGTGACCATGCACCTGATCTATTATCAAACATGGCCACGCACCACTTCCACAAACGAATCCCGTGACCATGCACCTGATCTATTATCAAACATGGCCACGCACCACTTTCCTCTTCATTACTAAAACTGACAATTCGAACTGTACACATAATTCATACTTAAATAGATTCATGCTCATAAAATGTTCTTATATCATGCAATAGTGACAGATTTAAATAAACAAAAGACATTTGTATCATATATAAATATATCACGTAATTCAAACAGTTATATAATAGGGTTTACGTTTATGTTGGATTAATTGTTTTTGATTTATTTAGTCGAGTTCAGAGTATACCAGCACAACGTATTATGAGCAGATCAATCAACCGATCATCACCCACCTGATTGTTTCGAGTCCCGAGAATGATGTGTAGGCAGAGGGCCGAGTCCTCTGTGCGTGTCCCGAAAAGTACAGAATCCTAATAAGGAGTATTCCGATTAAAAGATTGACTTTTGAATTTGAAAAGCTTAAGAGTGCGAAACTCGAGGATTAAGTAGGTCGTTGTCTTCAGAAAACTATTGAAAACCAAAGTTTTCAAAGGTTGATTTCAAATTGATAAGTACACCTCTTTTAAAGAGGAGGTGTATTAGGAGAGTGTATTTACTGAATTGAGTGATGCAACAGGGGGTGTATTTACTGAATTTAGCCGTGTAACAGAGGGTGTATTTACTGAAATTGGTGGTGTAACAGGGGGTGTATTTACTGAATTGAGTGGTGTAACAGAGGGTGTATTTACTGAAATTGGTGGTGTTCTCAAAAAGGCCTTTTAAGGAAAAATATAATTATTAAACTTGGAAAAATACTTAGAAAAATAAGATTATTACTTAATAAAATTAAAGAAAAGGTTATTCTTTCTTACGAATTCTATTTCTTGTTTTTAAACGAAAACTTGAATATAAAACTTCTCTTTTCTTCACTTATTAAAAGACTTTATTTTTGCGTTTTCTAAAATTCTAATAGGGGTATGAGGTGAAGACGAGTTTCCCTTTGTTTACGAAATTTATTCAAAAGTGTTTTTATCCTTGAAAAACATCGAAACAAGGATACTATAGGATTTTGCTAATATCATTATAACACTAAAATAATGATGCTAAACATTCATAAGAATAATACTAGTCCTCTAAGTCATTACTACCATCCATCTAAAACAATAATATTTCAAAAACCGATCAACTAAAAACAAGATACTAACTCAGCTAATTCCAACAGTCCAACTTATAGTTTGTGAAGGAAAGAAACAGGGAAAACAATATCCAAAATTCCTATTTCTAAGGAGTGATACAAGTGAAGCAAAACAATAATACTAAATAGGTTAATAACTAACACTAATCATCTAACTAAACTAACAGTGAGTTTTTTCTCATTTCTTTTCCTTGTTCCAAGCTTTTTAACAATTAACAATCTAACCCAAAATCTACCCGAGATGAAAACGAAAATAGAAACCTTACGAGCTTCAGTTTGAGACGTTAAACGGGCGACCTAACGGCGTCGTTTTGAAACCCGGAAATTGTTCACGAAAATTGGGCAGCCTTACGGCGTTGTTCGGGAATTCGGAAAAACAATTTGGGCAGCCTAACGACGTCGGTTTGAAATTCCAGAAATTTTGCAAAAGCAACCGGTTCAACGGCGTCAAAAATCGATCGGAAATTAACGAAAAGAAAGCTATGGTTAGAAATTGAAATAGTTCGGTAATCGAAATTGAATTAAACGGAAATGAATTTCGAAGTAAGGAGAAGAATTCCATCTTACTGGAGATGGAGGAGTAGACGGCGGCGGCGTACGGCGGAGCTACGGCTTCGGCGGCGTGCGACGGCTTCAACGGAGAGAGAGAGAGAGAGAGAGAGCGACGGGAGCAGGGGAGCTCGGAACGCGACGGTGGCGGCCTGGGCTTCGTCGCGGCGGCGGAGCTCGGCGGTGGGAGGCTTCGGCGGCGCTGGTCGATCGCGCGGCGGCGTCGTTCGCCGGAGGACAGAGGACAGCGGCGTTCGGCGGGAGAAGGGAGGAGACGTGAGGTGTGCGGCTGGGCGAGAGGTGGGCGGCGGTGAGACGTCGGAGGGACGCGGCGGCGAGAGGTGGGCGGCGCTGGCTTCGTCGGCCGGAGGAGGAGAGGACAGCGGCAGCGAGAGGCGGAGGAAAGGAGGAGGAAAGGATTTTAGAGAGAGAGGAAATTTTGCTGAGAATGGAAATTTGGGAATTGAAAAGGGAAACTGATTTTGGGAAAGGAACGGTTCATATTTATAAGGGAAATTATTTTTAATTAATCAATTAATTTTAAGAGGGTGGAAAAATATGTGGGTGAGAATAACACTCTAATTAAATTAATTTAAAAAGGGAAGTAATTCATGTGGGTAGGGATTAATCCCCTTTAATTCTGATATTTTCGTTCCCACTTAATACAGTTTAGGGATCGTTTGGTTCGCGAGTTTAATCCCGATTCGATAATTAATACAGTTTTAAAATTCGATTAATATTTTATTGTATTTTGATTTTTCTCAGTAATTTAAACGGATCGAAATCCTTAATTTAATTTGAATAATTAATTTCTCGTAGTCCTTTATTCGTTTGAAAGAATTCGATTTCTTTCTTCGAATTTAGGAATTTATAAAAAGGGGTTTATATATTTAAATACACAAATAACACACAAAATAATTAAAATTAAAAGAAATAAAGAAAAGAAAATAAAATAAGGTTTCTAAATAAAGAAAAAGGGTACAGAACGGGACGGGGTATTACATCCTCACCCCCTTAACAGAATTTCGTCCCCGAAATTCAACTTCTAGGTATTATCTGGCTAAACCCCATGCCTTTATTTTAAGTAGTATCTAATTTTTCCTCCTGCTAGTCATAACCCATTTCTGCTTAGTGTCTACACGGGATGTTCAGGTCCTTTCAATCGGAGTTGTCCTCCACTGTTTTCTCCTCCTTCTAGGATAGCATTCACGTGGCCTGACCACTCCCCATCTTGGTGAGGTGGAATTCTGACTGGTGGCCCCAACCGACGGTTGTTGTGTGTAGGTGGCTGGTAAGTCTGGTAGTTATCCACTTGCTGCGGGTAGTACTGGATGTTGTTAATTGGTTGGCGATTGATATTTGATGGTTGAGTGCATTCTCTAACTTTGTGCCCTGGTTGGTTGCAACGGAAACAAGTTACTTTACTCTGGCTGCATCGTCCCCAATGTCTCTTTCCACATGTTGAACAGTTTGGATCATTTTGAGAAGCATTATAATTGTTTCCCCCAGGCGGTGGTACTGAATTTCTCTTAAAGTTTGGCTTCCAATTACGATTGACGGGGACAGTCGTCGGAGTCTGTTTGTACTCCAAGTTTTGACTGATCGAGACCAGCAATGCTCGATGGAAAACTTCTCCATAGTTTGGCACCTGAAGGCCAATTATAATTCCTGCTATCTCGGGCCTCAAACCCTGCTCGAATCTGCGAGCTTTCCTTTCATCGTCACCCACCAGATGTGGGGCATAACGAGACAGTTGATTGAACCTTCTCTCGTACTCTATCACTGAGAGAGTTCCCTGTCGAAGGTTGACAAATTCTTGTTCTTTCCGATCCCTCAGGACTCGTGGAAAGTATCTGTCCAGTATAGCTTTCTTAAAGTCCTCCCAAGTAAGGACCTGTCTAGCTTCTTCGTCCATAGTTCGTTCATAAGACTCCCACCATTGGGCTGCATCCTCCATCAGTTGGAATTGGGCACAAGAGACTCTCTGTGCATCAGCTAGTGTCATGTGTCTGAAGATACGTTCCAATCCCGATATCCACTCCTCAACTTCAAAGGGATCTTCCTTCCCATTCAGCCTAGGTGGCTGCAGTCGTCGAAAGCGTTCGACAAAGTCATTCGCCCTGGGCGCTATCTGAGGTATAGACCCGTACAACGGCGGAGGAGGTGGTTGAACTTGCTGCTGAATGTAGTTCTGAAGAGAGATCAGTATTTCTCTCGCAATATCGTTTTCTGGCGCGGCCTGTTGAGGCGGCTCAGGTTCAGCCTGGGGGGGTGGGTCTTGTCCTATAGGATCTCTTGGTTCAGGAATGGGGTTAACGCGGGGTCGTCCACTTTACGTCCGGGTGCCATTCTAAAGGTAGTTCTGATCGAAAAGAATAATATTGTTACGATATGTATAGGTGCGAGAAAGTTATAAAAACATAACCGGAATAACCAAATCAACACAACGCTAGCACTGAAACACGTGTGGTACGTAATTCACCGCTTCGCATCGGGGCCCTCAATGGTACAGTGCTCACATTCACACAGTATTCTAGGAACCAGTGATGTGTCATTAAGTGATAATCAGATAAAATATAACAGTTACTATATAAAGCAAGTAAAACACATTGACAAGCAGTGAGCACGTAATAAGTATATATATATCTAAAAAGTTTTGGTTCTACGGAGTCAGTCTCCTTATGTTACATCATAGAAAATAAAAGGCTTCTAAGTATAATTCTAACGCATTGTATCCTTGCATCAGTACGGACCACGAGCGACAAAAGGAGTGGATTAAAGCTATGATGTTATGGTCTAAGTAAAACGGTCATACATCTGACTACTACTATATGTCAGGAAAGGGTGGCATATCTATGTTGTACGTATTTGTGACTACATCAAAAAGATAACTGCTTAAAAGGATTTGATCACTCTGACTGATCACTATTATCATACGGAAATCTCCATCGTCGACTTCTTCTAGGTATGTCTCCAAGTGAATTTGGGGCCGTTGAACTGAGTCTTCTATTCTCGTCCATTCGAGTAGTCTTACAGCGATAGGACGGAGAACAACTCAGTAACCCTTCTGGCAAAATGAATCACGGCTGTCAAACATGTCTCGTCTGGGGATATTGGAGTGGCTTTTGCCTTTGCACGAAGTCTCATGAACTGGGTTATAAACACACCGATAGATTCTAAGGTTCGCTAAGTGTCTTCTAATAATCGAGATATAACTATCTTAGGTGGATTCTTATATGGAAAGGGATTCCTAGTCAAAATTTTAGTTATGCAGAAACATAATTTAAACAATTAAGGCACATAGTTCAAATAATCATATAACATCATTTATGAAATTTATAGATTTACACAATTATATTTATTTCTATCTTTCACAAATTATCTGCATTTCAATAGTATTATAAACGACATTTCGGGGTTCTTTCTACACCTCGTAGGTGTTGTTTCGAGTTTGCGATCTTTTGATTGGAGTTTTGTTATGAAAGTCAAGTTGTCGTAATATCACAAACTTTAAGGCAATAAAATAAGAACATACCTTCGAGGAGCTTCTGACGGCAATAGGAGACACATTTCCCCTCAAGTGATTTAATTAGTGATCTATACTTACATGATAAGAAAATTTTAATTAAAGAAAAGAATTTTGGCTTGATGGAAACAATGATTTGGGTTTTGGTCCGAAAGTTTTGAACATAAGCTCTGATACCACCTGTAACGCCCCGAATCCAGAATATATTAATTATATAGGATTCGAAGTATTATTGTGATCAAAAGTCCGAACTATAAAATTTTTGAAGGAATATGACGGAAATGAGAGATGATCAGTTTTATGCAGCGGAAGAAATGAATAGAATAATTTTAATAAGTATCTCACACACATATATGTGTACATAAAGCATAGTATTAATAGTAACATTTTATTTAAGTGGGGAACTCCGTGTCGTCTCTATTACTGTCCTTGCTCCACGAAATCATAATCTGCAAGGGTTGTAAAAAGGGGGGGGGCGTGAGATTTGAATTCTCACGTATGGGTGATTTGCAACGTCATGGGATTGGTAAATCTGAAATATATTAAGTTATACTCATTAATAAAATATAATTTATTTAAGCAGTTGACATAATAATACAAACATCATATATCATACAAATAACAAGTTCACATAATAATCAGTTGGGCACAACAGGTTTCACATCATGTAATCACAAGTTGGTTCACGTTAAGGGGCAAAGCCCACAATCAATTTCACATAAATAAATCTCTTCTCAAACAATATAAACAATTCCCCGTGACCATGCACCTGATCTATTATCAAACATGGCCACGCACCACTTCCACAAACGAATCCCGTGACCATGCACCTGATCTATTATCAAACATGGCCACGCACCACTTCCACAAACGAATCCCGTGACCATGCACCTGATCTATTATCAAACATGGCCACGCACCACTTTCCTCTTCATTACTAAAACTGACAATTCGAACTGTACACATAATTCATACTTAAATAGATTCATGCTCATAAAATGTTCTTATATCATGCAATAGTGACAGATTTAAATAAACAAAAGACATTTGTATCATATATAAATATATCACGTAATTCAAACAGTTATATAATAGGGTTTACGTTTATGTTGGATTAATTGTTTTTGATTTATTTAGTCGAGTTCAGAGTATACCAGCACAACGTATTATGAGCAGATCAATCAACCGATCATCACCCACCTGATTGTTTCGAGTCCCGAGAATGATGTGTAGGCAGAGGGCCGAGTCCTCTGTGCGTGTCCCGAAAAGTACAGAATCCTAATAAGGAGTATTCCGATTAAAAGATTGACTTTTGAATTTGAAAAGCTTAAGAGTGCGAAACTCGAGGATTAAGTAGGTCGTTGTCTTCAGAAAACTATTGAAAACCAAAGTTTTCAAAGGTTGATTTCAAATTGATAAGTACACCTCTTTTAAAGAGGAGGTGTATTAGGGGGGTGTATTTACTGAATTGAGTGATGCAACAAGGGGTGTATTTACTGAATTTAGTGGTGTAACAGAGGGTGTATTTACTGAAATTGGTGGTGTAACAGGGGTGTATTTACTGAATTGAGTGGTGTAACAGAGGGTGTATTTACTGAAATTGGTGGTGTTCTCAAAAAGGTCTTTTAAGGAAAAATATAATTATTAAACTTGGAAAAATACTTAGAAAAATAAGATTATTACTTAATAAAATTAAAGAAAAGGTTATTCTTTCTTACGAATTCTATTTCTTGTTTTTAAACGAAAACTTGAATATAAAACTTCTCTTTTCTTCACTTATTAAAAGACTTTATTTTTGCGTTTTCTAAAATTCTAATAGGGGTACGGGGTGAAGACGAGTTTCCCTTTGTTTACGAAATTTATTCAAAAGTATTTTTATCCTTGAAAAACATCGAAACAAGGATACTATAGGATTTTGCTAATATCATTATAACACTAAAATAATGATACTAAACATTCATAAGAATAATACTAGTCCTCTAAGTCATTACTACCATCCATCTAAAACAATAATATTTCAAAAACCGATCAACTAAAAACAAGATACTAACTCAGCTAATTCCAACAGTCCAACTTATAGTTTGTGAAGGAAAGAAACAGGGAAAACAATATCCAAAATTCCTATTTCTAAGGAGTGATACAAGTGAAGCAAAACAATAATACTAAATAGGTTAATAACTAACACTAATCGTCTAACTAAACTAACAGTGAGTTTTTTCTCATTTCTTTTCCTTGTTCCAAGCTTTTTAACAATTAACAATCTAACCCAAAATCTACCCGAGATGAAAACGAAAATAGAAACCTTACGAGCTTCAGTTTGAGACGTTAAACGGGTGACCTAACGGCGTCGTTTTGAAACCCAGAAATTGTTCACGAAAATTGGGCAGCCTTACGGCGTTGTTCGGGAATTCGGAAAAACGATTTGGGCAGCCTAACGGCGTCGGTTTGAAATTCCAGAAATTTTGCAAAAGCAACCGGTTCAACGGCGTCAAAAATCGATAGGAAATTAACGAAAAGAAAGCTATGGTTAGAAATTGAAATAGTTCGGTAATCGAAATCGAATTAAACGGAAATGAATTTCGAAGTAAGGAGAAGAATTCCATCTTACTGGAGATGGAGGAGTAGACGGCGGCGGCGTGCGGCGGAGCTACGGCTTCGGCGGCGTGCAACGGCTTCAACGGAGAGAGAGAGAGAGAGAGAGAGAGAGCGACTGGAGCAGGGGAGCTCGGAACGCGACGGCGGCGGCCTGGGCTTCGTCGCGGCGGCGGAGCTCGGCGGTGGGAGGCTTCGGCGGCGCTGGTCGATCGCGCGGCGGCGTCGTTCGCCGGAGGACAGAGGACAGCGGCGTTCGGCGGGAGAAGGGAGGAGACGTGAGGTGTGCGGCTGGGCGAGAGGTGGGCGGCGGTGAGACGTCGGAGGGACGCGGCGGCGAGAGGTGGGCGGCGCTGGCTTCGTCGGCCGGAGGAGGAGAGGACAGCGGCAGCGAGAGGCGGAGGAAAGGAGGAGGAAAGGATTTTAGAGAGAGAGGAAATTTTGCTGAGAATGGAAATTTGGGAATTGAAAAGGGAAACTGATTTTGGGAAAGGAACGGTTCATATTTATAAGGGAAATTATTTTTAATTAATCAATTAATTTTAAGAGGGTGGAAAAATATGTGGGTGAGAATAACACTCTAATTAAATTAATTTAAAAAGGGAAGTAATTCATGTGGGTAGGGATTAATCCCCTTTAATTCTGATATTTTCGTTCCCACTTAATACAGTTTAGGGATCGTTTGGTTCGCGAGTTTAATCCCGATTCGATAATTAATACAGTTTTAAAATTCGATTAATATTTTATTGTATTTTGATTTTTCTCAGTAATTTAAACGGATCGAAATCCTTAATTTAATTTGAATAATTAATTTCTCGTAGTCCTTTATTCGTTTGAAAGAATTCGATTTCTTTCTTCGAATTTAGGAATTTATAAAAAGGGGTTTATATATTTAAATACACAAATAACACACAAAATAATTAAAATTAAAAGAAATAAAGAAAAGAAAATAAAATAAGGTTTCTAAATAAAGAAAAAGGGTACAGAACGGGACGGGGTATTACATCCTCACCCCCTTAACAGAATTTCGTCCCCGAAATTCAACTTCTAGGTATTATCTGGCTAAACCCCATGCCTTTATTTTAAGTAGTATCTAATTTTTCCTCCTGCTAGTCATAACCCATTTCTGCTTAGTGTCTACACGGGATGTTCAGGTCCTTTCAATCGGAGTTGTCCTCCACTGTTTTCTCCTCCTTCTAGGATAGCATTCACGTGGCCTGACCACTCCCCATCTTGGTGAGGTGGAATTCTGACTGGTGGCCCCAACCGACGGTTGTTGTGTGTAGGTGGCTGGTAAGTCTGGTAGTTATCCACTTGCTGCGGGTAGTACTGGATGTTGTTAATTGGTTGGCGATTGATATTTGATGGTTGAGTGCATTCTCTAACTTTGTGCCCTGGTTGGTTGCAACGGAAACAAGTTACTTTACTCTGGCTGCATCGTCCCCAATGTCTCTTTCCACATGTTGAACAGTTTGGATCATTTTGAGAAGCATTATAGTTGTTTCCCCCAGGCGGTGGTACTGAATTTCTCTTAAAGTTTGGCTTCCAATTACGATTGACGGGGACAGTCGTCGGAGTCTGTTTGTACTCCAAGTTTTGACTGATCGAGACCAGCAATGCTCGATGGAAAACTTCTCCATAGTTTGGCACCTGAAGGCCAATTATAATTCCTGCTATCTCGGGCCTCAAACCCTGCTCGAATCTGCGAGCTTTCCTTTCATCGTCACCCACCAGATGTGGGGCATAACGAGACAGTTGATTGAACCTTCTCTCGTACTCTATCACTGAGAGAGTTCCCTGTCGAAGGTTGACAAATTCTTGTTCTTTCCGATCCCTCAGGACTCGTGGAAAGTATCTGTCCAGTATAGCTTTCTTAAAGTCCTCCCAAGTAAGGACCTGTCTAGCTTCTTCGTCCATAGTTCGTTCATAAGACTCCCACCATTGGGCTGCATCCTCCATCAGTTGGAATTGGGCACAAGAGACTCTCTGTGCATCAGCTAGTGTCATGTGTCTGAAGATACGTTCCAATCCCGATATCCACTCCTCAACTTCAAAGGGATCTTCCTTCCCATTCAGCCTAGGTGGCTGCAGTCGTCGAAAGCGTTCGACAAAGTCATTCGCCCTGGGCGCTATCTGAGGTATAGACCCGTACAACGGCGGAGGAGGTGGTTGAACTTGCTGCTGAATGTAGTTCTGAAGAGAGATCAGTATTTCTCTCGCAATATCGTTTTCTGGCGCGGCCTGTTGAGGCGGCTCAGGTTCAGCCTGGGGGGGTGGGTCTTGTCCTATAGGATCTCTTGGTTCAGGAATGGGGTTAACGCGGGGTCGTCCACTTTACGTCCGGGTGCCATTCTAAAGGTAGTTCTGATCGAAAAGAATAATATTGTTACGATATGTATAGGTGCGAGAAAGTTATAAAAACATAACCGGAATAACCAAATCAACACAACGCTAGCACTGAAACACGTGTGGTACGTAATTCACCGCTTCGCATCGGGGCCCTCAATGGTACAGTGCTCACATTCACACAGTATTCTAGGAACCAGTGATGTGTCATTAAGTGATAATCAGATAAAATATAACAGTTACTATATAAAGCAAGTAAAACACATTGACAAGCAGTGAGCACGTAATAAGTATATATATATCTAAAAAGTTTTGGTTCTACGGAGTCAGTCTCCTTATGTTACATCATAGAAAATAAAAGGCTTCTAAGTATAATTCTAACGCATTGTATCCTTGCATCAGTACGGACCACGAGCGACAAAAGGAGTGGATTAAAGCTATGATGTTATGGTCTAAGTAAAACGGTCATACATCTGACTACTACTATATGTCAGGAAAGGGTGGCATATCTATGTTGTACGTATTTGTGACTACATCAAAAAGATAACTGCTTAAAAGGATTTGATCACTCTGACTGATCACTATTATCATACGGAAATCTCCATCGTCGACTTCTTCTAGGTATGTCTCCAAGTGAATTTGGGGCCGTTGAACTGAGTCTTCTATTCTCGTCCATTCGAGTAGTCTTACAGCGATAGGACGGAGAACAACTCAGTAACCCTTCTGGCAAAATGAATCACGGCTGTCAAACATGTCTCGTCTGGGGATATTGGAGTGGCTTTTGCCTTTGCACGAAGTCTCATGAACTGGGTTATAAACACACCGATAGATTCTAAGGTTCGCTAAGTGTCTTCTAATAATCGAGATATAACTATCTTAGGTGGATTCTTATATGGAAAGGGATTCCTAGTCAAAATTTTAGTTATGCAGAAACATAATTTAAACAATTAAGGCACATAGTTCAAATAATCATATAACATCATTTATGAAATTTATAGATTTACACAATTATATTTATTTCTATCTTTCACAAATTATCTGCATTTCAATAGTATTATAAACGACATTTCGGGGTTCTTTCTACACCTCGTAGGTGTTGTTTCGAGTTTGCGATCTTTTGATTGGAGTTTTGTTATGAAAGTCAAGTTGTCGTAATATCACAAACTTTAAGGCAATAAAATAAGAACATACCTTCGAGGAGCTTCTGACGGCAATAGGAGACACATTTCCCCTCAAGTGATTTAATTAGTGATCTATACTTACATGATAAGAAAATTTTAATTAAAGAAAAGAATTTTGGCTTGATGGAAACAATGATTTGGGTTTTGGTCCGAAAGTTTTGAACATAAGCTCTGATACCACCTGTAACGCCCCGAATCCAGAATATATTAATTATATAGGATTCGAAGTATTATTGTGATCAAAAGTCCGAACTATAAAATTTTTGAAGGAATATGACGGAAATGAGAGATGATCAGTTTTATGCAGCGGAAGAAATGAATAGAATAATTTTAATAAGTATCTCACACACATATATGTGTACATAAAGCATAGTATTAATAGTAACATTTTATTTAAGTGGGGAACTCCGTGTCGTCTCTATTACTGTCCTTGCTCCACGAAATCATAATCTGCAAGGGTTGTAAAAAGGGGGGGGCGTGAGATTTGAATTCTCACGTATGGGTGATTTGCAACGTCATGGGATTGGTAAATCTGAAATATATTAAGTTATACTCATTAATAAAATATAATTTATTTAAGCAGTTGACATAATAATACAAACATCATATATCATACAAATAACAAGTTCACATAATAATCAGTTGGGCACAACAGGTTTCACATCATGTAATCACAAGTTGGTTCACGTTAAGGGGCAAAGCCCACAATCAATTTCACATAAATAAATCTCTTCTCAAACAATATAAACAATTCCCCGTGACCATGCACCTGATCTATTATCAAACATGGCCACGCACCACTTCCACAAACGAATCCCGTGACCATGCACCTGATCTATTATCAAACATGGCCACGCACCACTTCCACAAACGAATCCCGTGACCATGCACCTGATCTATTATCAAACATGGCCACGCACCACTTTCCTCTTCATTACTAAAACTGACAATTCGAACTGTACACATAATTCATACTTAAATAGATTCATGCTCATAAAATGTTCTTATATCATGCAATAGTGACAGATTTAAATAAACAAAAGACATTTGTATCATATATAAATATATCACGTAATTCAAACAGTTATATAATAGGGTTTACGTTTATGTTGGATTAATTGTTTTTGATTTATTTAGTCGAGTTCAGAGTATACCAGCACAACGTATTATGAGCAGATCAATCAACCGATCATCACCCACCTGATTGTTTCGAGTCCCGAGAATGATGTGTAGGCAGAGGGCCGAGTCCTCTGTGCGTGTCCCGAAAAGTACAGAATCCTAATAAGGAGTATTCCGATTAAAAGATTGACTTTTGAATTTGAAAAGCTTAAGAGTGCGAAACTCGAGGATTAAGTAGGTCGTTGTCTTCAGAAAACTATTGAAAACCAAAGTTTTCAAAGGTTGATTTCAAATTGATAAGTACACCTCTTTTAAAGAGGAGGTGTATTAGGGGGGTGTATTTACTGAATTGAGTGATGCAACAAGGGGTGTATTTACTGAATTTAGTGGTGTAACAGAGGGTGTATTTACTGAAATTGGTGGTGTAACAGGGGTGTATTTACTGAATTGAGTGGTGTAACAGAGGGTGTATTTACTGAAATTGGTGGTGTTCTCAAAAAGGTCTTTTAAGGAAAAATATAATTATTAAACTTGGAAAAATACTTAGAAAAATAAGATTATTACTTAATAAAATTAAAGAAAAGGTTATTCTTTCTTACGAATTCTATTTCTTGTTTTTAAACGAAAACTTGAATATAAAACTTCTCTTTTCTTCACTTATTAAAAGACTTTATTTTTGCGTTTTCTAAAATTCTAATAGGGGTACGGGGTGAAGACGAGTTTCCCTTTGTTTACGAAATTTATTCAAAAGTATTTTTATCCTTGAAAAACATCGAAACAAGGATACTATAGGATTTTGCTAATATCATTATAACACTAAAATAATGATACTAAACATTCATAAGAATAATACTAGTCCTCTAAGTCATTACTACCATCCATCTAAAACAATAATATTTCAAAAACCGATCAACTAAAAACAAGATACTAACTCAGCTAATTCCAACAGTCCAACTTATAGTTTGTGAAGGAAAGAAACAGGGAAAACAATATCCAAAATTCCTATTTCTAAGGAGTGATACAAGTGAAGCAAAACAATAATACTAAATAGGTTAATAACTAACACTAATCGTCTAACTAAACTAACAGTGAGTTTTTTCTCATTTCTTTTCCTTGTTCCAAGCTTTTTAACAATTAACAATCTAACCCAAAATCTACCCGAGATGAAAACGAAAATAGAAACCTTACGAGCTTCAGTTTGAGACGTTAAACGGGTGACCTAACGGCGTCGTTTTGAAACCCAGAAATTGTTCACGAAAATTGGGCAGCCTTACGGCGTTGTTCGGGAATTCGGAAAAACGATTTGGGCAGCCTAACGGCGTCGGTTTGAAATTCCAGAAATTTTGCAAAAGCAACCGGTTCAACGGCGTCAAAAATCGATAGGAAATTAACGAAAAGAAAGCTATGGTTAGAAATTGAAATAGTTCGGTAATCGAAATCGAATTAAACGGAAATGAATTTCGAAGTAAGGAGAAGAATTCCATCTTACTGGAGATGGAGGAGTAGACGGCGGCGGCGTGCGGCGGAGCTACGGCTTCGGCGGCGTGCAACGGCTTCAACGGAGAGAGAGAGAGAGAGAGAGAGAGAGCGACTGGAGCAGGGGAGCTCGGAACGCGACGGCGGCGGCCTGGGCTTCGTCGCGGCGGCGGAGCTCGGCGGTGGGAGGCTTCGGCGGCGCTGGTCGATCGCGCGGCGGCGTCGTTCGCCGGAGGACAGAGGACAGCGGCGTTCGGCGGGAGAAGGGAGGAGACGTGAGGCGTGCGGCTGGGCGAGAGGTGGGCGGCGGCGAGACGTCGGAGGGACGCGGCGGCGAGAGGTGGGCGGCGCTGGCTTCGTCGGCCGGAGGAGGAGAGGACAGCGGCAGCGAGAGGCGGAGGAAAGGAGGAGGAAAGGATTTTAGAGAGAGAGGAAATTTTGCTGAGAATGGAAATTTGGGAATTGAAAAGGGAAACTGATTTTGGGAAAGGAACGGTTCATATTTATAAGGGAAATTATTTTTAATTAATCAATTAGTTTTAAGAGGGTGGAAAAATATGTGGGTGAGAATAACACTCTAATTAAATTAATTTAAAAAGGGAAGTAATTCATGTGGGTAGGACTTAATCCCCTTTAATTCTGATATTTTCGTTCCCACTTGATACAGTTTAGGGATCGTTTGGTTCGCGAGTTTAATCCCGATTCGATAATTAATACAATTTTAAAATTCGATTAATATTTTATTGTATTTTGATTTTTCTCAGTAATTTAAATGGATCGAAATCCTTAATTTAATTTGAATAATTAATTTCTCGTAGTCCTTTATTCGTTTGAAAGAATTCGATTTCTTTCTTCGAATTTAGGAATTTATAAAAAGGGGTTTATATATTTAAATACACAAATAACACACAAAATAATTAAAATTAAAAGAAATAAAGAAAAGAAAAGAAAATAAGGTTTCTAAATAAAGAAAAAGGGTACAGAACGGGACGGGGTATTACAAATGAGGCAAAATTGATCAGGTATAACGCAACGACTCTCGACTCAAACACAAGAGAGAAGATGAAACAACAATTACATTTTTTAATATATATATATGTGTGATGTTTTCTACAATTTAGTTTCTCTGCGCGCTCTTGTAATCATCTAATTTTAATTTTTTTTTTTTTGCTCCATATTAGTCTTTTAAGTTTAGATAGAGAAAATTTAATTGCCACATTTATTGAGAAGTTTTTTTAGTGACAAACTTGTGAGAAATATTTTTGGACAACTTTACCCCTCTTCTTTTCCACATTATACACATTTGCTATTGCTAAGTTACAAAACCATTTTCCATAAATCTTAAATAATGGTAACATAACTCCACATTAATCTTAAGTAATGGTAGCGTATACATGGTCAATAAGATTTATTTACCTTAAATCTTTGATATTCATACGAAATACCCAATACCCAATTCTCTTCTCCTCCAACTCAATTGGTTGGATTCAAAATAATTTTCACCTTTGTTTCACTTATCTTCATCATCACAATTCACAATCCCTTCTTCTCCATTATAATTTTATACAACATTTTATGTTATAACTTGATATTACTTCATTTTAAATATTGTTGTTCCTTTCAATTAGAAAACATTTGTCTAATTTATGCTTCCGTTTCGGTTTCATTTTTTTTCCTTACCGTTCATCATTTATGGTGTCATGTATCTTCTCTTTCAATATATATCTCATCATCATCTCTAACTTAGGACACTTCTTATATTAATAGCACTGTGAATGAAATGCTCAAGCAAAGACGGAAAAGTAAGTAAGGTTTATATCTACAAATTCACCTATTTTAAATTTCAGTAACATATTCACTATGATTATAAACCTATAAATAACGTGCAAAACATATATCATGAACTAGTAAAAGCAGGGACGGATTTAGGGGGTGGGGGGGTGGGATTTAAAAAATTTCTATTATATATATAGAATTTTTTTCTATATATGTTTTGAATCAATAAAATTTTGTTATTTAGCCCCCTCGTAGTAATTTTTTTTTAAGTAGAAGAAAGAAAGAAAGAAAAAAAACTTTTTTAAAATCTGTTGAAACATTCATAAATGTCACTTGTAATGGGTCGGTGGTTATACAATTATAATTAGACAATCAAAAAATAAGATATTGATAGGAAGCCATTCTGTCATTGGGCCCAAAATTCCATGTGGCATATATTGCTACAAAGAGCGAACTCGTGGTTGAGGATTGTAGTAATCCTTTTTTGACGAGGTCAAAACCAGTGTAGTAATCCTAACACTTTTTTTTCTTACTTGCTATTGCCACTAGTATTGATAAATTCCTATTGGACAACCTTATTTTTTGACTCATCATTCTTCCTTTATTTGCAGCCACGTCCTCCACTTTTCATTTTCTCTTTTGTTTGCCCAAATTTAGTGGGTAATGTTGCGCCCAATTCCATCAACTAGCTCTTTGGTCCCCATATTACTGGGCCACCACTCACACTTCGATTGTCCTAAATTATCGAATGATGTTATTTAATCACGCACTACACATGCTAGATAAAACACTATATATCTAATTTATATTATCTATGTTTCAAACTTAATTGCTAGGTATTGGAACTAACCATTTCCTTCCTCAATAAATATAGCCATAAATAACAATAGTTTTTATAATTATATTTTTTCTACACTAGTACACTTATCATTCATGTTATTACTTTACACATATTAATTCATATTTATTAAAATGATAAAGTTTTGTTGTAACAGTAATATATTTTATTAAAAATTGGCAGTGCTGCCGTATAGAACACATTTTGCTAGCCCGACGGTCTCACAGAACTTGTTATTTTAAGAAATCATATTTTATAATGTATTCTCTTTTATTTTTGAATTGCCAACAAACGATATATTTCCCAAAATATATATAATCATTAAGTTATATTGTTTTTTTTAAGTCGTCTTTTTCCAAAGTATAATGCTAAATTACGGTACACTATTTTTAAGTCATAAAATCTATTCTTATTTAACACAATCAATTTATTTGTTAGTTAATTAATTTAATCATGTTTAGCTTAGGACAAAGTATAGAGTGAAACTGGTTTATACATGAATCACTGAAGGGTATTAGTTGTTTTCATTAAAGAGTATTAGTTGTATTTACTGAAGAGTATTACTGGTTTACACTAAAGAGTCTTAGTTGTTCAGTGAAAATGAACTAAGACTCTTCAGTGTAAACCAATAATACTCTTCAGTAAATACAACTAATACTCTTCAATAAAAACAACTAATACCCTTTAATGATTTATATATAAATCAATTTCACTCTATACATACTCTTAGCTTAGTATTTACGTTGTAAGGTTTAGAAATTTTAATCATTAACAAACTTTGACTTTTGTTTTATACTACTTTTTTTATCACAAGCTTTTCTACGAAACTAAGTCATAATATGAAATTTATACGATTACCTTAATTCAGTAATATTATAACATTCATTTAGTAATACTATTACATTTATAAACAAATATCACGATGTAAAAAATTATAAATATTAATTTATAAGAATAATAATATCGTTAAATGAATGTCATGACCTCAATTTCATACTATGAACAATATCCATAGTGACTCGTAAATTCTACAAGAATTATTTCAGAAACATGACATGTTTTCCAAAACATGAACGTTAAATTGGTAACATTTCGTCTCCTTTTTTCAATTGGTTTTAATCCAACAAAAGCTCCAATTTTCATTCCTGAGTAGATACAGTACGAAAATCATGAAGATGTCAAATATGAATATATGGTATAGAGTCTCAACATAAACAAACGTACTAATTATAACTTATATGTAAACTAAGATAACTCTCTAATGTATTTGGTGTATATATAGTGTATTCTTTAACAGTTGAAATTGTTTGCATTCAAAAGTATGATTTGATTATATTGAAAAGTGTATTCTTTAACAGTTGAAATTGTTTGCATTCAAAAGTATGATTTGATTATATTGAAAAGTGTGGTTAGATTACATTGAAAAGTTTACACTGAAATTTAATTTTCATTGTAAATTTTTCAGTGAAAACTAACCACATTTCTTAGTGTAATCAATCTATTTTTCAGTGTAAATAATCTCAACTGTTGAGTAAATGCACTGATCACCAAATACATAAGAGAGCATAACAACTTATGATGTCTTGGCTCGTTATACTAATTATAACTAGCATGTAAACTAAGATGCCTTGGCTAGCATATTATGGATTTCGTTTGCTCGTTTTCTAACAATTTTTATCCAAACATATATATATATATATATATATTACTAATTTAAGAGAGACTTGTGTAAAATGATCGCATTCATGAATTGTAATTTTACAAATCCATAGAATCACATAATATGTCAAATGAAACTGATCTAATACATGATATTATGTATTGTACAAATTTCATAATAATTTTAAATGAAACAAGGACTTGTGCTTATCACTTTTATAAGTAACAAAAACTCATATATATATATATATATACATCACTTTTCAAGTTTTTATCTTAAAATTAAAAACCTTTACACACACTTTTTAAAAATTAATATTATGGTGTCACTCAAATCTACTGATCATGCAGTTGAATAGGACTCTTGCACACTAAATGTATTGTCAATTCAAATATATTTTTGAATTGTATCAGTTGGTTTCGTTGAAAAATGTAGTTATTTTAACTAAAAAGTATGGTTGTTTTCAGTTTTTTTTTTTTTTTTTAAATAAGTAGTTTTTCAATGAATACTACCAACATTATTTCAAAATGTATTTGAATTGAACTGTGTATATGATGTTATAAGCTATATTTGCTCCGCCACAGTCTCAATTGTTTCCTTGCAACAAATGTTAGACATTTTTTCAATTGTGTCTTACTATAAATAATTAATTTTTATTTATAAAAATACAACCAAAAGTAATTTTATTTCTTTTTTTATACTTTTTATTTTCGACTATGCTACTTAAAAAGCAACATTATCATTATAAATAATAAACCGTTTTCAAATGAAAATTTGGTGTAAAAAACAAAAGGTAAATCGAAATTGAAAGGGTGAATATGATGGCTGCCTCGCTGGTGCACTACATGAATGTACTGCACACCACTGTAGAGTGTAGACTATGAAAAGGCCAAGCCACATTTGAACATCTCAATCCAGCATGGGCCCCCACCCCGACTGACAACAGCCACAAAAATAATAAACAACTTTACGACCCACTACCTTTCCGCCACGTGTCGTCACCTGGATTCTCCAAACTTTCAGTTGCCACCACTACTTACATCTCCCCCTTTCCCACCCCAACCCAACACAGTCCAAAACCAAAATCATGTTAAAAATAGAACGCAATGAAGGCACCCGCGGCCGCCCCTGCGACACCTGCTTCTCCGCCGCCTCCGCCGTCTTCTGCCGCGCCGACCTGGCCTACCTCTGCACCGCCTGCGACGCCCGCGTCCACGCGGCGGCGCCGCTCCACGACCGCGTCATTGTCTGCGACTCGTGCGAGCGAGCTCCGGCGGCGTTCCTGTGCAAGGCCGACTCCGCCTCCCTCTGCGCCGCCTGCGACGCCGACATCCACTCCGCGAATCCCCTGGCACGCCGCCACCACCGCGTCCCGATCCAGCCGATTTACGGACCCAATTCGGGCGGGTTTGTAATCGGAGGGTCGGAAAATTCGGAAGATGAAGATGAGGCGGCTTCGTGGCTGCTGATGGGCCCCGTCAAAAACGGCGACGAGGAACAGAGCGTGGGCGGACCGGCGTTGTTCGGCGGCGAAGTGGAGGAGTATTTGGACCTGGATGACTATAACTCGTGTAAGAATAATAATCAATTTAACGAGGGGTTGTACAATCATCAGCAATATTACGGAGGCGATAGCATTGTTCCGAATCCGATTCAGTATCATCACAAGGGCTTGGAGGCTGGAGGATATGGCTACGCTGCATCAATCTCTCAAACTGTAAGTTTTCACTAATATAATTTTTTTTCCCTTTTTTTGGCAAATTGCAAAATTAAGACTAATTTAGTTAACTAATTGTACATCGATAATTGAATTTCGATTTTTGTACAACAGGCACTGACTTTTAAAATTATTGAAAAAATAAAATGTCTCAGCAAATTCATAGATAAAAACTGGAATTTTTTTTTTTCAACAATTTGAAACCCTGCAAATGTCAAGTTGATTCTCGAAATGTACTCTCTTGCGACGATAAATCATATATACAATTTGTTCTATTATGGGTTAATTACAAAACAAATCACGAACTTTGTTGTCTTTATCAATTACAACATGAACTTTTAAAGTTTGCAATTCAATGCACGAACTAATTTATTATTGCAATTCGATACATAATGTAAATTTTCGGCGATATGTACGCTTACGTGGCAGCCGAAGCCGATACCATAGACGCGTCACATGCCATGTCAGATGTCAAATCTGTAAAATTTTATTTATTTTAATATTTCAAAAAGTTTTTTTTTAAATATATTGCTCAAACACGTATAATAATTGATTATAAATTTTTGTGTTGTCTAGTTTATGTAGAAAAAATGTCTCACGTCATACAAACTTATACAGATACTATAAATATTTTTTTTTACTATCTTTCAATATTATTAAACTGTGTTTGAGCAATTCTCTTATAAAAAAAATGTTTTGAAATTAAAAAAAAAAAGAAAAAGAAAAACTCTTTTAGATTTGACATTTGATATAGCGTGTGACGTATTTTTTGTGGCAGCTTCGGCTGCTACAGAGCGTTAGTATTGCAAAAAAAATTACAACATGTATAGAGTATCCCCAGAAATTTACACCATGTATCGAATTGCAATAATAAATTAGTTCGTGTATCAAATTGCAAACTTTAAAAGTTTATGTTGTAATTGATAAAGACTATAAAGTTCGTGATTTTTTTTGCAATTAACCCTTCTATTATTTATTAGCTAGGTCGGCGAGAATTGAATCATAAAAGGCAACTTTTTATTCATTCTTTTTTTATAAAATTTCTTTTCTGCGCGCAAATGACAATTATGCCCTTAATGATGTTATATAGTATTACCAAAGTATAAATTAAACAATTTTTTAAACCATACTAAGGAGTATACATGATAGTATTTATGCATAATAATACGAACTCGAATTCACATAAGTTTTTGTCGAGTTTTATAAATTTCTTGTAAATCAGTTTAGCTGGGCAATTCAAAATGATATTTATTGATTTCATTATATAGTATTAACATCAAACTAATACTCTTTTAATGAAAAAAATAATACTGTTCAAAATTTCACATAAAATGCAAACAAAGTTCATTTTATAACAATGCACTAAAACCTCCATTGTTTATTGCAATTTTAGGTTTCAATTTCATCAATGGAAGTTGGGGTAGTCCCGGAATCAACAAGTGAAGTATCAATGTCTCACGCACGGCCTCCCAAAGGCACCATTGACCTATTCTCAAGCCCCCCAATTCAAGTGCCAACTCAGCTATCTCCAATGGACAGAGAGGCCAGGGTTCTGAGGTACAGAGAGAAGAAGAAGAGTCGAAAATTCGAAAAAACGATCAGATACGCATCGCGAAAGGCGTACGCAGAAACGAGGCCTAGGATCAAAGGCCGATTCGCCAAAAGAAGGGATGCACAAGTACAAGTAGAAGTAGAGGTGGATCAGATGTTCTCTTCTCATGTGTCTCTAATGGCGGACGCGGTGTACGGCGTCGTCCCCTCGTTTTAATGCTGCATTTTATTCTTGAATTATATGCTACTTGGATTCATGTATGTGTAATGTATATATGTTGTTATGTGTTCAACTCCCTCTAGAAGAAGTTATAGGCAGATAGATCTCTTTATTAATTAATCTTTTCTGTTTAATTCTTTGTTTAATTGTGCAAGTAAAAGGATTCTATGTTAATTGTGCATTCTTTAATTGTTGTACCTTTGTTATAAAGATAACAAAAGAAATTGTAAAAGGATTATGCAGATTAATAATTCCAATCCATTTTCTCGAGGGATGATTTTATTTGGTTCATATTCTTCAATGTAAATGACAATACACTTATTAAATAGTGAATTGTAATAAAAAAAAAAAAAAAATTATGTACATTGTTTGTGTATTGCTCATCTTGAAATAAGATGAGACAAAAATGTCATTGAAAAATATTAAAATAATTGGGTGGTTATAAACAGGTATGAGATAGTTAATAATAGAGTCTTATTATACGTACAAAATATGATAAGATAAAATTGGTCATATTTTTATTCTCATTAGTGTGATCTTGTATTTATTTTCGTAGAAAAATTATAAACCAAGAACCCCTAATATTTCTTCCTATTTCTCAGTGTTATTTTTGTTGTAAATAAGTGCGTAAATTAAAGAGACAATTTTGTTGACCCAGTTCGTCGGGAACGACTACGTCTGGGAGCGATCCAAGCCAGGAGTTTCACTAATGATCTTGTGTATAAGAATGATTATAATAATGAATACAATGATCTATTTATAAGAATAAAACCCTAGTCTAAGATATAAAGCTCGTTGGGTTTCTTGGTCCATAAGTAATGTCCACATCAAATCTTCTAGATTTAGAATAATAAATCTTCTAGATTTACAACACTCCCCCTTGGACATCACGACATAACATAAATGTCTTGTCATGAAAACTCCACGTGCTAGGGATCGACCAAAATAATAAGCAGGGAGGAATGTCATCGATCTTCTAGATCTAAATCTTCTAGATTTATTTCGGGGTTACCGCCCCCCCTGAAGACAACAACACTTTAAGTCTTTGCATCCCAATGCCACGAACGTACTTTTCAAAAGTAGACGTAGGTAAGGATTTAGTAAACAGATCTGCTAGATTGTTACTAGATTGCACCTTTTGAATGGTAATTACGTTGCTCTTCTGGAGTTCGTATGGGTAGAAAAACTTAGGTGAAATATGTTTCGTCAGGTTTTCCTTGACGTACCCATTACTCATTTATGCAATGCAAGCAGTGTTGTCTTCAAATATAACGGTGGGAGGTGTATCGCCTTTGGCAATACCACACGAGTCACCAACGTATTTTACCAATGACCTTAACCAAACACATTCTCGTACGGCTTCAAATAAAACTATGATCTCTGAGTGGTTTGAAGACGTGGTAACCATGGATTGTTTAACCGATCTCCATGAGATTGCGGTTCCACCACAGAGAAAAACATAACCAGTCTAGGATATGGCGTTGTGGGGATCAGACAAATAGCCAGCATCCGCATAACCTACTAAGGTTTTGTCTTGGTTCTTACGGTAAAATAGTCCAAGATCTTGAGATCCTTGGAGGTACCGTAGAACGTGCTTAACGCCATTCAAATGTCTCCTCGTAGGAGAAGCGCTATATCTCACAAGCAAGTTGACATCAAATGCAATGTCCGGCCGGGTGCAATTTGCGAGATAGAGCAAAGCTCCAACAGCGCTAAGATAATGATCTTTTGGTCCCAGAATTTCTTCTGAATCTTCTCTTGGCCTAAATGGGTCCTTATCCACTTCAAGGGATCGGACAACCATCAGGTTGCTAAGTGGATGAGATTTATCCATGTGAAATCTCTCCAATACCTTCTTTACGTAGGTCGACTGATGAATAAGGACTCCTTCTGGGAGGTGCTCGATCTGCAAGCCGAGACAGTACTTGGTTTTACCCAAGGACTTCATTTCGAATTCAGCTTTCAAGATTGAACTGGCTTCTTCAATCTCTTTACATGTTTCGATTATGTTTAGGTCATCAACATAGACGGATATGATGCAAAAACCATCTTGCGATTTCTTCGAGAATACGCATGGGAAAGCTTTATCGAATGTGTATCCTTTCTTCTGAAGGAATTCACTAAGTCGGTTGTACCATATGAGACCCGATTGCTTCAGCCATACAACGACTTTTGCAGTTGTATGCTATACATACTGCGGTTTTCATCATCCCTCATCTGAGGAATGTCAAATCCATCTGGGATTTTCATATAAATGTCGGCATCTAGTGATCTGTATAAGTACGCGGTTACTACGTCCATTAATCTCATTTGGAGATCTAGTTTAACTGCCAAAGATATCAAGTAGCGGAACGTTATTGAGTCCATGGCAGGAGAATAGGTTTGATCAAAATCAATCCCGGGTCTCTGCGAAAACCCTTAGGCTACAAGCCTCATTTTATACCTCTCCACAGTATTGTTCTCATTCCGTTTTCGTACAAATACCCATTTATATCCTACGGGGATAGCGCGCGCGGATGTACGAACGATAGAGCCAAATACTTGTCTTTTGTTAAGCGATGTGAGCTCTGCATCAATTGCCTCTTTCCATTTAACCCAATCGGAGCGCTTCCGGCACTCGGTGATTGTTTTGGGTTCTGGATCTAGATCATTTATAATGAAAAGGGCGATTGACGCTATAAATGTGTCGTCGATGACAGTAATATTTCTATTGTATATTTCTCCTGTATCTGTGAAGTTCACAGAGACTTCGACGTTTACGTCAACCAGACCTTCCTCATTTCCCATTGTATCTGGGTCTGGTCGTTCCACGGTCCTAGTGCATGGAATATTTTGTGCACGTGCTTCATCACTAGGACTCTCGTCTCCTAGAGACTTGGAGTTATCTAGACGGGTCTCTTCTAGAGATTTTCCATTCGACTGACCAGATTTGCTAGTCTTTCATTTAGGTGTGTTACTATCTCTTGAGGGTCCCTTACGCTTTTGGCGTGTGGGGACATGAGTACTCATTTTGTTTGGGACCTCAACCCTTTGGGGAGCATTTACTGCAGGTATATGCGATCTAGTCACACCTCTATGGCCAGTGAACACGTCTGGCAGATTATTTGCTAAGTTTTGCAAGTTAATGATCTTTTGAAGTTCCAGTTCAGATTGATTAGTGCGCAGATCTAGATACTGAAGATTACTTACGTTCCACGTAAGTTCCCGACATTCATTCAATTTTGAATTCGGATCTCCCCCTAATGCTGGGAAGTAATCTTCATCGAACGTGCAATCAGCTAACCGAGCCGTTAATTGATCCCCGGACAAAGGCTCGAGGTATTTCACATTGGATGGAGAGTCGTATCTGACGTAAATACCTAGTTTCCTTTGTGGGCCCATAGAGGTTCGCTTGGGTATCGTTATTGGTACGTATACCGCACATCCAAAAATATGCAGATGGGAAATGCTAGGTTCTTTCCCACGCACTAACTGTAGGGGGGAATGATCATTATATGCAGTTGGACGGATTTGAATTAAGTGCGATGCATGTAGGACTGCATGCCCCCAGCATGAGGTGGGTAGTTTGGAGTTCATAAGCAATGGTCTCATGATAAATTTGATGCGTTTTATTAGCGCCTCAACAAGACCATTTTGGGTATGGACGTAGGGGACCGAATGCTCCACTATAATTCTCAGGGCCATACAGTAATCTGTAAAGGCCTTCGAGCTGAACCCAGCTGTATTATCCATGCGAATCGATTTGATTGGATAATCCGGGAATTGGGCTTTAAGCTCGATAGTTTTCGCAATGAGCTCTGCAAGAGCTTGATTGCGGGTAGACAGCTAATAAGCATATGTCCACCTAGTGGAGGCATCAATAAGGACCATGAAATACTGAAATGGTCCTGATGCTAGGTGAATCGGTCCACAAATGTCTCCTTAAATTCGCTTCAAGGAAAACCGGAGACTCTAGTCTAACCTTAGTGCGCGACGGGCGCACTATTAACTTACCCTTAAGACATGCATCACAAATAAGTTCATCAATAGGAAGGATTCTATTATTCGAATTATTATGACTAATTGAATTAGGTAGAATCCTACATATCATATATTGTCCTGGATGAGTTAACCGTTGATGCCTTAATATAAAGAAGTTCGGGTCATGAAATTTCATACTTATGGCTAGATGGAGATTTTGACGGCCGGATGTAGGAATAGTATAATTCGGGGGAGAAGTAAGGAAGTTTTTCTATAACTTATTTACGGCTACCTCGAGTAATAGTCATCAAAAGGTATTTGTTATTGTTCTCGGTTTCAGTTTCTATGTGATATTCATTAGTCATAATATGTCTAAAACTGAGCAGGGTACACTTAAACTGTGGAAACAATAAGGCATTATTCATTATGAGTTCGGTACCCACGGGGAGGACAATGGGAGCTCTTCTGGACCCCACTATCAATCTACTATCATTGCTATTGTAGTTATACTCCCCTTACGATTTAACAAGTTATGAAAGAACTTCTTATCTCTTAAGATTGCATGAGTGGTGGCGCTATCTACCAAACATAAAACACAATCTCAATCCATCATGCCAGAGGAAATAGCCCAAACCTAATAGCTGATATGTTTATTAGCCATGAAAAGCAATATCCAAGTAAATTTAATGGAGAGCGTTAAGGTAAACAAATCGAAGCTAAAATATAATATTATCTATAAAATAAAATATCCGAAAGAAATGATCCAAATATAAATTACTAAAACAATCAAATATACAAATCACTCATCATCTCCAAGGTCCTTGAGCTTGATGCCCAGAGGATCGACGTTGTCTTGGTCAAAGTCTGCTTCAGGCAGTCTGGCATGGTGAGATTCGACTCTAGGGGCCTTCCCCTTGCCGTCCTTCTGCTGCTTTTGATAAGCCTCAACCAAGTTCTTGGGAGTGCGACACGTGCGAGACCAATGGCCTCTACATCCGCATCTGTAGCAAGACTGCTTAAACTTGCCAGATGAAGAGCGAAATTCGAGGTTCTGTGACCACCGAATGTACTACGACCTCAGCCTTTAACCTAGATCATCTTACTCTCTCCCCCTTCCATGTTTGCAACCAATAATATAATTATCCCTATACTGCTGCTGGAGTATAAGGTTGCTAGCGTGGAATATTGACAGATTGTTCAGCATCAACTGGGTTACAATACGGTGTAAAGCAGATTTGTACTCTGTTATAGACTTAAGGTCTTGGAAACAGAGTCTCAACCAATCATATTGTACCGGGGGAGGTTGATTAGGCGTGAAATTATCATGATTCGTCACTCGAAATGCCCTAGTTTTGGTTGATTGTGTTGAGTATTTAGAGTCATTTGCGTATCATTTTCATAAACTAATGAATTTGTCTCTTTGATGCTCATAGATGAATAGAGGGCGAAAAGAGGAGTTCTTAGGACTTTGAATCGACTCAAACGGATGTCCGGATGAGAAGATATCAAAAAATACGAAAAGTGCTAGTTCGAGGGAGCAAAAGTATCATTGGAGTGCACAAGCTAGAGGAGCTCGAGCACTAGCGCTCGAGTGGTCGTGCATAGCGCACGAGAGGAAGCAAGTCGTGCACCCTTGCACGAGTGCTCGTGCAGTGCGCTCGAGCAAGGCATGCGGTCGTGCACTAGTGCACGAGCTCGTGTGGTCGTGCAGTGATGGTCCCGTTTTTCGAAGGGAAAAATGGAAATTCAGGAGCAATTTTTTTTTTAAACCTTGCGTTGCGCTCTGATAGAGTTCAGTGAGGAAACACTCAAGTCACTGCGTTGCTAAGAGGCTGAGCTACCAAGTCAGTGAGACTTGAAGGCTCATGCTCTTAGCAACACAGTGACTCGAGAGACTGAACTCTCGAGCACGTTGCCTGATCTGGTCATTGAGAGGAATCTCCCTGACCTGATTGCTTAACCAAAGTTTTCTTATAACAAAGCTCAATGAGCTGACTTTCACAATACTTTGGTAGATACTTTGAAAGGTAAGTACGCTCAGTTTAACGTGGTTCAGAGACTCAAGCTCTTATATCCACGACTTGATTTAACAGGAAATCCACTACTGGGATTCTTGTTTTTAACGTGCCAAGGTACACTTACAACTGGACTCACGCCACTCCCTGGGCTGCCTCTCCTCACCTCACTACAAGCCTAACATTCTTCTGAAATGGTTTAGTTTGGTTTGGTTTTTTCCAACTAGGTGAGGTTTTCCCTTACAATGTGTTAGCCTAAAGCTAAGATTGGGAAAACCTCTCTAGGCTAAGAGTTACAAGCTAAACACTCAATATATATATGTGAAGACCTTAATGGTCAGTGTCCTAGGTGTAAGATGTGCCTCCTTATACCTCCCTTTGAACTGCACTCAACTCTCACACCTTCACAGCTCGTAGGTGTTGATTTTCTCCTTACACACCCCACAACACGCAGCTATGAGCTTGTATTTATAGTGTGGATTCAAATGTAACCGTTGGAGGAAATTACATTTGAATCCATACAATTAATGGTTTCAACCACTTTTCTTGGAATGTGGCCTTTGTCAGTGTCCGAGTTGCTGCCTCGTGCTGATTGGTCCACGTGGGTTGGATCCAACGGATCTTTGACTCAGTGGGTTGACCAAGACCCACTGACTTTAGGTAGCTTCCTCCTTCACTGACTGATGATCTTCAGTGGACTGAACGTCTTCAGTTTGGTTGTCCTTCAGAGACTGTTTGAAGATCACTCCAAGAAGTTTGTCATAAGGCTGAATGACAAACTTCCCTGACCACAGTAGCCTGACACCTTCAGGGCCTACTTGGTGCAACACTGATCCTCCTGATCATGCTCTTCACTGAGTGGTCCACCTGACTTAGCTTAGATCAGCCTGGTTTACACTCAGTGGGACTTCCTTCAGGATTCTCTTCTGGTTCAGGTTACAAGCATGGCTTCAGTCAGTTCTTCTGGGTGTCATCTTGATATCTTCAGGCTGAGTTGCTGAGTTCCCCCTCGCTGAGTTCCCCCTCAACTGAGTTCTTCTCAACTGACAACCTATTCTACTAAGAGCTAACCTAGCCTGACCTGAAACAAAAGATACTATCCTGACTGCTTTCAAACCTATTACATGTTGTTTTGGAAAATCATCAAAACTAAAACATATCCCAACATGCAGTTTTTCGGTTCTGGACAATTTGAGGTGCTCGAGTGGGATGTGCTCGTGCACTAGCAGTTTTTGGCCCATACGTTCCCGACTCGACCCGTTGCCTATATATACTCCTTTCGAGCACATTTTTACAGATAATTGACGAATTACCACATAGCACTTGATAGATTTTGACTTTTAGAGTTAGTTTTTGGAGAAGAAGGAACAAACAAGATTTACTTTTACGTTTTGAGGTTTTTTTTACGAATTCACATCACGGTTTTACTTTTTAGTTTCGTTTCTTCAAATCTTTGTTCTTGAACACGTTGAGACTTCATTCTATTGATTTAATTTCAGTTTATTCTTTTAATTCTTGAAACCCTAGTTTATGTTTTATCTTTTCTTCGTGTTAAGCATTATGTTCATGTTCGTTATTTATTCTATTGTGTTAGTTTTCGTTATAACCATGTCCGGCTAAAACCCTTGCATGCTTGGGGTAGGATGAACTTGTAGAAGTAGGTTGTGGGTACGTAATTAGGGTAACTCGTGACGTTAGGTTTTAATTCTCTTAATTAATGAATTCTTAAAATTAATCTTAACTTTACCTTTGAATTTCGTACGAAAGTGTTAGAGAGAGGACGACCGCATCACTCTTTAACAACAAGTAGACTTAACTAGAGGGTTTATTAGAGGTTAATTCATCTGTCGGTTTAGCTATGGAGGACGGCCGCATCACCATTAGTTAAATTAGGGTCTCATTAACTAAGCACAATCTATTAACTTGTTAGTGGATTAGTGAAGTCGAGTGTTAGGATAAAGTATTAGGGTTTAGAATCTTGAGCTTTCATCTTGCATTCTTTTACTTAGGTTATTTCTTGCGCGTCACGGTTATTTTGATTATGTACCTGCTCCGTTAGTATACGTAGGGATTCCTATCCTGAGCATCACCATCACATACTTGCATACAACCCTTAGATACTTAGTTTAATTTACCGTTTGCATTCGTAGAGTAATTTAGTTTAGATTATTTTCTCTTCTCAAAAATCAAAAAAATATTTCACTCATATTAACTACGACGCGTAGATCTTCAGGGATCTATTTCGCATGCATACCTTCCCTTGGGTTCGATAATACTTGGTCCCTATACTTGCCTATACTACAGTGAACCCGTACTCTTGTGGGGAAGCTACTAGTAGAAAGCTGGTATATTTGATTCAAGTCAATAGCGCCGTTGCCGGGGATGGCGTTGTATGTCTTTTGAATAGGACTTGTCGATAGCTTAGTAGTTAGTAGTGAGTGTTTTTCTTTTCTGTTTTATTTTTATTCATTCGGCAGTTGCATTTTGATCCTTCTGCTAGTGTGTCAGGTATATGAAAACACGCTCACAAGGCAATACGAGCGAAGAGAGAATACCGTTGGACCCTGAGACGATAGCTAGAAGGAACCGAGCTTTTTTTTAGGAGAATGAACACTTCCGGAGGAGGAAAAGAACCAATGGACCTCAGTAATGAGTTGGATGATGCAGCTAATGAGTTTAATCAGACAGTAGATCGGGTTGACGGCATTGGAGGAAGTGGTAGTCAGAACCAAGATGCATTAGGAGATAGCCAGAGCCTAAACACGAGTACACAAAACGTAAACAATCCAGCTCACAACCTTGTCCAACATCCTCAGAACAACCCTGCTTACCCACATCCTAACTTACCACAAAACAACTTACCTTATCCACCTTACCCATACCCACCTTATCCGTATCCACCATACCCGTACCCTCCACCTCCAGTTTACAATCCATCACCTGTCTACCAACCACCACCACCCCAACAAGTACCTGTACCAGCTGCTAATCCTCAGCACATTCCTCAGAGCGCAGATCAAAATATGGCTATTCGAGGAAGATTTGCAGTGCAGCCACAATGGTACTATGATGGAGTGGCATTACCTCCAGTAGAGGCGAATAACTTCTCGATTTCCCCGGGAATTCTAAAGCTGCTTACCGAGAACCAGTTCAAGGGGGTGATCGGGAAGGAGAATCCTCATACTCATCTGAGGAGTTTTCTAATGATAGCCTCCACTTTCAATTACAATGGCATGTCTGAAGATGCCAAGAGGCTTAGGTTATTCTCATTCTCATTGATGGGAATAGCTAAAGAGTGGTACGATAATACGCTTCCACGGGAAGGTATTACCACTTGGGCCGAGCTTGAGCGTCTGTTCCTCGAGCGATTCTACCCTCCATCCAGAACGATCAAAGCAAGGATTGAGGTCTCTTCCTTCTGCCAGAAGCAAGGAGAGGACCTGCGTCAATCGTGGGAGAGATACTCAAACATGTTGATAGAGTGCCCGCAGCACGGGTACAATGAGGGAGATGTCATGGCATTTTTCTATAGTAGTGCCAACAAGGCTGGGCAAGACCATCTAGACGTCTGTGCTAGTGGATCATTCCTAAATCAAGGAATAGTGAGGTGTAGAGAGATCGTGGACAACATTGTCACGAATGCCGGGGCTTGGAATGTGGACGCAAATTTCCAGAGAGTTCATCAGGTTAAGGAAGGTGAAGGAACGAGAAGGCTGTTGATGGCCATGATGGAAAAGATTAACAACCTTGAGTTGGGGAATCGAATGATGAATCTCTTAATTCTTAATTTTAATTAAAGTGAAATTCAAATAAAAAAATAAAAGAGTACCTTGTAATTCATAAGGGATTAAGAATATGGTTGTAGGGAATGCAGCAGAGAATGAGCAAGAGGACAAGCCCACAATTCAGCAAGAAGTAGTCAATTATATGGGAGATCCTTATTACAATCAGAATGGGTATCCACAAGGTGAAAATTTTCAAGAAAGGCCCTCTTATGGCCAACCATTTGTACCTCCAGGTCCACAGCCTTCTCAAAATCAATGGAGGAACACACAAGGGTACCAAGGAGGCCAGCAGCTTCCTCAGAACCAATGGAGGAAGAACGAGAATTTTCCATATGCTAACCCGAAAGCGGGTATTACAGTTCCTCCAGGTGTTGATCCGAGTTCTAAACCTCCGGGTGGAGAAGGCGGTGCCTCAACTGAGGAGATGTTGAGAGCTATCCTTCAGAAGGTGGAGGAAGGAAGCAAACGTTTATCATCTTTGGAGTACGATGTGAAAGATCTGCATAAGAAAGCTGATCAGCGTGATCAAGACCTCCAGAAGAGAGATGTAGAGCTGAATCGAATTCAGCAAGAGAACAACCGAAGGTTCACTTCTATAGAGTTCCAGATGAGCCAGATTGCAAAGTCATTGAATAGAGAGCCTGACAAATACCCTTCAATGCCTGAGGGTAATCCTAAAGAGCATTGTAAGGCTATCCAGCTTAGAAGTGGGACCAACTATGAAGGTCCTCAGATGCCTGCTGATTCTGAGACGCCCCAAGATAGAGATGAGATTGAAGAGGTAGGAGTTGAGAAGAAGGGTGAGGGTGAAAGCACTCAAGCGAGCAAAGAGCTTGAAGAGGAAGGCATTGAGAAGGTTGAGAGAGTTCCTAAGTGGAAGAAGGCAAAGGAAGCTAAGGGAGAAAGTAAAAGAGACCGAGATAGATGAATGGGGGGTACCAAAATCTGTGATACCCGTCCCTTATCCACAACGCTTCATGAAAAAGAAGCTTGATGAGAAATTCGCTAAATTCCTTGATGTGTTTAAACAATTGCATATTAACATTCCTTTTTATGATGCTTTGGAACAGATGCCCAACTATGCAAAGTTTCTGAAGGACTTGATCACGAAAAGACGGCGAGTGGATGAGCCGAAGTTGGTGCAGTTGAACCATGAGGTGAGTGCATTAGTGCACAAGGCGCTTCCTCCAAAGCTGAAGGATCCCGGGAGCTTTACCAATTTATGTGACATGGGGAACAGGATCAAGAAAGGAGCGCTATGTGATTTAGGGGCGAGCATAAATCTTATGCCCTTGTCGCTTTTCAAGAAGTTGGAAGGTGTTGAACTTCAGCCGACAATGATGACACTTCAACTAGCCGACCGGTCTATTACTCGACCTCAAGGTGTGGTTGAAGACGTCCTCGTGAGAGTTGGAGATCACATTTTTTCAGCCGACTTTGTAGTGCTCGAAATGGAGAAAGATGAGCGCGTGCCCCTGATCTTGGGAAGACCGTTCTTAGCTACGACGGGGATGGTGCTAGACGTGGCAAACGGGAAGATCACATTGAAAGTTGATGATCAAGAGATAAATATTTTCCTATATGAGGCCATGAAGCACCCGAAGGAGGATGATAGCTGTTATTTCATGGATGCCATTGATCCTTGTGTTGAAGACACGCCTCCTATCCCTAATCTTTCTTTTACGCATGATTTTGATAATCCTTCATTTGATGAGTTAACCCATGAGCATTATGATCTTGATTATGTTGATAGGGATAAAGTGAAGAAGTTGAAGGATGAAGAAGTGAAAAGTGTGGACGTGGTCCAGTTGGAAGGGAAATGAGGAGTTAAGAAGAAAAAGTCCAAGCACAAGAAATTGCTTAGTAAGATTCCTCTAGATAAAGGTGAGAAGGAGTTGAGACCCCTAACACTTGGGGATGAGAAGGAAGCAAAGGAGTTCATGATGGAGGGGAATCAAGGAAAGACATGCAAGCACCACTCTTATGAGAGTAAGGGAGGTAGATTTGAGTATGATGTCCCATAAGCTCCTTTGAGCTCGGTCCGGCAAGAGGACCTTAAAAATAGCGCTGAATGGGAGGCAACCCATTTTTATTTGCTTTTGAGTGTTTTTAGTTATTTGAGTTTTATGTTATTTGAGTTTTTGTGAATCGTAAGTTTTAACCTTGTACTTGAGAGTTTTATTTTGTAGGCTTGTCTCGATGGAGCTATCCAAAAGGGAGGAACTCAAACAAGGAGTGTGCAACGTTGTTGAGAGAAACTAAATTGTTTGGTTGAGGTAACCCACAACTCCAAACTTAGACATCTTCGCAAGGTCGAAGTTTGGGTGGGTGGAGTTTTTTTTATATATATCTTGTTACATTTCACCGGAGCACCCCTTATCTTTGAGTGTGTTTGGTTATTTGGTGCCTTGAGATGCTTCTTTGGGGTGATTTTGATCTGATTCGCTATTGCTTATTTCATGCCTATCAATCATATTATGCTTGTTGATTGCTATCTTTGAGTATGATTTGATGAGTAGAGTAGAGTTGTGAGAGTGAGTTAGGAATTCTATTGTGTGAGTGTTTGAGTTAGAGTTGATTTGAGAGAAAACTCGTATGCTTGTAAATTTTCCTTTTGAGTACTTGTGTGATGAGAGTGAGAATTCACTAGGACTAGCATGGATGTGAAAGCTGTGAGATTTGAGTCTTATGAGATTTTGATGCATAAAATAATCTCTTCGTTTGTGAGTGAGTCGTCACCTTAGAGGATGCTAGAACTTGTGTGTGCTCTTGCTTCTTGATTGTGTCTAGTTTGATATGTCGAATGTGATCTTAGGCCATTTTTGTTTTGATTGAGTCATTAGCCAAAAAAATTTCTTACCATTGACATTGAATCCCTTGTTAGCCCCTTTGAGCTTTAAGCCTATTTCATTTGCTAGCACATATGAACACTATTCCAATTCCTAAGCCTTTTTGTCCCAATTTGAGTGGAGAATAGGAAAAATGTGAATGTGAAGGGAATTTAATTGAGTTGAAAAAGGAAAATATTGTTGTTGAGTGGTGATAAAATAAGGATGTGATTGAGTTTTGAGTTGTGGGAAAGAAGAAAAAAAAATTGAGAATGAGCAAAAGAAAAAATGAGCTCATGTGTTTGTGTGAAAAAGAGAAAAAAAAAGTGATAAAAAAAAGTTAAAAGAGTGAGAAAGAAAAAAAAATTGAAGTGTTGAGAGTATGGAATTGCAAGTGTGCTTATTGAATATGTTAAAGTCGTCTGTTCCTAATCTCGAAGTACCGAAGTTTGATTTTCCATTCTCCATTCACTTGAGTCACTTTACCATATTGATTCCCACCTGTCCAAAGAGCCTACATTACAACCTTAAGAAAAGTCTTTTTTGATTCGGCATTGATTTCTAGAGTATGGTCGGAGTTAAGAGTGCTTACAAGCCTATGGCTGCCAATATGTGTGATTGATTGTTTGAGTGAGTCCCTTTATCATTGATATACACTCGTGAGGGAGTGAAACACATCGTAGAGTGCACATCCATGTTTGATTTTGGTGATTCTTGCTATTGTTGCATGAGTATGATGAGGGAAGGTGAGTGAGTATACTTGTGATTGATCTTTGAAGCTCGAATTCATTTGCTTGCATGATTTGATTCGTTGACTCATTCCTAATAATTTCACTTGACTTATTATTTCGTTGCTTGAGGACAAGCAACATGGTAAGTTTGGGGGGATTGATTAGGCGTGAAATTGTCATGATTCGTCACTCGAAATACCCTAGTTTTGGTTGATTTTGTTGAGTATTTAGAGTCATTTGCGTATCATTTTTATAAACTAATGAATTTGTCTCTTTGATGCTCATAGATGAATAGAGGGCGAAAAGAGACGTTCGTAGGACTTTGAATCGACTCAAACGGATGCCCGGATGAGAAGATATCGAAGAAATACGAAAAGTGCTAGTTCGAGGGAGCAAAAGTATCATTGGAGTGCACAAGCTAGAGGAGCTCGAGCACTAGCGCTCGAGTGGTCGTGCATAGCGCACGAGAGGAAGCAAGTCGTGCACCCCTGCACGAGTGCTCGTGCAGTGCGCTCGAGCAAGGCATGCGGTCGTGCACTAGTGCACGAGCTCGTGTGGTCGTGCAGTTTTGGTTCTGGACAATTTGAGGTGCTCGAGTGGGTGTGCTCGTGCACTAGCAGTGCACGAGCTTGCGCGAATTTTCGGCCCATACGTTCCCGACTCAATCCATTGCCTATATATATTCCTTCCGAGCACGTTTTTACAGATAATTGATGAATTACCACATAGCACTTGATAGATTTTGACTTTTAGAGTTAGTTTTTGGAGAAGAAGGAACGAGCAAGATTTACTTTTACGTTTCGAGGTTTTTTTTACGAATTCACATCACGGTTTTACTTTTTAGTTTCGTTTCTTCAAATCTTTGTTCTTGAACACGTTGAGACTTCATTCTATTGATTTAATTTCAGTTTATTCTTTTAATTCTTGAAACCCTAGTTTATGTTTTATCTTTTCTTTGTGTTAAGCATTAAGTTCATGTTCGTTATTTATTCTATTGTGTTAGTTTTCGTTATAACCATGTCCGGCTAAAACCCTTGCATGCTTGGGGTAGGATGAACTCGTAGAAGTAGGTTGTGGGTACGTAATTAGGGTAACTCGTGACGTTAGGTTTTAATTCTCTTAATTAATGAATTCTTAAAATTAATCTTAACTTTGCCTTTGAATTTCGTACGAAAGTGTTAGAGAGAGGACGACCGCATCACTCTTTAACAACAAGTAGACTTAACTAGAGGGTTTATTAGAGGTTAATTCATCTGCCGGTTTAGCTATGGAGGACGGCCGCATCACCATTAGTTAAATTAGGGTCTCATTAACTAAGCACAATCTATTAACTTGTTAGTGGATTAGTGAAGTCGAGTGTTAGAATAAAGTATTAGGGTTTAGAATCTTGAGCTTTCATCTTGCATTCTTTTACTTAGGTTATTTCTTGCGCGTCACGGTTATTTTGATTATGTACCTGCTCCGTTAGTATACGTAGGGATTCTTATCCTGAGCATCACCATCACATACTTGCATACAACCCTTAGATACTTAGTTTAATTTACCGTTTGCATTCGTAGAGTAATTTAGTTTAGATTATTTTCTCTTCTAAAAAAAAAAAAAAATTCACTCATATTAACTACGACGCGTAGATCTTCAGGGATCTATTTCGCATACATACCTTCCCTTGGGTTCGATAATACTTGGTCCCTATACTTGCCTATACTACAGTGAACCCGTACTCTTGCGGGGAAGCTACTAGTAGAAAGCTGGTATATTTGATTCAAGTCAGAGGAGTATATTATTTTGTTGTGGGAAACGATCCTACAGGGAGTTCCACAACATTCCGGGGTCCCTGAATGAGGATCTGAATGATGAATTCCTCACTCAGGTGGTTCATGAGAAAAATCAACGATTTCGCCTTCAAGGCGTTAGTGGATTTCGAACCTTCGAGAATTGTTTCGCTCAACTCATTTAAGGCTAGATGGAACTCGACATCTAGCGCCCATGTCAGGTAGTTATTACCATCGAGAGCAAGCTCATCGAATTCTTTCATGGTAATATCATATATTTTCACTACGATTTTAAAGTGACATGGTAAGAGTTGTGACCAATTTATTGACAACAGAGAAATAAGGATTTATTTAATTATTCTAGAGCACATAGATACAAGTATTGGGCGTCGTCTACCCAAAATATAAATTTACGGTCCGACAAATACCGGGCGCCGCCTACCCGGGCATAATATGCGGACTATAAAGAAATAAACTATGTGCGGAAAAGTAATGCACGTAGGATAATTAAATCACATAAACATGCATAAACAATTAAGGAAGATAATCGCATGAAAATAATTTCTAGAAAATATACGATTTAATAGACAGAGGGAATAATCATAAGAATAATTATTTCATGTATATTAACGCAATTTAACGAAATATTTTCAGAATTAAAAATAAATTAATACGGATTTTGCGATATCAAGAACGAAATCTCAAATCACAAAAATCCGGGAAAAACACCGCGAGTGTCGCGCATGGGGAACGGGTGACAAGGACGTGCGGCGGCGAGAGGTGGCAGCGGCATAGGCATGCTGCGGCGCAGCAGCCCGCGCGCGACGGGCAGCACCTACACGCGCGTCGGCCCGGCGCTGCATGCGCGACGGTGTGATGGCTGCGGGGCGGCGGCTCGCGGCGCGATAGGGAGGCACGACAGGGCGGCAACTCGTGCGCGACGAGGCGGCAGGCTCGCGGTGCGACGGGACGGTAGCGTGCGGCGAGGCGGGACGGCAGCGCACGGTGCGATGGGGCGGCGGGGCGGCGGGGCGGCAGCATGCGGCGCGGTGGCATGAAGCGTGCGGCAGCTGCCGGTCGGCGGCTGTGGTCGAGTGGTGGTCGATCGTCTACGGGGCGACGACCGTTGCTCGTTGATTCAATTCACAAAATAATTTTTTTAATGTAATACAATTATGCGCAAGTATATTCAGAAACGAAATCATATTCAAAGTACACATCAAATCATGTGATTCATATTAAAATAAATTAAGGGCGTACCGTATATTCTTGGTTAGAGACTCGTGCTGATAATGTGTTGTAAATAAGTGCGTAAATTAAAGAGAGAGTGTTTGTTGACCCAGTTTTTCGGGAACGACTACGTCTGGGGGCGATCCAAGCCAGGAGTTTCACTAATGATCTTGTGTATGAGAGTGATTACAATAATGAATACAATGGTCTATTTATAAGAATAAAACCCTAGTCTAAGATATAAAGCCCGTTGGGTTTCTTGGTCCATAAGTAATGTCCACATCAAATCTTCTAGATTTGGAATAATAAATCTTCTAGATTTACAACAATTCTCTCCAAATAGAACCGTGCCAATTAACATCTAATCCGGTTCCGATAGACCCCAGTGGTGAACCCAATTTTATTTTTCAATTTAATAATTCAATTTTATTTTTCCCTTGTTCCAATTTTATTTTTCAATTTAATAATTCACCTCTCTTCAAATACTTTTAAATTTCATATCATTTCACTAATAATTACATAAAAAAAATCTTTATTTAGTTTCATTCACTTAAACTAAACAATATCAAAAAAAAAATTATATATTTAAAAGTTACAAATCAAATTGCACATTAAAAGTAAAAAAGTCAAAAAAAAAATTAAAATTGAAACGAAAGGAATATAAGGGAATGGAAAAGAAAGAGTATGGGCTTGGGGACGATGATTCAAACTCATAGTCCTCATTTAGGTGAGGAATGGCTGATTCCCCAAAAGTGGGGTTTCATTTCATTCTCCATCCCTTACCAAATCTATATATATATATATATATAAATAGAAGTGAGGAGAGAGAAAAAAGTTATTATTTTTGGAGTAAGTGAAGTTCACTTGCTTTGTAGTGAAATGGTGAGTCTCACTCTCCATCAAAGAGAGTGGATTAACTTTACCATTTCTTTTTCTTTTTTATTTTGCACCAATAATTTCAAAATTCTTTAAGTTTTTAATTTTAAATCTATTTTCAACACACTATATATCAAATAAATTATCTTTTGAACATTTTCAATTTAACATATATATTGCACATATAAAAAGAAAAACCATATTTAAAATATTTATTTTATTATTTTTGAAGTATTTTTGTATTACTTTAACTATATATGATGGATTGAATTTAAATAATTTTTATTTAGACTATATAAGTTTTGTTAAATACTAAAATCATTTTATGAAGTTTAGTATTTGTTGTGAATTTAATACATAATTAAAAATTGTATGATTAATTAAACAATTGTAATACTCACATAATATACAATATAATCTTTACACATTAATTGGTCTATGGATTAAATAAATTTAATTTAATTTTTTTATATAATTCATTATGTAATTTTACAGTTAAAATTTATAATATTCAATCCGTGCATCGCACGGGGGAAACACTAGTATATACAAATTCTAGCATGCACCCAAGTGCATATTATGTACTTGGATTTCAAACTCAATTTTTACTTCAATTTTAATTTTTTAAATTAGAAATATATAAGTAAGAAATATTGAGCATTGTTGATTAATGTTTAAGGTATTATTGATCACTGTTTGTGGTATTGTTGATTAACACTTGAGATATTGTTGATCACTGTTTTTTGGTATTGTTGATTACCACTTGAAATATTGTTGGGTATTGTCCGTGTGTTGATTATTGTTTGGAGTATTATTGATTATTGATTGGGGTATTGCTAATTCAAAACATATTGTAGACACCAAATTGTGTGTTTTTTGCACTTTTTATAATTTTATCAAAGTGTGTAGTATATATTTAAGTACACAATAGAACTATTCTTATTATGAATGTTGCATGTATATCAATGGATCTTAACTTGTCATGAGCCTAGTTTGGACCAAATTTATGTTTCCCTTCAAATTGTACTATGGGCCGAGCCAAAAATTTTATTAGAGGGGCCCAATAGTATCATTTCGATAATAAAATTGGAATACGATATTTTTACGCTAAACTATATCAATACGCATAGTCAAGTATCTTGTTGATGACCTTACTTCACTTGAACTTCTTCAATGCACCAGAGGTCCGAACCCTCCTTCTAGCGCCAATTGTTGATGACCTTGCTTCAATTGGATGATTTAATAGTTGTTTACACTAAGTAAAATCATCAAACAAAACTAAGAATACGTTATCAAGGATGTATCTGAAGATCTAGAGTTAATTTGGCATTATAAGAGTGTATTTTATAATATTGAACTTATGTTTTTTGTTTATGAATTGGGGTATTTATACATACCTAAGCAAGCATGAGGTGTCACCACCTTAATTACCCTATTTTACATAGTGATAAGTGTAAAGACACTTGTTTATCCCTAAGTTATTGTATATGTAAAAATGACAAGTGTTAAGACATTTGTTTGCTTCTAATACAATGCTTAATGATGAAGTTTTCTTGGGTGTTCTTCGTAGTAACGACTTGTTCGCCTGTAGGCTTTCTTGTTGGGGGTTTGAACCCTTCTTTCCCTGTTGCTCGCTCAATGTACTTGACCCTCGTCCAACTGTTCGCCCAAATAACCAATATTTGATGGACTGTCTTGACTTTGCCAGTTGTTCATTGACAACTCAATTGTTCGCTCCTTGACTTCTTGCCTTAATCAACTTTTCTTTATTTTAGTCCTCGCTTAGTTGCTAGCCTATCAACATATCTCACAATACATAAATATGTCCTTAGTATATTAAAATTAAATCGTCTCTAAATTTATAAATATATCTATATATAAATCATCAACATAGGAATTTTATCATTTATTTATTGTACATTAAGTGTGAAAACTGTGAAGAACTGAAATTCCTCGAAGCCTCAAATTCTAGGATTTATATTCATTTGAGATTGAAAATAAAATAATTAGATAGCGCTTAAAATATATTGTATGTATATTGAGGATCTTTTTAAGAACAATAACATTGACGCTACTTTTAATTTTTTTTTATAATATATTATGTAATTTAGGGGGGAAACAAATCTGAACAATATTTTAAAAGAAATTAAAGTTAAGTTAGTGTCCCAATATAAGGGCCCAAACGATAAATCGGGTATGCATATGTATGTAGCTAGCATTTACGTATATAATTTTTTTTAATCAGAAAACAAAAATTTCATTAATCAACTGGGTATAACGCATACCCGAACCATATACAAAAATAAAGATTAACAATCTAATACTAGTCTCGGATTTGCTAGCCAGTCATTGAAAGAGTAACTAGAACACCATGCACTTTTGACACAAAACCAACCCCACGATCTAGAGATTATATCTCCAACTATATTATCAATAGAAAAAGCAATATTATTAAATATTGTATCATTTCTACTCTTCCATATCTTCCACACCACGCAAAGCCACACGATTACCGCCACTTTCTTTCCATGTTTTTCCCTCAATAAACGGCTATGAGCAATAAGATTTAAGAGAGGCCGTGAATGTAACACTATAACTATACCAAGCCACTTATAAACATCCATCCATACCTTATGTACTGGGGAGCATTCAAAGAAAGTTTGCCTCACGTTCTCCTCGTTGTTTCCACAGAGGGTGCATCTCGGATCCACACTAGAGTCGAGAAGGTTTCTTCGGAGTAAGTTTGGCTTAGTAGGCAGCCTATCCCAAAGCAATCTCCACGCTTGTGCAGCAACTTTCAATGGAGTGTAACTTTTCCATATAAGTTTGAAACTTGTCCCCTTCTCAATATCCATTGTCACGTTTTCTCGTTGTTCCCTTAACACTTCATAGGCGTCCCTCGAACAAAAGCAGTTGGTAGTTGTTGATGTTAGGTCAAATGTTGTTCAGAATGTCACTACATTTTCCGCAACATGAGAATTCACCCTTTCTCCTAACACTAACTCCAAATGTTGAAATGTTGTCTTTAATGTCTAAACATGCAGAATGAAAACGTGACAATTACCAAGTCTGGCGGTTGCAGTTTAGAGTGAGTTACTTGAAGCTACAACATGGGCGGTTATCAAGATCATGGAGACTTAGTGATGGGCGGTTCTACATCATGGGAAACCATAATTTTATGTGTTCACATGCAAGATACAAATTCTATAAATATCACACGCATGAGACTTATTCAAGTGAAGGGTTCGATATATCTATTTTACATTTAGAGTGGAGCTATTTCGAATTACTCCTTTGTTATTTTAGAAGTGTTTTATTTCGACCTTTGAATAGGTTATTTGGTTTACACTTTTAGAATTATAGGTTGTTGATTGTATACCTAGGGTATATGATCTTGATGTAAATTCCTATAGTTAGTTTTTACTTTGTCTTTGTATCACTACTCGTTATATTGAAGTTTCACCATGAGGCATCATAGATTATTCAATAATAATCTATGATAAAGTTTTGATATCCCATTTGCAAACATTACTTTCTGTTTTTCTAAGTCTTCCGTTGTGTATGTTGTCGTTTATGTTTCAACACAATTGACAACTTTCTGGAAAAACACCCACACACACCTTTCAATAGTAGATCCCATCCACTTCCAAGCATCTTCTTTTCATCATCTCAACGGAAAACCTGTTAATCAAAGAGGTTATGGAATTAAAAGAGTCCATATCTCTATAAAAAAAATTCCTCCTCCAATTCCAATGCCAACGGTCTCCTTCCCAAACCCCCATATCTCCTACCCATTCCCCTCCACCCCTCCGCCCATACATCCCCCCAAAAGCACGTTATTTTCCCATCCCCCAGGACTCGAACAAGCTTCCCCTTGAACCAATCCCCATTAATCCCAAAAGACAGTTTCACAACTTTCCTCCACCACCCCAACAAGCTGCTACTATTACCTCTAAAAGCATACTCCGATCCCACACCCTCTTCCCTCCTATATCTAGACTCCACAACCTTCTCCCATAAACTATTCTTTTCATTGAGAAACCTCCATGCCCATTTTCCTAGCAAAGTTATGTTAAACAATTCCAAGTTCCTAACCCCAAGACCCCCAAGATTTTTTTGTTTACATAAAGCTCTGCACTCAACCCAAGATACCTTTCTACTACTCTCCCCTCCCCCCTATAAGAAATTTCATTGAAGGCTCACAATTTCACACATGTTTTTTTATTTTTTGGAATTTTATAAAAGGGGATTTAGTGAATAGGTGGAGATGATAAAATCGAGTTCAATAAGGTGATTCTTCCTCCTAGAGAGATCTCTTTTACGTTCCACCGCCTCAATCAATTTTTTTATTTTTTTGCACTGCATTTGTCCATTCCTCGGTTCTATAAGGATTCATACCAACTTTGATTCCAAGATATGTAAGCGGAAGTGTGCCCATGTTGCATCCCAAGATTCCAGCCAAGACTCAGAGTCTTCTAGGATCGATGTTTACTCCATAAAGATAACTTTTCTTAAAGTTAACCTTGAGCCCTAAAATCAATTCCATATTTTTCAAAACCCGTTTTATAGTCCAAGCATTTTCCAGCGTTGCTTACCCCAAGAGGATGGTGTCATCAGCAAATAATAAATGGGAAACATTAATCTTTTTGTGACCAATCTTGGCTCCATTAAACATACGCATCTTGTTCGCCTTAGTCATCAGAATGCTTAAGCCTTCAGCAGCTATTAGAAACAAGAATAGGAAAAGGGGATCGCCTTGTCTCAATCCTCATTCCAACTTAAACTCACTTGAAGGACTTCCATTAACCAAAACTGAGGTTGTCGCTGTAGATACACATTCCAACACCCATTTTCGCCAGATTAGACTGAAATTGAAATGTTCCATCATTAAATTGAGAGAATCCCAATCTTTTTTTTTTTTTTGATAAAAAAAGGTAAATTTTATTAAGATAAAAAAAAAACGCTAAGCTCACAACCTAGAGCTTACGTAGTACAGTCCAATCAATATAGATGTAGGAATCCACAAATTCTAGACAAATTCCTAGAACCTGGCTAAAGAAGGTCACCTATAACAATTACATAGGATTTTATAAATCCTCATAACATAACAGCCTTCTCAAGCATTATCTGCATCAAATAACTTCAAAATCTGAAACATCTAAGGTCTAGTAGCCTCCCAAAATTGAGGTTCTTCTAATGCATCTCTTTCTCATTACATTCTTCTATCCTCTTCAAATCATGCATCTCACAGCAGCAGCTCTTATTCTCTCAACAAGTATCTTTACTGGTCCACAGTAACCATTCCGGCACTGCTTACTTTCATTCTTCCAAGACCTGCAACAGCACAAACCAAAACAGCAGTACCAAAACTAAAATCTTCACCAAACTAAAATTACAAACTACAGAAAATACTAACCTGAAAGCAACTTCACATATCCAAAAACAAAAATAGCAGAAAAGTAAATAGGTCTTCTATACTCTTACAAAAGACTTAACAAAAACAAATCATCCTTTTTCCACAAAAAGTAGCTGCACTGCGTCTTCAAACACAAGCTGCAATCCACAAAAAGTAGCTGCACTGCGTCTTCAAACACAAGTTGCAACCTTTACTTCAAACCTAATTGTTTTTTCCTGTTGCATAGCATACTGATAATAACAGCAAAGCTCTTCTCAGAGTTCAACATCCCATTACAACTCATATATTGCAACCTTCTCTGCACACACAAAACAAAGCAATAGCAGTAGCAATTCCCAACACACAAAAATAATACTCAATGCAAAACAACCTGTCTTTAATCATCAATGATATTATCATTTGGATCAATTTTAGTGCTTAGTCTATACACATCAATTAAAACTCTTCTAACCATACCTTCAACTGTATACCTTTTATTTTCAAAAATACTTTCATTTCTAGCTCTCCAAACATGGTATAACACTACAAAAACAATCAGTTTCAAAACTTTTTTCTTTTTGTTTGAAATCAGTCTATCCCTTTTAATATCACGTAATATAAGATCTAGTGAGTTTCGCCTGCCTTTCCAACCAATCCAACCTTCAATTTTAAGCCACACAGCAACTGTAAAAGGACAATCCCAAAATAAATTTTTTATACTTTCCAAATTATTAATACACCAATTACAATATAACTCACCATGACCAAAAAATAGTCTATCTTTAGTAGCCAACCTTTTCCAAGCAATCAACCAAACAATAAACGAATACTTTGGCGGGATATATGAATCCCATAATTCAGCAAATCTGAAAGTAGAATAACTGGGGGAGGGAAGCATTAAAAAATATAACTTTGATGAATTTAAACCTTTCAAGCTAGCCATAGCACTTATCCCCGTAACAGCCTGCTCAAGGCCCCCAAAAATCTGCACAATATCATTTTTAAAACCAATAATCACACGTTGCAGCTTTGACATATTCCTACCTGCCACAGCATCCCAAATGACCCCCCCTTTAAGCCAATATTCATCCATCCACTTAATCCAAAGACAATCTTTTTTCCTATGAGAATCCCAAATATTCTTACTTAAGAGTGATTTATTCCAGATTTCTAAATTTCTTAGCCCTAATCCCCCATCTTTCTTTTTATGACAAATAGACTCCCAAGCCACCAACGCAGTCCTTGAGCCCCACAGAAAAGTTTTACAGATACTATTTATTCTATTAATAACAGTTTTAGGAATTGGTAATACCATCATCCAAAAGCAGCAAACACCTTGAACCACAGACCTAATTAATTCCAATCTACCTGCATAAGATAAAGTTTTAGAAGTCCAGGCTCTAATTTTACCGGCTAATTTATCAATCAGCATGTCATAATGTCTTACTTTAACAGTAGAAGCTGCCAAAGGAACACCAAGATACTTTACAGGTAATTCCCCCTCAATAAAACCCACCCGATTCATAATTTCATCCCTTTCCCTACCATTAATACCAGCAATAACAATAGATGATTTTTGAGGACTAATAGCTAGCCCCGAAACCTCCTCAAACTCCCTCAAAGTATCCCTCATAATGCCAACAGAAATCACATCACCCCAAGCAAATAAAAGTAAATCATCAGCAAAAGAGAGGTGAGTAATCTTAACCTTAGCACATTTCGGATGGTAATTAAAATCATCAACATCAGTACGCTTTTTAAGTAATCTAGAGAAGAATTCCATGCACAGTATGAACAAGAAAGGTGAGAGAGGATCCCCTTGTCTTAATCCTCTTTTTCCCCTAAAGAATCCACAAGGAGTTCCATTCAACAAAATTGAATAACTAGCAGTTTTAACACATTCCATTATCCACATAACAAATTTTTTAGGAAAATTAAGCCCAAACAGGACAGCCTCCAAAAAAACCCACGAAACAGAATCATATGCTTTTCTAATATCAATCTTCATCATAGCTCTAGGGGATATCCTAGCCCGAGAATAATTTCTCAATATTTCTTGGGCTAAGAAAATATTTTCAGAAATTAATCTACCGGATATGAAAGCCCCTTGAGCTTTGTCAACAATTTCACCCAACACACCTCCTAACCTGTTTGACAACACTTTTGAAATTGTTTTGTAAACTACATTGCAGCAAGCTATAGGACGAAAATCCTCCACAGCAGGATCATGGTTTTTCTTTGGAATTAATGTAAGAAAAGTACAGTTTAGCTGTTTTAGAAGACGACCAGCACTAAAGAACTCGCTAACTGCCTCAATAAAATCAGATTTTATTTCGTCCCAACTGGTCTTAAAGAAACAAGCAGAAAACCCATCAGGACCGGGAGATTTATCATCCCCAATTCCCCAAAGGGCATCTTTAATTTCTTGTTCAGAAACCACATCCACTAACCTTTGACCCATCTCATCATCAACAAGCTTACCCACCCCACAAATATCATTATTAAAAGGAACAACTTCTTGTTCCGTACCAAGAAGGCCCTCATAAAAATGAACAAATTTATTTGCCACTTCCTCATAAGAATTAGTATACCCATCATCAGTTTTAAGAAAAGCTATATGATTCCTCTTTTTGTTCTTTTTAATCATAGAATGAAAGTATTTATTATTAGAGTCTTGGTTCAATACATATTTAGACTTAATCATTTGGCTAATAAACAAATTTTCAGCTTTTTTCAATCTCTTAACCTCCCTTTTAACCTCAGCAATTTCAGCAACAATTATATCATTAGCCCCAAGGTCAAAGCTCCTAAGTTGTAATCTAGCAAGTTTACACTCGGCTCTCTCAACACGCTCACTAATGTGCATAAAATCTTTTTTGTTTAGAATTTTTAAAGGCCTTTTCAGATTTTTCAGTTTTTTCCATATAATAAACTGTTTCGTACCCCTTACATCAATATTCCAAGCATTATGAACAATATCTTTATATTTAATATGATCTTTCCACATATTAAAAAATCTGAAAGGTTTTTTCCCCCCACTCGTAACTTCAAATAAAGTCGAGACAGCACAAGCATGGTCAGATTCAATTCCAGGAGAAAGGAATTCAGTTTTTATGTCCCAACCCTGCTCCCTCCACTTGTTATTAGCCATTACCCTATCAAGTTTACTCCAAACCGTGTTATTAGACCAAGTGTAGAAGCAGCCTGATGAAGGCACATCTTCTAACCCAATACTAGTAACACAGTTCTGAAGATCTTCTAGAGCATTAGTAGTAAGGTCAGCTCCCCCCATTTTTTCCTCTCTATTAAGCACACAGTTAAAATCACCAGCAATAAACCAAGGGAGATTAATTCTGTCATCCGTTTCAAGTAAATTATCCCAAAGTGATCTTCTTAAAACAACATTATTTCTGCCATATAAGAAGGAACAAAAGAAATAATTTCTAGTAACCAAACATCTAACCATCAAATGAATTACTTGCTCATCAACATGATAACCCACACAATCAGCCATCAATTTATTCCATATTACCAAAATTCTACCACCCCTACATAAATCAAAATTATGAAGCTTTCCCCAGCCCTCAAATTCCCTATCTACAAGCCCCTCAACATCATCCACATGCAATTTTGTCTCAGTGAAGCCAAAAATGTCAATATTCCTCAGGTTAATTAAATTTTTAACCCTTTTGAGAGTTGCATCTACCCTCAAACCTCTTACATTCCAAGAAGCAATTATCATAGAATCAATAAATGCACCCTGTATCCCAAATAATCAGCCACCAACCACCGAACACACAAAACTGCATTATATACATAAAAGTATAGCATACAGTAATCTGCCTACACAAGAACAAATACAACACAACAAAAGCATAACTGTTGTGCCACTTCATAACTAAAGCATAATACATGCAAAACTGCATAGCAATTGCATAACTCAAACAAAAAACATGCATATCAAAAAAACGTGTAATCATAAAAAACATACCAGAAAAAACAATTCATCACCATGAGAATGAAGAACCTTCATCCTCTTCCATGTCTTCCTCACCAATCTCATCTTCTTTCGAGAGATTTACTTTCTTCTCTTTCATTTTTCCTTTTTTCGACTTCTCTTTTTTCTGTTTTTTCCTTCGTTTTAGGAACTCCTCTTCTTTTCTATAACAATCTGCCTCCTCTCCAACCTTAACCTCCATATCTCTCTTTTTTTCCTCCTCTAAATCACCTATCCCGTCTCTATTAATTTCCCTGTTATTATCAGCCTTGTTATCGGATATAGAATCTGAAGATCTGCTCCCTTCTCCTACTAAAACTGCCCGATAACTGTTTTCTACTTTAAAACCAGAACTAGTAGCTTTTTTTTCCTTCTTTTCAGCAACTAAACTATCAACAACAGGCTGGCTAATGTCTGTATCCATCCGCTCTGCTTCTTCTTCTTCCTCAACCTTTCTTAGGCTATCAAATCTACCAGAAAAGCAAGCATTCCCCTCACTTTTCCCCTTATCCTCTACTATTTTTTCCTTCCAAACATCCACTCTCTCATTCCCTTTTTTCTTATCAACCTTAGTAAACCCATCTTCATCAATCCTCCCTTTCCCCATTTCTTTACTCTTTTTTTTCTCCTCTTCCCTCTTAAAATACTTTTCTCTCCTTTCCTCCCATGTTTCCACAGGGGGACAAAGCCCCGTTAAATGCCCAAACTTACGGCAGTGGGTACAGTATTTGGGTTCAAATTCGAACTCAACAGGTTGTACCCATTCACTATTGGGCAGCTGTATAGTAACCTCTCTCACAAGAGGTAAGGCTGCATCCACCTCTACCAGCATACGAGCATAGGAAACCCTCTCTTTCGTTTGAGATAATCTATCCGTATATAGGGGTTTACCTACAAAAGAAGCAATAACCTCAAGTGCACTGTTAGTCCAACAGCATAGAGGTAAATTTCGCAATTTAATCCAAACCGGCATACACGAAATTTCAAAATCATCAAAATGAAAAGCATAAGGCATTTTTTTCAGCATTAATGTACGACCCCAAATAGAATAAGGCCCTCCGTTTAACACCTTAGAAACATCATTTTCAGAGTTAAACTTAAACATAATCCATCCACTATCATGAGTTTTTATTTCGTGCTCAACCCCCCAACCCTTGCATAATTCTTTTAAAGCATAAAATCCTGGATAACGACCCATAAAGTACCCTATCAAAGCATGGTCCCAGTCATGTGAAAGCATTTCATTTGAAATAACAGCCTTATTTGCAGTTGGGGCAACAAATTTAAGCCTTTGATCTTCCTTAGGCAGTCTATTTCCAAAGAAAGAGGCAGAATTCTTACCCTCCCGCCAAGCATCGGGACCTTTGGCGGTCGGTTTTCGCCCATCAGCTTTCAACGGCTCACTATTCTTAATGAAGCTTCGGCCCGCCGCTGTCAACCAGTTCCTCGTATCCCTTCCTACCAAATCCGCCTCTTCTTTCCCTTCTTCATTCTTCGAGCTTTCCTCCGTCTGCTCTTTTTTATCGTCTAGCTCCATAATTTTTGCCACTTCCTCAGGCATATCACCCATACTTTCATCTCCCGTATCATCCACATTTCGATCTTTAACTATAGCAGGTGCAAGAGGTGGAAAACCCTCAACCCCATCATCTGCAAAAACACAAGGAATATCAGAATTATTAACAGGAATAGTACTTTTATCATTAGATCCATCAGTATGAACCGAGGAACTCGAACTCGGAAAAATCGCTTTTGGAAATAATGCTCCTCCGGGCCTGCCAATCTTAGGAGAATCACTCCTCTTCTGCCCCATCGAACCAGAATCAGGGGACTTCGATCGCTCTCTCGATTTCGATTTCGATCGGAGAGGAATCATATCTTTTCTTATTTGTTTAGAATCTCCAGAATCCAACAAAACTTCTTCACCCCGTTGTGCAGGAGATATGGGTGTAAACTGCCCCTTCAGTTTAGGCGGCCTCATCCTACAGAGAACAAGAACCCAGCAAGAAAACGACGAACAATAAAGAAATATAGAATAGCGAAAGCAGGAAATTGCCAATTCAATCGATAATTGTGACCAACAATCGCCAATTTAAATCAACAAAATCAAACCCAGAACTCGTCAGTGGAAATCACCGCAATCCCTATTATTTGAATCCCCCACCCAATTGAAAACCACCGAAAAACCTTAGAAAAGAAATCGCTAGAAGGAAAAAGCACCGTATGAAGATCCCTTAGACTGGAATTTGCGGCGTCGGAATCCTGTGAACTGGATATCGTCACACGAAACAGAGCGCCAATAGAATCCCCCACCTCCCCAATTGAATACTGCTACAATCCTCAATTGAAAAACGCCGAAGAACCCTAGTGACGTAATTCTTCAATTAAACTCTATTATTGATCAATTGAAGGTCGCCGTTGAGTTCGCCAGCCTGAAAAATTCAGATCCCCTTTCGATTTCAAGCAAAATCGGAAATAGGGAGAGAGCCAAAATGCGTAAGTGTTTATCAAGAAAGTATAAAGAATATTAAAGAATGTTATGAGAGAGAATCCCAATCTACCAAATCGTATGTCTTAGCGAAGTCGATTTTGTAGAAAATTTTCTCAACCCTTTTTTTCTTTGCCTCATCAATAGATTCGTTGAGGAACACAATATTATCTAAGAGGGGTGTATTCAATTGAGATTCTATCAGATTTTTTTGGACTTTAAAAAATCTGTGAATTTAGAAAATCTATAGACTCCATGCAGACTTTAACTGACTTTTTTTATTGATTTATTTGGATTTTCATAGACTTTACAGGATTGTGGAATACATTTTTTTTATTGATTTACATGGATTTACATAGACTCTGGCGCTGGAACCATTGGTGCAAATATATATGAGCCACACTTGTATATAAATTTTTTTTATCCAAATTATTTTAAAAAAAATACATTAGTTATAAAAATACATTATTATTTCATCTTCATTTCCATCACCGTTATACCTCGCCCTCATTAGAAGTCTCAGGTTGTTAGAAGAGATTTTGGAGAGTAAAATTTATTTATATTTTTTGAAGAGTAGATTTAACAACGGGGGTGGTAATCCCCAAAGCAAACAGGGACGGAGAATTTTTTTGCCACGTAAGCGGGGACCGGGATAGTATTCTCAGCCCGGGGGATCCCCGTCTCGTTCCCCGCGGGAGCCGCATTATTTTTTATATAATTAATATATTTATATATAATTTTAATGTTAAAGTAAATTACAAATAAATATTTCATAGTTTCCTACTCAATCAACTATTTATTAAAAATTATATTTTTTTATTTAATGTTATGTTATTAGTTCCAAATTATATTATTTTCACTTTAGTATATATGTCAATTAAAAATATTAGAATTAGAGGTTCTTCAAATTGTTTAAATTAATTTTTTAACACCAACTTAAAGTAATTGTTGTGTATATTTAAAGTTTTTAATTTAAATATTTTTTTATATTTTAAAAATAAGATAAAAAAAAATAAGTAGGCGGGGAACGGGGAATCGCCGCAAGACGAGGATGGGGGGAAAAAATTTCCCACTTATTTTGCAGGGACGGAAATGGGGAATAACCCCCCGTCCCCGCCCCGTTAACATCCCAATGGAAAATAATCAAAGAAAGTCCATAGACTGTTGAATACTTAAAGATTTTTTAAGACTTTTCAAAATCCGTAGAAATCTCTGGCCATTAGAAGAAATTTTGAAGAGTGAAATCTATTCATAATTTGGAAGGGAAATCTAAGAAAATCCGTGGAGTATTAAAATTCATAGATTGTTGAATACCTGAAGATTTTTTAAGACTTTTTAAAATCTTTATTGAATACCTCAGGATTTTTAAAGACTTTTAAAAATCTAGATTGAATACCCCCAGACTTTAAAAGTCTAAAAAAATCCTATAAACTCTATAACCAATACACCCCTCTAAGACTTGTCTATTGTCTGCAAAGGCACTTTGGTTCTCAGATATGAGAGTCCAACACCTTGCTTAGTCACCTTGCCAAAACTTTGGATACAACCTTGTAAACCCCTCCTATTAGGGATATAGGTGTATAATCATTCAACTCACTTGCCACTTCCTTTTTGGTTATGAGAGCAATAAAGGAAGGATTGAGACCCTTGACCAACCGCCTATACTGCTGAAATTCACTAAACATCCTTAAAAAATCAACTTTCAAGATGTGTCAAAAGTCTTTCAGAAAGTTAAATTTAAACTGGTCTGGTTCGTGACTTTTGGAGCTTTCACATGACCACATAATTATTTCATGTATATCCTAGTGTCATAGTGCGACCTCCCAAGACGTTCCATTTGCGAAGTAACATGCATGTTTTGTGCACACGAGCAAGTAATGAACTTTCATCCAATACAAGTCTCTGGCAAATTTTAGAGTGCATCCAAGTGCATAGCATGCAATGCATTTGGATTTTAAGCTCAATTTTAACTTCAATTTTGATTTTTTCAAAATACACACAAACACACCGAACTGTGTGTTATTTTGCAGTTGGGGTATTACTGATATTTTCTTGGGGTATTACTGATTACTTCTTGGGGTATTACTAATTTCTGTTTGAATTTTTTTTTTTTTTAAATTCAAGTTTATACTATGCACTCAAATGCGCACTAGAACTACTCTAAGTCTCCAACCTTGCTTTGCTAGTATGACCATATTAGAGCTTCAATATCTCTGAATCCAAGCCCTCCTCTAATTTATTCTTGCATGCACAAATCACGCCATAATATTTGATAATATAATGTCATGAACAAAATTGTCAACGTGTCTAATGATTTAAGTTGGGAAATGATTTTTTTTTAAGACGCATAGGTTAGGGGTAGCAAAAGAAGGACAGTGGGTCTTCATACTGACAATTTAAGGACACCAAATTTAAAATTTTACAAATTAAGATTAAATTGGCCCGAATTGGTTCTAATTTTGCAATTTAGACACTTATTCCCAAAAAACAAAGTATAGTGTAAAAATGGTTCATACATAAATCATTATATTAGTTATTTTCAATAAAGAGTTTGGATGTTTTCACTAAGACAAAATATAGAGTGAAAATGGTTTATACATAAATTAGTGAAGGGTATTAGTTGTTTTCATTGAAGAGTATTAGTTGTATTTACTGAAGAGTATCACTGATTTACACTAAAGAGTCTTAGTTGTTCAGTGAAAATGAACTAAGACTCTTCAGTGTAAACCAGTAATACTCTTCAGTAAAAACAACTAATATTCTTCAGTTAAAACAACTAATACCCTTTAGTGATTCATATATAAACAAATTTCACTCTATACATTCTCTTTCACTAAAGGATATTAGTAGTTTCCACTGAAGAGTATTAGTTGTTAACTGAAAACAAGCTAAGATTTTTCAGTGAAAACAACTAATACACTTCACTAAAACAACTAATACTTTTTATTAAAAAAATTAATATTATTTAATAATTTATATATGAACTAATTTCCCCTCTTACCTCCACCTCCCTAAAATAATATGCAACTGACTTTATAAGATTAATTAGAAGCCAGATTGAATATCTACCTTACCTCCTTTTCACTTCTCTTTTGTACTCGAAATTCTTCCATTAGCATCTATCTACGTGTGCAATCAAGAGCGTCTATTAATTCTTTTTTTTTTCTTTAATATTTAAAAGAGTGACATTTTTCAAAATTAAACATTTTCCCACAACCCTCCCAAGAAAACCCCACACGGTAATCCGAGTCTTCCTATTGAAAGTTAGCTTTAATATTATAATAATAATGAGAAGGTCTTTAATGTATCCGAATTAACGTGAATATATTTTTTAAAAATCATTGTTACGTGAATACACTATCGCTACTATATATATAAATTATCACTGTTTAAAAAAAAATTGTTTTTTTTAAACAATAATAGTACATATATATACATAACAGTGATAGTGAATACACGGGTTAATTGTACCTTTGATTTCAAGAGAATCAGTCCATTTCAAAATGGTCATTTTTTTGTACTTTTAGTCTTGTAGTTTTTTTTTTTAACACTTTTGGTTCTAATAAAATAAGATGCATTGTAGTTTTGTTCCCAAGAGAATGTAATTCAAAGGTAAATTTGTAGTTTTAATCCTTGAAAATTAAGAGATGAGACCAAAACTGCAAAAAAAAAAAAAAAAAAAAAAAAAAAAAAACACTACTTTCACACATAGGTACTAAAACTATTTTGCACTCATTGTGTTGGGACCAAAAGTGCAATGTTTTCGTCAATATGCATAACAGTAATAGCATATATATATAATAATGATATTTGAAAAAATCGAATTTACATGAACCTGAATTCTTACAAATTTTTGTTTATAATTATTATATTATTTATATATTTGATATATATATGTCTATATATTATGTAATAATATTTAAATAATAAAACCACGCGTTAATAATGAACTCAGGCGGCTGAGAAAATAGAAAACCGTTTTGAAGTGTACAAAAGAAATATAAAGAAGAGAGAGAGGGTGTTATATACATCTAATGCACTGTTACAAAGTACATCTTGCCCACTTACACCAAGCTAATAATTTTGTTCGTTAAAATTAATATTATTATTTAATAATTTTGTTTATTAATTCGACTACGAAAATTGATCCATTAAGCTGAGGTGGATCGTAAATAATTATATGGCTAACTATATGAATCATGCAGAAAATAAGATTAAAATACAATTGAAAAAATAAAATCCTAACTATATGCATGCCTAATTATACGAAGGGAAAATTAGGATACGGCGAGAATGCTTGAGTGGAGAAGAAGGATTCTTAAACCAAAGCGTCAAGTCCAGTGGGCCCACTGGTAAGACCCCACTCTCAAAACAACTTCCCACTCATTCGCCAACCATCTTCTTGGTGTTTCCAAAGTATCTGAAATTGTCAAAATGCTCCTCTCTCAAAAATTCGAAAAAGATAAAAAAAAATATATATATATCATGTATCCTTTCTATGTACATGTTTATATATAAATATTATGGTGCATGTCTCTTGTGCATCAAATAATATCATTTGTAATCTATATTGCAAGGGTTCATGTCTAAATTTCAGGATGTCAATTGAATAGTAGACTCTATAAATAAAGACAAACACTTGTATGTGATCGTCTGTTCACAAACTAATACAAATAACACTCATTTCTTTTAAAGTATTAATACACAATATTATACCTTTCTCAAAATTAAATGGTCTCACGCGAGACACACTCGTGACCAAATATGTTGAGTACCAACTATACACCATACGATATGTTAAGGGTTAATAAAGTCTGTATAGACAAACTAACAAACCTAATAATATCAATTAAAAATTAAAATTTGTACGAATTAATTAGGTCACGGGTTAAGTAAGGAGTGCATTCACAAGCTAACAAATGGATACTTATTGAGTTTGTTTTGTTAAATTAACGAGTTTTATTAAACGACTCAATAAACATGTATGAAAGCATTTAACAACACCTAGCTAAGTTGAAAGAGGATGTGTGTGTGGGTGCCAACAGAGAGAAACTTGGGGAGAAGGAAATAGAAGATGGAAACAGGACAGCAAGCCCAATTAAATTAAGAAAAGAATCCACACTTTATATGTATAATTTCCAAGTCACTTCTCATACACATTCCCTTTTCCTACTCTTTCACTGTTTGATCATCATATCACTCTTTTTTCATTTCCCCGGCCCCATATTATATATACCCATATATACATCCCTTCACACAACACATTACATTAATATATATATACAGAGAGAGAGAGAGAGAGAGAGAGATGATGCCAAAAATCCAACACCCGACCAGCACCACCCCCGGCGGTGCAGCCAACGGCGGATTCCAGCGATGGAATACGCCGATTCCTTACCTGTTCGGCGGTCTAGCTCTGGTGATGGCAATCGTAGCTCTGGCATTAGTAATTCTCGCTTGCTCATACCGGAATTCCTCCTCCTCCTCCTCGTCTACGGAGACGTCGAATGAGAAGGCGGTGCATGCTTTGCGGCCAGAGATGGAGGCCAGGATAGTGGTCATCATGGCCGGAGAAACTAACCCCACCCACCTCGCCAAACCTGCCGCCGCAAGGCCGCCAGTTGATGTAGTTTGAGTCCACCTTGTATTTATTTACTTATTTTGGAAATGGTTTTCGCTATATCTAGTTTAGACATTTTTTTTTAGATATAATTAAACATACATAGGTTAATAATTATTTGTACAATCTTATTGGAAATTATTTATTTAAAAAAATTGTATATTGTAGGATAACTTATAGATGCATGGAAGGTTTTGAGGATTTGTCTTCTTTACTGATAGAAAAGAAAAAAGGAAATGTTACTCTATAAACAATACAAATTCGGAGTTTCAAATTTGTGAAGTATCATCTTGTTGTTCATTCATTTATTACTATATTGGGATTAACTCTTCTGATTCATGCTTCAAGTCTATTTCAAAGAATTAAGCTCGAAAACGAAATTTTGGTCCAATAAGTTTTGATATCAATTAGGATAATATTCTTTTATTAGAAATTATGTTCAATTTTTAGTTCAATATATTCAATAACGTTGTATATTTGATATTATATTTGCACGGCATTTCAAGATATTTCCATGACGAAACAAAATTGAAATGAGAAAATTTCATGAATTCAAAAACACATATAAACAAAATTCTACACACATAATACAGAAAATTTAAATCTCAAAGTAAATATCATACTGTTTGAGCCATTAAAATTAATTAAACTCGCTGATTGTGTAGGCGAGGCTCGCCAATTGTGTAACCAAGTTACTGTTCAACACCGTAGGCAACATACTATTCATCTAATTACTTGCCTTCAACGTATGCGATTGGGAGTTACTTACTAATTACTATTCAAGATTAGGTAAGTTACAATTAACTGCAGACAAATATTGGTACAACTTTTTTTATTTTTTTTCCTTGGTAAGGTTGGATTCAACTTTAATAGTTGTATCTAATCTAATTTATTTTAATAGAAGTACTAGTTCATGTTTTAGCAAATGAAACCAATGGCAACTCATTGTCGACATCTTCTCTGCTTGAATCCAGATGAGGTGCTTTTGGCATTCCGTAGATATATAAGTTAGGACTTAGCATGTGTAGTAAAGTTGGGTTTGAATGATAAAACAAGAATTATGTTATTAAAATAAATTAAAAAATCATCTTACAACTAATAAATTTAATCGAGGTTAAGTTTGACAATCATGAATAACTTGCTCATTCAAATGAACAGTAGTCGTTTATGGTGTAGGCGATCAATAACGACAGCTAATGAAGGGGATGAGCAGTAACAGGCAAGCAATATGATATGCTCGCTTCATCAGCAAGTTCACAACAGTACAGTACATTAATTATAAAAAATAAAAATAAAAACAATGAACAGATGGATTTGGTTAAAAAAAAAAAACTACATACTTCCATTTTAGTCATCCTTACTAGGTCAGTCTGGATCACGTCGAGGTTCCAATGCAATCCATAACCATTGGATTTGCAAATCCAAAGGTTGATGAATTTTGTACATGAATTGTTAGAAAACACCCAAACCCAACAGCAATTTCCTGTTATTTATTTGCATTGAGCCATCCAAATCCTGCTAGGTCACCACTTTTGAAGAATATCTTTTAAGTTCTATTGAATCTAGTCCTTGTACTAGCCTATATCCTTTGACTGTTATCCAAATCTTACACTTTCTTTATATGATAAAAAATATTTTAAAATATATAGCCTTAAAAATAAAAAAATTCACAATTATAAAATGCTTGAACGATCAATACCAGTTGCAATCATTTTTCGTATACACTACAAGGCTTGATTTCAGCATTTGATACTAAAGTCAGAATTCACATTAAAAAAAGGAGAAACACTTCCTTATCCAAAGAGATCTTAGATCAATCCCATGCAATGAAAGATTTCACTCTTCCAGAGGAATAAATTCTAAAAGAAGTCGTTCAGCTTCAATCACTATGACTGTAAGACCTAAATCCCAACTTAAAACACTAACTCAATTTTCTTTTGAGAAACATCATTACTAGGTCTGATTCTTCTTCTAGTCCAACCCATTTATGCAAACACTAGAAGAGATCAATCTACGGTAGCCCAGGAACCTTCTAGTCCAACCCATTAATGAACTAAATGCAAAATTAAATTACTATAGAAAAAAGTAGCATTCTCAAAAGCCCAAGCAATATACTCAAAATATATTCAATCAACTTTGGGAGGCATAGATTCCACAAGAAACTGGCGATGTAACCACCTAGCCAAATGCAAACAGAAAGGAAGCTAAAAACTTATGATATAATGATACACTAGACAAAAAACATTGTAAAACATGAATATGCTTGTTTATGCTTTTGGGAAAAAAACAATTCCAGAACAAAGAACTCATAGACAAGCATATTCATGAGTGTTGATTATTCAAGTAAGCCTTCAGTCAAGAAAACAGAAGTATTTAACTTTATACTCCTATTTCATTTCACCAGTTTATATCACCAATACATGCTACGTATACAAAGATGTTGTCAATACATGAATCACTATTTTGCTATAGGAGATACAACATGAGTTGAATATAAATGAATCAGAACCCAAGGTGTATAATGAGCTTATTTTCACGCAAGTACCAAACTAGAGAATAGTGGCGCAAGAAAAGTTTGGCTCAAGAACCTCGGTGAGAGTGATGATAGAAAGCCCCCTCCATTTGCAAATAATTATGCCTATCTTCTATAAAGAATACATATGTGGGTATTGAAAAGACGAGTTTCAGTTTTAGATCACTCCACTCCACAGTAACACAAAAGAAAAAATAGCAACTAACAGAAAATTTTCGAGGCAAAAGTTACTTAAAACTTTCGTTATAAAAGCTATAACTGACAATTGAATGGTGAGAGGGCTCAAAGCGCTTTACTTTAGTAGATAGCTATTCACCTTACTTTTCCATCTTGTGATTGCTTACATGCCAAAATTGCACATCTGCACAAATTCCATTTCATTATCAACATACTTTGTCCACAGATGCTTGTAATGGTTCATTGCAATATCCAGCCATGGCTTCATGTCTCCACTGAAATGGATAACAGCGGCCTTCTCGATTTCCTCCATACTGATACTAGGATTGATCCCGAGCCCCAGAACATGCCATGATTTGTCTAATGGTTTTGTGGATGAGTAAAAAGTAATGAGCCCAGCTGGTAGCGTCCCCAATTCCCATAACGTACGGTCCTCATTCTGAAATTCAGTATAATGTGGCCCATGTAAGTAAACATTACCTTATACAAGTGTAGATATGTATGAAAAATCGTAGAACTTTGATTCGGCAAAAAAAGCACAACCATCAAAAGAAGATACAAAGGCAAATTATGCAGGTGGCCACCTACTTTTGTAGGTTGTAATAAATTGGTGGCCATCCTTTGATTTTATCATTTTACTTAAATTACTTTAATTAAATTATGGAGTACCAATGATTTTATGCAGCAACCGGAATAGTTAAGGGCTAGTGATCACCTATCTTTGCATTATGTAACAAATTGGACCTTTGTATGCTGTAATAAATTGCTATCTAACATTAAGCTTTTATCATTTTAGCTATGTTACTTTACAATATAGAGTAACGCTGATTTTAGGCAAAAATTGAAATGGGTAAACTAATACTTATGGAAATTGGTATTCTGCTTTGATTTTTATCATCTTAGTTATCCAAACGCTTATACCAATTTTTTTACAAAAATGTTTAAATAGGTGACCACTGACGACAAGTACAATTCATCAGTTTAGTTGTCAGAGAGAACCATTGTTTTTCTTTATTTTAAAGTTTGATACTTCAACTATAAGAGTCAAGTTGGATACCTGTTCGTTTCTTATGCAGAGGCAGATAACATGTATACTTTTATTCAAATATACAGATAAACAATTGCTAAAGCATAAAGCTTACCAGATTCTGCCAATAACGATATTGATCAGTCAATTTTTCTTGTCGCCAAGTATCAAGGTCAAAAATATTCATGCCGAAAGCCCATGCACAGGCTCTAGGATTGAACTTCTCCTTGATGAGAGGATGAGAAAAGTTCAAATATTCAGAGAGACGATGAAATGATCCAAAGCAAATGTTGACTGCACCATTAACCTTTCCATCCAGATCGATTTTCCACAAGGCAGTCAAATCTTTCTGAACTACAACATCATCATCCAGAAATAGAATCTTGTGCAATCTTGGGTACAGTTCAGGCAGGTAAAATCGAAGATGATTGAGCATTGATATATATTTGGGGTTTCTAAACTTTATGTTTTTCATATCTGTAGTGGTATTCCCCGCCCTTGTTTCAAAGTAAAACTTTCTCAAGTTTGCAGATTTCTGCAGCACTGGAGAAGAATCTAAGAATTTGAAATTATCCACCGACTTTATCTCAATATGAGCTCCCCCTTGCAATGGCCTCATCTTAAACCAAACCTTTGTAGCAGCAAAATTCATCCTATCAGTAACAATGTGGAAAACATGTTTCCATGGCTCCTCCGCATTCTTAACAACCGAGTTTACCACAACAGAGATTGCAATCACATTGTCCGAAAATAGAGCATAATGGTACAAAGTTGGGTCCTCAAACTCAGGCTTGGGTTCATCATCCACATACTTTTCAGGATGTGCAATTCTCTCCTCCAACAGACGCATTGCAAGACAATGCAAACTCTTGGGAGTTGATTTAGCAGCAATCGTGCTGCCAAAGACCCCATTTCTCTTGGCCTTCACAAGCAACTCATTTACAGCAAAAATGGTATCTTTTAATTTCTGAATTTTTAACTGATTGTCATATGATTCCTTGTTCTCTGCAATCATCAACCTAGCAATCTTAACCTTATCCTTGACCTCCTTCTCAAATTGCCTCAAGATATCCTCATCAACCGGCCCATCAGATTCAAACAGTGCAGTGCGATAGATCTGTTTCGCTTGAAGATCCACAAAATTTTGAGCCAAATCATCAAACGTCTTAAGCTGCTTAGATGTCTCAAGCTTGAGTTTCCTGGCATAGGTAGCATATGCATTTACTAATGCAATGTGATTTTTAGCCTGGTTATATATCAAATCTAGCCTAGTCTTTACTGGATCCGACTGCCATGCTAGAAAACTTCGCCGTTGTGGATTTCCTGTAGCGTCGATAGCCTGTTCATAATGTTCATTTCCAGTTATTATCCATTCAGCATCAGATGAAACAATGATATAATGAAGGAATAATCGCATCATACAATTAAATGCACATGACAAGAATCTGCCTTCAACACGTATTCACAGATACACAATCTTACATAATATAGAGCTAATCTAATAATCAAGTGAAGGTTCTAATGTTCTGGATGGATAGAACTCTATCCAACATAATGAAGGAAAAATCACATAAAACAATTGAATGCACATGATAAGAGTTTACCGACACAGACTCTAACATAACATAAAGCTATTTTCTCATAATCAAGTGGAGGTTCTAACTTCGAATGTAATATCCAGTTCAAACATAACAATTTGAGAAAGGAAAAATTAAGTATCAAGCATCTAAATGCAGAGCTCCTCAAACTCCTATAGTAGTTAAAAGGAAAAACAGATTTGAGCTCTTATACATGCCAATTCTCAAGAAACACAGACACGATAGCAATCTTCGAATCACAATTTAAGAAGCAAATGCACACAAAGCGGGAAACACTAGAGTACACGCAGTGAGGGAAATTGTGAGTGCTTACGGTATCGCTGTGAGGTGGGTGAGAAGTGAGCAGGACGGAGAGAGTAGCGAGGAAGAGAAGCGTGAACATGGCGGAAACAAATATCCGATAGCTGAAGAAGCTACGAATCACGGATCCGCCTCCCGATCCGACCCGACCACCCCGGACCGCCACCGCCATCACGATCGCTCCAGGACAAATCTGAAATCACTGTATTTCGAAACACGGTTCGAGTCAATCCTCTCTCTTCGGCCGTTATTTATCAATCAAAGAATTCAATACAGCACAGAATTTTCAGCAATGGTAGATAAGTGAGCTTAGAGTGCAAATTGGGCTATAGATACAGGCTAAGTTTGTAAGTATAACTGGTCAAAGTGGTGTGAGAGAAAACGGAGAGAGTGAGATCTGAGTGCGAAGCTGGGGGAGTAGATGGTCGACCCGCGTCTTTGTTGAATGTTGATAAGTGTCGGTATTAGTTTTATTAATAAAATAATTAAGTTTTGAAATTAAAATAAGAAACCACGGGGTTTTTTTTTTTTTTAAATATTTAACAAAGTAAGCGAAGACAGAGTAAACTTCTCACTTTCTTTTTCGGGTTGTCCCCCAGTAAACTTCGTATTCAATAATGGCAAAAATAACACTTTATTACATATAACTTGTAACCTTGAAATTCACACAATATTACCAAAGTGTCATTCATTCAATTCACTTTTCAACATTATTCATTACTTTATCTCAAAAGTCAACATATTACCCACCATATATTAATAAACAAATACACTTTCTTAAATCATTCAACAAAAAGAAGTGGAAAAAAAGTTCGGGGACGGATGGAGTAGCTTTCTAGCCAGAGCTTTAAAACAAGGGGAAAAGGGTTAAATAAGCCTCTAACCTTATGCCTCAGGATCAAATAAGTTCTTAACTTTTTTTTTTTTCATCCAATCCCTTTTTTTTTTTTTTATTAGGATCAAATAAGTCCTTAAACTTATGTACTTGGATCAAATAAGCTATTGATCTATTCTTTTGATCATCCAAATTCTTTTTCTTTTTAATTTGGATCAAATAAATTCTTATTCTTCTTAAATTCAACATGTAGGCTATTTTTCTCAATTCTTTATTTTTATAATTCGAGTAAATAATATTTTAAATATTTCATGCATATGATATTATTAAAAGAAATATATTATATATTCTTTTGATGCTTCATGAAGAGAAAATTTAAGAATTGATTTTTAAATAATTTTTTTAAATAAAAGACTTGTGTTGGTCATAACTCATAAGTGGGTTAATTATAATTTACAGTTTGTATTATTATTCCGCCTTATTCAATTTGTCATCTAAATAAGTTCAAACTTTTTCCTAATTTATAGCATATGTATATTAACATATTAATTTCATCAAATCTTATAATTAATTTAATTGGTTAATTAAATAATTTAAAGGTATTTATACAAAAATAATCAATTTAATTTTAAAAGAAATTGATACCGAACTTAGTGACATATGACTTTTGTTTCCAAACCTTTAAATCTATTTAATTTAAATAAATAAACAATAGCTCTTTACCAACTTTTATTTTATTAATTTAAAATAATTTGTTATTTTTATTTCTAAACAATATCATAAGTATATTATATATAAAATATCATTTACTCAAAATTCAAAAATAAAGAATTGAGAAAAATAATCTATAGGTTGAATTTAAAAGGAATAAGGGTCTATTTGATCCATATTGAAAATAAAAAGGGTTTGGATGATCAAAAGAATAGATCAAGGGCTTATTTGATCCAAATTAAAAAGAAGGGGGGGTTAGATGAACAAAAAAATAGATCAATAGCCTATTTGATCCCGACACATAAGTTTAAGGGTTTATGTGACCCTTTTCCCTTAAAATAAAATGAGATGTTCGTGACCTCGGTTCGCACTCGATTTGTTTATATTGATAAATAAATTACAGTTTAAATGAGCTGAGCTTGAGCTCGTGAAATACTCAATACACTAACGAGCCGATTTGAAATCGACTTGTTAGGTTCGATAGTTAGATAATTTCTTATAATTCAACTAGACTCGGGTCGATTTGTTAAACTCGTTAGCGAGTTGAGCCCTGTATCAAACTCGCTAATGGTAGAGTCGATAAGTGCTCAAGTCAAGCTTGAACTTCAAATACTCGATTCGACTCGAATAATAACCCAATTCTTAATTGTACATATAGATCCAAAAATATTCTTAAATAAAGTTGTAACGTATACGTAAAATTACTAAAAAAAAAAACTATAAACTATGTCCATCAGATTATGGGTGACAAGATTTGTCAATAAGTTTGGAGTAGTAATTTACGACAATCAGTTAGGCGTATAATCCAACCGGATCGAGCCAAAGTGTGTGAAAATCAATCTATATCTATATGACAAACTCTCATATGCACCAAATGCACGGTGCACTCACTTAACAGTTGATATTGTTTACACTGAAAAGTTGGTCTCAATTACACTGAAAAGTTAGTTCCAATTACACTTTCAGTGTAATTGGAACCAACTTTTTAGTGTAAACAACATCAACTGTTGAGTGAGTGAACCATACACCAAGTGTATAAGAGAGTTACGCATATCCATATATATATATATATAAGTAGAAGTGAGGAGAGAGAACAAATTGTTATTATTAGAGCAAGTGAAGTCCACTTGCTTTCTAGTGCAATGGTGAGTCTCACTCTCAATTAAAAATAGTGGATTGATTTTATCATTTTCTTTTCTTTTTTATTTTGCACCAATAATTTCAAAAAAAAAATTAAGCTATTAATTTTAAATCTATTTTCAACTCACTGTATATCAACAAAATTATCTTTTAAATATTTTTAATTTAACATATATACTACACATATAAAAGGAAAAATCATATTTAAAATATTTATTTTATTATTATTAAAGTGTTTTTTTTTTTTTGTTGACTTTAACTATATATGATGAATTGAATTTAAATAATTTTTATTTAGACTATATAAGTTTTCTTAAATATTAAAATCATTTTATGAATTTTAGTATTTGTTATGAATTTAATACATAATTGAAAATTGTATGATTAATTAAATAGTTGTAATACTCACATAATATACAATATAGTTTTTACATATTAATTGGTTTATAGAATAAAATTTATTTAATTAAAATTTTTGATATAATTCATTATGCAATTTTGCATTTAAATTTTATAATATTCACTCTATGCATCGCACGGGAGAAACATTAGTACTTATATAAAGAGGAAGCATTTCTGTCCTACGTGGCACCTCCCTTCTCTTTTTATTTCATAATCATTGATTTTCCATTGAGTCAGGGTGTTATTTTGATCTTGACCTTTATTTTTTCCATGTTTAATCATGTTTGTTTATCGTTGGCCTGATTTATTTATGAATTAGGACATGTCCTCTTCGTTTTCATTCGTATCTTTTTTCTTCTTTCTTTGTTTCCTCTTATTTTCTGCATCGTGTTTTGATGGATCATAATCTCCCCAAATTTATTTCGAGTGATTCCTTTTTGTTTTTGGTATTTTCCGATGTATGAGATTTCGTTGCTCGATTTTTTTTTTTTTACGCTGTCGATTGCGATGTTGATGGTGTCTATTTTTTCGTTATTGTGATTCTAATATCATTGATATTTTATCCTCATTTTCTATGCAAGTATTTTTTCGTTTTGCTATTTTGTCATTCGCGGGGCTCCCGTCGCTTGAGGATTTGATCTGAAAGATTTTTCCAGTGTTATTTTTTTGGAATGTTGTATATTTTTAGGTATAGATGATCAAATATCTGTTTTTTTGTTATATAGCCTAAAAGTTTTCGTCGCTTTGTTTTGTGTCGACGATTCCATTTGTATCGTTGAGTTTCATAATGCAAATCAATCCTTTTCCATTGTTATATATAATGTTAATGTACATATTCGATCTTATGTATTTATTGCACCATCCTTTTCAGGGTTTTGTGTTTTAATTTTTATCATTGTTTGTTTTAAATTTGATAGTAATGGTTTGTGTGCATTTACTTTGGTCTTAATTCTGCAAACTACACCAACGTGAATCATGGTACAACAATTAAACCCTCGACTTTGTAGGTTGTTTCTAATTCCAACTAAATGTCTATAAGATATATTATTTTGGATATTATTTGACGGATGTGTTGGTCACCCCGATAAAAAAAAATTGAATCAAGATTTAATCTCGAATGCGGTAATTTAATCTCGCATATGGTAATTTAATCTCGGGAACGGTTTTTTAAAAGTATTGTGTTGTTCGATTGATTCATATTAATTTTGGCATGTACATCCCAATTAAATGTTTAAAAGATATATTATTATCTGATAGTATTGTTCGGGTGTGTTGTATTTTAGTATAATCTCTTATTTACCTTCTGTCAAGAATTAATGATCAGCTGTTTCTACGAATTAGTTGCTGGTTTAGGATCATTTGTTGCATTTTTTAATGTGTGTATTGAATTTGAATTAAGATGCTCATTATGGTATTAAATTCTCCAGATTATTTGTTGATGTCCGGTATTAAATTCGAATTAAGATAGTCATTATGTTGCATTTTTAATGTGTGTATTAAATTCGAATTAATATGATAGTATAGTTCGGGTGTGTTGTATTTTAGTATAATCCCTTATTTACCTTCTGTCAAGAGTTGGTGACCGGTTGTTTCTACGGATTAGTTGATGGTTTAGGATCATTTGCTGCATTTTTAATGTGAGTATTGAATCAAATTAAGATGGCCATAATGGTATTAAATTCTCCAGATTATTTGTTGATGTCCGGTATTAAATTTGAATTGTGAGAGCGTATTGTTCACAATAAGTGCATAAAAAAAAGATATTTTAATGTGTAATTGTATAGTGGAATGAAGTGTAATTTAGAGAACTTGGTACGAGATGAATAATAAACTCCGCAATATATTCCGGGACGACAGGAGTACTATTAAGAGTATGTTTTAAAATTAAATTGTTTCATCTATGAACCACTTTGTAATTATTTTTAGATACACTTTACTTTAACCAAATAATGTTCTTTAAATAAACAATTAATATTCTTCGTTACCATTAACTAACTAGGGTCGTTTTTATATGAAAATGATTTATGATAAGCTTATCATGAAACTGCTTTGAAGTATCGAATATTTGACCAAGAGTATCTATAATGTAATCAGGAGTACCATTAATCTGTGTTCAAGAAAATTTAAAACAATAACAAAATAATATCACTGACCCAGATTAATGATACTCCTAATGAGATTATCGATACTTTAAAGCAGTTTCATGATAAACTTATCACTAACGATTTCATATAATACTTTGCCCAACTAATTTGGTTATAAGGGAAAAAATGTTAATACATTTGCCAAAAGTAAAAAATAATTAATAATTAGATAACCAAATTAATAAAAACATATTGGCTAAATAATCAAATTTAGCCCATACTTTTAATTTTTCATTAATTTTAGCACATACTTTTTACTCTCTCTAAATATAACACATAATTTTACTTAATATTTAAAAACATCCCTAACCATCATGTTTGATAAAGTATGTCTAATGTGGATGCGAGAATCCACCATTCTTGTTGACGTGTAAACAATTAAATAATACTCCCTCCGTCCCATTAATTTGCACACTTTCCTTATTCGCCCGTCCCAAAATTATTTGCACACTCTAAAAAAAAGAAAATTGATTTGCGTGTACACTCACAATAATATACACATATTTACCCATATGCAACTACTTTACTCAAAAAGTGAATTTTTCTTAAAATGGGTGTCGTCCCAACTATTCAAATAATACCGGGACGAAGGTAGTACAAATTAAAATTCTCAACACGTAAATTAAGTTTCACTAATATAGAAATAAAATTTATTTTCATACTCGTCCAATTCATCCAGAGATCCTAGATTATTCAAATGAAAAAATATTTAATTATCTCCAACTTATTATCTTCACTGACTATCCATGTTCTCTACTCTCAATCTCAATCACGTCCTCTACAAGATAACATAGTTCTACATTCTATGTTCATACTAGTAATTCTCCCGTGCGATGCACGGTTTGAATATTAACAAAATATTATATAAAAACAATTCATGATAAGTTTGGATTGGTAATATTATATTGTAATTGTTGTAAATATATTAAAATATGGAATACTTGATCAAGAATATCATTAATTTGGATCGGTAATATTATATTGTAATAGTTGTAATATTCTTGAATCCAAATTAATAATACTCCTGGTGAGATTATCGATAATCCTGATTAAATATTTGATACTTTAAAATAATTTTATAAAAATTTATCATAAATCATTTTTATATAAAACTAACTCTTGAATATTATATTTGAATATATTTCAATGTTTATTTAGATAGATTGATGGTGAACGTTATGTCTCTTGTTTTAACATTATAATTCATTAATCAATAAGGAATGAAGGACCCTTTCATACTCCTTGATGTATAAGTCCTATAATTTATTTTTTTATGAAAAATATTAACTATATATGTTAGGCACTAAATTCACGACAATAAATTTATATAAAAAAGATATTAATATTTAATAAAACTTTGATAAGTGTAGAGTTATTCATTTTCCTTTTTAGACCAGCAAACAATAATTTTCACTTTAGATATGAAAATAAAACACTCTCACGATAACTATTATTACTTAGTTCAAAATATACTTCATTTATTAATCCAAAAAGTGAATAAAACATATTTTTCTTAAAAAATGACTCACCGCACATATAAAAATAATTAGGGGACATAGGGAGTAATACTACTTGTACAATATAAATTTCACAAATACAATTATTTTAAATTTGTTGCACCATAAAAATAAAAGTTAATTTTTTAATTTGTTAAAAAAAAATCTTTTCAACACCAAATATATTTGGATTTTAATTTCTAATTTAATTTTTATAATATAAATATTAAAATCTAACTAAAAAGAGGCAGGTAAATTTATACATATAGGCCCAAAAGAATTGAAGTTTGTCAAAATAAGGATGTTTGAGAAGTTGTTTCAAAAATAGGGTTGATTGCTTTCACCAATAGCGATCAACCCCCTCCCCTTGATCGCTCCTCATATAAGCAACCAAGGTGAATCAAAGTCTGACATTTTCGAAGTCCCATCGGCAACGGCGGCTTCCAAAATACTCTTGGCCGCCGCAAATCTTCTAACACCAAATAGGTGCAAAACAATCATTAATGGGATTGGAGATCAGGTTTCTGAGGAACAATAGATTGGTTCGTTCGCATAAAGTTGAAGTAACTCAAGCAAGAAGAGGTGGGAACTTAAGGTTCATGAGAACAAGATGCGTTACGCAGGGATTGAGATTCGAAATGAGAGATGGTGAAATAGAGGTCGAATTAATTAGGGCTTTTGCGATCAAATTTGCAGTTTGTTCATGTTAAATTCTGAGTAAAGAGATCCACTTAGAAAGCATAGCATGAACAAGAAAGGAAATCATGATCATTATTTCTGTAGTTCTCAATCAATGAATGAAGGTGTGGTGTACATTAGCTATATATAGAGTAACAACCGTATCTAGATGCTTCTATGCTAAGTGTAACAGAATCAGTTATAACCGTATGCATGATGGATCAAGGTGACGGCATGTGACAGACGGCAATGTGACGGTTATAACTAACATCTGTAACTAACTAACTTTGCTACTTAGCATGCATGGATGATGGAATGGGATGTGTGTGCATGCATGTGCATGTTCGATAGTTTCAACACCCCCTCCTCAAGATGAAGCAGGGTGAAAAGAAATAAGCTTCATCTTGGACCGGAAACTCAGGAACGAAGGACTATGCAAACCCTTTGTAAATATGTCCGCAAGTTGAAGGTTGGAGGAGACATGTAGGAGATGAATCAAGCCTTGCTTGTAGAGGTCCCGAACGATGTGACAGTCTATATCGATGTGCTTAGTTCGTTCATGAAACACGGGATTCTCAACTATGTGTTTTGCCGCTTTACTATCGCACCACAGTTGAATTGGCAAAGAAGGTTGAAGAAGGATTATGATGAGAATAATGAATTCTGCAAGACACTACTAGCATATGGTTTTGAGCAATCTGCTCATGATCACTGTTTGTTCATCCTACACACTACTGATTTCTACTTGGGCTTACTGGTTTATGTTGATGATGTCCTCATTACCGGTTCCTCTCTTCATCAAATTGACCTTCTCAAAGCTGTCATTCAATCCCATTAGAAACTGAGTAAGCTTCAGTCTAGCATTCTTCATATGCAATTGCTCATCTACATCACAACTGCAGTTTCCACATGTGCACCCTATCACTTGGTCGAAATCATCTAACTCATCCCAAACTTCCTTCATTTTCCCATAGAAAACCGATATTGCATCATGTCCTTGCTTAAGAGTGTTAATCCTTCTTTGCAATTGGAAGAACTTTGTTCCATTTGCTGAGCTAAACCTTTCACAGATATCATTCCAAAGAGTGTATGCAGATTTTGCAGAAACAAAGGTGTTGTATAACTCCTTGCTTATCGAACTCAAAAGCCATCCTACAACTAAGTAATCCACCTTTTTCCACATAGCATATTCAGGTGTGTTTCTAGCTGGAACTTCAATGCTTCCATCAACGAATCCTAATTTCGATTTAGCACCTAATGCTATCAACATAGATTTTTGCCATGAGTTAAAATTTGTACCATTCAGAGGCTGAGAGACCAACACTAGGCCAGGATGCTCCGATCCATGTACCACATAGGCTGGAGGAATCAATCTGTCTCTGTCAAGCTCATCATCGCGATCTGTTGTGAAAGCGTTCTGCCACACATTGGGCGGCGCAGCCGCCGGGTTATTCCTTCCCCTTGCCATGAATCAGAACCGAAGCTCTGATACCATGTTAAATTCTGAGTAAAGAGATCCACTTAGAAAGCATAGCATGAACAAGAAAGGAAATCATGATCATTATTTCTGTAGTTCTCAATCAATGAATGAAGGTGTGGTGTACATTAGCTATATATAGAGTAACAACCGTATCTAGATGCTTCTATGCTAAGTGTAACAGAATCAGTTATAACCGTATGCATGATGGATCAAGGTGACGGCATGTGACAGACGGCAATGTGACGGTTATAACTAACATCTGTAACTAACTAACTTTGCTACTTAGCATGCATGGATGATGGAATGGGATGTGTGTGCATGCATGTGCATGTTCGATAGTTTCAACAGTTCATTAGATCTTGAAGCAGAATTTGAAAACTTGTTTGACAGTGTTGTAAAATATCTAGTTGAAGAATCCTTCGTCTACGGCTCCCGTGAAGCCTCCGGTTAATACTATGGGTTAATGGACAAATTTCAAGTTTCATTTCTTATTTAGACCACCCTCCGGCAAATACTAAGGCCGTTCATCCCTCGAAGTTGCTCACAAATGCAATGTTGTTCATCCAAATCTTTACCAAGATGATATCCTAACTACAGTTGTTCGCCACAAAGTTGCTCGTCTGAAGCAACATCTAGTCAGGATAGGGGGCAATTGTTGATAGACGAACATCAATCAATGTTGGGCGAACAAGAATTAAGGCCTTAATAAAGATTACGAGGTATCAACCCCAAATCAAAGATGATTAATAAAGAAAATCAAAGGGGGGTGCCTAAATCAATCCAGGAGGTGTATTAAACGACGAACAACTCCTACGACGAACAACATACTGGCGAACAGGTCTAGAGACCCGAGGCCAAATACGGACTCTCCCATTAGATCATTAATGACGAGCAGCATTACCAAAAGATGGTGCATCTACCAGCCTAAGAGGTGTATATTGACGAACAAAGGACCAAGATCCCTGAGCCCATCTCTACAGAATACAGGGGCGAACAACTTCTGAGCTATTACCTCAAGCGGCGAACAACTTTTATTGAAAGAACAATTTGGACCAACCAAGCCAATCAGGACGAACAACAGTGAGTTCGAGATAAGACCCAAGAAGACTTTGTAACTAAGTTTTGGCAAAAACTTGTATGAGACCGTCTCATAATATGAGACCAATCAAATTAAAAAAAGTGATAGGGTTATAATTAAATGTGATAGTATTTTTAAAGAAAAGTGATAAGTCACTTTTAACAAATATATTATCACTTTTTGTTTAAACTTTATCACTTTTTAAAAGTGACAACTTTTTAATTAATAAGTGACACGTTTTAAATTAAAAGTGGATCAAATATTATTGGTCTCATACTATGAGACGGTCTCACACAAGACTTACTCCTAAGTTTTAGCTTAGATAAGGTCAAATAAGTCCAAGAGTCTTGGACACCTCCTACTTGTTAGTCTCTATAAATAGTTGTTCTCCAGCTAAGAAATACAAGTTCAAATTCACAAATACTCCTAAAACACACACAAATACACCTAAACGTGCACACATACGAAATAAATACGATTTCGATCTTCGGATTTACGATCTTACAACCCGAACCTTCGATTTATCATTTACGGTGATAATCAATCACACGTTTTTGTTTGGTGATTCTAAACTGAATTAAAACAGCCACTAATTCTCACGATTAAATTTGATCACCAACAGTCGTTTCCCGACGAATCAAAGACCAAATCGTATATCAAATTATTCGTCTCTTTTAGCCTATCATTTTAATATATGTTTATCCTTCAATTTGGCCAAAAAAAAAAAAAACAGTTGAAAATTGGTTGGGAAATCACTATGTCGTGGTGCCCAAATCTGATTGTGAAGCGAGGCCGTTTTCGACAGTTTTGAAGTGAATTGAAAGACGGGTTACATATACTCAAATGATGGGCTTTGAGAAACGAACATTTTTATGTATGGTTTGAACTCCTATTTGTAAAAAAATGTCAAATTTTAAACAGGAAGAAAACAATCACAAATTCTAACTTAAATTTATAAAATTATATCATGCAAAATAAATAATTATAATTACAAAATTATTGAACCTAAAATAATGAACTATATAATATATCACTTGTCAACGATATGATATATCACTTGTCATTTGATTCAACAAAAAAATGACAGTACGAAGGATGGTAATTTCAAATTTTTATCAAGATTAGATGTAAATTGTGAAAAATCAGAAAATCGGGGCATAAATTTTTACATATACTAAATTTATTATTATTATTATTATTATTATTATTATTATTATTATTATTATTATTATTATTATTATCATTATTATAAGTATTATTAATATTATTATTTTGGAAAGGACATATACTAAATTTTACTATATCCTAATATAATAGGCCTATTTGGCAATTTTCTCTAGAAATTCCAGCGGTACCATTTTAAATAGGGCCACGGTAACTTGCACTAGCCCTTTTGTTTAAAAGATTTTAATTTTTTATCCAAAAATTTGTAAAATTTTCAAAAAAAAATCCGATTCTTTTTCAATTACACTATATTCGATTTTTTTTTCTTCGAAAAAGTGAAAAAATTTCAAAAAAAAAAATCCGAACACCGAGTAATGTATCCATTATGATAGTGTATTTAACAGAGAGACTAGTGCAAATAACATGTGCCTTAAATATGTATATATATGCAAATAAGTAAAAGGTGAAAATAATTCATATATGAATTATTGAAAAATATTAGTTATTCTTATTAAAGAATATTATTTGTTTTCAATGAAGGGTATTAATTGTTTCCACTAAAGAGTATTACTTGTATACTGAAAACAGACTAAGGCTTTTCAGCAAAAATAACTAATATTGTTCAATGAAAGCAATCAATATTCTTTAGTGAAAACTACTAATATCTTTCAACGATTCATATATGAACCAATTTCACTCTATACATACTCTATATATATATGTGTGTATTAAATAATAAAATCGTCTACTAGAAGTATAAAAATTAATTTATTACTAAATATGTCATGTGATTCTAAATTTTTCATAAACAATAATGTTTAATATTCAACACATTGTGCATTAACTAATAATAATTTATCGAAAGACGCACTCTCATATGTATTTGATGCACGATAAATTTACTAAACAGTTGAGGTTGTTTATATTGAAAAATGTAGGTTGATTACACTTAAAAGTTTATATTGTATATCAATTTTTAATATAAACTTTTTAAATTATAATGTAATTTAACTACATTTTTTAATATAATCAGATCATAACAATCTCAATTGTTGAGTGAGTTACAAAGTTACTCATATTGAAAATACAAATGTTAATCAAATAGGCATATACTCGAATTTCAGTTTTTTTATTATTATTTTATTTTGTGTGACTACATTGCATAACATACAATCATTTATTTTATTTTAGGAGATCTAGTTTCATCTCATATAAAACTCCCTCATCCAGAACTTCCTCCACATTAAAAGTATCTTGATATTTTAACGAATCTGGCCAAGAAATTCTCAATTTCTGAATTTCATCGTTATAGGAAATGAAAACAAATTCAAAATAAAATAAAGATCATGTTATGAAAGTCCAATGCACTAATGAGACGTTTGGTTAACAATTCATCAATGGTAATATGAATGATTTTTTTTTCCATCTATATCTCCATAATAAAAATGACATATTGGGGGAAGAATTGTTACAATTGTGACTCTATTGTTAATGTCATGACCCAATTTTGTAATAGAAGTGGACAACAAATGGTTGTTGATAGAGGAAGAGGAGAGTGATTGAGGAGGAGGATTGTAGGAAGAGAATATGGTAATCAAAATGGAGTAGTGATTACCTTATTTAGGAGAGGATGTAGTGATTTTGTTCTCATTAACCATCATAATTACACTAATTTTTTATGTCATTTACATTACCATTGAATAGTTTTTAACCAAGCGCCCCCTAAATCTTAAATCTTCCTTTTTTGATAATGCGAAGACATTAAAATTTAGGGTTATAAGTTTAAAATACGACAGTTTTTAAAACACTGTTGATTTAATTTTGTGATAAAAATTAGTAACCATACCCAATATAGAAGACAGGAAGATTAAAATTTAGGGTGATTTTATGATATTTTTAGATGATATGTAATTTGTTGGTATATAAAAACACCAACGACTTAAATATAATGGTATAAACAAAAATGAAAAATAAAAATTACACCAAAAATAAAAACACAAACTACAGGTTACAATCTTTGAATCTTCTAGAATGATAATTTTTCACTCTTTAGAATATTTTCACGAACAACGGTCACGAACCCAACACAAACAACATCAACAAACCTAGAGAAAAAAAACAATAGCAATAGAGGGTGAAACTAAGTCAAGATTAGACGTTTGCCCGCAAAAAGAACACGTCTCGACTAGTACTCACAATTCAACATGACGTCTTCTTAAGTAAAACGACTTTCGTCTCATTGTCGAGCATCACCGCAGTGTTAAAGAATATCAGCGAACTGATCAAATGTGAAATCTGGACTGCACTCCATATGAATGCATACAAACATGAATGTACATTATGCACTTTGATTTCTCATTCGATTATTCAATTGTAAAACAACATATGCATGCGCAACCTATTTATAGATAGTGAGAGACATAATGACAATTAATTCTGACTCATAATGACAGATAATGTCATTCATGAAATTTTATTTTGATTTCGTATAGTCGTTATTAATGATAGTAATTTCATCATATAAAAATTATAATCCGTTTGAATTATCAATGAATTTGGACGCCCCATACGTTCATGCTCGTGTAACTTTAATTCAAATTCGTGAGCTATATTAATTCAACTAGACCAACTCAATCCCTGGTTGAGTTGCATAATTGAATTACATACACTAAACATTCAATGTGGGATAATTAACTCTCAATAAATTTTCCACATTTACTAATAACACTTTAATCCATTAATTGTCCAATAATGGCTCAACTTCGTGATTTAATTTCGCATTCACCAAATTTCGATTTTGATATTATAAATATATTAAATCATATACTCAAAGAGTAGATCAATCATATGTCATTTATTTTTAAAAAGTTAAAACTTTGAATTATCATTTAATTGATTACTCTCTCGATAAATATCAATTAAATATTCATTTAATTTCATTTCCGATCAATTAAATAAACATTTAATTGGTTTAAAATCAATTTCCTTAGCATAAACTTTAAAATCAAATTATTTTAATAAATTGATTAAAATTGCATTCAATTAATAAAATTATCCTAATTGGCAATCATTTTGTTGAGAGAGTATATTCTTCAATAATTACTGTAAAACGCGACTTATAAACCGGTGACGTTTTCATTTCAATCAATCCGCGAAGTTCCGAGGACTGTGAAAGTACAGACGGTGGTGCGATATCGTACGGCAATGCGATTCAAATTCGGGCTTTCTGTTCTTCAATTCGCCGTTGTCTCCTCCAGACATCACTTCATTTTCCATGTTAAAGTGCATAATCCGTATCGAGGGGAAGAATCTGATTGTATGAATTATTGCCTTCGCGGTATTGTTTAATTGCTTCTGCGCACTTTACGTAATCTATATGTTTTTTTTTCCGGATCGTAGTTCCAGTGTTGGTTATCAATTACCATGTGTTTTCGAATGTTTCGCCGGATTGAGCGATGTGTTTGAAGCAACAGATTGTTTTCTGATACCTAGGCGACAGCTACGTTAAGTTGTCTCTTATGATTGAGTAATTTAGAGACTCTCTGTTCTTAGTTTATCACGGCAAGTGAATTGGCTAATGATTTTCAGCGAAGAGTATGAACTTGATCTGAGAGAGCAATTGTGAGACGAGGATATAATTTTCTCGGCATTTTCTGGGGAGTTAACATGACTTAATCCAACTGATATTTCTGTTCCCAAATTGGCCATTGACGAAGAAATGATGCAATTGAGGTCTTATGAGTGGTTTGAAATGCTACAGGGCATATTTTACCCAAAAAAGAGCCGTAATATTAATGCTTTCTGAAAAAGTTTAGGTATCCTGTTTGATTTTGCCTTCTATTCCTGCAACAGAAAATCTTTTCCTACAATATTGTTTGTTCATTCCGCAAAATTTCCATTTTTTCAAGTGGAGATGTTGTATGGAGTTCTATCTTCTCAGTTTGATTTGATTGCACTTTTTCTTGTAATTCATACTTTTCTTATTCCTGCTTCAGGTGTTGTTAATCATCATGGAAAGTGCTAGTATGGAGTGGCAAAAGTTTCGAACTCCAGCTTGTTAACCACATACTATCAATAATTTATGTAAGATTTATTTCCATTGCTACTCTTAAATCACATAGATAGAATTGAAAGTCTATATTTTATTAACTTACATAACAACAATGAACATAAGAGATTAGGAGAAAACAAAAATCACAGCCAACCGTCTTAGCGATAATATTCATGAAACATAGATACACTAGATGAATACTTATTAGATTTTACGGTAGATCACTGGAGGGTTCATCTTCAAGCTCACTCAGGCTAGGGCAAGGACTGTTGAGCTGCATGTGAGTGAGCATTTGGCGAAGCTCTTGAACTTCCTCTTTGAGTTGAACATTTTCCTGGAGTACTTGATCATAGCTCTCCGAGGCATGGTTTAGTTTGTCTATCAGTTGGTGATTCTCATTTCGGAGCCAAACCACCTGTGACCAAAGTTCATCTAGTTGTTTTTGTTTTCTCATGCGTGATCGTCTTGCAGATTCTCTGTTTGAAATCATTCTTCTCTGCTTCCTCTCATTTATTATGCTTAATTGCTGCTCATCTGCTTCATCAGATGTCGTTGAGTTACTGCTGAAACTTGTTGAATTAGGATTGAATTCTTGCACTTGGGGGTCAATATAGAGTTGGTATAAAGGGTTCGGAAATCTGTGAGATTGATGTGCAGGTGTGATGTTACTAGTTAGGCCGAAATTGGTGGGGAAGTGAGAAAGGTCTGAATGTAATAGGTAATGAAGCTCGTTTATCTGACTTGGTTGCATTGTTGTAATAAAACTATGGTGGATATGCAGAGACAAGTTTTTAGAATGAATTTTCAGGAGATGTCAGGGGAAAGTAGTAGTGGTAGATGGCCATGGTGGACTTGTGAGAAGGGGTAATTTATAGGATGGAAAAAGGTTTTAAGGGTCCCACTTTTATCGCTTTATGGTACAATAGAGTTCCTCAAAGATGAGACCACAGGACTATCAGGGCAAGCATATGTACGTGCTTGTATAGTATCTTAACTGTGCATTCCCAAAAGATTATGATCATGTATTCATCTAAGAGTTAACTACGTCCATACATCAATGATTTTTAGATGAAAGCAATGGAACGTGATCTAGTCGAGTTTTTTGGATAATCTTTTGAGAAAAAAAAAGGAAGCTTTATGCTTACATCAGAGAAAATGAGAGATACTATAAGTGGCCGGATTGGATTGAATTATTGGCAATGAAAACAAAATGTTCAGAGGTGGAAATTTGGAGATGGTACTAATTGTCACACAAAGTAATGTTTAGAGACGTGAAGGAAGGAGGACCAGGATGGTGATGGAATTCCTCTTTTCTTTTTTCGTTTTTTTTTTTAAAGTTGAATAATTGTAGCGAAGTAATTGGTGAGTCAACAACCACTTTTATGTAACCATCTTTAAATGAATAAGATATCATGTATTCTTCATTTTGATTTGGTCACACTTTACTAACAGATAGTATCTATGTCTGTTCCTTGGAAGAGTGGCATTAGCATTCGTTTCTTATGGGAAATTTGTAAAGCTGGATTAGTATGCAGTATGTGATAATTATGATTTGGTATAAAAATTTCTGGTAAAAAGAATCTTGAGTAATACTTAATTGTTCACTTTACTAGTTAACAACTTGCTAATTTCTTTTCCATAAGATTTAGAATTCTCACTACTTTGAATTGATTTTCTTTTTCCTTTTTTTCTTTTTATGTGGCTACAAATTTGTCACATATTTTCAGTTCTGAGGGACTTGCAGAAAACTATTGATCTAAAGCTGATGGATTCATTGCACAAACATACTGAACTGCAATTATTGAGAATTCAAGAGGTCAGTTTCATTGTGCTTTTGTTAATGTATTCTTATTAACTTGATGACCATCTAAAAAAGCCCCTGTCTAGATCACACTTTAAAAAAGATCAGGTTTCATTTTAACCACACAAGGCGCTAATTTAACGCAGTCTGAAAACTTGTACGGTTAATGGTGGGGATCGAAAGATGATGAGTGAATGGATGTACTTTGAAATGCAATCCCCCACTAAGAAAAAGAAGTTTTTATTGCATCAAAACCGAACTCTAATGGAGGTAACAGCTCTCGTTCAAGGTTGTGTGGCCGGAATTGTCAACAATATCATGAGACACATTTTGACTCCTCTTTCTTTTCTTGTCTCAATTGGTCTTTTCGTGTCTTCTGCTCTTCCTCTACTACGTTTTCTCACCATTTTCCTCCATTCTGAAATCAGTCTAATCTTTATTGGTTAATTTGATGATTTACCGACGAAAAAAGATGTCTATTCTAGCATTTGATTTGGTGAATCTGAAGAGTTATCTTATGTGTTGTATGCCTCTATCAGAAAAGCTCCAATTATAAAGACCTCCTTTTGCCTTTGTTAAAGCCTTTTTTGACCAAGTGACGAAACATTGTTTCTTCTTAGACCTAGCTATGCTGCCATTGCCATCTGCCTTTTCCTTCTTGTTTTTAGTTGAAAAAGAGTCTTAATAATATGTTAAGCTTTTTCTCCACCATTAATGGGAGTTTACATATAATTAGATAGCATTTCTTGCGGAGATGCTTTCTTGTGAGGCCGTGTAAGACGGTTAATGATCAAGACCACTGATTAAAAAAAAAGTAACACTCTTGTACACTAGTTATACGGTAATAACCATAATCAATTAATATTTCAAAGTATAACTAATACTAACAAACTAGTAACGTTTTTTTAATAAAACAATTAATATCATTTTAAATTACACGAAGCATGGTGCATACAAATTTTGGTGTATTCCATTTTGAAATGTCTTAATTCAGGACCTAGTTTTTTTTTTTTCCTCAATTCAATGTCTAATTTTATTTTATTTTATTTTCGTCTTGAATTCAGTTCAAGGCTTGCCATATTTAATACTCCCTCCGTCTCGGTGTAACTTTCTAGTTTCTTTTTGTTGATTTGTTTAAAAAAGTGTATTGTTTATTAATATATGGTGGGTCATATTTTAATATTTGTGTAAATTGGTGGAGAGTTGTGAAAAAGTAAAGAGGAGTTGTTTAAGAAAGTATTTGTTTATTAATATATGAAGTGTTGTTTTTTGTTTTCTATGGAATAAGAAATTTATAGTGGGACATCCAAAAAAGAAAAGTATGAAACTTATAGGGGGAGGGAGGAAGTAAAAGTCTTGCAAGACACAACAGAAGATGGCGTGCATCTCTAATTTTAACTATCATACAAGAAAAAAAACATAAGATGGCATATATTCGTCGCACTCATTGAATTTTTTTTTTGAATTGGGAAAATAAATAAAAATTTAGCATATTTGTAAAATAAGAAATTATATTGAGACTCAGCTTAAAAATTGGAGCTCTATGAAATACTTCGATTTTTATTTTATTTTTTGATTAGATAGTTGAGACGGCTAACAGCAGAGTTTATCTCTCTCATGTTTAAATAAGTTTATAACTAGTTAACTTGATGATCAAATTATGGTGACTGTTTTGATGAATTGTTCATGTTTCTGTTGATGTTCAAGTTCCAAGCTCCCAAAAACACGGGTTTTTTTTTTTTTTTTTTTTTAAGTAATCAAGGAATCCACTACAATTAATTTATGATTAATCAGTTATTAGGACTTTATAGAAACCCCTTTTTTCTTATCACCTGTTACAAAAAATGGTTAATTGAATAATAATTGTTGACCATAAAGATTCACTCTTTTTCATCTCATCTCCTTTTAAAGAATCATGAAAATAAAATATGGAATAGGATTCTGTTGCATTCAGGAGGCGCTTGGTTAGCCATTCTTCAATGGTAATGGGAATGAAAATTTATTTTCATCTATGCCCTCATAATAAAAATGTATGTTAGGGAAAAAAGTATTCCAATGGTGACATCATTGCTAGTGTCATGCCCCAATTTTGGAATAGAAGTAGACAACAAATGGTTGTTGGTGGAGGAAGAGGGGAGTGATTGAGGAGGATGAATGTAGGAAGAGAATAGAGTAATCAAAATGGAGTAGTGATTACCTTATTTAGGAGGAGAGGTAGTGATTTTGTTCTCATGAATCATGCTAATTACACTAATTTTCAATCTCATTCCCATTACCATTGAAGAGTTGTTAACCAAGCGCCCCCTGAATCTTTTTCTTTTTTAATTCATATAAATATAAATATTATATGAATTATCACAAATTATGCATGTAAAGGTAGGTAAGTAAGGGGTATTGGGGCCCCTCCAGATTTTTCTTAAAAATAAAGCGGGATATTAATAATTTTAGATTCATTTTCTTTAAAAAAAAATATTAAAATGGACATTAATTTCAAATTTCTCTGTGACTAATGAATTTTTCTTATTTTATTTGCGTCACAATTTAAGCTTATTCAAGAAATAGTGTATTCAAGAATTTGGGTTTCATGTCCACATATGATCAAGCTGGACGGATTATATATTCTGATTCCGTCTTTCCGTATAGAAAGAAGTAATCATGTAGCCATAGTTTGTGTACGTACATAATTTAATGTATTTATTTTTAAAATAAAATGTACTAATAATATGGGAGTGATGATGTTTATTATCCGGTTGAAAGAAACAGAAAAGGTTAGAAACTGAAGTTGGGTAGTAAAGTGGATTTGAGCATAATTGATTCTCCCGTTGGGGCCGGGCCAGAAAGCAAGCCCGCGTGGGTGTCGGATCCACCAACTCCAACTCTCCCTATTGGCTCTATGTCACTTCAACTACTACCACACGTGCGACTCCAACTTTCTGTGCACACGCTCTATCTTTATTAAATTCAGTCGCGTTTGTTATTAATTTTTTGAAAAAAAAAATAACTCGTGTGAGACCACTTCATGGTGAGACGGTTTATAAACTGCTGTAAATTAACTCCTCTTCTTTTCTAAATGTTAATAGTCACTCTCAATTTATACTTCATCCAAATGTGGAACACTCTCTCGTAAAACTCCACTTTTCAATTACGATAGTTAATGAGAATAAAATAATAATTGATAGTATTACTTCACTTTAAATGAGATAATCATTGACATTTTCAACTATTTCTTATCTCTTCAATTACTAATCCTTTTTTTTTTTTTACAATTTTTTCCCCCAAATTAAAACACAATAGTAATAATATAACTGGATAGAGGAAAAATAAAAATTTCACCAAATACATAACCCAATATCAAAATCAAAGTTTAATTTGGTATTTAGTTTTTATTTAGTTTGGCAGTGCTTGGATGAGGGAACAATTTGGCTTGACGGGCTGCACCATATCGAAATATTGAATTTACATATCATCATAGATGTATATATTGATGTTAAAAATAGAAAATTAAGAATAAAGGCTAAAGCGATTTTAAAAAACATTACATTAAAATTATAAAAAATGATCTTCTCACTGATATATTCCAGATTCCAAATCGTGATTAGGCTCTCCTGGATTAACTCTATATTTGTTCATAATTATTAAAAAAAAAAAAAAAAAACGTTAGTTTCTTGTGCAGGAGTTGCAGTGGTGACACTAATTTTTATTGAAATGGACACTGGTTTTGACTGAAACGTACAAAAACATGACATTAGATTTGACTGTAAACGTAAAATGAAATTAGACATTAATTTTGACTGAAATGTGACACCAGCTTTACGTGCAACATGATGGGTGTACAAATCTAACTCATGGTGCTTTGTCAAAACATTTTGTTTGATGTGTGGCACAGTCTTGTTCTCTCTAGTTTTCATTATTTGATTTTTGTACATTAACTTTTTATATATGCGCACACACTTGATACCTTAATCTCTCGTACTACTACGAGAAACATGATAGAGGCTCTGAATTTTGTGGCATACGATCATTTGTTACATATGCACATTATTTATGCCCCCCACTCAAGTAACCTACACAAAAGTAGTATTCTATTTCACGGGAGGAACCATTTCCACACGACAATCATGTGTTGAGCCAATCTCTCCCTAAACTCCATACACTTTATATAATGAATTTCAATATGTCACATGATTGTGGGTTATGTCAATATTATAAATTTCAGATAATCAGTTCCCAATTGAAAATGAAACACTATTTAAGAAAGAAGATCTAACATGATATTTTTGTCTCCTGTTGCTTATCATAAGTATCCCATTTAGATTTCATTTAATTTATTCTTTCTAATTCAATTTTGTCAAACCCTTTTGCGAATCCAAAGTCCAAGTTCATAAAGATTGTGTAGAATCTTTATTTCTTATTGAAGAATCTAGTAATTGAAATCCTCAGACAACCTTGAACCTGCCCCCACACTCTTGAATAAATTATTATATTGTATATCGTCTCACACATGTATTTTGATTATGTAATTGTGTTTCACTATAAGAATCAAGAACAACTTGAAATCCACATCAATGTCCTAATACGTCCTAATTTATTAGGACAATGATAACTGCTTCCATAATTAAGTTAGATTGATGAGGATAATTGGATAAGTTCATCGTCTCAAAACATTATTAGTGTGTCTAAAAATCCTTATTTTCTCAATAAACATAGTATGATGCCTTTGCTGGGTGCTGCAATTGAATTATTACTATTACTATTACTATTGTGTTGGCCTGATTAATACAGTGTGTGACATACGTGTCTCTTATAAATTGTTGCATAGTCCATTGAAAATATCGATAGAAAAAAAGGTGTTTGGTTTTCTAAAGCAAATGAGCACTACATTTTCTTTAACTAGAATTGGTGTTAACAAGACATTTTGGTGATATTTATTTCTTCTTGTTTTGTCCCTGCTGCTAGAATTAAAGTATGATAATCTATACTATCAGGTACTGTTCATTTAGATGCGTGTCGATTTATATGTAGCTATATGAATTGTAATTTTAATTCATGCCCCTATAATTAAATTTAAAGACTAAGGTTGTGGTAAACCATCACTACTTAATGATAATACTTGACAATAGTATGAGGCTTGCTGATCCGTGAATAATATATATTTCGATTTTATATTCTATTATTTTTATTACATAAATGTCAAAAGCTAAATGATAATGTTCTACTATGTAACACGAAATGAAACATCAAATTAGAACGGAAATTCAGTACCTGAATTAATCTGCCTAATATTTTTTGGTATTTTGGGAAAAAATATAAAAAATTCAAGTACCGTAGGAATTTTGTTTGCCCTTTTTAGTATTTTAAAATGTGATGTTTTTAATATAACATGTTTTAGAACCTTGGGCCATCATGAATTCACGTGCATATTTACATCACTTGGAGAAGGAAATTGAAAATAATAGATTCGAAACCCCTTAATGGTTATTAAATTACCTCGGAGTTTGAGAAAATATCAAATTGTTTGAAAAATTTAAACTATCAAGCATTTGATTAAAAGTACTAAAAATTCCATTAAAAGTATCAAAAAGTGAGAGTATCGTATTATTGTTCAAGAGTATCAATAATAAATTTTATTTTTATTTAAAGTATTCGTATTTAATACAAAAAAAAAACATATTAAAACATTTAAAATTAAAATATCAAGTTCTAAAAAACATTCAAAATATCAAGAATTTGACTAAGAATATCAGAATCGGATAATTGTTCATATCATGAACTACATTCATATAAAACATATTCCAAAGTTTACACTTTCGGAGTTTGTTCATATAGTTTAATTACTCCCGTCATCCCGCAATAAATTTCACAATTTTCATTTATGTTTGTCACACAATATTTTTCACATTCTTAAAATTAAAATAATATTCAATTATAACACCCTCACAATACCTTTTTATGTTCAAATAAAATCCTAAAAATCATTTTTCAAACATCTTTTTCTTTAAATTGTGTCTCACAAGGTGTGAAGTCTTCCATGAGGGAGGGCATGCATTTAATTATTTTGATTCTTATATATTTTTAATAGTGCTTTATCTGACGTTAGCACTCACTAATTGTATATTGTATGGATGTGGTTTTGATTTCATATATATATATATATATATATACGTCAAACATTGTCCTAAAGATGCAAAACAAATGCTCATGGTGAAATATTTACCTTTCAATTTTCATCAATATTCGTACGTGTGGTATTTTTTAGTAGTAGATAATATTGTATTAAACCGAGTATTATTGGGCCAAGTATCCCATTAAATAAAAGGTAGGCTAGCTATATGTGTAGGAGAAAATAAAGAGGGTTTAAAGACAACAAGTTGTGGGAAAAAAAAAAATCAAGTTGTGCAGCAGCAATAGGAACAGGGGGGCCGTACGTGCAAGAAAAAAAAAAACCCCCCATAAATATTAAAATTTGATTTAAATCGTGTTTTGTAAAAGAAGTAAAGCATTGCGCTGTCAAGCAATATAAATAAGAATATAATTAAATCTATATTTTAAAAAAAATTGGAGTGAAAATCTCATTATGAACTTGTCATAGCTTATTAAATTAAACATATGAAGGACTTTCTTGTTCACACTTTATGTGGTTTTGAAACGGATTGTTAATAAAATAATGGCTAATTTCTTTCTTTTATCTTCTAAGGATTTAATACTTGTTATAATATTTTTAGGCAAACATTTGTGTGAGACGGTATCAGTGTGAAACAGTTTACAATTTAACATAAATTAACATTGATTCCTTTTAAAATGTTAATACGCCATGTTCAGAGTCGATCCTAACAATTAAGAGGGTCGAGATTAATATTAGACCCCTCATAGTGTTTTTAATTATATGAAGTTAATGATAATGCCAAATTTTAAATGATAAATATTACACAATAAAGAAGAGGATATTTATATGCTTAAATGATAATGATGGATATTGTATGTGTGTCTAGGTTAATTAGAAAAAGGTAAGTATGTAAATCAACTTGACCATGTAAATCAAAATGATGTTAGTTGTTAATATTAATATCAAATTAATACATATTAGTTAAACAACTAATAATTTTTAAAATACACATAGAAAAAGGTTTTACGGTAAAACTAGTTTGCATTATACTACGCCATTAAAGAAATTGTGAAATTTTAAGAACCCTAGAATTTAAGAACTTGTATAAATTAATAAGGATATGATGGTGATTCACAATCAATAACTAAAAATAGGACTATGTGCAAGTATATGGCAGTGGATACTTATATTATTAAGCATATGAATTGTGCTCTCCAAAAAGAAAGTCGTTGAGAGAGAAATCACAGCGCGAATCAAAAAAAGCGAAATAAGGGCTTACAACACTTAGTCATACACTTGTTTGATATATTTTTGTAAAGTTAAACACACAAATATATAATTTCAGGCCCCCAAAACTTTACAAAATTTTCGGATCTAACTTCGGATTCAAAATTATTACGATTATGGTCATGTCCTCTCACACAAGACTTGCACATGTTTTTATATTATTTGTCCAACAACTCAAGTTGTCATAAACTGTCTTATTGGTTTTACTTTATAAATTTTAATTTGAAATATATAGTTGATATCATCGCAAGTAGCAACTCAAGTTGTCCCAAAAAATTTGCTGATCACCCAATATTACCCCCATCTGCATTGGAGGGATTTTCACGTAATTTGGCTTTGTTTTATCTCCAGCGATTAAAATTAGTATTGATTTGAATATCATATAATTAGCACAAAATTATTTATTTGCATATACTTACATAATACAAAGGGACAGCGAGATTCATGTCCTTCCTCGTCACTACTCATTTTATAAGGGGGTGAGATTTAATTTTATCCAATTTTGACATAAGAAGATATAAACATTGTGTTTAAATGATTTCTACAAATATTTTTCTCAATGGACATAATTATATCCATCGAAATAGTATTCAAAGTTTTATATACTTTTTGATATTTTTTAATGGATATATCGATACTTGATTTGTTTTATTGAGACACGAATTATTTTCATCGAGCCTTAAATATTTTTTTGATGGATATCGCAAGACATGATTAAAAAAAATCACAAAAACACATGATGAAGAGATAAAGAAAGCAATGGGTTCTTCTTTATATTGGAGGGTGTTATATCAAAATTGAGTTTAAAAACTAGCTATTTCGTTATGGATATTAGATAAAAGGAGTGGCCTCATACCAACCAAAACTGCCCAAGTTGTGTTATTGCAGGAATATTGGACAATTGTTGAGGATATGATCAAATATTTTGACAATAAGTTGGGTTGGGAGGGAAGAAACATATGTAGATATGTTTTGGGGATTTATCAATTATGATGAAGAAGAAGAGGAAGGGATTGAGAGATTTAGGATTTGTGCTAAAGTTGCAGTATCTATAGGCTTTCAATAGGGTGATATGCACCCTTTATATTCGACATTCTTAATCTCCTGGTCTCTTTATGTCCTATTTATTTACACATTTTGTTTGACATGCTTAAATTTCGCAATCATTATAATCTTTGCTAAATATTTTCTGATATGATAAGAATAAAATCGTCATATGATGACAAATATATTTAGAAATAGACTGTTAGATTGATTCCCAATTTTCATAGTAAAACCAACTTCTTTCATACTATTTATTTTTATTTTGTCTAACAAACATGTTTGTATTTATACAGAAATGTGTCCACCATTTATGTATTAAAATATAAATAATTGAGTATTTTAATGACTTTTTGTGAAGTGTCATATGTGAAGTATGAAGTCTACTGAGCTTAATTCAATAAGGAGCTATGTTGATGAAGTGTTAGCCGTGAGAGTTAGTCTATTTGGGGTATCAGTAGAGTTATATCAGATGAGGTCTAACAGTGGAGTCCTATCAGAGGAGGTCTAGACCGGAAGTCATCTGATGTTAAGTGATCAAGTCAGCTGAGGTCAAGTCATCTGATATAAAGTACAAAGACGCTAAACACCAAGTTGAAGCTAACTGAAGGCGGTTCTAACTGAATCAACTGAAGCGGTTATTGGAGTTTGTTAGCCAGTTGGATAACTGCTTTACTTATGAGTTCGTTACAACTGAATCGAGTCTAGATTCTTCTCAATCTCTGTAAATATAAATAAGTGCTTCCAACTGAGAGAAGTAACAATTAGAGTGAGATCATCTTTGAGAGAAAACACTGAGATTGAGTGCTCTGTAACTTGTAACTTCCATTTCTTGCTTAGTGAAAAGTCTATCCTCTCGGATCCCGTGGACGTAGGAGTATTCATCTCCGAACCACGTAAAATTCTGGTGTTCTTGTGTGATTTTCAATTCTGTTCTTATTGCATTTGATTCCGATTCCCGGAAACAAGTTTTCTTGTGAATCCAAAATCGTGATTAACAAGTGGCGCCGTCTGTGGGAAGCAATCATGGCTGCAACTAAGTTCGACATTGAGAAGTTCACGGGGAAGAACGATTTCAGCTTATGGAAGATCAAGATGAAGGCTCTCCTGGTACACAATGGGTTGTACGAAGCCTTGTTGCCACCGGCTCAGGTGGCTTCTGGATCTAATCCGGCGAAGGTGGAGGAGAACAAGAGGAAGGCGCATAGTGCCCTTATCTTGTGTCTTGGGGACAAGCCATTGAGGGAAGTATCGAAGGAGGAAACCGCTCTTGGGATCTGGAATAAGCTGGAGCAGTTATACCAGACCAAGTCTGTTACGAACAAGTTATACATGAAACAGAAGCTTCAAGTCTTCAAAATGAGTGAAGATAAGAATCTTGGTGATCAGTTGGACGAGTTCAACAGATTGGTGGATGATCTGGAGAGTTTGGATGTTACAATTGATGATGAAGATAAGTCATTGATGTTGTTGAATGCCCTACCTAAGTCTCTGGAAAATTTCAAAGATGCCTTGTTGTTTGGTAGGCAAGATCAGGTGATGTTTGATGATGTTCAAACTGCCCTGAAAACCAAGTTTCTACAGATCCAAGCTGATGGGAAGAAGCCTGCTGAAGGATTGAATGTTCAATCCAAGAAGAAGAAGGGGTTTCAGTCCAAGAAGAAGGATGGTGGAAAAGGGAATAAGGGTGGGAAGAAATCTGATTTTGTTGAGAAGAGGAAGTGTTTCACTTGCCATAAGGAAGGTCATCTGAGAAAGAATTGCCCTGAAAGAAAGAAGAAAGACAATCAAGGTGATCAAGATGGAGATGCAGCTGTTGTGGAGGTTGAAGGATATGATAGTGCAGAGGTCTTGATGGTTAGTCATGAGAGGCTAAGTCAAGAGTGGGTCCTGGACTCTGGGTGTACTTTTCATATGTGTCCACATGAAGACTGGTTCCTGGATCTTGAGAAAATTGATGGAGGTCTTGTTCTTTTGGGTAATGATGAGAGCTATAGAGTGCAAGGATCTGGTTCTATCAAGATCAAGATGTTTGATGGGGTTGATAGAATCTTATCTGATGTCAGGTTTGTTCCTGAGTTGAAGAGAAATCTTGTTTCTCTTGGTACCTTGAATTCAAAGGGGTTTGAATTCAAGACAGACAAGGGAAGTCTGTCAATAACCAAATCTGGAAGGATTGTCATGAAGGGGGCTATCAAGAATGGTTTGTATACTTTGATTGGAAGAACTGTAACAGGATCAGCTGATGTTACCATGGGGTCTTCTGAGGTAAATTTGTGGCACAAGAGGTTGGCACATGTTGGTGAGAAGGGCCTGGTGGAGTTATCCAAGAAGGGAGCAATCCCAGGGAAGAGGATATGTAAGCTGGAATTCTGTGAGAGGTGTGTTCTTGGGAAATCAAAGAAGCAAGCATACCAGAAAGGGAAGCATACCACCAAGGAGGTTATGGATTATATACATTCTGATGTATGGGGCCCAGCAAGGGTATCCACTCATGGTGGAGGCAGGTATTTCCTTACCCTTATTGATGATTATTCCAGGAAGGTTTGGGTTTACATTCTTAAACAGAAGAGTGATGCCTTCTCTAAGTTCAAAGAATGGTTAATTGAACTTGAGAATAAGAGGGGCAGGACTATCAAACACTTAAGGACTGATAATGGGCTTGAATTCCTATCAGAGGAGTTTCAATAATTTTGTAGGGAGAAGGGTATTACTAGGCATAAAACTGTTCCTTCAAACCCCCAGCAGAATGGTCTAGCAGAGAGGATGAATAGAACTATTCTGGAAAGGGTTAGGTGTATGTTATCTGATGCTCATTTACCTAAGAGTTTTTGGGGGGAAGCTGTTAACACAGCTGTGTATCTCATTAATAAAGTGCCATCATCTGCTATTGAGTTTAAAACCCCAGATGAGGTTTGGTATGGAAAGATATCAGATTACTCAAAGTTGAAAGTTTTTGGGTGCCTATCTTATGTTCATGTGAGGCAAGACAAACTTGAACCTAGAGCTTTAAAATGTATTTTCATTGGGTATCCAAAGGGTGTTAAGGGGTACAAGCTGTGGTGTCTAGAGCCTGGGAACCAGAAGTGTATTACCAGTAGAGATGTAGTGTTCAATGAATCACAGATGGGATACAAGTCTGGTGGAGGTGATGGAGGGCCATCAGCTGAAGAGATGGATGGTGTTATTTCTGAGCCAATTACTCAAGTAGAGGTGGAGCCTGATCATGATAATCATGAGAGTGCATCTGGTTCTGAACTAGAGCAGGAAACAGGAGAGAATGGGTCATCAGATGAGGATAGTGCACCTGCAGAAGAGGAGGAAGAAGTGCCAGAAGCAGACTTGAGAAATTATAGTCTGACAAGAGACAGATCCAGAAGACAAATACATCCTCCAGCAAGGTTTGGCCGTGTGGATCTGGTCTCTTATGCACTTGTTACAGCAGAAGCCATAGAGTACCAAGAACCTAAGAACTACAAGGAAGCCCTTGAGTGTGATGATAGGGAGTCATGGATTACAGCCATGACAGAAGAGATGGAGTCTCTTAAGAAGAATCAAACTTGGATTCTTGTTGATAAGCCACCTAGGCAGAAGTTAATCAGTTGTAAATGGCTGTTTAAAAGGAAGCTTGAATCTGGTTTGAAAGATCAGGTGAGGTTTAAAGCCAGGCTAGTTGCCAGAGGATTCACTCAGAGGGAAGGAATTGATTACAATGAGGTTTTCTCACCTGTTGTTAAACATTGTTCAATCAGGCTACTTCTCAGCAGAGTAGTCCAAGAGGATCTGGAGCTACAACAACTTGATGTAAAGACAGCTTTTCTGCATGGTGATCTTATTGAGGATCTGTACATGCACCAGCCAGAAGGGTTTGTTGAACCAGGGAGTGAAGGGAAAGTGTGCCTGCTCAAGAAATCATTGTATGGCCTCAAGCAAAGTCCAAGGCAGTGGCACAAGAAGTTCAATGAAGTTATGCTATCCATTGGTTTTGTAAGGAGCAAGTATGATATTTGTGTATACCTGGAAAGGCAAGGTAGTGATGTGATAGCCTATCTTCTGATCTATGTAGATGACATGCTTATTGCCAGTAAAAGCCTTCTGAAGATTTAGAGTATCAAAAGGAAGCTAAGTGCTAGATTTGATATGAAGGACTTGGGAAATGCTAAGAGGATTCTTGGAATGGATATTCTTAGGGACAGAAAAGCTGGAAGACTATTCTTATCCCAGAAGAGTTACATTGAGAAGGTCCTGAAGAGGTTTAACATGCATGAGAGTAGAGCTGTGACAACTCCTCTGGGACAACAGTTCAAATTATCTAAGGAAATGGAATCAAGGTCTGATGAAGAGAAGAAGACTATGATGAAAGTACCTTATGCAAGTGGGGTTGGAAGCCTGATGTATGCTCTGGTCTGCAGCAGACCAGATTTAGCTTATGCATTGAGTATGGTGAGCAGATACATGGCTAATCCTGGGAGATTACATTGGGAAGCTTTGAAATGGATATTCAGATACCTTAAGGGGTCATCTGATCTGGGTCTGATGTTTGAGAGGATGACTGACCAGAAGAGTCCACTGGAAGGTTTTGTAGATTCTGATTTTGCTGCTAATCTGGATACCAGAAGATCTTTAACAGGGTATATCTTTACACTTTACAATACTGCTGTGAGCTGGAGATCTGTTCTGCAGAGTGGAGTTACTTTATCTACTACAGAAGCAGAGTTTGTTGCAGTGTCAGAGGCTGTTAAGGAGGCTTTGTGGTTGAAAGGCATAATCAAGGATTTTGGCATAAACCAAAGGGCTGTGGTCGTTCATTGTGATAATCAGAGTGCAGTACATCTGGTTAAACATCAAGTGTTCCATGAGAGATCAAAGCACATTGATGTAAGGTTGCATTTTGTGAGGGAAATCATTGATAAAGGAGTGGTTCTCATCCAGAAAATATCTACAGATGACAATGCTGCAGATATGTGTACAAAGTCTTTACCAGGTACGAAATTCAAATTTTGTGTTGAATTGGTAAAGATGAGTGTATGGGATGTTCCTTAGGCCCTTGCTGGAGCATGGAGGAGAGGAGGAGAGGATTGATACTTCTCATCTGAGGTGGAGAATTGTGAAGTGTCATATGTGAAGTATGAAGTCTACTGAGCTTAATTCAATAAGGAGCTATGTTGATGAAGTGTTAGCCGTGGGAGTTAGTCTATTTGGGGTATCAGTAGAGTTATATCAGATGAGGTTCATCAGATGAGGTCTAACAGTGGAGTCCTATCAGAGGAGGTCTAGACCGGAAGTCATCTGATGTTAAGTGATCAAGTCAGCTGAGGTCAAGTCATCTGATATAAAGTACAAAGACGCTAAACACCAAGTTGAAGCTAACTGAAGGCGGTTCTAACTGAATCAACTGAAGCGGTTATTGGAGTTTGTTAGCCAGCTGGATAACTGCTTTACTTATGAGTTCGTTACAACTGAATCGAGTCTAGATTCTTCTCAATCTCTGTAAATATAAATACGTGCTTCCAACTGAGAGAAGTAACAATTAGAGTGAGATCATCTTTGAGAGAAAACACTGAGATTGAGTGCTCTGTAACTTGTAACTTCCATTTCTTGCTTAGTGAAAAGTCTATCCTCTCGGATCCCGTGGACGTAGGAGTATTCATCTCCGAACCACGTAAAATTCTGGTGTTCTTGTGTGATTTTCAATTCTGTTCTTATTGCATTTGATTCCGATTCCCGGAAACAAGTTTTCTTGTGAATCCAAAATCGTGATTAACACTTTTAATATTTAAATTTGTTAGTATGAATTTATCTGTTTTCTTTTGACATATAAGTGATGTGTATCTAACCAAACTCTATTGTCATTCCCATTTACTTACATTGAAATTTTCAATTAGTTGTTTAGTATAGGACCAAATTTTAATTAAATAAAAGAAGAAAAACAAAAAACCAGGTTAACAAACAGTATTCAATTGAAAACAAAAGTACAGACTCACAATCTCACAACACACTTAACATATATGATTATATATATAGAGAGAGAAGTTAATTTTTAGTTTTACGAATATTCAGTTGGTATAAATGGTGGAGTTAGAAACAACAATAATGGGATATAAAATATAAGTTTAGATAATTCTCTTACAATTAACTCATTTTAAAGATATTTTCAACTTTAAAAAGAAGAACACAACTAAATTTTCAAGGGGGGGGAAAAAGTTGTAAAGTATTTGTACTACTAGACACGGCATCTGTATTGAAGCTTTAATTATGTCTAATGCGCCCTCCAATGATAATTGAATAATTTACATTTTGGAGTTTAATTCTGGTTGCAAATTAATCATGAATTCATGATTAATTTAATCCAATATTTAATTCTTCAAAAAAAAAAAAATCTTTCTATCTTTCTCGCTTGCCTTTTGTATTTTACTGTTTATTTGTTTGTTTGTATTGTCTATTTAGAAATAGAGTTGCATATTCAATACCAGAATGATTGAGGCAATAAGCACGCACCCCCTACCCCACCCACACACCCTCTCCTCTCCTATCCTAAAAAACGTCGACCTTAAATTCAAATTCAATTATGTAAGAGATTTTTTATAAGTAACCCATTATAAAAGTATGTGTTTGTTTTTTTATTTTAATAGAGTGAAATTTTACTTTACATCAAATCATGTGTAAAAGTAAAATATGATGTGTAAGACAAAAGTAGGAAATAGAGTGTAAATAAGAGAAATGTGATATTGTATTGGGATGAGTAATAATATTTTTAAATTGTATAAAGTGAATTGTATTGAAATGAGTAATAATAGGTATTTATAGATGTGGATGAAGAATGAGATATAAAAATTGAATGTTACATCTCTAGCTAAAATGGGGCGGGGCCCGGAAAGTTTTAATCTTGTCCGGGTGAATCCTAAAACAAACAAACCCTAAAAGACCTCGACCTTAAATTCAAATTTGATTGAGCACAATTTGAGCTTAACTCGATTTTACTCAATAAAGTATATTTATAGATAATTACTCCATCTGTTCCAAATTGTTTTCTATTTTACAGTTTGTGATTCTAAATTAAATTGAATTTAATTAATAAATATAAATTATTATGTGTAAAATAATAAATAAGGTAGGAACAATATTATTGCAAAAAATAATATCGTTATATTGTTATTTATAAAAATATCAATTGAGTAAGGGGAGATATAGTTTCGACAAATAACAAATAAGTTTGAAATAGAAAGAATATCATATTAACAAGCCTAGTATTCGACACTTACACCTCTAACTCCTTTCCTACCCCATCTTATTTCCATTTTGTTTCGTCATTCTCTTGTTTAATTATTTAATGTGAAATCATCATAATTTATTGCTTAGTAAAAATATTTAGTGGATGAATAAAGAAAGCGTACTCCTCCGTCTATTAAAAAGTATAATATTTTTTTATTTATTAATAATCACTTTAATTTTTTATTAAAAAAATACTCTATTCATATTTTATTTATTTATCTTTTAAATTATAATGGACATAATTTTGATGGACAAGAGGAATACCATTTAATACTCCTTACCCAAAGTCGTCCCACACAAATTTGTTTGTCTTTTACATTTGATGCTCCACGATTTTGAAGCAGAGCCACTCGATGGAGCCAAGGCTATAATAATTAGAAAATAGGGGTTCCAGAGGGAATAAAGTGCCCAATCCAAAATGACAATCCATTTCGGATTTTATGATATTTATTATCCTTCTTTAATTTATTTTTTCTCCACACTTTTACAACTAAATTATTCTAGTTATAGTATAATTTTCCTACCCAAAATTTAAAAATAGTTTAACCAATAAATAGACAAGCTTTAAGAATTTTTTTTATTTTAATAAATTAATTATTATAAATTTCCGATTTTATTTAAATTAAATATAATTATTAATTCACACATTACGAAACAAAGAAAATAAATACCTTAACAAACCATCAAATAAAATTTCTTAATAATTATAGATGCAAGTAAATTAATTAAGACCTCGTGTCTTTAAAAAACCACACTTGTAATACTCTTGAAACTAGGCTTCATAACACTATAGCATAAGTAGTTATTGGGGATCCACGATATTAATATTTACATCTCATTCCAAACAGGTGAATGCATGTACTAAAAGTTGGAGAACATACATTTTAAATTAAACTGATTTACACATGCTCTTAAGATCGTGTGAGTGTGCAGTTATGGTCGGATAACAACTAGATATTCTAACTTACTTTTGTTCTTCGGATCTGAATCATTGTAGCAAGAAGAATGTGTAATTGGTATTGCTTATACCAGTGTGTAATGTCATTCTTTTTTGTGAAATAAAGTTGGATTTATTTACCAAAAAAAAAAAAAAAAACAACTAGATATTCTAACACAACCACAGAACCAAGTGATGAGCTAGACTATATATGTAGTTACTAGGAATTTGATGACAATTATGTACATCTCATTCCAAACAGGTGAATGCAAGTGCCAAGAGTTGAGACCATACAAACATAACTAACAAGAGGCTCCAAGGACTTCACAAAGCTAATCATAATTTATGCAAGGGTTGAAGCATCCCACTAGCTATAAACAACAAAACTTATCAAGCTTACATCATTGAACAACTCTATCTAAGTAATTAATAACTATTTACACTTTAATCAAGCCCTCACACCATCCCCAGTGGACTGTCTAATAAACCACATCAGGACGAAAATCGATCTACACGTTTCCAATGGTCGTTACGAATGGGACGAGCCTTTTGTAATCTCTCCGTCTACCAAGCGCACAACTATCAAGAACTCGCCCAAGCATCAGACGGGTATTCTGCAATGCTAATTCTTTAGGTGATACCCCAGATTGATCAATTGCATTAGCTTGACTCAAGCCCGGCGAGTATCCCAGTCCCCCCACGAACTGCAACGGCCCACTACGAGCCTTGAAAGAGGTCTGAGGAGCGAGAAACTTCTCCTCCGGCCCACCAAATCCATTCTCAAAAGCTCCAGGATCATGTGGATGGGACCCAGGCAACGAGCTACAGCTTTGTAAGAGTGCTTCTAGAACACTAAGAGCTTCCCAGCAGAGAGTGCTCTCAACCAGCTGTGAGACGATTGCATACATGTGAGGACTCTGTGTTGAATCCACGGGTGTGTGCTGAAGCAAAGCTTTCAGCATAAGGAGTATAACTCGCTGATATTCAACTGGCCCTTTTTCCAGAAGCCTTAGGAGATGCCCAAAAGCCAGAGTTGAATGCTTGGGGAACCATTCGTTGCACAACAATGGTGAAACACAAGCAAGAAGATTTTCTATGCCCTTGATCTCACCTGAGGCATAAGCCATGAAAACAGTAGCTAGCTCGTCTAATGATTTGGATCGACTCCATATAGCGATGTTGGTTGCAACAGTACAAGCTTTCTGGTACTGCTGTTGAAACGGGGAAGCGGGTCCCACATCATGGCTCAGCTGTAAGCAAAGCCATGGGAGTAAGCCGGTGATGTGCATCAAGAGACGAGTTTCGGCGTCACCAAATATGGAATCACAAGAAGGCACCGTTATTCGAGAGAGAACCTCAATGGACACTCCATGACTGACTGTGGACATGAGCCCTTTAAGCACAAGAGGCTGCACTCCTTCGAAAACTGGTATCTTTGAATTCGATGGAGATACATCAGATATGTTTCTTGACTCTAACCGTCGAAATTCAGAACGATCTGACGCATTTGTGTCCAGCTCGTCTCGTGGCATGCTTGAGAGCAGCACGTTTTCTGTTGTTGTGTCCCGGAAGGATAAACGGTCAATTACCCGAGAGAAAAGCTCGAGGACCTGGCAGTACACATGAATAAAATCTGTGTGCATCATAGCAACACAACCCCAGAAGAGCTGGGGATATAGTATTACTTTCTCAGGTTCCATATTTTCCACCATTACCTGCAATGTTAACAGAATTTCCATAACGAAACCTAAAACCGAAGGCACGGGATTTCCCAGGGACCTATGCAAACACCGAAGGAGAGATACACATGCATCGTTTGTCACACGTGGACGTAATGCACGGTATATCTGATGAGACCGGCATGCCAGGTGTCTCGATGTGCATTCCATAGCCCATTTAAGGGCCTCTGCCCCCCATGTTTCTCTGAGATCTCCTTGGAAAAAGATTGCATCAACCATGCTCTGGACAAGAGCAGATAAGAGTGCTGCACTAGGGAGCTCTGTTCTGACAACTGTGGGGTCCTCATTCTCCCACATCATACTGCCCCTCTTTGACTGGACATATTTGATCAGGCTCACAACCTGTTGCTTGTTCTCTCCATCACTTTGCTCAACATCGTAGAGCTCTAAGTGACGACCAGCGAGTGAATACAGCAGATTAACAAGGAGGTGTTGGCAGTGTTCCAATACAATATCCTCTGAACTGTCCATTGAGACGAATGTTACGTGAAATAGCAGAGGCAAATGCTCTCGAAAATCCTCATCATTCTCGTACGCAATTTCAGCTAGTAAAATCAATGCAATATCAGCCTGTGTCAATGTGTGTTGCTGATGGCCTTGTAATGCTGACTGAAGCTCTTTAGCATTGATACCATGGGTCCCAATGCTGGAAAGCAATCCATCTTCCCCGGAATTCGGCGTATCAATGAGGTAATCTCCACTGTCTCGAGACATATGACGACTACGTAAGCTTCCCGTGGAACTCCGCACACCCAATAGTGGCCCAGACATGTTGACCAATGATGGTAGAAGTTGACCAGACCGACCAGCAGTTACAGGAACAATGTTAAGCTCTGGAGGCATTGGAGTCAATGGGCCTGAAGCACTTCTCCCACCAACAGCAGCTGTTCTCCAGCTCAAGCTTCCACTGGTGTTCCTTAGTGGTCCGTCAAGAGAGCCTCTGACTAGTAAAGGGGACATGTGAGGCTGGCTATCCACAATGGAGGTGATTTGAGCAGCAGTAGGGGCCTGAGAGAATTCTAAGACAATGCCTCCCCCAGCATCACCTTTATTAGCACTAGGTCTCAAAGGCTCCACAGTATCTTCAAGCATTCGTTGAGCCAATTGGTAAACCAAGTGATCGATGGTGCGCTGCGGGCAAATACGAGCAAGATATAAACTAACCCTTTTGGCAACAGAGAAGTATGTAGCAAATGCTCCACTTATTTCTGCTGATGCATTCGAGTCACAATCTTCAATCCCTTTTGTGATCAAGAAATCAAGAACAGGGCTTATATTCCTAGGCTTGCTAGCTATCGTGCTCCATAACTTCTCAATTTCATCGGGAAACTGATCCCCGTGCCGCCATGTTACATAATAAAGACTTTTTAACAATCTTTCGCTCCAACCAGAGTCCTTCAGCTTCCAAAAATTGAGATTCTCAATCCATGGGGCCATGCAGGTTAAAACTTGATGTTGTGCAATTATGTCCACTGCATCAAGTTGCCTCTGCATGATTTCTTCACAAAGAAGTTGGCTCAATTCTGGGTGATCTTTAGCAAGTTTACAAGAGAGTTTGTACTGGAACTGTTGGTAAGAGTCAGGAAGGTTGCCAACAACAGCAGCTCGGTAGCTTCCTGCGCCCTCAACACCATCTTCAGCCCATTCCCGGACAGAAAGCGTCTCGAGCATTTGAAGAGCATCATCACGAATTTGCCTAGATGGATCCACCACTTTGTAAAGGATCAAGCTCAATAGCCTCTGAATTTCACATTTTGGAATCTCTTGACGCATGTAAACTTCAGCCAGCACACTGAAATAGCCATCAGCTATGGCAGCGTCTGAATAATAGCACTGCACCAAATGTAAGCTTATCAGTGATTCTAGAGAAAATTATAAAAATCGGAAACTTTTATTGAAACTAGAATGGAAATATGTTTGCCAGTAAGCCTCGTAAGAAATATTTTATCACATCAAAGTTACTACCATGGTGGTGCAATAGGATGTACCTAGGAAGACATCACTAGCAAGCAGTAAACATAAATACGGATATCAAATGTGTTGATTATAGAAGAAACGACTAAAGGCATAATGTGCATGTTTATTTTACTAATTTTTTAAAATCTAGAGTTAAAAGACCCTTTGGAATTTGTTGTTGCATACAGAACATGGTACAACAGAATACCTTGCTTTGTAGATAGTCTTTGCTAACATGCAAAGTAATTGTAAGTAAAAAATGCAGGACTTCACGATTACCTGATCAATGCACGCTGGAAATAGGTCCAAATTAGTGAGAAGAAGGTTCTTCAGAGCCAGTTTTGCCAGAGAAACTCGATGTTGACCACCTCTATGCCTATCACGGCCAGTAACCCCACGCCCAACATCTCCAGTATATTTTGCGTAAGATGGAGTTCTTGGATCAGCTGGTGAAAAACCAAAAGGTGCTCTGGGAGCAGGCTCAATAAACAGGCTATTGATCCAAGAAATCACCCGGCCACTCATCTTTCTTGCGTTGTCATCAAAGCAGGGCCCGTATAACAGAGAGGCCATCGCATTCATGGAGGCCCATTGTATTGCTTCAACCTGTTCACTCAATTCTTTATCAAATGAAAGTTTATCAATAGAGTCTTTTGACCGTGAATGCTGACTAGATTTGTAACGTTCAACTTCACGCCGATAATCACTAACACCATCCTGATTCCAGGTACTACCTGTATCATCAGCCCAGGTAAGGAGAAGATCAAAAAGGCGCTTTCGAGTTCTAATATCAAATTTCTCCGACTTTGAATCAACGAATTCAGGAGCCAAATATCTTAGAACAGAAGCAAGTGCATAACGGAGAGGTTGCATCTCCTGAAAATTCTCTGCAGGTGCTGTCAAAATTTGTCTAGTTGTTTCTTCAATAAACTTCAAGTAATGAAGGCGAAAAACTGGTTTGCGGCCTAACATGCCAGGCCATATTTTTTCAGCAACTGTGCGGTATATATTTGCAATATGGATACGGAGTTCTTCCCGGCGAGACTTTTGACTCTGCATCAATACCAGTGATAAATAACTAAATATCAACTTCAAGCAGAATCAGGCACGAAAGAAGATGCAGTGTATGTACTGTATTCAGTTAGCCAAGAATGAGATCTGAGTTTAACGTGGAGTAGATAGGATCTCTCTTTCCTGGAAGTTTGAAGCTAAAAAGTCATGAATGTTGACATACCCAAAAAAAATATGAACCTGCCACTTAATTTAGCTAACTTTTTTTGAAAATGTTGAGATCCTCTTTTTAATATTAGTTTAATAGATGACCAATCCAATATATATATATATATATATATATATAATGTATATGTATCAGCAAATGAATTGATGCAGCTGCTTCGAGAATATAATTAGACCAAGTAATGCTTATGCAAAGGGAAAAAGAATATAAAGCACATATATGAAATAAAGAGAAGGGAAAACTGGAGAAGGAATAAAGAGCCAGAAAGAAAATCTGAACATTATCTTTGTTGTTTTATCCTGTAGTATACCTTCCACTTCGGTTTTCCCTCTGTTTCTAGAGAAACCTCGTCAATAAATGACGCAAGCTCGCTGAACATTATTTCGCATATATCCAGATGTGAGTGACCAAGCGCCATAGTAGCTGCATGCTGCAGGGGAGACATAGTACTTGTTAAACAACATACAATTGTTCCTTCTTGTCTTTTAAAGTGTATGAGGAGGTTAGATGGTAAATAGAATGCGGATTAAAGATTCCTCATATATAATGTCAATCTCCACGGGAAGTGCTAAAAAATACTCCCTCCGTTTCATAATACTTGATGTTTTAGGCCAATGCACACCTATTAAGAATTTTTTTGAAGTACCTAACATATCCTTAATTAATACTCCTGCACTAATCTTATATAATTTCTCATGAATGACAAGTTAACTTTGCATGACTAAGTTTTTTAATATAAGGGTAAACAGTAAGAATATTATTAATCAACCTTGAAATCTAAAAACATCAAATAATTTACAACAAAATTTGAGATATAAAACATCAGTATTATGGAACGGAGGGGGAATTATATTATACAAAATTTAAAATTTAATTACATATTTGATACTTTCAACTAGGCAAAAAAATTGTACCATGAAATGGGATACTCCCCAGGTTATAAACTGTATGGAAGATAATATTCCAAGAAAACTGCAAATTTTCTGTAGAAGTAGTGTATGTTCTGTCTCTTGATGGCAGTAATTGAAGGAATAAACTCAGAACAGTAAATAAGTTTTTTTTTTTTTTTTGTTTCATCACCCCTGAGAGTCTTCGTGCATATCTAGAGAACATATACTTGCAGAGGAAGATCTAGCATCTATTATTATTTTATGCTTTCCATTTGTATAGAAGCATGCCTTATTATATTTGGCTTTTCACATAGCAACGCGAGTTTCTTGAGCATTCCAGAAAACTCAGCAGCATTATTATCATATGTGACTTTGATACGGGCACATTAAGAGCTATTTAGTGTAATATATCTATACCTGTTTGAAGTATTTGCTAAATGGAAAAATGTTTACTAATGATACATCATTATGAGATCTTAAAATTGTACACACAAAAACACATACGTGAACAATTAAAGATGTGTGCGTAGATTCTGAGGATATCGTCAATTTCTCTCTAAATCTATAATACATAATCTATAGAACATTTTTAAAAATGAAGTGCTGGTTTTCCAACTTACAGATAGATAATTGTAAACTGGAAGGAGTTGAACACATAGAAAAGCTGTTGGATTCAGGTTTAATCAATTCCAGTTAAAATATTTACCTTTTCCAATTCCAATTAGTACTGATAAAGTTTATAATATTTTATGTCATATTTGTTTCCTCAATCTACCCTAAGAATTCAGTTGTATGTGCATTTTTTCTGTTAATTAAAATGTTACATGTTTGCCATCAGCAACTTCTCAGGCTTTGTTCCAACAGACTTTTAGGTGAAGTTTTTTTTAGGTTTTAAGTGACTTTTAAAAACCGGTATTTAAAAACCAGTGGTTTTTGAAATCCATGGGATTTTAAAACCTGAGTTCTTTTTTGGTTTTGAGTAGGGTGGGTTTTAACTTTATGATGTAAAAGTAAAGGATATTGTATACGTTATTTATAGAGTTGTAGGATTAGGATTTTTTAAATCTAATTTTAAAACCCAAACTAGAGTGTGTTTTAAAATGCAAAATCCAAATCCGGATTTTAAAACCCAAAAAGAATATACACTTATAGCTTGAAAGAGGATACATAAAATGATTTAGAGCTAAAACATCAAAAACAATAAAACAAGCGTAGAGTTCCTTGCTGACTTCACCACTTGTGATTACTGTGAGGAAAAATGGGATCAAACATAGAATCGGAAAGACAAAAATGAAAGATAGTTAGCAGCAGCAATACTTACAACATGTAACTCAGAACCAGACTTGAGGGAAGGAAATATCAGATGGAACAGTTCTTTTGTCGCAGCTGAACCCCCGCCTTCTCGACTATCAAGTGGACACGAGCATGCAAACATTGCATACATAAGCCATTGGTCCAGCTTATTGTCTGTGTCCGGCGACTGATGAGCCTTTCCACCCAATTCAGCCGGTGTGATATGAGCAAGACGCTGGATAACCTCTAATCTGCAACAGAGTTAAACTTAACTGTTTTAATACATAAGTATTCAAATTGATATGAAAATGGAGGATCTAATTGATTATACTGCTTCCTATAGGAGTAGATGTTAAACCGTGGCTTTTATTATAGTTTGACATTTATGTTAATAGGTTTTGATCCATTGAATATACTGCCTCCTATAGGAATCCAATTACTTTAACATTCAGAAAAATTCTTAGAGAGCATATCTGAGAGAGTAAATTGTAGAAACTATTTATTTACTTTGCTTCCCGTACAGAGCTAGGACAGAGTTCAGCAGCATATTTGACAATCTCACTTAAACAACGAGCCCATCTATATTTATCAGGACTCTCAAACAGGATAGACTGGAGAGTAGCATCAGGAGGTACGGCATCAGACTCTCGTTTTAGATCAAAAGGACGGCCAGAATCCCAATAGCAGCTCTGAACAATATCATCCTGTAAAAACAATGCTTCATTGTTAATGTCAGTTCCACACTTAAAAGAAGCACTTGTAAATGAAACAGAATATAACAATACAACCCACTGAAGCCAGAATGTGGTACTCACCCCATTCTCTTCTAGAACATCAATTATGAATATTGGTTCGGCTTCATTTTTCAAGATCTGATCTGGTCTTTCTTGCAAAGAAAGTTCCCGTATATCATGTCGTAAAGCACGGACATAACGCAGCAACTCTAAAGCAGTATGCCTAATCTGACTATCCATGGAACTAAGAAATATAAGACCAACTGCATCTATCTCTGACGCACGAAATTCAAGTGCATCCTGAGGCTGATTAAAGGATGATCTCTTCAATCCCTCATTTCTCTGTAAACGCTTTAAGTCTATAGCATTGTAATCTATCTTATCATCTGATAGACATGCTTTCCAGAAACGCATAAGGTCAAGAAGACGTCCCAATGATGTCTGAATGAGAAGAGGGAACTCATCTGGAAGACGTAGGATGAAATTTGCCATCCCCCTCATAACTGCAAAGCGACGGTGAGGAAGGTACCTTACAATCCGATTCAGAACTTGCACAGCTTCCTCACGAACTCCAGGATCAATACTGATGCCATGTTGAGGAATAATTTCTGTGATTTTATCACTTCGACCAACTTCTTCAATGAGATATGGTATGCACTTCAGCACAGAGCGGAAAAGATACCCTTGAGACTTCTCTTTTGTAACAGCATCTGCAGAACTACTCTTCAGTTGTATGTCCAGTTTTTGCAGAATATTTAATTTGTATAAGCAGACATGTGACTAAGTTACTACCACGTATGTACATTTTAAGGTCTACAGCACATAAGTTAGGCTCTGTGCCAGTATACACTTTACATGACAAAATATGTCAAAAACAATATATGTGTTTAAACATTAAAATACATGCCAATAAACAGCTGATTACTTTATTTCCAAAGAAAATCTTGTATGGTTTTTTTAATGGACATAGAAGGCAGACGTAATCAAACCAAGAGAAATAAACTACTGAACAACTTAGATAGTGAAAATATCAGAGATGTCATCAGTGATAGGACAGAACCAAGAAGAAGTCCACTCGTGACAAGAGCTTTCTAAATGAATGTCATGGTGGAAATAAAATGAAAAACAGCAAAAAAAATTGCAAAAGTTAGGATATGAGCAACCCACTGGCAGTTAAGGAATATGTGCAACCCCATTTTTGAGAAAGAGAATTTCCCTAGATAAAAAGTACATGAGCACAGGACTCACAGATACCGGTTTCAGCCAATCCTGTTCACACAGTTCTTGAAACATGATTTGGACTAATAAACAACAAAAATTAACAAACTGCGATTGCCAGCTTACCATGTGAAGAGCTAACATAGCAAGATAACACCCCATCATCAGACCTAGAAAAATAACTGCAAGAGCTGTAAAATATTACCTATTGTAGTCTTTGAAGAAGTAAGAAGAGCCTGACTGTAGGTTTTATGGCAAGATCTCAAAATGGCTTCAATTGCAGCCTTAACTTTTGGGATGTAGTGACCAATATTATGAACTGCCAAAGCAGCATAAAGTTCAGTAAGCTATGATATTTATTCTGAAGGACAAAACCTCAAAAGTGATCATTCATAATTAGATAAAACAATAGCAAATACCATGAAGAATTTCCAAGCCAACATGCTGGCTAGTGGGAGACATGACAATGGCAAGCAATGCACGAAGACCAATAACCTTTGCCTCTGGACTATCTTGCTTCAGCAATTCCAGTATTGTGTGGTTCATTGCAAAATCGAGATTATGTTCTGCAATAGTTACACAGAATTCCACAAGTTTGTCATGTTGGACATCCTGAGTAAGCATTCCCTTCCTGAGGATTGTCACAAGTTGAGAGCTGACACTGTCCAGGTAATCCCATACACGATTCGGAGGTTGTGCATCACCATGGACACTCAAGTAAAACCTCAGAACACGATGTAGGCAATCTAAGGCCATGAAGCGATGGTTTTTATCCTGAACGGTAAATACAAGTAAAATATAAATGCTAATTCTGGAACTCGTAGTAGTGCACATTGCATCGTAAACTTACCCTGAGATGTTTGTATAATTGTTCCATGTGAGAACCAAAGTTACTGAGAAAAACATTAGGATCACCGAGACATAGGAGAAGTGTCACCAAAGGGTAACCAACCTAAAGAAAGGAAAATGTTTGCATCACAGCATCAGTCAAAATATCCAAGTTACATATTAAAACTGACACGTTATCAATATAAACAAGGCGGGCATAAAGATAATTCAAGATGCAAAACTATCAGACATCAAAGAAGTAAACTCAAATAATATTACAAAGCAACTCAAGTAACTGATCTAAGAAATATAACTTTCTTTTCAGTGAGGCTTTAGAATAAACTGACAACGGAAAAATCCAAATGACAACAGAAGATGCAGGGCAAAAGAAACTAATAACATTTGTATAAGAAAAGGTGAGCAGCAACTCCATATTAATAGTAACCTGTTAATTTCACAAATTTAATATGAAAACATTGTTGGATCTAATCCAGACCAAGGCATTGCTGTTAGAACAAGTACTAATGTAATGCAGCTTCCAAGAAATTAAAGAAGTCAAGAAGCAAATTTGCATCCCCTGGGTTATATAACATGAACGATATAATCAAGATGCCATACAGCAGAAAAAACTGTTCTGTGAAACCCCTATAAACTGAAACTTACAGCTATATGTTTACTTTGTTTGTCCATCCAGTGCATCAGCTGCCCCCTTATTCGTGCTACAGCTTCATACCAAAAGGAGAGAGCAGGTTCAACACCAAAAGGAGGCCAGTGACCTTTTCCACCATCAGCAAGTGGCGCAAGTATGTTTGAAAGCATGTTGCATAGCGCATGGTGAAGTTCACTTTTACGCTTGTGAGGAGCACGATTTAGAGGGTTGGCTTTTGCAACAAAGGAGGCTGATGCATTCAAGCCACCTTCTGTTTTAACCTGAAAATCATTTCTTCGTCATTCAATGCTTTTGTAATAACTTGATCAGTAACAATATTTCACACATACCCCGAGCTTAAGGTAGCGCATCCCATTGATAATACTAAGTGTTTCACTTCTTGCAACACTGGTATCAATTCGGCGAGTATTGAGCTCCATGAAGAAGCGCTCAGTCACAGAACTAAATCTGTCAAGCCAATGATAAAAGCATGCAAATGTCAGATTTTAGCATTCAATGTAGCATATAGACTTCTTAAGCACATTATCTATCATTAACTTTTTGACAGACTATGGTATTGAGGAACTTGATAGTCGAGCTACAAATTCTAATGAAGTTCAGAAACAAATAACAATACACCCGATCACTTAAATCATGGAGTCACATATAATTTATCTATGCTCGTTATTTCCTAAAGTTGGAATCAAAAGTGGTTTTATGTGAAGCTCATAATTCAATTTGTCCTTAGCCTTCTTTATTTTTATAGGCTCAAAGCTCTTGAAATTTTCTTTCATAAAAGATATACTATAATGATATTTACTTGTGGATGACTCAACTGAGCTGATCATGGAAGTTATTGGATCCTCATAAATGAATTACATAACTTACACAAATTAATATAGATATGACCTCTTAAAATCTGTACAAAATTGATAAGCATGTCAGCTTAAATGGGTGCTGCAGTTCACATCATTAACGCTTACAAAATAAATTAGAAAAATAATAGTAATAATTGCAAACTAGTGAATGAAGAAATTTGGATCGGCAACCTAGTGAAACGCTATTCATTTCTCTACCCTGACCTCATTCACTGTTTCAAACAGCAGTTTTATATTAAGCTAGATTCAAGGGCAAGCTTAACTTGAGTGGCTGGTGAGAAAAAATAAAGGGAACGAAAATCATGTTAGGCGCTAGGGCTTATATTGGCCTTGCTTTTAGTAAACACGGCTGAAAATTAATATAGTATATTAAATGGAGGGAACGTTCAGAGCCTGAGTGGAGAACAGTGTTTCCCTTCGCTTTCTATTGAGTTCTTATCAAACTAACCATATTTAGAATATTCCTTGTCCTCTCTACTACACTTTAGTCCCTTTCTAATTTCAACGCAGTACCTTAGAAACATAGAAATATGGAAAAACTTTTATTTAATAATGCTCAGGCGAAGTATGTAAGATTTTTATAAGTGAAGCTCAAATATCAGCATTTATCTCAGCACACAAGTCTTGCTAAACTTTTGCTGGGTTTTACTAAAATGTTGGGACTACCATCCAGCATCAGAAGCTGTATATTCTGATATCCAAGCAGACCAAAACAATTATAGAAAACAAATTACTAAGGCAATGATCTGATTTGCAGTAATAACATTTCACCTTGTATATAATACCACACTAAAGATATGCAACTGACATTACACAATTAGTTTATACCTGATACGTGATAAAGCACCAAGGAGCTGCGCAACTAGATCCAGCAAAAGACCCCTTAGGTCAACAAGGGAAGGATATTCAACTTGGCTAACAACCCTGATATTAGCAAACATAGAATTTTAGAAACAATTTTTTTTCAATACCATAAAGCAAGACTGCCAAGTATTTTTTCCCACATTGAAACTCAAGGGTGAAAAGGAGATTATCAAAATCAACGAATGTTAAATATACATGGAACTTTTTATGTGCGTGTGATGTTAAAACTAGTTAAATACATATAGTAATTGACACATATGCGTATTGAAATTTAAAACATGTGAATATGCCTCCCCACTCAAGACTTTGTATACTCAAAACTGTGCCTGCTAAAGCAAACTCCTGTTAATACTGTCATATCTATTTTCATTTGCCAACCCACCCACCCAAAAGAAGAAAACTAAAATGATGTGTCAACCACTATTTATTAAAGAAGAAAGAAAGAAAGGCCATGGATGAGCCTTGGCATCCTCTCTGATGCAGTATGAACGGCATCGAATTAACTAAATACAAAATATTCTTATTTTAACCTTGATACATAAGATACAAATTTTGTTGAAGAAGGTTGGTGGCATCCAACGTTAGATGTGTATTTGATTTTTCTATCCTATTAGCATCATTTATGCCAGCTGGGTAGTTCATTACTTTTTTAGAACACATGATTCTTCTAGTATCCAAGGAGATGCCACTAATTGTTCTTCATTTAGAGTGTCATCCTTCAAATCAACACCAACAACACTAAACACAATTATATCTGCCACTATGATGATGTATTTATGTGTCAAAGCATATGTATGTTTATACACTGTTTGAAGGCAAAATTTCCGTCCAACGGAGAGATGTTGACCCCAAAGTCGAACTTGAAAAACAGGCATGCACTTCAATCGGGAGGGCTAAAACAGCTAAAGATGTTTGAAATGTCGTTGAACACAGAATTGGAAGCTAATGGAGGGTAAAAATCTACAATTTACTACATCTATCATTTTGAAGTTAGATAAATCATCATTACCTGTCTGCATTGATTAGCCAGTCGAAGACGAAGTTTTCAAGCCCAATCCAGAGTTTTTCTGCCAATGGAGGATGACTGTTAATACTATCAAAACATTTTTCTTAGTTCGTGGGGTGGAGGTAGAGAACCCAACCATTGGGAAGACATGTGGGGAACACTAAATAAGAAAATTTTGCAAACCAGGTTCTCCTTGACCGGTGAAGGATTCAAGGGACCACTAAAGCATTAACTAACCTGTAAGTCCTTCTTGTGGGCAGCACTCAACGAAACGAATACCTGCCGAACAAAAAATGCATTCCACCGCTAGCTGTACAAAGAAAGATCATAATATAAATCAAGTTTGTTTGAACTGCATTTCTGAAAAGGTATAAAGAATAGCTTTAAGATAGGAAAAGGATAAAAAAATATTTTTCTGTGAGAAACATTAAAGATTTTTTTTGCCTTAAGGTATCCAAATTTCACCAGCATCAATACTATAAAATTTCGCTACCACAAAGTTTAGTAATCATCTCATGGGACTGGTCATACTGATACCAATTGTTATTCCTGCAACTCTATAGTGAATTCAATCCTATCTAACACTTCCCGAAAATGGTATTAAATGTTGCAGTTGACAGCATACTGTCAGAAGCTACAAGTACAAAAACAAATAACAACTTCCCTCAGTAAGGGAGGAGCAAGGTGGAAGTCTTAATGATTCAACAGACTAGAGAGAGAGAGAGAGAAGAGAGACCTTTCTTTGAAATGTTGAAGCATCATTTGCACCTTTTGGAGATTCACTGCATCAAAAACCGAAGTAAGAATTGTTAGAGCAAATGAAGCATATAATAGAGTATCGTATCTTATACTAATCGAGACTGGAGTAATGTACTTTCAGATTGTACTACTATCTCCATAGGGATTTCTCATGATACTTTATTGATAAAATTTCTGTTTCTTATCCCAAACCAAAAAAGTTTACATGCCTTTACGGAAGCTATTGGAAATAAATAATCACGAAGCTTTCATTCGTTAGCCACATTTCTAGACCTGTTCATCTCAATCTAGTAATTAAAACCTACAGTGCAGGTGGTTTTCATGTCCTGAAAGCATTTAAAATTTTGTTTTAATGTAACTACGTTAAGGAATATCATCAAACTTTATAGGAAATAAATAACACCAACTCGGTTCTCAAGAGTCACAGGCCAACACTGTTCTGCAGAAACATTTCGTAATTTGATGCAATATCTTAAGAGTGTAAAGAGCCTTGGAAGGTTTCGGAAAATATGAGATTATTTTACCAAGGCGAACTAATGAACTAATTTTGGTAGCAATAGAGCCCAATTGTCAAGATTGTAGCCTAATCAGATTTCTGGAACCTATACTGATACCAAATTGGCATTGTTAATTACCTGCATCAGTTATAATCTTTCTTGAAGAGATTTAATAAACTAATCAGTGTTCAAACGCTTTTTAAAAGAAAGGATAATTGCTATGGCACGCACATATAGAACTAAAAGTTTCTAGTCAAGGCTACTATATATGACAACCACATGGATAGAAAAACAATTACATCATAGATGAATGTTGATATCAATAGCAAGAACTTGACCAGTTACATATTTGAAGTTCAAACTCTCAAGAATTGAGTTACTGCTGAAAAGAAAAGGGAAGTTGACCACGATAAACTAAAAAATCTCATGGTTGAGAATCTATATGCGGCATGATGATATCAATCTGGGATAGAAAATATGACGAACTTGTCAGCCACTGACATACTCCTACTAGCTTCAAGAGATTATATGGAAAATTAACTTAACAGATGGCATCATTACTATGCGATAGGAATACATTCAACAAACAATCTAGTTCCAGGAGTACTATGGTCAATTTGGCTGAAGAGGAATAAGAGGTTGTTTGAAGACAGTAGTGAGTCTTGTGGGGAGGTGTGGGTATGATCAAACTTAGAGTTGCTCTTTGGGCTTCAAGTCATAAGGTGTTCAAGGGTTGTGTTATCTCTGATGTAGTTAGGAGTTGGAGTTATGCTTTGTAATTGTGGAGTGTTGTTTATTTCTAAGGGACTTTTCATCCCTTAAAAAAAATTATGTTTCCTATCAAAAAAAAATAAAAAATACACTCAACAAACAATCCATAAAAAGAAGATAGTTTGTTGGCGCTAAAACAAGCAACAGTTTCATTAAAGGATGGAAACCTTTCTCTCCATCGTAAAAGAGCTTCCAGTAAAGGTATGGGTGTGTGTCGAGCCACCATTGCTAAAGAATCTAACACTTGCTCGTAAGCAGGATCTGATGGCCGAAGGTACTGTCCATCCTGCAGGTAGTAACGCCATAAATAATCAGGCCATCATTGCTAATTACGAGAATCACAAATCTCGAGAAAAAAGGTAGCATGACATATAGAAAGCATCCATAAATGACGTCATGAAAAAAACTCGCAAATACTCTACTATGTGATACTTTTTATCACCCAACAGCCCAATATCTTGTTATCTTAGTTTTCTTTTCTCCGGGATTCCTAACCACTTTCCCAGATTAAAATTCAGTTGGCCCCTTTCTCTCATTTATGAAAGCATCCATTCGACGTCACGAAAAGATCTCGTGAATACTCTATTATCCATATTTTTTTTATCCCTCGACAGATTTTTATATTTGTTTCCTTTTCTCAGGTATTCCAAACCACTTTCCCAGATAAATATTTAATTGGTCCCTTCCTTTCATTTATGAAACCCTATCAACCCAATGCACTTTCAACTCCTTGACCAACCTCAAACATATGGTAGAATCTATACGGTACAATACATCATAATTCAACCATGCCGTGTGAGCAATTGAGTGGAAAAAACTATCATAATAATTTAACACAATGAACTCCCCCAACCCTAATGAATACAGCAATGCCCAAACAAATGATTATAAACCGCCCCACCACCAACTCTCAGAAGGAAACTTACTTGAACTTGAGCGGTTTCAATGCGTCGCCTCGCAAGGGGAAGAAACCGCTGTAGCAGCGCGTCAACAATTAGCTTCGCAGCACTCCCGGCCTTCATTTCGTCCTCAAGTATTTACCAGCCAAAATTCACACTACTTCCTAACTTCAAAATCTCAGCTCAGGCTCAGCCCTAACATTGTTTCTCCCCAGCCGTGATCTCAATTGAATTTTTGCTGCCAATCATCGACCAAAGAACATTTAAATAAAATTTGCTCCATCAACAGAAAAAAAAAAAATCTGATTTAAACAGTGCTCCCAAATTATGTACGATTAAACAGATGGGCACCTACATAATCATTTAATTAGCTCGGATGTGAAATCTGAGTAGGGAAAAGGGTTTTAGATTGTACCTTATGCGAAATAAAGTAATGAATTGTTCTTCATTTACAGCTTGGAAATTCGTTTTCTTCTTCTTCTTCCATTAAGATTTGGTGCAGAGGCAACGGCGACATGGATTTTTTTTGTATTTCTTTATTTATTTAATTGCGTTTTGCTGTCTTTCGGCTGGTTTTGGCAATGCAATTTAAGATGCGGGTCAAACAAGATGTCTGTCCGGGTCGGGCATTATTCACTTTTGGCCGGGTCGGTAAAATTTCCGGAAAAAGGAGTGTGTTATTTTTGGAAATTTCAAGTACTTTAAGTTAATATTACCAATCGTAATTTTTTAACAAAATAAATTTTAATTTTATGATTATCTTTTTATTAAATTTAATTTTAATTTCTCAGACATGGTACAAATTTAAATCCAAACCGATGATAAAATGAAATGACGTCGCTTTGAAATTTAAAATTGGTGATTTTTAGCGATGATGCTAATGTAGTGTCCATGTATATAATTATATTTGATTTTCTTATACTTTTGTAATTTAAGTTCTATCTTTTTTTACTGAAAAACTATTAAAAAAAAGTTTTTTTTTTTTTGTTGACTTGGGTGTGAGGTCATTATGAGGGTGTTGTAAATAGATATTGTTTCAGTTTTAAAAGTGTAAAAGGTTATATAAAATAAAATGGATGAAAAATGAAAAAATTTGCAAGTTTTTTTGGGATGAGGAGAGCAGTAATTAGTTTTGGTTTTATACAAAACTTTCAATAAGAATATAATTCTATCTTTATTTTTATTTATATTTATATTTTTTTTCTTTATATTTATATTATGAGTATATATAGAGTGAAATTGGTTCATATATAAATCATTGTAAAGTATTACTCCCTCCGTCCAATATTAGTAGACCTACTTTTTGGGCAGTTATTTTTTATCATAAGTTGGAGGGTATTATGAGGTATTGTGAGGTTCATTTATCAATAAAATTATTGTTTATGGAAAATATAAGTATCATATTTTTCATAAACAATAATTTTATTGATAAATAAACCTCACAATACCTCGTAATACCCTCCAACTTATGACAAAAAATAACCGTCCAAAAAGTAGGCCTACTAATATTGGACAGAGTGAGTACTTGTTTTAGCTAAAGAGTGTTAGTTGTTTTTACTGAAGAGTATTAGTTGTTATTACTTAAGAGTCCTAGTTTATTTTCAATAAACAACTAAAACTCTTAGGCTCCCTTTGGTATGGGTTAATAAATTAGTAGCTAACTTTATTCTATGTATAATTAGTGAGATAAGTATTATTTACATGTGTTTGGTAACAAATAAAAACTTGTGTACTATATTATTTTGAGTGTTTGGTAGGAGATACTTTAATTGCTATTATTTTTATTCAATTGTTTGGTAGGGTATATAGTATTTCCAATTTTTTAAAATAAAATAAAGTAGCAACTAATGAAGGAAATAAAACACACAACTACCACCGATTCTTCCTCTGCAAGATTGGGAAGAAAGAAAAACCCAGCTAGGGCTTTCGTTCCCAAAAGTTAAACCAGTTCGACGGATCGTTGTTCGCACGGAGCTCATCGCTGCTGCTGATTCGAGCACACCGCCGTCGCCGCCATAATTCCGTTCAACCTATTCACAGTTAAGTCCATTAATCGAGAAAGAAAGGTGTGTTGTTAATTTTTGAGTTATTCGAACGATTCCCTCCTGTTAATTTCAATTTACTTTCAGCACAATGATGAAGAGGGGGTGAAAGTCTTGACGTTGGTGAAACATTCTTCATTTCTAGGGTTGCTGGTATTTGGTTATCGTGAATGTGAACGTGAATTTGCGAACTAGTAGTCGATGTCGATGGGTTCTGTGATGTTTTTAAATTTTGTCGGTTTACGGTGCATGCTTAATTGAGTGATGAAATTAGTCGATATTGATGTGAGTGCTTATGATTGTTTAGAGTCTCGCTATGTTGCATATGCGGTTAATTAAATGAGTATGTTTGCTTGTAAGAAATATGGTTTGTTCACCAGTTTTTTCGGTTGAAAGATGGTGATGTTATATATCTACTGTGGTACAGATTTTGCATTGGTGTGCCTCTACGTATGAAATTGTGTTATTAAAATTTAATACGCCCTAATGAATGAAACTTTGAACAGATGGAGGGAGGTGGCAGTAGCATGGACACGGGTGTGAAATCGAAAGGGAAAGCTAAGAAAACTGACCGAACTAGGAGGACTTGGTCCGATGTTGAAGATGTTGCACTGCTAGAAAATATGAAGGAGCTCGTGAAAGATGGTTGGAAGGGAGAGAATGGATTCAGGCCTGGATTCATGAAGAAACTTGAGGAGAAGTTTGTGGTGCAATTTCCGGGGACTGATCTTCGGGAATATCCACACATCAAGTCCAGGCTAACTATTTGGAAGAGAGCACTCGGGTCCCTTCAAACGATGATAATGCATGGTACTGGGGTAGGCTTCAATACCGTTACAAACATGGTTGAGTGCAATAACGAGGCTTGGGATACCGTCGTGAAGGTAATATTTAACATGCACGTAGTTTCCCTGCTACTTGTTCAGATTTGTTTCCTGTTTATTGGAGAATTTGAATTGGGTTTGAATTTTTGGCAGAAAGACCCGTCTGCTATTCACATGCGATTCAAGTCGTGGCCAATGTACAATGATTGGTGTGAGTTGTTTGGAAAGGACCGTGCAACCGGCGAGACGGCTGGGGATGTTATGCAAGCTGTGAATGAGATAATAGATGACGATGTTCCCTTTGAGTATGTTGGTACTGCACCTGATGCCCCTGAAGAAGTTGATGAATCGACCGACAACGGACCTTGCGACATGGATGACAATAGTCAGGCTCCTACTGCAGCTGAAGCACCCCCTAATCCACGTGCAACGTCTAGTAGAAAAAGAGGAAGTAGTCAAAGCGATGCACTGGTTGAAGTTCTCGATAGGTTTTGTATCTCGTCTGAACAACGTCTGGATAGCATGGTACAAGTTATGGGGTATCATCGTGACTTGGGCCAATCTAGGAAAGAGTTGTTCCAACTGATGGGTTCCGTACCAGAAATTTCTATGGATGAACGCATTGATGCTGCGGCAATGCTCGCCCAGAAAAGTGACCTTCTGGAGATGTTTGTCGGGTTCCCAATTGATGCTCGGCCACGTTTTGTGCGTTGTATGCTAGCAGGTGCTTATGGAGGGGTATAGACGTTGGTTGTGGACATCGTCTTTTTTAATGTGAATTATTATGATTTTTGTTAATCGAACTTCACTAGTCGATGGGTATTAAACTGTTAAGCAGTAGATTGGATGATAGATTCTCTCTTTTGTTGTATTGCTGACGATTAGTATATTTTGTCATGATGTTTAAATTCCATGGTTTCTTTAATATATTTTGGGCATTCCAGGGTATATTTTGTCATGATGTTTAAATTCCATTTGAAATTCTCATGTGAGTCCCCTAATTCTCTTTTTCTCATGTTACTTAGAAAGGGTCGAATATGGAAAAACGGCCACATTGGACCTTTATATAATAAAAACAAACGGAAACAATGCAAATACTAAAGAAAAACATGAAAATCTTAAGAAGTTACAAACTGACATCTACTTAACCAACCAACCACTAGAATCTCAAGAAGAGGTTGAGCTACCACTGTCATCGCTGAAGAAGTTCAAGATCGGTGTCCGGTGATGATCAAATCGAGAAGGCACGAATAACGTTGGTGGAGGAACGGTTGTGGGTGAGGATGTGGGCACTGGTGTGGGCACGGGTGGTGGTGTGGGAGTTGACGCTTGGGCTGCTATAGTGTTCCTCAAATTTTCCGAATATTCCGCCAATTGTTGTTGTAAGTTTAAATTCCGATTTTCATCTTCCTCGAACTCACGTGCTTCCGGAGGTTTGAATAGGGCCTTCATTTCGACGTAGAATGGCTCACCTCGATACATATAAGCTCTAGCTATAGGATATTCCTTCAATCATAAAGCAAGATATGAAATATTATGAATATATGAAAACTCACCGACATCAAATTCGCATACAAGGCATTATCAAATCGGTCATATCTTTTCTGACAATAAATTTTTTACCCGTTTGAGTTCTTCCCATGTGGCCCGTGATGCATGAACAAAGTTCACGTCTTCGTCATAATAGACGCTCGTGTGTTGAATGATCTCCTCGAAATAACCGAACCGGTTCCGAACACACCGAACTTGATGTGCAATCTGCTGATAGCTCCAATTTGTTTGGAACGTAGCATTGATTTGGTCCTTCATTTTGGCTATGGCAACCGTGTTTCTACCATTCCAAATCCATCTCCCCGCAGCCTTCTCCGCGACAAGTCCTTCAACTAGAAAGGTAGTGATCTCCTCGGTGAAGGAAGAGTTTCCATAAAAATAACGATCTTGAATATGCATGGAATTGAGTGATATTTTGAGTAATATATTTTTTCTTTTGGAAATGTAGTGAAAAATGCAAGTGTTGTGTTTCTTATAAATGCCCATGTACTTATAGATCATAAGGGCGTGGGTGGCTTTAGGCCTTTAGGGTGCTAGCATGACTTGGTCAAAAGATAGGATTGTGATGGTCAAATTTGGATTTATTGGGTGTGTATGGTCACTTCAGTGTGATATATAGAAGAAACAAATTAGTACAGTGAGTTCAGGTTTTGGAAGCTGCTTTTGTGTGTCATAGCATACATACTATCTTTCTTTTGTGTGTATGGTCACTTCAGTGTAGGGCTTTAGGCAAGACTAATATTGCAACATTTGTAATAAGGTAAGAGTGTACACAAATTTTTTTTGGTTCTATTTGAGTTTTGAAATAGTATAGTTCAAAAGACGCTCTATTCGATATTTAGTTGTGTTTGTCAATGGGTTATACCCAATATTTTTTTCGTAATTGACTTCTTTGTTGGGGTGAATTAGTGTTTTGCATCTTGCTTTGATTTGTTAATATTAAAAAAAGAACGGTGTAGGAAAGATATTTAGAATTGCTATTGTGTTAATAATGTCGCATTGTAAGTGTTCGAAGAAATGTCTCAATGAAAAAAACTAAATGTCTTCGGCCATTATAAAGGTTTTTGGGTGTATCACATTGATTTATAAGCTTACACTAGTCTTGAAGATATCTTGTATATCATGAATACTATCCAAGGTATTATGCTAATGTTTGTCATCGGCCATTAATTTGTTAAAATAGCCGAACACGAGTAGGTGGGCAAATGCTTGGGCTGCAATATTTTTGTGTGGTAATTATACATTCATTGATCTAGTTTCCTTGTTTTAAGGACGGATTGTACTCAGTTGAGCATGGAAGAAGAGGGACCGGTGAGATTGAGTTGTCGGGCGATGTTGGACGTTTTGCAGGACATAAAGAATTCATTGTCATCGAAAAACTTGAAACGGTTCCGTGAGTCATGTTTTGGGGCATTCCTGGATTTACATGAACTACAATTCCAAGGACAACTACATCTTCAACTACTGATGAAACAATCGCATGTCCAATACAATGATAAGATTGTCTTTCATGTTAACAACAGTGAGACCGAGTTGGGACAAAGAGAGTTCGCCTTGTTGACTGGGTTGCATTTCGGTCCAAAACCGGTCATTCCTCCTCAATAAAAAATTCACAAGAAAACATTCAAAGGAAAAAAAGACATAATGGTTAGCACAATTCGACAGACGTTCACCAATATTGCAAAGAAGGAGAAAGGAGATGGAGAAGTAAGTCTCAAGTTGGCCCTACTGTTGGTTGTGTATGGATTGTTAATCATACGGAAAAGGACATCTAAGAAGATTGATATTCGCTACATTCACCTGGTCGATGACTTAGAAACTTTCAATAAGTTTCCATGGGGTAGGGTTGCATTCGACATGGTACGTGATAATATTCATAACTTTTTGAATGGTCGAGAGAATAGAGACCACGTCGATGTATACGGTTTTGGTTTTGTGTTACAACTATGGGCGTACGAGGCCATACCTATTGTGGCACGCGTATGTGCCAAACAACCGGGTCGATCACGAAATGCCACACCTCGGATGCTGCGATGGAAAGCCACGTCAAGTCCTAGATCGGATGTATTAAGGACGGATTATTCCCCGGCCTTGAAGTGTGGAGACCAGAGAAGCACAGAGGTCAGACTTTTTAATGTAGCAATTTTTTATTGCCGTATGAAATTATGATATTTAGTACAAATATACTTCTATATTTTTCACAGATGATTCCCCGTCCCAAATTAGTTCCTACATTGGTTGAAGTAAACACGACCTACTATCGTAGTATCCTTGATTGGGAGAAGAAAATCGAGAAGGGGAATGAGGCAGAACCACGGGCAGATGTGCGAGAAACACGTAAGCGGAAGAGAGAAGCAAGTTGTGGTCCAAGTGAATGCAAAGAAGTACCCCGTAAGCAGGAACGCAAAGGAAAGACACTGATTCATAAGGAGGGTTCATCCAAGGATAGTAAATTCGAAGAAGGTGATGAATCATTTAGGAGCCGTGTCGAGCAGAAGTTGGGTGCAATCGAGAAGAAACAGGAGCGGCATGAAAAATTCATTATGCGAATACTGCTCAAACTAGAGTGTTCATCTGAAAGCGATGAGGAGGTTGAAGAGTTGAGGGAGTCGGATGTCGACGGTGATGGATTAAAGGACAAGAATGAGGCACAACCAAAAGGAGACACTGGAGCCGAGGTCGGGTCTGAGGATCACGCATCTGATGAGACAGAGGATGATATACTAATTGGAAATGAGGAGCAGCCATCTGGGGAAGTCGATGAAGAGGATACAGAGGTCAAATGTGATGATCAGCCATCCTCGGACAAAACACCGACGGGAAATAAGCCCGAGGAAGAGGCCGATGCTAGTAGCCAAGGTGACAAACATCCAGACGTTGCAAAAAGCACTGGGGATGAGCAATCTAAACCATTTGAGAATGTCACACCAACTACCGACAAGCCTCATGGCCAAGAGGTACCCCATGAAGAAAACCAAGGAGTAAATGAGGTAAAAAATATCTTTTTTCTTCGACTAAAATTATAATAAAAGCTTGAAATATCAATTTTTTTGTCAAGTAATACTGTTGCATAGTAAGTCTCCATTAATATGAGCTTGTAGGACCGAGTCGTGTGTACGGATATTATGTTGCACCAATATCAGATTCCACCTGAAGATATTTTACCAATTTACAAGCCTTTGGTGGCACATGTTACACCCCGACAAGTAGCCGACTTTGCAAGGTGGTGGGGTACGGAGAAGGATGAAAACACCAAGATAGACACTTCAGTGTCGACATTCAAACAAGTTGATGCAAAGTGGTTTAGCAATATTTGGGAATCAAATGGGTGGTTGAGTGAAGAGGTAATTTAATGTCCATTATATTTAATATTCTCGTTGTATGAATTGAATGAATTATTCAAATCAGAAAATTTACATCTATGAAATTTTCATTGTATTTTTCCAGAACATCGATGCGTTACTGCATTTGTTGTTGACTAAGGTGGCGAGATGGCCGGACAGTTTCGTACCTAACTGGACGTGTGTCGATACTATGTTTTGGGTGAGATTTTATTGAATAGCAAATTTTATGAACCCATTATTTTAGTATGTAAGTGCCAAGAATGCTTTTTACCGTATATTAATTACATAATTGGATGTGCGTAGGAGCTTCTAACAAACTGATGTTGGGACCACTGGGTCAAATCGAAAAAGGCAAAAGTTCGGTTTAATTGGGCCCAACGGGAAAAGACTGTTATGAAGTATGTTTTTGGTTGCCTCCCTCGACTTGGTAACGGCAAGCCATGGTCTGCAGTTGATTTTGTGTACGGGGTGGGGAATGTTGGTGGAAGCCATTGGATCTTGTATGAATTACGGATAAAGACGAAGCTCATTGTTGTGTACGATTCGCAGAGAGGAGAAGGTCGTATGAATGTGAAACACAACGCTGCATTAAGACGTTTTGCTGAGGTTTTGGGTAGTATATTTCACGAGGCTTTTGGAGATGCTACTCAGGTTGATGATGGTGCACCGTGGCCGGTACAGATTTGCGTAGATTCCTCCCAACAAACAAATAGCAGCGATTGTGGAGTGTTGTGCATGAAGATGCTGGAGTGTCTTCTATGCTATACCCCCTTGGAAGAAATCGACCCCACAAGGTGCGACGAGTTCAGGAAAGTTTATTGTACTGAGCTATATAAGGCTGAAAACATTAATTTCTAAGTCCATTTTGTGTTACTATTTTGATATCTATCCCGTCTTAATTGGAGGGAAGACAATTCGTGATTAGTATTTTGTGTACTTTAGTGACTAGTTTTGGATGAGCTCGTGTGTGGGCATCTAGTTACACTTTATATCTTGGTTGTTTAATGTATCGCAACACTACTTTTGTTGAATGTGGTTGTGTATGGATATATTTAAAATGGTGTCTACCACTTGTTCCACATTTGTGCCCACATTTAGACCCACACAGTATTCCACATTACATATATTCAACAATCAAGTTAAGATGCCCTATAAATACATACGTACTACCACTTGTTCATGTGCACGCACATGTGCAACACACAACATTGAATATCCAAAATTGTGGAATAGTACGAAATAAGAAATACAATACGCAAAAACAACGGTAAAATAAACATAGGAAAACAACATCAACGTGGTACCTTAACGGTTATTTCTATTGGCAAACCAAAACCACTTCATGGGACTGCATGAATCAACAGAGCTGGTAGATGGTCTGACACTTGAGCTGGCCCCAGGTAAAGCCTCGGTTGATGGTCGTGTTATGACCCGGTTTGTCCACTCAGGGGAAGAGTTATACTGTTGCAATGGCGTCGCATCTATAGGTTCATCTCCTAGAATGTTATCAGAAGGCTCATCAAACAATCTCATGCGAGAGTTACGACGATTGTTTACAGCCGGAGAGATAACCTCATCTTCGTCGCCGTCCGAAATAACAATAGTTCTGGGCCCTTGTAAATTCATCTCAGACACATAGGTTTGTGTTCCGTCGCTTAGGTTGATGATGTCTACTTCTTGATGCTGACCCAGTTCATCTACTCCCCCATCACCGAAAATCTGTTTAAGCTTTTCCCATTCCAGTTCACCTACGTGAAAATAAGCTCTAGCCAACTCTTGACGCTGAAAACACAAAAAAATTAACTGACAAGATGAATGGTTAAGAGGTAACTGTACAAAAAAATGACAAACAAAATTTGGGTGACAAATAACCTTGAATGTGCGAATCCAGAACGAGGGAGATGCATGCAGCACGTTCAAAGACATGTCCCACCACACATCAGAAGTTGAAATTAACTGCTTGAATATATCATGGCGTTTGCGTAGCTCACCAATCCTTTTAACAGCATCATCGTACGACAAGTTTATCCAAAACATTTCATTGACCGCCCCGATTGCGATGGAAACTGCATGGAAGTGTCGCTCGACGGGTACTACAATGTTGCCCCGTTTTTTCTGATCGAGTAGAGTACCAAGGAAACAACCATCCATTTCGTAAGACCAATCCCCATTATACAAGATTTCATGTTGAGGAGGTATAATGGGATGATTCATTTCTTTGGTTTGTGATAGTGAGTTTAGGATGTATTTGATAGTTGGCAAGTAACATATATAGAGCATTTCGGCAATGTAGTTATTGTTGTGTACACAAATAAATATTGGTTGGTAGAAGTTAGCTCTAGTAGTACTTATGGAAACTTGTATGGTCAAACTTTAATATGCAAGTTCAATCAACTCTTCTTCTCTGATTTGACACCATCAAGTAAACGCACCTTTTATGCCTTAGTTAATTTGCAAGTTCAATAACTTTTGATATGGTGTGATTGATTGATCACACCAACTACACCATCAATTAAATATGCGTGGGTCCGCTGTCATCAAATACCAATTGAATTTTCTCAGAATTGTGTTGGAGTTATATTTATTGCAATGTTTAACACATCAATTTAATAAGTTTTTGCAGAATCTTCATGGACATAAATGTGTAAAAAATATGTCATTAAAATTCTAATTTTTAATGAATAACAGAATAATAAAAAACACTACTATAAAAAGCCAAGTGCCCATCTCTAATGTTTGGGAAATAGACATTGTCCTAGCACATAATCAACACAAGTAATAAATAACGTGCAACAGTTCCAATTATACATTGGGACACAATAAAGCAAGGCATAAAGCAATATGGATGTCTGAAAAAAATTGTAAAGCCACGGTTGTCTCAATGGGGTGGGGGGAATCTCCACTCATTGTACATAGACGTTGCCAACTCTTCACGCCAGAGGTTAAACTCAGGAGTTGAGTCGAGCGTCTCAATATACTCAACAGGATCAACCTCATTATCTTCAAAGTCAACTCCGGGTATTGCAGGTTCCAAATCTTGCTCAAGCGGGTCGATGGGCATCTCCGTCCGGATGAAATTGTGTAGTAGAAAGCACGCCATAATAAGTCGTATTTGAACCTTCAGTGGGTAGAACGATGGGCTACTCAGGATCCCGAAACGTTTCTTCAACACACCGAAAGCACGCTCGATTACATTTCGGGCTCTAGTATGCCTCATGTTGAAGTGCTCCTGCTTATTTGTTGGTCGGCCAGAATGTGGGCCCCATTCACTCAAATGATACCGAGTATTGCGATAGGGGACGAGGAAACCTTCGCTGTTCGCATAGCCGTTGTCACCCAAGTAGTAGTTCCCTAATAAACAGTGTGGGAACCAGAAGAAATTAGTGAGCTAAAAGAGATATGAAATTAACCAAATCATAGGGAGTTGTAAATGAAGTACCCTTTGGAACTTTCAACCCCTGCGGCCTGTTAATAGAATCTCGTAGCACCCTACAATCTGCTGCAGAGCCTTCCCATCCGGGAAGGACATAAACGAACTTCATGTGGGGATCACAAACTGCCAGGACATTAGAGGATATACGGCCCTTACGAGTCATGTAACGAGCGCGATCACCTGAGGGCACAGTGAGATCGATATACGTCCCGTCCAAAGCACCTAAACATCCCTGTTATTTTTACAAATTAGCTTGTTTACATAGAGTACGAGAATAGAAACAATGATAAAAAATACCTTAAACCATTTCCATCTTGGATCAGTTGAGGTATCTGGAATAGGTGTCGGCCTAACCAAGAATAGGTGATGTAGCCTAAGAACTGCTTTCAAGACCAAGTGCATGTAACGGGACACAATTTGGCCGGACCTCAAGAATTCAAACTTCACAACATAATTCTTGGTGTGATGTGCCAAAATGGTTAAGAACATGGCAACTTGTTCTTCAACCAAAACATATCTTTTATCGGTTAACCCTCCCACAGTTCTCATTAAGTCACACAATTTTGCAAATGTATTCCGATCCATGTGTAGGTTGTCAATACAAGTTCTATCACTAAGCAAATACAAACGAGTACGACGGGAAATTTGTTCAGGCATTCGAGCTTTCATACTATAAGTTTTCTCACCGTTAGTCCGTCTCCTAACATCTCGGGACTCTTCACGCAATATGTGCGCAATAATGAACAACATAATAAGACGTTCGTGCATTACTTGCTCCCATAGTATAAAATTTAAAAAACGTTCCTTCAAAGCACGAGATAACATCGTAGAAAATGAGATGATATCTATCCAAATGCCCACAACTGAGAGACAAATAGACTGCATTAAAAATTTGCCCAAACATGAAAGTACCTACTTCATTTGTCTACCTCATAATGCATATACAAATTCCAAAATGATGAATCACAAAACTGGATGCCTATTGTGCCCAACAATCATAATAAGATCAGGAAAAATTCACAAAATCACAAAATCCATAGCAACTAAATTCCTTCAAAGCACGAGATAACAACGTAGAAAAGGAGTACCAATCTATCCAAATGCCCACAACTGAGAGACAAGTACACTGGACCAAAAAATTGCCCAAACATGAAAGTACCTACTTCATTTGTCTCTATATAATGCAATTATATAATGCATATTCCCAAACCAAAATCATGAATCACTAAACTGGATGCATATTTTGCCCAACAATCACAATAACAGGAGGAAAAATTCACAGAATCACAAAATCCCTAGAAACTGCATTCCTGAGCCCCAATTTATTTTTCTTGTTTTTTCGGCACAAATTATACAAACTGCAACTCCAACAAGTGTAGGAAAATAGGAAGTAACTACACAATACCTTGATTCCGAAATTATTGCGGTGCCGAAATTAGAAATTAATTGCAACAGTGTAAAATAAGGGCTTCTTTCCACCAGAGAAAGTGACAAATCGAAGAATCGGAGTTGAATTCCGGCAACCCACCCACGGCCGTATGAATTTGGGGTTCGATTCGCAAAAAATGGAGAAATTTTTAAGTAAGCAACACAAAAATCCTAATTCGTGAAATTCAAATGGAAGCAAGGGAAGAGCCATACCTATTGTGGAGACCGTCTTCGAGCAAGAGACAACGGAGTAGTCACCGGCACTGGATCTTGGCCGCGCCGCGATGAGGTGGAAAACTGTTAAAATTGCTTGTCGTCGCCTTTGCTTGCTAGTGGAAGCCAAGAATGTAAATTATGATTTCGAAACAAAAAACGAACCCTAATCTATTCACCATGTCGCGAGATAGCGCTATACCACCAAGTTGGTGGTATAGGTTGTAATACCCCGTCCCGTTTTATACATTTTATTTTCCTAGAACCCTTATTTTTATTTTATTATCTTTGTTTCTTTTTATTTTATTATTTTGTGTGTTATTTGTGTAATTTAAATATATACCCTTTTTACAAATTCCTAAATTCGTAGAAAGAATCGAACCTTTCAAACGAATAAAGGGGCTACGAGAAATTAAATATTCAAGTTTGAAATTAGGATTTCGATCCGTATAATTTATTGAGAATAATTAAAATACTTTAAAATATTTATTAAGTTTTAAAACTGTATTAGTTTTCAATTCAGGATTAATCTCGTGAACCAAACGATCCCTAACCGCATCAAGTGGGATCGAAAATATCATGTATTAGAGTGGGTTATTTTCATCCACATAAATTACTTTCCTTTTAGAATTAAATTAATTAAGTATTAATTTTCACCACATATTTATTCCTCCTTTATAATTAATCTTTTAAGAAATTCATTTTCATCAATTATCCCTTTCTCTTTCTCAGTTATCCATTCCCAAGAATTCCTAAATCAATTTCCAAAATCAGTTTCTCAAAATTTCTCTTTTCTCTCACCTCCTCCTCTCCTCACGCCGCTCGCCCGGAAGCCGCGAGCGTCGCCTCCACCACCAGCGACCGCCGCCGCCTCTTCGAACGGCGCAGCGCCACCGTACCCAGGGCGCAGCGCCACCACCGCCTCCAGCAGCGCCACCGCGCCGTCGCCTCTCCCGAACGAGCATTGTCGTATGCTTATTGTATTTGGTGAGACTCGTTCTCCCGATTCATTCACCGATTCGGTCCTTTGATTTCGATTTCTTACAATTTCCATTTCGGTTTAAATTCATGAATTCCTTCGAAATGATAATTACTCACGGTTTGATTTTGTTTACTTCCAATTCCGATCGAGATGTCGTACTGCTGCCCGTTCGATTTTAGAAGGACCAAAACAACGTCGTTATGCCACCGAAATTATCCGACGAGCCACCAATCGAACGCCGTTAGGCTGCCGAATTTGGGACTCGTAAGACTTGCTAACTCCTCTCTAATTCTCGTAATAGTTGGAATAAGAATTGATCAGTTCTACTTTGTAAGTTTAAGAATTTTAGTTTTTGGATTTGAAGCCTGTGAGCTTATAGATGGATTTTGATGTTGTTGGTATTAATATTATTGAAATTGTTATTTAGTGTTAGTTGTTAGGCTTGGTAGTATTGGGTTTGTTGATTAATATTGTTGAATTAGTTGTTTAGTATTGTTGGTTTAGCTGTTTAGTATTGTTGTTTTAGTTGGAGGGTATTAGTGAATGGATGAATTAATTTGATTTGGTTAGCTGTTGTTATGGTGATGAAATTAGTTGTTAGTAATATTAGTCGAGTTTTTTGAGACAAATGGAAACTCGTCTTCTCCTTGTGCGACTGTTAGAAAATTAGGAACGAAAAGATAAGTCGTTTAATATCCAACTAAGTAAACAAATGAAAAAGAGTATTTTTGGAAAAATTAATATGATCCTTTTATTTCCTAAAAGTGTCACTAATCAACTTTAGAAGTAATATTAATATTAGAAAAGAAAAGTACTTTTTATAATTTGTCTTAGAAAAGCCAAAGTCTTTAATAAGTTTTAATAAGAGGTTTTTATAAAATATGAATTCTTATATTTTCTTCCTTAAAGGGGCTTTGTTAAGGACACCCCTGAATTTAGTAAATACACCCCCTGTTACATCACTAGATTTAGTAAATACACCCCCCTGTTACACACTACATTTAGTAAATACACCCCCTGTTACACCACTGAAATTAGTAAATACACCCCCAATACACCTCCTCTTGAAAAGGGGTGTACTTATCAATTAGAAATCAACCTTTAGGGGTTTTAGCTTTCGATAAGTTTTCTAAAGACAACGAACCCCTCGATTCTCGTAACACAAACTCTCATGTCTTCCTAAAACAATTCAAAAGTCAATTTTTAATCAAATGATCTCGTACTAGGATTCTGTGCTAGTTGGAACGCGCACGAGGTTTCCGACCATCTGTTTGTACATCATTCACGGGACCCGGAGTTAACAGGTGGGTGATGATCTGTTGATCGATCTGCTTATAATACGTTGTGCTGGTATACTCTGAACTCGACTAAATCAATCTAAAACAACTAATCAAACATAAATGTACACCTATTATATAAATATTTGAATTACGTGATATATTTATATATGATACAAATATCTATTGTTTCTATTCAAATGAATCACGACTGCATGATTAAGGGCATTATCTGAGCATGAACCGATTTAAGTGTGAATTATGTGAATTCTCTCCACGATTTTGAAATGACAGTTTTTATGAGAAGGAGGAAGGCGAGTAATCATTGAGCAGTTATGTTTGTGGATTGACACGTACGGCCATGAGTGATAATAGATCAGATTCATGGTCGCTGATATTATTTGTGGTGACCATGAGTGATAATAATTATTCAGATTCATGGTCACATGATTTGTTGGTGAGGAATGGTTTGGGGGAGATTCACAATGTGTTGGAAATGATTTTGACAGATTTGGCCGTTATTTGAAAAATGACTTTGGGCTTTGCCGCTTAATGTGAATAAACTTGTGATATATCAATTATGTGAATGTGGAACCTGTCATGCCCAATTAATTATTACGTGAACTTGTTACTTCTGTGGTATATGTTATTCATATTTATATGTTAACTGCTTAAATTAATTAATTACTTTATTAATGAGTATAATTTAATATACTTCGGATTTACCAATCCCATGACGTTGCAAATCACCCATACGTGAGAATTCAAATCTCACGCCCCCTTTTTACAACCCTTGCAGGTTATGATTTCGTGGAGCAAGGACAGTAATAGAGACGACACGGAGTTCCCCACTTAAATAAAACATTACTGATAATACTATGCTTATTGTACACATATATGTGTGTGATATACATATTAAATTTATTCTACCCATTTCTTCCGCTGCATAAAAACTCATCATCTCTCATTTCCGTTATATTTCCTTCAAAAATTTTATAGTTCGGACTTTTGATCACAATAACACTTCGAATCCGATATAATTAATATATTCTGGGTTCGGGGCGTTACATAGGTAATGCATACCAGAACAGTAACTTGGGGATAATTGCCGAGAGTTGCCGTGTCGGGTCGAGGCTTTTACCGGGTAAAGGAGATGGGGAAGAGCTCCTACCAAATGAGGGAGAAGAGGTGATATGTTCTATTTCTCACCCTTTTCTCACCCTTATATCACGTACCAAAGGGGGCCTTAAGTGAAAATAACTAATATCCTTCAATGGTTCATGTATGAATCATTTTCACTCTATATTTTGTCTTATATTATAATACAAACTTATCTAAATTTATATGGTATAATCACATTTTCGTTTGAAAATCATTGCATTCTCATGAAAAGTTATTTAAAAACATGAGTTCATTAACCATTTACTAAAAAGCTGCTTGCATCATATGAAAAAGAATTAGACGTTAATTTGTAATTGCATCAATTTTTTTAACATCTCCTTATATATGCAGAAATTATATATTTAGGAGTCTAATTTGCAGATGATAATCTCAACAATGAGAACATTAAGTATATTAATTTTTTGGTTAATTAAATTTTTTTTTTATGGTTTTTATCAATTACAACATAAACTTTATTTTCTTTGAAATTTAATACACCACCTTTTAAAATTTTACAATTTAAAGCATTTGATAATTTTTCGACAATAATTAGATGACGTCCCTGCTTGAAATATCACATAAATATCCACGTGGATGCTAACAAATAAAATTATTAAAAAAATGAAAATATTATCTTTAAAATACATTTTAAGCTATGTTTATAAAATTCAAATGTATCTTAAGGACGTTATTCTCATTATAAAAAAATCATAGTTTTATTTGTTGGCATTTACGTGGACTTTATGTGACATATCCGACAATCATGTCATTTAATTATTGATGAAAAATTATTAAATATTTTAAATTGCAAAACATACAAAGTTGGTGTTAAATTGCAAAGAAAAAAATTCATATTGTAGTTAATAAAAGTCGTAAAATTCGTGACTCTTTGCAATTAAGCCTAATTTTGTAAAATTATTTCTACTAATGAGTAAATCTTTATATTATTTGAAGACTTTTTTTGTACCTTATATAGCAATACCACATTTTCAAACAAAATTGTTTTGACATATTCCATAAAAAAAAATTATCAGTAAAATAAATTGTATTAATGAAAAAGCATAGAGGGTTTTGGGCATGAGTCATACCCTCTTTTTACAACAAATACTATCAATACTAGTTCACCATCAACATATACTCCTAGCATAATAACAAAATACAAAAATAGGTAACTCGTAATCATATCAGCTCATGAACGCCTTTCTAGGATTCTCACTCCATCCTGTAAAATAGATGTTCCATAAATTCGAGTCTTTAACAACAAACCAACTTCAAACTCTCGCTTTTAATTCTTCCAATAATGAAGCTCGTGACACTTCTCCATTCTTGAAAATTATCGAACTTCTCCCTTTCCATATCAACCAAACAATAACTGCTGCCAATTTCCCATATTTACCCCGAAGAAATATACTAGAAATTACACTAAAAGAAAACATGTCACACAGTTTCATCATTTAAATTGCAGAAGACACACCTTGGATCGTCATTTTGCGATAATACATTTCTTTTCAGCAGCTCCGTACTCGTAGGCAGTCTCTCTCAGATTACCCTTTACGCGTGCACTACCACCTTTGTGGATACTAATTGGTTCCAGATTGCTGTGAAACCTTTCTCCACCTTCTTCTCTACACCATCTTCGTTTTCTTGAGAAGACAACCAGTTGTAGACTTCCCTAGATTGGTAAGTATCATTATGCAAGCATCTCAATTTCCATGTATCTTTATCTCCCTGTACAATTGGGTACTGTCCAAAACTGAAATTAACTCATTAACCATAGTATTTTCTCTATCCAAAAGCTCTCTCTTCCATCTCCATTTCCACACCCATCTTCCCTCCCTCCACTCCCCCAAACTCGCCTATTTTACTCCTTCTCGACTTACACAAACGAAATAGCCTAGGAAACTGAATTTTTAGACTCTCATCCCCTGCCCATTTCTCTTTCCAAAATAATGTTTTATTATCATCACCTAACACCTTCTCCAAACCCCCCCCCCCCAAAAAAAACCATCCCTCATGACCCCTCCTACAACTTTTAAAATTTCAGCCCACCAACCATGAATGTGATTCTTTCTCTCTTGCACCGACTCCTCCATACCTACTCTCCAAGCTGTCCCAAATCTAGACTCTATAACTCTTGCCTACAAACTATCCCTATTATTGTAAAATCTCCAAACTCATTTCTCATGTAATTTGTTGAAACATTCTAAGTCCCTCACCCTAGTCCCCCCTTATTTTTTGGTTTATAGATAGAATTCCACCCAACCTAGTGAATTTTCCTATTTCTCTCATCTCCTCACCCCCCAAGATAAATGTTCTTTGAAGTTGGATAATCTCTCTCAACACTTTTTTAGGAGCACAAAATGTGGACAAATAGAATACAAGAATAGAAGAAAGAGCATTCTCGTAAAAAAATAACTTAAATTTATAATCTCATCTTACATCTTCTACAAATAATATTCACAACTAAGTTTGAAATTATAACAATAAGGAAATTATACATTAATATTATTCAATTGTCATTAATTTTTTATAATATATTCTACTCATTCAGTCTTAGAGGAATTTGCGTACTTTCTTTATTTAGAGACATCTCACACCAATTTGTACACTATTTAAAAAGGAAACATTGATTTGTGTGTACACTTACACAAATATACACACACTTATCAATTTGTCACTACTTTACCCAGTTTCTTAATCCACGTGCAATCTCAGGGATGCAAATTCCCCAGGGACGGAGGGAGTATAATTAATGTATCTCTTTCTTCTACACACTTCTACTCATGGTCTTCAATCTCCAACGGACGAATCTCCTATTGAAGTTGAGAATTCTCTTCTCTAGTAATAATTTATTTTTCATTTTACTACATTGTTTTAGTGATAGCTAATTGTTTAGTCATCTTTTATTCTACTCTTGAAAAGTAGGACAGATGACGAGTTAAAATCCAAGTGCATATTATGCATTTTAATGTATACAAGAATTTGTGATAATTTGATAGTGGATCCATAAATAGCTACTTTTGGGGTATGATGTATTGAGATGGGTAGAAGTTTTTTTAAGGTAGAGATATGAAACTTTTGAAATATCACATTCCCCTTTCATAGTTGTTCAGTAGCATTAGTGATACTCTAAAAGTATATAACATCAACTTAAATATATAAATATAAAAAGTGGAAAAGAAAATTGGGCAGAATTTTGGAAAGGAGATAGAAACATTTTTAATCCCATAACTTTTCATATTTTTTTAAATGTTTCCAAAAAAGATAAATGTACGAATCTAGTCTTTTTTTTTTTTTTTTTTTCAGAATTGTACAACTTACATCCTAAATTTCGCTGGATTGACAAAACGCCATCATTTTTTACATGCATCCTGCACGTGCACGTTCAATTTGAAGATTTTCAGCAAAAATACATTTTAACTTTTAAGAATGTAAATCAAAGCTAAAAAGTGCTATTCGACCAAAACATTGAAAAATTTCAAACCCAGACTTCCAAAATATTAAAACTAATTATTGATAACCTAATCAACATGTTTTTCCAGAGTTAAACACTTACGAGTCTAGTCCATGTTAAAAAACAACGGGTTTTTTTTCGCTTACAGTGAATTTGAAACTTAAATTGTATAATTAAAAAAATTAAAACTAAAATTGCACACTTATCTTTTTTAAAACTACCTAATAAAAAAGTGAAAAATAGTGGGACTAAAAATATTTGGAATAAGCTAAACCCGTTCATTCGTTTGGGTATAAACGAATGAAGCAAATATGTGGCATCCGAAAATAAAACAAAATCAAAGAATAGGGGAAGGATATTAACGGCGCTGATCAAGGGAAAGGTGTTGCTTAGCAAAGACAGAATAGAGAGGTATTCATTCATCTGTGTGAAATAGGCTATGTATTTGTGAAACGAGGAAGATTAGGGATTTAAGTGGGTTCAAAATTGATTTTATGTGAATATATAATGCATTCGGAATTGTTATTGTTAAGCTAGGTCAACAATTGTTGGAATGGCTTCTGGGAAGGAGACAGAGCAAGACCAACTGGCGGCATCTCTGAATGATCTCTTCACCAATGTCTCTACTATGATCAAAGGCGAGCTCCAGGTAACCACACATTACTTGGCTTCAATTTGATTCTTTAGATATCCATGAGATCATGCGAATCGAAATGTTTGGTGTGAATTTTGATGAAGTGAATAGAGATAACTTTGTAGCATCTGCAACAAAAAATGCTTGCTGTTGAAGAAAATGAGCGTTTGATAAATAAGCTATTAGACTACTACTACTATATGCTATAATTGCGTTTCTTCTCTTATGGATTGATGCTTGGTATATAAAAAGGAATAGGAATGGGTAGCGTGGAATCAAAGTGATTCCTCACATATTTGGGAGGTTTAGTGATTCCACAAAAGTAAGGAATTAAAAATACTGTAGCACTATCAAACCTTCCAACCAAACAACTTTTTCATTCCATTCTCATTCCTCTTCTTTTAAACCATCTACCTAAGGCGTAGTTAAATGAATACATGGTTAAATCTTTCATGTTTTACAAGATTGCAAATACACATGTAAAATTTAAGAGATTCTGAACTCCACATGCTAGAAGAAAAGAAACAACATGGGTCTATGGTGGTGGTTGGCCGCCTTGGGCTGGGGATGGGCGGGGCACTGGACAGAAAAATATAGGTTTGCTCAATGGTGAAGAATTGGTGGAGATATTGATTTTTTTGTTTCAAAATGAAATCCTCCATAGCTGATCCCATATTCAGGCATACAATTTAGGAATTTTGTTTTCTATTGTTATATTGTGTAACAACAATTAGGAAGGGTGGGGAAAAAAGAGAGAGCAATTTGTATATAGGTATAACTATTAAAGTTAAAGATGAATATGACAACTTATAGCCTTCAATCTAGTGATAATTTGACCCAAATTGTTTTAAATGCTGCCAATGCGGTTAACATTGACTCTACTACATGGGTTACATAATCGTAATGTTCTTTTTTCTCTACATCATTTTCCATATAAAATTTCATGTCTGATTATAGTTGTCAAATCTTGTAACGTCGTAGGGAACGAATAATGTACTCGAGCTCTTAGAGAAAATGAATGTGAGGGTAGCAGAAGAATACAAGGGGTATGGTGATGTGGCTTCAGGACTAAGCGTTTTTGTGGAGCAATTGAAGTTAAAAAGCTCTACTTTTGACGACCATGTTCAGCAGCTCAATTCCATAGAGCAGCACGTTACTGAATTCGAAGCTGTAATTTCTGTGCTTGACAAATATGTTTCCATGTTGGAATCTAAAATGCAATCTGCTTATCAGGTTCCATCTTCTCAAAAGTAGCTACACTCATTTTTCAGAGAGTAGTTAATCTTTGTTGCAATATTTTATTTGCAGTTTCATTCTTAAGGCTCATCTGTACAATATACTGTTATAGTGGTCTCTTTGTTGCACAGTCGTGTCTGGAAAAGAACACCTAAATGTTTGAAGTGATGTATAGTGCAGATCTGAGATTAATTAATTAGGATCTAATGTACTGTACAGTATAACACATCACCATATCTTAATCAACATCTGAATTGTTGTCTAAAGCTCTATATTTGAAGTAAATTAGTACATTTTTCTTTTCGGCAAGTATTTTATGAGTCGTCTCATGAATTTAAGAGCCTATTTGCCTGAGCTTATAATATTTTTAAAATAGTGTATAAGTTGTTTAAGGGTTTATAATTATAAGCATTCTCAAAGCGTTTGGGCAAACTAATTTTTTTTAACGATTTATAAGATCTTAAAATAAATTTCTTGCTACTTATTAAAACTCGTTTGATTAAGCTTATAAACTCTTTAAAGCAGTTTATAAGTTGTTTAGGAGCTTATAAGTACCCTCTAAATGTTTGATAAAATACGATGTTTAACAATATAAGATATTAAGAAGAAACTATGAAAAATTAAGTTGGATTTTCCCAAATTATTTTCCTCTCCACCACCACCCCTCCCCCATTCTCACCCACCTCTACCTCAACATAAAATAGAAAGAATAATTATTTTATATTAAAATTAAAGTTTTAAAAATATATAATATAAATTATTAAAAAAGATTGTCAAACATTTTAGCAATTTATAAGCTTCTTAAAAACATCCTATACGCTCTTAAAACAACTTATAAGATGTTAGAATTTATTAAAATATTTAAAATAAGTCTAGCCAATCAAACCTTTAATTATCCCAAGTTTATTGTAATGATAGAGAGAGGTGGAGGAATGTGTATAAAGTGAAATTGGTTTATTCATTAATCATTGAAAGATATCAGTTGTTTTCACTAAATAGTATTAGTTGTTTTCAATGAAAAGTATTAATTGTTTTCATTGAAGAGTCTTAGTTTGTTTTCATTAAACAACTAATACTCTTTAGTGAAAATAACTAATATCATTCAGTAAAAACAACTAATAATATTTAGTGCAAACAACTAATACCCTTCAATGATTCATACATAAACCATTTTCACTCTATACTTTGTCGAGGTGGAGTAGCTATCCTAACTTTTTTTTTTCTGGCTAAATTACGTCATACTCCCTCCGATTCAAAATAAGTGTTGTTCTAAAGATTTTAACACAAATTAAGAATTATAAATTTTGACATATATACCTCACATAAATCTCTAAAAGATCTATTATATTTTGATGATCTCTAATAGATATGCTATATCTATATATCTATTTGTCAATAATCCCCCACCTCTCAAAAACCTCTATTTTGAAATACTTTGATTTCATGCATTTGTGTTATACTATATGGTATTATATTTATCTTAATTTATAATAACTATTTATATTCTCTAATTTTAATCTATTTTTGAATCACTCCCTACTTTTCTAAAGTCTCTATTTTTGTATTAGTTCGATTTATAACTTCTTCTTTTGTATTACAAAATAATTTTTTTAGTTTTTTTTTTCAAATTACAATTGATTAATGAATTGTGTCTTATTTTAAATAAATTACAATAAAATCATCTATTAAACGGTTGTGTCTCTATATCATAATATAAGAAATGATCGATTTTGATTGTTCACTCTAAATATGTTATCTATTTTTTTAGTTAATTTATTCCTTGAAATTATAATCATAAATTTAATTAAAACAATAATCAATTAAAGGTTATAAATTTAAATTAAGATAAAATAATTAATTAATTAAGAAGATAAACATAATTCTAACTGAATTAAATTTTTGAAACATTTAATATAAAACTAATAACACAATATTTATAAACCCGCGTAATACGCGGGGTTCAAGAGGTAGTTTTAATATAATTCCTAAATATTTCTTATATTTTGAATTCGAATTCGGGGTAAATTAGGAAAAAATGTAAATAAAAAAAAAGCTAAATGTCACTTATTTTAAAACAAGATTTAAACTCTTAAACGACACTTATTTTGAATCGGAGGGAGTATTAACTACAAGTGATCTACCCACCCGTGCGTTGCACGGAAGCTAGTTTTATCGGTATATTAAAAAAATCAGTCATTTGTTTGAATTACAAAAATCATATTACTTCACTGTATTAATTGAATATATATATACACAATATATATATGTATATATTATATATTTTTCATTATTCTCACAATATATCATAAAATTGTGGACAAATTATTATGCATAATATTAAAAAAAATCATTCTTTCTAACCTCATTTTTTTAAGAAATATATATATTTTTTAAATCAGTTATAACACATTAACCAATATACTATACATGTAAAACACATTTCTAAAATATCAAAAAAATAAAATTACTACACCATACTTTAAAAAAAAAAAACTTCTACTCTTTCACGTAAAGAAGCTAATAAATAAATAAAAAACTAAAAAATTAAATAACAATTACAAAAACTTAAACATTTCTAAACACTTCTTGATATACAACATTTTTGTTGTGTTATACTCAAGACGATCATTATCACATAACATAATCTTCAAACCCTGGCGATTGGTAACCCTCGAAACTGTAACATAAAGTTGTCCATGACTAAACACTGTCTTCTTAAGAAATACCCCAATGTGGCTAAAAGATTGTATCTGACTTTTATTTATAGACATAGCATACAAAACAACCAATGGAAATTGTCTTCATGTAAACTTGAAAGGTAACCTAGGATCAGAAGGTGTCAGCGACAGTCGTTGTATCAATGCTAGTTCTCCAGCATTACTATCAGTTAGAACTTTAGCTTCAATTACTCTGTCACTTAACCTAGTGATTACCATCTTATATATATATAAAAAATATAATTTTAAATGTTACACATAGAATCCTCTCAACAAAATATCTTTTTGAATGATAATGTCAGAATCATAATCAATTTTTATTTATATAGTTCCATCACCAATCGATTCAATTCACTTTAAAAACAACATCATTTCATTCATCTATTCAACAGAATCAGACTGCATCAATCTCATATTTCTTGTTAGCCTCAAAACAATGCATTCATTCCATAAATTAGATGAATGATAGTGGCATGCACAATATCCTGTCTTTTTTCTTTTGGAATGACATGCAAAATTTGTCGAAAATCTCCACAAAAAATAATTGTTTTACCCAAAAACAGTATTACAGTGCACAATGGATTAGATAACTACATAATATCTCTCAATGATATATCTAATTCTTGAAGAAGATGTCTGTGAATCACCGAGGCTCTATCCCATAGAATAAGTTTGCATCAAAAGTTCAGAGAGGTGACTACCTTGCTTAATGTTATACGTAGAGTCTTCCAAACAATTTATTGGAATATAAAATCTAGAATGAGTTGTACGTCCACCGGGAAGCAAAAGCGAAGTTATTCCACTTGATGCTACATTCAACACAATCTTACCTTCAAAATGCAATTTTTAGACAGAGTTTTAAACACACACACAAAAAAAAAAAAAAAATCCCAGTGCCCCCATAGCCATACACAAAAAATACCTTTCCAATATCCGAAGATACTGATTCAATTATTCTTTCAAAAATAGTTCGTTGCTCATCATTCAATTTGCTTACCAAAACTTCAAATTCATTCCGCAATTCAACTCTATTATACGGCAAATCAATCAAGAGTATCATATTACAAAATGTTAATTTATTATCAACAACAGTTGTTGGCGTTCCATCAAAATCATTCATACTTTTACCAAGAGAACACAACATATTTTCGATCTCCAAAAGGCAACAATTTTTTAATCTCATCATCTGTTATCGTCAATTCTAGAAGGGAAAAATTATCTTAATAAGTAAACATGCACAAATTAACAAACCAATTGTTTAATAACTAATTAAACAATTGTACCCAACACACAATAAAATAACGTCATCACATATAATACAAAAAATAATATATATTCAAAACAATGAATTTATACAATTACCAAATTATAAAGAAGTTGAATAAATATCTAAATCTAATAGACTTAAAATATATATGTACAAATAAAACCGTATACCTTAATTTTATAATATATGATTTATTTGTATTTGTTTTTAAATAAAAAACAATAAACAAAATTTAAGTTAATATTAAATGTATTTAAATATTAATACAACTTATAAATAATAATATTTAGAGAATAAAATATAAAAAAAAGAGCAATGTACCTGGAAAACACATTATTTTCGTTCTCTTGTACAAATATCATCTTACATATATTTTTAGCATTTATCCCATATATCACACAGGTTACTCAAAGATCCAGAGGTGAATAGACTAACAAAGAGAGACCTCAAAGAAGATGTAGACGCCCAAAAGCTAGTTTGATCAAATTCATCGACATACTTACTTTCATCGTCTAACAAACCTCTAGAAATTAAGAAATATCATATCACCATCGAAGTTGAGCAATACAAATGAACGAATCAACAGAGAATTAAAATATCAATATCAATTACTCAATCAGGGGCGGAGCCTAGATTTTCGTGTAGAGGGGGTCAAATTTTCACTAATGATTAAGTATCAAAACTTTTGCTAATTTTAACTCTGGAAACTAATTAATAGATTTGACTGAGATATTAAACTTTTAACTTTTTTTTTTAAAAAAATAATCAATTATTTGTGGTTTTTTCATCTTAAAAAAAAGAGCACGAACCCCAATTTAATATATGTATATATAGAGTAACTCACTTGTGTACTTGGTGTATAGTGCACTCACTCAACAGTTGAAACTGTTTACACTTAGTATGATTTGATTACACTAAAAAAGTGTAGTTAAATGACACTGAAAAGTTTACATTGAAAATCGATTTTCAATATAAACATTTATGTGTAAAACTTTTTTTGTTTAATCTATCCATATTTTTCAGTATAATCAACCTATATTTTTCAGTGTAAACAACCTCAACTATTGAGTGAATACACCGTGCACCAGGTGCATATGAGAAAGCGTCATATATATATATATATATATATATATATATATATATATATCACTAAATATTGTTGGTCTATAAATAATAGTGTATACTAATTGAAAGTTTATACAATCTTATATCTAAATTGAAATCAAAACAATAACATAGAATGGAAAAGTATATATTGATATATAATACACACATTCTAATAAAATATAAAAATAAATCAAACATCTAACCAATGGAACTGAACAATTAGATGGAATAATGCTCAAATACTTCAAACCCTATAACTTATTATCATTTAAAACTGAAAATAAATTAAGATTAGCGAATGATTAATAAGAGAATTAGGATTTGAGAAGTAGAAGAAAGCTGAAATGGGTGGATGAGATTGATCAAATAAAAATAATGGACTACCCAAACAAAAGAGTGAGAAAACTAAAAAAAAACATGGTTGTATTATACGTTAATAAATTATAGATTCATAGATTTTCCTGGAAAGAGACATGTATCTTAGTACCCATAAGAAAACAACTTATGCATAAAGTAAAAATCTAAATAAGAAGGGTTTTTCTACGGTCAGGAAGGTTTCGCCCTTCCTGACGTCAGGAGACCTATTTAATACCATTGGAGTCTTGATCCAATGGATAATCTTACTTTCAAATGATTGTACTCTGCATTATAATAATCGCACTGTGGATATTGCAATTGCACCGCATCGCCCTACAATTTAATTTAATTAATTAATATAAAATTACCAAAATACTATTTTGTAATTATAAATAAAATAACAGTATTCATCATCTTCTCCATATTTCAAATTCGAGAACCAGCAATGACGTATGTTACAAACTCATCTTTAATTGGCCTTTAATCTCAAAGATTTCATTTCATCAAAATGGGCGAAGGCTCTCTTAATTGGCATTCCAATGGAAATTGTAGACATAACTTATTTTGTTGTATGAAACAATTGGGAACAACTCTTTTATACACAAAACACACCACATAAAACCAACAAAGTCTCGTACCACACCGCCCAACCCGCACCGCATTGATGCGTCTGTTTTTAAGCTTCAAATCACACAGGGTTCAATCGAATATTAAAGAAGTGGAGTTCATCTAGAGTTTCTAATTTTTAAATAAATATTCTCACTAAAAGAAAAATTCTATGACCGAAATTTTTTGAGATTTGAAATTTGTTGAGATGATGATTTTACTATATATTGAGTAGGATTGAACTGCAATAGCGGTCGTCGGCTGTTTCCAACGGTTGGCGGCGGTGTGCTTGAGTTTCAGATTGGGGAAGAAGACAATCTATTTTTCCTTATTAATTGAGAAAAAGTGAAATTAACTTTATAAATAATATTTTTATTTATTGATTATTAATTATCATTAATTATAAGATTATGTTCGTAAGTTTGTATTTTTTTTTAAATATTACTATTAGGATATTTTGTTAGTTTAATAAAAAAAATATTAGATTTTTTTTTAAATGAAGCTAGATTGCTAATGGCGAAAGTAATTGATGTGTAAAATTTTTATTGGCTTCCTAACGTTAGGAAGGACAAATAGTCTTCCTAACAGTAGAAAAACCCAAATAAGAAATATAAGAGTTCCACTACTCAAACCCCAAAATCCTCTAAACATACCCCATTATTTCAAAGTCAATAGTAGACATATATAAAATGACTAAGTTATCCTTATATAAATATGGTAAATTATATGCTAGGTTTTGTTGATTTTGACTTTAATTTTTTAAGTTATTTAATTTTAAAATTAGTACATTAAATTTAAATTAATTAATTATTTTTATTTCCCTTTAAATATTTGAGAAATCTAAAAAAAATTTAGAATTAAAATATGGAAAATATTTTTAAAAATTGACTAAATATTTATATAATAAAATTATATGAAATTTAGAAATTCAATTAAAAAATCTTTATAATCTGAAAATTAATTTTTTTTTTTTTTAAAATGGGGCATTTACGTATTGGTTAAAAAAAAGTGAACCTATTTACAAATAGGTTCAAAATATTTACACAGACACTACTACAGATTCGAACTTACATAGCTGCTCTTGCATAGCTGTTATAAAAACCGCTCTCCAAGAACCCACTTGGAGAGCGGTTATGTAAAGTTATTTATTAAAAAAAATATTAAAATTGTAAGACAGCGGTTTAAAACCGCTTTCTTAGGTAAAACCTTAGAAAACGGTTTAAAACCGCTATGTAAGTACTCATTTGCTAGATAGCGGTTCGAAACCGCTATCCAAGTTCTAACTTGTATAGCGGTTCAAAACCGCTATCCAAGTGACACTAGGATAGCGGTTAAGAACCGCTCTCTAAGGTCCAGACTTGTCATGTGTATTCCCTTGTCACCTCTAGATCACTCATACGCAATCTAGATCACTCATACGATATCTTGCACTCATATGCATTCCCTTCCAAAATTAACCTGTAGCCTTCAAATTGCATCTTAACCCTAAGTGCCAAACCGCTGACTGCCGCCGCATCGCCCATCTCCTCCTTCGAACGACTGCCGCCGCCTTCTAACAACATCGCCGACCGCGCAGCCTCTCACGGCTGCACCCTCCCACTGCCGCCGCCATCGACCTCGACCACAGCACTGCCGCGAAGCCGCCTCTCCTGCCGCGACGCCGCCTCTAGTTTCGGTACTCCCTGTCCCTTTCTCTCTCGTCTCTAGTTTAAGTTTCACACACCATGAATACTCAAGCCCTAGAATTTAATCCTCTGTCCCACATTTCGCGTTGCACAGAGCAGTAGTCTCTGCGACCCACAACAATCCCCAATTTGTACTTGTTTGCAAGGGTTTTACCCGCGCAATACTCGGGAATGGGATTCAGGGAATTGGAGCAGTGGGTGCTTGAGGATGGTGGATTTGAATTGCGTACAAGTTGGGAATAACGGGAGTAGAAGCGACGATGGGTTTCTGGCCTTTGAGATTACCATGTACACGGGCTCTTCGGAGCGCTCTTTTGAAATTGATGAAAATCCGTGTGGAAATCGATACTTGAGGAACTGTTCCTGCTTAGCCTATGGTTTTCAAGTCGATTCTGGGTGTATGCTTTGGAGTGGGAAAATATTGCAGGATAGTTCCTAATTTTGCTATCAAGAAGATTTTATCTCGAGAAAACAATAAGGCCCACATTCTTCAGGTAAAAATATCATTTTCCAGTGTTAATTGTTAATCATACTTGGTATGTGAATGGTTTAAGAATCAGTTCCTGTTAAAATTTAGAAATATAGGCTTGAATAATTAACCTGGATGGTCTATTACAGTTTCTCAAACTGATGTTCTTCAGAGCAGAACATGAAAACAAAAGAATTAATTTAGTACATGAAGGATACAAAGGTCTGTTGTATATTATGAAAACAAAAATTATTGCTTATGTATCATTAGTTTGTTGAGTCTGTATATGCATGATTTATATAATCTGTTGGTCCATTTAAACGTATTATATCATTGCTTTTCTTTAGTTGATTTTGTGTTTTGAGATTAATGCATTAATGAGTTGGAAGGAATTCTGATTTGGGATTGTTAGCTGATTTAAATTTAAGATTTTCTATCATAAATGAGAAGTCAAAATAAAATTCTGATTTTTTCTAGAAGTTATGATAGCATATGATGCTGAATTATGAAGGATTGCACCTGTTCTGTCCATCACTTTTAGGATGGATTTTAGATACTTTTAGACTTATTCTTTTAGGAAAAGAAAAGCAACAAAAGAAAACTTTATCATCCTCAAACCAGGGCAAATGCAATGGAAAATAAGAATATTTATGCTTTCGCTATTTGTTCAACCAAACCTTCTTATAAGGATGCAAAAAATTGATAGGAGTAGTAATTTACACCGTCTTTGAGTCCGACTTATTTACACCAGAATTTTGCTCTATACACCCATATGTAAACATTCTTAAAGCTGTAAAGTGGGTGAACTGATATTTACACCCTTTTTTTTTTTTGTAAAGTGGGCAAATACTCGGGTGTCTATATTTACACCTTGTACATTCTTGCAAGAAATTAGTACTACCTCCGTCCCCAAAAAGTACGGTCGTTTACTTTTAACAGGTTTTAAGAAACATAGAAAATTAGATAAAAGGGTATTTTGGGTATTGTGTGGTCCATATATGAATCAATTGAATGTTTGTGAGTATAAAGTCAAGGAAATGTGAAGTAATTAACCAAGGATTGAATGGTGACGAAACCAAAATTGTTGAAAAAAATAGAAATGTCATACTCTTGGGCGACGAAGTTAGAGCCCATTTGGCTAAGCTTATTTGAAACATCTTATAAGCTCTAACATCTTATAAGTTGTTTTAAAAGTTTATAAGATGCAATTTTTAAGTAGTTTATTTTATGATCTTCAAATATTTTATTGTCAAACATATTGATAGTGCTTAAGAGCTTATAAGCTGTTTTAAAGAACTTATAAGCATAGACAAACACCCCCTTAGTAGTATATTTATATGACAGCAGTGGTCAATGATCCCTCTTTTTCAGTTAAAAAGAATGCTACATTGAGTGTTTAGGATTATATTTTTGTGGCAGATAATGCTTTGATTGTTTGTAGATTTAAATGATAGTTTGTGTATCTAGTTGATTATCTCTTACAACCTGATGTCAAAAGCTTAACAATGGAATTTGTAGCTTAAATGGATACCCCTTTGAGAGAATTCACTAATGTTCTTGATCATATTATATATAAATTCCAGCTATATAGAATTGATAATGCATCACGCTTCCTTGTCTTTTTAGTTTTTCTGAACAAGATGCAATGGCTTCTGTTCTGGACAAAATAATTGATTGTAATGGTGATGGAGGTCCTCTTATTGTTTCTCCTTTACTGTTTAATTATTTGATTGTGGAGAAGTATATAATTGATTGTCTACTGTTGGAATTTTTTTAATACAAATTGTGGGTGTTTGTACTTGAATATATAGAGTTGAAAGTTGGGAGAAATGACTGGAAAACAAATAACTTTGTGGTAATTGGATTTTTGCAGATAGTTGAAATGTGATTCGAGGTATAGCGAACTTATTTTAATTTTGTAAAGAATGAGAAGATCTACTAGATAGTTGATATATGGTCTAATAATGGTCTCTCCTGATAATATTTCTTGTCAATCACTTCTTGAGCTGTTACAGATTGAGCAGTTCACTTTTGAAGGTGTAGATGAAGGTGAGGAGCCAAAACAACCACGGTAAGTCGATTTCCCCGATTTATTTAAATTATTATTGATTGAATAAAATTTCGTATTATTTAATTAAATATTCAATGTAATTTGCAGTTTGTGTATCAGCGTCCGATCGCTTCTTACAACAACGAAAGAATGGACAAATGGACAAATGGATTGGATGAAATATTTTTACAATCTATTCTTGTATTTTTGTAACTTGTAAGACATTATTATAATTTTTGGTTGCATGTAATTTATATATTAATTTGTAATGATATATATTTCATGTTTTTGGTGTATTTAATTGATGTGTATGTTTATTTATTTGATGTTTTGGTGTTGGACTTATAAATATTAGTATAGATTTTGGTAATTTTGTATAAACATGATTATGAAAATATAAAAAAATAATAAAAAATATTATACATAAAAAATTATATTAAAAAAATCATAAAAAAATTATATAAAAAAAATCGGGTAAATAAAAAAAAAAATATATATATAATAGATAGCGGTTAATAACCGCTGTCTAAGTGTTTACTTTGGACAGCTGTTTTTAACCGCTGTCTAAGTGGTTATTTTAGACAGCGGTTTTTAACCGCTATCTAAGTTACTTTAGACGGCGGTTTTAAACCGCTGTCTAAGTGTTTCTGATCTTAGATAGCTGTCACTTAGACAGCCCTTATAACCGCTGTTTAAGGGCGAAAATAACCGCTTTCTAAAGCCAAATTTGTACTAGTGAGACGCATAAAAATATTTGCACAGAAGTAGAAAAAATGTGTCTGTGCAAATGTTTTGAACCTATTTGTAATTAGAGTCACTTTTTAGAACCATGTTGTAATTTTCTCAAAAAAAATTATATCTTTCAAATAATTCAATCAAAAATAAAATCCAATTTTAAATAAATTAGAAATCCAACTAAATTAAAAAAACCTTCAAAACTATATAAATATTAATTAATTTCTAAGTTAATTTACGATGATTGAATTGACTTTTATAAAATATTTTTCTGATTTTATTTGGCTTTAACATTTTCCTTTTGAAGTTTTGTATTTGATTTTTTTAAGATTAATTTTAATTTTTTAATTATTTACAAATCTATTTAGTTTTTTATATTTTTAGATTTATATTTTTTTATTAAAAATATTAATTTAATTTAATTATTTTTTAAAATATTATTTATATTTATTTTGGAAAATATTTTTTAAGAATTTTATTTTATTAATTTATTTTTGTAATTTATATATTTTTTAAAATTTGGTTGATTATTTATAATATTTTTCAAAATATATTTAATTTCTTAAAAAAAATTGAATTTCATAGTTAAAAAATAAAAAGGAATAAATATTTTTTTCCTAGAGAAGGGAGAAAATTATGAGAATATGTAATAGGAAAGTGTTATTTTTTATTTTGATGGGGTAAGGATATTATAGGAATAAAATGGGTATGTTTAGTAATCTATGTTAATTTTTAAATTTTATTGGGGTATGTTTAGTAATTGGGGTGGGTTTAGAGGATTTTGGGGTTTGAGTAGTGGGACTCGAAATATAATTGTTTGCTTATTATATACTCTGAATTTATATATAGAGTCTAAATTCACATAGGAATTTTACAATATATAACTTACGAATTAAATAATAATAAGATAATCATTGTCTATACACATCCAGTTGCATGATTATCTCCTATTATTTTGGTACCATGAATTAAGTTAAATTAATTATATTACATTTTTAATATTAAATTAATAATACTCCACTTATCATATAAAAAAAATATTAACAAATTTATGACAATTAAGTTAAAATTCTATATCTTATATGATAAAATTGATTAATACAATTGAAGATTAGTATACAACATATTGAACAACATTCATATATTAACTTTAAGCAATAAAAAATTGAAGTCATGATGAAAATTAAATTAAAATATACGACAATAAAAAAATTAGAATAAAACGTAAAATTACAATTAAAAAATTTGTACATTATTGTTGCTTACCTTTAGTCTCCTTATTTAGAAAAATTGTACATTGAGATTTCATTTCTTGTGAAATAAAATATATTAACGATTTATTGTGTTTCCTTTGAAATTACATTGAATATAAGATTTTTTTTTTAAAGAGCATGTATAGTGTGAAATCGGTTCATATATGAATCATCGAAGAATATTACTTATTTTCACAAAGAGTATTGTTCCACTCTATATTTTTTCATTCATAAATATCAATATGAGACTGAATATAGTCGATTAATGTTACATTTAAAATTAATGTTAAGGTTAATTGTAATAAGTAAATACATAAAATTCTTCCAATGCTCATGCATGGACATTCAATTGCCACAAATGGTTTAGATGAAAAGTAATTAAATATAATTTTAAAACATAGAATTTAAATTTAAAATACTAAAATAACACGAAGATAGCGTAAACATTAAAAATAGAGTATTACCAAGATTCCATACAAACAATTAAATTAAAATACTCCATAAGAAAATATTAAACTAAGTAAACTAAATAAGTAATATATTACATCATCTTCTCAATTTTTTTTATAACTATGCACAACACATAACTAATATAAAGGTATAACTAAACAAAATGGGTGAGAATGGATGGTTGCTACATATACACTCTTAGCATTGACTTTTAGGAGTATAAAGATACTAAAAACTACTACTCCAATTACATAGAACAAATCATTAAGACTAACTATAAACTAAAAATGGGGATTCAACATAATCTTATTTTCACCATCTCTTACTACTATCAATATGTTTTGTATGAGCCCAGTCCAAACACCACACTCTCCTCCATCTCCATGGCATCTTGCTTCTGCGTAAAAATTGAGCAAAATTTCCATAAGGAACTAATTTAACTTTTATAAACATGGCAATAATTAAGAAAATAAATGTAAAATTTTGATAAAATTAATTAAGTTTTAGAAATGAAAATCAAATAGAAGAATAGTATCCTTCCTCCCAAAAACAAAGGAAAGCCAAACATGATCACCCCATTTCCGGCGAGTAAGTTGAAGAGTGATTATTGTCAATGTCCTCCCACATCTAAAACGGCGAGACGGGGAATAAAATAGTATGTTATGGAAAATATTTAAGCCTCTATTACTAAATGAAATTAACACGATTTAGTGAAAAAAAATTATGCATTCAACCTAAAATTCACTGGATATAAAACGATCATATTGAATCAACGAATAGTTAGATATCAAAAAAAAAAAAAAAACCTAAATAAACAGAGAAGCAAAAAACATTATCATAATAAATTACTAGTGTACAATTAACCTAAACAGCATAATGCACAACAAATGAGAAGAATACGTTGGATTGTGATACACTTTAAATTTTTATGGAGTATATATATTAAAAAAATTGGGATGAAAGGAAGAAAAATTGTCATAAATAACACAATTAAATGAGAGAATGAAGCTAAAAAAAAAAGTCTACACATTTATTGGTGTTTATAAACCAAAGAAGCTAAAAAACGTGTGCTAAAAATTGTATGCACAATGAACCAAGGAAAGGGTGGACAAATCGTTTAAGTTAGTGGTCAAAGTTTCTTTTCCAAATGAATATCCAAAATCAATGACAATTAATTGTTAAATTATATACTATAATGATAAAAGGAAAAAAATGGATGGTTGTGATCCAAGCTTGAAAATTAGATCAAAAGTTGAAATTCATTCCCTCCAAAACTATTTAAAGAAAGGTAGAGTGTATTATATATTATAGATTATAGATTATAGATATAGATATAGATTTGACATCTATCATTAAGATAGACTTTGGGATAGTTTTGACGCAAATTAAGGGTACATATTAAATGTTAAATAGGTTTCATGTGAATTAGATCCACGTAAATTTTGTTATTTTGAAAGTATTATCATTTTTTTCGAAGTATCACATTTTGAAAAATACTTAATTTACTTCAAAAATTATTAAATTGTAGTATTCTCTCAGTCCCCCAAATTTATTTTTACTTGTCTTTTTAGTTCGTCTCTCAAATCTATTATCGTACCCTTTCTAAAAATGATTACTTTATTATTATTCTCTCAAACAATAATTTTATTTATAAATGGAACTCTACAATACCCTTATTTTATCTTATTTTTCTTAAAACACATGTCTATTCCAATGAGAATAATATTTGGGGACGGAGGGAGTAATACTCAATATATTGGATAGTATTAATGGATTCACCATAAAATTTAAACCAATTAAATTCAACTGACGCTCTGACAAAAAAATATTAAAAAAATATAATTTAGTGACCAATTTTAATGACGAGTGAAACTCAGTGATCAAAACTGAAATTAAGATAAAGTTTGGTGACCAAAAGTGATATTAATCCTTTGCAATTTGAAAGTATATTGTCCTACTTTCTCGAAAACATATTGTTCTTAAAATACAACTACCCTAAATTATAGGTAAAAAAAAATATTCCCCACAAATATTGGTAGTGATAAATATCCGCAGAAAGTGTTATATGTATATATTTCTCCAATTACTTTTTATTTCTATAATCAGTAGTGAGATGTCGAGTTTTGTTCACGGCTAGCAAATCTTAAAAAAGAAAATCAGTGGTGGCTGACCATGCTAATTTTATGAGAAACATATAAGGTGATACTTTCATATTTTATTTAGCTTTATTTAATTTTTGAAGAATTTATTTTCTCTTAAATTTGTGGATCGAGTTTGCCATGAATTTTTTTTAAATATATATATATATATATATATATATATATATATATATATATAACCTCGATAATTAAAAAATAATCATCATTGTATAGTTAATTCATCACAGGCTATTGATAAAACAAAAGTTGGTATAAATTAATCACATTGAAATATCTAATACATTTTTATCTCCGACGTCAAATAAAATTATTTTTCAAAATATGTAAATATATCCATTGATCAGCTAAGTTGTTAAGTATCATAATTATTAAGTAGGGTGCAAGGTTCAAATCCATGCTACTACGCAAATGACAATGGAGATATAATAAATTGATATATAAATAAAACACACCAAAAAATACTTATTTAAAAAATAATAAGGAATAATAAAACAATTAGAGATTCATTTCTTGATGTTCCCTAAATATGATTTGGTTATTTCGCCATCAGTTCCTTTCGGGTAAAATCCACCAGGTTGGTTCTCCTTTCCGCTCCAGTACATAATTTTTAGTATTTCCTTTATCGTTCGATCATACGCCAACGAGTATTCATCACCCGCGAGTACGTTAACTGTGGTTTGACCCACAACGCCTAGTTTGGAATCAACAGTTAGGCCTTCATCTTTCACACCCTTGTTCCCCAACTTATTTCTAAGGTCCGAAATCTTATTAGCGAATTCCGTTGCTAGAATATCGTAAGGTTTCACCTCATCAAATTCACGTTCGTACAGTAATCCCCTGAGAACAGCATCTTACCCCGATTTTACTCCCCAAAGCCCCGCCACCAGTCTTTTCAAAATGGGGTGTTGGAGTTTTGGAATGGCTTCAACGTATCCGGTGAGCCCCATATAAGGAATAACGAAAGATGCGAGAAGAAAATTTATATCATTGGCATAAAGATCGAATGGAGGAACGAGTAGTTCTCCTAATGCATCGTTCATTATAGTGGAAAATGACGCCGCACTTAGATTTAGAAGTGGTCTCGCGAATCCTGAAACGGTCTTCTGAATTGCCCTCATGTGTCCGAAGTCTTGTAGTGCAAAACTTGAAATGATGACTTTTATTAATGGGCTGAGATTGACCTCTTTTGCCCCGATAGGGGGCGGGCCGCCCTTGGTAAGATTGGGGGCAAAAGCGTCCAAACCAGCACCCAAAGCATCCCACGAAAAAAAAACTCTGCTCCCAAGTATTCCAAATTCAAGGAAAATTCCAAAATATCCACGTTGAATTTTGGAAGCGCAACCATGGTGGCGGAGTCGCGGTGGAGGAGGAGGAGTATTAGTGTGGTGGTGGTTAACAATGTCATAATTGTGGGTAGTGGACTCGAGTTAGAGAAGATTAATCTAAAAAATTAGGTAGTGGACTCTAAGGTGGAATCAAAATGTTGAATAAATTGTTTTTGCTTCGCTAGAGTAAGAAAATTTATTGTCAAAAAAAAGAAAATTGATAAAAAGTGATGAACATATGAAGAGAAAATTCTAAGGAGTTAAAAGGTAAATTTTAATTATGAATGATAGCATAGAGTGTGGAGACTATTATTTTTCTAGATAGTAGAATAAATAAGAATACCATTAACTAGCATTATAGTATTTTTTTTATTTAATTAGTGATTTTTTTTATTAAAAAAAATTGGGTGTTAACTTCCGCCCACTAAAATAACTAACACCCTTCAATTAACACTCTTTAATATTTTTGTAATTTTGTAAAGTTACTCTTGTTATCACTGAAACACCCTGTTTATAGTGAAAAATTGATTTAATAAAGGATAATTTTCAATACAAATAGGGTGACTTTTCGGTGATAATATGAGTAACTTTTTAAAATTCAATTTGAATTACACTATACATTAATGCACAATAAACTTATTTTATGCCCCTATATTTGAAACTCGTTTTACAAAGAAATTACTGATATACTTCTTCATGAATAATGGTGTCTCATCTGGCATAGCCTAAAATATTAAATTTATTATTGACGTATTGATAAAATATTATATGGTGAGTTATCGTCTATTGAAATATATAGTTTAAAAATTAACAACGGCTGACTACATGACCATTGCTAATTATGCCGCCTTAAGCGAAAAACTAACCTCAAATTTGAATTTAAAATGGAGATTTCCATCACTAAATGTGCATAACAATTGATGTGTCGTGGTAACTGCCTCGAGTTGCAAAACTCAAACGTTAATTTTACGACGAAACTGTTGTACAATGATGTCATTTGTTAATCTAAAAAAGTCTGTCACAAATTTAGTTGATTATTTGCGTTGAATTTGATATCTATTGTAGATTTTGTTAACTTTGATTATTTCCCTAATTTCGTTGTAAATTGCGGCAGATTTGATTCGGTCTGAAAAAATATTTTCCCACTAATTTTTGGGTGCGGCTAAATATACCCCAAATATTCTATACATACCCCAAAATTATTTTAAATTAAAAAAATCCTTATTTCAAATTATGAAACTGCACTTATATGAAATTAGACTTTCTCATCTTCTACCTGTAAAAAAATCAGTGGAGTACATCACTTTACTGAATTATTTTAGATCTAAATCTAAAAATTGAAAATTCGCTACGTTAATTCTTCAATTTCATTTATATTTTCTGCATCTCCAAAGTCCTAATGCAAAGATCCATGTTGAATAAATTGATTGAATATTATACTTTTTAGTTGACAATAATAAATCAGATCTATACATTAAAATAAATATTTCTCTGTTTATAGTTCATAAAAATCTAGAAATATAAACTTGTTCACAAACTGAGATCCAAAATACTCACTTAATTTTATTATCAATAAACTCTTTTTAGACCTCATCATCATTGTTGAGAATGTAAAGTTTCAACTCGGTTGAAATTTACATCTTAGAAAAATCTTCTCCACAATAATTTTGATGTGCTTCTCTTCCTCGTGTGATGGAAGTGTTTTTTTTTTTCAAAGTAAAGGGTATGACTGTAAAAAAATGTGGGGTGTGTTTAGTATTTTTAATTTAATTTATTTTTAATGGGGTATATTAAGTAATTGTGGTACGAATAGAAATTTTGGGGGTTTGTTTAGCCGTGACCCTAATTTTTTGCAATACATATTTTTGAAATGTATTTTTCTATTTTTACAAACATATTGTTCTATTTTTACAAACTTGAAAAATATCATCCCACTTTTACAAGCGCGAAACATGTTATCTTATTTTTGCAATCTTGAAAGTATATTGTCTTACTTGCTCGAAAATATATTGTTCTTAAAACACAACTACCATTAATTACACGTAAAAAAAAATTAAAAAAATCCCCACAAATATTGGTATTGATAAATATTTGCAGAAAGTGTCATATATATATATATATATATATATATATATACACATATTTCTCTAATTACTTTTTTATTTCTATAATCAATAGTGAGAGGTCGAGTTTTGTTCAAGCAACTCTTAAAAAGAAAAACAGTGGTGGCTGGCCATGCTAATTTTATAAGAAACATATTAAAAGATAAGGTGATACTTTCATATTTTATTTAGCTTAAATTAATGTTTGAAGAATTTTTTTCTTCTCTTAAATTTGTGGATCGAGTTTGCCGTTGGAAAATACTTTTTCTTTTTTGGAATATATATATATAATCACCCTGATAATAAAAAATAATCATCATTGCATAGTTAATTCATCACAGGCTATTGATAAAGCAAAAGTTGGTATAAATTAATCACATGGAAATATCTAATACATTTTTATCCACCGACGTCAAATAAAATTATTTTTCAAAATATATAAATATATCTATTGGTCGGTTAAGTTGGTAAGTATCATAATTATTAAATAGGGTGCAATGTTCAAATCCGTACTACCACAGCAAATGACAATGGAGATATACTAAATTGATATATAAACAAAACACACCATAAAGTACTTATTTAAAAAATAATAAGAAATAATAAAACAATTAGAGGTTCATTTCTTGATGTTTCCTAAATATGATTTGGCTATTTCGCCATCAGCTCCTTTCGGGTAAAATCCACCAGACTGGTTCTCTTTTCCGCTCCCGTACATAATTTTTAGTATTTCCTCTGGCGTTCGATCATACGCCAACGAGTATTCGTCACCCGCGAGCACGTTGACTGTGGTTTGACCCTCAGCGCCTAGTTTGGAATCAACAGTTAGGCCTTCATCTTTTACACCCTTGTTCCCCAACTTATTTCTAAGGTCCGAAATCTTGTTAGCGAATTCCGCAGCTAGAATACCGTAAGGTTTTACCTCATCAAATTCACGTTCGTACAATAATCCCCTGAGAACGGCATCTTGCCCCGATTTTACTCCCAAAAGCCCCGCCACCAGCCTTTTCGAAATGGGGTGTTGGAGTTTTGGAATTGCTTCAACGTATCCGGTGAGCCCCACATAAGGAATAACGAAAGATGCGAGAAGAAAGTTTATATCGTTGGCGTAGGGATCGAATGGAGGAACGAGTGGTTCTCCTAATGCATCGTTCATTAGAGTGGAAAATGACGCCGCACTTAGATTTAGAAGTGGTCTCGCGAATCCTGAAACGGTCTTTTGAATTGCCCTCAAGTGTCCGAAGTCTTGTAGTGCAAAATTTGAAATGATGACTTTTATTAATGGGCTGAGATTGGCCTCTTTTGCCCCGATAGGGGGCGGGCCGCCCTTGGTAAGATTGGGGGCAAACGCATCCAAACCACCACCCGAAGCACCCCACGAAAAAAACTCTGCTCCCAAGTATTCCAAATTCAAGGAGAATTCCAAAATATCCACGTCGGATTTTGGAAGCGCAACCGTGGCTGCGGAGCCGCTGTGGAGGAGGATTAGTGTGGTTGTGGTTATGGTTAACAATGCCATGATTGTGGGTTTTGATTTTCTGTATTCTTGCATGAAAGATGGGATTTTTGCATTGATATATATAGAAGGAGAGGTAGAGTGTACAAAAGAGGAACAACACGTTAGAATTGACTCAATCGAGTGGTGTATCATGGCGTTACGATCCGTTGATCGTTGGTATTGATTAATTTCAAATCTCTTTTTTCCGAAATATCTATAATAATGTCTATAAATGACAAGAATCTTTTTTTATTTTTTTATTTTCTGCCCAATAATATGATGGGACGAAAAGTTTTGATATGTATTGTGTGAAATTTATTTATAGTAAAATTGATTTGCAACTAATACTCAGAGGCAGGGCTAGACGAATATCCCTTTTGGGGCAAAAAGAAATTAGACATATCTATCTATAATATATATATATCAAAATTAATAACAGAAAAAGAAAAAGACAAAATGTACCATAAGGATTCTACAAAGATATATTTTATACAAACAATTTCCAAACCTTGGCCTATTATAATTGAATTAAAATAAGTGATTGTAGAGTCTATAGAAAAAATAGTGCTAATTTCAAATTAATGAAATAAATTATTGACTAATTCGTTTTTTGAGATTCGAGTTAGAGAAGATTAATCTTTGTAAACAATTAAGTAGTGGACTTTGAGGTGGAATCAAAATTTTGAATAAATTGTTTTTGTTTTGCTAGAGTGGGTATTTATATAGTCAATTAAATGTTAAATTTTCAATGGCATAAATCAAATATATAATAATTTAACTCCATGGTTTCATTATTTCAACTCCACATACTTCGAATAATGAGTAGGGATTCTAACTATTTCAATGCAACCAATATAAATATTAAACTTTTTAAAACTCATTTTACGTAGGAATTTTTTTTTAATCTAAAATATTAAAATTGCTTTTTTTTTTTTTTTAATTTAAGTGAAAAACAAAACACCCGTATATTGTTTGTAATTAGAACATTTTAAAACAATTAAACAAATTGCATTATAATTATTAATATTTAATGAGACTACTAATAACACATAAAAAATACTACAATTTAATGGTTATAATTCAAAAATAATTAAAAGTGATTAGTAGAAATTTAATAAAAAGGACTAATGCATTAATTCGGGTTCCACGATTTCTGCTAATAACAAAATTATGTGTAAAGTATAATTGATATAAACATGAAACAATTCATACTGAAAATCACTTCATCTAATAAATGCATAATTAAATCTATAATTAATTTAAATTGTAGTATTCAAAGTTAACCTAAATTGAAAACTTTTTTTTTTTTTCAAACCTGCATGATGAGAGGAAAAGGAAAGAGCGTTAACAATTGTATCTTTTATAATATTGGAAACCTTATATAGCGAAAGGGATTTAAACCAAATTCGTCCTCTATCTTTTTATCTTTATTAAAATGGTCCTCTATTTATTTGCTTTATCAATTTAGTCCCATATCTATTCAAGTTTCGCCAAAATAATCCTAATTGGCCCTAAAAATGTACCAAATCCCACCGTTTTGGTCCTATATTTATTTTCTTTATCAATTTAGTCCCGTATCAATTCTCATTTCTCCAATTAGGTCCTAATTGAACGCATAAAATATAAAATGCCACATTTTTAGTCATGCACACTAGTTTTTTCGGGGGGAGCATATGATGTTTTTTTTTTTTAAATGTGGCACGCTAGGTGGCCATCTTTGCCAAATAAAAAAAAACTTGAAATAAAATACAAAAAAAAATCAATTAGAACTATTTTTCACCAAATTAGGACCATTTTAGCAAGACTTGAAAAAATACAGGACAAAATTGATAAAACAAATAAATAGAGGACCATTTAGATAAAGGTAAAAAGATAGAGGACGAATTTGGTTTAAATCCCTATAGCGAAACAAATTAGACCACATAAATATACATTCTATTTTAAATTAGTTGTAAATACATCCAATGTAATCATTTGAGTTCATTATACCAGCTTCATTTCGTTAACGTAGTTATGGAAAAAAAAATTAACTATACAAATTATTAAAACATTATACTATAATGATAATGATTATAGTCTTGAGTTTATTAATACAAAAAAGTTAATGGTAACACTAAATAAATACTCCCTTCGTCTCAAACTCATTTGGTAAAAGATATGTTCCTTACTCGTTTACTACATCTACTTTTGACAAAAAAATAACAATATTTTTTAATATTATATTCTTCATACACTAATAACCAAAAATATTTATTTTATCACTTTATTACTTTAAATATTATAAAACAACTCTTTTCTTAAAACTCGTGCAAACAGTAAATGGGAAAATGAGTTTGGGACGGAGGGAGTACAGCTTATGTTTATGCCAAAAAAAATTAATGGTAACACTAAATAACACTATATTTTATTTGCAGTTTCATTCTTAAGGCTCATCTGTAGTACAATATACTGTCTGGAAAAGAAAACCAAATTGTTTGAAGTGATGTATAGTGCAGATCTGAGATTAATTAATTAAAATTTAATGTATTGTATATTATAACACATCACATTATCTTAATCAACATCTGAATTGTTGTCTAAAGCTCTATATTTGAAATAAATCAGTACATTTTTCTTTTCAGTAAGTATTTTATGAGTCGGTCCATTTAAGAGGCTGTTTAGCTAAATTTATAATATCTTTAAAACAATTTATAAACTTTTTAAGAGCTTATAGTTATAAGCATCCTCGAAGTGTTTGGTAAACTAAAGTGTGTAATGGTTTATAAGACCTTAAAATAAACTTCTTACTGCTTATTAGAGCTTGTTTAACTAAGCTTATAAGTTATAAATACTCTCAAAATATTTGGTAAAATAAGATGTTTTAACAGCTTATAAGATATTAAAATAAACTCCTTATAACTTATAAAATATGAAAAAATAAGTTGGAGATTTTCAAATTATTTTCCTCACCATCTGCACCTCCACCCTGAACCCCGCCACTCCCCTCCTCCACTCTCACCCTCCTCTATCTCAACATAAAATAAAAAAAATAAAAAATGTATATTAAAATTGAAATTTTAAAAATATTTATTACTACCTTTGTCCCACCATTATTCGCACAGTTAATGTTTTCTCGTATTTTAGTGAGCGAGTTTTTAATTAGTATTTAAAATGATAGAATAAATTTTAAATCACTTTATAATAGAGGAGAGATAGATCTATCACACCCTACCTTAAAAGTTACTTTACTATTTCAAATACTAATAAACAACTCGTCCTTTAAAACACGAAAAAAAAGGTAGTGTGCAAATAATCATGGAACGGGGGAGTATAAATATCAAAAAATTTAGTCAAACACGTTAGCAACTTATAAGCTTCTTAGAAACATCTTATAAGTTTTTAAAACAAATTATAAGATGTTAGAGTTTATAAAATATTAAAAATAAGTTTAGCCAAACAAATCTTTAATTATCCCAAATTTATCGTAATAATAGAGGTGGAGTAATTATCCTAACTTATTATTTTACAGCTAAATTATACCCCCCGGTCCCCGAGCTTTCTTCTCATTTCTTTTTGTTAAATGATTTAAGAAAGTGTATTTGTTTATTAATATATGGTGGGCCACATGTTGACTTTTGAGGTAAAATATTGAATAGTGTTAAAAAGTGAATTTAATGAGTGACATTTTTTGTAATATTGTGTGAATTTGAAAATTAAAGTTTATAGGTAGTAAAGTGTTATTTTTGTCATTTATGGAATGAGAAATTTAGTGGGGGACAATCCAAAAAGGAAAGTGAAAAGTTTACTCAGGGACGGAGGGAGTATCATATTGACAAAGTATAAAGCGAAAATGGTTCATATATAAATCATCGAAGGATATTAATTGTTTACACTAAAGAGTATTAGTTGTTTTTTTACTGAAGGGTATTGATTGTTTCCACCAAAAGGATTTAGTTGTTCAATGAAAACAAACTAAGACTCTTCAGTAAAAATAATTAATATTTTTCAATGAAATTAAGTAATACTCTTTAATAAAAACAACTAATATTCTTCAATTATTCATGTATGAACCAATTTCACTCCATGCATACTTTATCGTATTAGCTATTCCACATCTATCATTACGCTAGACTTGGGATAATTTTGACACAAATTAAAAGGACATATTAAATGTTAAATAGGTTTCATGCAAATTAGATTCACGTAAAAAGAAAATGGAAAGCAATATCATTTTATACGAATGTATCACATTTTGAAAAATAAGTAATTTACGTTATATTTTTTCCCAATTATTAAATTGTAATATTTCCTCAGTCCTCAAATTTATTCTCACTTGTTTTTTTAGTTGTTCCTCAAAAATCTATTATCATATCCTTTTTAAAAATGATTACATTATTATCATTCTTTCAAACAATCACTTTATTTATAAATGAAACTTCACAATACCTTTATTTTATTTTATTTTTTCTTAAAACACGCGCTCATTTCAATGAGAATAAAATTGAATTAAAAAAATATTACACTACTCCGAGATAGTGTTAATGGATTCACCGTAAAATTTATGTTAACCAAATCCAAAGAAGTTTATGTCTAAATTATAAGATGAAGTTTTTTGTCAAAATGTTACTAGTATACGATTATATTTTTTCTCTCACATTCTTCACATTTTACTCTAACACAAGATGATATAAAAATTCTAAGTTAGTTGAAATTTTGTTAAATATAAGTTTTCTATATAAAAATATTTTGATCAATTGAAGAATATTATTATTAAATTAATATTTTTTTAATTCGATATGAAACTACTTTAGATTGAGACACAAAAGTAGAAAAAATGTATATTTTAATTTGCTCATTAATTTGATTTAAAATTTTCAATGAAAAATTATTTGCATTAATTTATTGAGTCTCATTAACCAATACAATTATTCTAGTTATATCATTACCATTTTCGTGAGAGAATTATGAACCAGGCACACTAGAAGATGATCATTGGTAGCTTACAATGGGAATTATGAATCAGGCACCCTACAAAATGATCATCGGTAGCTTATAAATTCTTCAAAATATTCTACGATACATTTCAAACTTATCTATTTAAAACTAACAGAGAAGACATGAGAGTAGTATTGTTAATGCCTCAAATTGTATTCTAATAAAATGGAAGGGTCAAAGTAATAAGACAGAGATACCCTTTTCTGTGGTTAAAACAAAATTACAAGAGGTATATCAAATATGTACAGAGCGCCTGCTATCCTCCATAGCGATCATTTGGGCAAGAATGGCCGATTATAACCCCCCCTCCCTCTCTTAGGGACAACATTCAAATTAGCAATGAGCTTCCTTCCAGTATAATAGAAATACCAGCACAACTCTGAGAAGCTTTCACAGCACTTGCCACCACATTGCCTTCTGCAAACTGTACAAGAAACTCCAGCCATGGCTGTGAAGAATGACCGAAAAGACCGTCTTGAGCTTGTATGTACACATAAAACCCGGTACAGATTAACCATTATCAAGTAATGGTGAAGCCCGTTATGTTTTGAGCCTTTTCTCCAATGCAAATGGAGGGACAAGGGTTGAGACGGTTAGTTGAAGAAATAGGGAGACTGCAACACTTGTCTTAGATCAAAGTCACCCCGATCCGGCAATGGAGGGAAAGCCAATGTAGGGAAGGACTGTTGAAAGCCCTCCAACAACTGTTTCAAATAGGAAGCTGTTAGACCTCGACCAAGACAAAAATAGTGAGAGATAACGAGAAATAAGTGTCGAGTCATATTTTTACTAAGAGTAGTAGGTCTGTCTCATGTGAATCGGGTTCACGTAAACTCTCTTCTTTTACTATGAATATAAACTAAAACTGGTTTTGCTGATTAAACCAAATTAAACTGCTCAGAAAGAGAGGGTGTATACATTCTCTAGAATTGGTGTTTCGTATAGTTCGACGAATTTCTCTCTTAGTATGCTGTTCATTACGTCGACATCGCATGCATGAGTCCAATATGAATCATGAACACCTGCAGTCAGATAACAACCAAGGTAATTCACAGGCCAAGAATTTAGGTTGGGACATTTTTAGTATGAAGAGAGGGAGAGAGAGAGACCTGCAAAAGTCAAGCCTGCCTTTCTGCAAGCAATTGCAGTCATCATCATATGTGAACCATCAAGGGAATGGACAAAGTTTGGAGGAAAAGCTGTTCGTTGCCTCCTAACCATTACCTGCAATAGGATTGAAAAATCATCGTTCGAGTAAGAAAAGAATATCAGCATCAGGTTTTGTCAAATTGGCTTGAAGGAGCCAAAAATAACATGAAGGATAAACAATCTGAGCATAAATCAAGCAGTTTTAATGGACCCACGGTTTTGAAGGTTACAATCTAATTGAATCAAGATGTCTGAAACTACAAAAAGATATAAGCATGTCATCGTATTTGATTGTTTACAAGAGCCAAGAAAGCATTTATCACTAATTTAATGGACAGAAAACAGGCAAAATCACATGGAGCTTACCTTTTCTGACTCTCGTTTGAGAGTCAAAACCTGGAGAGATGTTTTAATCTGCAATCAAAATAAATAGTTGCTCACTTAAAAAGAAAAAGAAAGAGAAGGTGTTCTCCAGAAAATGCTTAAAAATATGTGATTTTTCTAAGATTCTGTAACCCTTACAAGATGTCTTGATGATTTACGGTAAGGCTGAACCACAGGTAGTCCAAGTGGAGTTGTCCAACAAACTGGCTCGTTTTCCAATGCAATAATCTGTGGGAGGTTTGCAGTTGTTGCAAACAAAAATAATTAATTAATTTAAGATGATTGGATTGTACTTGATTAACACAGAATACACTCAACTCTACCTCGTTTATCTATTATCTGCAATAAGTGATGTCTCTGTTAGAGGAGTAACAGAGAAGGTTTCTGATCAATGAAGAACATTTGTGCATGTAAATTGATATATAGATTTATTAGTATTGTGGTGTCAAATACAAACAGAACAGTAGGTATTTGAATTATATGTTCATTCAAGACTAGGATACAGAGAAGATAAATGAGCAAAGATATAAAGAACTCAAGAGTTAAAACATTGCTTTCACTTGATAATCTAGATTCTACAGAATTACAGATACCAATAAAATGCATCTCAATGCATATAATTAGACTTACTCAAAAACCGAATAATTTTGCAATATAAAGGAAAGAAGCGATGGTAAATGAGTACATTTAAGCTGCGAGATTAATTTAACCTTCAAATTTGTTGAAAAGAAAGAACCAATTATTTAAAGATGATAATGATGGAAGTAATAAGAGGTGTATGAAGTATGAACTGCTATAAAAGAAAATGAATAACATCATCTCGTAAATTTCATTTCACTACCCACATAAGTGAACGCAGTTGAATATTTTTGTGAAAAACAAAAATAGATCATACCGGATTCTCCAGTAAAATCCTTACCTACCTTTGCACATTCTCCAAGCCAGTTCATGATTTTCCTGGCAGCGTCAAACATCTCCCCTAATGCAGTTAAGGTAATCTATCCAGCAACAACAAACAAAAATCAAATATCGTGAAAATATATTCTGAATTAACTCATTTAGAAATGCAAGCAAAGAAGCAAAAAACGAGATATTTCTTTATAATATTCACCAACTTCGATATGCAACCAGATGAATAAGAATTATATATTACTTTTTAGTTGATAATAAGAATTTTTTAATTCAGTATTCATAAGGATTTGCTAACAGTTATAGAAAGTCAGGAAAGGAACTGTTTTGATTAGACCATTAGAAATTATTGATTGGCAAATACTTCCATACACCAGCTGCATCATGCAAGTCAAGTGCGTTTTTTAAATGGTATTTTTTGTTTTACTAAAAAGTATTAGTTGGTAAGTATGTTTTCATTGAACAGTAGTTGTATCATACTTTTGCTGCATAACAGGCTGCACGGTATATCTCTGCATCATCCCCTATGGCATCACGTTCCTTTAATCTTCTTTTTATTTGATCTCGAGCCCCAATGTAAGTTACCCCATAAACTGATGTCATGACAGTCTGCTTGACCAACTTTCGGTCCACCTGATCATCATCCAAATGTTTTTAGAGATAAAAGGAAGAGGAGAAGATGGCAAAGGAAAAAAAAGAAGGCAAAAGGAAATACCAGATCAACCAAAATAAAAATCTTGTGGAAGCATATTATCATTAGTATTAGTAAGTGCTGGAGAAAGCATTTAGCCTAATATGGAATAAATTTATTGGAAAAGGTGATTTCAAGACACTCTGCTTTCCCAAATTGGACTTCGTCTTGTTAACTTTAAAATTCAACTTTTTAGTCCTTTGATCAGCTACAATGAGTTTGTAACTAGTTGTGAAAGTTAACAGCATGAAATTCGAAATTAGGAAAAAAAAAATCCACATCAGCTCAAAACCGGTGGCTCACCCGTTGTAGCCGATCAAAACACCAAAAAGGACTAGAAAATTAAATTTTGAAAGTTAACATGACGAAATTCTATTCAGGAAAGTGGAGTGTCCTGAAACTATAAATGGACAAACTTACATGACATTTTTCCCTAAATTTATTGACAACGCCGCACTCTATTGTCAATTACTAAGACTTTCAACAAAATACCAAATCTATACAATATCTAGCCTCAAGCAATGGCACCAACCTGATCGATCAATCGTCTTGCATGCAATGCCTCAGGAGATACAGCAGGATCCTTTTGAGCATCTTCCTTCATGATATCAAGAACCCTGAATGAAAGAACTATCAAGAACCTAACAAGTTTAATACCTAATTCTTCATGCATATTTATGGTCAGCAATAATGATGGACTATGGCCTTGCTATACTTAGCCAGATCTTATTCTGTAAAAAAATAGATCTAAGAATTTTTTTCTCAAACGAACTTCCAAAAAAGCAAATGCTAGTGAGCTTAAAACACTCCGTGCCAACTTCACGAGATCAAGTTCTAAAAGAAAACAAAAACAAAATCAAGATGTCCACTGTATTGTTTTATAGCACGTGAGATGAAGGTTGTGATTAAATTGAACAATATCAAAAGGTCATGAATTATTTTGCAACATTTTCAATGATGTTCCGGCTACACGCCAGAATAAGTTGCCGGAAAATAGTCATATCTTTTAATTGCAAAATGTAAAGAGTTAAAAATGTGTAAATTTTGTGATTTATTATGCAATTAACCCTTTCTTTTAATATTTTTTTCTATTATCTATTATTATTATTATAATATTAATCTGAACATTTGACGGCAATGATGAAACAAGTCCTTGGACACTGTCATAGCAAATCAAGTGAATGGTCGCAGATGAAAAATATTTTATCAACAGCAAAGAGGGTCTAGTATGGAAAAAAAAAAACAGCTTACCTGGCAGCTATTCCTGAGTATACATCAGCAGGTTTTTCTCCAGCAACCAAATTAACAGCAGCTGCTCCTAGCTAAATTGGTGACAATAGCAACATCAGTGAAGAAAACAATTAAAAAGAAAAAATAATAAAATGTGGCAAGAATATGACATCTTTCATGTGATGAAACAGAAGATCTAAACAACAAGAAAGTTCAGATCTCAAGATTCCCTAGTGGCATGTACTCCATCTGATTATATAACATCATAATGTTAATGATAAATTATTTGCCTTCTCACAGTGGGTGATCATCAATAACGAATCAAAATTATATTTGTTCACTTAATTGATATCTAAATTTTCACTAACAAATTAGTTCAAGAAATATTCATGTGTGCTAAATCTTCACCTCAATATGAGAACCAACCAATACACTATATTTTCAAAACTGATAACTAGAGTATGTAGACAAAATTAAAGAAAGAAACACACCTTATCTCTACCAAGAGCAGCATAATGCTGTAATCCATTGCAGGAACCATCCTAGAAAGAAAAAAAAAAAAAAAAACAAGTAGAAATTATATCAAAGGAGGCACAAGAAAAAATAATAAACCATGCTTTAGTTAACTACAATCTGTGCTACAGGAATAGAACTGCAAAGACAACATTCACTAAACTGCTTCAACAGAAAACAAACCTAAAAGCAAAGGAACACTGCCATTTCCAAGCCACCCTTGTTTGGATTTATACTATCTCAAAATGAGAAATCTTGTTTTCTCAGAAAATACTCATTTTTACTACGCACTTCCTACAAAAGAATATCTCAAGCACTCAAATCCATTGGCTCATTCAATCATACCCACCATTACCAACTTTTCAATTTATTATATTACATAAATGAATCTCATAAAATGTACAACCAAATATACTTTCATTTCCATCAATTCTGAAAATATAAACAGTATATTTACCAAACAAAATCTCATTTTCAAAATCCAATAATTCTCACATTACAAACGTTTATCTAAACAAACTTCTAGTTTTTCACACAAAAACAAATAATATCACAAGTTTTCATAGAAATGAAACCAAACGAACCCAAATACTCTAAACAATCACGCGAAAAACTTGCAAAAATAGATCGAGATTAGTCTCATAGAGTTGAAAACAAATGACATATATTCTTCTAGCATATTAAAATAGATGTAAACAATAGCAGGACATCATTAGTTCTTTGGACCAAATATAAATGGTAAAGCATATACTTCTATGCACCAGTTGTAATTTGCACAGTGCAACTCAAGTATATTTTTAAATGGTATTAGTTGTTTATAAACGATATTAGTTGGTTAGTATCAGCTATTTTAATTGAACAATATTAATTGTTATTGTTGACCAGTAGTACAAGTGCACTAGTTGCACGGTGCACCCAAGTGTTACTCAAATGTAAAAGTATATGTGATTCTCAGTAACGATTAAGTAAAAATAAAAAAAGATTGTATGTTGAAACACTACCTGGTGCACTGGAATATGTGACTTTGTTGCCTCGGGACATGGACTTCTCAGGGCTTCCGCAAGATTAATACACACTGCCAAACATTGAAAAGGATCTTCTGCACTCAACCACCACCGTTTTCCTTCAAGTGGTCTATCAGCAGAATCGAATACATCATCCAAGTGATTCTCAGTAAAGGCTAATCGACCATCAAGAGATAATTTGTCGATCCCATTGGCGAATAAATTGGCCAAGTGTATCTTGAGCCAGCGCAAGCCCGACTCTCCAAGAGGTCGTCCCTCTGAAAACTCGAGAATACCCCTACACATGTCAGAACCCAAGTGGTTCAAGTGGGGGTGCATGGGGTACGCACGGCCACGAAAATCAACATTGTGCGGGTAGAAAAAACCTTCTTCGTCTTTCATTTTTCGTGCAACCTGATCGATACCAACATGATGTCATATCATATGAACCAAATAACATATGGACATAGAGTTGGTCTTATGTAAAATAGTTTTATTGTACGATTAGTTAACAACTATCATTTTATAGTATAATGACTAACAATTTTGAATGAAGAATTAATACTCCCTCCATCCGACAAAGATAGGCTTGCTTTATATTTTCACTCATCTCACTAAGATAGGCAAGTTACCATATTAAAAATATTATTTAATTTCATTTCCATCTTTGCCCTACTTAATGTATCTAGTTATTTTCCAAATCAACATCTAGGTACTAGTAATTGTTGTGGGATACGAGTAGACATTGGGTAAAATGGAAAAAACAAAAGCAAAAATTTAATGTTTCTAACTATAATAACTTTCATTTCTTAATATGTGTGAAAAACCCTACAAGCCTATCTTTGTGGGACGAATGGAGTACGCTTTAGTGAAACAATTAATATACAATTTACAGCTATACACAAAATACAAACCAGTTGCACTATGAAACTAGCTTATATAAATTTTTCATGGACATAAGATGAGATTTTGGAAAATGAATCTTACAGCTAGTTTGAGCTCTGTATCGCAACGTTGTGAGTGCCGCTCGCTGTTTTCTTTCTTGATATTTTTAACTTTCCATTTCCACTTCTTAAGTAATGTTTCATCATCTGTATCTAGCTCCTCTGGCAGGGGGATCTTGGGAGAAAAAAAATTGAAAAATTTATGATGGGCCATATAGCTCAAATAATGAATCTGAAAACTTCATTTGATATCGAGGAAAAAAAAATCAAGATCTAAATTAACATACATCACTGCGGTCAACCAAGTCTCCAAGACAACCTCCACTGGTCCATATTCTGTCAATGATGTGGAGTACTCTCTTGTTCACTCTCCACCTGGTGTTTCCAAGAGTATCCAGTGCCTGGAAAGAACAGGTATTTTTAAACACATAGATCGGTTTTTTTCTTCCCCAAGGAATCAGAAATTACAAACCTCAAAAACTGGTTTCAATTGTTCCGGGGGAGCCCTCTTAACTGTTTCACGTTGTTGACGTGCTCCATGTGTGCGCATTATGTATGAAGGCAGATAAAAATATGCACCTTTGTCATACCTATTAGAAAAAAGAGTAATTAGAAATAGAAATTGACATTTGATCAAATTGAAACCCATACAACATAGACAGTTTGAGTGGGATAAATGAATCTCAAGGACAATTGATTCACCTAGTGGTGTTGAAAGTTTAGATACCTTTTTAAGCTAGGTATTACTGGGTTAACCGTAAATCAATTTCTAAGCTTCAAATTCAGGGCATTCCTACTTGACTTTATGTCAGGAGATTATATAGTTTGGAATTACCGGAACTATTTAAAAGTTAAAAACAAGCATTGATGCCTATGAAGGCTGCGCGGAGCAGGAAAACGACATATTATTCTCTAGAAGCAAAATTCCTCAATTTTTCCATTGAGAGGCATTTTATTGACAAAAGAATTATGATAATGCTGACTTCAGAAAGGGGAAGCTCTGAATGAAAATTACAAAATTCTGAAGAATGTATTTCTAATAACCAAAACATTGACTTAATTACACCAAGCTAAATATGAAAGGGGCATGCGCAACCATTAACATTTCAACACCAACACCACAATTGAAGTCTACAATTTGCTCATCCCTTCTGAACCCATCATATCATACCCATTAGCAATTTGACAACCCTCCAAAAAAAAAAAAAAAAACCACACACAGAACAAAAAGAAAAAAGAAAAGAGAAAGAGAAACACAGAGAAGGGGAAGAAAAAGAGAGAGGCACATATGTGGAGAAGATTATCTTGTGCATGCAACCCTACGTGATTCTATTATTGGTTCATGTAGACTACCCCAATTATTTGGGATTAAAGGCTTGGTTTGTTTGTTTACAATAATCAAACACTTATTATAGCAACCAATCACAAAAATCATTCATAAACTGAAGGGGTGAAAACTTGGGTGGGGAAGATATACCCTGTCCACTTGACTGGAGGCACTAACATTGGCATATATGGGATGACCATGTGCCTAGCCTGTAAAAGAAAAGGGGGGCAGGGTGGGGGTGGGGGGATTAGAATCTACAAAGTACAGATAAGGAATCAAAAAAGGTTAAGTCAGTATCTTCATGGCTCTCAGAAAAAGAACTCGTCAAGTATCCAAAACAATATCTCCAGACATACTTTGTAAGCTTCCATTTTAAGATTGACTTTACCTACTCTGATATTTAGAAAGAAGCAGGGAAAGAAAATAAATTAACTTACCGTTCTTTCAAGACCCTTACGAATAAGAGGATCACCCCGGATAACACCATATCTTCTGTTGGAGCCCCTGTTAAAAGATCGAACTAGTGAAAACCATCCAATACTTGAAAAAAAAAAAATTAAAAAAGGAGGATATGAGTATCCCGTACTTAATATCTTTTGTTGTTCTAGAAGTGTGTACAAATGCAGGTCGAATATCCGGTGGGCCCTCTGCTAACTGATTAGCTGGGGGTTGTATATATGCCACCTGTATAATCAACTCAAGGAGACGGCTTCCTACCTTTGCTCTAGCTTCTGGGCCCCACGACTGAAAGTCAATTTGTTTATTCACTAATTGGTGCACAGCTCTAAGCTTTTGTTTTTTCATCAAAGTCGTGACCCTTTGTCTTACTATTTCTTGCTCTTGAATATTTGCATCAGATTGATTTCCTTCCTTCTGCGTATCTTGCACGACTTTTTTCTTCTTAGTTTTCTCCAAAAAATAATGTATTCTTACCTGATCCATCAGAAAATTATTAAGAATCAGTCCCAAGTGCATTTCATTGAGTATAACTAAGCAAAGGATAATTTGTTCAATCCTGATAGTTACCAATATCACCATCGCAATATCAATAATTAGTATAATAGTAGGACTCAACAATCTAGCAAGAAACTATGTGCATGCTAAGTACCCAAGATAAATAAGATAATCAAACAATAAAAATCAATTGATATGCTATATTATACGGTTAATTGTCATATGCAAAACATTTCAATAGCCAATTCAATTATGCAAAAAGTGTCGCAGTTTAAAAATTTAAATAAGGAAAGAACAGCCCTAACTGATCGCATAAATCACGTACCAGGCAGTGATATCGTTGGTATACATGGAGCTATTTCAAGGGAAATTAAATAATCAAAAAAAAAACTTCAACATTTCAAGAAAGCAGAATAAAAAAACACCATAGACCATACTATTGCTTGTATTTTATTAATGAAACAAAAAGAAGTTTCATTTATACATGGAGTAAGTCCTCACCGTTATCCAAATATTTAAACTCAATATTTCACACATTCACAACAGGGTATATGATCCTTCTCTGCATGTCTAATTCTAGCAAATTACTTGCCAGCTCCCAACCACGTGTATTTCAACATTGCGGGTTGAATTTAAAAAGGCAATAAAGGGAAAACCATAAATCCATTTTTTATCATTGCTCAAGCATAAATTGTAATGCAATTATCGTTCTCTCCAAAACTAATTCAGAAGCTAAACTAGCATGTTATGCTCCAATTAACTATATTTCCATACTGTAACTATTCAAATTATCAAACAGATGAGCGAGTTTATTTGATCACCAACCTCTTGTTCGATTGCTTCCCCAATCATACAAGCAGCCTGAACAACTCTAGCACTTCCATGCTCCCCTCCAGTCATGAGCAGGCCCATTAGCTTATGCATTGTAATAACCGCCATCATATCTGCAGGCAGTTGATCGAAGTACTTAGAATAAGCTGCTTTACTCTTCCCTTCCCTAATAAACTCCTGCTCTTTCTCAATCTTATCCCTTAAAGGCTCAAACCATCCCAGAAACAAAGATTTCATATACGGCAAATTGGGAGCCAATTTCTGCTCACACATGTCATTCAAAAGCTCTCTGTACTCTTTGGCCGCCTGCTCCCACGCCTGCGTTTCGAGCTTCACTTGCCTTCTCTTAAGTGCTCTGTACTTATCACTCCCCAATCTACCACTTCTCTCGTGCCTCCACCGCTTATAATACTGCCTCTTCTCCTCTTTTCTAACCTCAGTCAACAATTCTTCAACCTCATCAGTAACCGCCGCGCCATTAACATTATTATCCTCCTCCACATCGGTGTGCGACGGGGCAACCGCCTCCGCCATACTCGCGTAGCTCCTAAAGGTCAATCCGTTAAAATCCATTTGTTTCCTCCTCCGGGAAACCGGGAATAATTCATCTCCGGCGTGGATATTCTGAAAACCGATGGTATTGAGCTCAAACAGGGGTTTGTGACTAGGTTCACCAGGATTTACTAATTCGAGGAAGCTGCGAGTGGCAGTGAGTGGCAGGGGCCGACGATGCTTCGATGAACCGATTTGCTTAGCAATATTTCTCCACATAACTGTGGAATTTCTCTGCGGGTTGAGGACGATTGCTGGATTCTGAAATGGTGGGGTTTTTGAACTATCAATTTTGAAGCTCAATGAAATGGGGGTTTTGCTGCTGCACATTAAATTGCTGAAAGAAATTTTTCCAAGTGAGCAAAATGTAAGGAATTAAAACTGAACATGAGAAGTTTTGAACTGAATGATCGATTTGGGAAGGTGATGCAGCCGTTCCAGGTATTCGGATTGAAGAAATTAGAGTACGTACATCATATCATATGTGATCGAAGAAACAGAAAGAGACATGAATTCTTATTGGCAGTTGCCGACTTTAAACCCTCCTAAAACCTTGTGGTATACTGTTGGGCCTCATGTGCAATGGGACCAATACTAAATGGGCTGAAAATTAGTCTGGGCTCAGATTATTTGCAACACACCAAAGATTAAATACATTCTTAGCTTTTGTTAATACACTTCAATACAAAAATGTTCGGAGTAAAATCAGAAAAAATTTGATAATTTTCGAGAAAAATTTCTTGAAAATAAAAAAAGGCACACACTAAACATATGCATTTTCGGAAATTTATTCCGATAATTGTTTCATTTAAAAAAAAAAAATTGGACATTTTTTAGTGGAGTGTATTAATATCCATGGGATTGTCTATAACCTGGGTCTTGCAACACTCACCAATATTATTTACTGAGCTTTAAAAGAAGGGTCCGGCTATATACTCCTCCATTATTTAGGAATACACCGCCAATCACCATAAATTACCCATCTTAAATAAAAATTCTAGCTTCTCTCTTTTTATAGTCTTTATACGTCCCTCCCGCTCAATTCTCTGCAGCCACAACTGCGCCAACGTTCGCTCACTCCTGCACTTCCACCACCGTCCACCGTCACGCGCCCATCGTCGTCCATCGTCGAGTACCCAGCACCTCCAGTTTCCGATTCTTCGATCTATAACAGATATTGCCACAGCGCCCACCGCCCATAACCTCCTCCTTTCATCTTTTGTTTGTTTTCCTCCCTTACATGCATTTTCTCTAACAAAAGGTCTATTCGTACTAGCATTGAGTAGTGGAGGACCGTAGCACAATGTTCAATGGAGGAGGCTTGGGGTACGACTTTCAGTAGTGGAGTTGTGGCATTCAACGTCCGTGGTGGAAGGGTTTGATAGTTAGGTTAAAAAATAAAGGGGCACTCACTAGTGGGTTATTTCGATAAGAGCTTATTATAATCAAGTTGGTAGACTTTTAAAACTTACAACTAGATTACCCTTTTTAATGTATAATACCCACACTACCTTTTATTTTCATTTCTATTTACTTTTCATTGTTCATGATTTGACATCTACTTTTTAACTTTTGTAGATAGTTTTTAAAACTTTGTCAGATTTGTGTCCAATTTTTTTTTTTTTAAATTAGACTTTTTTTACTGCATTTTTTTATTTGGTAAGTATTCATGCAAACACGAAAATATCATGGTACAAAATTTATCGATAAAGTATAAATTTATTAGTTTTAGTATAAGAGGTGAGCCTTAGTGCAAAAGAAATAGAACAAAATTTAGTAATTATTTCTCGTCATTGCATAGTACAAATGATAATTTTATAGTATCATAGTGACAATGTGAGGATTAGTGCCAACGAATTATTTTTGCCATAGTGGACAACATAATACAATAATATAAAGAGTTAAAGATAAATTATAATTATTTACGAGATGAAATAAATTACAACATAAAGATAAAGTACAAACAGTTTATACAACATAAAAATAAAGTACAAACGGTTCTTCACCCTCTTTAGGTTGTATTTCATTACCTTTAGACCATAACTAGTCATAGCACGTTCAACACAAACCTCCTGTGTATCCATGTCGACTCAAAGCTTCAAAGTCAAAACCTTTCTTCTTTTTCTTTGTTGTAATCACACAAAATTCAACATTCAACCCCTTGCCCCTTTGCATTCAATCTTGTATCTAGTATGCCCAAATTTGATTATGCAACATAAATAGGCTAAAAAATGATTTTTGCTCAACACAACAATTTCAAGAGCTATCAAGCAATCAGAAGCACAACTTGATTGTGGAAATGAGATAAAATGTACAATAGCAACAACAACAGCACAATTTACCCAATATTTTCCTATTTTTGCCCAAACAGAGCCTCCTAATTCCTAACACATAAACCGGAAATTGAGCAATTCTAGCACAAGATAAGGATTTACCTCCACCACTGATATTTAGGGCTGTTGTGACCATGATAATAATGGTCATTACGGTCACCTTTAGGGAAACCCCTGAGGTCGGCGACCGACCTCCCAAATAACAAATGAGGTCGGTCAACGACCTTCTAAAGCAACAAATGAGATCGACCACCGACCTCCCAAAACAACGAACGTGGTGGGCTGGTATTAAGAACTCGCAAAATAATCAACCTCGATTTAGCCCGGAGAGGTCGTCAGAGCTTTAAAGCCCAATTCCTACCACAACCAAAGTCAAAGAGGTCGGTCTGGCCACGAAACGCTCGCATCCGACCTCTCGTCAACCATAGAGGTCGGGATTCCCTTTTAAAGCTTAAAGCCTGGCCTCGTCTGGTTGATGAGAGACCTTACTGGGGTGTTTAGGATGGGAATTGGTCGGAATGTCGATCTCCAACCCATCGGTGTAAACGGTCTTCCAAGCCCCGGCCACGAAGAACCATCTCTCGCGCAAGTTGCAAGCCTTGCTTGGCAAACTCGTCATAAGTTTAGGCCCTTTGGTTTGCAAGTAGACCTCCCCCCGAGTGATTGTGTTCGCTGACCACTCTGTACATATGAGACATTTTGGTCGGGGTCGGTAACCGATAGAGAAAATTTTGACTAAAGAGAGTGATCACGCCAAGGATGATCATCCAAGCGTTCGGCAAAATTCGGACCGACGCCTGATCCCAGAAGATAGGATATGGTCGTGTGGAGTGGAAAGTGAAACCGACCTCCATTATATCCTGTGTAATAACCATCACCCCACGGGTGGCTGATCGGCCCGCTCGTTCAGCTCTGGGGCAAACAAGTGGACATCGAGCGGGACGTCCTAGTTAACCCTCCACTTATCCAAAAACTCTTGGGTAATTACACTTTGGTACCCACCAATCGTCCACTCAATCGATTGCTCCAAATCAGCCGGTCGAACTGTTCTGGGATCCCTCAAGATGTGAGTGTAAGGATTGCACTCGTGATAATTTTCAAAATAAAAAACCAACGGGGCAGCTCGGTCCGACTCCTTCACAAACTTTGACCATATTTTAAAGGGTCTTTTCACTCTTTCATTGTAGAGCGAATTAGCTCGGAGCTCAGTGCCCTCTTTCTTCGTTCTCTCCTCCACCGACCGGGTACTCACCCCTCCGACCTCTGACCGTCTCTGCCTCTATCCAGTCCTTTACCGTCTCGGCCGCCAAATCTTTGAGGATAAGACTCATCGCAAGGTCGGATTCACTCTCGTTGGTGTTGACCTCGGCAATGCTGGCCTCATCCTCCTCTAAGAGATCGTCAAGAGGCTCTCGAGTCTCCATCTGCTACGCCATCTGAACTGTCCCGAATGTCCACTGGCGCTTGGGACGACCACGTCACAAGAAGTTGCACTGACCTCGTTGACCCGGCTCTGATCCATAAGACGACCTCCTCCCAACAGAGGTCGATCGGATATTTGGAAGATTGGATCCAAACTATCATCATCCGTCGCCCAAAAATTTCAAGCTATCATGTGCCGGGGAGAAAAACCGACGTTAGAGCTTCCTCCAACGAACAACTGACGCCCAGCGCCGCCGCCGCCGCTCGTAGAGTTCCCGTCTTTTTGGCATATCATTGTACCACCACGTCTCTATACCATTTTTTCGAAATAAAATAAGAAAAATAGCGAATTTCAGAACTTACCAAATGAAAACGCTCCTCCGCTGCCACCACCACCGTCGTAACCGCCTCCGTGAAAGATCGCCAAAAAATAAAAAAACTTGTATAAGAAATATAGAACGAAAGTTGAAAAGTCCACAATGAAGCAAAGACTTCCCTATTCATAGGCATAATTTCGGGCAAAAAAACGCAAATAATTTCTTGAAATTAGGGACTAAATTGCAAAATCACGAGCTTGGGACCCCTATGGATAAATAATAGTCGACGCTTGGTGTACGTGTACATCTTTTCAGGCACAGGTATCCGTGCACGTTGTATCAGCTCCACACGTGCGGAAGCTTCCAGAGTCTGTTCTCCCAATCCCTATTCCACTCAAGAAGAGGTTAGAACGACCTCGAATTCAAGGATCCAGCTCACCTCCCATCATTCATGAGAGCCAAACTGGGGGACAATTATTGTGATCATGATAATAACGGTCATTACGGTCACTTTTAGGGAAACCCCTGAGGTCGGCGGCCGACCTCCCAAATAACAAATGAGGTCGGCCACCGACCTCCCAAAGCAACGAACGAGGTCAGCCTGTATCAAGAGCTCGCAAAATAACTGACCTCAATTTAGCCCGAAGAGGTCGTCGGGGCTTTAAAGCCCAAGGCCTACCACAACCAAAGCCAAAGAGGTTGGCCTGGCCACAAAACGCTCGCACCCGACCTTTCGTCAACCATAGAGGTCGGGATTTCCTTTTAAAGCTTAAAGCCCGACCTCGTCTTGGCGAACTCCTATTTCTCTATTGGTGAATATTCGAAGAGCACGTGATAAGATCAGACAAAGTCCTCCCAAATAAGGTAAAGAGTCACCCTCATACACAAGGACAAATAAAATATTTTCCATAAAAGGGGAAAACCTTCAGAAGATCTCCACGCAGAGCCACCTGGCGTAAGGAGATTGGCTTGTCGTCTATGGCAAAGGACGGATGGGTGTCTTCAGTATATCATAGAATATTTGGCATTTAATGCAATGGTCCCCCTCCAAGCTCTAAAATGACCATAATGCCCCTTAATGTAAACCCTATAAATTGAGAAATTCATGTACAAGAAATACAAGTATCATCAATTCAGAACACACACATTAAGTCCAGGGCAAAACCCATGGCAAATCCTATTCAATTTATTGCTTTCTTGCATTTACTCATTCACCAGCAATGATGAACATTTATCTCTTCACTCATGCATTCAATGACCCATAAATGCATTCTCTTTTGATGTTTTAGCCTAATCTCTACCACATTATCTCATACTTTCCAGCCCTAATTTTAGGCTAACAACAAGGGTCACGACCCGAGAACCCGGATTGAATTGGTATCACTTAAAAGCCGAGAAACAGAATAAAAATATATGCTCAACAAAAAATAGAGCTCATGGATTGTTGCTCATTAAAGAAATTTACCTACCTAACTAGTGAACTACTCACCAATTTTTTGTTCAAGAAATACCAAAAGAAAATACAAAGCCATCTAGAAAGAGGTCAGATCAAGGTTTAACAAATTAATTCAGAAAAAAATAAAACTCGAACCTATAATCACTTACAAAATTGTAGATCTAGGGTTTCCGCCTCACAAGTGCATCGGCGCCTGGATCTATTTTTTTATTTCTTTGCGGATCTGCTTTGTTGTATCTATTATGTGGTACACCGAGAGCCTCGCGGACTGAGTTACTGCTGGAAAATTGGAATGAGGAGTCACTACCAGCGAAGGCCGCGACCACTCGTGGCAGTCGAAATCGAAGAGCTCTGTCGGATTTCAGTGGAAGAAGAAGTTCAATTTGCACAAGTGGATTGCAGATACTTTGCTTTTCAAAATTTATTCGATTTTTGAAGCCGTTGTTCTCGTATTGTAGCTCTATTTCTTCTTCCTCTGTTGTGGATGTTGTTAGCGATGTCGCCTAGATTACCACGGCGTATAAATGCAGCACACTTCGGGCCCCTAATCATTTTTTACAGCGGTGGCTTCATGCTGTGGCGGTGGTGGCATCCGGCGAATCCGACCATGGATGAGAATGGAGAGAGAGGATAAGGTTGGTTGCTTTAACTTGAATTTGGAGAGAGGAAATGGATCTACAAAAATATAGGAATGAGTGATTAGGCGTGAAATTGTCATGATTCGTAGCTAGAAATGCTCAAGTTTTGGTCGATTTTATTGAGTATTTGGAGTCAATTGAGTACTATTTTTACACATTTATGAATTTGTCTCGTTGATGCTCATAGGTGAATCGAGGGTGAAAAATGGAGTTCGTAGGGCTTTGAATCTACTCAAACGGATGTCCGGATGAGAAGATATTGAAGAAATATGAATGGTATTAGTGCGCGAGAAGAAAAGTATCAGTTGAAGAAGAAGGAGGATCATTCGAGTGGATCCACTCGAGCGCCCTCGCTCGAGCAAGGGAATGGGTCGAGCGCCCAAAACTTACAGAACATTTCGAGTGCTCGAGCAGCCCGAGCGCCCCCGTTCGAGCCATTGCACCGTTCGAGTTACACCACTCGAGCGGCCCTGCTCGACCCCATGTTTTATTCGACCCCTTCAACTCGAGCGCCCCCACTCGAGCGGGTGGTGCTCGAGCGCCTCAACCTTATTACCTTCAGATTCGTTTTTCCGGCCCATGAGTTCCCGAATCGGCCCAACGCTTATATATACTTGTTCCGAACTCGTTTTGGGGGAATCATATACCACTTGACACCACATCACTTTGAGAGTTCGTTTTTAGAGTTAGAAGAGTAATAGAGACGAGCAAGCTTTATTTTTACGTAATCGAAGTTTTACTTTACGAATTCTTGTTACGGTTTGGATTTTAATTTATTTTCGTTTGCTCTTTGACATTGAACTCTTGAGACTTCATTTTATTAATTAAATTTTCAGTTCTTAGCATTTATTTTCTTTAAACCCTAATTTATGTTTAGTAGTTACTTAGTTCAAATCATCATGTTCATGTTTGTTATTTCTTCAATTGCTTTTGTTGTCGTTAAAGCCATGTCCGGCTAAAACCCCTGTATGCTTAGGGTAGGATGAACTCGTAGAAGTAAGATGTGGGTACGTAATTAGGGTAATTCGTGACATTTAGTTTTAATTCTCTTAATTAATGAATTCTTAAAATCAATCTTAACTTTATCTTTGAATTTTGTTCGAAAAGTGTTACAGAGAGGACGATCTTATCACTCTTTAACAACTAGTAGACTTAACGAGAAGGTTTAGAAAGGGTTAATTAATCTACCGGTTTATCTAGGGAGGACGACCGCATCACCTTAGTTAAATTAAGGTCTCGTTAATTAAGCACTATCTATTAACTTGTTAGTGGATTAGTGAAGTCGATTGTTAGGATAAAGTATTAGGGTTTGAATTCTTGAGCTTTCATCTTACAATCTTTTACTTAGGTTATTTCTTGCACGTCATGATTATTTTGATTATGTACCTGCTCCGTTAGTATACGTAGGAATTCCTATCCTGAGCATCACCATCACATATTTGAAAACACACTTTTACGTTCTTAGTTTAATTTTCATTTTTGCATTCGTAGAGTAATTTAGTTTCGATTATTTTTTTCTTTTAAAAAAAATCCAAAAATATACACTCATATTAACTACGACGCGTAGATCTTCTGGGATCTATTCGCATACAACCCATCCCGAGGTACGATACACTTGGTCGCTATACTTACTTATACTACAGTGAACCCGTACGCTTGCGGGGAAACTACTAGTAGAAAGTTAGTAAAGTTCGGTTCAAGTCAATGGTGTCGTTGCCGGGGATGGCAATGTATGTCATTTGAATAGGACTTGTAGATAGCTTAGTAGTTAGTAGTGAGTGCTTTACTTTTCTGTTTTATTCTTACTCATTCGACAGTTGCGTTTTGATTTGTCTGTTAGCGTTTCAGGTTTATAAAAATACGCTCGCAAGGAGATACGAGCGAAGAGAGAATATAGCTAGATACTGAGACAATAGCAAGAAGAAACCGAGCTTTTTTAAGAAGGATGAATACTGCCTGAGGAGAGAACGATAACATGGACATCAGTAATGAGTTGGATGACGCTGCAGGCAATCAAACATTGGACCGGGTTGAGGGCACTAGAGGAACTAACAGTCAGAATCAAGTTCCGTTAGGGGAAAGCCAGAGCCAAAACCCGGGTACACAGAACGTAAACAATCCAACTCATGACCTTGTCCAACATCCTCAGAACAATCCTGCATATCCACAGAACAACTTCCCACAAAACAACTTACCTTACCCTTACCCATACCCACCATATCCTTATCCACTATACCTGTATCCTCCACCGCCTGCTTATAACCAACCACCAGGCCAACAAGTACCAGTACCACCTGTTTATTCTCATCACGTTCCTCAGAACGCCGATCAGAACATGGTCATTCGAGGAAGGTTTGCGGTGCAGTCGCAACAGTATTATGATGGAGTGGCGTTACCTCCGGTAGAGGCAAACAACTTCTCAATTTCCCCTGGAATTCTTAAGCTACTTACCGAGAAGCAATTCAAATGGTAGGTTGGGAAAGAGAATCCTCATACTCATCTGAGGAGTTTTCTAATGATCGCATCTACGTTCAATTATAACGACATGTCTGAAGATGCCAAGAGGCTCAGACTGTTCCCATTCTCTTTAACGGGAATAGCAAAGGAATGGTACGATAACACGCTCCCACGGGGAGGTGTGACCACATGGGCCGAGCTCGAGCGTCTGTTCCTCGAGCGATTCTACCCTCCATCTAGAACCATTAGAGCAAAGATAGAGATCTCTTCTTTCCGCCAGAAGCCAGGAGATGACTTACGTCAGGCGTGGAAGAGATACTCTAATATGTTAATTGAGTGCCGACAACACGGGTACAATGAGGGGGATATCATGGCTTTCTTATACAGCGGAGCCAGCAAGGCTGGTCAAGCCCATCTTGATGCATGCGCTAGTGGAGCATTTCTGAACCATGGAACAGCTAGGTGTAGAGAGATTGTTGATAATATTGTCACGAATGCCGGGCAATGGAGCGAGGACCCAGAATTTCAGAGAGCATATCACATTGAGGAGAGTGAAGGGACGAGGAAGTTGTTGATGGCTATGATGGAGAAGATAAGTAACATTGAGGTTGGGCAGAATTTGGTTGGAGGGAATGTAGTAGTGAGTGAGAAAGTGGACCAGCCCCCAGTTCAACAGGAGGTAGCCAACTATATGGGAGGACCTTACTACAATCAAGGTGGGTATCCACAAGGTGGCAATCAATTTGGAAGGCCCTCCTATGGCCAACCATTTGTACCACCCGGTCCACAATCTCCTCAAAATCAATGGAGGAATAACCAAGGATATCAAGGAGGCCAGCAGCCTCCTCAGAACTAATGGAGGAAGAACGAGAATTTCTCATATGCAAATCCGAAGGCCGGAATCACAGTTCCTCCAGGTGTTGATCTAGGTTCAAAACCCCCGGGTGGAGAAGGCGGTTCCTCGACCGAAGAGATGTTGAGAGCTATCCTTCAGAAGGTGGAGGAAGGAAGCAAAGGATTATCTTCTTTGGAGTATGATGTGAAAGAATTGCATAAGAAAGATGATCAACATGATCAAGAACTCCAGAAGAGAGATGTATAGCTGAATCAAATTCAGCAAGAGAATAATAGGCGGTTCACTTTGATGGAGTACTAGATGAGCCAGATTGCAAAATCATTGGGAAGAGAGTCGGGTAAATATCCTTCTATGCCGGAGGGGAACCCGAAAGAGCATTGCAAGGCGATCCAGCTTAGAAGTGGGACCAACTATGATGGTCTTCAGTTGCCTGCTAATTTTGAGACGCCCAAAGGAGAGGATGAGATAGAAGAAGAAAAGAATGAAGAGGTAGAATTTGAGAAAGTGGTTGAGGGTGAAGGCACTAAGAAGAGTAAAGATATGGATGAGGACCAGAAGAGAAAAGACCTTGAGGAAGGCATTAAGGAGATTGAGAGAGTCCCAAAGTGGAAGAAGGCAAAGGAAGCAAGGAAGAATGTGGAAGAAACTGAGAGGGGTGAATGGGGGGTACCCAAATCTGTGATACCTGTCTCATATCCACAACGGTTTATGAAAAAGAAATTAGATGAAAAGTTTGCAAAATTCCTTGATGTTTTTAAAAAGCTACATATTAACATTCCTTTTTACGATGCTTTGGAACGGATGCCCAATTACACCAAGTTTTGAAGGACTTGATAGCGAATAGACGACGAGTAGATGAGCCCAAGTTGGTGCAGCTGAACCATGAGGTGAGTGCGTTAGTGCACAAAGCACTTCCCCCGAAGTTGAAGGATCCCGGAGGTTTCACTATCTTATGTGATCTCGGGAATGGAGTCAAGAAGGGAGCGTTGTGCGACCTTGGAGCGAGCATTAATTTGATGCCATTGTCGCTTTTCAAGAAGTTGAAGGGTGGAGCCGATAATGATGACGCTTCAACTTGCTGACCGGTCTATTACTCGACCTCAAGGTGTAGTTGAAGACGTCCTCGTGAAAGTTGGAGATCACGTGTTTCCAGCTGATTTTGTGGTCCTAGAGATGGAGGAAGATGAGCACGTTCCTTTGATCTTGGGAAGACCGTTCTTAGTGATGGCTGGAATGGTGTTATATGTGGCGAATGAGAAGATCACATTGAAAGTTGATGATCAAGAGGTGAAAATTTCCCTATATGAGGCCATGAAACACCCGAAGGAGGATGAGGGCTGTTATTGCATGGATGTCATTGGTCTTTGTGTTGAAGACACACCTCCTATCTCTAACATTTCTTATATTCATGATTTTGATAATCCTTCACTTGATGACTTAACCCATGAGCATTATGATCTTGATTGTTTTGATAGGGATAAAGGGAAGAAGTTGAAGGATGAAGAAGTGAAAAGTGTGGACGTGGTCCAGTTGGAAAGGAAATGAGGAGTTAAGAAGAAAAAGTCAAAACTCAATAAATTGCTTAGTAAGACTCCTCCAGATAAAGGTGAGAAGAAGTTGAGACCACCACCACTTGAGGATAAGAAGGAAGCAAAGGAGCTCATGATGAAGTGGAATGAAGGAAAGGAGTTCAAACACCACTCTTATGAGAATAAGAGAGGTAAATTTGAGTATCATGTCCCATAAGCTCTTTTGAGCTTGGTCCGACATTAGGACCTTAAAAATAGCGTTGAATGGGAGGCAACCCATTTTTATTTGTTTTTTGGTGTTTTATGTTATTAGGGTGTTGTTTTGAATCGTATGTTAACCTCGTATTTGAGTGAGTTGCTTGTAGGATTGTCTCGAGAGAGTAAAGGTATCATGGAGTTATTCAGATTGAAGGGACCAACTCGAGACGAGGGAGTGTGCAAGTTGTTAAGAGAAACTGAATTACTTGGATGAGGTAACCACCACCCCAAACTTAGACCACTTCACAAGGTCGAAGTTTGGGGGGTGGAGTTTTTACATGTTTTATGGTTACATTGCACAGGCGCACACCCTATCTTTGAGTTGAGTTTGGTTATGTATTGTATCTTGATATGCTTCTTGAGCTGATATTGCTTTGCATGCTACTACATATTTCATGCCTATCAATTCTTGTATGCTTGTTGATTGCTATTCTTGAGTATGATTTGATGAGTATGGGTGAGTTGTGAAGTTGAGTTAGGAATTTTATTGTGTGAGTATGTGAGTGAAAGTTGATTTGAGAGAGAACTAGTGTACTTACGAGTTTTTCTTTTGAGTACTTGTGTGAAATGAGAGTGAGAATTCACTAGGACTAGCATGGATGTGAAAGCCATGGGTTTTGAGCCTTTTGAGATTAAGATGCATGAATTGATCTCTTCGTTTGTGAGTGAGTCGTCACCTTAGAGGATGCTAGAACTTGTGTGTGCTCTCACTTCTTGATTGTGTCTAGTTTGATATGCCGAATGTGATCTTAGGCCATCTTTGTTTTGATTGAGTCACTTAGCCAAATTTTTTCCTTACCATTGATATTTGTCACTTGTTAGCCAGTTTGTGTCTTAAGCATATTTCAGTTGCTAGAACATTTAAACACTATTCCAAGTTCCTATGCCTTTTTGTCCCAATTTGAGTGGAGAATAGGAAAAGTGTGAACGAGGAGTGACTTGAGTTGAGAAAAGGAATTATGGTGGTTGAGTTGTGATAAAAGAAGGGTGTGATGAAGTTTTGAGTTGTGGGAAAAAGGAAAAAAATTGAGAACGAGCAAAAAAAAATATGCGCTCATGTGAGTTGTGTAAGAAAAAGAAAAATGTGGTGATTGAAAAAGTGAAATGAGCAGAAAAAAAAATTGAAGTATTGAAAGGAGAGGAATTGAGAGTGTATTGAATGAAGATGTTTGAAGTATTTTGATCCTCGTCTTGAAATATTGAAATTTGACTTTCTATTCTCCATTCACTTGAGTCACTTATCCCATATATTTTCCCCACCTGTCCAAAGAGCCTACATTACAACCTTGAGAAAAGTCCTTTTTGATTCGGCATTGATTTCTAGAGTATGGTCGAAGTTGAGAGCTCTTACAAGCCTATGGCTGCTGATATGTGTGATTGATTGATTGATTGAGTGAGTCCCTTATCATTGATATACACTTGTGAGGGAGTGAAACACATCGTCGAGTGCACATCCATGTTTGATCTTGGTGTTTCTTGTTGTTATTGCATGAGTATGATGAAGGGGGGTGAGTTAGTATACGGGTGATCAATTTTTGAAGCTCGAGTCCATTTACTTGCATGGTTTGGTTCTATGACTCATTCCTAATAATTTCACTTGACTTATTATTTCATTGCTTGAGGACAAGCAATATGGTAAGTTTGGGGGGTTGATTAGGCGTGAAATTGTCATGATTCGTAGCTAGAAATGCTCAAGTTTTGGTCGATTTTATTGAGTATTTGGAGTCAATTGAGTACTATTTTTACACATTGATGAATTTATCTTGTTGATGCTCATAAGTGAATCGAGGGCGAAAAACAGAGTTCGTAGGGCTTTGAATCGACTCAAACGGATGCCCGGATGAGAAGATATTGAAGAAATACGAATGGTATTAGTGCGCGAGAAGAAAAGTATCAGTTGAAGAAGAAGGAGGATCATTCGAGTGGATCCACTCGAGCTCCCCCGCTCGAGCAAGGGAATGGGTCGAGCGCCCAAAACTTACAGAACATTTCGAGTGCTCGAGCAGCTCGAGTGCCCCCGTTCGAGCCATTGCACCGTTCGAGCTACACCACTCGAGCGGCCCTGCTCGACCCCATGTTTCATTCGACCCCTTCAGCTCGAGCGCCCCCGCTCGAGCGGGTGGTGCTCGAGCGCCTCAACCTTTTTACCTTCAAAGGGTTAATTAATCTACCGGTTTATCTAGGGATGACGACCGCATCACCTTAGTTAAATTAGGGTCTCGTTAATTAAGCACTATCTATTAACTTGTTAGTGGATTAGTGAAGTCGATTGTTAGGATAAAGTATTAGGGTTTGAATTCTTGAGCTTTCATCTTACAATCTTTTACTTAGGTTATTTCTTGCACGTCACAATTATTTTGATTATGTACCTGCTCCGTTAGTATACGTAGGAATTCCTATCCTGAGCATCACCATCACATATTTGAAAACACACTTTTATGTTCTTAGTTTAATTTTCCTTTTTGCATTCGTAGAGTAATTTAGTTTCGATTATTTTTTTCTTTTCAAAAAAAAATAAAAAAATATACACTCATATTAACTACGACGCGTAGATCTTGGGGGATCTATTTGCATACAACCCATCCCGAGGTATGATACACTTGGTCGCTATACTTACGTATACTACAGTGAACCCATACGCTTGGGGGGAAACTACTAGTAGAAAGTCAGTAAAGTTCGGTTCAAGTTAAGGAGAGAGAAAATGAATTGTACCATATTCATCTATTAACTGTATTTAAGGTATTATAGTACAATAAAGTTAACCTACATGTGATGTAAGTTTCAAAAGTGTACCAACTAGACACTAATTATGAATATAAACTTAACATAGTTGTTGTTGGGGAAATCGGGGTGCCCAGATCTATTCGGGATGAAATTTAAATACGAATTTAAATCCAATTATTACTAGCATGAATTAATCCTAAATTAATTCAAATAATAATTAACCAACAACAAATAATTTCATGCCAATGAATATAATCACGTAAAATCCTATCGCGGAATATCTTGGAGTTTTACATGATCACGTACCTCTTGAAGCGACGTCCAACCAAGAAGAATGGGACAAGCGAAACGATCTCATCAACCGTAAAAGCCTTCTCAAGTATTCTTTCTTTACCTTATTTGTTCGCCGATGGGAAGCACTCACGAACAATTTAATAATATAAGGGAGGAAGAAAATATTTATTACTCTCGATTTTTCCAACTCATGGAACTTGTGAACTTGTAAACTGGAGATGAAATAATCATCTCCTATATATAATAGTGACGGGGGCGAAAATAAGCCTATGAATATGAAGGAAAAAATATTTTTCTTGGTCTCCAATAAATCTTGAATATATCTCATATATTCTTTTCTCTATAATAAAATATTCCACAAAAATCTCATATTCTCATATATATATATATAAATTTCAAAAATTTAGGGACAAAAGGATATTCTTGAATTTATGAGATAATCTTGTATTCCTAGAATACATATCTTTCATAATATCTTTCTAAGAAAATCAACAAAATCTTTTCTCTCCCCTACACATAATTTTTGTATTTAATGAGTAAAAATCAGCAATAATAATTTTATTTTATTTTAATCACCTTATTATTATCGGATTACTTATTGGGCTACTTGAGGGGCCTTTAGGAGAATAAAGATTGGACCTCCAATGAACTTCTGAATAACAATATTAAGCCTCAATATTATTCACCCCATTAATATTAATTAATACTACTATCAAATTAATATTGCACTATCCATCTTAAGCCATATTAAGATAATATGGGCTCCCGATTATTATTTCCCGTGTTTAAGATTATTTACTCCATTAATTAATTGAGTTTCTGAATAGCTCTAAATTAATTAATATATTTCACCTTGGAGTAAAGACATCTCAACATTATTATCCGTACCGGAGAAACTAATTCTCCACTTGCAAGATTTGTTACGGTAAAACTTTTGAGCCCACCAAGGGGATAAATTACACGAGCCGTACTCGCACGCGTTTCTCCTTATTAAACCTTAGCAACCGTCGTATAATTAATATTACTGCCCAAAACACAAGGCTCGAAGTCACGATGAATCTCACCCGACATTAGGGATGGTAAATAGGTCGGGCCGGGTCAGCCCGAAACTGGGCCACTGGGCCACCTACATTTTACGGGCCGGGCCTGGTTCCAACGGGGCCTCTATTTTAAAGGCCCAGCCTGGCCCTAGCGGGCCACCGGTCCAAAATGACCAATTTTTAAAAAAATTAAATTTGTCAAATTAATCATTTATATTCAATGAAATAATCTTCTTTTTTAACATATTTTATAGTCCTATTTTTGTGGTCAAGATATGACTTATAATAACAATTAATATTAGTTTATGATATGATTTGACTATCCATTTCCAATAAATAACTTATACTCCCTCTGTCCTTGAGTAAACTTCTCACTTTCCTTTTCGGACCATACTCCAGTAAACTTCTCATTTCATAAATGGCAAAATTAACACTTTATTACATATAACCTTTAACCTTCAAATTCACACAACATTACCAAAGTGTCACTCATTCATTTCACTTTTCAACACTATTCATTACTTTATCCCAAAAGTCAACATGTGACCCACCATATATTAATAAACAAATACACTTTCTTAAACCATTCAACAAAAAAAAGTGGGAATAAAGCTCAAGGACTGAGGGAGTATTAATTTCTTGAAAAAGTTATTGCAACAAGAAAATAATAATATTAACTCAACAAACACTTTTAAACATCACATTAAATTCCTTTTATGTTAATAGATACACTTGACATATTAGACCAATAGTAATAGATAATATATAAATTAAAAAAAATCGGGACAACCAAAAGTTCCTCAGGCCGGACCAAATCGACCCGGTTCTTTTCGGGCCAATATTTTTTTAGGTCTCGCCTGTCCTAAAAGGCAGGCTAACCGGACCGAACCATCGGACCGGACTCATTTTGCCACCCCTACCCGACATGGATCAAAATAATAACTATTAACTACACACGGTCTTATTTAAGTGACGGTGATTAATAAATCAATAACCACTGAGGTTTAATTCTTCATCTTTTAGAACAGAAGAATTTATTCTCGTTGTAGGTCCTCTTCAACATATACTAAATGTGCTAGTGCAATCTCTTGGTCAAGACAGACCAATCTGAGAACTACATATCGACCTTTCACGACGGATTGTTCAATTTCACCTGGATCATGAATTGTACGTTTAGTTACAAAGAACTGTCAATTGGATCTTCCATGATCTGGTATCACCACATTAACCACAATGTAACACATACTATATATAGAACGAGCTGTAATAAATATTTAGCATTCATTCATATTCAAAACAATAGTGATAAAAGTTTTATTCTCATAAAACAAGTGTTTAATCTATGAGTTATACAAAGTAAAAACATATTTTCACGTATGACTTGTTCGCAAAATATTAGCTTGACTAGTAGTTACCCCACAAGAGTATGGGATCACTGTAGTATGGGCGAGTATAGGGACCAAGTAGTATCGAACCCAAGGGAAAGTTTGTATGCGAATAAATCCCTGGAAATGTACGTGTCGTAGCTAATATAAATGTGATATTTGGTTTATACTAATCCTAAACTATATTGTACTAATTATCAAATGAAAAGAAATGAAAACTATTCTAACTCCTGGTTGATGTGCAAATATGAGATGGTGATGCTCGGGATAGGACTCCCTAAGTATACTAACGGAGTTGGTACAATAACTAAAATAATCGTGATGTTCAAGTTATAATCCTAAGTGTACTAAAACTAGATAATCAACTTCCCTAATCTAGCACAAGAGTTGAAAGAATAAAAGCTCAAGAATTAATCATAATACTTAGTTCTATCAACCTACTTCACTAATCCACTAATTAAATTATATGGATTATGTTTAATTATTGAGGCCCTAAATTAACTAAGGTGATACGGCTGTCCTCCCTAGATAAACTGGTAGATTATAAACCCCTTCAAAAACCCTCCTTTTAAGCCTATTCGTTATTAAAGAGTGATGTGATCGTCTTCTCTCTAACAATTTTCGTACTTAATTCCAAGATTATTCTAGGGTTTATTAGAATTATTCAATAATTAAGAGAACTAAAACTATACATCATGAATTATCCTAATTATGTATCAACGCCCTACTTCCACGAGTTCATCCCATCCTAAGCATGCAAGGGTTCTAGACTAACATGGTGGTTTCGAGAATAAAAGCGATAACAAGATCGATAATCATATGCATACTTAACTTAATGAAAGAAATCAAGAACATAAACTAAAGATGAAATCAATAAATTCAAGTCTCAAAATAATATCTCTATAAATCTGAAAAACCTATGTTTAATAGTCTCAAGTACTCAAGAAAAATAAGAATAAAAGGAAATTCGTTCGAAGAAATAATTAAACTAAGAATTCGTATGCTCAAAACCTCAATTACACGTTGAAAACCTTGCTAACACTCTCTAAACTTCTTCCCCAACTCTTCTCCTTCAAAAACTATGTCTAAATATGTGATGATGTGTAAAAATATTTTTGGAAGGGGTATATATATTGTTGATAGATGACCAGACAAGCAACAATGTTGCAGAGGATTAAGAGGCTAATAATCTATTTAGGAAGAGGGCGACCATCAGAGCTTAAGAAGGGTCAAACCACCTGGCGACCAGAAACGTTGTCAGATACGTCTTGGGCGACCAACACATCAAAGAACAAGAAGAGTGAATAACTAAAGCCAAAAACAAGGGTAAAGGGTACCCCTCAGTAAAGCGACCAAGCGAGCAAGACTGAGCCACGAAGGACAGCTCAAAATTCCACTAATTAAACATTGCATTAGAAACAAACAAGTGTACTAAACACTTGTCATTGTAAAAAATGTAATAGTTTAGGAATAAGACAAGTGACTAAACACTTGGCAACACCTAAGTCAAATAGGCTAAGAGGGTGACACTTCCTACTTGCTTGTAAGCTTATAAATACCCCTTCATGAAAGGGTAAAAAAGGTTCATTTATTCAAGAAAAAGGCCAAACTCTTGCAATTTCATTTCTCAATCTTCACTTACACAAAATCATTACTTGTAATCTTGCTTGGTGACCTTCTTTAGTGTTAAACAGTCACTAATCATCCAATTCGAATCAAGGTCATTAACAATTAGCGCTAGAAGGAGGGCCCGAACCTCCGGTTGATCGAAGATTCGGAAAGAAAATCACCAAAATTTGCAAATTACCATCGGAATCCGGCCAAAAGTCACCGAAAACTGGGTATAAGAGGAGTAATTTGGCATTTGTGAAGGATTTATTCATATTTAAGGGTTTGAATGCATGCATGTGTGAATTAGGGTTTGTTAAATAACCAAGTTCACACATACAGGGCTAGTAACTCTTAAATTGGCAAAGACAAACACAAAGTCTCTATCACCAAAATACCCAAACATTCGGAGATGGCGAGATCACAAGAACGACAATCTTCAAGTACACATCAGTCACATAGGTCACGAACTCGGGTGTCATCCACGGGTGACCATGTACGTACGATACGGGCCACGTCCAATAGAAACGTGCAAGTTACCATCGACACTCTCCCCCTGGAGGTGGAAGCCCTGGCCAGAAACCCGAAAGAACTTGCAAAAATGATTGTCGTCTTGCAATCGATACAAAGACGTCAAGAAAGAGCGGAGCCGTCAAGGGCGTTGGAGACAAACAGGCGGACAGACGAACAACGGAGCAAGAGGCGAAAGGATGCACGAAATAACGAAGTAGACAACACTCAAGCTCGACAAATCAAAGGCAAAACCCCGATGAGCAAAAGATTGGGGAGCAGAGGAGAGTCCACACCGGGAGGGAAAGTGGAGTCGAGCAAAAGTACAACAAGGAGCACGAGATATAACAACGAAGAAAAATTGGAACATAGGAGGGGCATCAAGGAAGCCACGCCCCCACGAAGCAAGCAGCGACCACGCACCAATGCTCGCCCCTCCATCCATGATCGCCTAAGGAGATCAGCATTTGGGCGGCTAGGGCCTAATGGAGCCAGCAATGTCGCCAGGCGACCAACTCAGGAGAAATGCCCCGTTGGTGAGGGACTGAATCAGGATGAAGTCATAGAACTTAATCATGATAAGCAGCCTTCCAATGGAGGAGCGTCTCCGAACGAGTTGCAAGCCCTCAAGAAGGCGATCGAGGAAATGCAAAGGCAATTGGATTTACAAGAAGGCATTGGCTCGACAGTCCTACCATCATTGCCGCTATCACCAGCGATCTTGAATGCGCCTGTGCAAAAGAAAATATAATTCCCGGTCATCAACCTGTATGAGGGAAATTCGGATCCTAAAGTTCACCTAACTAAGTATTCCGACTTCATGATATCAATGAGGGCGTCTGATACCACACAGTGTCGTAATTTCCCACTCACACTTGGTGATGACCCCCATCGTTGGTTTTCGGCAGTTACCCCCAGGTCCATCAACTCCTTTGCACAACTAGGCAAAGAATTCTTATCAAATTTCTCTACAGTCGGGTCATACTTAACTTAGAGACACCGACTAGCCGACATCAAGCAAGGAGATGACGAGTCAAACAGGAAGTTCTTGGAAAGATTCGATAAGATACTTCTGGAAGGTGAGATAGTCAGCGAGGACACCAAGATGGTAGCAGTGATGGCGGGCTTGAAAAAAGGGACTGATTTGTGGAAAGAAATACATCTTGCCTGCCCTAAGACATACGCAGAGTTCAGACATCGGGCAGGCATACACGTATCTATGCAGGAAGCATTACAGCAGGAGTTGGGTGATAAAGTTGATCCCAAGAAAACTGGAAAGAAGTCCGTAGAAAATGACTATAAGGCTCCCAAAAACATGAAAGCCTTCAATGAGGGAGCAAAATTGAAGGAAAAGCTCAACCAAGTATTCACCACAACGATAGACGCCGTGTATAATAACGTCAAAGACAGATATATGCTTTCAGAACCAAGGAAAATTCGGCAGAAGCGCGGAAAGTTGAATCCAAACAAATATTGTGCCTACCACCAGAACATCGGACAGTGTCGTGATTTATTAAAACAACTGTGGAGGTTCTATGAAGAAGGGAAGTTGTCCGAATTTTGTGAAGAAGGAACCTGGAAAGAGGCCCAGAATGGCAAATCCACTCAGCCCGGATGATGAAGACAGTGACGACCAGCCGAACAGGACGACCAAGAAGGGAAAGAAAATCCCAACAGCTCCGGCGGAACCAATTCGGGAAATCCTTATGCTTGAAGCAAGCGGGCCCGTTGGAGGTTGTTCAAATGGGAGACCCCCGATCTAAAAAAGAAAGCGGAAAGCAGAATTGAGAGCAGTGGCTCAAGTAAAAGAAGTGGGAGTCAACCATGCCACCAAGAAAACAGGAGACTTGGTGTTTTCGGAAAAGAATTTGGATGGAGTGCTCACTCCGCACAACGACTCGTTGATCATATGTACCAACATCATGGGAACCCGAGTCCATCGATTGCTTGTGGACACCAGCTCATACACGAACATCTTATTCAAAGGCACGTTAGATCAATTAGGAGATTGTGCAGATTATGTAAAAGATTGTAATCACAAAATAGTGGGATTCGGAGATGCTGTAACCGTTCCCCTAGGTGTAGTTACGTTGCCAGTTGAACTTGTGTCAACCGAGAATCCAGATAGGAGGCTAACTAGAATGGTAGAGTTTTTAGTGGTAGATCAACAGTCCTCTTATAACGGATTTCTCGGTCGACCTTTTATCAATGAATTCAAAGCAGCTGTTTCAACGTATTATTATTGTGTTAAATTCCCAACACCGAAAGGATCAGGCACGGTAAAAGGTGATCAAAAAAGAGCTCGTGAGTGCCTCCTGCAATTGCAACCCAAAGACAACCGGGTATCAATGGTGGACGAACAGTCGAGCAGCAGTGCTGGAGAAGAACCTTCCATACTTGACGAAATCATAGAATCCATTGATACGGAGATGATGGAGGTAGACGACCAGCAGGGGGAAGACGAGCAAGAGATCCAAAATGAACAACAGAAACAAGAGACTGTGTCCTGCTCAAATAAAGGTGAAGACCTCGAACCACGGCTAGGAGCGGAGCCAATGGTGATTGAAGATGAACTCAACTTGGAAGGGCCCATCATTGATCCTCGATGGAAAAATAAAAAGAGGAGAGCAACGTCGGTCGAAGATTTGGAAGCAATAAGAGTTGACCCGAACCGAGAAGACTTAGAACTCTTCATTGGGTCTGAGCTCCCGGAGCCTTACAGATCCAGGATGGAAGAATTCTTAAAGTCTAATCTCGATGTATTCGCATAGTCACATAGTGACATGGTAGGCATTAGGCCTGAGCATGCCTGCCATAAATTAAATATTGACCCAACAAGGAAACCGGTGAAACAAAAGAGAAGGAAGTTTGGGCCCGACAAGTACGAAGCGTTGGATGTAGAGGTTAAGAAGTTGTTGGACAATGACCTTATCAAAGAGGCTTTATGCCCCAGGTGGGTGGCGAATCCAGTATTAGTGAAGAAACCAAATGGCACGTGGGGGTTATGTATCGACTTCACACACTTGAATGCTGCGTGCCCCAAAGACAACTTTCTGTTGCCACACATTGACCAGTTGGTGGACAACACGGCTGTGCATGAACTCCTTACATTCATGGACGTGTTCGCTGGCTATCATCAGATCCCGATGCATCCAGACGACTAGGAGCACATAGCTTTTTACACCAATAAAAATTTGATATGTTGGAAGATGATGCCATTTGGGTTGATCAACGCAGGAGCCACGTATCAAAGACTAGTCAACAAAATGTTCGATGAACACATTGGCAAAATAATGGAAGTGTACGTGGACGACATAGTCGTAAAAAGCCTGAGAAAGAAAGATCATTTGGAACACCTGACACAAGCCTTTGAAATACTTCGAGCATACAACATAAAACTAAACCCAAAGGAAAGCAGCTTCAGAGTCCATTCAGGCAAGTTCCTTGGACACCTTGTTAGCCAGCGAGGCATTGAAGCAAATCCATAAAAAATGAAGGCAATCATGGACATGCAGCCACCAAGGTCCGTCAAGGAGGTACAACGGCTCACCGGATGCTTGGCAGCCTTGAATAGATTCATTTCGAGATCTAGCGACAAATGCCGACCCTTCTTCGATGCAATAAAGAAAGAAGGATTTCAATGGACAACTCATTGTCAACAAGTATCTGAACAACTGAAAGAATATCTTAGCGACACCAAAATTCTATCAAACCCTGTTTCGGGAGAAAAGTTGTACCTGTATCTGGCAGCTTCAGAAGTGACCATCAATTCAGTTCTGGTTCGTGCAGAGGGGAAATTCCATTTACCCATCTACTATGTGAGTCAAGCGTTGCACGAGGCAGAAATCAAATACTCCCTGATGGAAAATTTGGCATATGCACTGGTGATGAACGTCAGGAAACTTCGACCATACTTCTTCGATCATCAAGTAGAAGTATTGACAACTTTCCCGTTGAGGCAAATCTTACAAAGGCCAGACACTGTTGGTCGCCTCCTCAAATGGTCCCTCGAAATAAGCCAATTTGGGATATCATATGCACCTCGAACAACGATCAAAGGACAAGTGTTAGCTGACTTTATAGTTGAGATGACCTTTCCTCAAGATCCGACGAGAGGTCATAATCATCCATGACATATGTACGTTGATGGATCATCGACCAACGCAGCGTCGGGAGCCGGAATAGTACTAATTAGCCCGGACGGACAAATCTTCACCTCGGCAGTACGATTCGAGTTCATGGCGACGAACAACGAAGCCGAGTATAAAGCATTGATAGCTGGACTCCATTTAGCATTGGCAGTCGGGGTTAGAAGACTACATATATATGTGGACTCATGGCTGATAGTCAATCAAGTCCGAGGAGAGTATGAAGCAAAAGACGAGAACATGGTGTTATATCAGAAAATTGTAGCCCACTTGGCTTCCATGTTCGAGCAAATTTACATCGAACAAGTACCAAGAGAGAATAATGCCCAAGCAGATGCACTTGCTTGCCTGGCTACTAGCATGGGCCCGACAGAGTTGTCGGAAATCACCATCACAAAAATATGTCAACCATCAACTCACGATTATAAGATAAATCAAGTAGATGAAGAATCTGAGGAAGATGACTGGAGAACACCCATTATCAAATACCTTCGTGATGGTGAAGTCCCGAAAGATCCTCAAGAGGCGACCAAGACGACCAGGCGAGCAGCAAGGTTCACAATCATGGATGGTCAGCTTTACAAGAGAGGGTTCTCACTTCCGCTACTAAAATGTTTGACGAAAGAACAAGGCCAAGAAATTTTAAAAGAAATTCATCAAGGCGTCTGTGGGAACCACGCAGTAGGGCGTGCATTGGCCTACAAAACAGTGAAACAAGGATACTACTGGCCTACATTACTGCAAGATGCTATCAAAGTTGCAAAAACTTGTCACAGATGCCAGATATTCGCACCCAGCATTCACAAGCCACCAACCGGGATGATGGCAGTCAATAGTCCATGTCCATTTGCAAAATGGGGAATCGACATCATATGGCATTTCCCAACTGGAAAAGGAAACGTAAAATTTGCAATGGTGGCCGTGGACTACTACACGAAATGGGCCGAGGTAGAGGCGCTCGTGATAATCACGCAGGAAAAGATGATCAGTTTCATATGGAAAAATATCGTATGCCGGTTCGGAGTCCCACATGCAATTTTGACAGAAAATGGACGACAGTTTGAAGGAAAGAAAATAAGAAACTTTTGCGAGAAATGGGGAATCAAGAAGTATTTTTCAACTCCATATCATCCTCAATCCAACGGCCAAGTAGAGGCAGTCAACAAAATAATCAAACACATACTAAAGATCTGGTTGGTAGACAAGAAGGGAAAATGGTCAGAAGAGCTACCAGAAGTATTATGGGCATATCGGGTATCTTATAGAACAAGTACAAGTGAAACTCCATTTACCATGGCATTCGGTGTGGAAGCAGTAATACCCGTAGAATTGAAAGTGCCAACCGAGCGAACAACAATGTTCGACGAGCAGGCAAACAGCATGGCTCTAGCTGCAGAGATGGATTTGGTTGATGAAAAGAGAATTTCTGCAGAAATAAAGAACGCAATATACAAGAAAAGGATCGCAAAGTATTACAATTCACAAGTAAAAGTTAGAGAATTCAAGATCGGAGATCTCGTACTTAAAAAAGTTTTGGGACCGTCACCAGGAGTATTTGGACCGACTTGAGAGGGCCCCTACAAGATAACTCAGAAATGGCACAACAGCACATATGACTTAGAAGACATGGAAGGCAACTCGGCCCAATACTCCTGGAATGCAGCTTTGTTGAAGAAATATTATCAATAGGCAAAAATTGTACAGTACATGTAAAATCTAGTTCAAGTTCCATAATATTTTATGAGTACTAGTTGTCAGTACGTTGAAAATTTTCAAAATTTTATGGATGAATATGAAATTTGTGTTGTAAGGTTAATTTGCTCAATTGTTCGCTCCGCAATGCAAGTTGCTCGCTCAGATACCCAGACAAGGGGGCGAGCAACAAAGTTAAAAACATACGAACCCAAGGCCAAGTCCATGTAAGGATAAAGCCCAAAATTGGGGGCGACCATGAAGGAAAAATTCAAGGCCAAGCCCATATAAGGACAATAAGACCCAAAAGTGGGGGCGACCACGAAGGAAAAATTCAAGGCCAAGCCCATGAAAGGACCATAAGGCCCAATCATTTAAGGCTAAGTCTTTCTAAGACAACAAGAGCCCATCTAAATCGATCAGTCGATCATTGAACATAAAGATATCTATCTCAAAAAGAAAAAATATTAAGTTCATGAAGCTTGTATAAGTTCAGGCGAACAACAGAGCAAGTAGCGGACAAACAAGAAGCAAGGAAGCAACAAGGAAAAACAATAAAGACAACAGACATTCCCAAATATCTTCTCATTAAAAGAGCAAAAGATGTTACAAGAGAAAGCGAAGAAAGTACATGATCACCCTAATACAAATCTAAAGAAAAATAAAAATGCAAAAGTCTTCAATCTTTGTGGGCCGGAGGAGCATCAGTGGTCACCGGGGCAGAAGGAGCAGCATCAGTAATGGCGGTTTCGGTGGTGGCCGCCACGGTCGAGGTGCCCGCCCCATCAATGGGAGTAAGAGGAAGAGAGTGAAGGCCATCAAAAATTTCAGCCTCCTTTCCCGGCTCCTCGCCCGAGAACTGAAGAGCAATGACTTGAACATCCTCCCCAAAGATGTCCAAAGGAACTCCCATCTCCCCAAGATTGGCCACCGGGAGAGCGAACCCAGCACTGACGGGGTTGTCCTTGACGTAGTCAACAAAGTCCTTCTTGGTCATGGCTAACACATCCTTGCCATGGTCCAAGGCAAACTTCACGGACCTGATGCTCTCCGCATAGGCACACACATAACCGAAGTTAGTATTGTTGGCCACATCCTGAGCATAGACATCGAAGGCGACCATACTGGATTTTTCTTGCTGCATGCGAGCAATTTCAGCTTGTAGCTCCTCAACCTGGGCGACCACGGCCACCTTTTCATTCTCCAGCACCTTGATCCGCTCGTCGGCAACCCCCAGTTCGAGCATAAGCCTCTCAGATTGATTGAGGGCCACCTGTTCGCTGTCCAGAGAAGCTTTGTACTTCTGTTCCAGGTCCACCACCACCTTGGCGTGTTCAGCCTTCTCTTGGGATAACTCGTCCTCCTTCTTCTTCAGAGCAACCGCCTTCTCCACCTCGAAGCCATCGATCTTGCGACCAAGACCGCGGTTGGTCCGTTCCAAGATCACAATCTGATCAAGGAGTTTCTGAGCCATCACGGCTTGATGGCTGGCGTTGTAGGCGACCAGGCGGGCGTTGTCGCTGGTAGTCTGCTCTTGGACAATGTCCTCACAGGTTTTGGTCCAAGAGCGAGGGACCATCTCAGTTGCCCGGCGAACATGAGAGTCCGGGATGTCCAAGTAAGGAGGAGGAGACTTAACACAACTGAGCTGATGGAGCACTTCTGTCCGCCCGAAGTGCTCCTCAGGTTTGTACCTGAAAAAGAGGGAAAAAGTTGAAACACTACAAAGAGCGACCAACAACGAAATAAATCTAAAAACTTACTCCTTCAGCTTCACTGGGTCATATCCCAGGTAGGAGCGATCATTGGAGAGTCGCTTCTTTTTGCCCAGCATAGCAACAACGGCCCGCTGCTCGCTTACAACTTCAACTGAGGTGGGTCTAGAAACTGGAGAGCGAGGAGCCCGACTGCTAGCCTCTGTGGTGGGCTTAGAGCGCTTTGATGCTCGCTCGGCACCCTCTCCCTCGCCGCGACTATCCTCACGAGGAGCTTTCTTCTTCATCCTCTCCTTCTCTTTCTCCGCACTACGAGGAGAAGCGGCGGACTTGGAAGCTCCCTTGGAGCGACCAACAGGAGCTCGAGGGCGAGCATGAGGGGCTGGTTCTTCTCCAGCTCGGAGTCGGATGAGAGACAATGGGGGATCCTGCTTTCTCCTAGTCGGCTCCTCGGCGGCCATCTGTTTTACTCTGGCGACTAAGAGATGATAGGACTCCGGGATGGTAGGAACAACAACAGTCACACGTTGATTTGTCAAAAGCAAAGAAAGAGCGAAGATTAGTAAAATCAGGTGATCAGGCGAACAAAAGAGTAAAAAGTCTTAAAGATGATTACCCTCGGGGATCTCTGCCTGAGCTTCCAAGTGATGGGGACTGGTGAAAAGTTGAGCGATTTTCCGACAATGAGGTTTCGACAGATGAAGAATCTCGCGGTTAGCACGATTCCACAACACTAACACAACCAATGTGAACAGGAATTCTTCACTCAAGTCCGGATGCCCCCACTTCAAAAATTTTGGACCTGCAAAACAACAAGAAAGAAAAAATTAATATTAGTTCTAACGCGGTCAACAGAAATAAAAAGGAAGCCTACGTTTTACTACGCCAAAATGCTCGGGCGAATTAATGTGCGTCTGGCCGCCAGCAAAGTCCGCTGATGCCCGCCAATCTCCTCCAATGAAAAGGAACTGGTTATGTCAACTCTTTACTTTGTTGGCAACACCCTCAATGAGCTTGACCCCCGTCCTCGTCTTCACATAATACCAGCCTACACCCTCCTCCTTGCAAGCAGAAATGACCATAGCGTAGTGGATTTCGGCGGTACTAATTTTATTCTTGTAGTCTTCAAGGCCGAACAGCGTCATCAAGGCGAGCAAATTACTCCACCCATTATGAGTAATTTAGGTGATAGCCAGATTCACGTCTTCCAAGAAGCGACCAATGAGGGGGTGGAGTGGCAAGGGAAATCCCATGTTCAGGATATCCAAGTTGATCGCCGTACATCCTGGTGGTGGGCGATCAGCAGTTTCTCCCTTCTTGGGGGCATACAGGAAGATATCGTATGGTATCTTATAGTGGGACCTGATGCTATCTGAGTCGTCCTCAGTAATCAGGCTTGGGATCCTGCTCGCCGTAAAAGTATTCTCCTGGGTGGACATAATTACGCGTGAACGAACAGGGAGAACAGTGGAGTAGCGAGCAGTGTATTCCCCCCATTCATTCTGGCGAACAACCCCTTCAGGAATCTGAGACTCGGGAGTCACTCTAGAGGTAGGGAAACCTATCTCCTCCAGAAACTCCCAAGTCACAGCTAACCTTGGTCGCTCCACTTCGGGTTGGTCGCCCTCAGCATCAATTTCAGCGGCCAGCTCTTCCGAGTCTTCTCCCAAATCGGAGGAGGTAGTTTCTTCCGCATCCGGGCGACTAGCGGAGCGTTGCACCTCTTCATCGCCAGAGTTGTCCGCGGTATGAGCTTCCACGTAGCGAATAACGGAGGAAGCCTCGGAGCCCGTTTCTTCATCTACTAACAAAGTCCTCGGATTTAGGGCCAAAGCTTGATGAATTGATCAACGAGGAACGGAGGAAACCTCTTCTTCCATCGGGCGCTTCTCGGGATTGCGTTCAAAAATCTCGATCAAGGCAGAGAAGCCATTTAAGAGAAGATTTTTTCAAGAAAGGAATTAGCAAGATCTTGTTTAGAGAAAAATCGTAGGAGGAGACGGCGGCGTTGGAAAATGCGGCGGCGCCGGGGGAAAATCACAGCGGCGGAGGAAGGTTTTCGAAAGGAAAATATGAAAACAAAGAGTGAAAAACAAAACTAAATGCTATAATCAGTAATTACCTTGATGACTCGCACGGAAAGCAGTAAGGATTCGGCAAAAGATGAGAAGGGATTGAAGCAAAAGCTTGGGACGAAGCTTCAATGGCGGAAGAGAAGAAAATTTTCGAAAAATGAAAAGGAGAATGAAGACAAGTATTTATAAGGACAAAAAGCGGGGGTAAAAATGAAAATTTCATAGGCCCCTATTTGCAAAGAAAAGCATACGCGTGGGCGGCGATGACGTTACCTGCCGCCCACGACGTTACGGATTCCGAGAATCTCGGAAACCCAACCGTCACACACGCGTAGAACACTCCGTTGGTCGCCCTGGTGTCCAGATGATCGCCTATCTTCCCGCCCAAAAGAATTAAAAAATTTGTTGCTCGCTCCACGCATACAGTTATCATTCTACCAAAATTATGCCTTGCTCTTCATTAGTCAACAGTTTTCCTAATAAAGAACAAGTCAGGGGGCAATGTTGATAGACGACCAGGCGAGCAACAGTGTTACAGAGGATTAAAAGGCTAATAATCTATTTAGGAAGAGGGCGACCAACAGAGCTTAAGAAGGGTCAAACCACCTGGCGACCAGAAACGTTGTCAGATACGTCTTGGGCGACCAACACAATAAAGAACGGGAAGAATGAATAACTAAAGCAAAAAACAAGGGTAAAGGGTACCCCCCAGTAAAGCGACCAAGCGAGCAAGACTGAGCCACGAAGGACAACTCAAAATTCCACTAATTAAACATTGCATTAGAAATAAACAAGTGTACTAAACACTTGTCATTGTAAAAAATGTAATAGTTTAGGAATAAGACAAGTGGCTAAACACTTGGCAACACCTAAGTCAAATAGGCTAAGAGGGTGACACCTCCTACTTGCTTGTAAGCTTATAAATACCCCTTCATGAAAGGGTAAAAAAAAGGTTCATTTATTCAAGAAAAAAGATCAAACTCTTGCAATTTCATTTCTCAATCTTCACTTACACAAAATCATTACTTGTAATCTTGTTTGGTGACCTTTTTTAGTGTTAAACAGCCACTAATCATCCAATTCGAATCAAGGTCATCAACATATATGTGATGATGTGTAAAAATATTTTTACTAGGTCCACTCGAGCGGTCCAAATCTTCCAGCGAGCAAAGGGCGCTCGACCTCATGGTACTCGAGCACTTAGAGCTCGAGCTCGCTCTACTCGAGCAATCCTTAACTACAGAACAATTAATGGGGTGCTCGACTTATGGTGCTCGAGTGCTTCCTCCTTTTGAGCTAAGTAATACTCTCCATCGTCCGAACTAATACTTTTCGTATTTCTTCAATATCTTCTCATTCGGGAGTCCGTTTGAGTCGATTCAAAGTCCTACGAACTTCGTTTTTTGCCCTCTTTCCTAATATGAGCATCAAAGAGACAAATTGATAAGTTTATGAAAATGATACTCAAATAACTCTAAATACTCATCAAATACGCTCAAAACATGGACGAATCGGGCTACAAAACATCACAATTTCACGCCTAATCAACGTATAACTCCAACAATTGTAATAATCCAAAAAATAAAAATTGAATTACATAATTAATTTATTACTTATTTAGATAAAAAAAAAGTGATTAAACAGATTAGATGACGACTAATTTGATTAGTCGCTAACTAAACCCAAGTAATCCGATTAGTCGACGATGGTACTAGTCGGCCGACTAGGCCATTTTTTTAGAACATCGATATTAATAAATAAATTAAACAAATACCTTTTACTTGACATAACTCCACGTTATCCTACACATATATTAATATTAATAAATAAATTAAACAATTATATTTTATTTTTCACAACTCCACATTGCTTTACACAAAAGTTAACATGTGGTCTACCATATATTAATAGACAAATACACTTTCTTAAATAAAATAACAAAAAATTATGAGAACCTTACTTCGAGACGGATGAAGTATTAAATATGAATTATTTAAATAGTTAAAAAATTAGTTTTTGTTGACATCTATAAATATATAAAAGCAGAAGTCATTGGCAAAACTTCAAACAGCTCTACTGTCAACGTGAACGGTACTTGCTCACTGGTGAAACAGTGAGTTTCACGCTCTATCAATACACGTGAATAGCAATTTGAACATATTATATTATTTTTCTTCTAGCGGGGGCATGAATTCAAATTGCAATGACCGTAGTAATTTATTGCTAAGCCTTTTATTTTCTGTCACACAATTGCACAAAACACGATGTCAGTATGAAAGCTGCTAATACCACTTTTCCTTCTAAAAAAATAAAATTAATTTTATTTAAGTTTCAATCAAAAAGACCAAATCACTTCGAATTATGTGATAAGCAATGTAATCTTGTGAAACTAAAAATTTGAAATCTACATAAAAAGACACCCTAATTTTGAGACCCTTCGCCTTCCTCTCCGTACTCATAAATACAAAAATGGAGCTCATTCTATCCATCTCACCATTTCATTTCATCAGCAGCACATCCTCATAGATTATTATTTAGGTTGTTCATTTTTACTGTCGTTTGATATATATAAATATATATATATATGTAATCCTATTTTTTTGCAGTTTAATAAGATGGCCACTGATATTTTTACAGATACACAAGAGTAATCTCCAATGGCTTCAAGTTGAGAAATGATATTAACTCTTCTAAAATCCAATCGGGCATGAAACTGCTATTGATCCGTATGCGGCGATCACCTACATAGGGATCAAATAATACATACATATGTAGCTTAGAGAGTGTGTTCCATGCTAAAGAGGTAATACTATAATATCTCTATTATACTATTTGAGTCCCTATACGAACTACTCATTGAAGTGTTAGTCCTTTTCAACCAATAGTGAGCAAGATTGCATGCACACTTTAAATTTGAACAAGACATAAATCCTAATTTGACGAGTCGACTCTCCATCTTCCCCTTTGCTCCTATAAATACTGAATCTCATCACTTTTGTTTGCAGCGACATATTACCATATGCATCTTCAGAACTCACTAGGTTGAATTAAGTTCTTATGGAAACAATTTTTTGGCAGATCAATATATTGTTAATTGTTTTTAGCAGTGCGTTTTTCAAAACTCATGAATCGAACAAATGGGTGCATGTTATGTGTTTGTGCGGCAATCTACGGGTAAATACTAGGTCATGGCTGATTTATGTTTCATTATGTGTATATTATATATCCATATATTTTTTAATTATGATTTTAACTGTACCTCTTTGTGCAAAAATAAAACTGTAACAAGGCCAATCAGAACTTATGGTTGTAAGTCTAGGATATTTTTTTGTTTGACTTGCTCTGATGTGCCCAAATTCGATTAGATTTGAATATATAATTTTTCCTTAATTAATTAATTGAATTGAAATATATACTGTGTATATTTCCAAAATGATTCGTGTATATTAAATTGAATATTGTTCTTCAAAGAAATTCAATAATGATTTTTAAATAATATAATGACAAAATAAATTGAATACTTTGAATTTAATTTGTAAACAATGAATTTTCTCAATATACAGTAAAACCTCTAAAAAAGAATACTCTATTAAGGAATAAACTCTCTTTAGGAATAAAAATTCATGGTCCCAACTTGGGACCAGTTATAATTTGGAATAAACTCCATATTGTCATAATTCATATTTTTTCAAGTCCCAACATAAAGAAATACACCTCCATTTAGGAATAAATCATAATAATATATATAATTTTACAATAGATTTAAGTTGATTTAAAATACTTGTTCAAGGTTGATTGTGACAATGATTTAATCTTTTGTGTTGTAACCTTATCCTTCAACTTGCGTGTGCGCATTAGCTCGTCCACATGACCACCTTCTTGTTGAACCCAAAACATTTCCAACTTGTCGAGTAAGCTTAAAGCTTCTTCACATGAAACTTTTTGTACTTCTATGCGTGAAGAAAATGTTGATTTGATGTAATTGATAAAAAAAATGTATTATACATAGTATTTATAGATGAAAAAATTAAAGCAATCAAAAGCAAGTACATGCATCTATGGTGGGTGACTCTTGAGTATTGTCTTTTCATATTACGTGAGTAAATTAGTTCAATTAAGTTCAACACATTACATGTAAATGTATCTACTAATTATACCATTATATAATATACATGCATTCAAAAAAAAAAAAAAAAACCTTATAACTCTACTTAGGAATAACCCCCATTTAGGAATATTTTTTTGTGGTCCCAAAGATATGACTATAGAGAGGTTTTACTGTAATATGCATTTTTCGAGGAAGAGTATTGTGTGAGACCGGTCTCATATATGAAACAAAGTTTCACTTATTAATTTACACCTTGTATAATATATATATACATACTCCCTTCGTCTAAAAAAACCAGGTGGCTTAGCCCACCTGGCCACCGGGTTCCTCACTCTAGTGAGTGACCCGGGTTCGATTCCCTTTGGGAACGAATTATGGGAGTTATAAGGTAGGCTTGGAGATTTCTGGGAGTGTATGGAGACTTGGTGAACTAATCTAACTACTAACAACTAACATTTACCGATAAAAAAAAAAAAGAATTGAGGTATACAAATGACTATAATTTGAGATAAACTAAAAGCAAAATATGAACTATTTTTATTTGGCGGGAGAAGTATAACGAGAATTTATCTCATGTATAAAACGTTTCTTACACATTATTTTCATTTTTAATTTGTGAATTTAGACTAATTAGGATAGTCATAATAGCTGCCTCCTTGCAACAAAATTCAACTTGTATAAAAAGAAATTTTCCAATAATATTTTCCAAAATTTTGATTTTCGGCGATTCTCAAAATCTTCCAATAATATTTACATAATAATAGTGTTATATCACTAAATAATATTATTGGCATCCATAAATGTTAAATTTTATTTTTTAAATAAAATACTAAAGTAAGTGATCTGCCAAAATAAATCTTATTAGTGTATACATATAAAAATATACAAATTTCTAGCATGCACTTAAGTGCATAACATGCATTTGGATTTTAAAATCAATTTTGACTTAAATTTTGATTTTTTTCAAAACATACCGAACTGTGTATTTTTTTTTCAGTAAGGGTATTACTAATTACTTTTTGGGGTATTTTTTTACTATTTCTTGGGTACCACTGTTTATTTTTTGAGGTATTACTGATTTTTGTTTGGGATAATTTTTTCAAAATCCAAATGTATACAATGCACTCACGTGCACACTAGAACTACTCTAGAAAATAACAATTCATTAATAATAATACAATATATAAATTCATAAAAATTATAAAATGTGCATCGCACGGGAGAAATACTAGTTCTTGAATAATAATACTAGATGAGTGTATCGCGTACTGCGCGTATTTCATAAAAAAATATACATTACAAATTTGTTCACTATAAAATAATATAATTGTTTTATATAGTAAATATATTTTTAAATAATGTCACATATTAAACACAGTTAAGTCAATATAACAACATATTCAATTCGATTTGAGATTAAAAATTTCAAATAATTAATTTTTTTGTGCAATGTGTTTTCTAGACAATAAAAATTTGTCAATTAAATGTTATAATTTTAAAAATTCAATTAATCATTTCATCGATAAAAAAAGCTAAATTATTTAATTTGCTTAATTCCATTTTAATTTATTTTAAAAAATTATAATTTTTTAAATTGAAAATCCTCAAATAAGGCAATATAATAAGTTAATTAAACATTAAAGTTTCATATAATTAAAGTTTTAACTTAATTGATCAATTCAACTTCATATATTTTTATAGACTCAAGTTATATATAAAAAATATTTTAATTATGTATGCATTCATAGTTTAGCTTAATTGGTTATCATCAAAATTGTACTCATGTGGTCCTAGGTTCGAGTTCATGAACAAGCATATTATTTTAGATTAGACTATTCCTTATATATAAAGACACATATTCACAATGGATTGACATGTAGAATTTTCACAAGCATGCAAGAATCAACCACGAGACGACAAACATGTAAAACTAACCACACATCGACACATAAACAATACCAACTTCCTATTAATATAATAGAGGATTTTATCACCGACCTCTTGTGTAATAGAGGATTTTATCACCGACCAGAAACTTTGTCAGATACGTCTTGGGCGACCAACACAATAAAGAACGGGAAGAATGAATAACTAAAGCAAAAAACAAGGGTAAAGGGTACCCCTCAGTAAAGCGACCAAGCGAGCAAGACTGAGCCTCGATTCTTAACTAAAACATATTGTTAAATGGTTTATATATACTTTTCTATAAATTATTGCAAATAGTTAATTATATCATTTATCTTTTCTTGCAAAATTTACACATTATTTCGGGAAATATTTGGTAACAATCTCAACAAACCACGGTCAGAATTTGTCTATATATATACACACTATTATAATAGTGACAAGAGGTTGAAAAATCAAATCAAATCCTTTATATTTGCAAAGCAAAATTTGCCTATGTGGCATCCTTCAAATTCACCAATTCCAACATCCTTTGGTTCATGTTCATTTTAGGTGTCCAACTTTTGTAGCCATTGATTCATTTTATGATTAATCTCGGCCGTAGATCATTTGAATTTTTTTTCTATAAATTTGTTTATTTGTCATTCCTATTTTTCCACCCTCGACTCTATCCTCATCTTTTATCTACGTTTTTCTCATTGCCGTGCAATTGTGATTCCGTCTTGGCGATTTCGGGTGATTATTTGATCGATCATGTCGGTTTTTTTTTTTCATTTTTTTCCATTGTTCATATTCTTTTGTATCGTGACATTGTTTGTCGTGCATCTATTGCCGTCGAACTTGGATGTAACATATTGTAATTCTATTCGATTTTTAATGAAATATTCTTATTTAATTTTTGTTCATGTATATTGTCTTTTGATATTGGTAGCGTACCATCGTGTTTCATGTATACTCAACGCCAAATGTATTGCATGTTTCTATATCGTGCTACCACCCATTCTGGCAGATTGATTTTCGTTCTATGTTTTGCAAAGTTGATGTGAATCGTATCTTTTATTTTTTGCTCCGGTTCATTTTGTCGTATCTATGTCCATTGCCGCATTGTTGTATATAAAATTGATTTTGTTTGAATTTCCTAATTGGTCTAAATGTGTCGTACAGAGATTGATGAGGCGTATGTGTTTGAGTTCTTTGCGAAATATGCCCTGTAATATTTTTTCTTCTCTGGCATCAAGTCCTTGGCCGACTATGATCACGTCGAGGGACTTAATTTCGGTATGTAATCTGTTGGCCGACTGCGATCACATCAATGGACTTAAAATAGGTATATAATCTGATGCACATATAGTTAATATATTCAGCATATGTCTTTGAGTTCTTTGAGAAATAGGCCCTGATTTTTTTTCTTTTATGACGTCATACCCTGGACGACTGTGTTCACAGCAAGGGGATCAATCTAAGAATATACTCTGATGCATGGAATTTGTTAATTATAAATTAAAGGCCCTGATTTTTTTTTCCTTTTATGGCATCATACCATGGACGACTATGTTCACATCAAGGGGATTAATCTTGGAATATACTCTCATGCATGGTATTTGTTAATTATAAATTAATATGATATTTAATTTAATTAAATGTGTAATTAGTTCTGTTTAAATATCCTATCCCGATTAAATTTGCCATATAACCTAATTGTCCTAATGTAACGTATGTCTTTGAATGAATGTGGTTGCCTTCATGTTTTAGAAATTGTCCTTTAATTTTGTTTTAAATTATGGCATCAAGGCCTTGGCCGACCATGTTCACGGCATTGGTTTTAAATTCGATTTGAGTTGAATTTTACCTAGATTGGATTCAAGGACATTGATCTCTTCAACTGCCTTTATTAGGATATTTAAACATACTTAATTACACATTTAATGGAATTAATCTAGGAATATACTCTAATGCATGGAATTTGTTAATTATATATTAATATGATATTTAATTCAATTAAATGTGTAATTAGTTCTGTTTAAATATCCTATCCCAACTAAATTTTCCATGTAACCTAATTGTCCTAATTGTAGCGTATGTCTTTGAATGAATGTGGTTGCTTTCATATTTTAGAAATTGGTCCTTTAATTTTTTTTATTTTTTTTTTAATTATGGTATCAAGGTCTTGGCCGACCATGTTCACGACATTGGTCTTAAATTCGATTTGAGTTGAATTTTACCTAAATTGGATTCAAGGACATTGATCTCTTCAACAACCTTTATTAGGATATTTAAACATACTTAATTACACTTAAAGGAATTAATCTAGGAATATACTCACATGCATGGAATTTGTTAATTATAAATTAATATGATATTTAATTTAATTAAATGTGTAATTAGTTCTCTTTAAATATCCTATCCCGACTAAATTTGCCATGTAACCTAATTATCCTAATTGTAACGTATGTCTTTGTATGAATGTGGTTGCTTGCATGTTTTAGAAATTGGTCCTTTAATTTTTTTATTTTTATTTTTAAATTATGGCATCAAGGCCTTGGCCGACAGTGTTCACGGCAGTGGACTTAATCTCGGATTATACTCTGATACATGATAAAGGTAATATACATTATTTTAATTTAAGCAGTATATGTATCCATTTTGGGCCATATTAGCCTTTAAAGTATGATTAAGATCATTGAAATATAAAATTAGGTCACAGCAAGGGGCTTAATCTAGATATATATATTCTGATGCATGGTGAAATATAAATTAATATGTCACTTAATTTTATTAAATGTGTAATTACTTCTGTTTAAATATCCTAATATGGTTGAGATGTGTGAATTGTAAATTAATATTATATTTAATTTTATTAAATGTGTAATTAGTTTTGTTTATATATCCTAATTCGACTCAATGTGTCATATATCCTAGGTATCATGATTGCAACATACGTCTTTGAATGAATTTGGTTACTTTCATAATTTCGAAATTGGTCATTTTTTTTTATTATGGCATCAAGGCCTTGGCCGACAATGTTCACGGCATTGGTCTTAAATTCGATTTGAGTTGAATTTTACATAAATTGGATTCAAGGACATTGATCTCTTCAACCACCTTTATTAGGATATTTAAATATACTTAATTACACATGTAATAAAAATAATTAACATAATAATTTATAATTCACCAATCTCAACATACTTTAAAGGTTAATATGACCCAAAATGGAATTTTATATTGCTTAAATTAATTTGATTGCTTTAATTATTTTTCAAAATTGATTGCTTTCATTATTTAGCAAAATTGGTCCTTTTTTTTTCCCTGTCACCAAGGCCTTGGCCGATAATGTTCACGACAATGGTCACGTTAATAATATACTCTGATGCAGAGTATAGTTAATATACATTATTTTAATTTATACACTATAGGTATCCATTTTTTTATAAAATCTAATAATTATTAAGTATTATTATTAATTTGGGTGTTAAATTCGATTTAATTTGATTTTTACATAAATTTTACGACATGTCTTTTAATGAGTGTGGTCGCTTTCATGTTTGCGAAATTGGTCCTTTTTTTTCTGGCATCAAGGACTTGGCCGAAATTAAATTCGATTTAATGTGACATGTATCCTAAGTATCATAATTGCAACGTATGTCTTTGAATGAATTTGGTTACTTTCATGATTTCGAAATTGGTCCTTTTTAAAAAAAAAAATTTATGGCATCAAGGCCTTGGCCGACCATGTTCACGACAATGGCCTTAAATTCAATTTGATTTTTTTTTTTTAAATTCAATTTGATTTGAATTTTACACAAGTTGGATTCAAGGACATTGATTTCTTCAACTACCTTTATTAGGATATTTAAACATACTTAATTACACATTTAATAAAAATAAATAACATAATAATTTATAATTCATCTATCTCAATCATACTTTAAATATCCTAATATGATTTAGATGTATGAATTATAAATTAATATGTTATTTAATATTATTAAATGTGTAATTAGTTCTGTTTAAATCTACTTGATGTGTCGTTTAATGGGATTATTTTTAAATGGATTTATTTTTTGTGAAATTTGGGATGTAGACGTGTATTAGGAATGCAACAGTCTTAGTCCGTGTCGACAATTTTAGGAATGCAACAAGTTTGTGACTATGATTTAATTCCTCTTGATAATTTATTATCCCTTTAATATAATTTAATGTCCATATGATAAATGTATAATCATAGAGTATAATGTTTCTTGCTAATTTTGTGTGCCTTGATATTAAATTCTCCTTAGTATTGGTTGGGTCTTAAAATATTCTATGTCTAAAATGGTTAATCCTTTAAAAAGTATAATTTGTCTCCGTTTTTTTTTTTATGATTATCGAAAATGGTCCTATTAAGTCATGTTGTTGTGATTTGTCTTGCAATGTTAACATGATAAGGAATGTCAATCAATAAAACTTAAATTCTCTTTTTATCCAAGGTCTTAGAAAATTATTGCTATTCATTTATGCTTAATATTAAGAAGAAAAAAAATAAGTTCCTCAAAGTAATCATAATTTCAACAAAGTAATTTCAATAAAGTAATAATGTGAATTTAGGCCATTAACTTTTACTCTATGACAACGTAAGTCCTTTTTTATTTTGGGCTGACGAATTAATCAATTGCATATATTTAGACTAAATGTCATGTGATGCTTGGAAATGATTGATGTCATATACTAGGCATGTCTGATACTGTGTGATTAACCAATCGTTGTGGTTTTGGTTGCACGATAGAATTGAAAGTTTCATTATGCGTCATTCATTTTTTCTTTTTGGTATGCAAGATATTTGTCAAATATCTTTTCAAACTATCTTCGCCAACATTAAAAATATTTATTTCTATTTTTTAGGGTTCTCCCGCATTGAGATTACTATACATATTGTCATTTTGGTCCTCTAGCTTTTTCAATTAATAAAAAAAAATTGAAGGACCAATATCAGTCATATTGACTACGGATTTCTAGCGATTGTTTTCTATTTTTTTAGCTAATGTCTCTTCGGTATTATATTAAAATTCTTAAAAAATATTGTTATAAAAATCTGAAATTAGTCCTAAATTATTCCTAAAATGTGTGCCGAGTTTTTAAATTAGTCTGAAATTAGTCCTATAGGATATTCCTAAAAGTGTGTGCCAAGTTTTTAAAGTGGATGACTAAAATTCTTTAAAAATGTTGTGTTAAAAATTCTGAAATTAGTCCTAAATTCTTTATAATATAAAAACTTCTCTCAAGTTTTTGAAATATTTCTAAAATATCTATAGGATAATAATGCAACTTATGTATTCTTCTGATACTTAACTGTAATTATTTATGGGGCCAAATTTAGAAAAACTATAGGACCTAAAATTTCTAAAGAAGGATCATTGTTGCAGACCGCCTGTTCTCATGGGACCAAATCAAAAATTATAATTGGGTTAAGATTCATATATCCTTCTATATCTTTATACTTGTAGATTTATATTTTTTATTTGCGTGATACTGTTTACCTTGAGTGCCCTCTGTACTTTATCTGTGATTTTTTTATATGGGGTCAGTATGTGCAAATAGTAATGAAGTTAGAATGGACTTATATGTACAAATATGTAATAATTTTGGTCCACACTCCTTTTTGGTCCTTTTATTTTTCTATGTGTGTATTTTTTTTTTTCAGATTTGTTGTCATCCATTAATTTTACTGATTGAGGCTACAATTTTTTGTGACCATAATTGCAACTTATGCATTCTTTTGGGACTTCACTACAACTATTTATGGGACCAAATTTGGAAAAAAAATATGGGACCTAAGATATCTAAAGAAGTACCATTGTTGCGAACCGCCCATTCTCATGGGATCAAAATTTAAGATTCCCACGTTAAGATGCATATATCTGTGTCTATCTTTATATTTGGAGATTTGTATTTTTTTTATTTGCGTGATGTTATCTAACTCGAGTGTCGTCTATACTTTGTAAGTGATTTTTTTGGTATGACATCAGTTTGTGCGGATAGTAGTCGAGTTATAATGAAAATATATGTACAAATATGTAATAATTTTATTGTACTCATTTCCACTTCTGACCCACTTTTTGCAAATTTGTAGACATTGGACTGAAGATAGATTTTTTTGGACCAATATCGCAACTTATGCATTTTTTTGGGACTTACTTGTAATTATTTATGAGACCAAATTTAAAAAATACTACGGGCAATGAAATATAAAAAAGAGCACCATTGTTGCAAACCAGTTGTTTTTATAGGACCAAAAATTTAAATTTTCCCTGTCTTTGACATATATCTGTCTCTACATTTATATTTTTTATTCACGTGATGTTGTTTAAGTTGAGTGTCGTCTATACATTGTTGATATTTTTTTATATGATGTCAGTCTGTAAGAATAGTATTCGAGTTACAATAGAAGTATATGTACAAACAGGAGAATAATTTTGGTCCACATTCAATTTTGGTCCTTAATTTTATTAATATATATATATATATATATATATATATATATATATATATATATTCAGTTTTCTTCCATCCATTAATTTTATGTTCCTCTAACTTTTACACACACACACACACATATATATATATGTATATATATTAGATAACAGAATCATGGTATCAAACTTTTTGCAATTTTTTTGCAACTTTTTGGTCCTTTTTCTTTTTTGCAATTTTGTTCCATCCATTAATTTTACGGTCCTTTAACTTTTGTTCCATTCATTGAGTTTGATAGAGTTCACTTATTAAAAAGTTTATTTAAAGACAAAACGAATTGACCCTATTTTTTATTTCTAATTCTTGCTTTTATAAAATATATTGGTTATACGGGAAATTTTGTTATTTTAGGATACTATCTTATGATTGTTTGTAAAAATAGAACACTATCTTTGTGAGCGTGTAAAATTGAGAAAATATATTTACGAACTTGCAAAAAAATAATTGTTTCTTGCTTATATGAGTTAATTTAGTTATGAATTATAAGGTATGATTTATTGTATACAATTCAATTCATAGTTCAAATAATTTTGGCGATGGAATAGAAACATGATTAACCTCATCTTGGTATTACGTGTTTTAACATTAAAATATCAGTATTGAATGTATGTTTTGGAATTAAATTATTTAATATATGAACCATTTTATAAATATTTTTAGATACACTTTACTTTAACCAATTAATGTTATTTAAATTAAAATTAATACTATTCGTTCTACCATCAACTAAATTAGCTATAACAGAAAAATTGTTATTTAGGACACTATTTTTATAAGTATTTGTTCAATTAGAACACTATTTTTACGAGCTTACAAGATTGAGATAATATTTTTACGAACTTGCAAAATTAGGACAATATCGTCACAAACATGCAAAACTAGGACACTCTTTTTTATTTTGTCCAATTTAGGCCAAATTTTATAAAATATGGCTCAAATAAAGTCCGATTACAATATGCCAAAAAATGTTAATACATTTGCCAAAAATAAATAGTTAATAATTAGATAACCAAATTAATAAAAATATATTTATATGATGTTCTTAAAATAAATCTAACATTTTTTTCTCAGATTTGCGTCTAAGCAACGAGGAGTTGAAGAATTGCGCCTTAATTGAGCTTAGGTAACTATTGCAGATAAATGACAGATTCAAATCAATGCATGTACCTGATTGCAAGTTTTTTTTTTTACATAATAATTAAATTTGTGAATTCAAGGACGTTTTATATGTTTTTCAAGTACTATTTTTCATATTCATATTACAATTTAAAATAATGGTACCGCGTATTATAAATGTTTAGGTTACTAGAAAAAATTTAAACAAAAAAATTACAATAAAATTCAACAGTTTTACATAAAAGTTTACTTCCATTTCGCAGGTTTAGCACTATAATTTATATTATGTGATTTTAAGCGTGTATATACATATATATTATATATAGAGTTTGTTGGGAGAAGTATTGTTGCACAAAATAGAATACAACAAAAAATATCAATTTTCAGGATGATAATGATTCCAAGTAATTAATTTTTTATTTTTTTAAGTATAAATAATTATTTTAACTAGAATACAATATTGGGTAGACTTTGAATCCCAAGTAAATTCAAGCCTATGATATGATGGACATTCTTACATTCAAGTGATGTAAGGTTGATGATACGATAAACAATGACAGTGCACCGTGTGTGTATGGATAACATGAAGTCACTTACCATAAAATAAGAAGTTTGGTGCCTCAACTTGGAAACAAGCCAAAATTCTCCCAATTATACTTCTACGACACCAAAAATAAAGTCACGAATAGAATAGATGCAGTTGAGTAATATCATTGATAAAACATTATACTTAAATTTATTTTTCTATTTAGTTGTTTTTACTATTTTTAAATGCAATATTTTGTGATTTCATTAACGTTTTATATATTTTTCATTTATAATTTATTTTTTCATATTACAATTTTAAAGTAATAGTATCATGTGTAATAAATGTTTATGTTGCTAAAAATATTTAAACACAAAAAATTCAACAAAGTTTAACAAATTTATATAAAAAAAAATGTTTATTTCAAGTCCGCGAAATTTCGCGGGTTTAATACTAGTATTTTTATATTTGCAATTTTGACCTTATACTTAATTTTATCTAATTTTTATCATAGTTGTCTAATTAAAGTCATTAACTTTTCATCTTCAGATCTTATATGTTACTGGAATTTCACAGGTCATATGCTAGCCCAAGCCTAAAACCTTAAAACAAGCAAATCTAGATCGTGCCAACTCTATTTAATTGTAGTCACCTTCACTGATTAGGTAGATACTATCTTCAATAGTTGGTGTTTTATTGTAATTTTTAATACAAAGAGGAGGTGTTTGATCCAGCTCTGTTCATCATATAGTTCATTGTTCAAATAGATACTATCTTTCAATAGTTTGTGTTTTACTGTTATTTCTAATGTAAGTGGAAAGTGTTTGTAAATATTTTTTCTCAAAATTAACATAGTATACACAATAATGAAAATTTAAATTTTAGTGTTTTACAATGCATAAAAGAGGTTCACCATTAAAAATTTCTAATTTTTTTTTTAACTATTTACATACAACGTGCAATAAACGTGGTGTTTAACTACTTAGAAAAAATTGTGTGAGCGGAGTGAGACGAGAGTGTAACAGGATATAAATAAAAAAGAAGGGGAAGAAAATGAATTAGAACTTGAGACTTGAGTGTGTGTGATTGAGAGTAGTTGTGACATTTCATAAATCATAATTGATTGTTCACCCCTCAGTTCAGTTCACCCCAAAATTTGATTGTTCACCCCTCAGTTCAGTTCACCCCCAACAAATTACCCTACATAACCCTTCATTCTCAACATTTTCTTTCATTTGCGTTCTCACCCCCTTCTTTCAAAATTCACAAAAAATGTGCCAACACTCCACCATCGTCCCTCCGTGGAGTGCGCCGTGTTAGGAAAATAGGGGTGCCCGGAATCTATTCGGGATGAAATTTAAATACGAATTTAAATACAATTATTACTAGCATGAATTAATCCTAATTAATTCAAATAATAATTCCAACAACTAATTTTCATCATGCATGTTGAATTAATTCACATATCAACTATGGCGTGTTGATAGGCGAACATCAACTAGATATGGAGCGAACAATTATTGAAGTCTAAAACAAAGAAAATCACGATTTGGGCGCATTAACCAATCTGGGAGGTGTATGAAGTGACGAACAACTCTCCCGACGAACAACTAATGGGCGAACAGGTATTAAGGCCCGGGACCAAGAATGAGCCAACTGTGAAGTCATCCATGACGAACAACTTGGTCAAAATATGATACAACAAATAGCCAAGGAGGTGTGTACAAGTGAACAAAGGACAAAGATCCCAAAGCCAAGCTGAACAAAGCCATAAGGCGAGCAACTTCCAAAGTACAACCTCAAGAGGCGAACAACTTTCAGTTGGAGAACCAACAAGATCAATTAAGCCGACCTAGGCGAACAACAGTGAGTCCGAGATAAGGACCAAAGAAGACTTTGTAACTAAGGTTCAGCTTAGATAAGATCAAAGGGACACATGTCAAGCATGCAGGCTAGGGAGACCAAGAGTCTTAGACACCTCATGCTTGCTAGTCTCTATAAATAGTTGTTCTCCAGCTTATTTATGTAATTTTCGAATTTCAGACAAAAAATACACACAAACACACTCAAACTCACACATACACGAAATAAGTCCAATTTCGACTACCGAATTTACAAATTCGATAAATCCAAACCCCGATTTACCATTTACGGTGGTAATCAATCACACGTTATTGATTGGTGACGTAAAAACGGATTAAAACAGCCACTAATCCTTACGATTAGATTCGTTCACCAACAATTTGGCGCTAGAAGAAGGGTTCGAACCTTCGGCTTAGTGTGATTACTCAAGAACTTCAAGTTGAAAACTTGAAGATTCAAAGGAAATCTCAAGAAATATTTGAAGATACAAACAAAAGTGTTCTTGGTGTTCTTCAATTTTAAAATTAAGAAACAAATTAAATTGAAATGCCTCAATCTAAAGAGACCCAAGGATCACGTTTGTCAAAAAGGGCATCTCAGACCCGAGCCACGTCGGCCGACCACCAGGACCGTGACCCGAGACATGCGAACAGGTCGCAACATACAGCTATAACACATAACCTCCCCCCTGAGATGGAGGCTTTGGCGAACAACCCCAACGAGTTGGCCAAAACCATAGCTGCTCTCCAGGCTCTCCAGAGACAACAAGAGCAGGTCAGGCCAACACAAGCAAGGCCAAGGGACAAGTCCCTAGAGGTTGTTAGGCCCAGGACTACCAGGGGCGAACAGCGAGAGGTTGATAGTGCCCAAGTCAGACGAAATAAGGGAAAGGCCAAGGTGGTCGACCAAGGAGAAGTACAGGCTGAGTCTGGTCGCGGACGAACAACTATGTCTAGCCATGGAACAACACGTTCCAGTGCCCAAGACAGGCTTAGCCAACCTCAGCGGGAAGCTGCTCGCCGGGGAGCAGGAGATGGGCGAGCAACTTTTGAACAGCCTCGCCCATCAGTCCATGAAAGACTCTCCCAGTCAGCCTTTAGGCGCCTAGGGCCAAATGTGGCGAACAACATTAGGAGGCAAGCCCAGGAAGTGCCCACTCCAAGCGAGGGACTGCGACGAGCAGAAAGGTTAATGCCTTTGCTCGCCGAACAGCCTCCAAGTCAGGGGGCACCTCTTGATGAATTATCAAGCCTAAGGAGGGTTGTGGAGAACATGCAGGGGCAACTAGACCAACAGAGGGGGATGGGAACGACCAGCATGCCATCCTCACCTTTGGCAGCTCACATTTTGAAGGCCCCGATACAGAAAAAGATTCAATTTCCGGCTAGCATTCAATATGAAGGCATCGCCGACCCCCGGGTCCACTTAACGAAGTATACGGATTACATGGTCTCCGTGGGGGCCAGCGATGCCACCCAATGCCGGAATTTTCCGTTAACATTGGGCGATCGGGTTCACAAGTGGTTTTCATCAATGCCGCCGGCATCAATCCACTCGTTCGTCCAGCTAAGTAGAGAATTTCTTTCTCACTTTTCAACGGCGGGGTCGTATCTTTCCCAAAAACACCGGCTATCAGATTTGAGGCAAAATGATGATGAAACTGACCGGGCGTTTATGGAAAGATTCGATAAAGTTTTGCTAGAAGGAGAACCGGTGAGCGAAGATACAAAGATCGTCGCTGTGATGGCCGGATTGAAAAAAGGGTCGAAGTTATGGAAGGAGGTACGTCTGAAGTGCCCAAAGACTTATGCCGAGTTCAGAAACCAAGCTGGCATTTTCGTTTCCATGCACGAGGCCCTACAGACAAATTTAGGGGAGAACAAAACTGATCCTAAGGAGAATAACAAAAAGCCCGTCGGGACAAGTTACAGGGTCCCAAAAAATATGAAAGCATTCACCGAAGGATCGGATTTGAAAGAAAAATTGAACCAAGTATTGACAGTATCAGTTGATACTGTGTATGAGAGCGTAAAGGAGAAAGAGTTGCTTTCCCCACCACGTAAAATCCGCCAGGATACTGGCAAACTCAACCCGAACAAGTATTGTGCCTACCATCAAAGTGTGGGGCATTTTACAAGTGAGTGTAGAGATTTGCTTAAGCAACTCTGGCGATTTTATGAGGAGGGAAAGCTCTCCGATTTCGTTAAAAGGCAACCTGGGAAAAGAGCTCGGGAGAACAACTCAGAAGACGAAGAGGATGGTCAACCTCAGAGAAACAACAAACCCGGGCGACCAGTTCCCAATATGCCAGCTCAACCTTTAGAAGATCTGTTCATGATGGAACCCGCAGGTCCCGCGGGAGGGTGTTTTGATGGACAACCACCCGACTCAAACCGGAAGAGGAAAGCGGAGCTACGAGCGATTGGCCAAGTACAAGAGATGGGAGTTAAGCCGTCTATCATGCAAACGGCAGAATTAACTTTCACCGAAAAAGACCTTGAAGGCGTCTTAACTCCGCACAATGATTCGCTCGTAATCTGTGCAAAGATTATGGGGACCAGAGTCCACAGACTGTTGGTGGACACCGGAGCCTACACCAACATCTTATTCAAGAAGACCCTCGATAATCTGGGAGATTATTCGGGTTACGTTCGGAATACAACACATAAAATCATAGGCTTCGGGAATGCTGTGACAACACCGTTGGGAATTGTAACATTAGCAGTACAACTTGTAACGGCTAATGAACCCGAAAGAAATATAACAAGAATGGTAGATTTCTTGGTTGTAGACCAGGAGTCGACCTATAATGGGTTTCTTGGCCGACCTTTTCTCAATGAATTCAAAGCTGCGTGTTCCACTTACCATTATTGTTTGAAATTTCCAACAGCTAGTGGAACAGGTACAATTAAAGGAGACCAACGGAGAGCACGAGAATGCATTCAACAGCTACGATCAAAATTTGTACAAATATCCATGATGGAAGCAACAAGTTATCCCGTCAACGAACCATCAATACTGAACAATATGATGGACATGGACGACCACATGGACACGGACGAACAACACTTGGACGAGCAAGTGTTGGACGAACAACTCGTTACCACTCGCGAGGAACCTCCATCTGACGAACAACAAAGGGGTGATGATGAACAACCTTCAGTGGAGGGCTTGGAGGGCCAGGTACAAACGAACAACAATGGGACGGAGCCAACTGATGATCTAGAACCCCGCCTGGGGGCAGAGCCCATGAACATCGAAAATAATTCCAACCCTGAGGAACCCATACTTGATCCCCGTTGGAAGGGACAAAAACGACGAGCGACTCCAGTCGAAGAGCTGGAGGCGTTCAAACTTAATCCCAACAACGAAGATCTTGAATTATTCATAGGATCTGAGCTCCCAGAGCCCTACAGATCCCGAATGAAAGAGTTCCTCACCAAGAATCTAGATGTCTTTGCTTGGTCTCACGCAGATATGGTGGGGATAGACCCAAAACATGCTTGCCACAAACTGAACATAAATCAAGCAAGAAAACCCGTCCATCAAAAACGAAGGAAGTACGGCCCGGACAAATACCAAGCCTTGAATGAAGAAGTTAAAAAGTTGCTAGACAATGATCTCATTCGACAAGCACTCTGTCCACAATGGGTAGCAAACCCAATACTCGTGAGGAAACCAAACGGGACCTGGAGGCTATGCATAGACTTTACAGATCTGAATGCAGCATGCCCGAAGGACAACTTTCCTCTCCCGCACATCGATCAATTGGTGGACAGCACTGCGGGTCACGAAATGCTAACATTCATGGATGCTTTTTCAGGGTATCATCAAATCCCAATGCATCCTGACGATCAAGAAAGCACAGCTTTTTATACTAACAAAAACTTGCTGTGTTGGAAGAGAATGCCGTTCGGCCTCATAAATGCTGGAGCAACATATCAAAGACTGGTGAACAAGATGTTTGATCAACAAATTGGAGATACGGTTGAAGTCTATGTAGACGATATCGTAGTCAAAAGTCCCAAGAAGGAAGACCATCTTCAACATCTGACTCAAGTGTTCGAAATTCTTCGACACTATAACATGAAGTTGAATCCAAAGAAAAGCAGCTTTGGAGTTCACTCAGGAAAATTCTTGGGTCATCTTGTTAGCCAGCGGGGAATTGAGGCCAACCCTTCAAAAGTTAAAGCCATCATGGATATGCAACCACCACGTTCGGTGAAAGAAGTGCAAAGACTCACCGGGTGCCTAGCAGCATTGAACCGGTTCATATCCAGGTCGGGGGACAAGTGCCGTCCATTCTTCGAGGCCGTCAGAAAAGGAAAGTTTGCATGGACTAACAACTGCCAAGCGGCCTTCGATCAACTTAAAGACTACCTGGGAGATGTCAAAATCCTATCAAAACCAATCCCAGGAGAAAAGCTCTTTTTATACTTAGCCGCATCAGAAGTTGCCATCAGCTCTGTCTTGGTGCGCGAAGACGGCAAATTCCACCAACCTATATATTACGTCAGCCAGGCTTTGCATGAAGCAGAGATCAAATATGCTCCAACCGAAAAGCTGGCATATGCTTTGGTTATGAGCGTGAGAAAGTTACGACCATACTTCTTTGACCATCAAGTCGAAGTTCTAACAACTTTCCCGCTCAGGCAAATTCTCCATCGCCCCGACACTGCAGGTCGTCTCTTAAGATGGTCACTGGAGATTAGCCAATTCGGGGTGACCTATGCTCCTCGAACGGCGATCAAAGGGCAAGCATTAGCCGACTTTATAGTCGAACTAACTTTCCCTCCAGATCCGACGAGAGGACTTGATCATCCTTGGCATCTCTATGTGGACGGATCATCAACCAATATAGCCTCGGGGGCAGGAGTAGTTTTAATCAGCCCAGATAGACAAGTATTCACCTCGGCAATCAGATTTGGTTTCATGGCAACCAACAATGAAGCTGAGTATGAAGCTCTTATTGCTGGACTCCACCTATCTCTCGCAGTTGGTGTCAGACGCTTGCAAATATTTGGCGATTCACAATTGATCGTGAACCAAGTCCGAGGTGAATATGAAGCAAAAGATGATCACATGATTGAGTATCAACAGATTGTTGCTCACCTGATGTCCATGTTGCAGCAAGTTTTCATACAGCAAATTCCAAGGACGAGCAACACTCAAGCAGATGCGCTTGCTCGACTAGCAACAAGTGAAGGCCCCGTAGAGTTAGCAGATATTATAGTTACAAAGATGAAAGATCCATCAACAGTAAGCTATAATGTCAACCAACTCGACGATCAAACCGGTGAAGAAGACTGGAGAACAAGTATAGTCAAATACTTGAAAAATGGGGAAAAACCAAACAATCCTTTTGAAGCTGCCAAGCTAGTAAAGCGAGCCGCCAGATATACTCTGGTGGGCGAGCAACTCTTCAAAAGGGGAATATCAATCCCACTTCTCAAGTGTTTGCCTAGGGGGCAAGGGCAAGCGGTACTCGAAGAAATACACGCGGGAGTATGTGGAAACCATACTGGGGGGCAAGCTCTGGCATACAAGACAATCAGACAAGGCTATTACTGGCCAACTTTACGCCAAGATGCAATCAAAAAAGCAAAGACTTGCCACCAATGTCAGATTTTTGCCCCGAATATTCATACCCCGGCTCAGGAACTCGTGTCAGTATACAGCCCATGGCCTTTTGCAAAATGGGGGATGGACATCATTGGTCCTTTCCCGGCTGGAGTAGGAAATGTTCAATTTGCCGTTGTGGCAGTCGATTATTACACTAAATGGGCAGAAGCAGAGGCCATGGTGAGCATCACGCAGCAGAAGATGATCAACTTTATTTAGAAGAACATTGTCTGTCGTTTCGGAGTTCCACAGGCAATTGTGACAGACAATGGTCCACAGTTTGATGGACAAGAGTTGAGAGAATTCTGTGCGAAGTGGGGGATCAAAAAACATTACTCCACACCTTATCATCCCCAGTCAAACGGACAAGTTGAAGCTGTGAACAAGATAATCAAGCATACATTAAAAGTAAGACTGGCGGAGAGCAAAAGTGGTTGGTCTATCGAACTCCCGGAAGTCTTGTGGGCATACAGAGTTTCTCCCAGGTCTAGCACCGGAGAAACACCCTTTGCTATGACTTTCGGAACAGAAGCAGTAATACCTATTGAGTTAAGGACCAGTACGATTAGGACGACCAACTTTGATGAACAAGCAAATAATTCTGCTCTAAGTACTGAAATGGATTTACTCGAGGAAAAAAGACTCAATGCTGAGTTAAAAAATGCAACATACAAGCAAAGAGCAGAACGTTATTATAATTCCCGTGTAAAAGTCCGAGAATTCAGAGTTGGAGATTTGGTTCTAAGAAAACTGCTCGCCCAATCTTCAGGAGTACTGGGACCAGCTTGGGAGGGCCCATATCGTATAACGAAAAAATTCGTAAATGGCGTATACGATCTCGAAGATATGGAAGGCAAGCCGGCCTCATACTCCTGGAATGCCGTGCATCTCAAGAAGTACTATCAATAAATGGGCGAACAATTGTCTTGGGGGGCAAGGGATGCGTATGAGCTGAAGGAAGGCTATAAAGGGCTAAAAACTTGCCTAATTTTTTTAAATTTTTTTTTTCAAGTGTAGATTCAAAAGTTGCTCGCCACATTTGTATAGTCTGGTGTTAGTGCTTTTGGTTTTATAGATACAGTTGCTCGGCAAAAAGTATTATAAGCGAGCAAGTTTTAGTTTGTGTTTAAAGTTGTTCGTCAGATTGTATATGATAGTGATGGACAGTCTTACAACACTTGTAATTATTTTGCAATGTAAATATAATAGTTGTTCGTCAAAAAAGGAAAAGTCCAAAAGCTCGAGGTACAAGTCCATTCAAAGGTTGTTCGTTTTACAAATGAACAGAACCTAAGGACCAAAGCCACTTAAAGGTTGTTCGTTTCTTAAAATGAACAGAACCTAAGGCTGAACCCTGATTCCACTAAAGGCAAGTTCAATTCGAACAAAAGCCCAACACTATATGTTATAATTGTAAAGGCATTGACAGAAATGTAAAGGCAATCAACATATATAAGAAAATGAGCGAACAAAAGAAAGACATCCATTAATCAAAGGCATTGAGCCTCAAAAATAGTACAAGCTGGAAGCAGCCATTACAAGTACTACAAAAAGGAACGAGCAACTATTACAAAAGAGATGAAGAAAAAGCTAAGTCCTAAAAACTACTGCTGCTCGACGGGAGGAGGATCTTGAGATTGCTCGGCAGGAGGGTCGACAATCATGTCTCGAGCAAGGTCTTCAGCTGCCTTATCCTCCGCCTCTTTAGCAATTTGCTCGTCCGCGGCAGCCGGCTCATCTCCTTGCTCGCCATCATCAACAATTGGTGGAGGATGAGTGATGGTGATACTGGGGTCAAGTAAATCCAGTTTAACCCCTAGTACAGCCAGATCCGCCAACTGGATTTTTACGTTGTTCGGCGGAGGATAGTTCTCAAGGAACTCGTTCAAATCTTTGCTCATCTCCTCCACCATGTCCTTATAATCATAGGCATCGGCCGTACGGATGCTGTCCGCGTAGGCACAGATATATCCAAGGTTGGAGATGGGGCCGGTACGAGCTTGAACCTCCTCTTCAAGTTGCTCGCGGGTAAAGAGGTTGGTTTCGGACTCCCGGAGATGAGCAACCTCCGCCTCGAGATCAGCAATTTTTTGCTCGGCCGCTGACAGTTTGCTCTTCTCCTCACCAAGCAAGGCCTCTTTGCTCTTCAGCTCGACAGATAAGCCTTGAATGTCTTCAAGGTGCTTTTTCTCGCCGTCAATGTAGAGGGAAAGTTGGTCATTGAGCCGAGCAATCTGGCCATGAAAGTTGTTTGCCATTTTGTCCTTTTCCTCGGAGAGTTGCCGAGCAGTACTCGCATAGTGGCGGGCAGACTCTTCCTGCTCGGCAACTTGGGCAATTGCCCTTTGGGCAGTGACGAGGCCGTTGGCAACGAGCATCATCGAGAGATGGAGATTGTCCATTTGCCCCTGTTGGAGGATGGCCTTGTCCAGGGGACGCGTCCAGGCTCGGGCGACCAGCTCCGTTGCCTTACGAACATGTTCGCCAGGAATCTCCCTTATGTTAACGGGAGTCTTCGAGCAAGCATACTGGTGTACAACACTTGCTCGGCCGGGGTAATCGTCGGCACGATATCTGCAAACAAGAAAGAAATTGATACTTAGAAAAAAAAATAAAAAAAAAAGATGATGAAAGTTATTCGGCAAAAGAGGGTAGATACTTACTCGGCAAACTTCCGATCGTCCCATCCAAGGAACGTAAGATCTTCTGGGCCACGGAGTGAGCCTACGTCTTTGCTCGCTTTTCCCGACCTTTCCGTGGGCTCCGCAGAAGAGCGCCTAGCGACATCCCCTTCGCGGCGAGCATGACTTTCGCCCACCTTTTCTTTCCCCTTGCCGGTGACATCTCCGACCAGTGGGGTCCCGTCTGCCTTCTTAAGGCGTTTCCCACCACGAGGTGGGGAGACGGGAGGGGACCGGATTTGGACTGGGGGGGCTGTCTGTCTCGGAACTTTAGCCCCCTCAGGCTTGTTCGACATGGCGAGCACCGCTTGCGGAGGGTCACCTCTCCTTTTCTTCCCTCTTGGTGGCCCCATTTCAAGGACCCTTTGCTCAAGAAGAGCGTAGCTTGGGGGAACGGCAACTGTTACTTGCTCGGCTAAAAAAAAAAAAAAGAGTTAAGTTAAAATTAGACGAGCAAGTTAAACAGGTTAACGACGAACAAAACTTGAGCAAGGAGTTAGAAATTTTCATACCAGGGGGCACCTCAGCTTGAGCCTCCAAATGATGTGGGTAAGTCAAAAGGCGAGCAGCTTTTTGACACCTTGATCGGCAGAGATAGTCTATAGTTCTATCTGCTTTATTGCGGAGGCCGACCAAGCACGAAGTAAACAAGAACTCGGAGTTCAACTCCTCCTCTTTCGAATTCCACTTGGGTAGACGAGGGCCTGCTAACAAACAAAAGAAGTTAAATTAGAACAACTTAGCCCAAAGGCGAGCAAGAAACAAACTTACGTTTCAATTTTCCATAGGCTGCTGGAGAATTTATTCGCCCAGGACCGCCGTGTGGACCGGAAGATGCTCGCTAATCACCCCCAATCCAGAAGAAGTGTTGCTTCCAGTCACGAACCTTGTTCGGCGCCTCTTCAACCATTTTCAACCCAGTTCTTGCCTTAAGATAGTGATAGCCTTCTTCTCCCAGGGGGCAACTAGTAATTGTCATCAAGTAGTTGATCTCTTCCGCAGTGATCCGATCAACGTACCCCTCTAAGGCGAACAGGCACATGGAACCCAAGAGATTCATCCACCCAATTGGAGTAATTTGGGTAATGGCCAAGTTGGTCGCCTCCAGGAATCGACCAACAACGGGTGGAAGAGGCAACTTTAGTCCGGCAATTAGAGTGTGAATGTTGATCGCCGTACATCCTGGAGGTGGGCGATCAGCTCTTTCCTTTCTCTGAGGAGCCCACATGTGGATATCATATGGGATCTTATAGTCCTTCCGGATGGAGTCCAGTTCGTCTTCGCGAACAACACTTTTTATCTTGCTCACCTGGTACCTAGTTTTCACCTTATCCATTACTTGTCTCTGGGGACGGGGAAAGCTGTTCGCATATCTTTCAGCATATGCTCGCCATTCAAATAGACGAGCAACCCCAGCTGGGATCTCACTTTCCCGCATCTTTGGGGATGGAAAATTGATGCTCTCCAAGAACTCGCGAGTGAGTTCGTTAAGGTCTGGATCTCTAGATTCGGCAGAAGACGAAGAGCTTACCCCCAAATTGTTGTTCGCCGCAACTATTAATTCTCTCCCAGATGGGCCCGCACCGGTGTCCTCCACGGAGCGGACGACCGAATCCACCTGAAGATCCGACGCCGAGGAAATTTCGAAGGGAGGTTGATCGATGGGAACCGCGACTGGAAAGAGTGGGTCTAAGGTCTCCTCAGTCTTATTGCTCGAGTGCGAAGACATAGAAGAAGAAGAAAAATCCAAGCGACGGTGAAAAGAATTGCAGACGGCGGCGCTATCCCGGAGAAGACGATTGCGCTCGAACCCACACGGCGGCGATGGCGTTTTCGAGAGAAAAAGTAAAGAAAAGAAAAGAAAAGAAATAAGAGGATAACTACCTTGTTTCGAGGATTGGAGGCCAAACACTGGAAGAATAGATGCCGGAGAAGCTTGGAATCGCCGGAGGAATGAAGGGTTCGCCGGAGCACTGTTGCAAGAGGGGGAAAAGTGGGAAAGATTTCAGTTTTCCCACTATTTATACCCCAAACAAAAACGGGGTCCAGGGCATAATTTTCCGAAAGTTCCGGGGCTCAACTGGAAGAAGGCGGGGTAAATTCCGAGCTAAACTAGGAGATGAAGGACCTATAAACAATTATAGGGGCGCGTGGCCTTGGGGCTGCTCGCGCGTGAGCAGCGCGCAATCATTGCGCTGGCGTCATCTTCGTGATCTCCCCAGATCATGGGAAGACGAAACGGTTATTCCAACATTGCTCGTCACAGAGATGCTGTTCGTCCAAATCTTGGCCAAGACGATATCCTAACTACAGTTGCTCGCCATAAAATTACTCGTCTGATGCAACATCTAGTCAGGATAGGGGGCAATTGTTGATAGGCGAACATCAACTAGATATGGAGCGAACAATTATTGAAGTCTAAAACAAAGAAAATCACGATTTGGGCGCATTAACCAATCTGGGAGGTGTATGAAGTGACGAACAACTCTCCCGACGAACAACTAATGGGCGAACAGGTATTAAGGCCCGGGACCAAGAATGAGCCAACTGTGAAGTCATCCATGACGAACAACTTGGTCAAAATATGATACAACAAATAGCCAAGGAGGTGTGTACAAGTGAACAAAGGACAAAGATCCCAAAGCCAAGCTGAACAAAGTCATAAGGCGAGCAACTTCCAAAGTACAACCTCAAGAGGCGAACAACTTTCAGTTGGAGAACCAACAAGATCAATTAAGCCGACCTAGGCGAACAACAGTGAGTCCGAGATAAGGACCAAAGAAGACTTTGTAACTAAGGTTCAGCTTAGATAAGATCAAAGGGACACATGTCAAGCATGCAGGCTAGGGAGACCAAGAGTCTTAGACACCTCATGCTTGCTAGTCTCTATAAATAGTTGTTCTCCAGCTTATTTATGTAATTTTCGAATTTCAGACAAAAAATACACACAAACACACTCAAACTCACACATACACGAAATAAGTCCAATTTCGACTACCGAATTTACAAATTCGATAAATCCAAACCCCGATTTACCATTTACGGTGGTAATCAATCACACGTTATTGATTGGTGACGTAAAAACGGATTAAAACAGCCACTAATCCTTACGATTAGATTCGTTCACCAACATGGCGGAATAAACAAGTAAATATGCGATTAACGTACCTCTTGTAGTATTGGCCTTTGGATTAACGGGACAATTACAATCTCGCTCTATCGACCCAAAAACCTTCTCAAGTATTTCCCTTTTCACCTCACTTGATCACCGGTGGGAGATGCTTTCAAGTAATTTAATAAACTAAGGAAAAAGAAAAATATCTATGCTTCTTGATTTTTCCAACACATGGAATTATGTACTTGGGGATGAAATAATCATCCCCTATTTATAGAGTGGGTAAACCGAAATTTAGAGGATATATGGGCCTTGGAGAAAATATTTTCTTAGACTCTAAGAAATCTTGAATATATCTCATATATTCTTTTCTCCAAAATAAAATATTCCACAAAAATCCCACCCTCCTAAAAATAGGGTAATTTTCGAAAAATACATGAAGAGATCCCAAGATTTGGATCTTCTTGAATTTATGAGATATTCTTGTATTCCAGGAATACATATCTTCCATAATATCTTTCCAAGAAAATCAACAAAATATTCTCTCTCCTTGAATCACTATTTTCGAAAATTTAAGGAAAAAAATCAGCATAATATAATCTTTTTATTTTAATCACCTTATCATTATTGAGCTACTTAATGGGCTACTTGAGGGGCCTTAAGGAGAATTAAGATTGGACCTCCTAATGGACTTCTGAATTTCAATATTGAGCCCCAATATAATTCAGCCCATTAATATTAATTATTACCACTAATAAATTAATATTGCACTATCCATCTTAATCCATATTACGATAATATGGGCTCCCGGTTATTATTTCCCGCGTTTAAGATTATCAAGTCCATTAATTAATTAAGCTTCTGAATAGCTCTAAATTAATTAATATATTTCACCTTGGAGTAAAGACAACTCAACATTATTATTCGTACTAATTCTTCACTTGCAAGATTTGGTACAATAAAACTTCTGAGCCCACCAAGGGGACTAATCACACGAGCCGTGCTCGCACGCGTTTCTCCATATTAAATCTTAGCAACCGTCGTATGATTAATATTACTGCCCAAGACACAAAGTTCGAAGTCGCAATGATTCTCACCCAACATGAATCAAATCAGTAACCATTAAGCACACACGGTCCTATTTAAGTGACGAAGATTAAGAAATCAACAACCACTGAGGTCTAATTCTTCACCTTTCAGAACAGAAGAATTTATCCTCGCTGTAGGTCCTCTTCAACACATACTAAATGTGCTAGTGCAATCTCTTAGTCAAGACAGACCAATTTGAGCCTTACACATCGACCTTTCACGACGGATTGTTCAATTCCACCTAGGTCGTGAAAATGTACGTTTAGTTACAAGTAAACTGTTAATGTTGTCTTCCGTGATCGGGTATCACCACATTAACTACAATGTAACATGTACTATATATTGAACGGTTTGCAATAGAAATTCAACATTCAATCATAACTAAAGCAAATGTGATAAAAGAATTATTCTCATAAAATGAGTGTTTGATACACGAGTTATACAAAGTAAAAACATACTTTCACGTATAACTCCAACACGCCGTCATCGCCCTGTGTGTGCCATCTGTTGTGTCGTCTCCCTTCTCCATCGTTCCATAGATAAAGGTAAATTTTTGTTACGAATTTGTTCTTTTCTGATTTACCAAACAATTGATGGATGTTCTCGCGATCTATTTGAATATTTAAATCATGTTAGTTAAATGTCCTACATTTCCATTCGAACAATTTTCAAATGTTCGAAAAACCAGTAATGAACAAAATTAAAAACAATGACATGATTAAAAAGCGTGAAAAATATGTATGACCACCATATATTCGTTCTTATTACATTTTAATTACTCACACAACACTAGTATACATAAAATACTACAAATAAACACAAATATTGCACAATATATCAAACTTTAAAATAAGATTACAAAAAAAGAAGGACGTTTGGAATTTTATTTTTATTTTTTGGGAGTGGGGGTTGAACTAATTGATTTTATTCTAGTAAAATATCACAAAAGGATAGTCTAGTCTTTCTGACAAAGTATAGAATGAAACTGGTTTATACATAAATCACTGAAGGGTATTAGTCATTTCTATTGAAGAGCATTAGTCGTATTTACTGAAGAGTATTACTGATTTACACTAAAGAGTCTTAGTTGTTCAGTGAAAATGAAATAAAACTCTTCAGTGTAAACCAGTAATACTTTTCAGTAAAAACAACTAATATTTTTCTGTGAAAACAACTGATACCCTCCAGTAATTCATATATAAACCAATTTCGCTCTATACATATTCACTCTTTCTACATATAAATTAAAAAAAATATATATGGGTGGTGAACAATCAAATTTTGGGGTGAAAATATCCCTACCCTAAATAATATAAAAAGACTCGATGCAAATAACCTGGCCATCTATCTGTTTTTCTGGGCCCATGGTAATGTCTAGCCCAATAGTAGAAGGCCCAATGCTGCAGAAATCGAATAGCGACAAAACTTGTTAGGCAAATGGTAAAAGGGGAGAAGAATCAACGACGGCGCCGTTTAATTCAGGCGTCACCGAACACGCGCAGCTTAGCACTCGCCGCCGTTCGAAGCTTCTAGTAGTGAAGGTGGTTGCTTAGGGTTCCGCCTAATCCAACCTCGCACTCTCATAACTACACTCACGTATAGATATATAGTGGAAGAGAATTCTGATTTACGAAACTGCAAATGGTGAGAACCGTAAGCCATTTAGAGGACGAAGTATCGCACGATAGCTCTTCTCCAACAGGTATCTTGTGCGGCGGGATTGTGTCATGTGTGTGAGTGTGTGTATCTGTATTTTTTAGTTTTGAAGTTGTGAAATTTTGAATTTGAGCAGACAACAAAATTGTTGATCAGAAGGTGAACACTTTACGTTCCAAGCATTCGGAGACGGAGCAACGTAGAAGAAGTAAAATCAATGAGAGGTGAGCTTTAACTTATTTTTTCTTCTACATTTTAAGTTGATTTACGGTTTTCATTGTGGAATTTTGCTCCTCCTTTAATCTCGGTTAGGTCGTAGCTTTTTCTTTTTTCATGTTCTTTCTGGACTCTGTGGTTGCGGCCGTTTAGGGGGTAGGTTTTGGTCTCGCTTAGTTTTTATTTCGCCATCTTTGTGGCTTATTTATGGCTGTAGTTAGGCTTCGTGGTGTTGCACTTAGGATTTAACCTGAGTTGATATTAGCAGTTTCAGCTCCTTCAATTCGTAGCCTTTTTATTTTTTCCTTTTTTTCTTGAATTGGATCCTTTTGCTTGTGAACTGTTTATGCATGATAAACTACATTTGGATGATATTGTTTTTTGTGTGGTCTCCATTTTCGCCTCCTATGCAAGTGCACATTTATATCCTTAACCTCATAACAAACATACCCTTCTTACTTTATCGTCAGTGCATGATTGTTGTTGTCTGACTCTGAAAGTTCATAAATTGCAGATTTCAAATTTTGAGGGATCTAATACCCGAAAATGATCAAAAAAGAGATAAAGCCTCGTTTTTGTTGGAGGTGGGTTATAACTTATATCAGTTTTGGTCTGTTGTTACTGATATCATTTAGTAATTCACAATCTGTTTCTTAAACTGCACAGTTCTTACACAGACTCTAATAAGCTCATCCTAACTAATGCAGGTTATACAGTATATCCAGTACCTACAGGAGAAGGTGCAGATGTATGAGGGCCCTTGTCAAGGTTGGAGCCCAGACCCAGAGTCCACCAAGTGTTTTCCATCGGTAATATTAACATGGTATTTGGTATATTTAAAAGGGCTTTTTTTTCCCTATTCTCTGTAAGTGGTGTGCATTTGTCAAAAGCTCTGTACTGAAAAAATTATCTTCATGGTTCGCATCGCCCTTGTCTTTAACAAAATTTTCTGTGTAGATGCTAAAATGTGATATATCTTGTTGATGCTAATTTTTTTGTTACATAATTGTCTGGCATTTTCCTTTCAAAGAACTAGAATTATTGGCCAGTCTATTGTAGCTTGTCTTACAGTATATCTGTTTCATCTGAGATCTATTATATATCCTCTGTCAATATGCTCCAACTCTTGGAAAGCATACGTTTAATAACATTTTGCAGTGAATAGCGGACATCGCTAACTGATAAAGTTAGTTTTTAAGATGTAACTTTTACTTCTGTTGTCAATTGCAATTTTGTCAATGGAAACATCTGTTTTTGATGCTTTGACTAGCAGAAAATATGAGTTTTAAAACATATTAAACTAGTATTAAATTAATCAATGTCAAATTATGTATTAGGTGAATACTTTAGGTCCATGATAGAAGGCAGAGTTTGTGTCTCATTGGTGATTTCCTCTCTTATTAATTACAGCGAATCAATTCTGGGCCAGTTGAAAGCTTTATCGATCAATCTCAATTTGATAGGAATTTCTATGGTCATGAAGACAATGTTCTCCACCCATCTTTGCTCAGTAATGCACAGAACCCAGTGGATTCTGAATTTACTGGAGCTACCTTATATAAATCAATAGATAACCTACCCATGACGACGCAAGCCCTTCCTCTGGACATGCCATTGCAGTCAGCTATATTTGATGGTGTGCCTGGTCAGCCCCATCAGGAATCATTTCCTGATGCTGAGCAATTGAATCAGCAGTCTCAACCCCACTTTTGGCAAGGTAGATCATGCGGGGATGATTGCTCTGTTCCGATCTATGCGACAAATGAGGAAGAGCTGAGGAGTGAAAGAAGAGAAACTAGTATCTCAAATGCCTATTCTCAAGGGTAAGCATTTGCTGAGATAGAAATATCAAATGATCGTTCTCATACAGAATATGGTTACTTGATTTGATTTCGGTTTGGTACACGGTTGTGTCATTCTGTGAGAATCAATTGCATTTGGTAATGACTAATAACTAAAAAAATGAGATTGGATTTTGGTTGATTTCTTCTTTCTCGACATGATCACTGTGATACTGTCATACAATCAGATCTTTAATGATGAAGCTTTTCATATAATATTTTAATTTATTAAAGAAATATTTTTTACTTGTATAATGCTCCAGCTAATGACAAACAGAATATCATGAGATATTTCTGTTTATATTTTGGTGATTGTACTATACTGGCCCCCCAGATATAAGACTTCATTCAATTATTTGTCGTAATTCATTTGAGTTTTATGGTTTCTTCAGCTAGTTCTTGGATTCTTGGTGCCTGTATAAAACCAATTGTTGTATTAACTCTTGATGTTCAAGATATTACACTGTATGGTTTATCAAGAGCTGTGAGGATTTTGAGGATGAAGCAAAATAACATAAAGTAATCTAGAATGTTGTTGTGTAGTTCCTATTTAATTTGTTAAAAAATATTTTGTCTTGATGAAGCATGTAAAAGTAGAACTAGGAATTTCACTTCAAAAACCCATTATCTTGCACATTGTGGAAGTGCATACATGCTTGACATTTGTTAGCATCCCAAAATCATTATTTAATAAAGAGTATATATGTTGAAGCAAAGTCTCTCTACATTTTTGTTTATTTACTGTTAACTACTGTGCTTATTTGTCTTCGATTTATTATTTTCTTCATTGGAATAATATTTGATTGCATTTATTTTGGTTGGTAGGCTGCAGGTTCACTTCCATATCATTGGTAGTGTCTTTCTTTACTTAGAGGTTGTCTATAATAGATTTTGTCTCCCTTTTTTCTATGTCCAACAATTTCATGACTTACTTAGAAATGTTTCCCCTCATTTCATGTCTGACTGATTACTGTACACGTTTTTCAAGCTTATTCCTGGACTTATCGTTGTTTAACAGGTTGTTGAATTCATTAAAAAGTGCACTACAGTCATCAGGAGTGGATTTGTCTGAAACCAGCATTTCGGTGCAACTTGATGTGGGAAAACAAACTAATGGCACAAATAATAATGCAATATTTCATCTCAAGGTTTGTCCTTCTTTCTCTTTCCATTTACTAAGAAGCTTTAAAAAGTTTGTTTGAAATACTATTTTTCTTTACTTTTTTTTTCCTAGGGGCTGCTCTGCACAATTGTTGTCCCTTCATTTATGACCGTGTCCTATCATCTTAAAGTTTTCCTAGTTCAAATCCAATACATGGACACACTTTTACCTACATAATAACCCAATTTGAATGATCTAGTTTTAAGAGCTAAATTTGCTTAAATTATGGGTCATAAATATTGCAGAGAACCCTTGTGGCCCAATGATCTTATGTATATTTTTCTAGAAGTAATCTAGGTACCAACAATGATTATTGAACCAGCAGACCCATTTGCCACAGCCCCACCCACCCCCCCTATACCCACCCACAATACAAATACTACCTAAAGAGTAACATTTGCAATTAATATTGTTCAACAAAAACAACTAATATTGTTCAGTGTTGACCAACTAATTTCTTTTAGTAAAACAGCTAATGTCATTTAAAAATGCACTTGAGTTGCATGGTGCAAGTGGTGCATAAAAGTATTTGGCTTACCTAAATAAGATTTATTTCTTGTATTTCAAATGCTTCTTACACTCCCAGTAAATTATTGGGTGTTAGTGTTCTTTCGATGGTTTCATTTTGATGGTACCACGCTCTTTGGTTGGAAGTATTGGTGCATGGTTACACATTGATATATCCTAACTTTTGTTTACTATTTTTACCGACTGAACGTTCAGGATCAAGAGAATGCCGACAACATTGGCCAAATAATTGTCGGTAAGAACTACGAACACCCTCAGAAAAGATTCAGAGCTGATTAGATCTAGTGTTAATTTATTCCCTGACCCCTTCGGTTTTTGGTGGAGTGGAAGTGAATTGCGATATTTTTTAAACTTTTTTTGGGGGACGTCCATTCAGAAAAATCTGTCTGGGTAAATGTACATGAGTAATGCTCCTCAAGGAGTCTACACAGGGCCTTGCCTTAATGTTCTGGTTCGAGGCTTCCATGCAATTTCGCGGTGTTTCAAGCTAAATTGTGGATGAAAGTTAATTTTAGTTATGATTTGATGATGATGATGATTCTGGTGCATCAATCTCCATGTTGGTTGTCTGTGTTATTGCATATAGAAAATATGATTTAAGAATAGAGGTCATGAGGGGTCTTGTTTTGTTACCTATGGCTGGAATTTTATAATCCTGAAATTCATGTAATGTTGGGTGAGTTTTGAGATTGATTCATTTAAACGTATTGTCTATTAACTTGTTTTTTTAACGTATTTTATTTGACATTCACATGACTTTGATCCGGGACTAAAATGCCTCATTTTTTATTAAATCATTTAAAATGATCACAAATGCAAGTAACGAGGTTGACGTTGTGTAGGGCAAAATATTGTTGAAATCTTGCACTACTGTCGATTCTATAATAAAGACCAAGTACTTCAAACATTGGGGATTGAAAAATCTTATAAAGTATGATTAAAATGCATAATGAAAAAATTGTCGATTTGACAGTTTAATTTCTCCCTCATAGAAATAGTGACACTTCTTTGCAAGTGGACTCCGCTCTTGGAAAATTTTGTTACTGTTCACTCCGATACAATTTGGATTAATAATATAAGCATCTGGACTGGATGAGTGATATTGAGCTGGGATATCATATTGTTGTACTAATATTGTGATGAGATTGTTTAAGATTAATTTGAACTAATATTCGATTTTCTGAAACAAATGAGAGTTTAATATATTGAAAACCGACCAAAAACCATTTCAATTACTGATTTTCTGAACCAAACGATAATATCATAATTTGAATCTGAAAACCATTACAAACATCTGTATACGCAAAATACTTAAACTATGGTGTTTCGTCTAGTTATTTGTCCGTTATACACATTAGTTATGGCCAAACCTTGTATTTCTTTTATTACATTTTAGTTTAGTTGTATACAACGTCCCTCGGATGAAACAGACAAACGCACATATATAGTCCAACAAGAACACCAGTCTAGAATTTCACCGAGAGTAACATCTATAATCTATAAATTAGGTAAAAAGCGGGTATTTTTTTATTATATGTAACATAAATGAGATATTAAAATTAAAATTATTGAGCATCGATCGGTTTAGTCGTCAATACGAACCGGACAACTATAATGTATGAAATATTTAAGCAAGCAATATTCGGGTTTTTTATAGGGCATAAACCGAACATGTCCGATTTAAATTCAATTTCTAAAAATTTAAACCTAATCTTTTCTTTTAAATAATTAATCCAACTGTTTTACCGAAATTCATCGATTCAATTCGAAAATTCGATTTTTTTGTCCAAAGAGAATTTACGTGAACTTAGATTCATAAAAGACCCACCCCGTGGACATCTGATCACCAGGGCGTGCTTGCAAAAAATTCTAACAATTTATAATCACTCCTTTTACTTTTTAGAATCAATTTAGAGTGTTTTGTATCTCTTTTATCATATTAAATAAATTGTCAAAAATATAATTTAAAAGCTGAGAATGTAGTGTTTTTTCTTTTTTACAAATTATGAGCTTTTATTTGATACAATCATTTTTTACAAACACTATCAACTCTCTTTGATTTTTATACAAACACGATCATTAATTTTTTTTCAAACACCCCCTTAATTTCTCTCGATTAGCTATTGGGTTTCTTTACCACATGTTATAATTGGGCTACCTAATAGAGCCCAAGAGCTGGCCCGCGTTCTATTAGCCCAAAAAGATCCCACACGGTTTACTCTCGGCTCTATTCCAATTGCAACTCCAATTCCAAATTTCTAGGGTTTTTAGGGTTTATGCTTTTATCTTCTGTCTCTCGGTGTATACCTAATTCATACACGTATTCGCCTGGAAGATGAGGAAGCTGAAGTTTCACGAGAAGAAATTATTGAAGAAAGTAAATTTCTTGGAATGGAAGAGAGAAGGGGGTCAGAGGGAAAGCCAGGTGATGCATCGGTATCACGTTACAGGCAGAGACGATTACAAAAAGTAATTTTCGCAGTCCATTGTCGTTTCTATGTAGTTCGGTAGCTACTGAATATTTGGTAAAGTTTGATTAATAATTTGCTTGAGCTGAACTGTTGCTATGTTTTTAGGTATTCGGGTTTGTGTAGAACGGTGCAGAAGCTTGTAAACATACTAAAACAGATGGACGCAAGAGACCCTTACCGAATTGAGATGACTGATGCCCTTCTTGAAAAACTGTGAGTACTAGTTTTTATTTTTTTATTATTTTTTTGCTATTCCAGTATTCAGTTTGCGTAATGCAAATGCTTGGATATGTTTACTGACATTAGATCTGATCTGTTCCAGAACCCAAATTCAGATAGATTGGTTTATAGGATACCCCACTTTTAGATATTGATGAGATGAGAAAGTATAAGTATTGGTTTATCCAAGTGATATTTTACAAATGTGATGTTGATTTGAAATGTTTTTTCTAACTAATTTCTTTGGTCGGGGACGTGTGTGCCAGGACATTGTTGCCTGAATAACCTTTTAACTCTAACGGCCTGACCATACTAGACCCATTTTGATCTTGTCCAATTGCCACATTAAATCTACATGCACATTTGAGAAAATTCTGAAACAAAGAAGATCATTAGACCACATATCAGGTTAATAACTTAATGAGTTGAAACAAGTTTAATTGCATCAACTGGCATTCCATTGGTTCCTTTCGGTTGGTGAAACCTAAAACTCTTATGGAAATAAGCAATTTTCATTCATTACGTTAATAATGAAGTTTGTTCATAAAACAATCCAGATATGAGTTGATAATTCAGATAAGGAGCTCATATATCTGATAGCCAGTTGCAGAATTGCAATGTAAAGGAGCTATTACGTGCACATGCATAGTTTATGACATTTTCTCCTGCATGTTATTACTACTTATTAGTAATGTAAACTATTCTGTGTAGTCAAGGTACTTGGTGACTCATTCAAATGTTCATGTGAGTTCTGGGAAAGAAGTTATCATCTATTACAGTATATCTTTTTCATTTCTATTTTTTTTCATTATTTTACTATTTTCTATGTTCCAAGTACTTTATAAATTTAAAATATTGCGCCATCTGAAATCAATTTCGCTTCTTAAGTATATTTGTTTGAGAAAAGGTTCAGAATCATATTTTTTATTTTCTTACTTTTGATGTTCCATCAATTCAGGTACAACATGGGTGTCATACCATCTCGTAAAAGTTTGGCTTTGTGCGAGCGTTTATCAGTATCATCTTTTTGCAGGTAGGTGATGTGTAAATTGCAATTTATTGATGTAATCTTCCATATGATGAATAAATAATACTCCCTCCGTCCCAGAGGAATTTGCACCCCTGGGATGGTACACATATTAAGGAAAGTAATAAAGTAGTGGCATATGGGTAAATATGTGTATATTTATGTGAGTGTGCACGCAAATCGATGTTTTCTTTTTAGGTAGTGTGCAAATTCGTTTGGGACATCCAAAAAGGAAAGTGTGCAAATTCGTCTGGGACGGAGGGAGTAATTGATTATAAAAAACTTACTTTATTGAGAAATCATCCTGTATGAGGATCGATGAGTCAAATAATGCAAGTCCTGAATTACTATTATATCTAATAAGAATGGCACTTTCCTTTGAAAAAAAATTGTGCAGTTGTCAATATTTTCTATTGGAATCTTAAATTGCAGATTATTCTATGTTACAGTTTTGGTATGTCGTATATGCAGTACTTAGGCTCTGAATCTTGTTCTTTAATTGTTAAATCAATTTATTTATGCCATCAGATTGGCACGAGCATGCCTAAACTGTCATATTACATATATATAGTGATAGAGTGAGGGAGAGACAATATAGAACACAATGTTCAGTTCCTTATGTAACTCGACTACAACATTTTTTGTTAGTTCTCTGATACAAGTACTAGTAACTTGGTTCCAATTACTATTGACATGCGCTAACATAAGAAATCCAACATTGAGTTTAATATCAAAACCATTTTATATATTTATATATACAATGAAGATTTTAACAGTGTTTTTTTTGGTCTAAACTACTTTCTTCAGGCGTAGGCTTGCCACCATCTTGGTGAGGCTGAAGTTTGCAGAACACTTGAAAGAAGCAGTTACATATATTGAACAGGGGCATATTCGGGTAGGTCCAGATACTGTTACTGATCCTGCGTTTCTTGTTACGAGGAACATGGAAGACTTCATAACATGGGTAGATACATCGAAGATAAGAAAGAAGGTCTTAGAGTACAATGATAAGTTGGATGACTATGATGCAATGAACTAATGATTCAGTGATTTGTCTCCCAATGAGATTCTACGAATTAAGGCACTATAGGCATTCATGTCACTCATCATTCGGCAGTCATATTTTCTTATGTGCTGTTATAGTTTTGTTCTGTTCTCTAGGCTTGTGTTAAATAGTGGGTTTTATCCTCCATTCCCAATGTTAAGGATATTTCAATATGTTGACTATATTTATTGATAGAATTTAAAAATTTCAATTATTTTTGTAATGCTTTCTGTTTATGTTGTCTCACAGGATATTGCATTTTCTTGTCGAGTTGAGTTGTATTGCCAATCTTCTGTCCGGAATTGCAATATTTATGTTTTATTTTTCTAAAATAGCATTAATTTGTTGTTAAAATTCACTAGCAAAGAAGTTGAATTCCTTCTGAAGCTGACAATGCAGTATCGAAATTCAATAGAACATGAGAATCACTAAACAAATGTGTAATTTGAAAGTACAAAGTTACTGAGTTTATTTCATGTATGATCATATTATCACTATCCATGGCTGCTATTTAACTGCAAAATCAAGGGGAGCTGGTTTTTGTTGGTGAAGAAATCTGAGCAGGTGGCATACCGGGGGAGCCAGGGGTCGGCTGGAAAGGAAACGGAGGAAGATTCGGAAAAGATGATGATGATGGAGGTGGAGTTACACCAGGAAATGGCGGTAGGTTGAAGAAAGGCGGTGAAGAAGGTGGAGGGAAAATGGGAGGAAAACCTGAAGGTGGAGGGATGACAGAAGGTGTTGGCTGAAAAGGGTTTGGAGGAAAAACACTTGGTGGGTTGAATGGATTTGGTGGAAATTGAAGAGTGCCTGGATTATTTATCTCGTTATTTGACAACTTTGGTGTTTTATTGGCAGGTTCATTCTTACGTAATGGTGGCAGAAATGGGAGTCTGGGGAGCGGTGGGAGGAGGGGCAGCTGAGGTAGGGGCGGCAGTCGAGGCAGCGGGGGGAGAAAGCCGCCTAAGGCCGGTGGATCGGATGGTGGATCTTGAATTGGTGGTAAGAATGTAGGGTCATTAGGATTTGAAATTTGAGATAGTTTCCCATCAAGTTTCATAGGTTTCTTGAAATTGTTGGTCATACTTGGCTTCTGATCACATACTTGTGGTTGCTTTAATGGCCTGAATGTGAAGAAGCCTGCTGAGAAAACATGGGTGCCTTCTTTACTTGATTTGAGATATAAGTTTGATGTCGTGGCAGTAGCTGCTATAGCACAATATGGTTTATTACTGCTGATTAATCTCACAGAACATCCTTTGATTTTGTTCACATGTTTGCTGATAGGGGATGGCAAATGCACTTTGAATTCACCATGGCTGTCTGTTTTTACTTCCACTCGGAAACTCGGTGTTGATGACGTTTCTTTGCATGCTACTGCAACGGATGCACCTGATGATACGAAACGTTTGAAATACGAAATTGAAACATGATTGTGCGTACGTAGTTTGAGGTACAGGTACTTCTTCTGTTCCTAATTATCTGAATGATTATCGATGCACACTAATCAAAATTTCTAATAGTTAGGATTTCAAAAGACTATTATACCAGCATTTATTATTTAATTCTACTTGATGTGCTTATAATTACAAGAAGGTAGGGTGGTGGAAGGAAATAAACATAAATTTTTGTTGATACTAAGCCAAGTGACAAATAATTAGGAACACCATTTTGGATAGAATGAAATAGATAATTAGGAACGGAAGTTGTATTTTGTTCATGAAAAATCAGACTGAAATGAACCTGAAATGAAGTGGCTGTTCTTGATATTCTGTTGGAAACATGTGTCACAATAGACTGTCCCAACAATCACAGCAGATGGCTTCTGATGATGTTTAGCTTCTGAAGAGGTGCTTAATGCAAATACCAGGAATATTATGGCCCAAAACCACGACATTCTTGAAAACCCCATAGCCTTATCTACTGTTTTTTTGGGTATTTGAGATGGGAAATGATGCTGTCTTTTAACCTTTTTATAGTATAAGCTAAGAGGAAGGCCTTAATGTCATTCATGGTAAAAACAAGTGAACTGCAAACCAGCAGCATTATTTCACAAGTACCAAGCATATAACTTTAGAATGACGGCTAAGCATAAAGAAATGAAAAAGATCTTTCATTTTTTGTTTTTAGATTATGTTATATGTGCTGTTTAGTGTAGTTCTTGGTTGAGAATTTGGTGAAGAGACAGTTGGGGGCCTAGTTCACGAGACTCTTAATGGTAAATTCACGAGTCACTTCTATATCACATTCCTTAGAACAAAGTTGAAAAAGTGTCATTTGCATGCCTTCTCAAATACTTACCTGCCTACTGTAGTCATCATCAATTTCTACTTATATTAACGATTCTGATTTAGAAATTTTAGTTTACTACTTTGATTATTAATGGTTCTTATTTAGAAATTTTGTGAATATGGGCTTGCAAAACAATGTTATTACGCTTAATTACTAATATGGCGCATATCATATTGTAGTCTGGAAATGGGCCAAAGTTATATGCAGTGCCATCTTTTATAAATACACTCCATCCAAAAAATGTTAGGAAAAAAAATCTGAAGAAATTTTTGGAACTTTTTTCTGTAAAAAAAAAAAAAGAAAAAAAAACTGAAAGTATGTATTTTCGGAATTTTTTCTGAATATTTTTTTTGGGTAGGGTGTACTTATATAACCTGGCCCTGGAAATGAATTTAGGTAGGAATGTAATAAAATCGAGGCATATCTGAGTGTCAATTCAAATGATATTTGTTTGAGCTCCTTTAATAAGGCTAGGATAATGAAAGTAAGTTTTTATTTTTCTTTTTTCTTCAATTGAAATATTGATCGTCTTTGGGTGAAAATGTGTCATAAAGTGTAGATATCTTTTAGTGAGCTGACACTGGCATGTACCTTTTGGTGAATAATTAAAATAAGTTGGTTCGACTTGAGATTTATTTAGAAATATTAAATGCTTAAATACTTTACTATTTTATGTACTTTGATTTCAATTTAATAAATTGAAATCAAAGTACATAAAATAGTAATTGAATTTATCAACCGAGTTACCCCTGAGTTTCTAATAGTTATTGGGCTTGGGCCAGACCCGATATTGAATTTCGAATCATTACTTCGTTAAATTATGTACCTCAAGTGAGAATGGTTCTTGGGCCAAATCATTGATAAAAGAGCATATGATATTGTGATTCCGAGTTTATGTAATTTTTTAAAATAGCTGTAATGTATATCTTCTATTATCATTGTTATATGTATTTTAACTATAAAAAATGTTTAATTTTTAGACACGATTATCTAGACAGTAATCGTGTATGCATTACAGTGATTGTAATAGTAATATTTGAAGAAATAGAGTTTACGGAAATTCGAGTTTACAAAAAAATTTCCTTGATAAAAAGGTTTTGATAGTTTCCGACAATTGTGTTGAATAAGGCTAAATCGAATTGAGTATTTTTTTTTTTTTTTTTGAAATCGGATTGAGTAATTCGATTAATAAGATTTGATCTCTCCCACACAATTTATCTAACATTTCAGCGTCTACTTCAGTAATTTGTCTATAATTAAATTATAATGCATGTACCTTCGAATCCTTATTAGTTAATACTTTGTGCGAGACAGTTTTATATATAAGACGCTGTTTCACTTAATTATATTGTCCTTTAAAATATACTATCTACGTTTATTAAATTTATTCTCACTTTTTCTTTGACTTGTCTACCAAATTTACTTTCATTTCCTTCTTGAAAATAAACAACACGCACAATATTATTATTTTATCTCCTTTTTCAATAATATATGAGTAAATTTGGTATGAGGCCGTCTCATGACATGAGAAAATGAGAATGAGTGTAACTAGGACAATGACTCATTAACACTTTGGTAGGGGTATATGTTAATTTGTGTGGTTTCATGCCATGAGACAGTTTCATACAAGTTTTTGCCATAATGTATTTATTTTTATTAAATCATAAGGTCAACAATAAGGGGAATAAAAATGGATAGAGGGAGTAGTTGGTTATGACTTTATATACTTTGTGTGAGACAGCTTCATATATGAGATGCTGCTCCACCTGAGTATATTGTCCTTTAAAATATATTATCTCCACCTATCAAACTTATTTTCACTTTTTTCTTTGACTTGTCTATCAAGTTTAATTTCATTTTCTTTTTGAGAAGTTTATTTATTTTTTTAATAAAATATTTATTTTTATTAAATCATATGATCAACAATAAAGGGAAATAAAATTTATGGACGTAGAAAGTAATTGGTTAGGACTCTTATATACACATGTCATATATGATATAAGTAAATGAGATGCATCTTATATGCGATACCATTTCATAAGAGTTTTTGTTTTATTAATTTTATTCATGGGCTCCATAAGATTTACTACACATTAGTTTGTTTCATATTAATGTCGAAGCATATAAATTCATGACAAAGTATGGCTTGAAACTGTTTAATATATGCACCAAATTAAAGGATATAATTGTTCCGTTAAAATGTACGAGTTATTTTCTTTAAAGGATATTAATTTTGGAGGATATAAATTGTTTTTATTAAAGAGTATGAGTTGAAAGATATGCGTATTTTATTAAAGAGTATGAACTGTTCACACTAAATAATATGAACTGTACTACTAAAAAATACTGCAAAGTAATTTATGTATAAATAAATTTTGGCTAAGAATAGTAATTTTCTTTAGTTCCAGCCGTTGTACTCCATCACACATTTACACTGAATAGTGATTTTCATTTGACATTTGTACCTTCCACTTTGGCCCACAGTGAGGGAAGAATAATTTTGGTTCCATAATTTTATCTTTTCGCGCAAAATACCGGAAAAAAGTTTTAATTTTTTTAATATAGTTTCAGATGTTCGAAAATTTAAAGTTGCTGGAAAATTGCTAAATGATGTCATTATGTATCACATGAAAAATTAATTGCGAGATTTGCAACAAATTTTATTGACGAGATGCACAATTAGCACTAGATGGCATTATTGGTTGTGATAAAATTATTTTCGTCCCATAAATTTTACGGCAAAAGTAATTATATCAATACTGAAATTTATTTACATTTTAAAAATGAGTGAATCTATATTAAATAAAATAAGTAATAAAAAAAAAATAGACTTAATGTTGTATGCATAAAGATTCAAATGACATTTTGAAAAGGTACAAGTCACCCTTATTTATATTAAAAAGTTTATCTGTTACAATTTAACAAATATTAACTTTTCGGTACAAATAAATTTATCTTTTTAGTAATAATAGTGATAATTTTTTAAAAAATACACTTGAATTGCATAATGCGTTTGTTGCACAAGAGACTTACTCTAAAGGTTATCTTTAAAATTTTAAAAATATTTAATTAATTATGTAAATAGTTTCCAATCTTATCAATTTATTCTTTATAAGTAATTTTCTAAATTGCATTTGTCGATTTGTCGATTTTTGGGTTATTTCCTGTTATTTAGATCACTTTTCTATTTGCATAAACAAGTTTTTCAGTTTTTAATATAAATTCCAATATTAATAAAAAAAATTGTTTTGTTTTAGTTTTTTGCCAAAATAAAAAGTTATGTAATAATGTCAGTTAGAGTCAAGAGTATGTATAGAGTGAAATTGGTTTATATATGAATTATTGAAGGATATTAGTTGTTTTCACTGAAAAATATTAATTATTTTTACTGAAGATTATTACTGGTTTACACCGAAGAGTCTTAGTTCATTTTCACTGAACATCTAAGACTCTTTAGTGTAAATCAGTAATACTCTTCAGTAAATACAACTAATACTCTTCAATGAAAACAACTAATACCCTTCAGCGATTCATGTATAAACCAGTTTCACTCTATATTTTGTCTAGAGTCAATTGTTCCCTCGTTTTAATATTTTATAAGCAATGAATGTTAATTTGTAGTAATCTATAATCCATCTTACACGCGTTTTTGTATTCACCGAAACTCCCAAATAGACTGATATTTCACTACCCATGAATCTGAGACATATAGGCCGTGTTAGTTTGTTGTATTATCAACCGAAGAAACTAGTGTGTCATAATATTGCATTACTCACACCCGTGAACAAATTCTAAACATTAATGTCAGTTCAATCTTGCCTCCGCTCAAAAATAAATAAATAAATAATAATAATAATAAAATATATATACACATATACTCATATATGATTTGATATTAAACTCAACTTTAAATACTAATTTAAATACAATAATTTGCATTTTCATATTTTTTTTCTTATTAGCCACCATTTATAATTCTCCTACATTTATTTCCATTGAAAAATCTAAACGTTTCCTTGATTTATATTAATATCAATTGAACAATATCCATTTAATTACTTCCTGTCATTGCATCCAGGCTTTCTGTATGAATCTATCTTTCCATCAGATACAAATTAGATTTTAGACCCAAGATTCTCATGTTCCTGGATGCATGGGCGCTTGAATTGACCAGTATATTAATAATGTTGGGACCGGAGGATTTTATTAATTTATAGAGATATTATTATATCGATAAATTAATAATTTATTAATTTAAAGAGGTTTTAACGTATATACACAGTTGACCTTCAAAGTTCCAAATTCTTTGAATAACTTTAAGTATACATGCATAGTTATTGATGAAAATTAAGTTAAAATATAAATGTACTAGTAGAATTCCATGAACACAAACTCACGTGAAAGTTGGAATGACTTGTTTAAATTAATTGGTTTTGGAAAATACAAAAATATGGTTCATTGGACTAAAATTTGTGCATTGAATCATGGATAGAAGTTAGCACTAAGTTGTCTTAAGAATATTCAAGTGTATTATATATATATGGATTATTTTTAATAATTATTAATTTATAGTTTCGTCGGGACCAATATATATACACTGGGATCTCAAAAAAATTATTATCTTATAATTTTATTGATTGGGTCCCAAATTTGTACTGGTCCCAACTTGGGACCGGACAAATTATTAGTTTTAGCGAGGTTATTAATTTAACGAGGTTTTACTGTATTTATAGAATCTAACCTCTAAACCAAATCCCTCATTTTTATTCCATTATCATTCCTTATCTTCAACTCCTCCCACCAAATACCCCCTAAATTAATAAATTTAATTTTTTTAGGACTTTTTGTTAGAAAGTAAAACGTTATATAATTTGAAAAATATTATATTACTTGGAACATCTATAATGGTTACTTTACCTTCAATAACCTGTTATTATTAATGTAGCTTGGAGTTATAACACAATCGACATTCTCTCATGGATTACTCTACACTAATCAGTTACTACTATTTACAATTTAAAAAAAAAAAAAATTTCTAATGGTTCGTTTATGAGAAAATTGCATATAAGCATACTATTTTTGACCAAATTTCAAATAACCGCTCCCATTACCCCATGTTACATATAACCCCATTTTATTTCATAGAACCACACTTTTCACCTTTAAGCATGAGACCCACACATAATATTTTATTTCATCTGTAATTTCTCTCTCCTTTCTTTCTCTCCCCTACAATAAAATAAATGCCCCCATCTCTCTCGCTCATTGCGGAACTGAGCAAATCCATCACGTAGACGACAACATACTGACAGATCTTGGGGTGGTGCGCCGATCTAGGTTGTGCGTCGGCCTTTCCCTCACAAATCGGGTGGTCAAGATCCGGAGATTGATGCATTCCGGCGAGACGACGACCGATGGGGGCGAGGCGGAAACATCGGCGAGACGGCGAAGATGCCGTTATTGGTGGAATCGTCGCCACCGCCTTGTATTTTTTAGGAAATCAAATTGCAATGCTTCAAAACCCCTCTCTCGCCGCCTTCGTCCTCCATTTTCCTCTCAAATCTTGCGGCGGCAAATGGACCTTAGGGGTTGCACCGATCTTGGCGGACGAATCATAGTTAGTAGCAGCAACGTTAAGCTTTTGGTCGTACACCGTCGAACTCGAGCACAACCGTTTGGAGTCCACCCCGAGCACCGCCACACACACAGAAACCGCCATCTGGAGTCCGTCGACCCGTCGCCGATTCCGATTTTCTGACACCCAGGGTCGCGCTTCGACGGTGTGACGGAAATGAAGGTAAACATTAAGGGCTTGTTTATTTTGGGATTCACACGGACAAGGCTAGGACTTTTCGACCCCCGCTCCATTCTAGTTAGAGATGTAACATTCAGTTTTTACATCTCATTCTTCATCCACACCTATAAATACCTATTATTACTCATCCCAATACAATTCACTTTATACAATTTAAAAATATTATTACTTATTCCAATACAATATCACTTTTTTCTCACTTACACTCTCTTTCCTACTTTTCTCTTACACATCCTACTTTACTCTTACATATGATTTGACATAAAGTAAAATCTCACCCTACTAAAATCCCAAAACAAACACATACTTTTATTATCATCCAAGACTTTACATCTTGTGGATGTAAAGTCATGACTTCACACGCCCACCTAAATCCCGAAACAAACAAGCCCTAAGCTTCCGATATGTATTTTTTTTAATTGATCGATATTTTGTGGGGTTTTTTTTGAATTAGGTGAAATATATCCTATTTTTGCTTATTGATATTAGATTTGTTTATGTTGGTGAAATGATTTTGTTTGTGTCCTATTAAAATGATTTTTGGTGAGAGTAATGGTTGATTGGTCCTATTTAGTTTGATGATTTTGATTGTGGACTCTGTATGATAATTTTTGAATGTGGATTGTGATTTATTGGCATTTGGTGAGAGTAAATGTGATTAGTCCTATTTATTTTTATGATATTTTAGTTGTGGATTTGAATTATGAATTTTGATTGTGGATTTTGATGTTCAGGTATTTTGATTGCAGTTGTCCAAATAGGAATGACGTTGGAGGCAAAAGACTCATTTATGCAAAAAAATTATTTGCATTATGCAAAAATAAATGCAAAAATAATTTTTTTGCATAATTCAAATATTTTTTTGCGTTATGCAATTTTTTTTATTGAGGAATGGAGAATGGAAGATACATGAAGGTCTTCAATTTTTCCTTCTAGATTTAAAATGTAATTATGTAATTTTAGAACTTCACATGTGTAGATTTTAGATTTGTAATGAGAATTATTGTAAATAAGTGCGTAAATTAAAGAGACAGCGTTTGTTGACCCAGTTCGTCGGGAACGACTACATCTGGGGGCGATCCAAGCCAGGAGTTTCACTAATGATCTTGTGTATGAGAGTTCTTACAATAAAGAATACAATGATCTATTTATAAGAATAAAAACCCTAGTATAAGATATAAAGCCCGTTGGGTTTCTTGGTCCATAAGTAATGTCCACATCAAATCTTCTAGATTTACAACACTCCCCTTTGGACATTACGGCATGTTGATGACCTTTTCGTAATCAAGATGATTAGTGGCTGTTTTTACCCAATGAAGATCATCAAACAAGAACTATGTTCATGGAATTTGGCTAAATAATGCTTAAGAAATAATTTTGCAAGAGTTTTGCTATGTTATTGAATTGTTCTCCCTTTTTCATGTATATGAAGGGAGTATTTATAGACATACAAAGAGGCCATGTGTCACCATCTTGGTGGCTTAACCATTGGATCTTTGCCAAGTGTTAGGACACTTGTACAACATCTACACTATTGCTCATTGGATGAGTGCCAAGTGTTAAGACACTTGGACCATATCTAAGCTAGTGACTCTTGGAGTTCCCAATGTTGTACTTGGTCTTTGGCACTACTGAGATGCTCTCGACGGTGACCGGTTGCTCGCTTGTACATCTTTGTTGGGTGTCATGGTCCTTTGCATTCCAAGTTGTTCACTCCTTACTTGGGATCGTTTACAATGTTGCTCATTTCATTACAAATCTGTTCGCCTGAATTGCTTTTGGTTTGAACTATGCAAAGCTGTTCGCCCAATCCTGCCTTCCATATTTGAGCTCCTTTACAAAGCTGTTCGCTCCACAAAGCTGTTAGCTTCTTTAATTTATTGTCCTGTTATCAAGTTTAATGATAATCGTTTCGTTTATTAATCACTCCGTTGTTCGCCCATTAACAATTGCCCCCTAGCTTGGTCTCACGTTGGGCATGGATTGATCAATTGAGACCAAGCTATAATTTCTTCGAAAACTGGGCGAGCAAGAGGGGAACATGGTTGTTTACACGGGCGAGCATTCGAGCAGTTGGGCGAACAAACGAGTATGGGAACTTACGCGCGCGACCAGCAGCGGACGCCCTTTCATGTCGCGACGGTTGGATTCCTGAGGCGCGGGATACGAGGCGTCGCGTCAGTCACGCGCATTTCCCTATTTGCCCATAGGGGCCTATAGAATTTTGGAAATATTGCATTTTCGCCCTGGCCTCATCCTTATAAATAAGCGTCGACTTCTCCATTCACCTTCTTTTCGAAGATTCATAAACCATCCGCCATTGATATACATTTCGTAGCTTTTCCTCTTTGCGATTCTTGCGTCCAGATTCTTCTGTGTTTGCTCTAGATTTTGGTTTCTCGAAGGTAATCCATCTTACATTTCTTTTTTTTTTCTTCCAATTTCGTGAATTTTTCTCTTCTTTTTGCACTTTCTTTGATCACAACTGTAATCCCGGCCGTGAACCGCCGTCGCGCCGCCGACCTGTGATAGCGTCGCCGCCGTGACTTCGCCGTCGGCGTTTTTGTACTTATACTTCCTCATAATTAGCCAAACTCCTCCATTACTATTTTGAATGGAGTTTTCCCCCTCAAGTTCCTCTCAATCTGGACCCGGGCGAAACCCGGAAAAACGACCCGTAAATCCAGCTTCTCCGCGCAGATCTGTTCGCCAAGCGTTGGCGAACAACCCGCGCACATTATTGGTGGACGAAGGCACGGACTCAGATGCGAGCTCCGTTGTTCGCTCGGTAGAAATGTACGCCGCTGATCGCTCTGGCGATCAAGAAGAGATTCACCCTCTTACTCGCGAACCCGAAACGTCTTCTGACCTTGGAGAAGATTCTGCGGTAGTGGCCGCGGAGATAGAGGGTTCAATTGGCCTTGAGGGCGAGCAGCGAGTTGGCGAGCAGCGAGGTCCCACTCTCACTTGGGAGTTTTTAAGGGAGATCAATTTTCCCATTCCTCAAACTACACCAGAATCTCGGATCCCGGAAGAAGTTGTTCGTGATGACGAGTGGGCGGGCTATTCTGCTAGCTACTCGAAGACCTTTGTCCCCACATCGAGGGTAATTATGAAGACTCAGGGTGGGGACTTTGCAGCGAGCAAAATTGCTAGTGTACTTGTGGAGGGTGATCTGGCGAGCATCCGTGCAACATACAAGATCCCTTATGATATATTCATGTATGCGCCGAAGGAAGGAGAGACTGCTGATCGCCCCCCACCTGGTTGCACGGCGATCAACTTGGATGTGCTAAACACGGGTTTTCCGCTCCCCGTTCATCCGCTCATTGGTCGTTTCTTGTCTGACATGAATCTGGCGATCACTCAAATCACTCCAAATGGTTGGAGTACTCTTCTAGCCTTCATGACTCTTTTTGGTCTTGAGGGTTACAAGAATAAAATAACAACTGCGGAGCTTCTCTATGCCTTAACTATTTCTGCTCAGCAAGAGGACGGTGCTGGCTGGTATTATGTTAAGGCGAAGACCGGAGTGAAACTTGTTGAAGGTGTTCCCAATAAAATCAAGGGTTAGCATTGTCAATTCTTCTATATTGGTGGAGATTGGCGAGCAACTGAGGGGTTCGCTGGTGGGCAGGCGCGCATCATGTCACCTGAAGGCTTTGGAATCATCAAACGTAGGGCTAACTTTGTCTTGCTAATTCATAAGTAGGACTAATTTTAATCCTCTTCGCTGTTTTGCAGGTCCGAGAATCTTGAAGTGGGGGCATCCCGATCTCAGCGACGAATACCTCTTCACGTTAGCCGTCATTTCTCTTCGCGACGCTGCTAGTCGCGATTTGGATCATCTTTCAAAAGCTCACTGCCGCAAGCTTGCTGGCTTGATTACGAGTCCCCACCATCTTGAAGCCCAGGCTGCTATCCCTGAAGGTAATCTCCTTTATTCTTGTTCTTGTTGTTCGCCTATTCTTTCCTGCTCGCCTAAACTCCTTGTTTTTGTTAGATCAACGAGTTACCGTTGCTATCCCGTCTGTGCCTGAATCATACTACTTGCTCGCCAGACGAGTCAAACAGATGGCCGAAGCCTCGAGAAGGAAGATGGACCCTCCTCTTGCCATCATTCACCTCCGAGCAGGGGAGGACCCCACTGGTCGCCCAGCCGCCGGAGCTGGTCGCCGTAAGCAAGGGGTTAAAATTACTTCCTCTTCGCGGGATGCGAGGAAGGAGAAGGAGAGGGAAAGGGATAGAGAGAAGAGGAAGGCGCCACGAGGCGACGATGTTTGCGGTACTCGCGGTGATGATCGTGCCTCGAAGCGATCAAAAGCTATAGTGGAGGCGAGCAGCATTGATCCCAGATCTCCTGCTTCTAAGTCCACCTCCTTGGAGGTGGTGGACGAACAACAAGTGGTCGCTGGCCTGGTGGCGGCCAAGAGATGGGACAATCCCAAAGACACTTCTTATTTGGGTTGGGACCCCGTTAAGATTAAGGAGTAAGTTAATTGTCTTTGATTTGTTTGTTGTTCGCCACTTGGCGCAATGTTGCTCGCTTACTGACTACTGTGTTTCTGTTTTAGGTATAACCCAGCGCATTATCCTGGCCGCGGGACTACTCTCCACCATTTCTCTGTGGTGAAGAATGCACCTTCCTCGTTCTCCGACATCCCTGATGTCCCTGTGCGCCGAGCAGCCGAGACAGTTCCCAGGGCCTGGACGAAATCGGCGAACACCCTTGTTGCTAGCCAATCTGCTAGTGACAATGTTCGCTTGGTGGCGTACAATGCTAGCCATCAATTGATCCAGTCCCAAATGCTGCTCGACCAAGTTATGGAGCTCGAGCGGACAAACCGTGATTTGGGTCGCCGCGTGGAGAGGATGGACGAAGAAAGAGCTGCTGCCATTAAGGTGTGCAAGGCCGAGCATGCCAAGGAGCTGGCTTTGATGGAGAGGAAGATGGAAGCCTCCTTAGCCGGTGAAAAGAGTGCCTTGGACAAGGCTGAAAAGATGATGCTGGAGGTGAAGTCTTCAGATCTGAGAGCTGAAAGGGCTGAAAAAGAGCGAGCAGACTTAGCTGCTCGCCTGCTGGCTGCCGAGGAGCATATCAAGAGGCTAGAGGAAGAGCGCAAAAGCATGATCGACTATGAAGTCCATGAGCAAGAGCTGTTGGACAAGACCAACTTTGGTTATATCTGTGCATTTGCCGAATGTTTGAGGTCTGTCCACTTCGCCCACGACCACAAGCAAGATATTCGTGGCGCGGTGAAGGCGGACTTCATTGAATATGTAAAGAATTACCCCCCTGCTCCTGGTACAACCCTGTTTGTCTCTGACCTGGCTGCTCTTGGCTTCCCCTTAGATGTCTTCGGCGAGGAGGTTGACATCGCTGCTCCAACCTATGGTGGCCAGCCTGATCCCACCCCAGTGGCGACCAGCGCAGCGGCCACTGATGAAGTCTTTGAGGGGTTGCCTTCGCTTCCCTTAACTCCTATAGATGGGGCTGGTACAAGTGCCCCGGGCGAGCAGCCGAGTGCTCAGGCGACCAGCGCTGCAGATGCTCCTCCTTCTTGAAGAATTTAACTTTTTACTTACAATAGGATGCCTCTCTTTGTACTTATCTGATCATTCCTATTGTAAACACCTTTTGACTTGATGAAATGAAAGCTTTTGCTAATTTACAAACTTGTGTATTTCTCTATCTTACTCAGTTGCTCGCTTACTGCTTTTGCATGACTCATTAGTTTCTAAGTGTGTTCCTTTTTTTTTTAAGGTAAACACTTAGTAAAAATTTTAAGTTGGTCGTTTGGTTCTCATAGAACTTGACCTTTAATTGTTTGGGCCTTTTTGGTCGCTTGTGGACTTGGCCTTACATTAATGTGGGATATTGGTCCATTAGGGACTTAGCCTTATTTTGCCTTTAATAAACTCTATTGTTCGTCTTATTACAGACTTGCACTTTGCAATTTTTTGGGCGAGCAACCGAGTAATCTGGACTTAAAAAGGCTCAAAAATCTCAAAGAAAGCAGGATAAATGTTAAATACAAAACTGCTCGCCTAGTAACTGCATAACTGCTTGCTTATATATAAACTTGTGCAAAAAATTTCAAAATTACAAAAAGTCACAAGGGATCTATTTGTAAAGCTTCTAAGACTTACAGGACTTCATTGATAGTACTTCTTGAGCAAAGTAGTATTCCAGGAGTATTGGGACGACTTGCCTTCCATGTCTTCAAGGTCGTATGTGCCGTTGTGCCACTTATTCGTCGCCTTGTATGGGCCCTCCCAAGTCGGGCCGAATACTCCTGGTGGTGTTAAAACTTTTCGAAGTACCAAGTCCCCAATTTCGAATTCTCTTGCTTTTACTTGAGAATTGTAGTACTTCGCCGCTCTTTTCTTATGAATTGCATTTTTCAATTCTGCTGTTATTCTTTTTTCTTCAAGCAAGTCCAACTCTGCTGCCAATGCGGAATTATTTTCCTCTTCGTCAAACGCGGCCGTTCGACCTGTCGGGATTTTTAGCTCAATTGGTATTACTGCTTCCGTCCCGAACACCATTGTGAAAGGTGTTTCGCCTGTACTTGTTCTGTGTGATACTCGGTATGCCTACAACACCTCCGGCAGCTCCTCAGACCACTTTCCCTGTTTGTCGGCTAAGCGGATCTTCAAAATATGTTTGATTATTTTGTTCACTGCTTCTACTTGGCCATTCGACTGGGGGTGGTATGGTGTTGAAAAATGTTTCTTCATTCCCCACTTTTCACAAAAATCTCTTATCTTTTTTCCTTCAAACTGTTTTCCGTTATCCGTCACGATCGCTTGAGGCACCCCGAAGCGGCAAACAATGTTTCTCCATATGAAGTTAATCATTTTCTCCTGTGTGATTCACACAAGCGTTTCTGCCTCAGCCCACTTCGTGTAATAGTCTACTGCCACCACTGCGAATCGAACATTTCCTTTTCCCGGCGGAAAAGGTCCGATGAGGTCAATTCCCCATTTTGCGAATGGCCGCAGACTATTGACTGAAATTAGTTCGTGTGGGGGCTTGTGGATGTTCGGGGCGAACAACTGACACCTGTGACAAGTTCGGGCAACTTTGATTGCGTCCTGGAGGAGGGTCGGCCAATAATATCCTTGTCTTACGGTCTTGTACGCTAGCGCTCGTCCTCCAGCGTGATTTCCGCATATGCCTTCATGAATTTCCTTCAGTACTGCTTGCCCTTGCCCCCTAGCCAAGCATTTCAGAAGTGGGAGCGAAATTCCTCTCTTGTACAACTGTCCATCCATCATGGTGTATCTTGCTGCCCTCTGACCAACTTGTTAGCTTCAGACGGGTTGTCTGGCTTTTTGTCATTTTGTAAATACTCAATGATTGGTATCCTCCAGTCGTCCTCTTCGAAATCTTCGTTGACTTGATACATCTTGTAGTCTTCGGTTGACGGCTTGGACATTTTTGTTAGCGTAACTCCTGTCAACTCTGCTGGCCCTGTGCTAGTTGCTAGCCTGGCTAATGCATCTGCTTGAGCATTATTGTCTCTTGGTATCTGTTCGATGTATATTTGTTCGAACAAGGAGGCCAGGTGAGCGACAATCTTTTGATACAAAGCCATGTTCTCGTCCTTTGCCTCGTACTCCCCTCGAACTTGGTTGACAATCAATTGTGAATCCCTAAAAATCTGTAGCTTTCTTACTCCAACTGCTAATGCTAGGCGTAATCCAGCGATCACAGCTTCGTACTCTGCTTCGTTATTTGTCGCCATGAACTCGAACCGGACTGCTGAAGTAAAAACTTGCCTGTCTGGGCTTATCAAGACTATACCTGCCCCCGATGTTGTATTAGTTGACGATCCGTCAACATACATGTGCCAGGGATGGCTATGTCCTCTCGTTGGATCCTGGGGGAAAGTCAGTTCGACTATAAAGTCTGCTAAGGCTTGCCCCTTGATCGCTGTTCGAGGAGCATATGAAATCCCGAACTGACTGATTTCCAATGACCATTTTAAGAGGCGACCAGCCGCATCGGGTCTGTGCAGTATTTGCTTGAGTGGGAACGTTGTCAACACTTCCACCTGGTGGTCGAAAAAATATGGACGAAGTTTTCTGACGCTCATCACCAGTGCATATGCTAGCTTCTCTGTTGGTGAATATCTGAGTTCTGCTTCGTGTAAAGCTTGACTCACATAGTAGATGGGCAGGTGGAACTTTCCTTCTGCTCGAACGAGTACTGAGCTGATTGCTACTTCTGAAGCTGCCAGGTATATAACTTCTCCCCTGGGATCGGCTTGGCAAGAATTTTCGTATCACCGAGATATTCTTTCAGCTGCTCGAACGCTTGCTGACAGACGTCTGTCCATTGAAACTTTCCCTTCTTGATTGCCTCGAAGAACGGCCTGCATTTATCTCTGGATCTTGAGACGAACCTGTTTAAAGCTGCTAGGCATCCGGTTAGCCGTTGGACTTCTTTAACTGATCTGGGTGGCTGCATTTCCATGATTGCTTTCACTTTTACGGGATTTGCTTCGATTCCTCTTTGACTGACTAGATGTCCCAAGAACTTCCCGAAATGGACCCCAAAACTGCTTTTCTTAGGGTTCAGTTTCATGTTGTATGTTCGAAGTATCTCAAGCGTTTGAGCTAGATGCTGCAAGTGATCTTCCTTTTTGGAGCTCTTGACAACAATATCATCTACGTACACTTCCATCATCTTCCCGATGTGATCATCAAACATCTTATTGACCAATCTCTGATATGTAGCTCCAGCGTTGATTAACCCAAATGGCATTCTCTTCCAGCACAACAAGTTTTTGTTGGTGTAGAACGCTGTATGCTCTTGATCATCGGGATGCATCGCTATTTGATGATATCCTGCGAATGCATCCATGAACGTGAGAAGCTCATGTCCAGCAGTGCCATCAACTAGTTGATCGATGTGAGGCAATGGGAAATTATCTTTTGGGCAGGCGGCGTTGAGATCTGTGAAGTCGATGCAGAGTCTCCATGCCCCAGTCGCTTTTCTGACCAATACTGGATTCGCCACCCATTGCGGGCATAACGCTTGTTTGATTAAGTCGTTATCCAGCAGCTTTTTAACCTCCACGTCGAGCGCCTCGTATTTGTCGGGCCCAAATTTTCTTCTCTTCTGATGGATTGGTTTCTTCCTTGGGTCGATGTTGAGTCTGTGGCAGGCATGTTCGGGGCTTATGCCCACCATGTCTGCATGCGACCATGAGAACACATCGAGGTTTGCTTTAAGAAACTCAATCATGTTGGTCCTGTACGGCTCTGGTAGCTCGGACCCTATGAAAAGTTCTAAGCCCTCTTGGTTCGGGTCGATTTTTACAGCCTCCAACTCTTCGACCGGGGTAGCCCTTCGTTTCTGGCCTTTCCATCTGGGGTCAATAATGGGCCCTTCTGTCTTTAGCTCATCTTCGATCTCCATCGGTTCTGCTCCCAGTCGTGGTTCGATGTCCTCTGCGTCGACGTCCGTTGCCATTGTCTGCTTCTCTCCGGTGTTGGTTGCAGCAGCTTCTCTACCTCTTGTTTGGACAAGCTGCCCGTCTTCGTGTTCCTGCTCGTCCTCATCCAACTGTGCGCCTACGCACAACTGCTCGTCAATGCGCGGCTGTTCGTCTGCGCACAACTGCTCGTCGACTTCCATTATTTCAGTATCGATGGAAGTCATGGCCTCGCTATCGCCTCCGTCCTTGTCTAAGCACCTGTTTGTCATGTTGACTTGGTGATCCTTCAATTGTATCTGCAAAAGACACGCACGAGCCTTTTTCTGGTCTCCCTTGACTGTACCTGCACCTTTCTTTGTTGGGAATTTTAAACAATAATAGTACGTTGAAACAGCTGCTTTGAATTCATGCAAGAAAGGACGGCAGAGGAACCCGTTATAGGTGGATTGTTGGTCTACAACCAGAAAGTCTACCATCCTATTCAGTTTCCTTTCCGGGTCCTCGACCGATACAAGCTCGACTGCCAACGTAACTATTCCTAGCGGGACGGTCACATCATTTCCAAATCCTACAATTTTGTGATCACAGTCCTTGATGTACTCGGCGCAATCTCCCAGCTGATCCACCGTGCTTTTGAATAGGATGTTCGTATAGGAACCAGTATCGACAAGTAGACGGTGCACTTTTGTCCCCATAATATTGGCACAAATGACCAACGAGTCATTGTGGGGAGTGAGTACTCCGTCTAAGTCTTTTTTTGAGAAAGTTAGGTCCCCTGTTCGTTTGGTCGATGGATTCGCACCCACTTCCATCACTTGATCCACTGCTCTCAGTTCCGCTTTCCTTTTTCTTTTTGACACAGGTGGTCTCCATCAGAACAACCACCTACTGGTCCAGTGGGTTCCAACATTAAGATTTCCGGAATAGGCCTTGCTGGGGCTGCTGGGACCTTTCTTTCTCTCTTACCAGCTTTGCTTGGTTGTTCGTCGCTGTCTCCATCATCCGAACTGGATGGTACTGGTGCTCTTGGTCTCTTACCTGGTTCCCTTTTCACGAACTCGGACAGCTTTCCTTCCTCATAGAACCTCCACAACTGCTTCAATAAATCTCGGCACTCGCTTGTGAAGTGGCCGATGTTCTGATGATATGCGCAGTATTTGTTCGGGTTCAGTTTTCCTCTCTCTTGCCTTATCCTCCGTGGTTCTGACAACATCTCCCTGTCTTTAACGTTGTTGTACACAATATCCACGGACATGGTAAGGACTTGATTCAGCTTTTCTTTCAACTCAGCTCCCTCATTGAACGACTTCATGTTCTTCGGAGCTTTGTAATCACTCCCTCCAGACTTCTTGCCGAACTTTTTTGGATCAGCTTTGTCTCCCAACTCTCTGTGCAGGGCCTCCTACATCGACACGTGGATTCCTGCTTTGTGTCTGAATTCCGCGTATGTTTTTGGGCAAGTCAAATGCATCTCCTTCCACAGATCAGTTCCTTTCTTCAATCCAGCCATCACCGCCACTATCTTCGTATCCTCACTCACCATCTCGCCTTCCAACAAAACTTTATCAAATCTTTCCAGAAATTGCTTATCGGACTCCTCGTCTCCCTGCCTGATGTCTGCCAAACGGTGTCTGTGGGTCAAGTAGGACCCGACAGTTGAGAAATGAGATAAAAACTCTTTGCTTAGTTGGGCGAAAGAGCTGATGGAGCCTGGAGTTATTGCCGAAAACCATCTGTGCGGGCCATCTCCAAGGGTGAGTGGAAAATTTCGGCATTGTGTGGCGTCGGTTGCCCCCATTGAGATCATGAAATCCGAATATTTCGTCACATGAATTCGAGGGTCCGACGTTCCCTCATACAAATTGATGGCTGGAAATTGTATCTTCTTCTGGATTGGTGCATTGAGGATAAACGGAGATAATGGTGAAGAAGGGAGAATAGTTGATCCGACACCTCTCTGGGATTCCAATTGTTTCTGCAATTCCTCGATTGCCTTTCTCATTTCTTGTAATTCATTTGGGGGAGTCCTCCCGTTGGAAGGCTGTTCATCGTGGTTGAGTTCAGCAACTTCTTCACGATGCAGTCCCTTGCCAACAGGACATTTCTCCTGAGTCGTCTTCCTAGCAGCGTTGCTAGCTCCATTTGGCCCTAGTCGGCCAAAAGCTGATCTTCGGATTCGGTCATGCACTGACGGGCGAGCAGGAGGGCGTGATCGCTCCTCGTTCTTCTTGGATGACTCTCTTCTGTTCGCATTCCTCGTTCCTAACCTTTCCAAAACGCTTGTTCGGGATGTGCTTTTGCTTGACTCATCAACCCGGCTTGGTGATGACTCTCCTCTGCTCCCCAAACGTTCACTTAGGGGAGTTTTTCCTTTATTTCTTCGGGCTTCCTCGCTGTCGGCCTCGTCCCGACGTGCATCTTCTCTCATTTTACTTCTTTGTTCGCCTGTTTGCCCCTGCTCGCCTGCTCGATCGGTTGTTGCCGGTGCTCTTGATGGTCCGGCCGCTTGTCGATTTTGCAATGACTGAAGGACAGCGATCGTTTTTGCTAGTTCTTCGGGGTTTTGAGCAAGAGCTTCAACTTCCGGTGGAATTGTGTCAATGGTGACTTGGATATTCCTCTACGAAGTTGCTCTCACTGTTCGGGCATGTCCTTCGGTAGATGAAACCCTAGTTCTTGACCTAGGATTCGGGGATGCGCTCGAATGTCGTTCTTCTTGCGATCTAATCATCTTTTTAAGAGTCACTAGCCTTGTATATATGAGTATGGTGGTTTTGAAAACCCTAGTTCATATACACATGCATTCAAACTCTTAAAGTGATATGTAAGTGGATAACTTTGCTCCGAGTAGTGTGCACGCTTAATTTCCGGTGGTGTCTTCCCGGATTCCGGCTAAATTCTGCAGATTCCGGTGAATATCTTCAAGCTTCCTTTGAATATTTCATAAATCGAAGGTTCGAAACCCTCCTTCTAGCGCCAATTGTTGATGACCTTTTCGTAATCAAGATGATTAGTGGCTGTTTTTACCCAATGAAGATCATCAAACAAGAACTATGTTCATGGAATTTGGCTAAATAATGCTTAAGAAATAATTTTGCAAGAGTTTTGCTATGTTATTGAATTGTTCTCCCTTTTTCATGTATATGAAGGGAGTATTTATAGACATACAAAGAGGTCATGTGTCACCATCTTGGTGGCTTAACCATTGGATCTTTGCCAAGTGTTAGGACACTTGTACAACATCTACACTATTGCTCATTGGATGGGTGCCAAGTGTTAAGACACTTGGACCATATCTAAGCTAGTGACTCTTGGAGTTCCCAATGTTGTACTTGGTCTTTGGCACTACTGAGATGCTCTCGACGGTGACCGGTTGCTCGCTTGTACGTCTTTGTTGGGTGTCGTGGTCCTTTGCATTCCAAGTTGTTCGCTCCTTACTTGGGATCGTTTACAATGTTGCTCGTTTTATTACAAATCTGTTCGCCTGAATTGCTTTTGGTTTGAACTATGCAAAGCTGTTCGCCCAATCCTGCCTGCCATATTTGAGCTCCTTTACAAAGCTGTTCGCTCCACAAAGCTGTTAGCTTCTTTCATTTATTGTCCTGCTATCAAGTTTAATGATAATCGTTTCGTTTATTAATCACTCCGTTGTTCGCCCATTAACACGACATAACATAAATGTCTTGTCATAAAAACTCCACATGCTAGGTATCGACCAAATAATAAGTTAGGGAGGAATGTTATTGATCTTCTAGATCTAAATCTTCTAGATTTATTTCGGGGTTACCGCTTCCCCTGAAGACAACATCACTTTAAGTCTTTGCATCCCTATACCGCGAACGTACTTTTCAAAAGTAGACGTATATAAGGATTTAATAAATAGATCTGCTAGATTGTTACTAGATTGCACCTTTTGAATGGTAATTACGTTGCTCTTCTGGAGTTCGTATGGATAGAAAAACTTAGGTGAAATATGTTTCGTCAGGTTTCCCTTGATGTACCCATTACTCATTTGTGCGATGCAAGCAGCGTTGTCTTCAAATATAATAGTGGGAGGTATATCGCCTTTGGCGATACCACACGAGTCACCAATGTATTTTACCAAGGACCTTAACCAAACACATTCTCGTGCGGCTTCAAATAAAGCTATGATCTCTGAGTGGTTTGAAGACGTGGTAACCATGGATTGTTTAACCGACCTCCATGAGATTGCGGTTCCACCACAGAGAAAAACGTAACCAGTTTGGGATATGGCGTTGTGGGGATCAGACAAATAGCCAGCATCCGCATAACCTACTAAGGTTTTGTCTTGGTTCTTACGATAAATCAGTCCAAGATCTTGAGACCCTTGGAGGTATCGTAGAACGTGCTTAACACCATTCCAATGTCTCCTTGTAGGAGAAGCGCTATATCTCGCAAGCAAATTGACAGCAAATGCAATGTCCGACCGAGTGCAATTTGCGAGATAGAGCAAAGCTCCAACAGCGCTAAGATAAGGAACTTCTGGCCCCAGAATTTCTTCTGAATCTTCTCTTGGTCTAAATGGGTCCTTATCCACTTCGAGGGATCGAACAACCATAGAGGTGCTAAGTGGATGAGATTTATCCATGTGAAATCTCTCCAATACCTTCTTTACGTAGGTCGACTGATGAATAAGGACTTCTTTTGGGAGGTGCTCGATCTGCAAGTCGAGGCAGTACTTGGTTTTACCCAAGGACTTTATTTCGAATTCAGCTTTCAAGATTGAAATGGCTTCTTCAATCTCTTTGCATGTTCCGATTATGTTTAGGTCATCAACATAAACAGATATAATGCAAAAACCATCTTATGATTTCTTCGTGAATACGCATGGGAAAACTTTATCGAATGTGTATCCCTTCTTCTGAAGGAATTCACTAAGTCGGTTGTACCACATGAGGCCTGATTGCTTCAGGCCATACAACGACTTTTGCAGTTGTATGCTATACATACTGCGGTTTTCACCATCCCTCATTTGAGGAATGTCAAATCCTTCAGGGATTTTCATGTAAATATCGACATCTAGTGATCCGTATAAGTACGCGGTTACTACGTCCATTAATCTCATTTGGATATTCATTTTAATTGCCAAATATATCAAGTAGCGGAACGTTATTGAGTCCATTACGAGAGAATAGGTTTGATCAAAATCAATCCCGGGTCTCTGCGAAAACCCTTGTGCTACCAGCCTTGCTTTATACCTCTCCACAGTATTGTTCTCATTTCGTTTTCGTACAAATACCTATTTATATCCTACGGGGATAGCGCGCACGAGTGTACGAACGATAGAGCCAAATACTTGTCTTTTGTTAAGCGATGCGAGTTCTGCATCAATTGCCTCTTTCCATTTAACCCAATCGGGACATTTCCGGCACTCGGCGATTGTTTTGGGTTCTGGATTTAGATCATTTATAATGAAAAGGGCGATTGATGCTGCAAATGTATCGTCGACGACAGTAATATTTCTATTGTATGTATCTCCCGTATCTGTGAAGTTCACAGAGACTTTGACGTTTACGTCAACCAGACCTTCCTCATTTCCCATTGTATCTGGGTCTGGTCGTTCCACGGTCCTAGTGCATGGAATATTTTGTGCACGTGCTTCATCACTAGGACTCTCGTCTCCTAGAGACTTGGAGTTATCTAGACGGATCTCTTCTAGAGATTTTAATTCGACTGACCAGATTTGCTAGCCTTTCGTTTAGGCGTGTTACTATCTCCTGAGGGTCCCTTATGCTTTTGGCGTGTGGGGGCATGAGTACTCGTTTTGCTTGAGACCTCAACCCTTTGGGGAGCATTTACTGTAGGTATATGCGATTTAGTTACACCTCTATGACCAGTGAACGCGTCTGGCAGATTATTTGCTAAGTTTTGCAAGTTAATGATCTTCTGAACTTCTAGTTCAGATTGATTAGTGTGCGGATCTAGATACTGAAGATTACTTACATTCCACGTAAGCTCCCGGCATTCATTCAATTCTTGAATTCGGATCTCCCCCTAATGTCGGGAAGTAATCTTCATCGAACGTGCAATCAGCGAACCGGGCCGTTAATTGATCCCGGACAAAGGCTCGAGGTATTTCACGATGGATGGAGAGTCAAATCCGACGTAAATACCGAGTTCCTTTATGGGCCCATAGAGGCCCGCTTTGGTATCATTATTGGAACGTATACCACACATCCAAAAATACGCAGATGGGAAATGCTAGGTTCTTTCCCACGCACTAACTGTAGGGGGGAATGATCATTATATGCAATTGGAAGGATTTGGATTAAGTGCGATGCATGTAGGACTGCATGCCCCCAGCATGAAGTGGGTAGTTTGGAGTTCATAAGCAATGGTCTCGCGATAAGTTTGATATGTTTTATTAGCGCCTCAACAAGAACATTTTGGGTATGTACGTAGGGGACCAAATGCTCAACTTTAATTCCCAGGGCAATACAATAATCTGTAAAGGCCTTCGAGCTGAACTCAGCTGCATTATCCATGCGAATCGATTTGATTGGATAATCCAGGAATTGAGCTCTAAGCTAGCTTTGCAAAAGCTTGATTGCGGGTGGACAACAAACATGCATATGTCCACCTAGTGGAGGCATCAATAAGGACCATGAAATAACGAAATGGTCCTGATGCTGGGTGAATCGGTCCGCAAATATCTTCTTGAATTCGCTCAAGGAAAACCGGAGACTCTAGTCCAACCTTAGTGCGTGACGGGCGTACTATTAACTTACCCTTAGATCATGCATCGCAGATATATTCATCAATAGGAGGGATTCTATTATTCGAAATATTATGACTAGTTGAATTAGATAGAATCCTAAGTATCATTGTTTGTCCCGGGTGACCTAACCGCTGATGCCATAATTTAAAGGAATTTGGGTCATGGAATTTCATACTCATCACTAGATGGGAACTAGACGGCCGGATGTAGGAATAGTATAATCCGGAGAAGGAGAAGGAAGGAAGTTTCTCAATAACTTGTTTACGACTACCTCGAGTACTAGTCATCAAAAGGTATTCATCATCGTTCTCAGTTTTAGTTTCAATATGATACCCGTTTATCCTAATGTCCCTAAAACTGAGTAGGGTACGCTTAGATTGTGGAAACAATAAATCATTATCAATTATGAGTTCGGTACCCATGGGGAGGACAATGGAAGCTCTCCTGGAGCCCACTATCAACATACTATCATTGACTATTGTAGTTATACTCCCCTTACGTTCTATCAAGTTATGAAAATACTTCCTATCTTTTAGGATCGTATGTGTGGTGGCGCTATCAACCAAACATAAATCACTATGGGCGTCCATCATGCAAGAGGAAATAGTCCAAACCTAGTAGCTGATTTGTTTACAAGCCATAAATGAGAACAACAATATCCAAATAAATACTATGGACAGCTATTAAGGTAAACATATCAAAGCTTAAAAAATTCATTCATAAAATAAAATATCCGAAAGAAAGGATCCCAAAACATAACATGAAATTTTTTTATTCAGAAACAAAATAAAATACTAGAAATAACTAAATATGCGAATCACTCGTCATCTCCAAAATCCTTAAGCTCAATACCCATAGGATCTGCATTGTCTTGGTCAGGGTCTGCTTCGGGCAGACTGACATGGTGAGATTCAACTCTAGGAGCCTTCCCCTTATCGTCTTTCTCCTGCTTTTGGTAAGCCTCGACCAAATGTTTGGGAGTGCGACACGTGTGAGACCAATGGCCTTTGCATCCACATCTGTAGCAGGACTGTTCAACCTTATCTTGATTATCAGATTTTCGGGTAGCGGAGTTCGTGTTAGGTGCAGCCTTCCCACGAGCCTGAGCTTGATTGTCATTCGAGGTACCTGGACCACCGGATTTAGTACGACCTCGACCTTGGCTACGAGTTCATTTACTTTCTCTCCCCCTTCCACGCTTGCGACCTCTTGTACTGCTTTGAGCTACAACATGTGCTTCAGGCACAACTTTTGAGCCAACCGGCCTTGCATTATGATTCTACATAAGGAGCTGGTTGTGCTTTTCCGCTACTAGAAGTGCAGAAATTAGCTCAGAGTGTACAATGCAGTTCTTAGCCCTATACTGCTGCTGGAGTACAAGGTTGCTTGCGTGGAAAGTCGACAAAGTCTTCTGGATTAAGTCGTCCTCAGTTACAGTTTTCTTACATAACTTTAACTGAGACACAATACGATGTAGGGCTGAGTTGTACTCCGTAACAGACTTAAAGTCTTGGAAATTGAGGTTCAACCAATCGTATTGTGCTTGAGGGAGGAGTATGTCATTCTGTTGTTGGAAACGGTCCTTCAGAGACTTCCACAACGTTCCGGGGTCTCTCTCAGTGAGATATTCATTTTCAGGTCCTGATTGAGATGATGCCTAAGGAAAATCAAAGCTTTCGCCTTCTGGGCGTCAGTTGATTTTGGATCATCGACAATCGTGCAGCTAAGGTTGTTTGAGGCTAGATGTATTTCAACATCTAGTGCCCATGCCAGGTAGTTACTACCGTCAAGAGTAAGCTCATCAAATTCTCTTTTGGTAATATCAGACATTATTCACTACAATTATTAAAGTGACATGGGTAAGAGGATTGACCAAATTCATAGACAACGGGGAGACAAAGATTTATTTAGTTATTCTAACGCACATAGATGCACGTATTGGGCGCCGTCTACCCAAAATATAGATTTACGGTCCGACAAATACCGGGCCCCGCCTACCTAGGATAATAACCGGACTATAAAGAAATAAACTATGTGCGGAAATAGTAATGCACGTAGAATAATTAAATCACTTAAACATGCATAAACAAGTAAGTGAGATAATCACATGAAAATAATTTCTAGAAAATATACGATTTAATAGACAAGGGAAATAATCATAAGAATAATTATTTCATGTATATTAACGCAATTTAACGAAATATTTTCAGGATTAAAAATAAATTAAACACGAATTTTATGATATCAAGAATACAAACGAAAAAGGGTTAAGAGATCACAAGAATTCGAGGAAAAACGTCGCGTCAGTCGCGCATGGTGGACAAGAGGCGGCGCGCGAAGGGCGGCGGGCGCGAACAGTCGGCGCGGCGCGACGGGCGCTCGCGGGCGTGAGGTGGCCGCGTGGTAGGCGCGACGGGCGCGAGCGGCGCGGGCGGCATGCGCTATGGGCGCGCGGCACGATCGTGCGGGCACGACGGCACTGGCAGCACACGGCAGGCGCGACGGGCGGCTGGGTGTGCGGCAGGCGGCAGACAGGCGCACGAGTGCGCGGGTGCGACGGGGGCGCGAAAAGGGGGGGTGGCTGCGCGAACAGGCGGCGCGCGATTGGCCGGCGCGCTCGACGGGGTGGCGGCGGTACGGGCGACGGTCGTACGCCTTCGGGACGTCGGCCGTTGCTCGTCGATTCAAGTCACAATAATTTTAATTCGGATACAAATATGATTCAAATAAATTCATAGCAAGGGTACACATCAAAAACATGTAATTCATATGAAAACTAATTTAGGGCGTATCTATAATCTCGGGCAGAGACTCGTGCTGATAACATATTGTAAATAAGTGCGTAAATTAAAGAGACAACGTTTGTTGACCCAGTTCGTCGGGAACGACTACGTCTGGGGGCGATCCAAGCCAGGAGTTTCACTAATGATCTTGTGTATGAGAGTGTTTACAATAATGAATACAATGATCTATTTATAAGAATAAAAACCCTAGTCTAAGATATAAAGCCCGTTGAGTTTCTTGGTCCATAAGTAATGTCCACATCAAATCTTCTAAACTTAGAATAATAAATCTTCTAGATTTACAACAAGAATAAATAAATAAATCGAAAGTTGGCATGAAAATAAATAGCTCGATAATATTTTTGCTTGTTATACAAAATATATTTGTTGTTGTGTACCCAAAATTAGCAGACAAAATATTAATTTGGTAAAATTAATTATTGCCCGTACAAAAGAATCAGCAGCAAAAAATAAAAAGTCCAACCCATGATTGTGTTGGGTGGAAAATGAAATTTAAATATAAGTAAAACTGAATTCGAAATTTGAAAATATAAGTTCAAAAGAAAAAGAAAAAAAAAGCAGACCTCCAAAAAGGAAAAAAACATTGGAGATGATCCACCTTTTGCGGCTTTTTTGTGGGAAAAGTAGGGTGGTGACTTGAAATTATTGGACAAAATACTCCATTTGTTTATTTCCATTTTTATATTAAATAATGAATAAAATAATAAAAATGATCCTAAAAAAGTAAGTTGTAACTATAGAAAGAATGTGTGAGCGAGTGGAATTGGAAGAGAATGTATTCACATACTTGTATATGGAATAAGATTATTTTCAATCCGCCCCCCATTTCCATTGTAGCCCCTTCTAGTTACATTGCCCATACTAGAATCAATTTAAAAGCAAAGAAACACTTTTACTTAAATAAGTGAACATCCTCACTATATATATGTACATCCCAAGTTAGTAAACTATTCTTCAATACTATCATTATATCATGCAAACCCCATCAGATCATCTTCTCCAAACACACAAATGGTGTGGCCATGAACTTCTCTACAAATTCCATGGCTTTTGGTTCACACAAACATACCTCCAAACCACCCAAAATGTCCTCCAATCTTTCAAACCTCTGCCTTCAGACATAATCTTAGCTTCTTTTCCCAAAACTGGAACCACATGGCTCAAAGCCCTTCTCCACTCCATCACTCACAGAGATAATACTTCCTTACTCTTCAATCATCCCCAGGAACTCATCCCATCTTTGGAAACCAATCTTTACGTCCCCAAAAAAACAGAGGACCCCACCAAAATCCCACATTTTCTTGATGCTAAAAAGCCCAGAATCTTGGCAACTCACATCCCATACCAAATTCTTGGTGATCACCTCAGTTCATGCGATTGCAAGGTCGTTTACGTCACCCGAAATCCAAAAGACACCCTCGTTTCCCTCTGGAATTTCCTTCAGAAATCGGAGAGCGTCGAGGATGATCCGTGGGAGTTGAGCCCTGCCGTAGACGACTTCTGCCAAGGGGTTGTGCCGTTCGGGCCGTATTATGATCATGTCATGGGGTACAGAGAGGAGAGCCTGAGAAGGCCTCAGAATGTGTTGTTTGTTACTTATGAGGAGCTCAAGGAAGATGGCAAGAAACATGTTGCAAGACTTGGTGAGTTTTTGGGGTGCCCTTTTGATAGTGAAAAGGGAGTGGAGGAAGTGGAAAAGATTGTGAATTTTTGTAGCTTTCAGGGGTTGAGCAACCTTGAAGTGAACAAATCAAGTGAGTTGCCTACTGGGTTTCCATTGCCGTATAATTCTTTCTTTAGGAAAGGTGAAGTTGGAGATCATAAGAATTATCTTGATGATGAGATGATTAACAAGATAGATGATGTTACTAGGAAAATGTTTCATACTAGTGGTTTTCATTATGGGATTTAGTTTGGATTGGTTTACTTCTTGTTCATTTACCTTGTATCAAATTTTTTTTTAGAACCTTAGTAATAATTTTTCTTTTTCTTTTTTGTTGATCTTGAAATATTACTTATTGAAAAAATTCAATCAAGTTCGAATTCGTAAAAAGGTGTGTAATTAATTTATTTACATTAAATTTCCTAATATCTGGATTGAATTCTCAAATCTACCATATGGAAAGGAGATTCATCGAGTGAATAATTTAATATGTGTGAAGTTGTTTCGTGAGTATAATTTTTTTCAATATAATAAAATCACCTAAAAGTTTAATTTTGCAAAGTAATGTAAAATTAATTAATTCATGTTAAAAAGGTATGACTGCTTACTTATCTTGTACTGAACAATGAAATTTGTTGGTCATATTTGCTTAAAAGGGAAAATATATAAAGACAGTGAATCCACCTTGGAGGCAATTGTTCGATAATATTGGTGGACTGGGTAAATCAGGGGAGTAAATACCAACTACCAAGTTACAGATATTTGAGAGCTACATGTACAAAAGAGTAATTTGCTTGCTGTTTCATTTTGGCATTGAAAAGTTAAATTTTCCGAGTTTGTTCCAATATAAAAAATTTATCAAATTTTGGAGCAAAATTATCGTTGAAAATTGAAAATAAATAATACCCCTTTCATTCCGAAGGAACTTGCCCACTTTCTTGGAACATTTTTTTAATGAAAAAATCACTTTTTAAATAATATAGTCACATATGAGTAAATATGTGTATATTATTGTGAGTGTATACATAAATTAATATTTTCTTTTATGAAGTATGCAAATTCTTTTAGAACAGTAAAAAAAAAAAAAAAAAAAAAAAGTGTACCAGTTTTTCCACTGGGTGAATATCATTTTATGTTACATTTTATGTTACACAAATGCTCAAGCTCCAAATGAAATCCTAACGTGCTATTTACCATTTCAAATTTTTTTTTTGGGTGATTTTAGGTTAAAATTGGACTAAGTAAAAAAAGTTAACTATTTTGAATCAAAGAAAGAATGGCACTGTTTTTAATATTTATCTCTCTTTAAATAATTTTTTTATTTTTTTTTCACATGCTTTTACGGAAAGTGTAGTCTACCCATTGGGCAGATGTAGTCTCAATTTGTTTTATAATTTTTGAACCTTATAATAAGATATTTTTTTAATGTCAAATACATTAATAGTGCTAATTATTTGTGGTTAATATTTAGTGTGACGTGGACGGTTGAACAAATTTACAATTAGACACAATCAAACAACAAAAAATAAGAATAAAAAATGAGGATGACTTTATGGTGGTTAATGAGAATAAAAAAATTGATTATTGACACTCTTTTTTCTCTTAAAATTATTGTTCTCCAATCATTTTCCTGCTACAATCAATAATTTTTTTTTGTCCCAATATTCCACAATCAGTGCACAACTCATTTTCAAAAAATTAATAAGGAGAAGATTTTTTTTTTCAATGCAGAAATTTGAAGATCTTTTAATTTTGACAAATTTTATGGTGCATCCAACTGTATAACATGCACTTGGATTTTAAGCTCAATTTTGACTTCAATTTTAATTTTTTTTTAAAATTACTGATGTCTTCTTTGGGTATTACTGATTACTTCTTGGGGTATTGCTGATTTCTGCTTAATTTTTTTTTTTCAAATTTTAAGTTTTTACCATGCACTCAAGTGCACACTAGAACTACTATTTAAATATTAGACTGCTCTTTAATTTTTATATATGAAGTCCAAGAAAAGCAGGTTTCCTTTGAAAATTGTTCATGATATGAAATTGATACCATTAGATACGTTTATTGATACCATTGAATGTAATCACTGTAATTTTAGTTTATAAGTTCAATAGTACCAGTGAATATAATGTTTAATAATATTAATTTTATATTATAAAACTTTAATAGAAAATTTAGTGGTCCTAAAAAAATCACGTTCATAAATATGAAATTAAGTGATACTAGTACATAAGGAGTGAAATTTTTAAAAAAGAAAATCATGATTCACGAGGTTGGTTAACCTGTTAATTAATAAACTAGTTTAGGTATTCAACCAAAGCTAGCATTTATCATTAAAACTAACTGATCATTTATACCTAATTAATAAAATAGTTAATTCTTATCGGAAACAAAATATAAATAAAAACCGCAACAATAATAAAAATAAGGTCAATCAATTGATACTAAAAAGAAATAGGCGGGAGCACGTATTTTCTGCTATATATGTGTAAGATTTTATTTTTATTTAAACTTTTATGATATGTTTTTTTTTTTTTGGTTTTTAAAAGCCGGATTTGAATTTTGTATTTTAATAGTTTGAGTTTTAAAAATAGATTTTTGAAATCCTAATCATACAATTCTATAAATAATATAACATCTTTTACTTTTACATTATAAAGTTAAAATTTACATTACTCAAAATCCAAAAAAATATAAATTTTAAAACCTTCGAATTTTAAAAACCACCGTTTTTAAAAAAATCAAAATTTTATAAGTTACTTAAAATCCAAAAACAACTTATCATGAAGATTTGGCCCATTTAAATTTTGACTATGCATGATATATAATACAATTAGTTTCACCTCTCTTGAAATTAAACTCTAAGCCCGCCTCTTCTGATAGGTGCGGTGGTACTATTTTGACCATTTTGAGAAGGGATTATTAGTTATTTAAAGGTTTGGGTTTATTAGTTTTAATTTTAGGGTACAATTAGAAAAGGGATTATTAGTTTTTTAGTCCCCTAACTATATCTAGACTATTTTCAATTCAATCACCATAATTTTTTCCGCATTTTCATTATTTTTACTACTAACATTACTAATGATTTTTGGATATAATATTCAGATTTGTATATGTTATTCTATTATTATTTGTAAAAAATATCAGAATCCTAAGATATTTAATTAATTAAGTATTTATATAATTTGATATTCACCAATTAATCAAAATCTGCCATTTAGGTACAAAAAATAAAATAAAACGAAAAGAAGAGTGGTCTACATCAGGAATCGGTTGGATGGTCGCTACAGCCGGTAAATGTGCGATTTAACATTAAAAAGTTAAAAAACTGAAATTAAAAATGATGAGTGAACTTCAGAATAAGCTACAATACGCCCTATACAGAAAATGAGGAGATCCAATTAATTCTTCTAAAAACTAATTTTATTGCAGAAAGCTACTCAGGAGTGATCATTAAATTTTAAAAATCGTTCAAATCGTTCACACCGAAATGGGGCTGCTATTGATGATTTTTTTTTTATTATAAACCGTGATTATTTTTTTTGTTTAAAACTGTCTTGTTATGCCGGTGCAATGGTAATTTTTCGTTGCAAACTGCATCAACGGCACCGCAGAGTTACAATTATAATTTTATTCAACATTCTAAATTTTCAACCTCAATTAAGTCCACAAGGTCATAAGCCATGTTCATAATTTTTATAATTTAAATTCTTACTCCCTCCGTTCCAGCATTTTTTGCATACAAAAATGGGCACACATATTAAAAAAAAGTTTTTTTTTGAGTAAAGTAGGGGTATATGGGTAAATATGTGTATATTATTGTGAGTGTGCACGCAAATCAATGTTTTCCTTTTTAAAGTGTGCAAATAATTTTGGGACGGACGAAAAAGGAAAGTGTGCAAATAATGGTGGGACGGAAGGAGTAGGTTTTACAAATATTAAGCTCATTATGTTATACTTATCACTACAAAAAATACGCAGATTAAAGACGGAATTTGCGACGGAAAATCCGTCTCAAAACACTGTTTGCTACGGATTTTGCAACGGACACGTGGCCGTCGCTAAAACAGCTGTATCTAATATTTGCGACGGATTTTAGCATCCGTCGCAAATTAGTCGGGTCAAGACCCGATCGGGTCACCAAAATTTGCGACGGACACGTGTCCGTCGCTAATTATTTATTTAATTTATTAAATTAATTATACCCATGTCCGTCGTAAATCATGAGCCTAAATTAAAAAAAAAAAAGTGGCTCGCGTGGTTCGAACCCAGGCCCTCTGGGCACCCGGGGCAGGCACGAACCACTGAGCCACCCGACCATGAAGCTATCATAGACGGCCCACCTTATATATTAGCAAGATAGGGCCTTGGACAATTAAATCAAAGTTTGCACCCTAGAGGAATCGAACACGCGGCCTGTGTATGCGTAGGAGGCGCGCACTGCTAGACCATGAACTTCTTTCGTTCATTTTTACGCAATTAATTGTATATGTATTCAAGTTAAGTCATTTTTTTTAATAATTCATCAAATTAATTCCTTTACGTTTCTAACCTATTTATATAAATGTTGTGCCCAACTTTTTTTTTTTTTTTTTGTAAAATTATTTATTTCAACAAAGCGTAAATTTATAATTATTTCATTTGTACGCAATTAATTGTATATGTATCCAAAATGAATTTTTTTTTTCTTTCATAATTCACCAAATTAATTCCTTTTCATTTCTAATTTGTTTATATAAATGGTGTGCCCAACTTTTTTTTTTTGTAAAATTATTTATTTCAACAACGTGTAGATTTATAATTCGTTCATTTGTACACAATTAATTGTATATGTATGCAAATTGAGTCTTTTTTTCCATAATTAACTAAATTAATTCCTTTTCGTTATAACTTGTTTATATAAATGGTGTGCCCAAACTTTTATTTTGTAAAATTATTTATTTCGACAACACATAAATTTTTAATTCGTCCATTAGTACACAATTAATTGTATATATACCCAAATTGAGTTTTTTTTTTTTCATAATTCACCAAATTAATTTCTTTTCGTTTCTAACTTGTTTATATAAATGATGTGCCCAACTTTTTTTTTTGTAAAATTATTTATTTCAACGTGTAGATTTATAATTCGTTCATTTGTACAAAATTAATTGTATATGTATCCAAATTGAGTCGTTTTTTTTTCATAATTCACCAAATTAATTTCTTTACATTATAACTTGTCTATATAAATGGTGTGCACAAACTCTTATTTTGTAAAGTTATTTATTTCGACAACACATAAATTTATAATTCGACGATTTGTACGCAATTAATTGTATATGTATCCAAATTGACTCATTCTTTTTTCATAATTCAACAAATTTGTTCCTTTTATTTATGTTGACAATGCGTAAATTTATAATTTATTCATTTATACACAATTAATTGTATTTGCGACGCACGTGTCCGTCGCACATTATTTAATTAATTTTTTAAAATTTCAACTTTGAAATTTGAGACGGACATTCCGTCGCAAATGTTCTCAGCTAATTTCAAATTTGAAATTTGCTACGGACTTTCCATCGCAAATAAGTCGGGTCAAGACTGATTAGGCGTGAAATTGTCATGATTCTTAGCTAAAAATGCCCCAGTTTTGGTTGATTTTGTTGAGTATTTAGAGTCAATTGAGTATTATTCCTACACATTGATGAATTTGTCTCTTTGATGCTCATAGGTAAATCAAGGGTGAAAAACGGAGTTCGTAGGACTTTGAATCGACTCAAACGGATGCCCGGATGAGAAGATATCGAAGAAATGCGAATGGTATTAGTGCGTGACTTGAAGCGATTTTACTAACTTCTACTAGTCGCTTACCCGCAAGCGGACGGGTTCACTGTAGTAAGAGTAAGTATAATGGTCAAGTATTATCGAACCCACGGGATAGTGTATATGCGAATAGATCCCTGAAGATCTACGCGTCGTAGTTAATATGAGTGTGTTGTTTTTGGATTTTTGGAAAGATTAATTAAGCTAACTAAATTATCCTACGAATGCAAAAGGAAAATTAAACTAAGTATCTAAGGTGTATATGCAAGTATGAGATGGTGATGCTCAGGATAGGAATCCCTACGTATACTAACGGAGCAGGTACATAATCAAAGTAATCGTGACAACCAAGAATTAACCTAAGTAAAAGATCGTAGAATGAAAGCTCAAGATTTCTCACCCTAATACTTTATCCTAGCAATCGACTTCACTAATCCACTAACAAGTTAATGAACTGTGCTTAATTAATGAGACCCTAATTTAACTAAGGTGATGCGGTCGTCCTCCTTCGCTAAACCGGTAGATGAATTAACCTTTTCTAAACCCTCTCGTTAAGACTACTAATTGTTATCGAGTGATGCGGTCGTCCTCTCTCTAACACTTTCGTACGAAATTCAAAGGTAGAGTTAAGATTAATTATATGAATTCATTAATTAAGAGAATTAAAACTAACGTCACCAATTACCTTAATTACGTACCCACATCCTACTTCTACGAGTTCATCCTAACCCAAGCATGCAAGGGTTTTAGCCGGACATGGTTATAACAAAAATAAAAGCAATAGAAGAAACAACGAACATAAACATAATGAATTGAACGAGGAAAATAAGAAACATGAACTAGGGTTTTAAAAGAAAATAATTCTAAGAACTGAAATTTAATTAACTAAAACAAAGTTCAAAGCGTTTAAAGTAATCAAGCTAATGAAAAGAAACTAAGAAACGAAAAGAAATTAAGAATTCGTATGAAAAACCTCAACAACGTAAAAGTAAAGCTTGCTCGTTCTTCTCCTCTTCCTCTCTCTAAAAACTAAGTCTAAAAGTGATTTCTAAAGTTGGGGATCCTTCAAAACGTGTTTGGAAGAGGTATATATAGGCACCGGGTCGAAACGGGAGTTAATGGGCCGAAAATACGCATCCGGAGGCGAAAATACGTGCGCGCTCGAGCAAAATGCTCGAGCGGTGGCGCTCGAGTGATTCGCTCGAGCGCCAAAACTGTTCTGTAAGTTTTTGGCCGCTCGAGTGATTCGCTCGAGCGCCGGCGCTCGAGCAAATCGCTCGAGCGCTGGCTGCTGTGCACTCGTTCGTAAAATCTTCATATCTCCTCAACCGGGAGTCCGTTTTGGCCGATTCAAAGTCCTACGAACTCCTCTTTTCGCCCTCTATCCATCTATGAAAACCAAAGAGACAAATTAATAATTTTATAAAAATGATACTCATTTGACTCCAAGCACTCATCGAAAACACTCAAAACATGAGTAAATCGGGCACCAAAACATAACAATTTCACGCCTAATCAGTGCGCGAGAAGAAAAGTATCAGTTGAAGAAGAAGGAGGGCCACTCGAGTGGAGTAACTCGAGCACCACCGCTCAAGCATGTTGCTCGAGCGCTGAAATCTTCCAGAAAGTTTCGCCCACTCGACCAACTCGAGCGCCTCCGCTCGAGCATGTTGCTCGAGCGCCCAAAAACTTACAGAAACATTTGCCCGTTCGAGCAGCTCGAGAGCTAGTGCTCGAGCCCCTGCTGCATTCGACCTACACAACTCGAGCACTATTCCCTTTTTGCCTCCGGATTCGTTTTTCGGCCCATGAGTTTTCGATTCGGCCCGATGCTTATATATACTCGTCCCAAACACGATTTTGGACACCACTTCATACCATATCACTTTTAGAGTTAGTTTTTGGAGAGAGAAGAGCACCGTGAGTTCAAGCAAGCTTTGTTTTTACGTAATTGAGGTTTTACTTTATGAATTCTTGTATCAGTTTGGATTTTAATTTATTTTCGTTTACTCTTTGACATTGAAGACTTGAGACTTCGTTTTTATCAATCTAATTTCAGTTCTTAGCATTTATTTCTTTAAACCCTAGTTTATGTTTAATAATTTCTTAGTTCAAATCATTATGTTTATGTTCGTTACTTCTTCAATTGCTTTTGTTGTCGTTAAAACCATGTCTAGCTAAAACCCTTATATGCTTAGGGTAGGATGAACTCGTAGAAGCAGGAAGTGGGTATGTAATTAGGGTAATTCACGACGTTTAGTTTTAATTCTCTTAATTAATGAATTCTTAAAATCAATCTTAACTCTACCTTTGAATTTTGTTCGAAAAGTGTTCGAGAGAGGACGACCTTATCACTCTTTAACAACTAGTAGACTTAATTAGAGGGTTTAGAAAGGGTCAATTAATCTACCAGCTTATCTAGGGAGGACGACCGCATCACCTTAGTTAAATTAGGGACTCGTTAATTAAGAACTGTCTATTAACTTGTTAGTGGATTAGTGAAGTCGATTGTTAGGATATAGTATTAGGGTTTGAATTCTTGAGCTTTCATCTTACAATCTTTTACTTAGGTTATTTCTTGCACATCACGGTTATTTTGATTATGTACCTACTCCGTTAGTATACGTAGGGATTCCTATCCTGAGCATCTCCATCTCATATTCAAAACACACTTCTACGTTCTTAGTTTAATTTTCCTTTTTGCATTCGTAGAGTAATTTAGTTTAGAATATATTTTCTTTTAAAAAACCCAAAAACATACACTCATATTAATTACGACGCGTAGATCTTCAGGGATCTATTCGCATACATACCTTCCCTTGGGTTCGATAATACTTGGTCCCTATACTTGTCAATACTACAGTGAACCCATACTCTTGTGGGGAAACTACTAGTAGAAAGTTAGTATTTTCGGTTCAAGTCAAAGACCCGGTTGGATCTCCAAAATTTGCGACGGATATTTGTCCGTCGCTAATTTCAAATTTGAAATTTGCTACGGATTTTCCATCGCAAATTGGATCTCCAAAATTTGCGACCGACACGTGTCCGTTGCAATTTTTTTTTTTTTTAATTTTAGCTTTGGAATTTGAGACGAATTTCCGTCGCAAAACCCAAGAATTAGCGACGGATGGATAAGTCTGTCGCAAATTTTTAGGATTTACGACTAATGGTCAAAACCCGTCGCTAATCCGTCGCAAAATACTAAAATTAGCGACGGATAAGGTGTCCGTCGCAAATTTTCGTCGCTAATCAGCGAGTTTTTTGTAGTGTATATAATAATATTAAATCCCTTTCAGCTTGTTTTCAAAGAGTTGGACCTCCACGAATTAATCATGTTATATTTATAGTGTTTGACATTATTATTTTATTTGTTATCACTAAATATTTTTTTACCAATTTAAACCATGTTTGATCATTGATTCAATTAATGTGATATCATTAGATTAAACTGACATTAACTTCTTTTATTGAGATTTATAAAGAAATGTGGTATTTATTTTGAATTTTATGACTATTTTCTTGAGAATAAACAGAAAAGTTATTAATTGCTCTATATGTTAGATTTTTTTAATTTTTTGCATTAATTTCAAGAGGTAAACTACCGACGCATGTCAAGCTACTCTTGTAACAATGCATGTGATGCAACGTGAATATTTAGCATAGGGGCAGAAATCGAGTTAGGCAGACGTCTAGTTGGTCGACCCGATTTATGCAAAATAGATTATTATAGGGTTTTTTTTGAGATTAGGGGTTTGGTTTATTAAAATAAATTTAAAATTTAAACATTAAAATGAAAAAGGAAACATAAATTGAGAAGATATTAGTCCCAGTGACTCGCTTTCAACGTTCCCATGTTTGTGACCACTGATCATCGTCATTATCTCATTGGATGTGAAATATACAAATGTATTTGATTGAATAAGTTATACATACACATATAAATCTGTACATAGGTAAATTTGAGCAGAAGTTGAATATATTATATCTATATTTGATTGGAAAATCATTGATGGTCATTTATTATGCAATTTTCTAAATATTAACAATAAAAAAGAAAAACTTAATCCGTTCATTTAGCAATTTTCGATTTCTACTCTCTTAATATTTAATTAGGTATGCAATTTGATTTTCTATAAATTAGTACTCATTTCTCCATCCACTAAAAGTCCACTTTTTACAACAATTTTATTTTCTTTGTCATCCAACCATTAGTTATTTCACATGTCATTAATTTTACACTTATAAACAATCACTTAACTTATAAATGGACCCTACAATATCCCAACATACAATTACTTTATTCACTTTAACTATATTTTCTTAAAACATGTAAAAAACAAATGAGCGCACTTTCCGTGGATTATTTGTACATGAATATATATATATATATATATATATATAAAGGGAAATAACTAAAATAATTAATTTTACACCTTTTTACAACTTCAAACTTTAAGATGAAATGCAATTCTATTATGGTATCAGAGTCAAGAAGTTCACGCTCAAATAAAGATCATGAGTTTGATTTCCGCTGAGAGCAACCCCACTCATATTAAATTGTTCATTTATTGGACTGACCAATTTTTTTTTTTTTTTGACTTTTCGATGAGACGGAATATATATATATATATATATATATATATATATATATGAACTATATAAATGGTATCGACCTCAATCGACCAACAAAAAAAATTAAAAAAAAAAGTAAAAACGATGGCTAATGATAGGGAAGATTACAATGAAAAGAAGGAAGCAAGATTTGATGTGGTGGAACCATTCGAGGATTATGGTATGGATGAACTCATGTCTGAATTTCAACTTCATCTTGCTGAAAGAGCCAATCATCATTTAGGTATACAAATTATATATTCTTTATATCAAAGTTCCAAATTGATATTTAGTCGACATAAGTATAATTGCAATTTTGTTTGAGCGATATATTGATTATTGATTGTGCATGTGTTAGGTTAGAGTATCACTATTCATATGAATTTTGAGTCAATCATTTGATTTTTTTTTTTAAACTATTTGAATTAAAATTCAATTTCGTCCAATAATTTTGGATTTTTTCACAAAAGGTCCCAATTTTTTTTTTAAATTTCAATATAGTCACATAATTAACCAATTAGCACTACAAGAAAAACTGTTTTTAGTGACAGTAAAAACTGTGACTAAAAGTTGAAATACTCTCACTAATGACTTTTAGTGACAGGAAATCTCCTGTCATGGCCTCTCACTACTGCTTCTCTAGTTAAAAGTCAATAGTGACGGAATAGTGTCCCATCACTAATAAGTATTTAATTAGAGTAAACTTACTGTCACTAAAAGAACTTTAGTGACGGAAAATCCCGTCACTAATATAAATATTTACCCTCACTAAAAGAACACTTTAGTGACCAAAAATCCCGTCAATAATACAAATATTTACCATCACTAAAAAAAACTTTGGTGATGAAAAATCCTAATCACTAATATAATCACGTAAGCTAAATAAAACAAAAATTGTAAATCTACAAACATCAATAAAACAAACAATACAATTAATAAGTGATTCAAACAAAAAGTAGTAAATCTAATTAAGAATATGTTATAAACTATCTAAATTACAATCCAAAAGCATTCTCTATCTACTTCTCTCCAGTCAAACAAAAGCATTACCAAATTGTTGTTTTTCCTCGAAACTTGAACACCAATCAGTTTCACCAATAAATCCTTGTCATCTGTTAAAATAAAAATGAGCAAGAAAAAAACCATGAATATAAGAAAAACATTGCAATTATTTGCCCTACCTAATGCAACAATAAAAACCATCCTAAAATTCTTTTTATTCAAACCTGCTCAAATTCATATGGTTCATTTGCGCCCATTTTACAAGAACAAACAGAAACGTGAAATATAGCAGCTAATAAATTGTTGACAATGCAACACCACCAAAAGATGATTCATTTATATACACAAGGAGCATACCTCTTCATCATCGGCCTCATTTGAGTCAAAACCTTTTTATACTCTGCTTTCAAGTTCTGCAGCTCTCAACATATTCCTTCTTTTCCTATTTATCACACCACAAACACAAGTAAATAGAAAAATTCTCCATTCGTTAATTAGTGGAACACAATTAAGAGGGTTTTTCATATCCTTCATCACTCATTGATTTGCATGATAACATATTCATAAAAAAACACATCATATCACATGCTTAGATATTACACTAACAGGAAGAATGCAGGGAGGGCCCTTTTTCGCATTGGGATCTTTCTTCTTCTATTCCTTCTTTGCTCTTGGTTATATTGGTTTAATATTTTTCTGTTAACATTCCAATTCAATCAGATATACACTTTGAAATATACAAATAATATTAAAACAAAACAAATCTAGATACTTACTTTCGCTTTGACAATTTTTTCTTGATCTCTCTAGGCAATTCTATTATTTGGGCCTCTGACAAAAGAATTTAATCAATCAGGAATTAATCAAACCTAACATCTTAAACCCAAGGAAAAGAAAGAAAAGGAAGAAATAAACCTTCTTTTAGCTTTAATAATGTTTCTTCCATTGCCCGAATTACATCTTCAAGTAGTGGAACTCTCATCCTATTATTCAATGAATTGCCATGGCTTTTACAGTGAACACTTCCAGATCATCTGTCCACTCCAACAAACCAAAAATATTGTTATATTCATTAATGGACCTGTTTGGAAGCTACAATAACAAAGAGATGACTTTACCGTTTACCATTTTCACCAGAGAACGACTAATATTTGATCAAGGTCATGTGTCAAGTCAATGTAGCAGAACCATTACTATGTATTTCTAATTAAAAATTTAAAGCTGAAAATAAAACATGAATTTTATCAGATTCTTCAAAGCATGGCTACTGTATCTGTCCAAATGTATTCTAAAGTTATAGCTGCAGAATGAAAGCACAAATATACATATAGGTCCTGATTTGGTGCATCACTATTAAATTTCATTTAATCATACCTTAATTGTTCTTTTGCTGATTTTATTAATATCTTCCATGTTCCCAATCTGCAATGATAAAACATTACTATGAAAATCATTTGATAACTGGAACACTAATAAAAAAAGTTATAAGGATTTAAACAGAGTGAATAAATGGACGATAAAAGGAAGATAAATGTATTAGTTAATATTTTTCATCAATTTTCAAATCAACATCCAGAGCATCTTTTAGGCCATCGCAGCATCAACAACAAGCCTGCTGACATAATGAATAGCAGTCAGGATCACAAGTTGAGCATCAACTTAATATTTTTTGATGCATTTTCATACAATCCCTCGAAAGCCTGCATCATAGAAGCAACAAATTAACATAATGGTTTTATATGGTTATTACATGAAATTTCAGCTTCTTTAACATCATTATGCAAACAAACCTAGTAACTAAATTCCTGCCTAGACAATAGAGAAGTAAACATGTGATTTTATAATGTTCTTACTTTGGATTTCAGCCTCTTTAGAATCAAGAGCACACTAATTTTGAAATTGTTATAGATTTTGACATAATAGACCAAGATATAACACTATAACATGCCAAACTTCACCAATTAACATCCAAGTAATAACTAATTATCAAGTGAAAGCTACTTATATCCTAAGAGAAAATACATATAATAAATTAACCTTCTATGAAATATGCTACATATGCTTAAACATATACTTCTTGTCATAAAAGCCTAAACTGGTGCCGTTTGAAGCCTAAATGAAAATTAGTATACCATATCAACAATTGACTAATACTATATCAACAATTGATCTCGCACCATTATATTTCAAAGTTAAGAGCAACAATCAAATTTCTGCACGACAAATTTTTGCCCTAGATTTGTTTCGATTTGGAGGTAGACAAATAATAACCAAAATAAAAAACCTTAACAATAATAAAGATGGATTTAGAGGAGTAACAAAAGAGTTTGAGAGATTTTAAATACAATCCTAACCTGAAAATGAATTTTTGATGTGGCGGACGGAGAAGAAGGCTGAACGCGCGGGATAGTGAAACAGGAGAGCTTCAGCAGTGGACGCCAACAACCGAACAACGCCATGGACGAAGAAGAAGGCTGAACGCGGCGGTAAACCAAGGAAGCTTCTGTGATTAATTAAATTGGAAGAGGATTTTAGCAGTAGCAACAAGGAGTACCCTAGAGGTTATGAGATGGAGCCTCGCCTGTGCGCAGGAATAAGCAAAACACAAAACCAGAAATAAAATTTAGGGCCTAAATAAACCTTCTATACGTCCGCACAAGGCAAGGACGTCGTGAGGCGAACTGCGGCGGGAATAGTCGAACGGTTGCGACGGCGATGCGAAGTGGACGACGCAGGCGGTGCGAAGAGTCAGGGGACGGCGCGAGGCGGACGAAACCGACTATGCAAAGTGGCAGGGGATGACGCCGGCGAAAAAATTGAGTTAGAATTAAGAAGATATGGACTGTGAATCGACCGATGGATGGATTAGAAATTGTCAAATTGAAGATAGATGGAAAAGGAATCGAAGAAAGATGAAGGGTTTCATCTGGGAAGAAGAACCATTTGGGGATGAAAGGGGTAGAAAAGTCCTTAAAAAATTTCTAACTTTTTTTTTTTTTTTTACAGCAATAAAAATTTCTAACTTTAAGTACTTAAACTAAAATCAGATTAAAAAAGTATAGTTGAAAAAAAATTCTGTCTTTAGGCTTTAGTGACGGTAAATAAAAATTTCTCACAAAAAATAAGTTTTTTAGTGTGAGTATTTTTCTACCCTCACTAAAAGCAAGTAGATATCACATTTAGTGAGAGTTTATTGTACTCTCATTAATTTTTTCCTCACTAAATGTCATATTTCTTGTAGTGTAGTCTGATTTTGGTCTCAAAAATAAAAAATGACGTCATATGGTCTCACTTTTTTGCACCATACGACATTTTCTTTTTTAATTTCCGAGACCATATAACACCCTTTTTTAAGTAAAAATAAAATCAAAATTAGATCAATTTATAAATTATAGGACTAAATTGATGATCCCTAACTAATTGTTGGGACTTTTTTTTTTTTTTTTTTTTTTTTTTTACAGAAAATTAAAATTTTAGGACGAAACTGAATTTTAACTTGATCACTGATTGATTTGATATCGTGAATCATATGCACGAGCAACTAGAACAAAGTCAAATCAAGCATTAATTAGGGTGGGTGGGATTTTTGTTTAAAAAATATAAAGGCAGTAATAAACTATGGTTCAAAGTGTCGATTATATTATACAACGTTTGATAACGAAATATATGCCGATAAAATATTTATTTATATAATTTTCAGATAATTTATTTTTCAAAATATTTAGTAGGTTTTCCTCTGAACCAAGATTGCAAGCATCTGATAGCTCTATCTCCATTGCTTGGTTTCCACATTAACAACATTGGGGATCCATTCAAGAAAAGCAACCTCGGATTGCATTCAAAGAAATATGAGATTGGAGTTTTGGAGTGGTTTAGTCAACTCTGGGGAATTGGGAAACATGAATATTGGGGATACGTCACCAACGGGGGCACAGAAGGCAATCTTCATGGCTTGTTGATGGGGTAATTACTAAAATTTATAGTATGTGACACAACCCTAGACTAGATATATGATATATATTCACTCAGCATCGAGATTAAAAAGTTGGCGCGTCTTCATCATGGAGGTGAACATCACTTTTTTTTATATATATATATATATATATATATATATATATATATATATATATGAGCAAAAATTTATATAAACTGACACAAATGGATATTCTTATCTTACAAAGTGTTAACACCTTAAGTTCAACTTATGTACTCCCTCCGTCCCAGGTTTATCTTCACACTTACTGTTTTCTTGTGTTTTAGCGAATGCGTGTTTTATTAACATTTGAAATGATAAAGTAATTTTTAAAGTGTTTTATAATAGATGAGAGATAGATTTATTATACCCCTACATAAAAATCACTTTATTATTTCAAATACTATAATAAACAATTTGCTCGCTGAAACACGATAATAAAGTAGGTGTGAAAATAGAGTTGGGACGGAGGGAGTACTTATGTTCGTTCTCTCACGCAATACCTACTTTTATATACTCCCTCCGTCCCAAAATTTTGTTCACACTTATCTTAAATGGACGTTTCAAGATTTTGTTCACACCCTAGAAAAAGAAACAACTCTCCCTCATAAACTTCAATAAAATATAAAGTTATTATTATTTTATTCAATTTTATACTCACATACTTCCATTTTTTTTTTAAAAAAATGTGTCATATTCAAGTGTGAACAACATTTTGGTATGGAAAGAGTATATTGTTACGGAGTTTGATAGTATATTTTTTACGTAGACCAACAACAGTTTGTATAATATCTGCTACAGTGTACACGTGCTTAATGTTTGTGTTGGACTCCATAAGATAATCCATGTGGACAGTGGCTAACCAATTATGAAAATTGAGGTGCAATCAATACATATTTTAAAAAAAAGAGAATCTTGTATGAAACAACTATTGGAGCTGTATAAACTCATGGATTATATATATAGTATAGTTAAATGGAATTTGTCACTAGTATAAAACCATTTCACATAAAATTTTATCAATTTAAAAATATTTATAAATGAATTGATACAAATATATATGCAAGCCTTTTGTTTTAAGGGGAGAAATATTTGGGAAAGGTTCTTATTAAATGAAGAAATAGAATCATATGAGTTAAGAGACTAAGAGGGGTGTATTCAATTGGGATTTTATCGAATTTTTTTTTTATTTTTACTTTAAAAAGTCTGTGAATTTAGAAAATTTATAGACTCCATGCAGAGTTTGACTGACTTTTTTTATTGATTTATTTGGATTTTCATAGACTTTACAGGATTGTGGAATACATTTTTTTTTATTGATTTACATACACTCCGGCACTGTAACCACTGATGTAAATATATATGGGACACACTTGTATATATAAAAAGGTTATCCAAATTATTTAAAAAAAAATACATTAGTTAAAAAAATACATTATTATTTCATCTTCATTTCCATCACCGTTATACCTCGCCCTCATTAGAAGTCTCAGGTCTGGAGAGTAAAATTTATTTATATTTTTTTAAGGGTAGACTTGACAACGGGGCGGATAATCCCCAAAGAAAACAGAGACGGGAAATTTTTTTGCTCCGTAGGTGGGGACCGGGATAGTATTTTCAGCCTGGGGGATCCCCTTCTCGTTCCCCGCGGGGAGCCGCATTATTTTTTATATAATTAATATATATATATATAATTTTAATGTTAAAGTAAATTACAAATAAATATTTCATAGTTTCCTACTCTATTAACTATTTATTAAAAAAATAAGTAGGCGGGGAACGGGGAATCGCCGCGAGACGGGGATCCCCGGTGAGGCGGGGATGGGGGGAAAAATTTCCCCATTTATTTTGCAGGGACGGAGATGGGGGATGACCCCCCGTCCCCGCCCCGTTAACATCCCAATGGAAAAGAATCAAAGAAAGTTCATAAACTGTTGAATACCTAAAGATTTTTTAAGACTTTTCAATATTCGTAGAAATCTCTGGTTATTAGAAGAGATTTTGAAGAGTAAAATCTATTCATATTTTGGAAGGGAAATCTAAGAAAATCCGTGGATATTAAAATCCATAGACTGTTGAATACCTAAATATTTTTTAAGATTTTTTAAAATCCGTATGGAATACCTCAGGATTTTTAAAGACTTTTGAAAATCTAGATTGAATACACTCAAACTTTAAAAATCTAAAAAAATTCTACGGACTCTATAACCAATACACCCCTCTAAGCATGCTTGATATGCTTTTGGAATTACGGGTGAATAAAATGAATTAATAAATAACATAAAGGTTTGAATGAAATGACATGAGAATAATAATTTCTATAATTGATATTGTAATTGTTGTGTTAATATATATAAAATTAGAGAAGGTATTATGTGAACGATATTCACGGTGGTTGAAGTGTATTAGTAAAATACACTAAAGACATCAGTGAATTGCGCTAAATGTATCAACTCCGAAGGATATTAGTTGTTTTCACAAAATATATTAGTTATTATCACTAAAGATATTAGTAAATTGTTGTTCATGGTAATCGTTCACATTACTTTGTCTTAAAATTATTATTGTTATTGATTGTTTGAATAGTTACTTGATAATAATATTATTAATGATGGTTGGAAACTTTTTAAATATTCGTAGAAACAATATTATTAATGATTTTTGTTTTTGTTATTATTATATTTTTTAATAATACTTATAATTATAAAAATAAAATTACAATTATTTTATTATTGCTGGAATTGTTAATTAATATAATATCATTTTTATTATTTTGATTTTTATAATTATTAAGTATCTTTTTAGTAGCTTATTATTATATTGATATTTTATTATTATTTATATTATCATTATTTTAGATCATTTTTATTATTACATATTATTACTTATATTATTAAACGATAATATTATTTATGTTTTAGTAATGATTATTTACTTAATATTATTTTATTTTTTAAATTATTATGTTAATATTATTATGATGGTTTGATTAATTTTTTATTATTACTTATAATTTTATTAAGTAGAATAATTTTATTAATATTTTTATTATTAAGTAGTAGTAATATTATAAAAATAAAAATAATGATGATATTCTTAAGGAAAATTTTTTATCTCCCAAGGTGTGGAATACAGAAGCTCGTTAATGTAAATGAAGAATAACTATGTAGTCCTTCCTAATAGATTTACTCCAAAATAGCATATCCAAATTATAAGAAATCCAATAGACGCCACAATTGTTGAATTTGTACCCTTGTGTTTTATATTTGTTCGAGTATGTAAATAAATTGAAAAATGATCGAAGTAATAAAATCCCAACTTTCTTTTAGGTCCCAACTCTAATAGGATCCCTATGCTTCGTTAGTCGATACTACTCCAAAAAGAATTCCTATGGTTAAAAAGATAAATCCTAGACTATAACTCGATAACTCCAATAATCCAATTTTTGAACCAACTATGATCTATAGGGTAAATTGCACAAATAGTCCCATAAAAATTTAGTGTCACGAAAATGGTCCTTTTCTTAACAAATATGGTCCCATAAGAATTTACCGTCAATTTCTAACAGAAATGTGCGACTATGCCGTTAACTTTTTCTTTTTCCTTTTCTTCTTCTTAATAAAATATTATATTTAATAAAAAAACCTAAAAAGAAATCTGTCAAGTTCTTTCTCAGTTTCCGAAATCCGCCTCCCTCTTCCCAGCTCTTCCTCCACGACCTCCAGCCACCGGCAATTCATTTTCATCATTCAAGCTCATCTGTCGAATAAAACTCATTTTCGTCATTCAAGCTCTTATAATTACTGAATTTCTGCAGTGGTTCTGCATAGGTTCATTTTCAGAAAATCTAATTTCTACCCAAAGAGAAAAACAAGCAGAAATTGCTACCGCCATTCAGTCACCAAATCCACGAGGTACCCATCACGTAGCTTCATTTAAGTATCAGGAATCAAAACCTCAAATCAATTTCAATTTCAAACCTTATTTTTTTATCTCTAATTTGCAAATTTATTTTCACCATTTTTTGCCTCCACGATCGCCTTTGATTCTCAGGCCTCATCCAGCGATTCGCCAATCATACAATATACCATTTTTCTCGCCTGCTCCTACTCTAACTTCCCCAATCCTCAATTTCTAACATTCAATCTTTCCGTTGCTCGATTTGTTTATTTTTTTCAAGATTTGTCCTAATTTTTCCTGTTGGGGGTGGGGTGGGGTGGGGTGGGGCTAGAGGCCTAGGTAAGTATATGCGAATGGTTGGGACGGGGCAGCGGGTGGAAATGGAGGTGGTAGGTGAGAAACAGAGGAATAATTGATGTGGTTTGGATTTTGGACGCGGTTGTAGGCAGGGGCGTATCCTCCCTATTTGGTGTGGGGGCTTTAAACCCCCCCAAACTTTTCAAAAGCTTCTTAAAATATATTCTTAATATTAGTTTTATCTACTAATTTAAATAAAAAAAATCATTAAAGGTATTAGCTTTGTTGGGTATAAATTATTTTCACTAAAGAGTGTGAGTTGTTTCACTAAAGAGTATGAAATTAAATATTTTCACTAAATGGTTATTTGTTATACTAAAAATATACTACAAACCAGTTTCACCATAAATAAGTTTCACACTATACACATTATTAATTATAACTGATATGATAAAATTTTATTTGTAGCCCCCCAAATAAAATTGTCTAGCTCCGCCCCTGGTTGTAGGTTAAATTGGGTTTGCAGGTTCTAATTTACCTGAACTCTTTTTAGTTTATACACTGTATGCATATTTGATTTGAAACAAAGAATTATATTTTTTTAATTTGAACTTTTCTAGATTATATATATATATATATATATATATATATATATATATATATATATATATATATTAAAAAAATCGATTTTTTTTTTTTTTGACGGATAAAAAAAAAGATATTCCAGATTCAAGTTTGAGTTCCAGATTCAAGTTTGCATGATATGAATGTTGATTTGGTTTTCATTTTTTATTTCTTTAGTCTTTATACTTTTAGGAATTTGCAATTTTTTATTTGAATTATTCAAAATTTATATTTTTTAAGTTTTCAGATTTTACATAAAATATTATTTATTTATTTTGGAAAAAATTATTTTGTATTTTTAAATTATCATTTGATTTCAATTTTTTTTATATAATAAATTATAGTATATAGTTCCTCTATAAAATTATCAGATTTTACATAAATCATTATTATTATATAATTTATGAATTTTTAATATTATTTCTTAAATTCAAATTTTATCAACTAACGGTTTCCATCCAAAACTTAACGGACGAGACTATTTTTGTTAAAAATGGGACCAAAAAATAACGTGAGACTAGATCTGTCGAGTACAAATTCTCATGGAATTATTGGTGCAATTTACCCATGATCTATATAGTAATTCCTTTTGACAAAACTGTGTTATGGAAGGAATTTCATATTTTTTGAAATCACCATTCCTTTGTGGAATTTCTACTCCATTTTAAAAAAACATGTCAAACATTGTATTTATAATCATTTCTTAATCTATTCCATACTAACTTCATCACTAAAATCTTTAATTTGTATTGAAATTTGGGAAAATGTCAAAATGAATACCAGACAAAATTAAGTTTGAGAGTAATAGTATATTTGTATGTTCGACGAGATATTTTGTATCTCTCTCTTTTTTTTAGATTGTTCATATGAAATAATGTATATTTTAATAAATAAATAAAATTGTATATTAGAATTAAATGAGGTAAAAATTAGGGTATGTTGGTCATTTCTACATTATTTTGGGGATTTTAGTTTATTATATAACTGTATATTGCAAAATGGAGTGATTTAAAAGTGTTAATAATCTTATAATAATATATTCTCAAACCTCTCCAAGATGATGTGTCAACACCACTTTATTCTTAAGCTGATGTGACATGTTTCAAATCTCTCCATTTTGAAATAATGTGCTCTCATTAAAAGTTGGTTAAACTTTTAATCTCGACCCTTTGTTCTATATCATTAAATCTAAACCAATAATTTATATCTGCAAAATTAATGTAAATAGATATTATTTCTATTTTCTTATTTAGTTATTTTTAGAATTTATTATAAATCAAATTTTTTTCAAACCTTAATGTAATTAAATATGATCTACTTATTGAATGGATTTAAATTTATCATTTCTAAGTTTGAGTTAGTATATATAGTATAATATAATGTTCGATTATTTTTTCCTAAAATAAAAGGTATATAGTTATATATTCCAAAGAATATTCTTATGTGATATATTCTTATTATGGACAAGATATAATATTGCATTTTTTTTTATTATAAATAAGAGTATATTGTATTTCATTTTTTCACATCAAAGTTTCATTTGTTCCACTTTTTTGCTGAGATTTCTCCCATCAATTGTGGGTTAGTTATATATCTATTGTTATTATTATATTTATTTTATAATTAAATTCATCATTTTAAGTGCTCACAATTTGATTAGATTTAAATATCAATATCAATATGAATGTAATAATGATTGTTGATTTATGCTCTACATCGTTCAGTTTAAATATTCTTCATGTGCAAAAATAATAAATTTAACTATACCATGTATTTTTATCTGAATAATTATGATGGTTTAATTGTTGTAATTTAAATCTCATTTTAGATTCAAGAGTATGACACCTCAATTTTCTCTGATTTCTAATATCAAGAGTGAGAGCAAAAAATTGACCGTTAAAGTTAGGATTGAAAAAGTTGGACAATATTTTTTAATGATTTTAATAGAGACAAGTTCTACTTGGAACTCATTTTGATCGATGAATAGGTATTTGTAACTTTAAAGTTTATTTCAAATTTTGTATTGTTTCTTATATAAATTAATTTCTTACCGTATACTCCCAATAACTAATAATGTTAATTAATTTATAAATTATTCAATAATGAAATGGAAATTGATTATTATTAAATTATTAGTCTAAGTAATGTTATTCCATAATTGTTATTAATTTATGTAAATTTTGATGTTTTTTTTAATTATTTAGTTTGTAGGATATACCTATAGAGTTTAGTGAAGGGTACGGGCCACAACTAAACAAACCCCATAATTTATTGTATATACCTCGAAATTTTTTAAACCAAAATACTATTATATTAAATGTCTATAGAAAATAAATATAATATATTTTTTCAGTACGCGAAATTCGCGTGGGTACACTCTAGTTAAGAAATATTTGTTAGTAGTTAATTATAGATGGTAAATATTTTTTTTTCATAATCCCCTATTATAGTAATAGGGAATTTGCTATGCTTATGTGTCGTCTTTAGATTAGTTTCGCTTACGTGTCATTTTGTGTTTAATTTCGCTTATGTGGCATAATTGTGGAAGCTATACATGTCAATTCTTAAGTCTTATGTGTGATCTATGTGGCATGCATGAGTCTTATGTGTCATGTCATCTATGTGACTTTATATAATAGGTAGTCTAATAAAAAAAATGTATCCATATGGAATTGAACCCTACACCTCATGATTAAAGTTTAATATGATTACCAATTAAGCAATGCTATAAATCTCAATGAAGTTATAATTCTATCCTATATTACTTGAGTATATAAAATAATATTATAAATTATATTGTAATTGTACCAATTTATATTTTATTTAACTATATATTAGGATACCATGATATATTTAAAAAAAAATGTGTTTATAATTCAAACAAGTAACTTATGTATACTTAACTCTACATATTATTACTAAATTGATCAGTTAAATTTAAAAAAAAAAATCTAATTATGTGAAATTTTAATGTTCAATTGAATTATTTTTGTTGCCTCTCTGTATTTGAAGATTTCCTTTTAGTGAATCTTAATTTGTGAAAAATTAAAAAAAATAGAATTTAAATATATTAAATAAATTTGACTTATTATGTCGATTAAATTATTAATTTTTTTTAAAATTTAACTATCTTAAATTTTAACATTCAATTGACAAGTCTTATTGTCTAGAAAACACAGAAAATCAAAATTATAATTGAATATAATTATTTAAGTAAAATAATACATATATAATTAATTTTTACGAAAATTCCGCGTAATACGCGGACACTTATCTAGTTTTGAACAATTTAAAAGTATTTTCCAATGACCAATGTTTATATTGTGTTGCAAGTGCAGGAGTGAGTTATTACCGGATGGGATTTTATACACATCAGGAGAAACACACTACTCTATACCCAAAGCAGCAAGAATGTAATGGAATGCAATATTATCACCACCTTAACCACTGGAGAAATAGACTGCAATCACCTACGTCAAAAACTTTATCTCAATAATCACAAACCAGCCATCATCAATGTAAACATAGGTATATATTATTCGCTTCTACTTCTAATGTTGACAAATGTTCATGAATTAATTTCATCACAAACTCATTTGACAAGTTAATTAATTGCAAAAATAGTCTAATTGGATTAAGGGGGCGCTTGGTTAGCAATTCTTCAATGGCAATGGGAATGAAATTTTATTTTCATATATGCCCTCATAAGAAAAATGATATGTTAGGGGAAGAAGTGTTCCAATGGTGACACTATTGTTAGTGTCGTGCCCTAATTTTGGAATAGAAGTTGACAACAAATGGTTATTAGTGGAGGATTGTGAGAGTGATTGAGGAGGAGGATTGTAGGAAGAGAATAGAGTAATCAAAATGGAGTAGTGATTACCTTATTTAGGAGGAGAGGTAGTGATTTTATTCTCATGAACCATGCTAATTACACTAATTTTCAATCTCATTCTCATTCTCATTACCATTGAAGAGTTGTTAACCAAGTGCTCCCTAAATATTTCGCAAAAGGTCATTTTTTGCGTAATAATAGTACTTTCATAGGAAACTTTATGGATAAATAGTATTTTTGGCCCCATTAGAATAGTTGGTCTGCAAAAATGGTCATTTTTTCGATATTTTTGGTTCCGTAGTTTTATTCGATATTTTTTGTCCCAAGAAAAATGTAGTTTTGGCCCCAAAAAATTGCAGTTTTGGTCCAAAAAATAAACGGAAATGACCAAATTTACAATAAAAATGCGACAAAAAAAGAACGTGAGACCAAAATTGTTATTGAAAAATTCTCACGAGACCAAGTTTACAATTTTCCGAAAACTTCATAAAAGATGACATATTGTGTAATAATAGTACTCCCCTATGAAGCTTTAAGTGATGTCTTCAAGTTATAAATTGAAGGAAATCTCACATGTTGTTAGGATTAATTAATTGCAAAACTAGTCATACAGCTATTGATTTAAGTGATTTTTGTCTAGTCTTTTTGTACTCTCTCTCTTTTTTTTTTTTTTAAAGATGAAGAGTATAAAATAAATAAAATTAAAACAAAAAGGAAAAAAAAAAAGGCAATAACCCAAAAAAGGGTAAAAATACACGCAAAAATTATCACCAGCCCCACCACGACTTCCGTGGCGGTGGGATGGTGGCACGCAGTGGCGGATACAAGAGGTCAAGTGGAGGTTGTGGCCTTCTAATTTTTTTGTTATTTGTATGTATCTATATAATTAAATTAATATGTGCTTATTTTTTTGGTTTATAAATGTTAATGTCTTATTATATTGAATTTTAATTAATTAATGTAATTGAAAATTTGTTAGGGACCACTTTTAAAGGAGGTATTGACAATCTTGATAATGTAATAAGAACCTTGGAGGAATGTGGGTTCTCATACGACAGATTTTACATCCATTGTGATGCAGCATTGTATGGCCTCATTTCCCCTTTCCTTGAACAGGCAACTGTCTGACTAGCAATAACAGCCGTTAGATCGGTTTTTTTTTTTTTTTTTCTTAATTGTTGGATTAAAAAGTAGGTAGGTCAAACAAATAAGATTTTACTTCTAGTTCTTATAAAATGTGAAGGTGAACGTTGTAATTTATTATCATATTGTCACAATTCATTCTTCTTTATGCTTTGTCTAAATTAATTGTGGTGTTTAATATATTGATTTTAAGAGGCGTATTGGAAGTGCAAGTGTATCCGGTCACAAACTATTGGGTGCATCAATGCCATGTGGTGTATTCATAACAAGAAAAAGTTACACCTCTAATTTCTCTAAAAATATTGAGTACATTGACACCGTGGATTCTACAATATCGGGAAGTCGAAATGGGCTCGCACCAATCTTCATATGGTAAAGTTTAAATATTAAAGGGCGGGAGCTTCGATCTATTGTCAACAAGTGTTTGATGAATGCTGAGTAGTTGAGAAATCGTTTGGAGTGAGTACAATGCTCAACGAGCTGAGCATTGTGGTTGTTTTCGAGCGCCCTTTAGACCCCGATTTTATTGAGCATTGGCAACTTTCTTGGCACATGTTGTTGTGATGCCCCATGTCACAATTGAAATGTTGGACAATTTTGTGAATGATCTCATCCCAAAAAGAAGTAGTTGGTATGGCTGTGGCCAAGTTGAACCACCTTGCCTTGAAGACTTGTAATTGTGCTTGTCTCATTCATGGCAATGGCAAAGGACTCCCCTATCAAAATTAAGTGTGAATTTGTGTATGTCATTTGATAAACTAGACAACATGGTCCATTCATCAGCATCTATCATTATAATTCTAAATTAATGTAATTTGAGACTAAGCCATCACTCTGTTTCCTATCTTCTCCCACTATTCCTCCATCACCGATCATTTGTATTACCAATTTATTTCATAATAAAATCCGTGAACAAAAATTCTCAAAGACGCATTATATTTGCTTGGGTTAGCTGTTCCGAATAGGTGACTCCCCAGAAAAACTATTTCAACTAATTCATGCTGTGAAATTAAAGTTTTCTAGTTCCAGCGAAACAAAAGCACCTAACATTGCTGCATTGTTATAATTTAACAGAGACAATTAATTTCACCATGATATCCATAAACTAAATGACTTGACCATTAAGGAATAAGCCTCCAAATAAAAAGCTAATCACATAGATTCTCTTATTAGTTGATAGCTGATAAACATTATAAATCTTATATTAAAAAAAATATTGAGCTGCATGAGCATGTTCCAAGGGTCCTGCCATTAGCAAAGAACAGAGAAATTGAATTGAATGTGTATTAAATCCACACAAGCAGATAATTTAGGACTAATGTAAGAACACAACTGAAGTTTACAACTCATAAACATTGGAAGTGTAGTAGTTTGCCACAAAACTCACAGTTGGAGGTTCAGTAGTTTACCACAAAACTAACAACAAATATCACAATTGTACATAAAGCACAAAATACTACCAATAGAAATGTAAACCTGCTAATGTAACAAAGATGGTCTGCACTCTCTACCCTCTCATCGACCTTATATCAATATCAGACAAAGTTTAAAACACAAAAAATCAAAACTCAACTTTCAAATTAATTTGTTGCAAACACCTCATCAAATCTTTTGAAAATGCAATATCTTCAATATCCGGTCTAATCTCGCAGCGATGTATCTTTATACCTACAACCAAAAATAAATAGAATTACTCCATATACATATCTACAACCAAACCAAACTGTTGCCATAATCTTAAGGCTGGGTTTTCTGAAATCTTATTGTGTATATTTCGGAACGATGTCGAATCCAGTATGACACATCATTAAGGACTCATAAAATTGAAATGCTAATAGATCTCACAACTATAAAAAGCTCAAAACAATGACTTTGCAATTATTAATTTAATGACCATGATGAATAGCAAATCAGCAAACACCAATAATTTCACAAAACTTATCATACCGGCATCCTTCACTAAAAATAACCTATAATCCATCTTCTTTAAGAATAGGAAAAATATTCTCCAAGGAAAAAAAATAAAAAAACTTTTATGGCATGCCGAATTTCAAATTCACCAACACAGTATTAATCCAAGGGTGTAAGCCAAAAAAAGTACCCCCTTACTACTATTTTGAACAACAACCTGAGGCAAATAACAACATGTTGATCTATAAAAAGAAAATGCTTTGATCACTGACTTTACCTGCTAGGTCATGAAATCTTTAATACAGTATTTGTTCATTATTAGAGAAGTGTGAATCTCTAAAATAAATAATACTAATGGTAGGAAGAAAAGAGGAGTGAATTTTTAACCGATATAGCGCACAAGTACGTGGCAGCAACACACAAGCGGAGGTCACAACAACTCAAATAGGTGGCGATTGGCAGCGCCATGGTTTTCCACATTGAGGGGCAGTCTGTGCTCTGTGTTTTCGGCTTGAAACCTGGAATGTGGGATTGAAAGTGATATGATTAAGCACACATCGAAAATTTGTAAATTTTTTTCTAAACAAATTAGTTATAGTTTTCTCATTTTCATGAGAGAATAATTTTTCGGCGTAGGAGAAAACTACAAACACATTATCTACCAATGGATGAGTAGTTCTAGTATGTTCATAGTTAAGGAAAGTTTGTTGAAATCTGTATAATTTTTTGGCAGAAGCGCAAATGTTACTCAATTCAGTGCAAGGAAAACGCAGAAAACTATCTATCAATGGATGAGTAGTTCCAGTATCTTAATTGAAAATGTGGTATCTGCATGAATTAATATTCAACTACAGTTTTACATAAATAATGTAAATTTTGAACAACATATAATGGGTGGGTAGACTAGAATCTCTTTTAATTTGAAAAGGTTGACTCTTACCAACTTGTCTGTCAAAAGAAGAGATTCTACACTATTCAAATGAGTGTCAGGACTCAAAAATCTGTAAATAACATTTGATTCCAGCCTTCCTTAAATTTTCAATATGCAAATTGTAAGGAAGGACAATTTCACCTACGAGAGGGAGAGGTAGATCAGGATTCAGAAACCAATAAAAAATCAATTTGAACTCAAACCAAATGAAATATACCTTGATCTTGCCAAAACTGTTGGGTAGCATATGAAACGACTGTAAAAGTATGATCCAAGAGTATCACCTCAAATTAACACGTGTCTGCACACAACAGCTTCAAATCATCACATGGGCATTAATGACTTCCTTTTAATATATGTAAGATTAATTAACTGTATTAAAATTCATGTATTGTTAACATTGAGTTTCTTACTTTAAGTTTCTATTTTATATGTGTGGTTTGTGATATATCGCTCATAAATTTATGTAATATAATTCATGTACCATAAATATTTGAACAAATTATTACATTCTGGGTTGGTCTCTTGTGAATTTTGTTCATAGTATGAAACTAATATCATTATATGCATTCACCGGTATCATTGTAAGCATTTACTAACAACATAACATTTTATACTATAATTATAGTTTATAAATCTGATGGAATCAGTGAATGCATGTAATAATATGAATTTCATACTATGATATGTGTTCATGTAAGATTTTGTGATACTTTTAAATTTATGTGACTATGTATCTTCGAAGAATACATTTAAATAAATGGTTAATTGCAAATAAAATCACAACATTTTCACAAATTGCAATTTAATCTAAACTTTTGAATCTTTGCAAACAAAACTCCAATTTAATGTTCGGTTGCAATTTGAACCAACAATCAATTTTTTTACGATCCGAAAATAATATTTCACCTACTTTTATTTGCAAAATTTGCGTAAAAAAGTCATAATTATAATATATTTAAAAATTATAGACTTTCACTTGTATATTTTAATCTTTCTATTGTTAATTTTGTTCATTGATTTACGAAAATATAAGATTTAATATAGAATTTGTATATAATTTTTTCAAAAAATATATATTTTAGAGTAGTTTTAGTGTGCATTTGAGTGTGTGATATGCATTTGGATTTCGAAAAGATACCCAAGAAGTAATCAGTAATACCCTGAGAAGTAATTAGTAATACCCAAGATGTAATCAGTAGTACCCCAGTTGTAGCAAAAAACACACAGTTCGGCCCTAAAGTAGTGACAAAAGCCTTGTAAGGTATATTAAACCTCCTTTCCTAACAATCCCAACAACAATATATGATTGTTGAGTAACATTTGTGTGAGTTACACTACAAAAAATACACTGTTTAGCGACGGAATTTGCGACGGACACGTGTCCGTTGTTAAAACAGCCGTAGCTAATATTTGCGACGGACTTTTGCCTCCCGTCGCAAATTTACGACGGACAAAACCATCACAAAATTGGCGGGTTTGATCCGATCGGGTCGCTCAAATTTTACGACGGCCACTAATCCGTCGCAAGTCATTCGGGTCAGACCCGACCGGGTCTACAACTGTTGTGACAGAATAGGATTATAGAGCATAAACAAGAAACGTAAAAAGACAAGAGATTTACGTGGTTCACCAATAAATTGGCTACGTCCACGGGCAGAGAGGAGAACGGATTTTATTACTGATGTAGGTTACAGATTACAGATCTCAAAGACTATATATATAGACCCCCGTACAGCTCAGAGAAGTGTGTGATTCAAGACATATCAACAAATCTCCACCTTGACTTGAATCTTCCTTGCAGATGCATCATTACAATGCCAGATGAAACAAACTCCTCCTTTCTGCCTCAGATTTGCCCTCCTTGGGCAACTAACAGCTTGTGACGTTTAGCAAGTCCAAACAATGTCGAAACTTGCTATGCGGGACTGGCTTGGTGAACATGTCAGCAGGATTATCAGCAGTACCTACTTTCATCACCTTGATTCTCTGCTCATTCCTCAAAAAATGATACCTCACATCAATATGCTTTGTCCTCTCATGATGGACCTGATCCTTGGTCAAACAGATTGCACTCAGACTGTCACAGAATACAATAACTTGATCATGATGTAGACCAAGATCACCTACAAGCCCTTTCAACCAAACTCCCTCTTTAGCAGCTTCTGTCAGTGCCATATACTCTGCTTCAGTTGTAGACAAAGTAACTGTAGCCTGCAGAGTTGCCTTCCAACTAACAACAGAACCACAAAAAGTGAAAACATAACCAGTCATAGATCTTCTACTATCAACATCTCCAGCATAGTCAGAATCAGAATAACCAGTCACATAAATGTGAGCATCACCTCTATAAATGAGACCAACATCAGACGTACCTCTGAGATAACGAAAAATCCTCTTCACAGCTTGCCAATGCTCCTTTCCAGGTTGTCCCATGAACCTGCTGACAACACTAACAGCATGTGCAAGATCTGGTCTAGTGCAGACCATAGCATACATCAAACTCCTTACTGCATTAGAGTATGGGACTCGAGACATGTACACCTGCTCAGCTACAGATTTTGGTGCATGATCAGTGGATAAATGAATATTTGTAGCACTTGGAGTATCAATAGGCTTGGCGGTAGACATGCCAAATCTAGACAAAATCTTCTGAATGTAACTCTTCTGTGACAAGAAAAGCTTCTTCTTCTCTCTTTCCCTATATATCTCCATACCCAAAATTTTCTTGGCAGCACCCAAATCCTTCATATCGAACTCAGCACTGAGCAGATCCTTCAACTTCTGAATATCAGACTTGGACTTTGCAGCTATGAGCATATCATCCACATACAGGACAAGATAGATCATGGAACCATCATCAGCTTTGTTGTGATACACACAACAATCATACGGACTCCTGTTGTATCCCAAGTGGATCATGTAACTGTCAAACCTCTTATACCACTGCCTTGGAGACTGCTTTAGCCCATATAAAGACCTCATCAACTTGCAAACATAATCTTCCTTCCCCGGAACCTGGAACCCCTCTGGCTGAGTCATGTAGATATCGTCTTCGAGCTTTCCATGTAGAAAAGCTGTCTTCACATCTAGTTGCTCAAGTTCTAAATCCTGATGTGCAACCATTGCTAGTAACACTCTGATGGAAGTGTGTCTGACCACTGGTGAGAATATCTCATTATAATCAACCCCCTCCTTCTGTGTGAACCCTCTTGCAACTAGCCGAGCTTTGTATCTCACACCCTCACCAGGTGTGGTTTCTTCCTTCTTCTTGAATATCCATTTGCAAGTAACAATCTTCCTCTCCTTAGGCCGTTTGACCAGCTCCCACGTCTCATTCTTGGCAAGCGATTCCATCTCTTCTCTCATTGCAGTGAGCCATTGGGCCGACTCACTGCATGAAACAGCCTCTCTGTAGGTGAATGGTTCACCTGCAGATGGTTCTTCCTCTTCCACCTCGTCAGCGACTTGTAATGCATAAGTCACCATATCCTCAAAACCGTACCGCACAGGAGGCTTCACGCCTGTTCTCCTAGCTCTATCAACGGCTATGCTTGTCTGGCGAGCTTCTGGATGAACATCAGAACTTGTACTTTCAGCAGGAGTATGTTGATCTTCTCCACCTTGGAGTTGTGATTTACTCTCATCGAGAGTGACTTGCAGCTCCACCTGTTTATCAACACTACTACAATTTTCTGTACAAACAGACTTCACAGTGGGGTTAAACATAGAATTCTCATCAAAAATCACATTCCTACTGAATATAACTCTATTCTCTGAAGGTGACCAGATTCTATATCCCTTAACTCCATCCCCGAAACCAACGAATATACCCTTCTTAGCTCTTGGCTCTAATTTACCCTCACTAACATGATAGTAAACAGTACAACCGAAAACCTTCAACAAAGAATAATCTGCAGGTTTATTAGACCATACCTCATAAGGTGTCTGGCAATCAATGCCAGTGTGAGGACCACGGTTGATCAGATAGCACGCCGTGTTTACTGCTTCTGCCCAGAACTTTCTAGCCAAACCAGCATTCGAGAGCATGCATCTTGCTCTCTCCAGCAATGTCTGATTCATGCGCTCTGCCACACCATTCTGCTGCGGTGTATGTCGAATAGTGTGGTGTCGAGCAATCCCTGCATCCTTACAGAACTCATTGAACTCAGACGAACAGAACTCCAGGCCATTATCAGTTCGTAGTCTCTTGATCTTCTTCCCAGTCTGATTTTCTACCAACGCCTTCCACTGCTTGAATTTCTTGAAAGCTTCACTTTTGTGTTTCATCATAATTACCCAAGTCATCCTTGAGTAGTCGTCAATCATAGACACAAAATATCTGTGGCCTCCAATAGACTCAACACGTGACGGACCCCAACAATCCATATGAATGTAGTCAAGAGTCCCCTTGGTCTGATGAACTGCCTTCTTTGGGAACTTGCTGCGATGAAGCTTCCCAAATACACAATGTTCGCAGAATTCAAGACTCTGCACTTTATGCCCAGATAGAAGATCCCGCTTTGACAAAATCTGCATCCCTCTTTCTCCCATATGACCGAGCCTCATATGCCACAACCTGGTCATATCCATGGTCTGAACCTCAGATGATGCAACATCAGCAGAACCTGTCATAGTGGAACCTCGCAGATAATATAAGGTACCACGTTTCAAGCCTGTCAGAACCACCTTTGAACCTTGACAAACATACATAACTCCACCTTCACCTTTGAAACTGAAACCCTTGCTGTCAAGGAGACTCAATGATATCAGATTCTTCGTCATCTGTGGAACATGCCTGACTTCATCCAAGGTGCAGAATACCCCATCATGTGTCCGTATCCTGACTGAGCCAATCCCAACCACCTTGCAGGCAGCACTGTTAGCCATGGTAACATTTCCTCCATCTATCTGCTCATAGGTCGAGAAGAACTCACTGTTAGGACAAATATGGTATGATGCCCCAGAATCAAGAACCCACACATCATTACGATGTGACTGTTCAGCTGCAACCAAGGCCAGATCATCTTCAGAATTCGTATCAGTTTCTGCAACAGCTGCAGAACCGCCGACACCCTCTTTCTTCTCCTGCTTCCTCTTCTTCTTAGGACAATCATTCTTCCAGTGCCCTGGTTCTTTACAGTAATTGCAGATGTCATTGGGTTTAGGACCTTTTGAACCTTTCTGATTCGGCTTTCCAGTTTTCTTCCCAGATTTCTTTTGTCCCTTACCCGTGACATACAGCCCCGATGCCTGATTTTCTGTGGCCGAGCCAGTTGCCTGTTGACGATCTTCTCTGCTGTGGAGGGCAGATCGAACATCTTCCAGAGACAGAGTATCTTTCCCAGTAATAAATGATTCAACAAAATTCTCATACGATTCAGGCAAAGATACTAACAGAATTAAAGCAGCGTCCTCATCTTCTACTTTAACATCAATATTACGCAAATCTAGTAAAATTTTGTTTAATTTATCTAGATGATCTCGAAGGGGTGTACCTTCCTGCATGCGTAAACGGAACAGACGTTGCTTTAAAAGCAATTTATTGGTTAGAGACTTCGTCATGTAGAGACTCTCTAACTTCTTCCAGAGACCATCGGCAGTTTCCTGATCCGCAACCTCGATGATAACATCGTCAGACAGACATAGCATGATAGTCGAGTGGGCCTTTTCTTCTAGGGTATTCCACTCTTCTTCATCTGCATCCTCAGATTTAGGTTTTCCTGATAGCGGCGCCCACAAACCCTGCTGCTTCAGCAGAGATCGCATCTTGATTTGCCATAAGCCAAAACTATTTCTCCCGGTGAATTTGTCAACCTTTACGTTGAAAGCAGACATTCTCGATCGGCTCCAAAAAACCCTAATAGTGCGGAAAAAACCCTGATCGAAACGACCAGGCTCTTGATACCAGTTTGTTGTGACAGAATAGGATTATAGAGCATAAACAAGAAACGTAAAAAGACAAGAGATTTACGTGGTTCACCAATAAATTGGCTACGTCCACGGGCAGAGAGGAGAACGGATTTTATTACTGATGTAGGTTACAGATTACAGATCTCAAAGACTATATATATAGACCCCCGTACAGCTCAGAGAAGTGTGTGATTCAAGACATATCAACAACAACATTTGCGACGGATCGTTGCCGTCGCAAATGTTTATTTTATTTTTTTAATATTTTCGATTACAATTTGCGACGGGCATATTCCGTCGCAAAAATCTCAATTTGCGATGGAATTTGGCCGTCGCAAATTACGAACCTGTACAAAAAAAATGTGGTTCGCGTGGTTCGAGCCCGGGCACCCGGGGCAGGCTCAGACCACTGGGCCACCGGCCCATAGCTTGTTATATGCGGCTCACCTTCTATATGTATCAATATTGGGCCTTGAACAATTAATCTAAGATTGCGCTCAAGGGAAATCAAACACGCTACCTCTTGTGCATGGGGAGGACTCGCGGCCGCTAGGCCATGAGCTTCTTTCGTTCATTTTTATGCAATTAATTGTATATATATTCAAATTAAGTCATTTTTTTTCCAGAATTCACCAAATTAATTTCTTTTTGTATCTAAGTTGTTTATTAAAATAGTTTGTCCAACTATTTTTTTTATTTTGTAAAATTATTTATTTCGACAATGCATAATTTTATAATTCGTTCATTTGTACGCAATTAATTGTATATGTATTGACTCATTTTTTTCCATAATTCACCAAATTAATTCATTTTCGTATCTAAGTTGTTTATTAAAATATTTTGCCCAACTTTTTTTTTATTTTGTAAAATTATTTATTTCGACAATGCATAATTTTATAATTCGTTCATTTGTACGCAATTAATTGTATATGTATCCAAATTGACTCATTTTTTTCCATAATTCACCAAATTAATTCATTTTCGTATCTAAGTTGTTTATTAAAATATTTTGCCCAACTATTTTTTTTTTATTTTGTAAAATTATTTATTTCGACAATGCAAAATTTTATAATTCGTTCATTTGTACGCAAATTAATTGTATATGTATCCAAATTGATTCATTTTTTTCCATAATTCACCAAATTAATTTCTTTTCGTATCTAAGTTGTTTTTTAAAATATTTTGCCCAACTATTTTTTTATTTTGTAAAATTATTTATTTCAACAATGCATAATTTTATAATTCGTTCATTTGTACGCAACTAATTGTATATGTATCCAAATTGATTCATTTTTTTCCATAATTCACCAAATTAATTTATTTTTGTTTCTCACTTGTTTTTATAAATGTTGTGTCCATTTTATTTTTATTTTTTTTGCTAAAATTATGTATTTTGACATTAAATAAAAGTAAATTCAAACTAAAATAAATTCACAAAATTATAAATTAAAGTAACAATTCAAAAATTAAATTAAGGTAACAATTCAAACTAAAAAAAAATTGTACTTCATATTTATTAAAAATTAAAAAATTTTAACCGTCGGAATTAAATCCGTCTTCCTCTTCCACCTCATCCTCGCCCAGGTTAACAATCGGCGGCTGGCTCGGGGGCATCAACGGCATCTGTGGCTGGGTTGGCGGGATCGGCGGCATCGATGGCTGGGTCGGCGGGATCGGCGGCATCGGTGGCGCAGGCATTTGCGCTCGTGGCACTGAATCAGAGGCGAATATCTGCCACCACGCCTGCATGGTGGCTGTATACTCCTGCACCTCGACTGAATACCGTTGCATCTCGGCTGTATACCGGTCGTGCGCCTCTCGCTGCTGCCTCTGCATGTTCTTCATCTGCTCCACCACCGTGGCAAGCTGCCTCTCGACCTCACTGGGATGAGAGTCGATGGAAGATTGAGAGGAGGATGAGCCCGAGCCACGAGGTCGAAAAAAGTTCTTTCTGAAGCTGCCCAATCCAGCGAACCGCCCCTTTTTAGCCTTGACGTTCTTGAAGTACAATTCATTTTGAACGTCAACAGAAGTCTGTGTGGGGGGAATCGGCCCCGACCCCTCTGCCGTTTCCTCAGGCTGAGGCTGAGAGGCAAGGTCCTCGAGCATCTTTCTCTGCAAATTAATTATACAAAAAATTAAATAAATTGAACACAAAATATAAAATAATACTTTTAATATTAAAAATTGAAATAATACTATTAATATTGAAATAATACTTATGTGGATCTCGGTGGTACGAGCTGCAATTTCTCAAAATGAGAGGGCTCACGTCCTTGCTCCACCGCCTAATTAGAAAAAAAGATAGTAAAAATTAATACCACTCATAAAAATTAGGAAAAAATAATAAAAATTCAAAAACTACAAAATTAAAGACGAAACTTACAAATCTCAACCCGTGCTCATAAATAGACCGAGAACCGGCCCAATGTTTCGCCATCCCTTGTCCATCAGGGTCACTACGCCGATTCGCTTTGTTTTTCGCCGACTTCTCTTTGAATTCAGGAGAATCCCAGTACCGGAGGAATTGGTCCCAAATCGACCGCTTTTCACTGTCATTCACCATGCGGTGGCCTCTCCCTTCTTGTACCACTTCTCCCTCATTCTAAAAAGGAGATCTATGTACCTTTCTGCCGCATATTTTTCGAAATTCTTCCACATCTGGTCATCGTGCTCTGGTGCCCAGACACATTCTTTCTGCAATTACAATTTAAATGTAAATATATGTTTATATATTTGATATTAATAAACGGTGAATTAATAAATTAAATTAATACCTTAAACTCCTCGAAGTATGTTTGTTTCATTGCATTGGACACTAGCCCCCAACTGTAAGCGGTGGGCTCGAATCCACGTCCAAGGATGGACCGGGAAACCTGATTACTAGTCTCATGACCAGAAATTCAACTGTAAAATTAAAACTTCAAAGTTAGTAAAATAATTAGGTTTTAATTAATAAAAAAATGAGTATAAAATATTAAAACTTACGTTGAACCATGTAGCTGAACAGTCATCCGTGCTTTAACAACTGGATGCTGTCGGGAGGAGGATGAGCCCTCAGCAGTCTGCTGTGAGGAGGAGCCAGACTGTGAAGAGGTCTCTGTCTCTGATTGAGACCTCGGTCTGAAAATAGGTGGAACCACGGGTCTCAGTGAGGCCCGTCGTCTCCTCCCTCCTCGCCCTCCTTGACTTGCCTCCTCATCCCTCGGAGGCTGCTGACTGCCACTGTCACTGCCTTGTCCGCTCATCTATAACAAAAGTCGAAATATTAAATTAAAATCAATGAAATTAAACATGCTTTAAATTAAAATTCGATCAACTAATTCAACTATTTCTAAACATGCTTTAAAATTAAATTAAAATTCGACCAACTAAGCTAATTCAACTAAAATTAATTTATTTCTAATATAATTCAAACAATTCAACTAATTCAATTCTAAGGTTAAGAAATTCTAAACATGTTTTAAAATTAAATTAAAATTCGATCAACTAAGCTAATTCAACTAAAATCAATTCATTTCTAATATAATTCAAACTATTCAACTAATTCAATTCTAAACTTAACAAAAATTAAACATGCTTTAAATTAAAATTCGATCAACTAATTCAACTAAAATCAATTCATTTCTAATATAATTCAAACAATTCAACTAATTCAATTCT